>FR997830.1:20846064-22208567 GCA_905475405.1 Schrankia costaestrigalis
AGTATCGGAAGAAGGATCCGACACTTAGTATTTTTTTTTTCATATTTTTGATTTTGGTAGTTTAAAAGAGTAATTTATTTACTAACCGACTTCAAAAAACCCTTAAACTTAAACAACCCTTTATGTTTCCCCTTAGGTTCAAAGGTTTGCATTGAGTAGGAATAAAACCTACTGAATGAAACCTCTGCGCAAAGAGTAGTATAAACATACGGAAAAAGAGAGCCCTCTCGTGGAAAATTTATGCATGATCGTAAAAGTGCCATCTGTATTTCTTAACTAAAACTAATTTGCTATATGTATACATATACGTAGGTAGCTATAGATTTATGATGAGCTATTTACGATCGCCAGAACAAGCTATACATTGCTGGTATAAGATGAAATACACTAAGGACTTTCTGTGTATCATTCATCTTATACTGGAAACGTATAGCTCGATTTGATATAGTGTTTCAATAGGCACATAATAATGCTTTTAAAACATTCGTTGCATAAGTTAATTTTAAATAATTCTATGGACTTATTTAAAATTAACTTATACACAATATTTTAACGTTTTGAAATTAACACAGGTTTTATTCAAAGCTGATATCGATAATGAATAGTGTCAGCGTTACGTAGGGATCAAATAAAAAAACTTCTGTTCTATTTTATTTTTTATTTTTATAATTTTTATGTTTATTATAATATTGCTGGGCAGCATTCTTTACTTCGTCCTCACCATCATATTTTATTTTGCCGGTTAAAATCCGATTGATTGACCTGCACCAACTATAAACTAATACATTTAATGATGTATCAACAAAATGTTTCTTTAATACCTCTTTATGAACGGGACATTTAAAATCAGCATTAACTAAAACATCTAAAAACATCACAATGTTTTTCTTTAAGTATTTTTTTGATACATTTTTCTTTAAAAATGATGTGATAATTTGAAAAGAAGAAAGACTTCTTTTCGGATTTTTCTAGTTATACCTAAGCTTTATAGGTAAAAATTATATGTAATTTAATGTGATATTTGTTTTACTTCTTTAAAATATGATGCAATTTCTTTGGAAGGATAGCACAGCCATTTTTTATTTTGATATTCTTTGGCTTTAATAAATGAATTTACATTATTACCATCTTTATTGTCTAACAAATATAGCCTGCATTGTTGACAACTTTTCACTATTTGTTTTAAACATTTTTTTACGACCCTGCCGCAAACGTAGTTGCCTTGACCAGCATCATTTTCTACAGGCTGGTCAGTAATTATTTCATAATTAAAATGAATTGTTTCATTCCCTTCGGGAACATCAGGAGTAGCTTTTGTGAGGAAGAACTCGTAGCTTTGCAGGCATTCATTTTAGTCCTCCTCACAGTTTGCTCTTATGGAGTGTAGTTAAATTATTTAGCGTTAGGGCTTTGAATGCTCCTTCAAAGCCCACTGTGTTTGGAGCAATATTACGTACACCGTAACTCCTGATGCTCCCAAAAAAGTTTTCGACCGGGTCTTGGTTAAAATGTCTTGTCAACATAGCATCTAAACCATATTTGTTAGACAATAACTTCCATAAAGACTGCATGCCTTCAATAGTTTTAATTAAATTTGTTATAGAAGGTGCAACTGTTTCAGTCAATCGGATTGTATTGCCAACTTTTACCTTTTTAATATATTTGGTGGATTTTAAAATCTGAATAGCATTCTGCCATAATTGATGGCGAGGAGAGTTATGCTTAACAGGCCCCTTATAAAATTTACCATTTGGTACATTATAACAACTGGCATTTAGAGAGTCAAATAAATTGTCAATTAACAGAGTAAAATCAACTAAATCCCGGCAGTCAGGAGGCAAGTCACCACGAGCTGTAAGGTGTTCAGTCACAACAGCAACACTGTGACTAAACAATTGAGTAGCCGTTTTCACTCTCATTTTATTTATTTTGTCTACATTGACATGTGCCTCTGTCAGCTTGTCTAAAAGTCGCAACTCACCATAAGATTTATCAGCCTCATATACCATGTTATAGTATTCCCATTTTATTATTTTGGTTTTATTATTAATAGTATAGGTTATATCTTTAGTTATTTAATTATTTCTGAGACCTTTTATTAGGTGTGGAGTATCGAATAAGGGAATTATGTTGTGTTTATTTACACGGAACACGTCATTACGCCATTCTTTATTACAGCGTATGTACAACGCTTTAGTATCTTGAATTAACTCATTTATTGCTCCAACATTAACTGGGCTTTGGTCACATACAGTGCTGACGATGACCAGTCCTGCCTCAGTTGCATGTTGGATAACATCTTTAATTATATTTATTAAATCTACTTTGGTAAGGTTGCTTGTAAAGTAGTATGCTAAAGGCTGTTTGAAATTACTTTTGATACCCTTAACCATAAATACTAATGCATGGTCTGCAAATTTATTTGGTGAGTTGCATGCAAAACCTTCCAATGCATCTTTATGTGCATTGTATGTTATTTGAGGACTAATAGACATTTCGTCGAAGATCAGAGTGCACAGTCGATCACAAACTTCTTTATTTTCTATTTTTTTAAATATTAAATCATTGATACCTGGCGTTAGTTTTATTTGACCTAAAAGTCGTCTCACGCTCTCTTCTCTGATGGGAGCCTCTGCGTAACAAGTCTTACATTTTTGTATACTGTGTTGTGTATATTTTTTTTATTATTTTAGTAATTATTTTTTTTAATTTTACTTCTTTAGGTTTAGTTTAGGTAGTTTTAGTTTTGAATTTTGTAAATAGTTATAAGTAAATTACACACATCAAAAAAGTCTAAGCAACATGCATGATATTACAAATTTACCATTTATATTAATTAATTTCTAAGTATTTACTCACTCAAAGTGTATAGGTAAGTAAACTTCAAGTGTATAGGTAAAAAAATTTCGATTATGTTTTGTTTTTTTTTCATAAAATTCAAATGACTGCGAATTTGTTTGAATTTGAGTGCATGTTAATTGCTACGTTTTAGTCTTGATTTTATAATTTTACCAACCATTTAAATACAGTTGGCGACAAAATTGAATTGTTAGATATTCTTTACGTCATGGAGCGACGTCATTTGACGGCAGATGAAATGCAAAGAGCTGTAGGGATGTTGCAAGCGGGAAGTAATCAATCTCAGGTATCTCGACATTTTGGTATTCATAGAAGTGTTATTTGTCGTCTTTGGCAGCGCTACAATAATACAGGGGAACCCGCTGAACAGCATCCAGGCCGTAAAAGGAGTACAACCACTCGGCAAGACCGGTACATACAACTGACTGCAAGACGCCAGCCGATGTTAACCGCTCGAGAGATAAGTTTGAGGCTACAAAATTCAAGTGGTGTTGATGTAAGTCCCCAAACTGTGCGAAATCGACTGCATGAGTACGGCCTACGAGCTCGACGCCCTATCAGGTGCCCACCGATACGTCACGGGAATCGCGCTCGTCGAAATGAATGGTGTAGAGAACGCATAACATGGACCCAGGAACAATGGGATAAAATTATGTTTTCCGATGAGTCGCGATTCGGGTTTAGGCCTGATACAAGAAGGGTGCGAGTGTACCGTCGACCCGGAAATACTGAAAGACTCAGGTGCGTTCAGGAAGTTCATCCATACAGCGGCTCAACAGTTATGGTATGGGCGGGTATTATGAAGAACAGGCGAACTGAGCTCGTTTTTGTAAATGGAAACATGAACGCTGAAAATTACGTTGAGGATATTCTCAGACCTTATGTCCATCCATTTGCACAAACCTTTGGCTCCGATTTTACGTTAATGCATGACAATGCGCGTTCACATACAGGTCGGCGAACCAGTGAATACTTGACAACGGAGAACATCCAGGTATTGCCCTGGCCTGCACAATCGCCAGACCTCAACCCCATCGAGCACGCATGGGACATGCTCCAGAGACGTGTTTTGAAGGACTTGGACGGAGTGACAAGAACCCAACAGCTGAAGGATTTGCTACAATTCCATTGGGAGCGAATACCGCAAGATGACATAAACAGTCTCATTAATTCAATGAATAATCGTTGCCGACAAGTTCTGAATAGCAGAGGAGGCCATACTTTGTATTAAATTGTCCTATTCTTTCACAATAAATTCATTTTCTTAAGAAATTTCAATTTGTAAAAAAAAAGTTTAGTTTCTTATGTACCTGTATATTCTAATATTGTTAATTTCTGTTATTAAAAGAACTTATAAAGAAAACAGCTGTTATTTTTACATCATAGAACCCTAAAAATATTATTTTAAAAATAAAATACAACGTTATAATTAAAATAAATGGTAAAATAAATTAATATAAATGGTAAATTTGTAATATCATGCATGTTGCTTAGACTTTTTTGATGTGTGTATTTAGTTTCAATCTTAATACAAATAAAAAGTAATATATAACGGGACAATAATTTGTGAGATCCACAAATTATTGTCCTGAGTCTGGGTGTTCTATGTGTCCGTTAATTGATGTTTGTAAAAGTCCCCGCGACACAGGGCATGATCCCTAGTGCGGGAGTTGTCTTTTTTAAAAAAGAAAAAAAAAAAAAGAAAAGTGTCTGTTTATAATACGAAATCCACGGCTTTAATATAAGTTTTTATTAATAATCTTAATTATAATAATAACATGAAAAAATAAAAAAAACATTTACAAGCACAAATTCCAGAATTAATTTTCTTAACTCGTTCAACGCCGAGGAATACTAGAATATATTTTCATTGTCCGACATGGCCTGGGCCCTGTTTCTCGAAAATCACAAGCCTTGTAATACAAGTGTGTATCTATGGTAACGCTTATATAACAATATTTTTTACAAGATTATGTTTTACGTACATCAAATGGTTACAAGAGCGGGGTGGTAAAAGCATTTTACAAGTCGAGTAGGTGACAAATACAAGTAGCTATTATATAATGACGTAGTAGTTTCGTTTATCAAAAACTACAAGTTAGACTTGTAGCTTGTGACTTGTCACTAATTAACTAAGAGTCTCTATAGACTGCTAAAATGTTTTTTTCCTAAAAAGCGAAGAAACATTTATATTGTAAATACATTAATAACATCTTAAACTTTATATTCTTGTAGGAACTGCATTAAAAACAGTAATTATGTACATATATGATCTTATGATTTTATGGAAAAGGCAGCTAACTTATTATATGCTAGGGAATTATATCATTAGTAAAAAAACAGAAAATTACCACGAATATATTGGTTTAGTCGCATCGTTTTATATTTTGTTTTTTTGAATTTTGAACACTTGTAGATTGCATAATACAAGTCAGCCATTTTATTGAAGTGTCATGGATGGAGTACTAATAACATACTATCACTCAAATGCCTTAAAATTACAAGTTACAATTATTCTACAAGCTTACATTTCCTTTCAGTATTCTGAACAAAGCTATATTTTTGACTTGTAATATTATTGCCTTTGAGAAACAACAATAAATACTCTTGTAAAATTTTAGTCTTAAAAGTAAGCATGTAGAATTGTAACTTGTAATTTTCGAGAAACAGGACCCTGGTCGGACAATGTTGGGTGACTCCATTGTACTCCATTGGGGCCGTGGGGGACAACGTTGTCCGGCAGTCAGGGCTAAGTTTAAACGTCTGTTCTGAGTTGTCTGTCAATAACAGAAGGCTAAATTGTACGCAGCGTGACCCGCGTGGCCCACTAGAACAGTGTAATCACTTTGGCCTCTAAAAAAACAAATGTGTTGAAAAATTATGTCAATATTTTTTACAATGAACTGAAAATTACAATACGAAAATTTTAAGTTATTAATTTTTTTTTTATTTCTACTACTTTTTGGGTATATTTAGTATCCGACTAAGAAATGAAATAAAATGTTGTAAGAATAATGTTTTATTGTATGACAATTACAAAATAGGAACAAATTATCACAATCAAAGTTGAATATTTGAGATCACAATGACAGCTTATGTCTTTCTTATAATAAAAAAACACTTAATTTTAAAAATTAACACAATACCTAATATGGGACAATAAAGATATTACAAAGAACGATGTACTGTATTGAAGCAATCTAAGCAAAGAAACGGCTTCCCTGGGCAATCATTACAGAAAGTCGTCACTTTTTTTATCTTATTTTTTGCGTGTATTCTACCAAACACCTTAACATTTTGTTTGTAACATTCAGAGCACCCTCTTCTAACAATACTACTCTTTCCTTCTTTCTTGATTAATTTATGCTTAACTCTTTTTGGTCTTTTGTCACAAATCTCTTCCGTCTCAGTAACAGAACTCGAACAGAACTCTTGTAAAATTTCCTTCCTGAAGTTTCCCATAGATATGTTTTTATTTGTGGTTTGTTTATAAAGAATCAATGCATTCACTATCGTAGTATTAAGCAGGAGATTAATAGCAAGCTTCTTATGCCACTTTATTGATTTTCGCAATGGTGTAGAATACGCAGCTAATTGATCAGTCAAATCAACGGCACCCTTGACTTTATTGTAGTCTTAATCACCAATCTTAATTAACAATCTTTGGCTTAGTCACCGTTTTTCCTCGCTTAGTCACTTGATGAAACCGGACCGAATGCTTTGTAGACAAAACGTAGACATCGCGTTTGTCTTTCCACTTCATCATGGTGATTCCGTCACTGCTTTCAGCTGCGGCAAAGTCTCCTTTTTTGAGTTTAGCATTCACAATATGTTTGGGAAGCTGCTTCCTATTCTTCCGAATGGTACCTACTAAATGAGTCTGCTGATCTAACAGTTTGCGTGCTAAATCTACACTCGTATACCAGTTGTCGGTATATAAAGTGTGTCCTTTATTAAGCAAATCTTCACATAAAGACATAACCACATTTGTGGGAGTTGTATTTGTATGGTCGTTTTTTCCCGCGTAAATACTAATCTTATAGGTGTATCCTGGGATCGTACATAATTTGAACTCTTTTATTCCGTACTTGTGTATTTTCTGCTTATTGTATTGCCTAAACACGATTCTTCCACGAAAAGGAACCATACTCTCGTCAATACAAATGTTTTCGCCAGATGTATAGTTTTTTTTGAAATTCTCATTTAGATTGTTCATTAACTTGCGTACTCGATGTAGCCTGTCGTCTTTATGTTCATCATCATTATTAGAGAAATGTAGCATTTTCAAAAGCAATTCGAATCTGTTCCGGGACATTACCGTTCTCGGAAAGGGGTGCCCTATAATAGGATCTTTAGACCAGTAGTCGGCCAATCTTGGTAATTTCACTAATCCCATAAATAAGAGTAAGCCAAAAAAATTTTTTATTTCTCCAGTATTAGTCGGAGTCCATTGTCTAATACGTGCACTTATTGTAGCTGCAGGCATGTTAGTGATGGTATGAATAGCATATAAATTAGTGTCATATACTATTTGTTGTAATAACTCATCGGTTACGAAGAGTGAATAAAAATCAACTGGCGATTTGTTTGCCATGCATAATTTGACATGCAGCGGAGCGCCCGAAACCTCAGTAAAAGCTATTAATTGGCGTTGATTACCTGCTGGCTCGCCCCAAGAACTGTTGGAAGGCGTTTTTTGGGTACTGATATCTGCGAAATCGCTATCTTCACTATCCGATGCAATGATCCGTCGCCTTTTCGACCTGGTAGGTGCTATTTGCTCTTCTTCTTCATCCGAACTAATGTGAAAACTGCTATTCAGTAGTGATATTTCTATATTTTGAAGCTGTGTCAGATCTTCCTCCGTTATTTCAAAAGCGTCATCAAAGTCATTCATTTTTAATAATACGAATAAAATATCGTCGTAACGCGTGAACTATTTGGCGGGAAAATGGCGCAAGCGGCGCGTAGCGTCCTCGATGTCCTGCGGGAGACTGAGGCGCAAGCGCGGGCGGCGCCAGGCCGCGCTTGAGGGGGGATACGCGCGGAACGGTTACTCAGGAGTGGGCGACACTATGACCCGCGCGGCCTCTTCGGATGAAATTTTAATAATAATACCCAGCAGGCCATGGGGGACAATGTTGGGTGACATTAGTTATCTCCTTATATTATAAATATTTTCGCAGGTATGTTAAAGCTTTATCGATAAAATATACCTATTTAACAATAATAACATAAATATAAAAATCGTTATGTTTCTTAATTTTACATATTTTGTGTGGCTCATCAGGAAGATTATGTGTCGCCCAGCCTTGTCCAACGTGGCATTATATGTGTTAATAAAATTAAAACACAAACATTATTCACAAAACTTAATAAAATAAAACGAAACCAATTTAAATTAACGTAAAAAAGTATGGTAAATATTAATTAAAATCGCGTGTACCCCCCATTTGCATCAATGATTGCCTGCAATCTTTCTTCCATACACTTAACCATGTTTTCACACGTATTTTTTCCTCGAAACGATTCCCAAGTGGCTACCACATGGCTTATTAAAGCTTCCCGGTTCCGTGAGGTTTCAGTATCCCAGGACTGCACCATGAGGGCCCATAAATTTTCGATGGGATTAATATCGGGGCTCTTTGGAGGGAAGTTAAGTTCTACCACTCTTTCTCTATTCGCCTCAAACCATGCTCTGCACATTCGGGATTTGTGGATAGGGCAATTATCGTTAATGATGTTCACAGGCCTCTCCTCTGGTAACATAACGTAAGTCGTCGGCAACAAAACATCATTCAGAATATCCCGATACCCCTCACTGTTCAGGCGCCCTCCTATATCTATTAATTCTCCAGGACCACTGGCACACATCCATCCCCAGAATCCTACTGATATCCTGCCACTGGACTGATTGGCTAAAATATTTTGTTCCGAATATCTGGTATTATTAACGCGCCACAAAGAGATACGGCCGGAATGAAAAGTTTTTTCATCTGAAAATACTACGTTCGTAAAATCGAAATTTAAGTAACTCTCTGCAAATGCCATTCGAAGGGCTTTGTGTCGCGGTGTTAAACTACTACTTTTCACTTGATATGATGACTCTTTCCGGTTCAACTACTTAGCAGTTTAACTTATTCAGCATTGGAATCGGCTCCTAAATTTTACAAAAAAGAATTGTTTTGTCCATGATAGCGGCAACAATTTACCAAGTATGATACCAATTTCAAATCCTTACTAAATGCGCCAACTTTTGGCGGAACTTGCCAAACTCGCGTAGTACATTTTTTTTTCACTACAGTCAGTTCAAACTGGACGTTTTTTTCATAATAAATTTTATTCTAAGAAATAAGTCCTATTGATGTGAAAACCAGACCAAGTGGTTTTGAACTATTTATTAGAATTTAAAGAGACACTATTCAGGGTAACACAGCAAAAAAAAAAGTTGGAAAAAGTTAAGATTTGTGACAACAGGAGGGAAAAGAGTGTCACAAAGTGGGAATTTTTGAGTTATTTCAAAGGCCTATAACTTTACAACCATGCGACTTCGATTTTTTTAAATATTTTTCTGATAACCAGCATGACTTGCCTTATCATCCAGTTTCGAATTAACGTCGAGTTTTGGGACACCCTGTATACAAAAACTGATTTTTACAAAAAAAAACCGACTTCAAAAACACAAATTGCACTAAAAAGTTAAAAATAATTATTTGTATTTTGGTTTTACAACATTAAATCAGCCATTCCTTCTACTTAATTTTAATCTAAAGAAGGTTCTTTTAATTATTGTAAAAAGTATTGTTTAAGATATTTCTTGAAGAGTCTGTAAATACTACTCTGTCAAGAAAGTACCGGGAAAAGATCAATAATACACAAAATGTTTGTTATTCATCCAAATTTATTTTATCACCTTCAAAGTATGCTCCTTCAGAAACTATACACTTACGCCAGCGAATAATCCATTCATCAAAACATTTTTTAAACGCTGCTTCCGGAATTGAGTTCAGTTCTCGCCGCGAATTCTCCTTTATGTCTTCTACCGATTGAAAATGGGTGCCACGAAGTGGTAATTTGAGTTTAGGAAAAAGAAAGAAGTCGGCTGGAGCCATATCTGGTGAATATGGTGGTTGCTCGATGGTATTTGTTGAGTGTTTGGTCAAAAATTCGTTCACAATGATGGCCTTGTGCGAAGGCGCATTATCGTGGTGCAAAATCCAAGAATTTTCTTTCCACAAATCTGGCCTTTTTCGTCGAATTTGCTCTCTTAAACGCCGCATAACTCTCACATAATATTCTTTATTTACCGTTAGATCTTCTGGTAAGAATTCAGAGTGCACAACACCGCGATAGTCAAAGAAAACAGTCAACATGACTTTGACTTTTGATCGACTTTGGCGTTGTTTTTTCGGTTTCGGTTCAGTTGGAAGGCGCCACTCTGAAGCTTGTTGACTAGTTTGCATGTCAAACTCGTAAACCCACGTCTCGTCACCAGTAACAATGCGTTTCATGAATGTTGGGTCGGATTTGACTCGTTCTAGCATGTCCTCAGCGACTCTCATGCGATTAACTTTTTGGAGAAAATTCAGATCTTTTGGGACTAGCCGAGCGGCAACATGTTTCATACCCAAATGATTAGTTAAAATGGTACGGATCGACTCGTGAGATACAGAAAGTTCGGCGGCTATCTCTCTCAAAGTTGAATGAGGATTTTCAGTCACTATTTCCTTCACTTTTGCGATGTTAACTTCAGTTGCAGACGTTGATGGCCTACCAGAGCGAGGCAAATCTTCCATCACATCTCGACCGCTTTTGAACGCTTTGTACCACTCATAAGCACGTGTTTTTGATAAAGTCGATTCACCGTAAGCCTTCTGTAACATTTTCAGGGAGTCCGAACACGAAATTCCATTGGCGATGCAAAATTTAAGACAAACTCTTTGTTCGATATTTTTGTCCATTCTGAAATTCGCAATACACACTAGATATGATATTACTAAAACCAGCACTGTATTTAATATAAATAACAGAAGCTACTCAAACTCCGCGCCAAAATGGAAAACAGTTGTGCCAATCTAACAACAACAAAAAAAACAAAAATTTGAATTTGGAACCATAAACAAATCTTCCATTCCCGATACTTTTTTGACTGAATGTATATTGATTTGTAGATTCTTTAAAAGATAATCAAATTATTACAAATAATGTAATATTATTGTTATTTTTGGAGTCGGTGTCAGCCACGATAGTTTATATACCTACCATTTTTTATTTCTGACTTAAAATTTAAACTAAGATTATGGCGTCAGGTTACACACAGGCTAAAGACTAACAATTACGTATAATTCGCATTCGAAAATGAAACGGCCGTTTTTGTTTTAAATGCAATATACAGGGCGTCCCACGGCTATGCCACATGGAGGAAAGTATCTTGAATATTGTAGATGGAACATTTTATTGAAAGAAGACATTATTTTAATTTCAAAAACAATTTAAACTGCATTCATAGATTTTTAAATAATTGCACGGTTGAAACGGAAATCGAACCCGCTACACGAGAAAAAAAATTACCCTGCAACTTTATCATACCGATCGAAAGACTTCATTATAAGGATTACTTTTTGCCAAATAACATAGTCAAAGTCAATGGTAACACTTGTGCACGCCTTTTTTTAAACAATATCTGCCAAACCTATCACCACTTTCGCAGATGACTACAGTAGAGCTCTGAGAAGAATGTGGCCAACAAACTCAGGCCACTCCTTTCAAATATAAATTTGACTTTGTTACAATTGTAGCAGCATGAAGATTGTTAGAAATAAAAGAAAAACCATTAATTTTTAATACAATATTAATCATTTTATCAAATGCTCAAAATGTCTCCCCTCTTGTTGAATACAAAATCGCACTCTTTTGATTATTTCACTCCCTGTCGATTTTTTGATCTTGTTGTGATGGATATTCAGAATAATACGTCTAAGTTCTGTTTGTACCTCGTGGACACCTTCATACTGGTTCTTGTAAACTAAATTTTTTACATAACCCCATAAAAAAAATCTAACGGGGTGAGATCTGGGGATCTTGGCGGCCATTTTATTTGTCCATTTGTCCCGATCCAGGGACGAAAGTGTTCATTAAGATAGTCTCTTGTTCTGTGACTGTTATGAGCCGGAGTCCCATCTTGCTGAAAAATAAGATTTTGTCGTTCTGCAACTGGAATATTATTTATCTCATTTCTTAAAATCTCATTTCTAAATACCTTTCCGTATTCAAATGCCCTTCATAAAAATGTACTAAGAGGACCCGGTTTTTTACAATTCCACACCAACAGTTGAACGAAAAACGCACTTGATTATTAGTATGGATACGTAAGGGATTCTCCCTGGACCAAATGCGATTATTGTGTCGGTTGTACATACCATTATTACTAAAGTTTGTCTCGTCTGACCAGATACACATTATTTAGAAAATACTGATCCTCTAGGATTAGCCTCTCGATTTCATTGCAGAAAATACGTCGTCGTTCATCATCACCCGGCAGTAATTTTTGCACTAATCGCCCTTCAATATAACTTTTGAATTTGTATTTTTTCAGTACACGGTGTATTTTGCTTTTCGAAATTCCGATTACTTCTTCACCTTCCCTCACTGAACTTTTAGGATTTGCCTCAAAGTAAATCAAAATGTCGAGTTCATCGTCAGTGTTTATCATTTGTTGCCGCGGTCGTGGTATGCGATGGTCAAAACGTCCCAAATTTATCAGATTATCCACTAACCGTTTCATAATAAATCGAGATGGTGTATTTCTATCAGGATATCTTTCGCGGTGCCATTGTAAGGCTAATGTTATGTTTTTGTGGTTCAAAAAGTAAGCTTCCATTAAATCAAAATTATTTTGATACGCCATGGTTATGTGCAAAAATTACAATAAAATGCCAATATCCTACAATGAAACTCACAGAAACTATAGAATAAAAGTTTGAAAATGGAACACATTTTTGAATTATTTCTTTATAATCAGCCAGCCGCATTGCGATGGACAAAATAATTTACGCGTCTTTCGGCACAGGATACGGCTCGATTTGTTGCATACAACCAGGTACCTACTAATTAACCGCTGGCTTGCCCGTGCGAATTTTTTTATGGATACCATTTTGCCCGTTTGCAAAAAACATATGTATCTTATCTTGCCCCGCCATTTTTTGCCGCGTCGGCGTGCGCGTCGTATTACAAACAATCGTTTCGTGTTCCTAAATTGTTTATGTAAGACTACCAAGTGTTATGGTTTTTATGCTTACTAAGAGTTAAGCTAAACAATGTTATGTTTTGTTTATCTGATTAGGTTTCTGGTGACGCGTTATGTTATGGTGAAACTTGAGATAGCGCGATTTATAGCACGTCTTGTGTTTTTACAAGATCATAACTCCAAAATTAAAGTGCTGACATAGGGTTTTTAATTTATAATTACGTTACATATATAATAGATAATAAGGTGAGAAATAGAAACATACACTGGTTCATAGAAAAATATTATTTTACAGCCTTTTGATCTTAACTATAATCTCCGCCGGCGCCGCACGGCGTAATACATGTTAAATTTAACAAGGGTATGATGCACAAATGCCACTTTTAGGCTTAGAATAAAAGTATTACAAGATAAATAGTATTAATATACTTGTAAAATAAAAAGAAATCGTAGCGATTACACTTACCACGACTGAGAAATATGATAATTAGTACAACAGATCCCATTTTTCACTTTAACACTATCACTTCACTTTATCATATGATTTTTTGTTCTACAAGTTATATATCACAAAATTATAAATATGCATGTCACATAGTGCTTTTAATGACCTTTCCAAAAAGGTATACACTTATATTGTCACGTTTAAACTAACTTCAATAATTAATCACTCCGCGATCAACGACACACTCGAAACACTTGAGACAGACTGCGAGACGCAAGTCGTCGACTGACTAACGTTTTTTTTCATTTTTTTCCTTGGGTTGGATACTTGTCTTTGCATCTATTGGTAGAAAATTTAACGGAGAAGCGAGATAAATAATACATATTTAGCTAAGAACGACTGGGACAGCTAAATTTAATATTTTTATCAGGGTGACGTCATGTCGACTCCTAGTCGACACGGGCAGTTTGACGTACATAACTGATGTCGACCACTAGTCGACACGGGCAGTTTGGCGTACATAACTGATGTCGACTCCTAGTCGACACGGGCAAGCTAGCGGAGAATCAGAATCAGAATCAGAAATAATTTATTTGTTAAACACAGGTAATTACACAAAGATCTTACAGTAAAAAATTTCTGCTGTGTTTTGCCACTTGGACATACAAATTAAATAATTAATTGGGAATTTAACAATATCATTTCAATAATAAATAAAAATTACAAATACAAATATGTCTTAAAAATAAGTGAATACATTTAAAAGGTCCTATTTATTTATAATATTCTGCTGTGTCATAACAATGTACCGTCCAGGTATTCATTTATGGAATAATAACATTTATCTATTAATAATAAAAATAATGATTTTTTAAATTTTGGAAGCGGCATATTTTTTACATTGCTAGGTATTTTATTATAAATTTGGGGTGCCATACCAAATACATTTTTTTTTATCAAAGTCGTCTTACATTTTACATTACAAAGCTTATCTATGTATTGATTGCGTATCGGACCTGTTCGTACTTCTGACACTTTATGGAACAATTTTGGATTTGATTTTACGAAAATCGCAGTTTCCAAGATGAATAAACCTGGTAAAGTTAGAATTTTTAAGGTTTTGAAATAAGGTACACAGGTATCCCTTGGTTTTAGACCACACATAGACCTAATGCATCTTTTTTGCATCTTAAAAACTAAGTCTCTGTTAGTCGAATGTCCCCAGAATATTATACCGTAACGGAGTATGGAACCTACTAATCCGTGGTAAGCAGTTATTAGCACCTCTTGGCTTACCTTTTTTGAAAGTTGAGAGAGTGCATAAGCTAAGCTAAGTATCTCTTTATCATTTAATCATGCACTTAAATTATAATAGGGAAATGATGCATACTTCTCAAGTGGGTACAGTGATTAGTAATAGGTACTTATGATAATGTCAGTTGTATGTCCTTACGGCAATGTTAGTTTGTCATTAATCTGAACGAAATTTCACATCAAATGTTACAATTAATGGTTTTTCTTTTATTTCTGACACTATGTTATTTGGCAAAAAGTAATCCTTATAATGAAGTCTTTCGATCGGTGTGATAAAGTTGCAGGGTAATTTTTTTTCTCGTGTAGCGGATTCGATTTCCGTTTCAACCGTGTAATTATTTAAAAATCTATGAATGCAGTTTAAATTGTTTTTGAAATTAAAATAATGTCTTCTTTCAATAAAATGTTCCATCTACAATATTCAAGATACTTTCCTTCATGTGGCATAGCCGTGGGACGCCCTGTATATCTAATTAAAAACCATTTAAAGTGATTCGAAAAAAAAAATACAACCTAATTGAGAACCTCCTCCTTTTTGAAGTCGGTTGAAAAATGTAATGATAACGTTTATCGATTTCAAAATGGGTTTCTCCAGCCCGACACGATAAAAAACGCCTCTGGAGATCTACACAAATACATATTTTGGGGTTACCTATTTTAACTCGGGATTTCAATAGGTTACCATACTTTTAAAGTATCAAAAGCGGAAAAATGTGTCCCCATGAAACTTCTAAAATACCATGATACCATTACCATGTCACCAAAAATTGGTTTTTGAACGAGATCCAGTAAGTAATTTTTTCAATACCCAATTATGCTGCGGAACCCTTTATGGGCAAGCTTGACCTGTGAATTGGTATTAAAAACTATTTTAGGTATTATAGACAACCAAAATAGAAAGAAGAAGTTTAAAAATATAATTATAAGTTTCGTCCACAGAGGTTTAGTTAACTTCATTTGTATTTATATTGGATGAAGCTATTATGATTTCCGTTTTGGTTGAAGGCCATCCGCCCCACCACAGCAATGGTTTTTTTTGGCTGCGCAACCCTAAATATATTTCAAAATCTAAAGTAGCCTAGTTTACGCGCCGTAAAATTTGCAATCCAATAGTGAAAGTCCCATCGAAATCGGTACAGCGGCTTCGGATATTAGCCGGAACAAACAGACAGACAGACAAAATTTTTTTAATTGTGATTTTCGGCACTGGTATCGTGTATGTTATAGGCAATGTGTATAATGCAGGGATTCTATACAATACCTAGGCAATGTATATAATACCGGGCTCGTTTAGGCAATGTATGAAATTAAATTCAATGTTAAACTATTTTACACATTGCCTAGGAAATCTATAGAATACCAAGCAGGTAACGGTACCAAATTCACAGTATAAGTATCGTTAAGTAACGTTATTTTCATAAAGGTAACCTAGTAACGTTACTAGGGGTAGTGCTACATTAGTATCGAATTAAATTTAGTAGCGATAACAATCTAACGGTAAAAGTATCGACACTTTTACCGGTACCTACCAGCGATGTTGCCAACTCGTGCAGTATACGGGAGCCGCGCATGACTGAACGGCAACGTCGCCCGCTGCGTCGCTCATCTGCGGTCGAGTTCAGTGTAGTTGTAGTGAGTGATTTTGACAGTAGACAAAAGTCAAGCCAATTTCAAAGCGGAATACTACATTAACAATTTCATCAAAACAGTTGTCAACACGATAGCTTTGCTTGTATAGAGCTTGGGTGAAAAGAAAACAGCTCTGAGGGCCTAGCCAAGTTACAAACGTTTCGTATCTATTCTCTTTCTATAATCGTTAACGCCTCAGCGATAGCGATTTTACGAAACGATTAATTGGTAGCCAAGTTGACACAAGTGCGTCGATCGTTCATTCTATAACGTTGAGAGAAAAAATATATTTTATTAGTCTATGGTGAGCGTTCCTGTAGACGTCAAAGTCACTGTTGAGTACGTGGTGCGCGGGTGATTTTTAAGTTTTGAATTGTTTTGTGTGTGCTGTTAAAAAAGTGAGTGAAATAAGTTGGAAATAAGGTATAACTTCTTTTTATTATTGTTTTATAATAATATCACAGTGCGGGATATAATTTAAAACGATTATTGATAGACATAAAATGTAATCTATCTTTTAAGTCAGTGAGAGATACTTTAAAATAAGAAGAAGAAGGTTTCTAGGTAAAAAATAATTAGTTATTACCTAGAAACCTTCCTTTGTTGTTTGAATCTTTCTCGTACTCAGGAACTTGAAACGTAAACAATGACGTGTTACGCTACTTAAACGATTACGATACTTATGAAACAAAGAAAACGATTGTATTTAGCCCATTGCTTAAAAATAGACCTCTTGTTTCTCTGAAATAGTTTTAACTTATGTTCTAGTCATGGTTATATAGCGAGGCCACAGCAAGGGGCTCAAGGCAGGATAAAGGTCTTGAACGAGAGCTTTGAAAGTCACTTTATCAAAACGAAATCGTCGTATAAACAAAGTGTCCGACATTTCTTCTATTGTTTCTATGCACTGACGATATAAATCTCTTTTCCGGCGTTTTAACCACACTTCTTCGTTATGAGCGCTCCACAACATATTTAAAGTATGCATTTTAAATGCTAAAAGAAATAATTTGTCTAAAATCAAAGTAAATGAACAATACACTCCACAGTCTGAGAACAGCTGAGTTTACTACGCCATTTTTTTAGCGCTTTCTCGAGGGTCTCGGCGATCGCTTAGTTATCGTTCAAAAACTTAGACTTCGATTCGTTAGCGATTGTCAAAAGTGCAACTTGGCTAGCTTTTTCTATGAGATGTAGCGATCGAAATTGTAGAATCGATAATTTCTATTCTATTTTTTTGGACGAACTGTTATTATGTAAACTTGGCTATGACTTAGCTATTCGCTTGTTTTGACCACGTGACTTAGCGATAAAGGTATATAATTCCTATACATTTCTTTAGTTTTCTATAGCGTTAACGATTATAGATTGTCAACTTGGCTAAGCCCGCTGGTTCGATCCTGAGGAACGGATTACTTTTTGTTTTTTTATTTTTGCTTTTTTGTTTTCTACTATTATTATGCAATACAAGCTGTAACCCGCGACTTCGTTTACGAAAAAAATGTATATTCGACAATTAAATTAAATAATTTAATTAATTAATTAATTAAATGGCTTTATCACCTCTAGAGTTAATTTTAGTTGCATGTTATAAAACTACACTCGAGAGCAAAAGTTCCGGGTCACTAGCATTTACTTCAATATCTTGAAAACGAATAAAGCTATCGTATTGAAATAAATTGAACTTTATAGACAATTTAATGTTACTAAAATAAAATGCATTACATTTACTACTGACCATTTATTTTATTATGTTTAAAAGGACAAATTAAAAATGGCGTCATTTTGCTTGTAAAACCAAAACTGAAAATATTGAATTTTTTATATTTACAAGTAGTTTTAACACGGTTTAGTACTTGGTATTACCCCCACGTGCTGTCTGGACTGCTGCAATGCGATTTGGCATGCTGTACACCAAGTTTCTGAAACACTGTTGGGGAATGTTCTCCCATTCCTCTACCAATGCATGTTTCAAGTCACTAAGCGTAATTAAAGGAGGATCTTGTTGTCTTACCCGTCGTCCGAGCTCGTCCCAGGCGTGCTCGATTGGGTTGAGGTCGGGGCTACGTGCTGGCCACACCATGGGACGAATATTCACCTCATCAAGGTAGTCTTGCACTACACGAGCAGTGTGGGGACGGGCGTTATCCTGCATAAAGATGGCATTCTCACCAAGTCTTGCCATAAATGGACCGACGTGCTCGTTGAGGATTTCATCCACGTATCTTACGCCATTAAGAGTACCGTTTTCGATCAGTACAAGCTCTGTTCGGCTTTCCGCAGAAATTCCAGCCCACACGAGTACCGAACCACCACCGTATGACACCTTTTCTTCAATACAGGCTTGCATAAATCTTTCTCCTGGTCTTCTGTACACCTTTGCCCTTCCGTCGTGTGTATACAGCATAAATTTTGATTCGTCCGAGAATATGACATTTGACCAATTTTCAATCGTCCAATTCGAGTGTTCGCGTGCATAAATTCGTCTTGCTATACGATGGTGTCTCTCGAGTTTCGGACCATTTGCGGGTCTAAATGGTTTCAAATTACCTTCAGCAAGTCGCCGTCTTACAGTCCAAGCAGAAGGGCTGCTTCCACCAAGTCCTAAAAAATGATGAGTCAGTGCTGTTCCCGTAAGAAACCGATTTCGTAGCATAGAGTTCACTAAATATCGATCTTCCCGTGCCGTCGTACACCTGGGTCTGCCTGTTGTTGGTCTGCGTAGGTTCAAACCAGTTTCTAGAAACCGCTGGCGAACACGCTGAACTGTAGACAACGATACAATGACTATTCTTGCTGTTTCTCGCTGACTGCTCCCATTTTCCAGGATCGTGAGGATTCTCGTACATTCCTCAGGTGTGAGTGACATAATTACCACTTTAATAATGACTATTGGATACCTGGATGACTCCTTATAAATACATTTTATGACAGAACAAAAACAAAAGCAAAAACAGTAGTGAAAATTAGAAGTTCTGATTTAAAAAAAATGGATCTTTTTTTTTATAACTTTTTTAATGCCATTACTTACCGCCAATCAATAAGTTTTTATATGTTTAATGAAAGATTATTAAATTGTCTATAAAGTTCAATTTATTTCAATACGATAGCTTTATTCGTTTTCAAGATATTGAAGTAAATGCTAGTGACCCGGAACTTTTGCTCTCGAGTGTATTATATTGTTTTCTGAATAAAGAAAAAGTTTTGAGCTTTTGAACCAGCGCTAAAAGGAGAATGTTTTTTTACTAGGAGCTTTGGGCTAAAATAAAAATTGCTGCCCCCACGTTTGTAACCATTGTACATTGACTTACACCATTGAGCTTATTACATGTTCAAAGAATCAACAAAATTCGCCCCAAGGAAATCTAGATATCAGCTGTCCAAAAAATTAAAAGCCCTGTGGCACTCCAAGCAGTTATCTACTAAAAAGTCAGTCTGTCCCCAGGTCACCAACTAGGTTCATTTCAAAGATTGATACGTAAGCAACATTTTCTTCTATTGAATCTACAAAATTCGCCCCACAGAAATCTATATATCAGCTGTTCAAAAATTAAAAGCCCTGTGGCACTCCAAGCAGTTATCTACTTAAAAGTCAGTCTGTCCCCAGGTCACCAACTAGGTTCATTACAAAGATTGATACGTAAGCAACATTTTCTTCTATGGAATCTACAAAATTCGCCCCACAGAAATCTAGATATCAGCTGTTCAAAAATTAAAAGCCCTGTGGCACTCCAAGCAGTTATCTACTAAAAAGTCAGTCTGTCCCCAGGTCACCAACTAGGTTCATTACAAAGATTGATACGTAAGCAACATTTTCTTCTAAGGAATCTACAAAATTCGCCCCACAGAAATCTATATATCAGCTGTTCAAAAATTAAAAGCCCTGTGGCACTCCAAGCAGTTATCTACTTAAAAGTCAGTCTGTCCCCAGGTCACCAACTAGGTTCATTACAAAGATTGATACGTAAGCAACATTTTCTTCTATGGAATCTACAAAATTCGCCCCACAGAAATCTAGATATCAGCTGTTCAAAAATTAAAAGCCCTGTGGCACTCCAAGCAGTTATCTACTAAAAAGTCAGTCTGTCCCCAGGTCACCAACTAGGTTCATTACAAAGATTGATACGTAAGCAACATTTTCTTCTATGGAATCTACAAAATTCGCCCCACAGAAATCTAGATATCAGCTGTTCAAAAATTAAAAGCCCTGTGGCACTCCAAGCAGTTATCTACTAAAAAGTCAGTCTGTCCCCAGGTCACCAACTAGGTTCATTACAAAGATTGATACGTAAGCAACATTTTCTTCTATGGAATCTACAAAATTCGCCCCACAGAAATCTATATTATTATGTCTATATGCATTGATTTACAAAAAAACAAAGATACACACTCCACTTCCCAAAACCGTCCGCAACAAATAGGCGCATTGTGCACTTTTTTGAAATTAGTATCGCGTTGTTCTACCGGCAAACGTCAATCATTAAATCTTATTGCTTTATGTGCATTACTTTTTAAATACAACTTTATGTCATGCGTGTAAGATTGAATTTGAAAAAAAAAATATGTTTACGATATTACTATACGTATTTATTGCGTATGTTTAATTTGGTGACTTTTAGCTGTTAGTTTTGTTTGAAAATGTGCATCTTGGGTTTTTTATAAATCAATGTCTATATGATTCTTTAAACATGCAATAAGCTCAATGGTATAAGTCAATGTACAATGGTTACAAACGTGGGGGCTGCAATTTTTATTTTAGCCCAAAGCTCCTAGTAAAAAAAACAGTCTCCTTTGGTAAACCCATCAACAATAACATCATCGCCATCGATATGTATCAATCTTTGTAATGAACCTAGTTGGTGACCTGGGGACAGACTGACTTTTAAGTAGATAACTGCTTGGAGTGCCACAGGGCTTTTAATTTTTTGAACAGCTGATATCTAGATTTCTGTAGGGCGAATTTTGTAAATTCCATAGAAGAAAATGTTGCTTATGTATCAATCTTTGTAATGAACCTAGTTGGTGACCTGAGGACAGACTGACTTTTAAGTAGATAACTGCTTGGAGTGCCACAGGGCTTTTATTTTTTTAACAGCTGATATCTAGATTTCTGTGGGACGAATTTTGTTGGTTCCATAGAAGAAAATGTTGTTTACATATCAATCTTTGTAATGAACCTAGTTGGTGACCTGGGGACAGACTGACTTTTTAGCCCAAAAAAAACATTCTCCTTTCACCGTAATAATAATGTCACAAATAGATTGTCAACTTATTATGAAGAAAATTTGGTCCCTGCTTACCCTTGGAAATATCAACGGCATTGCGTTGTTTTTCAAATGTTTTTTTAACTCGCTGACAAAATCTTAATTTTTTATAATGTAAGTTGCATACAACTGACGTTTTAAGTTTTTTTAGTTAATTTGCCAGGTATTACTTCTTTCCACTGCTCTGCTACAGATTCATTGTTAGGGATCCTGTACAGCAATAAAATTTACATGAAGTAAAAGCATAATATTATCCTTTTTTGCGCGATAGTGTGGTCACTCTACTTTATAACTAACAATAAATCTTAATAACTGACTTACCTGTGGAAAGATATGCCACAACCAGGGTACCATTCTGTTTTGCAACCATTCACGCAACAAAAAAACACCATTCTCACATGAAATACGTTAAAATAACACAAAACCGCAATATGTACCGACCAGCCGCCTTACTCTTGAATTTAATTCCGATCGATCGGGATTGGAATTATGACGTTTACCGCTATTTCATACTCTTGAAATCAACACTAGCGCCAAATTGTTTTCAAATTAGGTGTCTATTTGATGAACTAAATAAAATTGTGATTGAATTAAAAATGGTACTCTTGAGTTCATTTTGACAGCTGCGTATTGCGTTGAAATTGTGTTCGGATTGTTTGTGAATTAGTATTTTTCCAATAGCGGTTGAGTAACTATTTGCAAATTGTTTTGTGTTAAATATTGTCTGAAAAGCTTAAATATGGCAAAATTAGTGACGATGTCGTTGATTCTGCAAAAAAAGCGTAAACTAGCTTTGAAAGAAAGACGAAACGAGCGTCGTTTAATGCGTTATATGGATAAAGCTTTTTCTATGCATGATGAGGAATTTAAAGCCAATTATAGAGTAAGTAAGGATGTGTTTGAAGAAAGAACAATGCTCAAAACGTCCCCAGCTTGTAGCACTTTGAAACCTATGTTAATCGAAAGGCCTTAGTATTTTCATCATTTTATTGTATAACAGCAAATCTCAAATGTGTATCCGAAAAAAGTTATATCGCTTTAAAGAAACCGAAATGAGTCACAATTATGTTGCTGTTTATTGTACTTTTTCGAAATGATAGCCAATAAAATACATAGTTAACAGTGTAGAATATAAGAAATATTTAAAAGATAATTTATTTATTTAATAATACGCGCCGTATACGCCCAATGACCCGATTTTTTCTTTTTTGTGAGCACGAGTAGTTTGTCTCCTGGGATATTTACTACTTCACGCTGGCTGTGCGGCGGATGGCCCTACGACATTTAAGTGTCATGCCTCAGGGGCACCCCCCGAGGGCACGAACCTCGGCCTGGACCGTCACCGACTAACAGGATCTGCGGAAGGCACGCCCTCTAGGAGCAAACGCGGCGCGTATTCCTGCCTCGTCAGCGAGGACGGAACCGCGGAAGTGTTGTTGTGGCTTCGCGAGCCGTATGAGCTCTACGTTGAGCGTTCGCGATCCTATCACCCGGTTCTTCGAGAGCATGTCTAGGTCTTCTAATTTTGGATATTCAAGAGGGGATGTACCTGGATGCCTCAACCACTAGTTGGTTGGGTTGAGTGGCAGCCGTTTCAAAGTAGCGACGGGAACAGAGTTTCATGTGTTGCTGGCTGGTCGGCAACTCGAAGTCGATGTGGCGATCCTCGTTACGCGTGAACCACGGTGCTCCCGTCGCTTTGCGCATGAACCTATTCTGAATTGTTTGTAATCTATGGATCCTGCTGTGTGGCCCAAGGTGGGCGAAAACTACGCACGTGTGAAATTTATTATGGACCTATAACTATAAAACGTGTAAGTGGGTACACACAGCAACACGTTAAGTTAGACACCCGATATAACTTTAGCTATGCATAGTATAGTATAGAAAATCGTTCGAAAGGGACTTCGCACGACGTCATCAGCCAATCACTGCGCTAGCGCTTTTTTCACACATAGATTTAAGTCTCGTGAATGGGTGGTAGCCCACACACCTACATGCGTACACACACCTACAGTCCTACATGCACACACGTGGGCGCGCGAGCTAGTTTTCTTCCCATAACTTTAAAATTTAAATCAGTCGTCTCCCGCCTCCCGGTCGTTGGATCGCTTACAATCACTAGTGCCAAATATTTACTTCGTTCGGCGTTCATGTTAGTGAAAAAATAAAATGGCGCCACAATTAACACCACAGCAAAGGCAAATAATTGTAGTTCTACGAGAAAGTGGTTACAGCATTAAGGAAACAGAAAGAAGAACTGGATTAACGGTGAGTGTCACAGTTAACATTTTTTAAATTATTGTTTAAAATAAATGCATATTAATATTCTGTCTGTTTATCTAAATAACGGTAAAATATCTTGATATTCCTTTTTACATTATAGAAGCATTTAAGAGAAAAGATAAACTAGGTTAAAAGAAAAGATAAACTAGGTAATAGTTGTATTACAGTTCAATAACAGAGAGATAACTCTATGTTATTTACTCTACTCTTTTTTATTAGACCTTTATTTAATTACCTAAACAGACCTAGAGTTGGTAATAATATAGAGGAAGGTTGTGTTTCTTTGGGCTCATTAAAATCTTCAGTTATCACATTGTTACAGTTACGATTATTTATTGAATCTTGTTATGTTAATACATTTTGGCAAATGACGGAGTGAAACTTGGTTTGGTTTGAAATAGGTGTTAGGACAATATATAGAAGACATTTTATGTTACTAGTTACTAGGCAGCTGAATTAAATTGATATACACTCGAGAGCAAAAGTTCCGGGTCACTAGCATTTACTTCAATATCTTGAAAACGAATAAAGCTATCGTATTGAAATAAATTGAACTTTATAGACAATTTAATAATCTTTCATTAAACATATAAAAACTTATTGATTGGCGGTAAGTAATGGCATTAAAAAAGTTATAAAAAAAAGATCCATTTTTTTAAAATCAGAACTTCTAATTTTCACTACTGTTTTTGCTTTTGTTTTTGTTCTGTCATAAAATGTATTTATAAGGAGTCATCCAGGTATCCAATAGTCATTATTAAAGTGGTAATTATGTCACTCACACCTGAGGAATGTACGAGAATCCTCACGATCCTGGAAAATGGGAGCAGTCAGCGAGAAACAGCAAGAATAGTCGGTGTATCGTTGTCTACAGTTCAGCGTGTTCGCCAGCGGTTTCTAGAAACTGGTTTGAACCTACGCAGACCAACAACAGGCAGACCCAGGTGTACGACGGCACGGGAAGATCGATATTTAGTGAACTCTATGCTACGAAATCGGTTTCTTACGGGAACAGCACTGACTCATCATTTTTTAGGACTTGGTGGAAGCAGCCCTTCTGCTTGGACTGTAAGACGGCGACTTGCTGAAGGTAATTTGAAACCATTTAGACCCGCAAATGGTCCGAAACTCGAGAGACACCATCGTATAGCAAGACGAATTTATGCACGCGAACACTCGAATTGGACGATTGAAAATTGGTCAAATGTCATATTCTCGGACGAATCAAAATTTATGCTGTATACACACGACGGAAGGGCAAAGGTGTACAGAAGACCAGGAGAAAGATTTATGCAAGCCTGTATTGAAGAAAAGGTGTCATACGGTGGTGGTTCGGTACTCGTGTGGGCTGGAATTTCTGCGGAAAGCCGAACAGAGCTTGTACTGATCGAAAACGGTACTCTTAATGGCGTAAGATACGTGGATGAAATCCTCAACGAGCACGTCGGTTCATTTATGGCAAGACTTGGTGAGAATGCCATCTTTATGCAGGATAACGCCCGTCCCCACACTGCTCGTGTAGTGCAAGACTACCTTGATGAGGTGAATATTCGTCCCATGGTGTGGCCAGCACGTAGCCCCGACCTCAACCCAATCGAGCACGCCTGGGACGAGCTCGGACGACGGGTAAGACAACAAGATCCTCCTTTAATTACGCTTAGTGACTTGAAACATGCATTGGTAGAGGAATGGGAGAACATTGCCCAACAGTGTTTCAGAAACTTGGTGTACAGCATGCCAAATCGCATTGCAGCAGTCCAGACAGCACGTGGGGGTATTACCAAGTACTAAACCGTGTTAAAACTACTTGTAAATATAAAAAGTTCAATATTTTCAGTTTTGGTTTTACAAGCAAAATGACGCCATTTTTAATTTGTCCTTTTAAACATAATAAAATAAATGGTCAGTAGTAAATGTAATGCATTTTATTTTAGTAACATTAAATTGTCTATAAAGTTCAATTTATTTCAATACGATAGCTTTATTCGTTTTCAAGATATTGAAGTAAATGCTAGTGACCCGGAACTTTTGCTCTCGAGTGTAGTTGGTTTAAAGTTTATTAAACATGACAGGCTCGGTAGACTGGCGTTAGTGTAATCGGCTGCCCTGCATGAGGTCGTGGGTTTGAATCCCACGCAGGATATTAATTATTTTTAGAAACTTACTATAATTATTGTTTTAGAGAACTACTATTCATTTCTGGTTGCGACGAAATGAGGAAACCGGGTGCGATTTGACGCCTCATCACAGGCAACTTTATCAAAGAGCTACCACCGCTGACCAAGATTTGAACATTGTCGCCGCGCATACTAGACAGCCTCTCTTGAGTAGGTACGCTAGTTACAGCTACTACATATAATGTAAGTTTATTTCTATTATTTGTCAAGGCATTATAATTTTATTTAAAAAAGAGGTAAGTAATAATTTACCGAACTATGAACTTGTGCTCGTTAATTTCTTTTTCTATACTTATATAGATAATTTCCGCACTAGGAGTTAATTACTCTTATGTCGCGGGGACTTTTACAAACATTTAATTTTAAAAGCTTACACAAAGTCCAGACTCAGGACAATAATTTGTTCACACAAATAATTATGCTGTGTGCGATTCGAACCCACACGACATCGTGCATGCGCACTACTGCGCTTGCACTACTGACCGCGCCTCCTTTATACCTACCTGTTTGTTTTTATAACATATAACATAACAGACGAATAGACACCTTATGGTAAGCGATTATAACCACCCATGGAAGAGCGGCGCCCGGGCGCCCATGGTGCCAACGCGTGCTTTGCCTGTCTCTTCCACAAGAAGCCCTCGTTTGAGCCTCTGAAATCTGTTACAAAGATAATTCCTTTAACCTTTTGCAACAATTTAAATACTTACTTAAGTTCAAATTAAAAACATTTAAACTTTGTAAGTATTGATAATTTTTATGCATAATAAAATGAAATAATGTTGAGTTAAAGTTGAAGTAGCCAATACATACTATCTATTACATACCTATTTCCATCGTAGTTTGGTATTTTTGACGTGTTCTAACAAGTTCCGCTTCGAAATTCCCAGCGTTCAGTATATCGTCGGTACAATAGTCAACTAACCAAAGTGAAATTTTGACAGTTTTGACTTAAATACATGACATTATTATTTTCTGACGACACAATACTGTGCCAAAATATTGTATCTGTGGTACTTCTAAAGGAAAACGTTCTGTATCCCAGAAAATATATGTAAGATATTAAGATGCAAACGGATTTAAATGAAACAACCTCTCGATTCAAGCTGTCGAAATATAATGATCAAAAAGTCAACGTTCGTTATCGAACGTCAGTTCAAAAACAGTGTTGCCACTAAAATAATTTGAATCGATACAATATTATCGATTAGTATTTAGTAACTCATATTACTAAATACTATTCGGAAAGAAACTTTATATTATTATATTATATTTTAATGTGTACAATTTAGTTATTACCGTATTTCAATTAATTAACCTTACAGTTCGGCCATCCTTACTCTAGTGAGTCCTCTCACTAGTGATATACGAACACAATTTCTAATACATTTCACATCAATAATATAATAACGAACAATAATACATTTAGTAATACTAATAATTAGGTTGTTGAGAAACAAAAATCACAGTTACTTACTAATTGTTACATTAATACAATTCAACATAATTAGGTCTCTTACTAGTCTTCATCACAATAAGCATAGTCATACTACACCAAGTAAGGTACAATAAGTCTAAGTTATATTAATCAACTTAATCAATTTGCTTTACATTGTATTCTAGGTATGGTTATTAATCTTTATCACAATAAAATCAATAAAGCTTTTACAAATCAATCACAGATCGTTATTTTTTTTTTAATTATTTACAATTACATCTAAATCTATTAATTACAACAAGTTATAACTAATTTATTTACAATTAAACTAATTATTTCTGTTATACATATTGTATAGTTTGTAGTCTATTTCTAATCATTTTCACAATCACTGTCTTATCTCTAATCCTGCACAGTTTCTCTCTTTAGGCACTAGCCTTAGAGGTCCACCGCGCTCTTATAAATTTCATTTATTCATTATTCGAATCATCTTCACCTGAAAATCCTGCCCAGTCAGTCTCTAAGGTCATCTGTGCGACATTCTTAATAAATAATGTCTTTCTGTTTCAGCACTGACCACTAGAGATAACATGAGCTCAATATCATAATAAAATAATTATCTAAATCCTGCAAGTAACTTGCTCACATTACTCAATTCACTTATCTCCTGCAAGTAACTTGCTCACATTACTCAATTCACTTATCTCCTGCAAGTAACTTGATCACCACATTAATCAATTAACATATATCCTGCAAGTATCTTGCTCATGTTAATCAATTAACATTTCAACAATAACACACACATCTCTGATTCTTATAGAAACATAATTACGATTCTAACAACTAAATAATAAAAGATTTATCTCTCCATTATCCTCAATGGAACCACGTCTAAACGCCATCAGTACAAGTATCCATTTCCCCTTCACTACTATCACTAGTACATCCGCCAAAACTGGTCCAAGGATGAATTTTATCTAGTGCTACTACATTTTCGTATCGTTTATTACCTTTTTTTGTTAAAGGGGTATCTTCTACAAGAAATCTATCGTTTGGTAATATTTTAACTATCCTATAAGGGCCTTGAAACTTGGGAATAAGCTTTTTCGATTTACCTATGTGATCTTTATCGATCACAGTCCGTTCAATCCTAATGAGATCACCTATGTTATAATTAGTTTGAGGTTTCCTGTGTTTGTCAAATTGCATTTTATTATAATTTTGTTGTTTTTGGATCCTTTCACAAGCGTTTGACCTTAACCGCAATAATTCATCATCGCTAAGGCGTTCGGATGTTTCATCAATAATATCGCTTAAAACATTCTCAGAGGCATTTATTAATTTACATCCAAATAGCAGTTCAGAAGGACTTTTCCCTGTGCTCTTATTTATGGTTGTATTAATACCTAATTGTATATCTCCAATACGTTCGTCCCATAAATTATCCTTTTCCCCATGACAACTAGTACCTAAAGCATCAATTATGGTTCGATTAAATCGTTCAACCTGCCCATTGGCTCTAGGAGTAGCTACAGCGTTCAGAATATGCTTAATTTTGAGTTTATCTATAAAATCTTTAAATTTTGTACTTGTGAAACATGAACCTCTATCTGAAATGAGCCGTGATGGTACGCCAAAATAACTGAAATGCTCTTTAAATACTTTAATTGCTGTCGTAGTTTTGGTATCTTTAACAGCACGTATATTTATATATTTAGTGAACGCATCAACTATTACTAATAAATACATGTTACCGCGTTTCGAGCGAACGAATGGGCCTAGGTGGTCAGCATGGAGTGTATGAAAAGGCTTATCTATCTTTGGTATAGGGTGTAGCATTCCTTCTCTAGGACCGCCAGGAGCTTTGTGATGTGCACATTCTAGACATGCGAGGACGTACTTTTTTGTGAACTTGCGCATTTTTGGGAACCAAAACATCCCTTTTAGTCTACTCAGTGTTTTTTCATAACCAAAATGACCTACATCGTCATGGTTCATACGCAAAACTTGCCATCTGCATGCCCTAGGAACGACCCATCGTAAGCCCTCGTCTATTACTCTATATACGTGATTCCCTTTTAGCTGGTAATTTTTGCGTACATCCGCAACAAATTTGGTCTCATTATCCTCTAAAATCTCTCTTATACGTTTAATTTCATTATCATCGCTCTGTACAGTGGCTATCCAGTCACGAACATCTATATGTAAAACATCTAGTACGTGTTCCCTATTATCACCAGTAGATTCTTCAACAGGACCACGACTGAGAGCATCTACGTGACCCATACGCGCCCCAGGTCTATACTCGATCTCGCAATCATATTCCTGGAATTGAACCCACCAACGTGAAATTCTGGGAATGAGGTCTCTTTTTGTTAAGGTTGTACGTAGTGCATTGCAATCAGTAACTATTTTGAACCTTAATCCTAATAGGTATACACGAAAACGATTAAGTGACGCAACGACGGCGAGAGTCTCTAACTCAAACGAATGGAACTTTTGTTCATCATTCGTTGTCTTGCGACTGTAGTAGGCTACCGGTCTCATCAAGCCATCATCACCCTTTTGCATTAGAATTCCCGCGATACCTACTTTAGACGCGTCTGTGTGCAATTCCGTATCTAATTTAGGGTCATATAGAGCTAGAATAGGACGCTCAATTAGTTTATCTTTTAAAATTTTAAAAGCGTTCGTTTGCTCTTGGGTCCATTTCCACTCAAATTTAATACGCAACAAGTCCGTTAGCGGTTGAGCTATTAAAGCGAAGCCCTTTACGAACCTTCGAAAAAAACTAGCCAAACCAATAAATCGTCTTACATCATGCACGTTCTTTGGTACGGGAAAATCTCTAATAGCTGCAGTCTTACGAGTGCCCGGACGGATACCTTTTCCACTAACATGAAATCCTAGGAAATCAAGTTCCGTACAAAAAAAGTTACACTTTTTAAGTTTTAACGTGAGTCCAGCCTCCCGTAAGAGTTGTAGAACCTCCTCTAAACGTATCAATCCCTCGTCTACCGATTTTGCAGGAATAAGCACATCATCCATATATATAATAGTATAGCTCACCTTAGCTAATATTTTATTCATTGCTCTCTGGAAAATAGATGGTGCATTTGCAAGTCCAAAGGGCATTCGTTTGAATTGGTATTGCCCGTCAGGAGTAACAAACGCAGTTTTATCTTGCGACTCAATCTCAACTGGTATTTGGTAATAACCAGAAGCGAGGTCGAGGCTCACAAATACCGCGTTACCTGCCAATCTATCAAGCTGATCATCAATTATAGGCAATGGATAATGCTCCTTTTTAGTCTTGTTGTTTAGAGCTCTATAATCAACGCATAACCTACTTTCGCCTGTTTTCTTTTTAACCAGTATAACTGGGCTGGCGTAAGACGAGCTTGACTCACATACTATGCCTGATTCCATCATCTCGCTAACCATGGATCGAACCTGAGCACGCTCCGGAAACGAAAGTCTATACGGCCGGTAAACTACAGGTTGAGTGTCATTCAGCTCGATTTTCATTTGGACTACATTAGTTAATCCTAGCTCTTTTAAATTATCAGAAAAACAACATTCATATTCTTTAAGTAAACGTTTTAATCTGTTAACATCATGGTCACTGAGTTGTTGACCATAATTTAATGCAGCAACTGTGTCAGCATTGTCAAAATCTAACAAGTTTACACAAATAGGTTCTTTAATGCTAATAGCTCGTGTAATAAGTGAATTTTGTCTCAGTGATATCGATTTATTTCCGAAATTTTGAACCAATACGATCCCTCTGCCGTTTTCTACTTCATATTCGCCCGGCATTAAATAAAACAAATTCTGCGAGTCACCGCGTAGAGATCCGTTCACGTTAACTGCACCTGAGTAATTGTTACCCGTTGTAACTGGCAATGGATACATTTCTTTCGGAAGTATGTTAACGTCATCACAAGTTTTTAATTGTACCTTATTAGAGTTTTCTCGAGCAAAAACTAAGGAATCAGTGGTTTTAATAATAAGTATTCCAGGCCTTTCAGTGAAACTATGACCAATTAAAACAGGATACTTTATGACATCATCATGGACAATATATACATTGATGTCTTCCTCAATGTTTTGAATCTCAATCTTAACTTGGGTAACACCTACGGGTACGACTATATTATTGCCTATACCTCTCATGGTGGGTAAATGACTATCAGTCCAAGTGATGCCTCTCTTTAACGCCTCACTATACCGTACCAAAGTGCATTGACTGCCTAAATCGACAAAAGCTTGAGTAATCTCACCGTTCAATTTAATACTTAATAAATATTTTGAATCAGTTGAATCATTTGTATCTATACGCATAATATTTTTATCTTCGATCTTATTGCTAGTCGAGGTATTTGGCAATCTAGGGCAATTAACTGTTAAATGTCCTAATCTACTACATACGTTACACTTAAGTATTTGCTTTGGACACTTAAAACTAATGTGACCCGGTTCATTGCAGTTAAAACATACAACAGGTCCGGCATTGCGAACTTTAGAACCTTTAGATTCGTTTGAAATTTGTTTATTGTTATTAGAAGATATTAATACTGTACTATTACGTTTATCAAAGTTTGGTTTAAATTTGTCCGCTTCACGAGCCTGTTGTTTGATAGACTGGAAATACTTTAAAACTTGTTCCGGTTCCTGACAGTTCGCAGCCTTGGCGCCTAACCTTAACGACCGATCGTCAACCCCGTATAGTAAACAATCTACTGCTCTTTTTCCATTTATTTCACAACGATTAAGCAATTTACTTTTTCATAATAATAATGCTCTAAAGAATCATTATACTTAACACGTTTGGATAACATCTCAGTAAGTAGCTCTGCATAATCGTCACTACATGGAAAGGACTCTTCTAATTTTATTTTCCACTCATGCCACGAGAACGACATAGTTGGGAGCGCTTGATACCATGTTTTTGCAACGCCAGATAATTTAGGTAACGCGTAATGAATAATTTGATCATCACCCCAAGCATAAAGTCTGGCGCATTCGTCAACTTTATTTAACCACATGTGAATAGTTTGTCCCTTAACCATAGGATCAAAATCAGGTATTACATTTCCTAACATAGGAAATTTATTGCCCTGAGGACGGTTGTTAGACATGACTTCCACTAAAGACGACAAAAAGGCACGTGTGTCACTGTTAAAAACATTAGGTGTACTCACAGGACCCGGCGGAGTATAGCGGTCGCCGCTGGTTACCGACCTTGTATCGCCACACTGCCTGTCACGTCGTCCCCTGCTCTGCCTCTTGATGCTTCCGCTCGAACCGCGATCACGTTGATGTTCACGACTGCGGCGCCTCTTGCGGCCGCGCTTGCTCTTCGAATGGGAGCGACGATGGTCATCGCTCCTATACTCCACAGAATTTGACGAGGATAGTTGCCTGCGCCTGCTTCGCTTAGTTCTGCTCCGATCACGTCTTCGATATTGTTTGTCACGTGTTCGACGAAAAGATTTCTCACCACTACGGTCTCTAGTTTCAATTTCTTCATCGCTAGTTGTAACCATGTTGTAGTAAATTGTTTTTTAACAAAACAAAATTCTCGATAAAACACGTGGTCACAATTTGACTAATTATCAGAATTTAGGTTGAAATTTCTTCAAAATCGTGGGCGTACTTGATATCGTCCCATTAGTAGAATATTGTTGTATCATCACAAGTAACAAAAATGATTTTATTGTAAATTCGTTATCATAATGACGTAAGCTATCTAATGATATATTTTTTTTATAACTTTTGTTCTATATTTTAAAAGTTATGAAGTTCGAATAAAGTTTTTGCCGCGCGGCATACGTAGAATAACGTCTCACGACCACTTAACGCGCGCTCCCGGCTCCGTGCGTCGCGTTTCTTCATTACAACGCACATTGTTCGACGGAGTCGGCAAGAGTGAGGTGTTGTAACAATGGAAACCGACAGTGGCGATCAAAATGGTCAGAAATCGGTCAGAAATCAATTAAATTATTGTTATTTTGTTTACATACACAACGTTGTTCATTACTATTGAGAATTAAACGTTTAAATTAGTAATAAGAAAATTATTTACAAAATAGAATATACGTAAAATACATATTTCATGGATTTTTATAAAATTTATACAACATCCATAAATTTAAATTATATTTAATGGAAAATAAACAATTTTAGTATGTTAATTACATTGTTTTAGGTGTATTACACAAAATTATTGACATTACCACAAAGACAGTATTTAAAATCACATAAAACATTTTTCTACCAAGTTGCCGCATCTTTTTAAAATTAAGTGTAATCCACTAAAATACTTTACTGATAAGTTTCTTAACATGTTAATATACAATGAAGCTTGTCTTATTTGTTTTTCTAATTTTGTAGTTACTTATGCACATATTATATTTTACTACGCATAATTGTATCTTCTTTTCGTCGGTACGTAAACATGAAACATTATTCGCCCAAATTATATTTTAAAGTGTGCGTCGTAAGCACTTATGCTACTTTTTTCTGTTAATTAGTTTCTTGTAAAACATTATTCGAAATCTAAAAGTGTTATAAAATTATTAAATACAGTATTAATTGTACACAGCTATTCTTAATATCTAATTTTCGGCTAACTCTACATAAAAACCAACAAATTTTACAATTATATTGGTGTTTCAAAAAAAATCTAGGTCTAACTTCATAGTACACACATCCGTGTGTACTACATAAAACAGTCTAAGCTGGCCGAGCGATGGTTTCATAATATGTACAACCAAATGCGAGATCAGCTTACACTGATTCTGTATAGGTTGAACGGTAGCAGTGTGTACAATTGTAAACGTCGTTCTACTTGTCGTGATGGACCAGCGGATCCATCGACTCTTACTGAACTGCGTCCTGTAACTCCGTTCCAAATTCAATCTGCATCCAGTTATGAAGCATCATTGTTATCAGTATAGCAGCGATTTTAAGTATAGTATCGAAGATTTGTATACCTACGCCTATGCTATCACCACCTCCGTATCAGACAAAGTGTTATAGTGATTTTTGTCTGATATATTCAGATCAGTCAATTGAATCTGACTTGAGTTATGATAAAATTACATTTCCCAGCAGTCGACTAAGAAAGCGCCACTTGCCAGTCAAACATTCAAGACAAAAAACGTATTTAAATAGTATTCGTAAAAAGTACTGTATAAAACTGCAAGGTATTGAAGAATATTTTTCAGAAGAACATCATGATCCATTCAATTCAGTGAAGCAACCGAATGCACCCATAGCTAAATCTTACTCAAGTCAGTTCAACACTGAGAGTAACGTGATGGCATTACGTGCACTTTCTGATCAAAGTCAATCGCTTTATGGATCGCTCTGTTTCTAATACTGTCATATCACTTTAATCACAAGTGCAAGCTATCGAAGAACGTTCTTCAGAAGGTCCTAATTAGTCTAATTCTATGAAGCAACACTAGCTCCCAAATTGCTCAATCTTGCCCAACTCGGTCAAACACTGAAAGTACTGTGATGGCATCTCCCGCTCCCTCAGCTCAAAGTCAGTCATTTTATGGTACAAATAGCTCTGTTTCTGAACTTGCGATACCACGCCAATATGTCGCGATAATTGGACTGATCTAGGAAGGAAACGACAACCTTGGACAGGAGCATTCTACTAAAGCTGGGAACGTATTTAATACAAAACAAATCTATCAAGTGCTTTGATATTAGTTACGTACAAAGCTTAGATATATTTAAATAGTTTTAGGAGTTTTGTGACTGAAAAAAGCAATGAGAGTATGTGTTAAAGTACACAACTAAGAGGTCATGTTGTGCGTACGTGACGTGTTTGGCCAGTTCCTAGATGTGATAGCTGTCTACAATATCCTTAGGAAATCTATTCATACGACGATGGAAAAATTATGGTTTGGACGGGAATTCGTGTGGGTCTTAAAACAGACTTAAGTACGTTTTGATCAGAAGCACCATGACGGCTGAAAAATAGCTTAACGAGGTTGTTTGAGCTTCTAGTTCCAATAATCTACCCCCGTATACTACATTTTGACCAAATGTTTAAGCTCATGGACGATAACACCCATCCGTTTAAAATGAAAGTGTTATCCAGATAGTTGCAGGAGCACGACATATCGGTCTTATCCTGAATCACTCAATCACCTGGACTAAAAACCATAAAACACACGTAGGAAATGTTCCAAAGAAGTGCTTTGATGAATTTTCCTGCAAAAATTGCGATTGAAGAGCAACTTTTTTGCATCCTAGTCGGACATGGAACAATATACCGCACCAAGACCTTGATAACTTAATCCAAGCATGAAAAACCGTTATTTACGTTTTTTGGATGTACTGACTAGTACTAAGTTAAAAACAGATTAATAATCGCTTTTTGTTCAGTTAAGTTTTTAATTTATTTGAATAAAACATTACGCTACATTTACGCTAAAATAATATCTAGATTGTAGCTATATGCCATTTATATGGCTACAATCTAGAATTAAATAAAATTTTAGTGTATAAAAATATTAACGTATTGAATGTTATCTTCAATAATTTTTGAGTTAATTGAGTAAATACCAAATATCCCTAGACAAAGTTGATGTGTGTATTGAGTCTATAAAAGCCGGATCTCAAATTTAACCAGCACATATTCATGTGATCAATAATTATTATAATTACGTGTACCTTCTTTATAGTCGTAATCATAAAAATTCGGCTTAGTTAACTTTTAGTTATCTGTGTGGTAACGGAGTAGGAATACAATATGTCACCACCCCATCTCAACCCATGGGTGTCCTAAAAATCGAAGGGACTATCCGTGAATATTATATTTACGAAATAAAAGAAGGAAAACTTGAAATTAAACCCTATAGCAATCCGTCTGGTCAGCGTGGTATTAGTAGGCCAAGTAACCCTCCGTCACGGGAGGAGGCCCGTCCCTGCAGTGTGTGTGCAAGTGCATTCAATACTTGGAAATTCACATCATTACTTACGTTAATTCTTAAGACGGGCGGAGCGGCCGACAAACTAGTTTTATATAAAACATCTTCTCGAAAAACATTGAGATAATTTTAGGATTTCGTAAAATATTGTTACACCTGCACATACAACGTGATTAATTTGGTCAAATAACGTTGCATGTGTTCAAGAGACAGCTCCTGAACTGTTTTCGTTGGCAGTACAATGTTATGTGTGCACATGCGACACACTATCTACGCACAGGAATAGTTTTTAGACTAAATAATTATATCATTAATAGCTGTATTTATATCTATGTACACTGTAAAAATATTACATGGCTAAAGTCTTCCGTAAAAAAGTTATAAGCAAAAAATGCTAGCGCAAAACTTCAAATCGCTCTACTGAAAAGTAGACATTTTGTAGATACAACATTGTTCTACTAATGGGACGATATATCCCACTTCTGAGATAAAGGAAAACGTTCTGTATCCCAGAAAATATATGTAAGATATTAAGATGCAAACGGATTTAAATGAAACAACCTCTCGATTCAAGCTGTCGAAATATAATGATCAAAAAGTCAACGTTCGTTATCGAACGTCAGTTCAAAAACAGTGTTGCCACTAAAATAATTTGAATCGATACAATATTATCGATTAGTATTTAGTAACTCATATTACTAAATACTATTCGGAAAGAAACTTTATATTATTATATTATATTTTAATGTGTACAATTTAGTTATTACCGTATTTCAATTAATTAACCTTACACTTCAAATCCACAAGATACAGACTAATTATTTTCTACGTAACTGCAAAAAATACAATTTCTGCAGAGGTAAACTAATCTATGTGATGTGATCCACAATGCAAAACTAGCCAAACTGGCAGATTGAATACTTTACTCTAGTGCAATATGATGCTACAATCAAAAGCCACAATGCGCAATTGTCGTAACTGGCAGATTGGATACTTTACTTACGTGCAATAAAGCCTACAAACAAAAACCAAAATGCTCAACTGGCCTAAGTGGCAGATTGAAAACTTTACTTTTGTGCAATTTAACCTACAAACAAAAAACCACAGTCTGTAACTGGCCTAAGTGGCAGATGTAATAATTTACTTTAGTGAAATATAACATATAAAACAAAAGCGACAGTGTGTAACTGGCATATGTGGCAAATTGGATACTTCACCTCAGTTCAAAAGTAACTTAATTGTTTAAAAATACAATAATCAGTGTGTGTGACAGATAGTGGTTCTAAAAGTTATTAAAATATGGAGGTGCTCTAATGAACTGTCCTAATTCGGTATGTAAAGTAAAAGTTAAACTATGTCGAACCCAAAACCATTTAGAGATTTTAGATCAATAAGTAATAAAATCATATTTTTAGCGCAAAAAACCGCAAAATAGTGTTTATTTTTACAATTATACATAAATTACTTTGTCTTTCATTTTTTTTGTCTAAATGATGATTTTTGTCTAAAAAAAACAGAAGTTTGTTTCTGCTTTCATTACTCAATAATTAAAACAACTAATTTGAGTATTTTTGCTTTCCTACTTATAGTTTATTTGTAGTAAACAGTTAAAGTAAGTAATTCGACCGCATCGATGACGTCATAGATGCGGTCGAATTACTTACTTTAACTGTTTACTACAAATTAACTATAGGTAAGAAAGCAAAAATACTCAAATTAGTTGGTTATAATTTATAAACCTTTAACAGATTGAACACAATATTAACTTGGATCAGAAATAATTTAAATATTTTTTCTACTACTCCTAAAGTTTTACAAACTTATTTTCATCATATTTTAAAGAAATAAATATTATTTTTATTTACCCAGCTCATTCGTTAACAACACATTTGAAAATTATGGTGTCAACACTGGCGCGTACAAGTGTTGCTAACCATAAATAACTTTTTTAAGTTTTTCCGTTACTGGCGAGCGAGCGGGCTGTCTGTCAATTTTTTTTAATTATTAATTAAATTGTGAATACAAGATGCTTCGAAGAAATAATCGTGTGCGTCAGATACTTAAAAACGCAGGTATCGATAACAGTTCTGGCGATGAAAGTGATAATACAGGTAAGTGTTTTGTATTATAACCTATAAAAGTCAGTTTTTCAACAAGTTTCACTTTGCTAAGGATACTTAGTTCGTTGTTAAATGGTGTGTTTGCAGTATAAGGGCGAGGTGATGGTGGGCTTTATTTATTCAGAAAACATAGGTACTTAATCATTTACCTATACAGAGAAAATGATGAATAGAATTATGTGGAACAAGTTTAAAGGTTCTATTTAATAACACCATTTGTATTTTATCATAATGGTATGTTAGTTTGCAAGGTGTCTATGTGCCAGAGTAGCCTGAAAACAAATGGATGTGTTATTGCATAAATATGACTAAAATGCATGAAGGTGCTTATCGAATACCTACTAGCTCCGGGGTTTAATCTATAGCTTGCTCTTGCTTTTATTGCATTACAGATATAATAGAAAATACACCTACAGCTAGTCCAGAACTCAACTGCGGTAAAGGCGATTCCCATTCAGGTATTTTTGTTTTTTATTAATACAAACAGAAGATTTATAATATACTAGCTTTTGCCCGCGACTTCGTCCGCGTGGAATTAGACTTCTGACAAAATTTAGGTTTTTCACTAATTTTCAATTTTCCCTCGGGAACTACTAAAGGAATCGGGATAATAGGTAGCCTATGTTCTTTTCCGTGTCAAAGGCTATATGCATGCCAAATTTCATCCAAATCCAAACATCAAAACACACACACTTTCACATTTATAATATTAGTAGGATAGTAGGATTAAATAATATCATTTTCTGCTAACAATAAACAGCCTAAACTGTTGGATTTAAAACACAAAAATTGTTCAGATAATTATCTGTTTTAAAATTATAGATTTGCAATTTTTTACATAAACACAATGTTGGTGATGGTATGTTTTAAGGAGTCTACACACTGAGGCCGCCGACATGTCGGCAACTTGTAGGGGCGCCCTATATCCTACAAGTTGCCGACATGTCGGTGGCCTCAGTGTGTAGACTCCTTTATGATTATTAAAATTTATAAGGTTGATGCAATTGCACCAACCTCATAAATTTAAGTAAACTAGCTATTCCCTATAGTATAGGGAATAGCTAGTTTACTTAATAAAATTTTGATAATGGCTAATTTACAATGCTAAACCTATATTCTCGACCCAAAAATCAAAAATTTGCAGTGGTACTTATGTGTCCTAGGTGAACACTAAGAAGTTTTTATTTTTCACAGATCTGAAGTTTTCAAAAGAAACGAAAGAAACAACAGCTTCTATTCCACCTTTAACACCGAAAATTACACACGAGATTGGAGAAACAAGCATAGATGCTCCAGCCTTTTCACCACTAACTCCCTTATTATTTCAAATTACTGAGAAAAACATTCTGCCTTTACCTCACACAACTACTCACGAACTTGGGGAAACAAGCATAGAAGCTCCTGCCTTCTCACCACTAACTCCCTTAATATTTCATATGTCCAAGAAGAACATTTCACCACTACCACACGAAACTACACTCGAACTTGGAGAAACAAGCATAGAAGCTCAAGCCTGTTCATTACTAATGACTGAAAATAATATTTCGCCCCTTTCACCAGCTTCTTCCCCTTTACCCCAAATGTCACCGGAAACGCGTAAAGTCTTCAATATTTTGAGTAATGAACAGCTTGATAGTGATGATTCCGTCCAAGACCCTAATTATTTAGAACAAAATCACAATGATTCAAGTACGTCAGATGAAGATTACAATGATTTAACAGATAGAGTAGAGAAACATAGACGTAAAGGAACATCTAAAACCAGCCGAGCAGTCAATGAATCACCTTCGATATTAACAATTGGAGAATTTGATGTACAAAATACAGATGAGCAGAACGATAGTCAAAATAATCCGAAAAAGAGAAAAGTAAAAGACCCTAACATGTGGAAAGTGAATATAGAAAAAAGTAAGCGTTTAAAAGGTGAATCATATAAAACAAGGAAAGGAAGAATAATACAAGCCAGACCAATAAAACCAGCAAAATGTTTAAATACTCCTAAAAACAAGTGTATTTCGGGTGTCCCTCAAGATGAGAGAGAAAAAATTTATTCTCAATTTCGAAATATGCCAAATCTTATGGAACAGCGTCATTTTGTTTTGAAGCATGTGACTAAGAATAAAAAAAATCGAGACACTACCAAAGGTCCTTCCAGGCGGAATTTTACCCTAACTTATACATTAAGTGTTGGTAATGAAAAGAAAGTCGTGTGTCGGGAGTTCTTTTTAGATACTCTCAATATTACTGGTGGGTTTGTAAAAGGAGCTTTAAAAAAAGTTAATGAGCTCGGCCTCTTACAACCAGACGAAAGAGGGAAAAAGACACCCCCAAATAAATTAAAACCAGATGAAGAAAAATTTCTTAGGGACCACATACTTTCCTTTCCTGCTGTAGAATCGCATTACTGTCGACGTGATAGTACGGTAAAATATTTAGATTCAACTCTTAACATATCAACGATGTATAACGAATATAAAAAACTATGTTTAATTAAAGCAGTGAAAGTAGTATCCTTTGAAAAATACCGCAAAGTTTTCAGAGAATACAAACTGAGTTTTCACAAACCAAAAAAGGATTTATGCAAGCACTGTTTGGCATTTCGAGAAATGAATGATGAAGAAAGAGCCAAGAAAATTGAAGATCACACACGGCATCTATTAAGAAGAGATGAAGCACGCAAATGTAGAGATGAAGATAAGCTGGAAGCACAAAATAATGAAACAGTTCTTGCATTTAACTTTGACTTGGAAGCAGTACTAAATACACCTAAAGGTGCAAGTGGCCCATTTTTCTACGTACGAAAGTTAGCTGTTTATAACTTAACTATTTATAATCTAGGAAACCAAAACGTTGAATGCTACATGTGGGATGAAACTGAAGGAAAACGTGGGACCATCGAAATTTCAACGTGTATAAATGCATTTATTGCAGCAAATAAAAACATCCAGGCAGTAAAAATGATGTCAGATGGATGCGGCGGTCAACAGAAAAACTATCATTTTTCGTCCATGTGCTTGCTCACGTTAAAGAAACATTCGACATTAAAGATAATTGATCACAAATTCTTTGAAACGGGACACACTCATATGGAATGTGATTCAATTCATTCAAAGATTGAATTGAAATCAAAAAATATACCTGTGTATACTCCTGACGGTTGGGCACAGGTTGTTCGATTAGCACGTACTAATCCTCGGCCATACAATGTAAATACATTACTTCACGATGATTTCAAAGACTTTGGTATGTTAAACCAATACAAGGCCTCGAATGAAGGGCACAAAATTGGTATCAATGACGCTGTATGGATACAATATCGAAAAGAGGTACCTAATACAATATTTATTAAACAAAACTTTGACAGTAATGAACCATTTACAGCATTAGAGTTAAAGAAAAAACGAGGTAAAGCATTAAATTATCCTATAGCAGCCTACTCAGGGAAATTTAAAGTATCAGCTGCGAAGAAAAAAGATCTTTTAAAATTGTGCACAGACCACCAAATACCAAGAATGTATCATAACTATTACCAAGACCTTCCTTGTTCTGATACGACAAGAGACTGCCTCGCAGAACCCGACATGAATGAAGATAGCGAATAGCTCGGGTGAATACATAAAATTGATTTACTTGAATCGATTTTAAGAAATCACTGATTTGTGGCAACATTGTTTTTATTAATAACCACCTCCTCAACAATTTGACATTTGCAGATTGGCTAGTTGACTTCTGACCCGACGATATTATTCGCATAACATGTTTTATTCTTTCATCTCAGTTGCATTTTGAAACAATTTGACTTTAATCCTTACACACTTAACATTAAGTTCAAAATTGCACATCAACATATTCTGACGGTTATTTTTATTTTTATGAGTTGCAAAAATCAACTTAACATTATTGAGTTAAGGTTGAAAACTCCTAACACTCTAATTTGTTTGTTAGCTACCTAATCGACGTGTTGTATAACATGCTCCGTCTCGAAATTTTCAATGTGGCTTGATATGGATTCCATATCAAGCATGAAGTCAAAATGGAATCTCAAAGTTTCCATCGAAGTTTGGTAGGTATCTATTTGGCGCGTGTTAATAATAGTTTTTATTAGTAGTAAAAAAAATGGATTCTACTTGAGATCTAACATTTTATATTATTAAAAAAAAATATGTAAATCAAATATAGGTAGGTATTTTTGTCCGTACTGTTACAGAAATACGACATAAATTGCTATGCTTTAAAATGGAAAATGGCGTGCGATAAAATCCCTTTCAATGCCACGGCATCATTTTAAAACATAGCATTTTATGTCGTATTTCTGTAACAGTACGGTTGAATTTCCATTAGTAAAAATTAAAATCCCTTGCCATGCCGTCCCGGTCTGTGTAGGCCTTTACTAAGCTGTGAAAATGTATCACCAAATTTGATCGCTATGCGCTATGCAATCTAGATTGTTTTTTTTTAATATAGGTAAATGCCATTTTTAGTAGATGTTATTAACTTAATATTGCGTAGTATAGTAGCATACCTAACAGATACATAATAGTGCGCAAATCGCTCGAAATCAATCCCTTAAACTTTCTACATTTTTCTTGTTTAGAACTTTCGAGGTAACCTACCTATACTTATCCTATTTGAAAAAAAAATGTGAACATGCACTTCTTATTGTTTAATAATTTATTGATAAGTTTTATTTTCGTAAAAGGTATCATTTTAAGCAGTCTCTACGTTAGTAATGAAAGCACAAGAGCCTTTTAAGTTCATAAATAGAATCCACTCCCAACTTAATCGAGTTTACATGAGTTTCCGACTTGTAATTCTAATGTATTCGTAGGCTAATCATACGATGTTTTATACGGTGTCCAATCATAATATTATGACAAAAAACAAATCACAAATTTTCAATTACAAAATAACATTTGACAAAACAATACCTACTTACTTGTTAAATTTACCTTTTTTAAAACTGTTCAACAAACAAAAAATGTTTTTAGGGATATAAAAATTTATATCATCATTTCATAAAAGGATTATTTTAAAAAAACATGTAGGCAAAACATCATACCTAGGTATAGCATTAATAACATTTGACAAATGCATTGCTTGGTAAAAGTTTTATTTATTAAAATTAACTTTAATATAAAGATGACATGAAATAATAAAACAATCATAATCGACTCTTGATAGAATCGAAATGACTTAAATTCAACGACAAAATTTTAGTAACGACTGCTGAGTCGTGCATAAATCAAATAGAGAAACACGCTGCATTTTATAAAAAAAAGTGTGGCATTACAATGCCACACTTTTTTATTTGCTTTTTTAATTTAAATTGCTTTTAAGAATACTACTAACTAACTACTAAGAGTGTTCTTAAAAGCTATAATCAAAATTACATGTTAAGATTGAACATGATGTTATATTTTACATACTGTGGCGCGATGTGTAAGCGTCGGGATTCCTTTTTATCTCATAATGGTTTTTGTCCTAATTTTCATTGTCATTATGTTACGCATAATTTTCTTGGTCATAATAATAGTATGCCATAATTGTTTTTTAGCATACTGTGTTATTAATCAAAAATATTGCATATGCTATTGTTTTTATTCATAACTTAGAAATGCATAAAGTTGTAACGCATATTGGTTATTTGTCTATTAGTTAATTGACAAAAAATAGGTTTATGTTATTGATAGCTATTCTGATAAACAAACATAAGGTTTTAGGTTAGGTTTATGTTATTGATAGATTAATAGCTATCTATTTGAATTTGAAAAACAAAAATTATGTAATAGGCATGTAAAACAAAAATTGTTATGGTTATGCATCATAATGCTTAAGTAAACTTATGCTTTGGGATAGTATGCTTATTAAATATTATACTTAAAGTAAATAGGATGAAATAGTTATGTTAAATGAGTATTATGCGTAACTTATGTAAGGACAAGTAACATTATGCAATGTTAAATTTAAAAAATTATAACATAATCTTATGAATGAAAATAAAGAACCGAATAATACTGATATTATATCGATCATTTACCATAATATCTTGTTAAAAAAGTTAAATTTATAATATTCTTTTATTTCAGGTAACAATGCAAACAATACGGAGAAGACTACACGCTGCGGGACGATTACTTAATAATATTACAAAGACTTTATATTGTGATGTTATTTGGTGTTAAATACCAATTTTTTTTACTTTTGTTGATTAATATTAGATTTTTTTATTAATATTGCAAACACTTTATATTGTGATAGGTATTTAGTTATTTGGTGTTAAATACCAATTAAAATTATTTTAACTTTCGTTGATTAATATAAGATTTATTTATAACAATTAATATTACAAAGACTTTATATTATGATAGGTATTTAGTTATTTGGTGTTAAATAACAATTAAAATTGTTTTAACTTTTATTGATTACTTAATAGATTTTCCTATAATGTATAATTTTCAAATTATTTGTTTTATCTTTCAAGTTTGTAAAATAACGAAAAATGTTTTTATTTTTATTATTAAATATTTACTATAACTAGTAGTTTTAATATATTCCTCCTAATATTATAAAAGGGAAAATGAGATTTATTGTTTTTTCTTTGGTATGGAGATAGGTAGGAGCCTCGTGTAGGATATAGGCTACTTTTTATCTCAAAATCATGTTCCGAGGGCGGAGCCGCTTATAGTCATTTTGGAACCGATTAGGTAATTCAAACTAGAAAATTGTGTCAGCTCTTTAAAGCCCCATTTACACATCGACAAGTACAGTAGCGAGTTATGTAGTAAGTTGTTGATTAAGTTGATTTGAATAGATCTCCATTCTATTTTTTGGCAAGTTAAATACGAAGTAGCCCCCTGTCTCGCGTCCCGCCAATTTAACTCCCCAAAAACTAGGACGGAGTTCTATTTAAATCAACTTAATCAACAACATACCAATTAACTCGCTACTGTACTTGTCAATGTGTAAATCGGGCTTAAGATTTTTTTACACTGTTCTATAAATGTCGCCAAATCATTCCGTGAATATAAGACAAAACATATATTATAACTTACTCTTTAAAAAAGGCCGTAAGTAGTCAAGTTTATTGAAATTGCTAATATTTTGTTAAAAATATTAATTTGTTCACAATTAAGACATTTTCGAAGTATAAGTAGGTATATAATTCTTGACACGAATCGACTTTTCAGTCACGGGCATTACTTGCACGTGTCCCAGGACTCTCTCAACTCTTTATGGGCCTACACTTGTCTTTGGCCCGGATGGGCAGGTGCTTCCCACGCGACGCCGTGGCCCGCCTCAGTTGCGGACTGCCCATTCAGCACCGCAAGCTACTGAACCGCTTTAACATGAGCTGTCTGGGTTACAGCCCAGTGAAGAAGCTCCCTTCGGGGGATGTCACTTAGTTTTACGTGTTACGGGTACTCAGCCCACCACCACGACAAGGCGGGAACCTCGGTTGATGTGAATAGTTTGGTTAGCTGGAGCCATAAACACGCATCTACTCTTCGTCTTGAAAATTTATTTTCTTCCTATTCTTAAATATATATATATTTATAACCACCATAAAGGCTGGGTAATTTGAAGATGCTATTACAATTAGTATTAATAGAACTATTAAAGAGAGAAAACTGCTCTGTGGATGATATTTATTTACCGAACTTCAGTACAGATATTCAATACAGTCAATACAGTCTACACAGCTGTTTCTTTCTAACCCATAGTTAAATGTTGCATGCACATCAATTGACTTATTCCCATTGAAAAAACGTGTAGGTATGAGGTTCGATGGAACAATGAAATCTGCCAAGTGATCAACATTAATACACTGGGCGGCAATGAAAACGGGTCGCTTACAAAAACCTTAATAACTTCCAAAATATTGGAGCTAGCTTTATGAAATAAAGACTAAATGATAGATAATTTAATCACAAATAATGCCGCAAGTAAAATCTTTCAAGTTATTTTTGATTATTGTATTAAATCCATAAATTAAAAATAAAGACACAATTTTTAAATTTTAACGACAGTTTCGAAATCATTTTTTTACTCTTTTTTATGGTGTTTCATGAAAAAGACGCATTTTATATACAGAAATTCGATATTCTGATCAAATTAGCATAAAAACATGCCTCTAACCCCTGAAGAGTCTACAAGGATTCCAGAAATGCTAGAAATATGACCTAGTCATCGTTATACAGCAAAAACTGTTAGTTTATAGCTCTCGTTCGAAAAGTACTCCAGCCATTAGAAGACACTCTATCCAATGCGCGCAGACCAAGATCAGAACCAACAGCGTGCACAAAAGCACAAGAGGATCGTTACATGGTGTCGAGAATGTTGAGAAATCGATTTCAAACGGCTGTTAAGTCAAAAAATAACTTGCTACGTGCTCGAGAAAGCAATCCAAGCCCTTGTATAGTGAGGCAGTGTCTAAATGAAGCAAAATTACAGTCCTAGACCTGAAAATATTCGTAAACTTAAAAGACAACATCAAAATTCCAGATAGAGTAATAATAAAAAAACTCGTGAATAGGATCATGACTAATTAGTTAAAGAAAATGCTTCCGATGAGTCGAGGTTTACGTTATACAAGCACGATGGAAGGCTAAGATTCTGGAAAAGTACAGGAAACCTGTATAACCAAGCTAACATTGAAGAGAAAGTACCTTATGCCGGAGGCACTGTACACGTGTGGGCTTGAATTTCTTCTGAAAGCCGCACCGAGCTAGTAGTGATATAAAATGGTACTTCAACTGCAGAGAGGTACTTAAATGAAATCATTAATGAGTATGATGGCCCATTTTTGGTAAAATTCGGCGAAAAAGTCACCTTTATGAAGCTCAACGCTCGTCGTGTTAAAGTTCCGTAAAGATGTCGCTATCACACGTATGAAGTGGCCAGCACGCAACCCAGACTTGAAACCGATGCAGCATGCTTAAGACGTATTGGATCGATGAGTAGGACATCAATATTTCCCTCTTATCACCCTTTGTGAACTCAAAGAAGCAGTGATAGAGAAATGGGTGTATTTTCCTCAGAATTCAATTAAAAACCAAATGGAAAGCATCCAAAACCAGATGACAGTTGTATTAACAGCTTCTGATAATAATACAGCGTATTAAATGAATGAAAATTACATTTCTGATACCTTTTACCTGTTTTCGACATCTAATGAAAGTGTCTATTTTTATTTAACTTACTTTTGTCCAAAATAAACTTAACAATCTGTAATTTTTATCAATTCCATTTAATGACTGTTAAATTATCTTTATTTTAGTGTTTCTTTCATTAAGCTAGCTCCAATATTTTGGAAGTTATTAAGGTTTATATAAGCGACCCGTTTTCATTGCCGCCCAGTGTATGTTAACTATCAGGCAGTGACCGGTCACCGCGAAATAATTTAATTTCTATTGTGTCCGAAAAACCGGATTTGACGGGTTAATATCAAAAACACCTCATTAAAACTCTTTGAAACTGTTACAATAATATTTCTTGAAAAAACAATCCTAAGTAGTAAGTATTTAAAAAGAATCACTTTACTTTTTGGGCAAAACATTTACATTAACGGTCAAGGTTAAATTGTTAAAGTTAAAATGCATCATTGTAAATGTTTCTACAATTTTGTAAGCATTTTCACGTAAATGTGCTTCATTTTATTAATATTAATACATTTGTAGTTCAGCAATAACAAAACGAAAATAGTATCGCGTGTTGGCCGCATCGTGCACTGGCGCTGCTATCTACGTAGTAAGAGAGGAAACAACAAAAATATATCGAACACTCTCGCACGATTCGCAGCGTTCAACTTCTAATAGTTCAAAGTCCAAACAGTCTAGGTTGATAAGTCCGTGACTGTACAAAAACTAACAGAGGCTATTAAATAAATAGATTAATTTATAAAAGTAATTCTTTTAATCACAAAATAACATGGAAATACACACACTAGTCTTAGCAACAATGAATAATTTACTTGATTGCCAAAGAAAGAAGTATAGTAAGTTATATGAAATTAATTTTAGAATATTACAAGTAAAGTAACATACCATTATAATTAGGAATAAAATTATACTTAGCAAACAAAGCAGTGAGATCTTTTCTTCAACGCCGAACAGCGCCCTCTGACCAAGCGTCAGAGCATCTAACATTTTCAAACGGAAATACAATTTTAAAACAGATTTGCCATTTATATGATGTTTAAATTATATTTTACTTTATAAACACATATTTTTATTTAAAACAATAAATACTGTTCAAAGTTCTATTTTAAATGGCTTACAAACACCATTTAAGACATTTTAAAAGGACCGGAATACAACAATACAATTTATTAATAATAAAATAGTTAGACTTACTAGTTAATGGTTCATTTTTAAATTGTAATTTTTAACATTAATTATTTTAGCTAAAACATAAATTACAAAGTTCTTTATTAACAAATGATCAATACTTTATTAGAAGTACCTATATTAATCATTATGGATAAATACTTTTTAAAATTATACAATTCACAATAAATAATTATAATTATTCTAACACTTAATTATTATAGCTAAAACATAAATTACAGAGTTCTTTATTAACAAATGATCAAATACTTTATTAGAAGTACCTACATTGAACAATATGGATAAATACTTTTTAAAATCTTATACAATTAAAATTAAATTAAATTAAATATTCCTTACACATTTACAATTCAAAATAAACAATAATAATTATTCTAACACGGCCATCCTGCGAAGTGCATCTCAGAAAACAAAACTCAAATATTTAGAGAATACATTTTTTTTTGTTTACGATTTTAGTAAGTATAGTAACTAATAAACAAAGTGTTTAGGTAATGATAATGTTTATTCTAGTCATATAATCATACATATAGTAATCATAGTAATCATATCCATTCATGTAATCACACAAATAATAATCCTATTGCATAATCCAAATCATGTCCTACTTTGTGCGGTTAGTCACCCGCCGTCAGTGAAGCTTAATCACCCGCAGTCAGTGAATACCGGACAACAGTCAGGACAAAAATTAACAATAATTCACAATAATCTGTTTTTTTTTTTTTTTTTATAACGTACCTTTTGTAGCTAGCTGTATTATAATCAATATAATTAAAAATGTTCTTCTACACTAACGTTTTGTTCAACCCACTCGCCTGGCCACAGGCGAAGCTTTTCTTTTGCTACAATTAAATTCCTCAAATTTCCGACTCCCCTTAATGAATACCTATCATTCTCTAAAACATTTATAATCTCATAAGGGCCCTTGTACTTTGCTTTTAATTTGTCATGACGTTTATGTTCTTGATTCACATAAACCGTATCCCGTACGTTATACTGTAAATTGTCTCTACGAGTTTTATCAAAACGCTCTTTGAACTTTTCAGCCACATCTGTAAGACGTTGTCGAGCTAATTGCCTATCAGCCGTAACATCAATAGTTTCATTACTATCTATTACTTCATCAACCCTAGCTTGTATAGATGGTATATTAGAATTTCTACCCAGAAGAAGTCGCATAGGTGAAAAACCAGTTGATTTTTGAACTGTAGTATTCAGAGTCAACTGGACTTTCCATAAAATGTTCGGCCAGTCTGACACGTTATTACAAGAGGAGCTAATCATGTTAGTAATGGTAGAAACATACCGCTCAGCCTGACCGTTTCCCCGAGGTGTGCCGGTAGCTATCATGTGATGTCTAACCGGCCACCTGTCAAATAAATCTTTAATTTGTCTCGAGCAAAAATTCGTTCCACGATCAGTAATAATTAGCGAAGGTGTACCAAAATCTGCAAGAGAGTTAGGTAATATATCTAATAGTTCTTGGGCACACAAGGTTTTTAAGGGTCTTAATACACAAAATTTAGTAAAAGCGTCAATTATGACAAGTAAATATTTATAACCGTCAGAAGATTGTGGAAACGGTCCTGTACAGTCTAAGTGTACTGGAATGGAATAGGTACCTTTTCTATGGGATGTAGTAAACCTTGTTAGGGGCCATGATGACTCTTGTTTTTTACACAAACTAAACAATGCGCAATGTACTTTTTAACAAATTTGTAAATCCCCGGGAACCAAAAGTATTCTAATATCTTCTGATAAGTCTTATAAAATCCTACGTGACAATTTTCATCGTGGAACAAACGAAGTATACCAAATCTACTACCTTTAGGAATATATAACTTAGGCGCCTCAGTCGGGTTTATTTTATAATGAAGTAGATTATTTATCACCATATATTGATTAAAATCTAGGTCTCCTGCTCTGACTTTTTCGATTAATACCTGGGTTTCTGGATCGTTATCCTGAGCCGTTTCTATCCAAGATCGCGGTGAATTTATCAAGTTAATAGATACTGAGGGAGATACCGTATGTGACGTCAGATCACGCAAAGTTAAATTTACTTCTGGGTTTCGGCTTTGATAATCAACATGACTTATAAACTGACCTTTCCTGTATACTATATCAAAAGAAAAATCTTGCATATAAGTCCACCATCGTGCGACCCTTGGTGAAAGGTCCTTTTTAGCAACTGTAGACTTAAAAGCATTACAATCTGTAATAATATTAAAATGTATTCCTAATAAATATACGCGAAAATGTTTTAACGCGGTATATATAGACAGGGTTTCTAATTCGTAGGAATGATATCGAGACTCATAAGGGCTTGTTTTCTTACTAAAATAGGCCACTACTTTATTTATACCGTTAGTTTTTTGTAACAAAATTGAACCAAATCCAAGAGCACTAGCATCAGTATGTAGTTCTGTTTCCAACTCTGGGTTAAAAATAGATAGTAACGGTTCTTTAGTTAAACAGTTTAAAACATAGCGCCGGGCTTCCTCCTGATCCGATCCCCATTCCCACCGTTGGTCGTTTTTTACAAGCTTAGTAATACAAGCCGTTCTGGTAGAAAACTCTGGTATAAAACGTCTAAAATAACTGGCGAGTCCCATAAATTGTCTAACTTGTTTAATGTTTGCTGGGACAGGAGAATTCACAAGAGCGGATACTTTTCTTTGACTTGGCCTTACCCCTTCATGTGAAATAGTACGACCTAGATATTCAATAGTAGTTTGAAAAAATTTACATTTAGTGATATTAATAGAAAACCCTGCGTTACTCAAAGCTTTAAGGGTATGATCCAAATAATCAAGACCTTCTGGAATTGTACTAAATGGGATTAAAAGATCGTCAATATACACTAAGATAAACTTTAGATGCTGTACTGCCTTGGTTATAGCCCTTTGAAAAACAGATGGGCCATTACAAATGCCAAAGGGCATTTTTAAAAATTCAAAATGGCCATCGGGTGTAACAAAAGCAGTATATTTGATAGATTGTGGATCTACAGCAAGTTGATAAAACCCATTTTTCATGTCAATCGATGTGAAATACTTTGCTTTTCCTAACCTGTCTATTTGATCTTCTATAAGGGGAAGAGGATATCGCTCCTTTTCTATATTTCTATTTAATGCTCTATAGTCTATACATAACCTATCACTACCATCCTTTTTCTTTACTAAAAGTACTGGGCTAGCATATTCTGATTCACTTTCTTGTAAAATTCCTTTTTGTAATAAATCATCAATAATTATTTTCACCTTTTCTCTCTCAATAGGTGCTAAACGATAGGGTCTATAATTTACTATCTTATTTGTTTTTAAGCGAATGTTTAATTTACCTGTTGTTACTGTGCTGATGGAAGTTTCCATCGGCATGACGTTTGTGTAATTTTGAAATATTGTTACTATACTGTTTTGAACATCTTTAGTTATATGATCAATAGCCTCTAATGGAAATTTTGGCACAAATAATGGTTCAACTAATCCTATATTTAAATCATCGTTACTTTTTCTAATTAATTTGGTACCTTGAGAATCAAAAACTATAGCTACATCAGGATATGTAAGTACATTACGTCCAATAACACAATCATAATCAAAATCTCTATCCTTAGCTACATATATTTCAATGCTTTTAACAATTTCCTGAATCTGTACATTCACTAATATTTTAGCAAATACATGAAGTTTGCCATTACCAATACCATTTAAAAACATAGAACATGGTAAATATGTACAACCAAGTCGTTTTGATATAGACTCTTTAATAATGCTACAGTCTGCACCAGTATCCAACAAAGAATCAATTAATATGCCATTAATTAAAATTTTAGTTAGTTTGTTTTCTAGTCATATATTCTCAGATATATTAACACTTTTATTTTGATCACGTTGTTGAAAACGGTGAAAACATCTATCAGGTGAGTGACCCATTTTTTTACATACTGTACAAGGGACACGATGAAAACAATTTTCAAATGCATGTCCCTCCTTTTTACAAAAAGAACAAAACACTTTAGTTCCGGTTAAGGGTTTAGTACCAATTGATTCTTTGCTGGCAGGCAAAGGGTTAGTCTGGCACCGAGACATCAAATGTCCGCTTTTGCCACATGAGTAACATTTTTTATCTACTTTGGCTCCTAACTCATAATTAGGTTTAAAACGTTTAATATTATGACTGGCTTGAGTAAGGTTGTTTGCTGCCTCAGAAGATCTTTTTTTAGATGTTTTTTCATAGGTGGAAAATAAAGCAATCAATTCGGGTACACTATGTAGAGCACTATTTAAACTAGCCATTCTAACATTCACTTCACTAATACCTCCACATATAAGTTCAATTATTTGCGTTTCAGTAAACGTTATTTTAGTACCGCGTAGTAATCTAACTTTTTCCCTAGCATACTCGCAATAGGTTTCAGCAGAGTCAGATGTATACAAAACAGCTTTTGTCAACTTGTCTGAAAGTTTTTTCTTCTCTGGATATAAATCTACTAAGTCTTTGCGCAACATATCCCATGAACGTTCGAATTCAGGTTCCCAAATCTCAAACCAGGATAATGCAGAGCCCCGAAGAGCCTTACCGGCTTTAGCGGCTTGTTCAATACTGCTCCACTTGAATTCTGCACCGAGTTTTTCAATACTTCTGCACCACGTCTCTGCACCGTTGTCGCTCTTTTCAGGATCAAAAAGCGGCAAAGCGATGTCATCATGGCGCTGATTCGCTGTCACTGCATCACGAATGGCTTTCACCATGCTTTCCAATAGATGAGCTGACTCCATATTCTGAAAATGTTAAAAAGATAATGTAATAGTGTATTTACACTTCTATCCCACTTCTGATGTGAAATTTATTATGGACCTATAACTATAAAACGTGTAAGTGGGTACAAAAACTAACAGAGGCTATTAAATAAATAGATTAATTTATAAAAGTAATTCTTTTAATCACAAAATAACATGGAAATACACACACTAGTCTTAGCAACAATTAATAATTTACTTGATTGCCAAAGAAAGAAGTATAGTAAGTTATATGAAATTAATTTTAGAATATTACAAGTAAAGTAACATACCATTATAATTAGGAATAAAATTATACTTAGCAAACAAAGCAGTGAGATCTTTTCTTCAACGCCGAACAGCGCCCTCTGACCAAGCGTCAGAGCATCTAACATTTTCAAACGGAAATACATTTTTAAAACAGATTTGCCATTTATATGATGTTTAAATTATATTTTACTTTATAAACACATATTTTTATTTAAAACAATAAATACTGTTCAAAGTTCTATTTTAAATGGCTTACAAACACCATTTAAGACATTTTAAAAGGACCGGAATACAACAATACAATTTATTAATAATAAAATAGTTAGACTTATAGTTAATGGTTCATTTTTAAATTGTAATTATTAACATTAATTATTTTAGCTAAAACATAAATTACAAAGTTCTTTATTAACAAATGATCAATACTTTATTAGAAGTACCTATATTAATCATTATGGATAAATACTTTTTAAAATCTTATACAATTCACAATAAATAATTATAATTATTCTAACACTTAATTATTATAGCTAAAACATAAATTACAGAGTTCTTTATTAACAAATGATCAAATACTTTATTAGAAGTACCTACATTGAACAATATGGATAAATACTTTTTAAAATCTTATACAATTAAAATTAAATTAAATTAAATATTCCTTACACATTTACAATTCAAAATAAACAATAATAATTATTCTAACACACGCGTACGTCATGATTGGCCTAATACAAGTCTCGTATATCCTAACTTTATTGCGGATTGACATCTTAGACTCCTTTCTAAGGAGTAAGTGCAGCCGTCCCATCACAAACGAGCCCCGCTTGCGAACCATGTTTAGGTGGGGACGGAGCGAGAGCTTATCGTCGAGTATGACTCCAATGTATTTGGCTTCGCTCGCCCAAGGGATCGGGGAGCTGAAGCATTTTGACTTTTTGTTTTTTTTTTTTAAATTGGTATACCAGAATGACTCTATGGTGCCTGGTGTTAAGCATCCATTAGAGTCCAAGAATGGCAAGCACCAGGCCAGCTACAATATTTGTAGAGGCATGAATGTCTCAACTATGGCGGCTTCAGAAGATGCTTTTTCACGCCACGCTTGAAGCAACCAGGATCGTAGTTTGAAGGAAACACGTGGGCTGGCAAAGAGTTCCACTGTTTGGTGGTTTTGCACATGTACGAAGTGCTGAACCGCTTTGTTTGGACTTGTATGGTTTCTACAGCGTAGCGGTGGCACTTAAGTCCGGCACGTGTTGTTCTGGATAAGAAAGGAGAGGGTGGAATCAGTTGGAAAAGTTCATCAGAACACTCGCCGTGGTACAGGCGATAGAAGGCCGCCAATCCGGCGATGTCCCTACGCAGGTGTAAAGGCTCTAGGGATTTGGATACTTCTGGGCACCCAATTATACGCACAGCTCGCCGCTGTAACCGATCAAGAGCATCTAGAAGGTACTGTGCAGAGCGATCCCAGAGGTGAGAGCGGTGTCTCTGCCGAGAGAGTTTTGTGGCTACTTTTCTTGTGAAACATCAACGCTTGGCTCTTTTCGGGGTTGACTGTTATCCTCCATTTCTAGAACCACTCGCTGAGGGCGTTGGACGCAGATTTACGAATGAATAACCAAATAAATCCCGTCTAGTAACAATTTGTCCGTTGGGTCATTGAGGCCATAAACGGGACATTTAAAGGTGATTTTAAAATGTTCAGGAATGTAGTATTCAATAATACACTTTTTCAGTCGCTTCACAGACTTCCGAATTACTGGAGCGCTTCTCAATACATTCAGGGAGCCTTTTTATGACAGTGTCTATGCCACAGACTTCGTTGAATGAATTCATTGCAGAATTCACATCAACAATGACTTGGGTAACTACGTTACAGGCAGCGGGGTACGTTCAGAACATTGATTGATGAGTCCATATAGACCGTTCCCTGAATTGTCAAACGAGGATATTATTTTGTTCAGTTTGGGGACATATGACACTTAAAACTAGCAGCTACCTATGTTAGCGAACATTTACGTAGCGGCGTCTGCAACATAGAAGTTTGTGCTACTCCAAGTCCAATTATGAACCAATACGGTATAAACACGGCAGATGGCACTCTTTTGAGGGGTCGAATTTTATTTAAACATAGGTCAAATGCGACGCACAGGATATAAACGCCATTCAGGCATATTATTGTTCATGCTTAACTGCTATAAGAACAGCTGGTGCTTGCGCGCATGTCGTCAGTATCGTGCGGTACTTTGGTATTGGAAGGGATTTAGACAATTTGAATGGGCCAGCCAGTGCCTGGGACAATATTGTAATAGACACTGAAAATACTGATTAATGTTATAAAAAGTTGCGATTATGAAGATATTTTTATTTGAAAACTTCTTAAAACCGTCCATGGCCACTTTACAAAAAGCGGGAGTCATTTCAAAACTCGGAATAAGTTCATTCCACAGTATTAATTAAAATAAAAGGAACATCAAGAACAATAATATAATTATCATTGTGACTGATTTCGGTTTCTTTATGTCGATATAACTTTTTTCGGATACACATTTGAGCTTTGCTGTCGTACAATAAAATGGAGAGATGATTAATACCTTTCGATTAACATATATCTTAAAGTGCTACACAGTGGGGACGGTGTCCATACATTTTTGAGCATTGTTCTTTACGAAACCGTGAAGCCGTTTCTACAAACTTGTACAAGAAAAAGTGATATTTCTTCGAAGTATAAGGTATGTATTGTGTCATAATTTAACAAACATTTTACTATTTGATGAAGTCTCCCTATTCTATAATGACACCCCGAAGGGTCTCTAAAACGACAATATGTTGGGAGAAATAAAATTAACAATATTATTAGTAATTTCTTTTAGCATAAATAATAAATTTGAAACAATTTTAAAGCCATAATATCGACTAAGAATAGTTCATAACTAGGTACTCATTTTGTTTCAGGTTTTAGTTACTTTATCATTTTATGCCACTGGGAGTTACCAAAGGCTTGTTGGTGGCACCTATGGAACACTGATGTCCCAACAATCAGTATCTCGTTCCATTGCAGATGTAACTGAAGCCTTAAACCAGCAAAGTGTGTTAAAGAGATGGATAGTGTTTCCTAAAACTAGGCCTGAAAGAGATGTAGTGAAAAGAAGGTAAATAATGTTTACGAACTAACTAAATAACTAACTAACTTAATATAATTTACAGATTTTTTGAAAAATTTGGCATCCCATCTGTAATAGGGTGTATAGATGGCACACATGTAGCCCTAGTTAAACCAATACAAAATGAAGAAAGGTTTTATAATAGAAAACATTTTCATTCAAGAAATGTTATGATTGTAAGTCATTCATAATTATTTAAATTATATTATTATTATGTTTATTAGCAGTTTATCTTATTAATTTGAATAATAATGGAGAATCTGTATTTTTATTAGGCAAGTAAATAGGTAAAATTTTGGTATTTTCATTTTATCTTTAAAAATTTTATACTATAACTAAGATTTTATTTTCAGGTGACTCTGGTTATGCTCAGAGGGAATATAATGATGACTCCCATTGCAAATGCTGTTGAAGGTTCCCCTGAAGCTTACTATACAAAGCTACATTGTTCTGCTCGAAACACGGTTGAACGCACTATAGGTGTTCTTAAAAATAGATGGAGATGCTTATTGGGGCATAGAGTCTTACATTATCATCCAAGTAAAGCAGCCAAAATAATAAACGCTTGTTGTTTATTACACAATATTTGCCTGCAAATACAGACGGTTGATAATGAGGACACTATGTTTCAAGAACATCACAGTGTGCAAGAAGCATTTAACAGCAATACAGCAGTCGCTGAACTAAGAAGAGGATTAGAGAAAAGAAATATTTTGGTTCAGCAACTGTGGGCAAATAGACGATGATAGCTTTTATTGGTTGGAAGTAAACACAACAAAATTTTGGTAGGGGCAAGGCCCCAAATGCTAGCACTGCACCAGATTATCAGCACCCCCAACAAAAACTCAAATTATAAGCTTACCATTAATTAATTTGGGATTCCGTTTAAAAAATTGATAAATAAGATCCTTTTGGAATTATAACTTGGGTCACACTACATTCTTCGATTAAAAAAAGCGATTTTTTTTATAAACGCGGGAACATGTCCTTCAAATTACTTTGTTTTGACAGTTTCTTATGATCGTAGGTAAGTTAAGGTTTTTTTATTTTACTTTATTTTAGATATTTTTTACTTAACCTTTAGGCTTTATTCATGTATAACATGTTTTATAAGGCTTATCTGACAATGGAAATGAACGTTATCTTTTTGTTAAAAAAATCACCTCTCCGCAGCTTCTAGCCTCTACGAGATGTTGCTCCAGACTATATTATATAGACTATTATTTTCGTCCGTGTGGTGACGGAGTAAGAATACAACACCCCATCTCATCCCATGGGTGTCGTAAAAACCGACTAAGGGAGTATCCGTCAATAATATCTTTACAAGAAAGAAGGAAAACTTGAAATTAAACCCTATACCAATCCGTCTGGCCAGCGTGGTATTAGTAGGCCAAGTATCCCTACGTCAAGGGAGGAGGCCCGTCCCTGCAGTGGGACATTAATGGGCTGTTATGATGATGATGATTATTTTAATTTTTAATTTATTTTATTTAAATTCTGCACTCGGCAGGTCTCTGGATGTATTATATTGTGCGTTCAGAGATGGTATCTGCCCTGTGTATCCATTACCAGATTAAATATCTCTAAAAGGGCCTCTTCGTCTTGGCTTCGGCCCGATGTATGCCTTCCAAAGAATCGGGTCTCCAATAAATAGACCCGAGTATTATGGAAAAGAGAAACATAATAACAATATCTTTTTGTTAATAAAAGAGATTTTGCTATAAATATTGTTTTATTTCATATATCACATAACTTATCATATTATAAAATTGTAAATAGGATTGTATTTATAAAACTTAACTAATCTTATCAGCTAACCTATCTATAGATAATGCTATGGATGATATAGCTGCAGCCATGGATGCTATAGCTGGGCCTATGGGTGCTATAGCTGTAGCTATGGATGGCATAGCTGCAGCTAATTGTGCTTGTGCTTGAGCTGTTACACCTTCAGCTTCAACCCTTTTTTCTTCAATTTGAGTAAACCGCTCCATTTCCATGTCAACGGGTCTTGGAATAGCTGAACGGCGCCGTGCTCGGGTTTGTGGTGGAGCACTTTGTTGTTCAAGTACAGGGGTAGGTGATGGAACTAAAATTTAATAAATAACAATGTAAATAACCAATGACTAATAATAATGTCAACTTAGAGTTTTAAAAATACTCACTTGTAGAGGGACGTTGTGGTACATGATCCTGTGAGGTGCCAGGAATAGGAGACAGACGCACAGGTATTAATGTGCGTGGCGATATATCTGGCGACATGTTTGTAGATGCAGCTATTGTATCAATAGTCTGAAACAAAGATTTTAATTCTTAATAAATTAGAATAATAATTGATCAATTCATCTACTAGACATAGTATTCACACTTACCACTTCAAGAAATGGGTTAACGGCTAAATCAGGAGGTAACTTTCAAAAGTGGTCATCTCCAAATTCATAAATTTTGTAAAAACTTTACTAGATGTCTCTACTGAAGATTACCAACGATTCAGTAACGATCATTAATGGTCAAATACAAAGAAAACACGTTAAAAATTCATTTTATTTTGACTTTATTTTCAAAAGTAGTCTATTACATACAAGTTTACTTTCAAACGTAGTCAAATCCAAATTGACCAATCACAGCGCATTTAATTTCGTCCGCCATATTGCTATCGTCATACATTCACCGAGTCGCAGGAGTGTACACACACGGACTCATCAACCTAGATTGTTTGGACTTTGAACTATTAGAAGTTGAACGCTGCGAATCGTGCGAGAGTGCGCGATATATTTTTCCTTTAGGCGCATAACGTTCAAAGCGCAAAATGCTAAGCGCTCGCAAAATGGTAAAAGAGCATAATGGTAAAAGAGCAAAAAGGTAAAAGAGCAGAATGGTAAAGGAGCAAAATGGTAAAAGAGCAAAATGGTAAAGGAGCAAAATGGTGAAAGCGCAGAATGGTAAAAAAATCAGTTGTCTCACTTATTAGCCATGATGATAAAAAACAGCTTAATTTTGGTGAAATGTGACTCCCTAACAGGAACAATATAAATAAAACGTAAATTTTTTTTTTCGAATACCATTTAGTTTATGTTCAAAATGAAGTAATAATATTTTTTATGTTCGACATTATGACATCATCATCTAAGTACTGCAGGCAGGGTAACTACGTAACTATATAAATAATAATTTTCATTTACAATGAAACATCAGGAACATTTTCTTCCTTCTAATAGTGTTCCTTAACTTTAAAGAGTAATAATTTGTTAATCGTACGGTGTACTTGCAATAACAAAACGCAATATCATCTCAACATTTTGAGGGTAGTTTAATAAAACTTTGTCAGTTTCTAAGAAAAGTACGGCTTGTCGTTTATTATGTGAATAACTTTTGAACTACTTTATTAACCAGTATGCTTAATAATATTTAGGTGTGAAGTTTCTGAATTATTGTGAAATATTTTTCTATTTTGCGATTAGGTACTACTGTTTATCACGATGACGGACCAAAACTTTGAGTTTTTCAAAAATCAAAAAGGTTATGTAACACTAATACACGGCGAGTACAGGTATAATAAACAATTAACCAACAAAAGGTCACATTTCACCAAAATTAAGCTGTTTTTTATCATCATGGCTAATAAGTGAGACAACTGATTTTTTTACCATTCTGCGCTTTCACCATTTTGCTCCTTTACCATTTTGCTCTTTTACCATTTTGCTCCTTTACCATTCTGCTCTTTTACCTTTTTGCTCTTTTACCATTATGCTCTTTTACCATTTTGCGAGCGCTTAGCATTTTGCGCTTTGAACGTTATGCGCCTAAAGGATATTTTTGTTGTTTCCTCTCTTACTACGTAGATAGCAGCGCCAGTGCACGATGCGGCCAACACACGATACTATTTACGTTTTGTTATTGCTGAACTACAAAAGTATTAATATTAATAAAATGAAGCACACTTACGTGAAAATGCTTACAAAATTTTATGATTTATTTACAATAATGTATTTTAATTTTGACAATAGTTCCTTAACCGTAAATGTAAATGTTTTGCCCAAAAAGTAAAGTGATATTTTTTAAATACTGGGATTGTGTTTTTTTAAGAAATATTATTGTAACAGTTTCAAATAGTTTTAAAGAGGTGTTTTTGATATTAACCCGTCAAATTCGGTTTTGCTGACACAATAGAAATTATATTATTATTATTTCGCGGTGACCGGACTCCGCTTGATAGTTAACAGGTTGATAGTTGATCACTTGGCAGATTTCATTGTCCCATCGAACCTCATACCTACACATTTTTTCAATGGGAATAGTCAATTGATCTGCATGCAATATTTAACTGTGGATCAGAAAGAAACCGCTCTGTAGACATATCTGTACTGAAGTTCGGTATATAAATATCATCCACAGAGCGGTTTTCTCTCTTTTATAGTTCTATTAATACTAATTGTAATAGTATCTTTAAATTTCCCAGCCTTTATGGTGGTTATCTTTTGCAATAAAAATATATAGGTATATTTAAGAATAGGAAGAAAATAAAACTTTCAAGACGAAGGGTAGATGCGTGTTTATGGCTCCAGCTAACCAAACTATATTCACATCAACCGAGGTTCCCGCCTTGTCGTGGTGGTGGACTGAGTACCCGTAACACGTAAAACTAAGTGGCACCCCCCGAAGGGAGCTTCTTCACTGGGCTGTAACCTAGCGGTTCAGTGTGTTGCGGTGCTGAATGGGCAGTACCGCAACTGAGGCGGGCCACGGCGTCGCGTGGGAAGCTCCTGCCCATCCGGGCCAACGACGGGTGAAGGCCCATAAAGAGTTGAGACAATCCCGGGACACGTGCAAGTAATGCCCGTGACTGAAAAGTCGATTCGTGTCAATAATTATATACCTACTTATAATTCAAAAATGTCTTAATTGTGAGCAAATTAATATTTTTAACAAAATATTAGCAATTTCAATAAACTTGAATACTTACGACCTTTTTTAAACAGTAAGTTATATGTTATGTCTTATATTCACGGAATGATTTGGCGACATTTATGGAACAGTGTAAAAAGAACTTAAAGAGCTGACACAATTGTCTAGTTTGAATTACCTAATCGGTTCCAAAATTACTATAAGCGGCTCCGCCCGCGGAACATGATTTTGAGATAAAAAGTAGCCTATATCCTACTCCACCTATCTCCATACCAAAAAAAAAAAACTCATTTTTCATTTTATCCTCCTAGCGCCCAATGTGATTCTCATTGGACAAAACAACAAAGTGTACTAACGCCCGACATTGTTTAATATGTACCTCAGATAAACGCTCACTGTCCAGTAAAATTGACAAATAATTTACCTTTATTTTACTTTCAAATTTGGCGCATTTCGTTTTATTTTTGTAGATTTATTGAACTATGGTATGGTAACATTTCATAAAATCTATTGCATGTCACTGTCAAATCTGTCAAACGAAAAAAAATATTGTGAAATGGCGGGCGTACCAAGACAAGGTAAGTTTAATCAGTATATATCACCTAAACCTTTCAGTTTTATTGTCGTCCTTTTTGTGATTCCTTTTAATTAGAAAAGTGTTGACTAATTTAATAATATTATTTCATAGTTTCTTTTTGTATTTTTATAAATAATCCTATTTGTACAGTAGAAAGGACATTGAGCATTACTTACATGTGGTGTCATTTTCTATTTGTGATTTTAAAGTGACAGCGGGTTTTAATGAATTGTAATTTTTTATTTTAGTTTTGCCTGAAGATGACATTGAAAACATTCTTCAAGAGTCGGATATAGAGGATTTCGTGGCCAGTGATGAAGATTTGGGTGATACTGAATATTTTGTGCGCAGTGAATCGGAATCTTCTTCTTCTGGCTCTGAAGAGGATGAAGAACCTGTCACATTTGCTACTTTGGCCACAACCAGCCAACGAGAGCGTGGTAATACAGTTACCAGACAGCTTAGCCAAAGGCGTCGACGTCAAGTAGGCAGATTTATGTCATCAAACAGAGACAGACCTTCAACTTCTTATTCACCAAATTGGTCAGTTAAAACATTTTTACCTCGTATAATGCAGCTATCGGAGCCTTCATATTTGCCAATTAAAAGTAAAGAATATAATAAAATACATTATTTCCGAGATTATATAGATGACGAAATAATAAATGTTATTGTTGAAAAATCTAACCAAACAGCAGTTATGAAAACAGGCAGGAGTTTGGATTTAACTACTAAAGAATGCTACATTTATATAGGGATTTGCTTAGTAATGGCAAGTATTAATTACCCTCAGTTGCGAATGTACTGGGAGAGAAAATTTCGAGTAGCCTTGATTGCTAACTCAATGTCACGAAATAGGTTTTTAACTATACGCAATTCACTGAAACTTGTATTTGACCCAGATATTACACCAGATTTAAGAGCTAAGGATAAGTTATGGAAGGTTTGACCACTCATCAACAAAATTCAAGCCACATGCCGTTTGCAAGTTAAAGAACAGTGTCTTAGTATTGATGAAATGATTATTCCGTTCACTGGCCATTGCGGGATTAGAATTTACTGCCCAGGGAAACCTAATCCATTAGGAATTAAGGCATATGTACTAGCAAACCCAAATGGCATGATCTGCAATTTTCGCATATATGAAGGGTCAACTACGTACCCAGAATTCGAAGACACCAATTTAGGCCAAGGTGAAAAGGCAATACTTGCACTGACTGAAACACTTGTACATGCCCGATCAGAGACATATAACCCCCCCCCCCCTAGTACTGCCATCTCTGTAAAATATTTAGAACTAGCGGGGAACAAGGTAAGATCTATTGATTCATCGAAAACCAAAAGAAATGTTTATCAAGTAAACAATAACAAACATCATCATAATCGTAAAAATGCGATATCACTATATCCTCATTATTATGTGTTCTTTGTCTAACTCACAGATTAATAAATTACTACGTTTTAATGAGGCTAACCCCCTTTGTAGCGCCATCTATGAGATTAGTTCGAAACTATAAAATAGTTTCTAAAATTAAAAAAGGCGCTGGTGGACCATCTCTGTAAATTCAATGTTTGTTTTTTTTGTTTTAGTTTATTTATTTAACATTAAGGTTTGCATTAAATTTTATCTTGCAAGATAATTATGATTCGCACACTTTTCTAATATATTACCTTTTTATTATTTCTAAAATTCACTTTACTTATAGAAAAGAGAATGTGCAAAATTAACCCAGAACCAACAGGAACAAAATATATGTCTATGGTTATTAGTCTTGCTATGAGAAACATTTTAATAAAAAAAACCTCCCCTAGGTGCTGTCCAACTGTAATTACACACAATTAAAAAATAGTTTTTTTCTATTTCATAACTCTAATAAAAACAAAGAAATACATGTAACGTTATCTAATTGATATTAACAGACCGACCCAACTATTCTATCGTCTTTACTCGCTACAAAAAAATACATAAGCCTGCGTCATGCACAGATTCAGGTATTATTTTACTTTTTCACTCTTACATCACATGTATTACGAGGTGTCCTACGTGGGCGAGGAAAGCGACACGATGCGACGCGATGCTACACGTGACAAGTGTTCTACATGATTACGTCACGTCTCGTTGCAGACTGTCACATAGGACACAAGTAGGCTAAACCGTTGATTTGATGGCGTACGTCGCGTTCGTCGACAACGTAGGACACCGCGTTGGCCAGAGATGACACTTAGTTAAATTAAATCATTTGGGAGTACAGAATCGTGTATCCACGGTATGCGTACGTAAGGGAGCTGTTCTCATATGACAAGTGTAATATATTATTTAGGTCACGCTAGGCATAGAACAGCCTACAAGTCTAATGGATTTCTTTATTTTTTTCTTATTAAAAAAGACAAGTCCCGCACTAGGGCTTCATGCCCTGTGTCGCAGGGACTGTTTACAAACATCAATTAACGGACACAAAGAATCCCAGACTCAGGACAATAATTTGTGGATCTCACAAATAATTGTCCTGCGTGGGGATCGAACCCACAACCTCGTGCACGGCAGCCGCTTGCGCTACCGTCGCACCACCGAAGTCGTTGATCGATTTCGTGATTGTTGACTTATAGATGGTTATCCGCGTGGTGATGGAGTAAGAATACAATATGGGGTGGTGACGCCATCTCATCCCATGGGTGTCGTAAAACCCGACAAAAGGACTATCCGTGAATATTATCTTTACGAAATAAAAAGAAGGAAAACTTGAAATTACACCCTATACCAATCCGTTAGGCCAGCGTGGAATTAGTATGCCAAGTATCCCTCTGTCACGGGAGGAGGCTCGTCCCTGCAGCGGGACAAAAATGATGTATTATTAAACATTAAAACACATAACGTAGTTTTCGTTCATAGCTGTTATAAGCCTTATATCTCTCATACCCCATACATATTCAATAAACAAATAATGAAAATTATATAAGTTTAACATGTGTAATAATGAGGGATATATATTAGTTCTGTTGGTCTTGGGTTTTTTTTGTATGAAATTTGCCCAATGTCCTTTACAAAAACTATAATTCCGTACGCCAGACTTGATCTTGGGTCCCACGCATGACCTTCACTTTCAAAGCCGGGTTGCAAACCAATCAGCCAACCATGCACTTACGTCATTCGCTAAAATTATAGATAACTTTACTAATTATCCATCATATAATTATTACCAACTAACTGAGTGGTTATTATAATAAAGACTGATTATGAAAATTGAGGGTAAGTTTAACATACTCGTAGTTATCCATCTCTTAATATTATTTACTCGTCTGCTTACGTGCTGCAAGTAACTACTTTTATATTTAAATCATGCCTCGATTAACTGAATTTTTAAAAGTGAAAATTATTGTTCTTTGGGAACAAAACCAAAGTTTAAAGAGCATTGCTCGACAATTAAATGTCGAAGTAAGTGTAATCTAAAATAAAATACGTTTACATTATTTTTCCTTTAGAACAGTAACTTAAAAACATATTTCCTTACAGAGAAACACCGTTCGTTTGTGGGTTCGACGTTATCAAGAGACTGGTGAAGTAAAGCGTAAGCGCTCAGGGCCACGCCCGGTTGCCTATACAAACGAATCCGACCGTCATCGTGACATTGTTGATCGTCATACCGTGGATTCTTTCACGACCACCAGATCAAGCGCTATAAGACATGGTATTTCACTTATCACTGTCCGAAGACATTTACATGCAGCTGGGATACATAATTATAAACCAGCTAAAAAAATAGAACTTACAGAAGTTCATCGTCAAGCTAGGATAAGATTTGCCAGGCAATATATGAACTTTGACTGGGAAAATAAAATAGTGATTTTTACCGACGAAAAAACATTTAAGTCCGATAAAGATGGGCGTAAAATACTGTGGAGAAGACCAGGCGAACGCTACAGCTCTCAAAATGTTTTACCTTTGAGGACTAGCGGCAGGCTAACGCTGGGTAAGTTAACCTACTTTAAAAATTATATCTTTATATATATAAATTGATAATATATTAATATTATTATTGATTAATATATAAATTACACATTAATTATATACATTTATATTAATTATATAGGTGTAGGTTAATTATATATTATATATAAAGATATATAATTATGTATATTATATACCTACATCTATATAATTATAATAACAAAGTCTTCAGCTTTATATCCGTACCACGCGTGAATACGTTGACAACTCGAGATGTCGTTTTTTTTTTTTTAGCTTAAACGCTTCTGTGACCTTATACCTTAACTCGAAATACTCAAACAAAATCAAATTATTGCTTTCGTACATAAGTGAGTATCTACAATTATGGCAACAAATATTTGATAAAACGACATGTCAAATTAATAATACTTAACTGACAGCGTTTATATTATTGCATTTCGATTTATCAACATAAGTCAGAACATGCATTAGTTAATATATCAACATATACGTTTGTGGATTTGCAAGTGTAATATGACAAAATCAGTTATCAAGTTATGAACGTCTTTGAGTAGGAAACACACACATATATATCGAGTTATCTAGTTATGCACGCTATCTAAAGTTGTGATATTTTAGAACATTTCGAATTGTCTAGTTATGCACGCTATCAAAAGTTGTGATATTTTAGAACATTTCGAATTGTCTAGTTTTATCATTATAAAATCACACGAGTCATTTATGAAACTCTTTAAAATGGACATTATAATAACAAAGCGTGAATTGTTACGTTTACTTACTTTGAGAATACTTAAAATACGCATATAATTTAACTTTTATAAAAATAAAATAATTTCATCGTTTTAAGAGTTTGATGACCGTATTTGACTCAAAATCAACTTTTAGCAAAACTTTAAGCGCAAGGTAATTTGAACTCAATTGTAAACATATAAGGCAGGTTTATACTTGAATGACTTTCATATTACGAGTCACTGCCGATCGGTAAGTACATGATCAAAATCAGTTCGTTCGTTCAAAAGATCGTGTCGGAACTTGTCAGTATCGAGTATCTCGTCGTCTGAGAAAGTTTTATTGTTAGTACGTTACTTAAGTGTTTTGTATTACAACAACTGCATATTATTTTTATAAAGAAAAACAATTATTGTGGCTTATAATAATTATGAGTGATAATGAGGAAAAGGTAAGTAAGTGTGTTTATCAGATAGGTTATAATATAAAATTAAATTTGCATTGTGTGCTTGTTATAAATACTGATTGTACAGTTGTTTTTTTTTTAATATTTTAGCAGAATGCTTTCAAGGGCTTATTACATAAAAAGCGTAAATTGCTTGAGCTACGAGAACTTGTTATGTCTAAGTCACCTCGTAATCTTTTGGTGGGTGAAAAAGGTGAGACAGTTTTATGCTTTTGTATCGTATTTTTACCATATTTGCGAATTTATTAAATTATGAGTACTCTTACGTTCTTAGCTATTTTTTTGTCAAATGGGTTTGCTGGTGTAGGAGGGAATTGCGTGACAGGTGATGGAATTCTGTTGTTTTAATCACTTTAACTGCCGCACTCAGAGGCGCCCATTAACGCTAATCTGATTTACTAATTTTGTCATTGAATAATAGTCTATATCTTTATGATGTTAGGTACCTTAGGTTTTGCTATAATTGAATGACGTCTCTGTGTGCGGCAGTAAGACTGTATTAAGACGTGCTATAAAAAAAAATCAAATCAAGTTGTTAAATATGGGAAAATGTGGAATGAATAGCTTAATGAATTAAAGATGTTATAAGTAACTTAGTAAGTTTGAAGTCTGAGAATGCTGTTGAAAAATAATCTATTATGTTAATATCTTTTCAGATACATGCAGTTCTGAAATGTTATTTTCAAATGAGCCACCCTCTATTTCTCCTCCCCCCTTTTCTCCATTGACTCCTTTGATACAGGAACTAAGACATAAGAACTCAACTCCAGGCAATTATTTTTCTTTCTTTTTTTATTATTGGATATAAATGTTATACATACTTTAAACGAAATCATATTATTTTAGGTGAGTCTAATTTTGATGTAAGAAGTGACACATCAGAAGGATTGAGATCGTCTCCATTATTAAAAGATCTTGAAAATGAAGATCATACTTCGTCCCCTATTCGGCCTATGTCACCGGAAACGAAAGAACTTTATGATGTATTAAATGAAACAGACCTAGAATTTGAAAATATTGACTTGATGCAATCTCCTGATTTAATGGCAAATAAAACAAATGCTGTACAGGATAACTCTGAAACTGATTGCGAATCTTGTGATGATATTTTATCTCCTAAAGATTTACAAAAAAATACATCTAATACTGATAAAATCGATAACAACCTAGTGGAAAGTGCTGTTTCTGTAGAAAATGAAAAAATAAGAGCAGAAAACCAGGAAACTATCACTAACATTTCGAACGATAATACACAAAATATAGCTACAGCTTCTACTTCAGGTGAGTATAATAAGTTAAAATCAATGTAAAATAGGAACAGTTATTATAAAATAGTTTTATGAATATACTGAAATACATATATTGTTGCAGATATCAACAGTGTGACAGAGGCAAGGAATGAAGATCCAACTAAAGAAAATTCGAAAGTGAAAAAAAAGGGTAGATCAAGGAAGGAGAGGGAAGAATCTAAAAAACTAAGGAATTCTGGTAAAGGCTATGTAACGGAAAAAGGAAAAAAAGTGGGTGAGAGGAAATTAAGTTCACTAAGAACTTGTAGATTAAAATGTTCTGAACGATTTTCTGAATTGGAAAGGAAACAATGTTTTGACGAATATTGGGCTTTGGGCAGTAGAGATCGGAGAGCAATGTACGTAGCTAGTCTTATAACAATTTTACCAAAGAAGACACAAAAGACTGATAGCAGAACAGTTCAGAGAGATTATTATTGCAAATATAAACTAATTATAAATAATGAACACAAACCAATTTGTAAAGAATGCTTATGTAAAACGTATGGGGAAACCAAAGGATTTGTAAATATTATAATAGATAAGAAAAAACACTCTGTAAGCGGAGTAATAACTGCTGATAAAAGAGGAAGGCAACCACCTAAAAATAAAAAAACGATTGACGATACTACTACAGCTATAAATCATATATTGTCATTTCCAAATTACGAGAGTCACTATTGTAGGAATAGAACGAACCGAAAATATTTGTCTTCAGATCTGTCCATTGCAGCTATGTATCGTTTATACAAAGAGAGTTGTTCAAACCCCGTGTCATTGAAATTGTACTCAAAATGTTTTCATGACTCAAATCTATCCTTCAAACAACCGGCAAAAGATACTTGCCATACTTGTGATTTACTTAATACAAAGATTTCGTTAGCTCAAGGACAGGAAATCCAGACTTTAAAAGCTGAACTTCCTGCACATCATACATTAGCTGAAAAAGCTTATTCCGAAAAGAGGAAAGACAAAGACGATGCAAAACACGACTCATCAATTCGTGCCTACACGTTCGATCTTCAGCAATGCTTACCTACTCCTTACCTCAAAACTTCAGTTTATTTTTATAAAAGGCAATTGTGGTCCTTCAATCTAACAATTCATAACTTAGCTAATGATCAAGCTGTTTGTTATATGTGGGACGAAACGATTGGCGCACGAGGTGCTAACCAAATCGCTTCTTGTTTATGGGATTTGCTTCATAATTTACCTGCAAATGTAAAACAGGTCACATTTTATTCGGACACATGTGGGGGGCAAAATAAAAACAACACAGTTGCTATGATGTTCATGTTTCTATTGCATCAACATCCAACATTGGAAGTGATCAACCATAAGTTTCTTATCAGCGGACATAGTCATATGGAATGTGACTCGGACCATGCTATAATTGAGAGAACTAAAAAGAAGACACAGATTAAAATTAACCATCTTAATGATTGGATACAACTGGTTCGGTCTTCCAAAGTTAAAAACCCCTTTGAAGTGATACCTATGAAGCAAGAACAGTTTCTAAACTTCTCTGAATTAAGTTCAAAAAAAGGGCCGTTCACAATTAAAAAGAAAGACGTCTCTGGAAGCAAATTCTTATGGCAACCTGTGAAGTGGTTGCAATATAGAAAACCCATTGGAGAAATATACTTCAAGACAAACCTTGACAGTGACACTCCATTTAAAGCAATAAACTTCAAGAAAAGAGGCAAATACATAATAGATAACATACAGTTAGAACCAGTGTCCAGAGAGCAATTGCCAGTAAGTAGAGAGAAGAAAAAAGATTTGCTGGATCTATTACCTCTAATAGATCCAGTATTTCATGAATTTTATAGAAATATAAAAACGGATAATGATACAGAAAATATCGACCCCGATCTTGACGAAGAAGATCCTGATAAAGAAGAAAACACACAAGAATAAGTAATTTAAAGTGTTTTTTCTTGTCATTTTGTTAAATTTCATAAATTTAAAAAAGAATAAAGGATCTTAATTTGTTTCTGCGATTAAACTTTGTTATTACTTCATTTGGTTTTTATTTAAATTCAATTATGACAGTTAGAATTTTTATCTTCCTTCAGGGAATAAGTTGATAAGTCGTCGGTGAACAATTGGATAAGTCTGTTTTTAAATGCATTAACAAATATTACATTTATTTTGTAACATAGACTTAAAACAGCTCCTTAAAGAACCTAAATTCAACTATTAAAAAAGTAATCATCATTATTTTCGATTTACCAGAAGATCGTAAACTTTAAATTGGCTGCCCTGAAAAGTATGCATAAATGACATATCAACTTATTCACGCCAGGTACGGATATAATAGTATAGATATTTTGTTAAGTCTAAAATTATATTATATTTATACAGTCTTGATTATGAAATAATTTCGATTAATTAAGTAAAATATGATATAACAACAAACTTTTGTTTTCTAGGATATTGGGGATGGATGTCTTCAGCAGGCCCTGGAGAGCTTGTTGAAGTCGGCGCTCGAATGAATGGTGAACGTTACTTGGAAATCTTAAGAGATGTGATGATTCCAACAGTGCGCAATGTATATCCAGAAGGACAAATTTATTTTATTCAAGATAACAGTTCAGTGCACCGGTCGAGACAAGTCATGGAGTGGTTATCTAGGCAAAATGATATAACCTTAATTGAATGGCCATCGAAAAGTCCTGACTTAAACTTAATAGAAAATTTGTGGGGTCAAATGGTTCTAAATTGGGACTCAAGTGAAGTTAGGAGTAAAAAACATTTAGATGAAGAGGTTACGAGAACTTGGGAATTAATGCGATTAAGTGACATTTGTTCTAATATGGTAAATGGAATGAGATCGAGATTAGAAGTAATAGAAAGTGAAGGTTATCCTCTTCGTTATTAGTTAGTTAAACCCTTAAACCTAAGTTTGACCCCACAAATATAATTGTTTATTTAATAGTAAATAGTTTTGATATATCTCGCGAGATGTAAATTGTTGTTCTGTTTGTTTCAAACGTGAGTAACATGTTGGTTCTCGTGAGTAATCATCAAAACGAAACTACAGTCATCTTGGGTAACTTTGAATGAAACATCACGTTAAAGACGTGATGAATTATTATTTTTGCAAATTTTGAAGAAAGGTATATCTTTTTATAGCATATTAGGTCCAAGATTATATTTGATGTCAGGTTTAATTTTATAACCTATAATTGTTTGTCAAAGTTACCCAAAAATTGTTAATACATTTTTTTTTATCAATCGCCAAAAAGTTACGCACTTATGGTGCAGTTATATCTACTGATATAAATGCACCATAAGTGCGTAACTTTAAAAAGAAAAGGTAATATAAAAGGTAAATAAATATTTGTTTATCTAAGTTTGGCTAATGGGTTAAGTAATTAGCTATTGTAGTAACGAATTTCATATGAATAATAAATACATAAAAAATAACTTAATCTTCTTATTTCAAAAGACTGCCTTCCAAGTATCTTCCTCAATGCTGTGTGCGTGCGCTAGTAATTAAACAAGCTGTGTATGGCTGTGTTGCGGCAAGCCAAGTGCCAGCAGTATCAGTCTATATATGGATGTAGCGTAATAACTAACATCGCATTATTTTTGTTGTTGTTCGATAGATGGCACACACTGAACCTCATTTAAACGTAGTAATTTATTAATTTGTGAGTTAGACAAAGAATGCGTATTAATGAGGATATAGTTAAATCGCATTTTTACGATTATGATGATGTTTGTAATTGTTTTCTTAATAAACAGTTCTTTTCGTTTATATATTAGATTGGTGATGTTTGATGAATTAATAGATCTTACCTTGTTCTCAGCTAGTTCCAAATATTTTACAGAGATGGCAGTACTAGGGGGGGTTATATGTCTCTGATCGGGCATGTACCTGGGCATATTCTTTACTGTGATCGATATTTCACTAGTGAGAAATTGTTAGATGAGCTTAATGCAAGAGGTTTAGGATGTACTGGAACTTTAATGAAGAACCGCATCCCCAAAGATGTAAGAAGTCTGCTGTTGAGCGATAAAGAATTAAAAAAACGTGGAAGACGTCGTACGTCGACGTCGAAGTACAACGTCACAAACACACAAACTTTACCTATAATATTAGTATAGATATACATAGATTCATCAACAATAAAAGTTAAAACAATTCTAATTGGTATCTAACACCAAATAACTAAATACCTATCACAATATAAAGTCTTTGTAATATTAATTGTTATAAATAAATCTATTAAGTGATCGTCCCGCAGCCGAGTCGTAGTCGTAGTCTTCTCCGTATTGTTTGCATTGTTACCTGAAATAAAAGAATATTATTAATTTAACTTTTTTAACAAGATATGGTAAATGATCAATATAATTCGGTTCTTTATTTTTATTCCTAAGATTTTGTTATATTTTTTTAAATTTAACATTGCATAATGTTACTTGTCCTTACATAAGTTACGCATAATACTCATTTAACATAACTATTTCATCCTATTTACTTTAAGTATAATATTTAGTAAGCATACTATCCCAAAGCATAAGTTTACATAAGCATTATGATGCATAACCATAACTATTTTTGTTTTACATGCTTATTACATAATTTTTGTTTTTCAAATTCAAATACATAGCTACTAATCTATCAATAACATAAACCTATTTTTTGTCAATTAACTATTAGACAAATAACCAATATGCGTTACAACTATATGCATTTCTAAGTTATAAATAAAAACAATAGCATATGCAATATGTTTGATTAATAACACAGTATGCTAAAAAACAGTGGCATACTATTAATTGTGACCAAGAAAATTATGCGTAACATAATGACAATTAAAATTAGGACAAAAACCATTATAAGAAAAAAAGGGATCCTGAATCCTGACGCTTACACATCGCGCCACCAGTATGTAAAATATAAAATCATGTTCAATCTTAACATGTAATTTTGATTATAGCTTTTAAGTATAAATAACCTTACAATGCCACACTTTTTTATAAAATGCAGCGTGTTTCTCTATTTGATTTATGCACGACTCAGCAGTCGTTACTAAAAGGCTACGAACCTTGTCGTTGAATTTAAGTCATTTCGATTCTATCAAGAGTCGATTATGATTGTTTTATTATTTCATGTCATCTTTATATTAAAGTTAATTTTAATAAATAAAACTTTTACCAAGCAATGCATTTGTCAAATGTTATTAATGCTATAGGTATGTTGTTTTGCCTACATGTTTTTTTTAAATAATCCTTTTATGAAATGATGATTTAAATTTTTATATCCCTAAAAACATTTTTTGTTTGTTGAACAGTTTTAAAAAAGGTAAATTTAACAAGTAAGTAGGTATTGTTTTGTCAAATGTTATTTTGTAATTGAAAATTTGTGATTTGTTTTTTGTCATAATATTATGATTGGACACCGTATAAAACATCGTATGATTAGCCTACGAATACATTAGAATTACGAGTCGGAAACTCATGTAAACTCGATTAAGTTGGGAGTGGATTCTATTTATGAACTTAAAAGGCTCTTGTGCTTTCATTACTAACGTAGAGACTGCTTAAAATGATACCTTTTACGAAAATAAAACTTATCAATAAATTATTAAACAATAAGAAGTGCATGTTCACATTTTTTTTTCAAATAAGATAAGTATATAGTCAAATAGTGACAAAGCTCCTTAAATAAAGAAAAAAGATAAGTATAGGTAGGTTACCTCGAAAGTTCTAAACAAGAAAAATGTAGAAAGTTTAAGGGATTGATTTCGAGCGATTTGCGCACTATTATGTATCTGTTAGGTATGCTACTATACTACGCAATATTAAGTTAATAACATCTACTAAAAATGGCATTTACCTATATTAAAAAAAAACAATCTAGATTGCATAGCGCATAGCGATCAAATTTGGTGATACATTTTCACAGCTTAGTAAAGGCCTACACAGACCGGGACGGCATGGCAAGGGATTTTAATTTTTACTAATGGAAATTCAACCGTACTGTTACAGAAATACGACATAAAATGCTATGCTTTAAAATGATGCCGTGGCATTGAAAGGGATTCTATCGCACGCCATTTTCCATTTTAAAGCATAGCAATTTATGTCGTATTTCTGTAACAGTACGGACAAAAATACCTACCTATATTTGATTTACATATTTTTTTTTAATAATATAAAATGTTAGATCTCAAGTAGAATCCATTTTTTTTACTACTAGTAAAAACTATTATTAACACGCGCCAAATAGATACCTACCAAACTTCGATGGAAACTTTGAGATTCCATATCAAGCCACATTGAAAATTTCGAGACGGAGCATGTTATACAACACGTCGATTAGGTAGCTAACAAAAAAATTAGAGTGTTAGGAGTTTTCAACCTTAACTCAATAATGTTAAGTTGATTTTTGCAACTCATAAAAATAAAAATAACCGTCAGAATATGTTGATGTGCAATTTTGAACTTAATGTTAAGTGTGTAAGGATTAAAGTCAAATTGTTTCAAAATGCAACTGAGATGAAAGAATAAAACATGTTATGCTAATAATATACTGTACGTTGGGAATTTCGAAGCGGAACTTGTTAGAACACGTCAAAAATACCAAACTACGATGGAAATAGGTATGTAATAGATAGTATGTATTGGCTACTTCAACTTTAACTCAACATTATTTCATTTTATTATGCATAAAAATTATCAATACTTACAAAGTTTAAATGTTTTTAATTTGAACTTATGTAAGTATTTAAATTGTTGCAAAAGGTTAAAGGAATTATCTTTGGAACAGATTTCAGAGGCTCAAACGAGGGCTTCTTGTGGAAGAGACAGGCAAAGCACGCGTTGGCAGTGGCACCATGGGCGCCCGGCGCCCGGGCGCCCATGGTGCCAATGGGTGCTTCCATGGGTGGTTGTAATCGCTTACCATAAGGTGTCTATTTGTCTGTTATGTTATATGTTATAAAAACAAACAGGTAGGTATTAAGGAGGCGCGGTCAGTAGTGCAAGCGCAGTAGTGCGCATGCACGATGTCGTGGGTTCGAATCGCACACAGAATAATTATTTGTGTGAGAACAAATTATTGTCCTGAGTCTGGACTTTGTGTAAGCTTTGAAATGTTTGTAAAAGTCCCCGCGACATAAGAGTAATTAATTCCTATTGCGGAAATTATCTATATAAGTATAGAAAAAGAAATTAACGAGCACAAGTTCATAGTTCGGTAAATTATTACTTACCTCTTTTTTAAATAAAATTATAATGCCTTGACAAATAATAGAAATAAACTTACATTATATGTAGTAGCTGTAACTAGCGTACCTACTCAAGAGAGGCTGTCTAGTATGCGCGGCGACAATGTTCAAATCTTGGTCAGCGGTGGTAGCTCTTTGATAAAGTTGCCTGTGATGAGGCGTCAAATCGCACCCGGTTTCCTCATTTCGTCGCAACCAGAAATTAATAGTAGTTCTCTAAAACAATAATTATAGTAAGTTTCTAAAAATAATTAATATCCTGCGTGGGATTCAAACCCACGACCTAATGCAGGGCAGCCGATTACACTAACGCCAGTCTACTGAGCCTGTCATGTTTAATAAACTTTAAACCAACTATATCAATTTAATTCAGCTGCCTAGTAACTAGTAACATAAAATGTCTTCTATATATTGTCCTAACACCTATTTCAAACCAAACCAAGTTTTACTCCGTCATTTGCCAAAATGTATTAACATAACAAGATTCAATAAATAATCGTAACTGTAACAATGAAGATGAAGATTTTAATGAGCCCAAAGAAACACAACCTTCCTCTATATTATTATATTATTACCAACTCTAGGTCTGTTTAGGTAATTAAATAATAAAAAAGAGTAGAGTAAATAACATAGAGTTATCTCTCTGTTATTGAACTGTAATAACAGAACCGAACTGGTCCTTTACTTATTGGTTTAGTTACGATTACGGTAAACTATCAGGCCATAAGCTAAACCGTAAACGAGTCCTGTTTTATGGATTTCATTCATTTAAGACAAAAATATTCTAATAATTTTAAAAAACAATAATTTAAAAAAATGGTTTAATGTAAAAATGTAAAAAGTTGTTTTGTAAGCACAAGAAATACACTCGGGAGCAATAAAATCGCACATATTGAGTTTTTCCAGTCAAACCTTTTTTTTTGCAAAAGAATTAATTACACTGAAAAAATAAATCATCCTACCTGAAAGCTTATTTCAGTACCTTTTAAATGATACATAACAACATCTTACAAGTTACCCATAACGGGTTTTAAGCCCAAAAATGTAAAGTACCCATGAAATTAGTCAATTTTATTAAATTTAGTTTTGAAGGGAAATTGAAATAAAACGAGTAATTTTTAAAAAATTGTTTATTAATATGGAGTGTTACCTCCCCTTGCTTTAATTACAGCTCGTAGACGGTTTTTCATTGACCGTATCAGCTTCACCACGAAGTCTTGAGGTATACCGTTCCACTCTTCTTCAATGGCACGTTGGAGCTCCTGGAGCCGTGTTGGAGCCGGGCTTCTGGCTCGAACTCTTCTTTTGAGCTCGTCCCAGATATGCTCAATAGGATTTAGGTCAGGACTGCGATCTGGCCACTCCATTGCGGTGATGCCAACGTCTTGCATGTAATCCCGCACTGTTCTGGCTACATGCGGCCTGGCGTTGTCGTGCATAAGGACGAAATTTTCTTCCATTAGCCAGGCAAGTGGCCTTACATGGTCTTCTAGAACATCTTCGACGTATCGCGCAGCAGTCAATCCTCTCGATTGAGGACCAGAATTAGCCCCAGTGATGAATACAATGTCCGTTTTGGTATTCAGCATAATGCCACCCCAAAACATGCAGGATCCACCTCCATAAGCAACACGTTCGCTTATGCAGCATTGCGCAAAACGCTCTGAAGACCTTCGGTAGACTCTTGAGCGTCCATCATGACCATGTAAGGTCATTCTGCACTCATCGGAGAACATAACAGCCTGCCACTGTTCGTACGTCCAATTTAAGTGTTCTCTGGCAAATTGTAGACGAGCTTGCCGATGTGCTGTGGTCAATTTTGGACCATTTGCAGGACGGTGTGCAGTCATTCCAGCTTCGGCCAACCTTCTTCTGACTGTCCACCGACTTATTTTATTTTTATTTTTATTTTATTTGTTTGAGGAAAGCTTACGGACTAATTACAACATTAGGTAACATATTTTTTTACATAAATTGCCAATAACAAGCTTCCACATATAAATAACTATGTTGATGTTATATATCTATGCAAATACAAATCATTCTAAAAAAGAAGCAATTAATGTACATTTAGGATAAACTACTATCTATACTATACTACAATATACCTACTATAACTAAAAATACTTACTATACTATAACTAAAATCTATTATTACTTACTTAGTAACTAAAGAATTGCTGACACAAAACTTGTCTTGCCGTTTTTGGTTTAGTGCAGAATAAATCTATATCTAAATTAGATGGTATTTTATTAAAAGATGCCATGCTGCGTATCAAATACGAGTTCTGCCGATAGTTAGTAGATGAAGATGGTACATCTAGCAGTGGACGTTGCCTTAGTCCAATAGTATTAGTACGCAATCCTATTTTTTCAAGAAGACTTGGACAATCAACACTACTGTTGGCAATTTTTAGCAAATAGGTGACGTCATCAATTGTTCGTCTACTTTCAAGAGGCAACATATGATACCTACGACATCGGTGATTATAGTCTTCTGACCACTGTTTCGCCCTATAATCCACATACCTGAGAAATTTCCTTTGAACAGCCTCAATACGATCCTTGTATACTGTATACAATGGATTCCAAACTTGAGATGCATACTCTAGGTGACTGCGCACGAAAGAACAATATACTATTTTCAGAGACTTAATAAGCTCAAAGTCTGTGGTTACTCTCATTATAAAGCCTAATGCCTTGGACGCCTTGTTTATAATGTAATCTATATGTCTATCAAATAGCATTTTACAATCGTATACAACCCCCAAGTCACGGATTTCTGAAACCTTATTTATAATTAAATTATTAAATTTATAAGATGTATTTATCAATGATTTTTGACGTGAATAACATACGTGATAGCATTTAGAGACATTAAGGTGTAGCTTATTAGTATCACAGTATAAATAAAATCTGTTTAAATCTTCTTGGAGCTGCTCTGCATCAGATATACTATTCACTACTTTCAGGACTTTCATGTCATCAGCGTAGAGCAGTATACTAGAGTTCCTGAAGCATTTATTTACGTCATTTATGAATATGTTAAATAACAATGGTCCCAATATCGATCCCTGGGGAACTCCTGATGGTACAGTTATCCAGGTCGAGGTATAGCCACGCAGCACTACTGCTTGTGTCCGGCGATCAATATATGATGAAAACCATCGATATAGATCACCGTGAATGCCCGCTATTGATTTCAGCTTGTGCAAAAGTATACGATGATTTATACGGTCAAAACACTTGCTATAATCAGTGTAGATCACATCTACCTGTGCCCTTTGTCCCATACCTAGAGTAATCAAGTCGCTACAAAGTAACAAATTAGATGTTGTTGACCGATTACTTACGAAACCGTGTTGCTCGGCGCAAATGTAACCTTTGATCGTCGCATACAACTGACTATATACACACATCAAAAAAGTCTAAGCAACATGCATGATATTACAAATTTACCATTTATATTAATTTATTTTACCATTTATTTTAATTATAACGTTGTATTTTATTTTTAAAATAATATTTTTAGGGTTCTATGATGTAAAAATAACAGCTGTTTTCTTTATAAGTTCTTTTAATAACAGAAATTAACAATATTAGAATATACAGGTACATAAGAAACTAAACTTTTTTTTTACAAATTGAAATTTCTTAAGAAAATGAATTTATTGTGAAAGAATAGGACAATTTAATACAAAGTATGGCCTCCTCTGCTATTCAGAACTTGTCGGCAACGATTATTCATTGAATTAATGAGACTGTTTATGTCATCTTGCGGTATTCGCTCCCAATGGAATTGTAGCAAATCCTTCAGCTGTTGGGTTGTTGTCACTCCGTCCAAGTCCTTCAAAACACGTCTCTGGAGCATGTCCCATGCGTGCTCGATGGGGTTGAGGTCTGGCGATTGTGCAGGCCAGGGCAATACCTGGATGTTCTCCGTTGCCAAGTATTCACTGGTTCGCCGAGCTGTATGTGAACGCGCATTGTCATGCATTAACGTAAAATCGGAGCCAAAGGTTTGTGCAAATGGATGGACATAAGGTCTGAGAATATCCTCAACGTAATTTTCAGCGTTCATGTTTCCATTTACAAAAACGAGCTCAGTTCGCCTGTTCTTCATAATACCCGCCCATACCATAACTGTTGAGCCGCTGTATGGATGAACTTCCTGAACGCACCTGAGTCTTTCAGTATTTCCGGGTCGACGGTACACTCGCACCCTTCTTGTATCAGGCCTAAACCCGAATCGCGACTCATCGGAAAACATAATTTTATCCCATTGTTCCTGGGTCCATGTTATGCGTTCTCTACACCATTCATTTCGACGAGCGCGATTCCCGTGACGTATCGGTGGGCACCTGATAGGGCGTCGAGCTCGTAGGCCGTACTCATGCAGTCGATTTCGCACAGTTTGGGGACTTACATCAACACCACTTGAATTTTGTAGCCTCAAACTTATCTCTCGAGCGGTTAACATCGGCTGGCGTCTTGCAGTCAGTTGTATGTACCGGTCTTGCCGAGTGGTTGTACTCCTTTTACGGCCTGGATGCTGTTCAGCGGGTTCCCCTGTATTATTGTAGCGCTGCCAAAGACGACAAATAACACTTCTATGAATACCAAAATGTCGAGATACCTGAGATTGATTACTTCCCGCTTGCAACATCCCTACAGCTCTTTGCATTTCATCTGCCGTCAAATGACGTCGCTCCATGACGTAAAGAATATCTAACAATTCAATTTTGTCGCCAACTGTATTTAAATGGTTGGTAAAATTATAAAATCAAGACTAAAACGTAGCAATTAACATGCACTCAAATTCAAACAAATTCGCAGTCATTTGAATTTTATGAAAAAAAACAAAACATAATCGAAATTTTTTTTACACACACACTACCTATACCTACCTACCTACCTACCTACTTTTACCTATACACTTTGAGTGAGTAAATACTTAGAAATTAATTAATATAAATGGTAAATTTGTAATATCATGCATGTTGCTTAGACTTTTTTGATGTGTGTATTATATTTTCTAATATTTTACCAAAATGACATAATTTTGAAATAGGACGATAATTTTCAATTAATGACTTATCCCCTTTTTTAAAAACAGGCGTTATAAAGGCTGATTTCCATATACTAGGAACAATACCGTCACTCAGAGATCGCTTATAAAGCTGACAAACAGGCGTGACAAGTCTCTCAGCGCAATTTTTTATAAATATTGGTGGTATACCATCCGGACCGCCGGATTTGCTTAATTCTAGAGTTGTCATTAATTTTAAAACTTTAGATGGACTTATTTCAATAGAAGAAATACCAGATACATGCAGACTATCATCACTCGAATTGACATAGTTAACATTATAATCTGGTAAACTATAGGTGGAATTAAAATAATTACTGAATAAATTACATATTTGTTCGCCGGTCTGTCCTACGATCTCGTTGTGTTTCATTATACTAGGATAATCACCAGTGCAACGCCTTGCCTTGACGTACTTCCAAAAGTTTTTTGGATTTAATGCTAAAGAATTTTCTATGCTAGCTAAATACTTAGAATAACAATCCTTTTCGATGAGAATAGCTCTGTTTCTTAAAATAGTAAATGTATGATAGTCCGATAAATTATTATATTTCTTAAACTTAAGGTGAAATTTATATTTTTCTTTTAAAATTTTAATTTATTAAAATTTTAAAAGATTTATGCTTACATTTCGCACCTCTTGAAGGTGGTGCCCCAGTTCAACCGCGTTCAGTCGTCGATTTCTCAAAGATCGTGTGACGAGAAAGCGGTCATCACGCTCTGATGTTTTGCGCTGACGACCAGATCCAGGTCTTCGGATGTAGCCACCAGTCTCCAGAAACCGTTGGTATACCCTTCGAACGGAGTAGCGGCTTAAATTCAGCTGCCGAGCCACTTGCGATTGATTTTGGCCCGCTTCAAGCAAGGCAACAACTTGAGCAGCTTCTGCAGGCGTAGTGTCCATATTTCTTCAGTAGGAGGTGTTATCACGTTGACCGCTAAGATGCAACTGATAAAAAATTCAAAAATACGCGTCATTTTATACCTACAAGTAGGCGCGCAAGTAATGCAAACGGAAAGTCTCTTTCTTTTCACTTCACGGGTTTGCTGGGTTTTGTACCCTAAAACCCGTTATGGGTAATTTCTAAAGTGTTGTTATGTATCATTTAAAAGGTACTGAAATATGCTTTCAGATAGGATAATTTATTTATTCAGTGTAATTAATATTTTTGAAAAAAAGGCCTTTTAACTGGCTGAAATCAGTATGTGCGATTTTATTGCTCCCGAGTGTATTTTATAAAAATGGCATCTTTAGATAGAGTGCATAATACACACTAAAGCTGCTCTTCCTGGATACTGTTGTTATTGCTAATTGAGCACAGGCACAGTCACTGTTAGCTGCTGTGCATATGTGATGTGTAAAGTGTGGTTTTTATCTTGGGCTCTGCTGTTAGGTGAGCTTGAGCCACCTGCGTCTATTTAAGATGAAACACTGCTTTAAGAGATGACTGTGTTAATTATAATTGTGAACAGTAATAAATATTTCTTGTGTCATATATATAGTGTATTGTTTCTCTTTAACTACCTTATTATTTTAGATCTACAAGCAATAGCCAGCAAAAACTGCGTTATTTCGAGAGGTCTTGGTTGCCTTATTAGTGTATATTCATTAGACAATCGCTGTTGTGAGATTTTAGGTTGTCACTAGAGTCATGTTTTGATTGTCCTATTTCAGAGTATTCCCTCTTGAGGGAGTTTTGATATATGCAGACTGTCTATCTAGAGATTATAAGGAATAAACTGCATGCATTTCATTCCTAAACTCGCAATTTGTGACTATTCGCCGAACAAAAAAAACCGTCTCCTTTGCGTTTCAAAAAGATATTACGCTTGTATCTTATATACCGAAGAAAAACAAAACTGTTTTACTTATGTCAAGTCTTCACCATGATGATCAAATAGATTCTTCGACTGGAGAGAAAAAAAAGACTGAGATTAATATGTTTTATAATTCCACGAAAGGTGGAGTTGACGTAGCAGATGAGCTTTCCGCAACTTATGATGTTAGTCGTAATTCAAAAAAATGGCCTCTGACTGTGTTTTAGTGGCGAAGTGTCCATATAACTCGATTCCTACCGGCTTACCTTTGCAAAAACCGCCTAGCATTGCCTATTAATCAATTATAAATCAATGACGCAACATCCACTCAATACAAAATAATATAAGTAAAATAAAAAAATATTCTCTTACGTAAATCGCAATAATAATACATAATTATAGTATTAGTAATTTTCTATATAATTATTTACGTACTCATAACGCCATTTAGTAAAGGTTGTCAACTAACAACTTGTTATGGCTCAGTCAGAGAGTAAAGCGCGCATGCGCGAGGCGGCGGTAAGCCGGTCTCGAAATTAGGAATTCAGTACAACAGAATGTATGGAAATCGTACGGTCACGTGCAAAACGTTGACACTTTGTCTTCATCGATCTAAGGTACCCTATAAGCCGGTGGCCACCGGCTTATTGAAAAGGATAAAAGATACAACTACAACATTGCGAGAGCGAGAAAGCACTATTGCAACCAGTGGACCGACCAATTCAAACGAAGTTTCATTTCACGTTACTTAATTTGCCATTGACATTCCTTTTTATTTTTATCAATTACCTATTTAAATCTAATAGAAATCAGATTTTCTTCTGAATTTTCAGCTTTTAATTATATTTATTTGTTTTTATTTTATTTATTCTCTCCATCTTGAATTTGGCAGAATCATCGGTAAACGATAGGACCATTAGAAGAAAAAACAGAATTATTTATTTTCTGCAAATAGGTTATATTAAAATTCGCTTTCTTGTTTTAGTAAAAATTAGTATGTTTAATTATTTAGGTTTGTGTATTAAGTGTTGTGCATTGGTTGACTTTATTTTTGTCGTAGTGCGTTGGGTTGGGATCCTATGGAATATTTTTGTAAGTACTTGTTTGTATTATTTATCAGCAGATTTAATAGTTTGTTGTTTTATGGGACACGTTAATAGTGTTAGATAATTGTCTATCCTATTATGTTTGTGTTGTGTGATAAAACATCATTCTCGAAATTAAATTATGAATATAAGAAACGCGCGCTGTTTGGATTTATTGGCGCACTTTGGGGCGCGCCGGCGCTGTGGATTTACGAAACATTTTAATACAATTATCTCATTTCGATACGTGTAAGTAAGTGGCTTACAGGCAGTATTCTCAGATTCTAAAAGTAAGTAAGTATGTAGATTGATTTAGGATATAGCAATATAAACAATTAATCTAATTGATCAAAGAAATCTTTCAAACAGAGAAACATTTTCGTATTTGTTTTGTATAACTTTTCACATGAGTTCGGGACAACTAAAATCGAAACATTTTCTCACGAATACCTATGAACTACAGAATATAAAATAGAACGGAAGTCCACGGAACTTCGGCTTCCCTTTTATAAAAATCCACCCTTCGCCACTGCTGTGTTTTACGCAATATTAAATATGGCTGGTATAAATGCTGGTATAATCCACAGATTAAATAATAATAAAACGCAAAAACGCCGTAATTTTATAAAAACACTCGGCCTTAGTCTTGTCAGCGAACACTTAAGTACTCGAAAAGACGTACCACAATTGCCGACCAATTTGCGTAAGCGAATCAGAGATTATACCGGAGAACCTTCACAAGAACCACCTGTCAAACTTCCAGGTGTTCGTAAAAGGTGCCAAGAATGTCCTTATGCCAAACATCGCAAAACACCCCATGTTTGCGAAGGATGTTATAAGTACATTTGCCAAGAACACATTGTACCGTTCTGTAAACAATGTGCAGATACAAGAGGTGATTAAGAGGGTGTAAGACTGATTTAGTACTGATTTTTACAATTATAATAGTTTGTTACCATTAATATTCACAAAGAAAAACTAATTAATAAGAAGAATTTAAGCTTTTGTTGTTTTTTTAGATTTGTAACGAAGAGTCCTAAAAAAGTTGATTATTTTTAAGACGTTTAGTATAATTAATAATAGGTCTTTACCTATGAAATTGCCTGACAATTTCAAATCAAAATAATTTTTTTTTGGCTAAGAATTCTAATTTCAAATCCATTTTATTTTAAAAACATGGAATTCTTTTTCCAAAAGTAGTCATTTGTTTATTGATTAGTGTTACGTTTTAATCGCATTTCAATCGTTTTCGTTGTTATGGAGACGTTAAAAAATCGAGTAATTTTGGAATATGAGTCTCGTCGTGGCAGCAACGCGGCACAAGCGGCACGCAACATCAACGACGTTTACAGAGCTAATACTACAAACAAACGTACCGCTTGTTATTGGTTTGCTCGCTTCCGTTCTGGAAATGTTGACCTGAAAAATTAACCTCGTGGTCGTCCGAATACTTTGTCGACAATGACGTATTAAAGGCGATTTTGGATCCGATGATACACAATCTAAGGCTGAATTAACAGCAGCTTTCGATGTTAACGTCAAAACAATATTGGTCCATTTGCGTCAAATTGGCAAGGTAAAAAAGCTTGACAAATGGGTGCCCCACGAACTAAATGATCGCCAGCGCGAGGTACGTGTCGAGACATGCCTTGCACTGCTCAACAGACACACAAATGAAGGAATTTTGAACTGCATTATTACTAGCGACGATAAATGGATTTTGTTTGATAATCGTAAGCGCTCAGCAAGTTGGTTGGATCCTGGTTCAGCACCTAAATAATGCCCTAAACGAAAACTTACCCTTAGAAAAGTGATGGTCACTGTTTAGTGGTCTAGCGCCGGTGTGATTCATCACAGCTTCTTACCAAACGGGGTGAGCATTACTGCGGATATGTACTATGAAGAACTGAACACAATAATGGAGAAGCTGGCACATCTCCACCCAGCATTGGTCAATCGCTCGTCTCCGCTGCTACTGCACGACAATGCCCGACTTTATACTGCACAGCAGACGATCTCCAAGTTGCAAGAACTAGGGTTGGAAGCTCTCCGTCATCCTCCAGACCTTGCGCCTACAGACTACTACTTTTTCCAAAATTTGGATAACTTTTTGGCTGGAAAAAAATTCAATATCCAAGAGGCAGTACAAAATGCCTTTGAAGAATTTTTTGCCTCCCGTCCAGCTGATTTTTTTAAGAAGGGCATAAATAAACTGCCGCTGCGTTGGCAAAGATGCATTGATTGCATGGGTGCTTACTTCGATTAATACAAATAAAAAATACTTAAAAAAAAATTAGTTTTATTTTGTTCGTACAAAAGGGCAATTTCATAAGTAAAGACCTAATATTATTAAACATGTTTACACCAATCTGGTATGTTTTTTTTATTAAAAATCCTAAATGAGTAGCTAAATCATAAACAGCTAACATTATAATTTTTTTAAAGTGGGTAAATGCTTCAATATCCTCAATAATAATATAGGGTCATCAAGACCCTCCACATCCTTGACTTATACCTATTGTACCACATTCACGCCGGGTTAAACATACTCGACTTGATCTTTGTATGTACTGGCTTACAAGTTGCTGACAAAGAAAGTTTTCATCGTGGGGCAAGGCTTTGTTTACCTCATATTAGGACGTTTCATGTTTCTACTTATACAGATAATACATAAAATGAAAAGGTGTAATAAGCAATTAATGTTTTTAAAATAACTGTGTCGTCAACGGTTTGGAATTTCGAAAAGAAGATTTCGACACAGATTGAGTAAGATCATTAAATAAAAAAAGTTATTTTCAATATGGTTTATAATTAATTGACAGAGGGGTCCATTTTTGGTCTTACTAACGCTTTGTGTTCATAATAATCACTCTTCATTGTTTAGAATAGTTAGAATTTTTGTTGTAAAGAATTTAAATCTGGCATTGGTGGTCACAGTTCTAACCTAACCTAAACTACAGAAGTTGTAATCTTTGTTGTAAAAACAAATATTAGTAAAAATGAAATGTATGTATGTATGTGATTTTATGAATTGCAATTATTATTAATTTGAATATTTATTTTATATTTTTTTTTATGAAGAATGATCATTATGACTTTAAATTGTATGAGAAACATTTTCGGAGTTCCGATGATATGATGAATAGATTTCAAGGTCCGAGCGGGAGAAATGATACACAACAACACTTTCACTTATTGCGTATATTCACACCAGAGGGCGCAACTAAACTTTACAGTAATAAACACATATAACAATACTGAAATCGCTTGCTGTTAATTGGCACCATAACAATTTAAAATTTCCCTTATATCTATAAACGGTAACGAAACCATAGCCAGATGTAGAAACGGGCTACAACGCCATCTATGAAATAGACGAGTAAACTCTCGCGATGGCTTCGATAGAACATTTGACAAGTTTACATTCATGAACATACCGTCCACCAAGGACTTTATGACAAATGTCCTTCAGTACCGCTCACCATGCCATAATCGACATGTACTTTAATATAACACCTTAATTACAACTTATTATTAGCTTAACTCTTAACCTACACATAAAACTAAAAATATAAAACATTAAGGAACCTTTTAAGAAGCAACGGGTAAAACACATAATTTCGAAGTAGGTCTTTTTATGCATGAGTTTTGAGTACGCAACGTAACTACTCGAGTGATATTGTCAGGGCCCGGATGCTTCTGCTCGATTTTACCCAATAACCATCTCCCAGGTGGTAAATTATCTTCCTTAACTAATACTATATCACCAACGGATGGTTCTAAAGTTTGATGAGACCATCTATATCTCTGCAGAAATTGATTTAGATAGTCCTGAGACCACCTACGCCAAAAATCTTGCATCATTCGTTGATGTAATTGCCACCTAGTCAAATTGTGTATGTTTGAGCTTTCATAATTGACGTCAGGAGCAAGTACAAGTGGCTCACCAATTAAAAAATGCCCAGGAGTCAAAATTGTTAACTTGTCTTGATCCTCCACGTAAGACAAAGGACGCGAATTCAGGCAAGCCTCGATCTGTGTCAATACTGTAGATATCTCCTCAAACGTTAATGTTGAATTTCCTACTATTCGTTTGAGGTGGTACTTTGTGGACTTTATCCCTGCCTCCCACAATCCTCCGAAGTTGGGCGCACGAGGAGGTATAAAGTTCCACTGCGTTCCATTGTTCGCAAGATCCTCAGCAATTTCCTCGTTGAGAGCAGATCTTTCTTTATTAAATAGAAAATTTAGCTCTTTAGATGCACCTATAAAATTCGTTCCATTGTCACTATATAATTCTGCTACTCGACCTCGTCTTGCGACAAAACGTTTGAAAGCTGTCAGAAATCCTTTGGAACTTAAATCACTGACAGCCTCCAAATGCACTGCGCGCGTGGACATACAAATAAATAAGGCAATGTAGCCTTTGTACGACTTATTACCTCGTCCCTTTGACACTCTTATATCAATAGGGCCCGCATAATCGACCCCACTGTGCAAGAATGGTTTGCTAGCCGTTACCCGCGCAGCTGGCAATTGCCCCATAAGTTGTGGTTTGGTAGATGCCGCATACCTAATGCATGTCACACAATTCCAAACATATTTTTTAGCCAAAACTTTTATACCTAAAATCCAATATCGTGAGCGTAAAAAGGTAATCATAAGTTGTGAACCGCCATGCAAAGTTTTTTCATGTGCATCTGCAACTAAAAGTTGTGTTAAATAGGACTCTTTTGGAAGAAGAATAGGATGCATACGATCGAAACTAAGGTTTGACCTCTCCAATCTACCCCCTACTCTCATAATTTCTTTAGAATCTATGAATATATTTAATGATTTTAAACTACTCTTCTTAATTACAAAACCCCTGTCAATTTTAAACATTTGCAGATCTTCTCCAAATTCTTCCTCCTGACACATTTTAATACATGTGTCTAAAGATTCCTCTAATTCCTGTTTCCCTAAATATCGTGTCGCAACTCGAACAGATTTGTCCTTCCTTAAATTAAGAAATCTGCGACAACCCTAATCAACCGAGACAGAGAAGAAAATCTAGTAAAAAGGCACGATTTTACCGTTGAAGTATGAACTTTAATTTCCTCTAAATTGGTACTATTGTTTTTTGGTTTTTTATACTCTATATCTCCTTCTTTTAAAGATTCCGGGCCATTCCACCATATAGAGGTACATTTAAGTTCAGCTGGCGCAATACCTCGAGACGCACAATCAGCAGGATTTTGTTTTGAAGCTACATGTGACCAGTGTTGTGAGTCCAATGCTGTTAAAATATGAGACACACGATTGGCAATAAATGTTTTCCAGCGGCTCGGATGGCTATTAAGCCAAGCCAAAACTACTTCACTGTCTGTCCATGAATGCCAGTCTACTTTTGGTATGCCCATCACTCTACCTACCTCAGCAATCAAATTGACCAAAAGAACTGCGCCACAGAGTTCAAGCCTGGGAATCGAAACCTGCTTGATCGGAGCCACCTTAGTTTTTGAGGTTACTAATGAAACTTTAATATTACCTTGATGGTCAACGACTCTGATGTAAACAACTGCTGCATATGCGACCTTTGAAGCATCTGAAAACCCATGTAATTCAACCTTAACATTACTGGAACATGTATTTAACCAACGTGGGATGTTTACGTCTCTCAAGGAAACTAATTCTGCTCGGTAAGTGACCCATTCCTTTTGCAAATTACTTGGTATTTCTTGATCCCAATCTAAACCTGCTAACCATAGTTTTTGTATGAACCCTTTAGCTACAATAATACAAGGTGCTACCCATCCTAAGGGATCATACAAACGCGCAATGTCAGAAATAACGTTCCTCTTAGTTACAGGTACAGCTATAGGCGGAAGTTCAACGGAGTACTGGAAGAAATCCTCACTGGAGTTCCAGGTAAGTCCCAGTATTTTAGTTACGTTATCTACTTCTATTTTTAACGTATCATCCTTATTTCTATTTTCTATGTTAATTCTATCTAATAATTCCTTATTATTACTAACCCATTTTTGTAATTTTAAACCACACTTCGATAGGACTGTATTTATTTTTGTGTAAATATAAAACCCCGTTTCAGTACTTTCAGCCCCGGTCATCAAATCGTCCATATAGAAGTCATTTAGAATGATTTTAGAAACTACAGGATCATCACACTCATCATACGCAGCCTGGTGAAGAGCTCGGACTGCTAGAAATGGCGCTGAAGCCGTTCCAAATGTGACTGTAGTTAATTCATACTCTTCTAAATAATTTCCTTTATGATTATTCCAGAGAATTCGCTGATATACTGAGTCCCTACTATCTACTAATACCTGGCGGTACATTTTCTCTATATCCGCCACTATACATATTGGGTGTGTTCTCCAACGCATCATAATGTGTCGAAGGTCAGCCTGCAACGTTGGCCCTACCAATAATAAATCATTCAATGACATTCCATTGCTTCCCTTACATGAGGCATCAAATACGACTCTAACCTTGGTCGTTAACTTATCCTCGCGTATCACAGCATGGTGAGGTAAGTATATAGCCTTATTATCGTTTTCACTATGAGATACTCTTTTCATATGGTTCAATTGTAAGTATTCTTTTATAACTTTAGTATAGTCATCTTTTAACTTTAGATTTTTATTTAATTTTAACTCTAATCCCTTTAATCTTTTTTCAGCTATATACTTAGATTCACCATACTGTTCAACCAGCTCAGCATCCCGTATTGGCAAACGGACGATATACCGTTCACTGTCATCACGCCTCGTGGTTGCTTTAAATAAATCTTCACAACGCTGCTCGTCCTCAGTGAGCATTTTCTTTGACTCAGAAGGTTCGTTCTCCAGTTCCCAAAATCTCTTCAGTAAGTCATCCTCCTGAATTGAAGAATGCATTACCGTGATGTGTGAATAAATATTCGATGAGTCATCTACCTGGGAAACCCCCGACAAGATCCAACCAAATGAAGTATCTTGTGCTAACAAAGTACCATTTAAGTTCCGTTTAATGCCTACCTGAATGACCTGACTATAAACCTCAGCACCTAACAAAATATCAATTTTGTTAGGCCTGTAGTACTCCGGATCAGCCAAGTCATCCTCTGGTAAGTCTACCCATTCGACCCTAGTTACTTTAGTAACTGGGAGAAGAGTCGTTATCGACTTAAGGACGTAAGCTTTAACCATGACTTGCTTATTCGCATTACCCCTGGGTTGTACCTTTATAGTGACGGTATACTTTGACGTCACACTTTTGTCCCCACCTACCCCTAACACGGTGTTATAAGTCGCAACTCTCTTAAGACCTAAATACTGAACCATTGATTCGGTTACAAATGAACCCTGAGACCCTTGATCTAACAAAGCCCTAACCATACGGTAATTTCCATCCTTCGACTCAGCTTTTACCAAAGCTGTAGTTAACAAAACTGTTTTTCTACTATTACCTGTAGAAAGATGTGAAATTAATGGTGTGCTAGATCCCTCCGCTTGTGGGGCCACATACTTATCCTCCTGTCTCATACCCGATGAAGTTGCAGTTTGGTGGGTAACATGATTGCTATCCTCATCCACAACCCCAGAACCACCCGTTTGGTGTAACAATGAATGGTGACGACGCTTACATATGTGACATTTGATTGAAGCCTTGCAGAACTTGGCAGGATGGCCACCGTTTAAACAAACAAAACACAAACGGTTACCCTGAACAAACTCACGTCGTTGTTCAATAGACTGCTTACAAAATTGCTTACATTCTGTTATCTTGTGAGATGCAGAACAGAAAGCACAAGTGACACTAGATTGAGTTTTAACAACATGAAAAGCCTGTGTACTTTTAACAAACCTATCCTTCCTATGACCGTCCGGTTTATTTTCTAAGGTTTCAAGTCCACGGAAGCGGCCACTAAGAAACTCAGACAACTGTATAAAAGTAGGTAACACATCATTAGAATCAGCTGATATTTTCAATTCCCATGCTTTACGGGTCTCTTTATCCAATTTATCACTAATAATATGAATAATCAGTATATCCCATGATGTGGTATCTACACCTAAATTTTTAATAGAATCCATACACTCTGTAGTTGTATTAATTAATGATTTAATTTCTGAAGCAGACTCAGATGTTAAACTTTTTTGATTTAATAAGCGCTTTAATAAATTGTTTATTATTAATCTTTTATTATTGTAAATACTGTCTAATTTCTTCCAAGCTATTAAATAATTCTCTGAAGTAACCTTAATAGTTCTCAATAATTGTTCTGCTTCCCCAGTCAAATGACCCTTTAAATAGTAAAACTTTTGGGCATCATCTAAACTTTTATTCTCATGAACTAAACCTACAAAAAGATCTCTAAAGGTATTCCACTCAGAATACTTTCCTGAAAAAGAAGTAATTTTTATTTCAGGTAATTTAACCCTACTTACAACCTTGCCTTCATGACAACATGAGCTACCCGTTGCTTCATGGTTAGATAAATTACCTTTAACATTAACTAACATTTCTTTTAACTCACTCTTATAATCTACATAAATTTCTTCAACATCACTGTAAACACCATTTTTACAATAATCTGAATTTTGAAATTCAATCTTCTTAATAGTTTCTATAATGTGACTATGATTATTAGAGAACAATGACCATTGTTTATCTACATTTTCAATTCTAGTCTCAATATAAGATACTGTTAACCGCTCCTTAGGAGACTTTTTAAAGTTTGACCTAGCCTTAATAATTTTGTCTTTTATGTCTTCTTGAAGATTATTAAAAGACTCCATTCTTAAAACAAAACAATGCTACCAAAGTCAAACCTAAAATAAAAACAAAACAGTTTGACAATATATCCACAAGTTGAAACCAAATGTTTAACACAAGATTTTTACGTTTAATCTAACTTTATTCAATTATCTAACTTTACTTTTACTATAATTTATGTTATAATGAACAAACTTCACAATCTTTAAAGAAATAAACCTAAAACAATCCTACAATGCACATGTTTTTATAACCTATCAATATACAAAATACAAAGTAACCTCTAACGTAAAACGTTATAATTATAACCTATAAAATAAATTTTATCAATAAAAGTTGACTAGATAGTGTCATAAATGTCAGTCTCAACAAATAGGTTATTTCTTATTACAACTTATCCCGAATACTACTTGTGAACTCTTCATTTATTAAAGTTTCTAAAGACACAAATATTTTTAAGTTTAAATTATTCTTCAACTAACAATTCACAAAAAAAATTCTAAGTGTTTTAAAAATTGCACAAAATTTTCTAAGTGTTTTACAAATTGTTATATGGGTACTAATTTGGGCATGGATTCCCCGTCCCAACAGGTTTTCACTTAAAACTATTACAAGTCCTAAACCTAAACCACTACTAAACTAATATTAAATCTTCTAAGTTAATAAAGTCTTTAAGATAAAGTTCAAATTTCACTGCAACTATTTTTGAATTTAAAGGACAATGGGCAAATTTCATACAAAAAAAACCCAGGACCAACAGAACTAATATATATCCCTCATTATTACACATGTTAAACTTATATAATTTTCATTATTTGTTTATTGAATATGTATGGGGTATCAGAGATATAAGGCTTATAACAGCTATGAATGAAAACTACGTTATGTGTTTTAATGTTTAATAATACATCATTTTTATCCCGCTGCTGGGACGGGCCTCCTCCCGTGACGGAGGGATACTTGGCCTACTAATTCCACGCTGGCCTGAGGGATTGGTATAGGGTGTAATTTCAAGTTTTCCTTCTTTTTATTTCGTAAAGATAATATTCACGGATAGTCCCTTTGTCGGGTTTTACGACACCCACGGGATGAGATGGGGTCACCACCCCATATTGTATTCTTACTCCATCACCACGCGGATGAATAATCTATACTAATATATAAATGCGAAAGTAACTCTGTCTGTCTGTCTGTCTGTCTGTCTGTCTGTCTGTCTGTCTGTCTATCTGTCTGTCTGTCTGTCTGTCTGTCTGTTACTCTTTCACGCCTAAACGGCTGAACGGATTTCGATGAAATTTGGTACAGACAATCTTTAGACCCTGAGAAAGAACATAGGCTACTTTTTATTAGCAATCATATTATATTTTGATTTCATAGAATTTTGGCGGGAAAGCTGTGTCACGTGACCTGTGACGTCATAGGTCACGTGACCTGTGACGTCATAGGTCACGTGACCCGTGACGTCATAGGTCACGTGACCCGTGACGTCATAGAATTTTGACAGATGAGTCGTGACGTCACAGAATTTTGGCGGGAAAATATTTTTTGACAGTTGAGTCGTGACGTCATTGAATTTTTGACAGATGAGTCGTGACGTCACAGAATTTTTGACAGATGATTTGTGACGTCATATTATTTTATACCTCTGTCACTTTTGACAGCTGTCAATTTTGACAGATAGGCGTGACGTCATAGAATTTTTGACAGATGAGTCGTGACGTCACAGAATTTTGGCAGGAAAATATATTTTGACAGCTAAGTCGTGACGTCATTAAATTTTGGCGGGAAAAATAGTATTTAAACAGCTGAATCCTGACGTTATCACAATTTGGCGGGAAAATAAATAGGTTTGTACAGGACCCTCGGTGCGCGAGTCAGACTCGCACTTGACCGGTTTTTTAGCTGTGGGTCTGATATATCTAGAGAGCTTAAATTCGTAATTGTCAACTTATTTCATCATAACAGCCCATTAATGTCCCACTACAGGGACGGGCCTCCTTCCTTGACGAAGGGATACTTGGCCTACTAATACCACGCTTGCAGACGGATTGGTATAGGGTTTAATTTCAATTTTTTTTTTCGCCCAACGAAGTGGGCACGGGTCAGCTAGTTATAATATATGATGTATAAGTCAAACAATCACGAAATCGGCCAAAGACCTCGGTGGCGCGACGGTAACGCAACCAGCTGCCGTGCACGAGGTTGTGGGTTCGATTCCCACGCAGGACAATTATTTGTGAGATCCACAAATTATTGTCCTGAGTCTGGGTGTTCTTTGTGTCCGTTAGTATCAACTAAAACATCAGTTTGTAAACAGTCCCTGCGACACAGGGGATGAGCCCTAGTGCGGGAGTTGTCTTTTTTAATGAAAAGAAATCCATTGGACTTCCAGGCTGTTCTATGCCTACATGTCTAGTGTAACCTAAATAATATATTACACTTATCATATGAGAACAGCTCCCTAACGTACGCATATTGTGGATACCCGATTCTGTACTACATATTCTCCTAAATGATTTAATTTAACAAAGTGTCATCTCTGTGTAACGCGGTGTCTAACGTGGTCGACGAACGCGACGTACGCCATCAAATCAACGGTGTACCCTACTTGTGTCCTATGTGACGGTCTGCGACGAGACGTGACGTAATCATGTAGAACACTCGTCGCGTGTAGCATCGCGTCGCATCGTGTCGCTTTCCTCGCCCACGTAGGACACCCCGTAATACATGTGGTGTAAGAGTGAAAAAGTAAAATAATACCTGAATCTGTGCATGACGCAGGCTTATGTATTTTTTGTAGCGAGTAAAGACAATAGAATGGTTAGGTCGGTCTGTTAATATCAATTAGATAACGTTACATGTATTTCTTTGTTTTTATTAGAGTTATGAAATAGAAAATAACTATTTTTTAATTGTGTGTAATTACAGTTGGACAGCACCTAGGGGAGATTTTTTTTTATTAAAATGTTTCTCATAGCAAGACTATTAACCCGGCATATATTTCGTTCCTGTTGGTTCTGGGTTAATTTTGCCCAATCTCTTTTACTAAGTTGAAATCTTCTACGTAATAAAGTTCAAAATGTACTCACAGTTTTATCCCGTTTATCCGCACTGAATCACTTACTCACTCACTTGTACACAAACCGATGATGCTCTGGTGGCGCCACCTAGTGGCGGCTGCGATCTCCCGCTGCTTTGCTCCTCCCGTACGTTGTTCCTCCAGATGTTTACCTCAAGCTGATCCTCCAGGACACAGCTTCATCCGGTACCACCTTCAGCTCAGACACTTGTCTTCCCAGCTGAGGGGCTTTGCTCAGGACAGCAACCCACTGCCCTGTATCTAACGACGGGTGATAACCGCACTTCACCCAAGTAGCTACCAAAAATTCCGGCTCGATAGGACCATGAATAGATTTCAAGGTCCGAGCGGGAGAAATGATACACAACAACACTTTCACTTATTGCGTATATTCACACCAGAGGGCGCAACTAAACTTTACAGTAATAAACACATATAACAATACTGAAATCGCTTGCTGTTAATTGGCACCATAACAATTTAAAATTTCCCTTATATCTATAAACGGTAACGAAACCATAGCCAGATGTAGAAACGGGCTACAACGCCATCTATGAAATAGACGAGTAAACTCTCGCGATGGCTTCGATAGAACATTTGACAAGTTTACATTCATGAACATATGAGTTGAAATGTTATGTAAGAAGAAGCGCTCCCTTGACAGAGTTATAAAGTAACAAAAAGCTTATACACCGTGTATTTTAGTCGACATTAAAGATTTGAACCATTCATTGACCTCGAAAAAGCGTATGATAGGGTGCCTCGAGAAGTGTTGTGGTGGGCCGTGAAAGAGAAAGGTTTACCTGGGAAGTATGTAGAGTTAATTCGTGCTATGTACAGGCAAGCCAGTACTTACGTCCGATCGTCTGCTGGCAACTCCGACCAGTTCAGTGTGGCGGTAGGCTTGCACCAAGGGTCGGCTTTAAGTCCTTACCTCTTCCTACTGATTATGGACGCCTTGACGGCGGACATACAGGAAGAGGCACCCTGGTGCATGCTGTTTGCCGATGACATTGTTCTGGTTGGGGAGGATGGACCTGAGATCCAGAGCAGATTGGAGTGTTGGCAACAGAAACTGGAGAGTGTTGGCTTGAAAATCAGCAGAACCAAGACAGAATACATGTTCTGCGATTTCGGCGGTCTCTCCAGCCCTGAAGCCATAGCGCTTGATGGAGTGCGCCTTCCAGTCTGCTCCGACTTCCGGTATCTCGGTTCGTGCATCCAAAGCGATGGCGAAGTAGATCGGGCGGTCAAGCACCGAATTAACATAGGATGGATGAAATGGCGGCAGGTCACGGGAACCATCTGTGACCCCCACATTCCCCTTAAATTTAAGGGGAAGATCTATAAGACCATGATTAGACCTGCCGTCTTGTATGGATCAGAGAGTTGGCCCACAAAAGGGATGAATGAAAGACAATTGCATGTAGCAGAGATGAGAATGTTAAGAGGAATGTGTGGTGTTACGAGAGCGGATAGAGTTAGAAATGAGTATGTAAGAGGAAGTTTGAAAGTGGCACCGGTAGCAGAAAAACTACGCGGCAGCCGGCTGTCATGGTATGGGCATGTTATGCGGAGGAATGAGAGTCATGTGGTGAGGAAGGTGTTGGACATGTGTGTGGATGGATATAGGGGAAGAGGACGACCAAAGAAACGATGGATGGATTGTGTGAAAGACGATATGGCTGCGAAGAGTGTTACTTGTGAGATGACGTCTGATAGGAAAGTATGGAAGAAGAAGACATGCTGCGCCGACCCCAAATAAAATTGGGATAAGGGCAGGGGAATGATGATTAAAGATTTGAACCAAGCAATCAGTAGACTGTATGTATTAGTCAGCTAAGCAAAAAAAAAGTTTTAAATTAGACTTAAAAAGGAGACGGTTTTTTTTCGCACCACCCTAAACAGTAATGTTTATTATTCATATTACTCACAAAAATAGTTATTATCATAATATAGTTAACCGAACACAAATTATACTTAAACGAAGAGGGAATAATGAAATAATAATAAAAAAAGGATTACACCTAAAAATGCTTGTTTTGGAACGTTCTTAGGTTTATTTTAATGGTTAATACAAATGATCAAGTAACGTACTTTAAAAATAATCGTAGAACGAAACGTAAATAACAGCCAATAGCAGATACTCTGTAGTACAGTTTCAATCAGTTTGACACTGTCATGACAACGTTGTTATTGTTTCAGATTTTATAAGATAAATGCATGATTTATTTGTACTTTTGTATTTTATAAAAATGGCATCTTTAGATAGAGTGCATAATACACACTAAAGCTGCTCTTGCTGGATACTGTTGTTATTGCTTATTGAGCACAGGCACAGTCACTGTTAGCTGCTGTGCATTGTGATGTGTAAAGTGTGGTTTTTATCTTGGGCTCTGCTTTTAGGTGAGCTTGAGCCACCTGCGTCTATTTAAGATGAAATACTGCTTTAAGAGACTGTGATAATTATAATTGTGAACAGTAATAAATATTTCTTGTGTCATATATATAGTGTATTGTTTCTCTTTAACTACCTTATTATTTTAGATCTACAAGCAATAGCAGCAAAAACTGCGTTATTTCGAGAGGTCTTGGTTGCCTTATTAGTGTATATTCATTAGTTAATCGCTGTTGTGAGATTTTAGGTTGTCACTAGAGTCATGTTTTGATTGTCCTATTTCAGAGTATTCCCTCTTGAGGGAGTTTTGATATGTGCAGACTGTCTATCTAGAGATTATAAGGAATAAACTGTTTGCATTTCATTCCTAAACTCGCACAATTTGTGACTGGGCCTATTCGCCAAACAAAAAAAACCGTCTCCTTTCAAAAATATTCAAATTAATACTTTATTACTTTAAAAATGCAACACGCTTTAAACAATACGACACCATCGTTTTGATTATTGGTTAGTTTAGTGAAATGGGATGTATAGCCATCTAACACGGGTAAGTTTAGCACCTTACTCAGCCAGCATTCTGTAAGGATAAGAACATCCAAATCTAGCTTAATTGTAGAGAGTAACAATAGTAATTGGTCAAAAGGAGACGGTATTTTTGTTCGGCGAATGGGCCCAGTCACAAATTGTGCGAGTTTATGAATGAAATGAATACCGGTTTATTGCTTATAATCTCTAGATAGACAGTTTGCACATATCTAAACTCCCTCAAGAGGGAATACTCTGAAATAGGACAATCAAAACATGACTCTCGTGATAGCCTAAAATCTCACAACAGCGATTGTCTAATGAATATACACTAATAAGGCAACCAAGACCTCTCGAAATAACGCAGTTTTTGCTGGTAATTGCTTGTAGATCTAAAATAATAAGGTAGTTAAAGAGAAACAATACACTATACAGTAGTGGCGAAGGGTCCATATAACCCGATTCCTACCGGCTTACCTTTGCAAAAACATTGTTTATTAAACAATTATAAATTAATGACGTAACATCCATTCAGTACACAAAATTAAAAAACAAAAAAGTTTTCTCTTACCTACGTAAATCGCAATATTATGAAAATTATTTACGTACTCATAACGCCATCTACTATTGCAACATTGTCAACTAATGGCGCCGGCACAGAGTACATTAGATATATATGGCGGCGGTAAGCCGGTCTCAAAAATAGGAATCGAGTATAAGCAGACAGTACAAAAGTCGTACGCACACATGCAAAAACATTGCATTTTATCTTAGTGTGTGAGCGTCGATATAAGGAACGATTATTGAATGAATAAGCCGGGATTTTTCGAGTTACTTATGGAAATGGAATATTAATATATTCGTTCGTCGTTGTATTGACCAATCAAAACGATGTAAGAACGAACGATATTGTATTCATTCATTTTGGTCAATGTTCATTGCTTTGCTCAATCATTATTCATTTCCCACCAAAACAACATTTTGACATTCCTTATTGTTTTTGTTTCACTCAGCTATTATTTATATTTTAAAGTACTTATTGCAAATACATTAGAATTCTCTGTTTTGTGTAAAGTAGTAATTACTAAGTAAGTATAGTTTATGTTTGTGTTATGAGTGTTGTGCATTGATTGACATTATTAATATTGTCATAGTGCTTTGGGTACCCTACTACATTATTGTAAGTACTTTTACTTTATTGTTATTACTTTAGTTTGTTGTTATAATGGCAGCGTTAATAGTATTAGATTGTTGACTAATTGATTATTTGTTGTGGAAGCAAAAATTCTTTCTTGCAATTAAATAACGAAAATAAGAAATACAGACATGAATGTGGAATACAAACGAGACGTTTCGGCCGCCGCCCGGCGCAATGGATTTACGATATATTTTTATATTATTTACATCTATGTATTTATGAGAAATATGAGTGGCTTAAAGCTTGCAGTTGTAAATTAAATAGTACGTTTTGTTTTCCTTGTTTCTTATTCTCAGATTTTAAAAGTTAGTGGAGTCATTTATCTAACTCATCAAAGAAACATGTCCAAACTGAGAAACATATTCGGATTTGAATAGCTTTACATGAGTTCGGGCCAGAATATTTTTTTACGAATACGTAAAGTACATTTATAGAAAAGTAGATTTCGAAATAGATAATAGGTACTTAATATTTAATATTAATACAAAGACACTGTAACGGCCTCGTCGATGGCGCGGCGGTCGCGGTAAGCGGCTGACGTGCACGAGGTCGTGGGTTCGATTCCCAGACAGGACAATTCTTTTTGATCAACAAATTATTGTCCTGAGTCTGGATCTTGTTCTTTGTGTCCGTTAAATTGATGTTTGTGACAGTCACAAGTTTTTTTCGTTCGGCTTACCTTTTATAAAAATTCACCCTTCGCCACTGCTATACAGTGTGTAAAAAAAACCCTGTCCGATCCGTGAAGGGGTGATACAGTATCGAAAGGTGGTCAGGTTGGCAGTGTTATTTTATGGAAATTAATTTTAAAAAAAATTTACAATATTTCGTGAGCTATAGGGAAATCGTAACAGTTACCATTAGGCACACCGGCTGGTAGTACATCAATACCTAGATAGATATTCAATAGAATGCCGACGCGCGAGACACTTTTGCCTAATCCCTTTGATAAAAAGCCGCCAGCACGCGCGGCCGTTGAACCTAACTACTTGCTAAAGACGGCTTGTAAACTTTACCTACGAGTAAGTCAGCTGTTATTTATACTTATACGGATTGTTGAATTGCATTTCATTTATTTTGAACTTATTCTTTAAAGATAACAAATTCATAATGATAACGCGTGCTCAATAAATTGGTATAATTTTTAATACGTTTATGAGTAGATATTTTAAATAAAATTACTTATCATATCTTATGCCTAAGTACTTACATACCTTTAGTTGATAAAAATATCAACTTGCTGTTGTAGGGTCTGTAGATCATGCTCCACATAGGCACATTCCCTTTGTTACACCACGTAAGGCACCTTTTTTTTAAGTTTTCGCGAACACATAGTAACACAGTAGGGTTTGCCTTTATAGCTTCAAAAGCACTCACTATTCGATTTCGCATTTCCAGTTCCGTTTCACAATTATTGTTTAGATTATTTGTTTTACGTGGGGCCCCTCAAATTAAAGTCTACCGGAGTCGAGAGTTGGCGATCTGTTATCGTTGCGGGCGGCGGCGCGGCGGGGTCTCCCGGCGGCGTCTATGCAATGGCCTACCTCCTCACTGACACTGCCGGTGGTGTACCTACACGCGGTGTAGCCTCTGAAAGGCACGCACTGATGGTACAGACAAACCTTGAGGAATAGAGAACCTTTCCTCATACTCCCTACGTGCAGCTGCACTCACTTTTACCTAAACACATCAACATTTGAATATGGCACGGACATAATCGTAACGTAATACACGCATTATGCACAATCACAATCCCGGAACGTCTAAACTGTTGAAGTTATTTCGCGAGACTGCGCCGACAAATAAATAATAAATAGCTCATTCAAAATATTAGGCAAAGAACTATGAAGTAGGTTTTTAAAGGAATAGGGATGTGGCCGAAACTTTGTTGAAGTAACATTTTCATTAATATCGATAGTGAGTGCATGACAACCAATAATTATTTAAATACAACATACAATGATAAAATCTGTTAACATTAATTAGCTATTTTAATTTTACAGTTTTATTAGTTTGTTTTTACAGTAACTGACGGACAAATTCGCAGTTTCAAGTAAAATTTTTATGAGAATAGTACACATTTCTAAATATCGTACTGTACGATATGTAGCCTTTCCTAAATTCAGGAAAGTTTAATAGGAAAAGAAATTGTAGATAAAGTAAAGGGGTTATTTTAAAAAATCGATATTTTTTTTGGTTCAACGTGTTTATCATAGCTACGTCACTAGGGCGGTGCATTGGTGTGTAGCACAGTGAAAGCGGTGTCCTTTGTCGGCACGGATTAAATTTGTCGGTGCATTATTTATTACCTTTATTCAAAGTCAAAGAAACCGCCTTTGACCTAAGTGTTCATGGCTCAAGAAAATTTCCCAATTTCAGGGTAAATTTTGCAGGGGAAAATGTATAAAAAATTTTTTTTTTAAAGTATTTTTTATTTTTAAAATTATTTTTAGAATGTTTGTCAGGTATACAATGCCCCCGTTACGGATCGGACAGGGTTTTTTTTACACACTGTATATATGACACAATAAATATTTATTACTGTTCACAATTATAATTAACACAGTCATCTCTTAAAGCAGTATTTCATCTTAAATAGACGCAGGTGGCTCAAGCTCACCTAAAAGCAGAGCCCAAGATAAAAACCACACTTTACACATCACATATGCACAGCAGCCAACAGTGACTGTGCCTCCGCTCAATAAGCAATAACAACAGTATCCAGCAAGAGCAGCTTTAGTGTGTATTATGCACTCTATCTGAAGATGCCATTTTTATAAAATATAAAAGTACATAAAAATCATGCATTTATCTAATAAAATCTGAAACAATAAGAACGTTGTCATGACAGTGTAAAACTGATTGAAACTGTACTACAGAGTATCTGCTATTGGCTGATTGGCTGTTATTTACGTTTCGTTCTACGATTATTTTTAAAGTACGTTACTTGATAATTTGTATTAACCATTAAAATATACCTAAGACCGTTCCAAAACAAGCATTTTTAGGTGTAATCCTTTTTTACCATTATTTCATTATTCCCTCTTTGTTTAAGTATAATTTGTGCTCGGTTAACTATATCACGATGATAACTACACTCGAGAGCAAAAGTTCCGGGTCACTAGCATTTACTTCAATATCTTGAAAACGAATAAAGCTATCGTATTGAAATAAATTGAACTTTATAGACAATTTAATAATCTTTCATTAAACATATAAAAACTTATTGATTGGCGGTAAGTAATGGCATTAAAAAAGTTATAAAAAAAAAAGATCCATTTTTTTTAAATCAGAACTTCTAATTTTCACTACTGTTTTTGCTTTTGTTTTTGTTCTGTCATAAAATGTATTTATAAGGAGTCATCCAGGTATCCAATAGTCATTATTAAAGTGGTAATTATGTCACTCACACCTGAGGAATGTACGAGAATCCTCACGATCCTGGAAAATGGGAGCAGTCAGCGAGAAACAGCAAGAATAGTCGGTGTATCGTTGTCTTTTGTATCGTTGTGTTTGTGTAGGGAGATAAATGCAAACAACTCAGTCACGACTATGTAGTATTATTCAGTAAATAAATGAGTGTATACAATATTACAAGTTTTTATAATTTAGAAATCACTACGTTAACAAATAATAGACAAAATAAGCAAGCCGGTCTAAATCAGAAGGATTAGAGAGGATTCGAAAGCACGAGGTTGATGGCTGCCCTATAGAAAGGCAGACACTTATCTTCAATGAGCAGGAACAAAAAGGGAAAGCGGCCGCGCCCCGCGTCTTCTTATATAATGGCCGCTGTGTAGGCCCCTCCACGACGCGCTCGCGCCATTGACGTGTAGCGAAGTGGAGCGCGCGAAGATGGACGCGTGAGGCACGTCACATACCCCCCCCCGCTAGACCAGAATTTTTCCTAGGGAAAATTCGGCTGCTAGCAGGGGGCGACAGGCTGTTCAGGCACCAACACCCTGCAGGAGCGGTAGATGAGATCAGCTCCGCGGGAGGTACCTGAAACAGCCAAAAGAAAAGGGCAGTACATCCTATTTTAAAAAAAATTAGGGTTAGTAGTTAGTATAGTCGTGTGACGAGTCAGCGCTATACGGATATTTTAATAAAAAAAAGAAGAGAGAAAGAGAGTTTTCAAGTAGGTATACTATGCAGATTAGATTCATTGAAATACGGAACCTATATTGTAAACAAAGGAACATCTGTAGGCTGTCGCCGTGTTATAGAAAAAGATATAGTCAATTAAATAACAAAGAAACAGGTTAACAACCTTCGAACAAAAGATCGTTCGAGCAAGGCCGCATTCCAATGGTTCGACTTATACCTAATATTTAATTAAAATGTTATATTTTAGAACGTAAACAATCTTAATATAATTCAATAAAACATATTAACTTAGTGAGCAGCTTCACCGTTAATTTCTTAATGAAACAAGGAGCTTCAGGCATCGAACCTGTGATCAAGTTCGAATGACCTCTCTTTTTACCACTGTACCAAGGGGTAAAAAAAATATATTTTCTTTTAATCAGCTCGATGAACACCGAGTAACAAAAACAACAAGTTAAAATACCACACGCCACAGCGCAGTCTTTGTAATTTGTAGATAAAAATACAAATCGATAATATTATTACACCGAGGTGTGAAGGATAAAAATCGATAAGCGACATGCACGAGAGTGCGAGTAATACGACGATGCCTAAACAAAATAATAACAACTATATGTAGGTAAAATCTATTTATGTTTATTTCAGATATCATTCTTTATAATTTATATTTTTAATATCTTTGATATGCCATTCACCCAGCGGTTTACCTGACATATCGGATAGTTTATAGACCAAAGGCGACTTTTTAGATGTGATTTTACACTTTATAAACTTAGGGGCCAACTTCTTACAAAAATATTTATCCTTATCGCTAAGATAAAAAGTACGTCTCCAAACAACATCGCCCACCTGGAATTCCACCGGCCTACGACGGAGATTATAAGATTGACAATTACGCTGGTGAGCCGACAGCAAGGCTGCCTGTACCTTCTCAAAGATCGAAGATAAGTAGCCGAGTGATTCAGCGTAGGAGTCTCGCGGCTCATGGACCATATTGGGGTCAGAGTCAATATGGCGTGAGCCGCAATTTACAAGCTCCCGACCGTAAACAAGAAACGACGGCGAGAAACCTGTCACTTCGTTCACCGCAGAATTAATTGCAAATTGAATCTTTGGTATAAGTGTGTCCCAGACACGGTGATCATTATCTATGAAGGTTGAAACGGCCGTGATTATAGTTTTATTATAACGTTCCACTGAATTTACATGAGGAGTATATAAAGGCGTATAGTGCAAGTTTGGAATTTTATATTTAGTTAATAAGTTTTTAAAAGTTGAACTAATGAATTGCTTGCCGTTATCGAGTATGACCGTAGAAGGAATACCATGAACCAAGAAAACGTTTTCCTCCAGTATTCTAGCAATAACCTCGGCTGTTGCACGTTTAATGGGAAAAAGTAAACAATATTTCGAGAAACAACAAGAAACGACAAAAATGAAAGTATTTTGTTTCCTCGTTGGAGGCAATGGACCGACTAAATCGATGCTAATTACCTGGAAGGGTTTGGAAACCGACTTAGGACCGCCCATGTGACCCAAGGTTAAATGTGTCTGATGTTTATGGGCAATGCAAGCTTCGCAAGAATTTACCGCCTTGACCACGTCACTATACATACCTGGCCAATAATAATTAAGATCTAGACGTTTATAAGTTTTAAAAATGCCAAGATGACCAGCCGTGGGCAACGAATGATTCTGAGATATAATCAACGCTCTCTCCTCGGACGGTACGATCTCCTTCCATTGAAATTCTCTAGTGAGAGGATTGAGACTTCTCTTAAAACGATAAAGTTTGTTATCAATTACCTGATAATCAACAAAGGAAGTAGGAGTTTTTAAACAACCGTTATAAATTTTTAAATACCACGGATCGTTAGTAGAAACGTTATTAGATTTATTTTGCGTTTCTATACACATAATATTTTTAGAACGAGACAACAAATCCGGCACAACATTGTCAGAACCACGACGGTGCCTTATTTCGAAATTATAAGCAGAAAGACGAACACCCCACCTAGCTAACCGGCCGGTTGGGTTATTAAGCTTTAGGAACCATTGGAGCGCTGCGTGGTCACTATATACTATGAGGGGTTTACCGTTATCTACATAGCAACGCCAATGCTCAATGGCTGAAAGCACTGAGAGCGCCTCGCGCTCGGTAGCACTATAATTTCTCTCTTGGTCCGATAGCGACTTGCTATAGTAAGCAATGACCCTTTCCTCCCCATTCAAGATCTGGCAAAGTACCGCGCCTATGCCATAGTCACTGGCATCAGCGTGTATCTCAAATGGTTGAGTATAATCTGGACAAGATAAGACAGAAGGGGAAGTCAAATGATTTTTCAAATTAACGAAAGCCTGATCGGCCTCTGGTGACCAAGAAAAAGGAGGAGACTTCTTTCCACTAGAAGTTAATTTATTAAGAGGAGTAGCCAAGGTACTAAAGTTAGGTATGAACCTCCTATACCACGACGCCGCTCCCAAGAAACGACGCACCTCCCTTCTATTAGTGGGCACAGGATAATTTGCAATAGAATCAATCTTATCGGGATCGGGATGAAGGCCCTTAGAATCGACAACATAGCCTAAATATTTAATTTTTTCTCTAAAAAATTTACATTTTTCAAAATTTATTGTTAAATTAGCGTCCCTTAATTTTTTTAATATTAAGGACAATAATTTAACATGCATTTCGTAATTTTGCGATATACAGACGATATCGTCTACGAAACAGAACACTCTATTTTCGAACTCGGGACCGCAGAATAGGCTGTCCGCTAAGCGCTGCTGAGTAGCGGGTGCATTGGTAAGACCAAAAGGCATAGATTTAAATTGATACGTTCCGCGAGAGGGAATATAAAAGGCCGTCTTACAACGATCCTCCTCTTTTATTAAGGTTTGCCAAAAACACTTAGAAATATCGATGCTAGATAAGTATTTCGCGTCTGACAGATTATCTAATATTTCGGCTATATAGGGCAAGTTATAGGAATCCTTTCTTGTGACAGAATTCAATTTACGACTATCAAGACAAAAGCGCATGTCACCCGTTTTTTTTTTAATCAATATTACAGGGTTCGACCAAGGGCTTTCGGACTTCTCAATCACATCGTCCTTAAGCATTTCGTCGACCTGTTGTATTAAAATACGCTGCTTTACGGGAGACATGCGATAGTAACGCTGGCGAATAGGGGGACTGTCCCCAGTATCAATCGAATGAGTAATCAGAGAAGTGCGACCAAGACCTCGCTTTTCATAAGAAATATCCTTAAACTGGGAGATTATTTTATTAGCATTCTCTCTTTGGTCACTTGAAAGATTATCAAAGGAAATTAACTGAGTCGTGTCTTCGGAATGTAGTTCCGTGATGTCCACAGTTTTTCTATCAACCAACACAGATTCTAATTTGACAGGGAACAAATCAAAACTCCTCCAAAAGTCCATACCAAGTATCAAGGAACTCTTTATGCCTGGCACTATGTGAGTGACAATATGATTAATTTTATTACCAAATTCAAAAGGAAGTACCACACTGCCAAGAGAAGAATATCTATCACCACCAGCGGTGGTAAATTCTAATGATTTTTTTGAATCAATATTTAACTTGTTTAAAAAATAATTATGACAGTTGTTACCTAGAATTGTAAAACACGAACCAGTATCAAGAAGACCCACTGTACTTTTACCGTTCACTGTTACAGAAATATATGGCGTAATAGTTTGTTTTGAAATATCGATTGAGGAAAGTTTGTTACTGTTGCAGAAGTATAATGAATTGGAATGCAACAAGTCTTGCCATCCATTATTATTATACAATTTACTCTTTATTTTATTATTAAAAATTTTATTTTTCTTTCCCCAACCGTTACTAATTAGTTTTTTGAATTATTAATAATTGGACCATTGCACTTCGGACAGTCTATTGCGCGGTAGCCCTTTAGGCCACATTTAAAACAAATCAAGTAACGCGGCTGCCGGCAAGTTTTCAAGGAATGCGAATCAGAACGACACCGAGGACAATGCTGCCTGGGAGTATTGGATACCGCACTAACTTGGGGTTCCGCAGATAAGTCAAGAGAAGTTGAAGGCTCAATTTTAAAATTTTTATGAAAGTTTTTAAACCTATTAGGTTGGTAAGAACCAGTATACTTTTTATTACTATTCTCTTTATTTACATTTATCACATTAAATTACATTTTTAAATATTGATATAAAAAATAAAAACATTTAAAAATATAAAAAAAAGGTAGACCCACCGGCATCGGGTACAGGGACCAAGCTACCGGTGGTTAGGGCTCCAGAGACAGGAACCTCCTCACAATGCGTGCCGTGTCAAGCAGTACTGCCTTCTGCATCAGACCTATGATCCAACTGTCAAGCGAGAGTCTCCGTAGGTGTTGATAGAGACTCTTTGGAATAAGTCCATTGACCGAAAGTACTATCGGAACAATGATCGCCGAATCAACATTCCACATGTCGACAACCTCGTGAGCCAAGTCCAAATATTTTGTTTGTTTGTCTTTTTCTGCTTTAACAAGATTCTCGTCATGAGGAATGGTGATATCGATTATCATTGCACGGCGTTCTGACCGATCTATCACCACAATATCTGGCTTATTGGCAACAATAGTCCGATCAGTGATGATAGATCGGTCCCAATATAATGTAACACTACTATTTTCGAGAACTGGGTCGGGTACATACTTATAATACGGTACTTCTGCATCGACAAGATGATATTTAAGAGCAAGTTGTTGGTGGACAATTCTGGCTACTTGATTGTGTCTATGCAAGTATTCACCATTCGCAAGACGAGAACAACTGGAAACAATATGTCTGAGTGATTCTCCGGGACAGTGACATGCCCGACATATGTCAACTGTACCATCCTTCAGGATATATTTCCGATAATTCTTAGTATAATTAATACTTATTATTAATTATTACTATTATTATTATTATAGTTATAAGCGAATTCAGGAGCTAAAGTGTTAGAAGTAACCGTAGGAGGCTCAGAGAAATCCTTACTACGACTATTATATTTTTCAAAATTACGACAGACACTAACCAACGAAGGAATATCAGTAATAGTTGTAGTCAAGAGACAGTTGGTATAACAAGGCCTAATATTGTTTAGTAAAATTTCCAGTTTCTCACCATCTGGAATTGGATTGTCAAGGCGAGAAAACAACCCCTGCATTTTTGCCACATACAGTGTTATGTTCTCACCTCGACCTTGAGAGCGCAATCTTATTTCAGACATTAATTTATAATCATAGTTATGTGGACTAAAATCCTGCCTCAATGACCTACACAACTCACTCCATGAATTTATACTGTCCCTAACGGAACGATACCAATGAAGGGCATCGTCCGAAAATATCTCGTAAGCGAAGGACAAGACCTTCGAGTCAGGAATGCCTCTAGACGAAATAAATTCAGTCATTCTTTCTATGAAACCGCGCACACAAGTTTTACCCGAGTACTTAAACTTGCCTAATTCCGAAAAAAGTTTACGGTCATAATTTATCGACTCGGAGGTAAGTGCACAACCACCTGGTTGCTGTACATCCGTCTTAGCGACGCTCGTGCCACTAGTAGATGAAGGTGACAAGGCTTTAAATAATGTAAAAATGGAATTAAACTCCTGCCAAATTGATTCATAACTTTCCCTGTCACAAAAGTCGACACGCTGTAACCTATGGTACACGTGGTGCAAAATGGATTCCGTCCTAGCGAACATCCTACTATCAAAATCTACTTGCAATGTGTTCGCCAGCGGTTTCTAGAAACTGGTTTGAACCTACGCAGACCAACAACAGGCAGACCCAGGTGTACGACGGCACGGGAAGATCGATATTTAGTGAACTCTATGCTACGAAATCGGTTTCTTACGGGAACAGCACTGACTCATCATTTTTTAGGACTTGGTGGAAGCAGCCCTTCTACTTGGACTGTAAGACGGCGACTTGCTGAAGGTAATTTGAAACCATTTAGACCCGCAAATGGTCCGAAACTCGAGAGACACCATCGTATAGCAAGACGAATTTATGCACGCGAACACTCGAATTGGACGATTGAAAATGGTCAAATGTCATATTCTCGGACGAATCAAAATTTATGCTGTATACACACGACGGAAGGGCAAAGGTGTACAGAAGACCAGGAGAAAGATTTATGCAAGCCTGTATTGAAGAAAAGGTGTCATACGGTGGTGGTTCGGTACTCGTGTGGGCTGGAATTTCTGCGGAAAGCCGAACAGAGCTTGTACTGATCGAAAACGGTACTCTTAATGCCGTAAGATACGTGGATGAAATCCTCAACGAGCACGTCGGTCCATTTATGGCAAGACTTGGTGAGAATGCCATCTTTATGCAGGATAACGCCCGTCCCCACACTGCTCGTGTAGTGCAAGACTACCTTGATGAGGTGAATATTCGTCCCATGGTGTGGCCAGCACGTAGCCCCGACCTCAACCCAATCGAGCACGCCTGGGACGAGCTCGGACGACGGGTAAGACAACAAGATCCTCCTTTAATTACGCTTAGTGACTTGAAACATGCATTGGTAGAGGAATGGGAGAACATTCCCCAACAGTGTTTCAGAAACTTGGTGTAAAGCATGCCAAATCGCATTGCAGCAGTCCAGACAGCACGTGGGGGTAATACCATGTACTAAACCGTGTTAAAACTACTTGTAAATATAAAAAATTCAATATTTTCAGTTTTGGTTTTACAAGCAAAATGACGCCATTTTTAATTTGTCCTTTTAAACATAATAAAATAAATGGTCAGTAGTAAATGTAATGCATTTTATTTTAGTAACATTAAATTGTCTATAAAGTTCAATTTATTTCAATACGATAGCTTTATTCGTTTTCAAGATATTGAAGTAAATGCTAGTGACCCGGAACTTTTGCTCTCGAGTGTATTTTTGTGAGTAATATGAATAATAAACATTACTGTTTAGGGTGGTGCGAAAAAAAACCGTCTCCTTTCTATTAATGCTACGTATATTTATATGTAAAATTGTAATGGATTTATTTAAATTGCTGATATACTTATGACATTCCTCTGGGAGACACTTATGAGCTTCTGCAACTTCTAAGGGCTTCCACACATAAACACGTTACGACGTTGCGTCGTACAACGATGCGGCGTCGTTTCACGATACGACATCGTGTCGTGGAAATCTACGATGAGCATCGTAAAAAAACACGACATCGTAACGTAATGTGCCACGCACGATATACGGCACGATGCCGTCGATACAGTGAGGTGGTGTTTTAGTTCATTCCGAAAAATGGACCGCACTAGACGCATTCTGCTTCTGCTGTTAATAAGAAGACGAAGAAAGAAAAGACAGATACTCAGAAGATATTGGATCAACCCATTTTTTTCAAACATGAATAACGGAAGTCACTTTATAAAGAAATACAATGCCTTAAAAATAGACCACAACAAGTTTTTTGATTACTTTAAAATGAGTGTATCAAGTTTCGAAGAGTTACTTCATCGAATAACGCCACATATAGCAGGAAAATATGGCAGAGGCAGACCACCCATCGAACCTCTCGAGATGCTGGGATTAACTGTAAGGTAAATGAAACAACAACTTTCTCATATTTTTTCATTTCACAAATCAACGAAAGCTTCACCTCAAATTAACAGATATTAAATCAACTTAAACATAAAAAAAACAAAGGAATCCAAATGTGTAAAACCTTTGGATTCCTTTTTTTAAGAAAAGTCGTAAAGCCGCGAAAAAGGCAACATCGCGAAAAAGGCAACATTGTTTTGAAATTTACTGCTCATATTTATTTTCAAAAAATTACTTAATAGTATTATTTTCCTTACCAACTTAGTGTATTAAGTCCAGTAGACTCCAAATACAGTGTACAAATATTGGTGACACTACATGTAACCAATAAGGCAGATTATAACCACCTGCCGACTCTCTAGCTCACACACTATACCGTTGCACTTATTAAATCTTAACACTTGAGAAGATCACTATGGCACAGCTTGTGGATATCCAACAGGCGCAGAAGAGTTTGGAAGAATGCGTGATGAAGAAAATGGATGAACTTCAAGCTCAGCTTCTCTCTGGAGGGACCGCCAAGGATACAGTGGCCAAGGTAGCTGACGAATTCCGTACCTTCAGGGAACTAACTTACAGTATGCTTGGTCTCATCCGCAAACAAATCTCCGAATGCTCTAAAGCGATTGATATCATTGAAACCAGGCAGAGAAGGAAGATGCTGATCATATCCGGAGTACCAGAGGACGAAACAGAGAACTGTTGCAAAGTGGTTCTCAATATACTTCAAGGTAGGATGGCTCTTGCGGACATTACTCCTTCTTCCATTAGTGCCTGTCATCGCCTAGGTAAGAACAGCAAAGCTCACCCTAGACCCATACTAGTCAATTTCACTAGTATCGAGACTAAAGATGCAGTTTGGAGAGCAAAGGCGAAACTGAAAGGGACCGCAGTGTCATTTAAGGAGTTTCTGACAAAATCTCGACAGGTTGTCTTTGCCACAGCTCGGTTGCATTTTGGGATGCGGGCGTGTTGGACGCAGAACGGAGTTATAATCATCGTTACTCCGGATAAAGGTCGACATAAGATAGTGACGATGGATGGACTCAAGTCTCTGACTGACAAGTTCCCGAAGTCTGCAGGTTCATCTTCATAGTGGGTCATTTACCGAATGTCGCAGTCTTAGTTAAACGTCGAGTGCTCTTTAGTATGTTTACTTTTGTTCCTTGAGTTGTTACACAGCAATTTGTTGGTAGGTAATATTATATTATACTTTATTATATTTATACACCCACTTTTATACTATTTTCTATTATAAAAAAGTTTTATTTCGCCACATCTGTCAAACTTTTTCAAACTTATTTTCATATTATTAAACAATAAAATCTATCACTTTGACATCTACTGTCATGTCATTGTTGTCTGTGTGACAGCTTGAGGAGACAATAATCTATCGGAGTCAACCGAGGTGCGTTCGGAAACTCGCATCTTATTGTTCCTGTGTCAGTTTCTTACTTTATAATTTTTTTTTTATGTGTATTGATTTTTGTGTGTATTAATATTATATCATTTTATTTCTCTTCTTTTGTGCTGGTTGGTCGGCGGGTGGTGCAGAGATCAATTTGCTTTTTGTTGTTGAGTGAGTAGTTATTTTGTTAATATTTTATAATTAATTAGTATATATTTATCCTATTTATTTTATGTCATCAAATGATGATTCCTCCTTCTATTCCGCTAATAATACGTCAGTTTCTTCTTCTTCTTGCGACGACAGTTTTGGCTCAACAAGTGGCACGCTTGGTGACACATTGCGTCAACATTTCAAAACTAATAATAAATATTTAAATGTTTGTCATATAAACGCACAGAGTATTCCAAGCCACTATAGCGACTTGTGGGATACCTTTGTTGATACGAACATTCATGCCGTCCTGGTTTCTGAGAGCTGGCTCAAGCCCAATCTTCTCTCCGTTGTTTATCCCCTTCCCGGTTTTGTACTAGTCAGAAACGATAGGATAGGTAGGAGGGGTGGTGGGGTTGCCATTTATATCCGCAGTAGCTTTCTATATAACATAATTATTTCTTCTGACTCACAGGTATCAAACTCTGCCTCTGCTGAGTATCTTTTCCTCGAGGTTTGGGTTGGAGTTAAAAAGATTCTTCTGGGTGTGGTTTACTGCCCTCCTACAACTAATTATTTCACCGACTTAGAGTCGGTTTTAGAATCCTTGGGGTCTGATTACGTGGATCACATTATCATGGGCGATTTCAACACGAATCTTGTCTCCAGTCGCTCACCCCGTTCCCACAAACTCCTTTCCATAATTGAGTCCGCCAACCTCCACGTTCTGCCTCTAACACCCACTCACCACAACCCGAATGGGGAGGACACTTGGCTGGACTTAATCCTCACCTCTGATCCTACACGAGCCCTACATCATGGCCAATATCCTGCACCTGGTTTTTCCCACCATGATTTAATTTTCATCACCTACAACCTAAAGCCCCCTAAATCCCAGGCCAAAACCCTGCGCATGCGTTGTTTTGGGAGTGTAGAAATTCACAAGCTGCAAGACGATGCATCTAAAATAGACTGGACGCCTATGACCGAGGCCACATCTGTTGACGATATGGTCGACATTTTTAACACAACCGTGGTACAGTTATACGATAAACATGCTCCTATCAAAAATATTAAACTCAAACGTCCCCCCGCGCATTGGATGACCGATGAGGTGAAGGTGGCTATGGGGAGAAGGAACCGTGCCTTTAACAAATTTCGTAGAAATCGCTGTGATGCCAATTGGGTCATATTTAAGGCTGCAAGAAACAGGTGTAACCAGTTGATACGCAACGCCAAACGCCGACACATCCATGAAAACATTAATTCTAGTTCTCCTGTCAACATATGGAAATTTCTCCAATCCCTTGGGATTGGGAAATCACGTCAAGTGGAATTGCCGCGGAATATAAATGTAGACGATGTCAATAGACACTTTGTCAATATTGTTACCCCAGCAGCAGCCACGGTAAAGCAAACCACTGACTTTATCCGTGGTTTACCTTGTTCCAATGCAGTCCCCTTTCATTTTTCTCCACTTGCACCAGGTGAAGTCAAAAAAACTATTCTTTCTATTAAATCTAAAGCTCTAGGTGTTGATGCTATCAGCCGCTATATGATTATCACTATCATAGATCAAATACTTCCTGCTATTCTCCATATCTTTAATCACTCTCTTTTTTCGGGTAAGTTTCCATCTCAGTGGCGTCAAGCCTACGTTCTTCCTCTTCCAAAAATTTCAAATCCTACACTTGTTTCACACTTTCGTCCTATCAGCATTCTTCCTTTCTTGTCGAAAGCACTCGAGGCTGAGGTCTACAGACAATTAGCCGGCTTTGTAAACCAAAATAATATTTTGTCCCCACTACAGTCTGGGTTTAGACCTGGGCACAGCACTGTCTCAGCACTTCTTAAAGTGACTGGTGATGTGAGAGCAGGCATCGAGGATGCCATGATAACAGTGTTGGTCCTCGTAGACTTCTCGAATGCTTTTAACACAGTAAACCATGATATTCTCATCTCTATTCTTTCCCATCTCAAGACTTCACCTGTGGCATTGGATTGGTTTTCCTCATATCTTCGAGGTCGTCAGCAGTCAATTCGGATTGATGAAATTACATCATCATGGTGTAGTTTGAGTGCTGGTGTGCCTCAAGGCGGTATATTATCTCCTTTATTGTTTTCTTTGTTTATTAACTTCCTGACTAAAGAATTTACGTGTGACTATCATCTGTATGCCGACGACTTGCAGCTTTATACCCAAGCTAGGGTGGAACACCTTGCCAAAGCTATCGATGCGGTTAATAGAGACCTTCTGGCCCTCCAAGAATGGTCATTAAAATTCGGACTGTCAGTTAATGTCGATAAATGCCAGGCCATAATAATTGGGAGCTCTCATTTTACAGCTAAGATCAACATAGCTACCATACCACCTATCTTATTTAGTGGTTGTGTTATACCTTATAGTAACGAGGTGAAAGATTTAGGATTACATCTTGATTCTACACTAAATTGGCAAGCACAAGTCAAGAACGTAAGTCAGAGGGTAACAGGTACACTACGTTCACTGAATCGTCTTAGAAATTTTCTACCTCACAAAACCAAGGCAATGCTTGCGCAGTCCTTAATTTTCCCTCTTATCGACTATGGTGATGTGTGCTACCTCGACCTGAATGCAGATCTGCTCAATAAAATGGACCGACTTCTGAATAACTGCATTCGATTCGTCTTTAATCTTCGAAAGTATGACCATGTTTCACATTATCGTCAGGAACTGAAGTGGCTAACTATACGTCAAAGACGCAATCTTCGTACGCTCACGACGCTTTTCTCTCTGCTTACTTCCCCTAATGCTCCTTCTTATCTCTCTCCCCATTTCCAATACCTCTGTTCTGGCCATAATAGGAACCTTCGGTCCACAAATAATCTCCTACTTCTTTGTCCTTCTCATACTTCTGCTATGGTTCACTCTTCTTTCATGGTACAGTCCATTCTTCTGTGGAACGCCCTCCCTCTTGAAATCAGGACGACCACGAACCGTGCTGCGTTTAAAGCCAAGGTTCGCCTACTTTGCACTGATTTATTAGCGGAATAATCTTCTTCTATCTTCATTATCTATATATTTGATCTTGTATATATTATATATATGTATCCTTTTATATTTTATAGTATGTATGTTTATTTTTGAAAATAAATTATTAAGTTAACCTTACTGCACCTACTACCTTACTATCTCTGCATCACCCAAAGGTTGGCTGGAAGAAAATGCCTTAAGGCATTAAGCCCGCCATTGTACAACAATGTAAATTGTGCATAAAGTTAAATAAATAAATAAAATAAATAAAGCGATAGGAGTGATGCTGTCGGTTTACGTGATGTATTCGAATAATCATTAGATACGCTCTCATCGTTTTGGCCTTGCTGGGCAGCTGGTGACAGGGCTGCTTCTCGGGTAGACTGTGTCGAACTTCCGGCTGTTTGGTAACCACCGTGGTAAGAACTTTGCCATGAACTTTGGGGTCTTTGTGACTCATAGTTACCCTGTTACGAAGATGGACAATTGCTCTGAGAATAATATATAGAGGTATGTTGCTGTGATTGTTCGTATAGATCCGTTAAAACATTTAAGACCCGACTTTAGAAAATTAACGTTTGATGATCATTTAGTTTATTAAAATATGGCAATATCGCTTTAAAAAAAAAATGTCTGTTTTCGGGCTCTTCTAATTTTGCCATAATCTCTTCTTCAAATGTATCGACATTTCTCCTTTTTCGTGATGGCTGGGGTAGAGATGGACTTTTAAATTTTCTTTTTGGACTTTCCTTTTGTGTGTTCTGATTGTTTGTTTCTAGATCTATTATACTATCATCGGTTTCGCTTTGATGATTTCTTTTTAAAAAAAGGAGCTGTTTATATAAATGATATTCTTTAAGTTTGGTAGCGCCTGCTCCAGATTTATTTATTTCTTTAAGTTTTTTTACGTACTTGGCATAGTTATCTTTAATACCAGTCTATTTCTTTAACACAGCGTTACCTAAAACAATAGTATTTTATGATTAGACACGCATAAATAAATAAATAATACATTTACTCGCCCATCCCACCAACACACGCACACACACGCACCACACTGATACACATATACACATGCATACCTTCACATAGATTATTTATTTATGTATACACTTTTAATTTGTAGTGTGGGTTATGTCTATACTACAAATCATTTCATTTATTTATTTCTTTATTTTATTTCAGGTTTTTGGCATCAGGAAACACCTTTCAAGACATGCATTTAAACTGCTATCGTGGAGCGTCTACTATTGCTAAAACTGTAAAAATAGTCTGTGGAGTTATATGGAAGCATCTTTTGATCGAAAATATACCGAAAATAACTACTGAGCGGCTAACAAAAATTGCTGAGAAGTTTGCCAAGAGTGCCAACTTTCCTAATTGCATAGGCGCACTTGACGGGAAACATGTTCGTATTTGGAGTCCCAAACATGGCGGATCGCTTTTTTATAATTACAAAAATTATCATTCTGTATTGTTGTTGGCTCTCGTAGATTCTAAATACAGTTTTATAAATGTTGATATTGGAGCATATGGCAAGGAATGTGACTCAACCGTTTACAATAATTCAAAATTGAATGAATTACTTTTAAAAGGACAACTTCCTTTACCAACGCCAAAGCCTTTACCAGGCTCCCAAACGCCTCTTCCTTTTGTTTTTTATTGCAGACGAAGGCTTACCGTTAACAAATAATATAATGCGCCCATACCCGGGAAAACATTTGACAATACAACAAAGAGTTTTTAATTATCGTTTGAGCCGAGCAAGAAGATTTGTAGAATGTGCGTTCGGTATCCTGGCTAACAGGTGGAGGGTATTTCATCGACCATTAAATGTTTCTTTAGATCTTTGCACAAATATCATAAATGCAAGCTGTGTTTTACATAATTTCATTCTAAACCGTGAAGTAACCGAAACATTTGAAGATATGATAATTGATGATTTTTTTATTGAACTCCAACAATCCACACAGGAGGGTAGAACAAGAACAAGAGCTACCGACATAAGGAATTAATTTTGTGATTACTTTAATAGTGATGTGGGAGCTCTTAGTTGGCAACTAAATAAAATATAGGATATTACTTACCATATTTTGTTTTTTCTTGATTACTTAATTCTTTAAAACAAGGAAATACATTTTCGCACACCTCTTTCCATGCTCTTGTTTTTGCATTTTTATTCTTGTATTCTTCAGATGTTTTGTCCCATAGTACGGGACGCTGCTCGACTAGGGTAATTAAATGATCGACTTCAATAACATCCGTCATCTTTGAATTTTGAATAACAACTGCGCAGGATTGCATCGTGAGTTTCTAACGTCACGAAGTCGTATCGTGCATCGACACGTTACCAGCGTCACGTCGTATCGTGAAACGACGCCGCATCGTTGTACGTTGCGTCGTCGTAACGTGTTTATGTGTGGGAGCCCTAAGTTGTCTAAATCAGATGAGACTAAATCAATTAAAGTAGCCATTTGTAATATAGTAAATACCCAAATATATGAGACACAAAAGCAATTTGAATGATCGACCATCCGCGGGCTGGATTCGTTTGTGACATCTTAAATTGTAGGCACATAAAGTGACGTGTGTGTATTATTTTATACGAGTGTATGCAGTGTAGTGTGATTTGTGTAAGATGGATGAGTGCTGAATATTGTAAATAGTGTGATTGCGCGTATTGTGCAGTATAAATAGTTATTGTTGTGTGTATGTTTTTATGTCGAATATGTATTTGAGTTAGAAGTTTGTGGAGTGTTAATACCATCTTAACTAACTTAAAAAATATTTTATAAAATACAAATAGAAAGTAAATGCTATATCGTGTGGTGGGTTTAAAATAAAAAGATAGAGGTTGTACCGGTTTGATTATTAGTCATTTCTTTTCTTGAAGCTCCTGCAGGTCCGCCTGTGCTTTGACAAGTATATGTTTATCACCTGGTTGTTTACGTAAGAAGATGTGACCATTAATTGCCCAACAGAACTTGTAGTTGTGCAGTTTTGCGAATTGTCTGGTAATATAAAATAATTTCCTTGTTGACATGTTCAAATGTTCGTCTACGAAAACTGGTTGTTTATGACCCTGGATACCAATCAGTTGAGTATTGAGCTTGTTTTCTTTATTCGTGTGCTTGTTGTTGAATTTGCGAACACGTGTGACAAGTTCAGTCTTGACTTGAACATTGGCGAGCTCTACAACAATCGCCTTGTCGGCTGACATGCTTGGGGCGCGATATATGTCGCGAATTGCTGATGGTGGTACAGATAAATCAACGATGTTGCCAATGCTGTTTATAACATTCACCAGCATGTCAATTCTCGTACCAAAATTCGGTTAAGTTAACTTTTAGTTGTCAAATTGTCACATTCTAAATAAAACTTTAACACGACCACAAAAGATTACAATTGCAATAGCAAAAACAAGACAATTTGACAACTAAAAGTTAACTTAACCCAACTTTTAACGATTTTAAAGAACGAGAATTGACATGCAGGTCTGAGTGTGATTCATTGGCTTGGATCGGTATATTCCGTACTTCAATAGTGGAGGATCGCGAATTAAATTGAAGGTCTCTAACTGACTTTTCTAGAGTTTCTGTATATTTTTTATACTCTTTACAATCAGTCTGTAAGAATTTTACTTCATTCTTGGCGTCATCATATAATTCACTAAGGGTAGCAACTGATTTTTCAAAATCTTTATTTGTTTTTTGAATTTCTAGGTGTTGTTTCTTTAGGTCGGTCAATTCTGCCATCAATTTGGCTACTAACGATGTCTGCTCTGCCAACAGCTTAGCAATGGCGTCATCATGATCAGTTTTCCAAGCCTTAAGCATTTGTTTGATTTCGAGCTTAAAGTCCTCAAGTTGATCTGGAGGTGAATCATCTGTTCTGAACCGTTTGTGTCGTAAATTAGAATTATAGACATCTTGATCACTTGCAGCTTGTAAAATGTTTGGTACTGATTGCGATTGCTCCAACGTCGCCGTACCAGGGGCCCAATTCCGCTAATAACATTTAAACTACATAACGTTGACAATCAATTTTGTTTCTGTTACGATTGGAACAAATTTTGTATTCTGCAAAAACTTGTTTGTGGTCGAATGTGAATCGTAATTGAGTCGAAGATCAAAGTTAAATCTGTGTTGCCTTGTATAATCTACCAACTTATTAGAGTTGCCCTTTAAAACCTACTAATAACCTGAATAAGAAAATCATGGCTGTAACGTAATTGCCTATGCCAAACTCAACTAAAAAATCTGTCATTCATAAACATAATAATATATTATCTTTGGTTAATGACTTTTAGCAAGTTAGAACAATATGTATTAATTTTTACAAAAAAAAAACCGACTTCGAAAAAGTATTGTTTAGGATATTTCTTGAAGAGTCTGTAAATATATTTATTTGTAGATTCTCTAAAAGATAATCAAGTTATTACATACAAATAATGTAATATTATTGTTATTTTTGGAGTCGGTGTCAGCCACGATAGTTATTTACCATTCTGACCTAATTTAAACAAATATTAAGGTGTCGTGGATATTTTGAAGTTACTAGGTAATATATAACTTCCTCTTTAATTGTCATGTAATATCAGTCAGTTTTTTTATCAGTTTCTAAACACACTTTTGAGAAGATACAACTGGGACTGCCAAAATAATATTTCTGTTTTAAGTGTAATAATTAATTGTAATCTTATTTTCAGGTGATTTTGGTTATCCCCAGCGTTGATATCTAATGATACAGTTAACATTGCTTCAGAAGAGATTGCTGAAGGTTACTATTATAATAAAGTACTATCGGTGTACATACTCAAATACTTTGGTACACTGAGTGCTACATTGAAGTACATACCATTCAGACACAGCTGGGAAATTCATTATTGCATGTATATATCTAATCTTTTATATATAATCTTCAATATTTGAAATCGTGCCGGCTTTACCTCTCCAACATTAGGTGAAGATAGGAATAGTCTTTGTTGGAATAGGGTGTAAGGCTTAACAATGAAATAAGTAGATGTACTTACTAAGATTAATAAGTTTAAGTTAACAAAATGTTCAATATTTTAAATTAATTTGATAATGGGTGAATTTTATGTTAGATACTTTATTTAATGTAAATAGCAGATACTCATATTGTTAAATTACTTACATGATTTTGATAAAATTATTAGGTATCTTTATTAAATAATTAAACAAGGCATTTGAAAAGGTAGCGGATACTTTATTTTTATTTTGTACACTTATTTGCTATATTTTGTTATAAGATACTTAATTAGAAATATAGAATAAACAATGAACCTATTGAATTATATAAATCAATATCCTATACTCCTAATATTATTATTATGTTATAATAAACTAATATACTTACTCCACATTAAATAAAAGTACACACCTCAACAAAGTCTAGGGATATTTGGTATTTTCAAAGTCAAAGTCAAAGTCAAAAACGCTTTAATCAAGATAAATACAATTCTCATTATATATTTCTTGACGTCCTTTAAACTACTTAATCTAAGTTTAAATACATGTAAAAGTTTAGCAAACTTTACCACCGCCTCCAAAGCGCTAGTAGAGAAGAAGCGGCGAAACAAACTCTACTGCTGCATTTTCTTGACGTCAATTTTTTTACATTGTAGATAACTGTAATCAGGCGCTGCAACCATTGTATACCATACATATCCATACAACGAAGGATTTTATTATAAAATGATAAAGGTAGCGTCATGCAGGTAGTATATAAAAGTGGGAGCACCAAATCACATCCATAAACAATTCAGTAATAAAGACGTCGCTCAGCCAAATAACCCTTTAGGTAAATTATTAGAAGTGAACCAAAATGTAAATTGATTAATGTCAAGGTCGACCAGTCACCCCAAGTAGCACCCGTTCACGAGTATAACACAGAGGTCAGCCATCAACCCCCTCGCCATATTGTAGGGAAGGGATTGACCCGGCCCCCACGCCACCACAAGCAATGACATTTTAGTGAGCATGACGAGTCCTGACAATAATATCAACAAAAAAGAAATAAGATAAAAATGGCAGAGGGACGCCTCCATTTAACATCGACCAAAGTAATTTTCCGCGAGTCTTAATTCATAAAGGTACATTATTTTTAGAGGTACATTATATTACTCTAAAACTTATATTGTAATCTTACGACTAGGAGCATCATCATATCCATGGGTTCTTATCATTAAGGTAACTAGATGTATCATAGTAAGCTTTTTTGCACAATTTAGGCTTGATATAATTCTTGAACTTACTTCTTCTTGAACTTTCCCAATTAACTCCAAAATTATTGAAGATAACATACAACATGTTTATATTTTTATAAAGGTAATTTATCAGACTACAATCCAGAATTAAATAAAAGTATTATTTTTGCGTAAATAATTTTTTATTCAAATAAATAAAAAAATTGCAAAATAAGTGAAACTAACAATGAATTTGTTTCTTAAGCAAAAGTGAAAATAATCGAAAATTAATCTGTTTTTAACAGTTATGTGAGTAATCAGTAGTCAGTACATTAAAAAAACCGCAAATAACGGTCCTGCAACGGTTTTTCATGCTTGGATTAAGTTATCCAGGTCTTGATGCGGTATAATGTTACAGGTCCGACTAGGATACAAAAAAAGTTGCTCTTCCATCGCAAGTTTATGCAGAAAAATTCATCAAAGCCCTTCTTTTGAACATGTCCTACGCGTATTTTATGGTTTTGCGGTTAGGCGATTGAGTGGCTCAGCATAAAATTGATACATCGTGCTCCTGCAACCAGCTCGTCATCACCCTCGCTTTATGCGGACGGGTGTTATCGTCCATGAGCTTAAACATTTGGCCCAATTATAGTCTACGGGGGTAGATTATTAGTTCTAGCACCTCGTTAAGTTATTTTTTAGCCGTCATGGTGTTTCTGATCAAAACGCGCTCTGTTCTTCGACCGACACAAATTCCTGTCCAAATCATAATTGTTCTATCGTGGTATTAATAGTTTTTCTGAGGATGTTGTAGACGGCTATCACAACCAGGAACTCGCCAAGCACGTTCTCTACGTGAATCCGAGTAGAAACCGAACCGGGACTCATGTGTAAACACCACTACAGATAACAGGTCATCTTTGCAGAGCAAATGTTCATGACCTCACTCTAGTCATCGTGCGCGATTTGCTCAACGTATTGCTGGAGTTCAAAGCGGTATGCGAGCATAAAGGTGGGCTTCATGCCGACTTCTTCTGACAGTTTGGTCACCCGCAAGAGGCTCCACCAAGAGCTGGAGCCTTTAAGCTAGCTGCATGGTAGTAACATTTGGCTGCCTTTTCGCGGAAACATGCAAAAATCGATCATGTCGTTGAGTGGTGATAGACTATTTGCTGTGATATCTTTCAGCCACTTCACCAGTAGCACGATAACGTGACCATAACCTTGATTTCATATTTTGTACTGTTCCAATCGCTTCAGCAATACTATGCTCAGTACCCGCAGCTGGGAGCATGCCTACTGCCCTTAACATTTCCTCTATGTTGAAATGGCGCCGCTGCTTTATGCACACAATATTAATCATTCGAAATAAACGTTTAAATTGTTATAAAACTTAAATTTTACACAAAAAAGCAGTCAAAACTTACTGTTGGTAAATGAACATTTCGAACTTGACTACGTTGAAGCCGCGTAAATCTTTTATTTTTAATTTGATTTTTCAAATTCAAATTTAGAATGGTTGAAAAAGGTTAACAAAGTAAGTTTTCATCAAAAGAATTAAAAACAAACAATTTTTTTTTTGAGTTTTACAACTTAATACAATATATCGTGAAAATATCCCTAGACTTTGTTGAGGTGTGTATATAAAGTAAAAGTAGTGTCGTTTTAATTATTGTCACTAAATTGTAAAGCCGTAACATTAGATAAATAGCTGTTGTTGTTCAATCGAAGGTCAAACGAACGTCAATGCAAAATCCACAATTGAACGTCAAACAAACGTCAAATAAGAGTAGAATACCGAATAAGTTCACAATCGACTTGCAATTGCAATCGATTATAAAGCAGAATAGGAAATTATCCAAATACGATTCAATCGAAGCGTAATCGTTCTTGTAATAATTGCAGAATAGCAACTATGTCAAAAACTGACAATGAGACGCAATTTCGATTCTATTGAGTCATTTGTAAATAGCAGAATTGGGCCCCAGATGGGCTGCGGCTTTGCTGCGGAGAGCGTTTCACTAGTGACATGATATTGGAGTTGGCAAATGTGTCTACACCCAGCGGGATCCCCTGTCTGAGAGACTGATGAATGATGCAGAAAATTAGATCTGGATATGTTCTACTGAATTATGCTGAAAACAGAATTTGTTCCGTATAATAAACGGAAATATAAACTTTTCTAACCGACCTCCAGTCAGCGGAATATTTACCAAAATTAAGTCTGGGGAACTATAAATTGGTATTAACTTTTAGTTCTGTATTTTTTCTGTTTAACAAACTAAAAAACATACTTCTAATGCCCTTACTTCAGCCACAATCAAGCTGAAATGTAACCTCCAGTCAGCGGACTTTTTCTATCAGGGACATTTTTTTGTAACTTTTACACTAAATTGATAATATTTAAATGATTTACGACTGTAATTTTACTTAAATTACCTTTTGGTACATCTAGTATAAAAATTAAAAGTATAGAATTTGAAAGCTAGTAAGTGGGTAGAATACAAAATAATCTCACCGCATCATCACAAAGTCCGCTGACTGGAGGTTACATTTCAGCTTGATTGTGGCTGAAGTAAGGGCATTAGAAGTATATTTTTTAGTTTGTTAAACAGAAAAAATACAGAACTAAAAGTTAATACCAATTTATAGTTCCCCAGACTTAATTTTGGTAAATATTCCGCTGGCTGGAGGTCGGTTAGAAAAGTTTATATTTCCGTTTATTATACGGAACAAATTCTGTTTTCAGCATAATTCAGTAGAACATATCCAGATCTAATTTTCTGCATCATTCATTAGTCTCTCAGACAGGGGATCCCGCTGGGTGTAGACACATAGTTGGCAACACTAATTATTGTTAGCAACACTGGGTGGTAGTTAGTGATGTACAAGCCTCGAGGCGCCCGAGTCCCTTCGCCTAGAGCTCGGTGTCGTTTACAAGGCTCGCCTCGTTTTTATGGCCTCCCGACGACTCGGGAACCTTTTTAGAGCTCTAACTTTTTTGAAGCCTCGAGCTCTTTTTATAGGCTCGAGCCTTTTTGAAGGAGGGAGCTCTTTTGAAGACTCGAGTTCTTGAAGGCTCGAGCTCTTTTAAAGACTCGAGTTCTTTTGATAGGTTTCAGCTCTTTAACTATAAATTGTATGTTTTAGTTTAAGATTAACATTAAAATTATTAAAGTGTATATTTTAATTATTAGTTGTTTCTAATTTTAATAAAGAAAAATAGATTTACGCTACGAGTATCGTATGCGCTAATAATTATATTATGTGTAAACTTGCATCCACACAGTGCTACAGCGCATATGGTATAAAACCTAGTTTAATTGTAATAAGGTCAGAAATTGAAAAAATATAATAGGTCTAATCTATAAAATTCTGCGCAGTCTTTAGACTCTATATATTCTTTTAAAACATACTTATATTGTATAAATATTTTTTGTTTTTTTAGGAAATATAGGATATCACCAACATCTGACAAAAGATAATAAATAAAAATAATAATTATTTGTTTTATTAATAATCCTGTGAACATGGGTCTAATTTAAAACAGCGGATTTTCCCATTTGTTTAATTGTAACTTCTTCCCTGATACTTTTTTTTCGTTGTTTTAAGCACAATAGTTAGCTTAAATGTACGCCATTACTTATACCAAATTTCATATTATTATGTTTAATAATTATTGAAAAATCTAAGAAAACGTTAGTATGAAAAGTCTAACTTCTGATAAAATCTTCATACAAAACGGGAATTTCATAGGTAAATAAAGACCTAATATACACACATCAAAAAAGTCAAAGCAACATGCATGATATTACAAATTTACCATTTATATTAATTTATTTTACCATTTATTTTAATTATAACGTTGTATTTTATTTTTAAAATAATATTTTTAGGGTTCTATGATGTAAAAATAACAGCTGTTTTCTTTATAAGTTCTTTTAATAACAGAAATTAACAATATTAGAATATACAGGTACATAAGAAACTAAACTTTTTTTTTACAAATTGAAATTTCTTAAGAAAATGAATTTATTGTGAAAGAATAGGACAATTTAATACAAAGTATGGCCTCCTCTGCTATTCAGAACTTGTCGGCAACGATTATTCATTGAATTAATGAGACTGTTTATGTCATCTTGCGGTATTCGCTCCCAATGGAATTGTAGCAAATCCTTCAGCTGTTGGGTTGTTGTCACTCCGTCCAAGTCCTTCAAAACACGTTTCTGGAGCATGTCCCATGCGTGCTCGATGGGGTTGAGGTCTGGCGATTGTGCAGGCCAGGGCAATACCTGGATGTTCTCCGTTGCCAAGTATTCACTGGTTCGCCGAGCTGTATGTGAACGCGCATTGTCATGCATTAACGTAAAATCGGAGCCAAAGGTTTGTGCAAATGGATGGACATAAGGTCTGAGAATATCCTCAACGTAATTTTCAGCGTTCATGTTTCCATTTACAAAAACGAGCTCAGTTCGCCTGTTCTTCATAATACCCGCCCATACCATAACTGTTGAGCCGCTGTATGGATGAACTTCCTGAACGCACCTGAGTCTTTCAGTATTTCCGGGTCGACGGTACACTCGCACCCTTCTTGTATCAGGCCTAAACCCGAATCGCGACTCATCGGAAAACATAATTTTATCCCATTGTTCCTGGGTCCATGTTATGCGTTCTCTACACCATTCATTTCGACGAGCGCGATTCCCGTGACGTATCGGTGGGCACCTGATAGGGCGTCGAGCTCGTAGGCCGTACTCATGCAGTCGATTTCGCACAGTTTGGGGACTTACATCAACACCACTTGAATTTTGTAGCCTCAAACTTATCTCTCGAGCGGTTAACATCGGCTGGCGTCTTGCAGTCAGTTGTATGTACCGGTCTTGCCGAGTGGTTGTACTCCTTTTACGGCCTGGATGCTGTTCAGCGGGTTCCCCTGTATTATTGTAGCGCTGCCAAAGACGACAAATAACACTTCTATGAATACCAAAATGTCGAGATACCTGAGATTGATTACTTCCCGCTTGCAACATCCCTACAGCTCTTTGCATTTCATCTGCCGTCAAATGACGTCGCTCCATGACGTAAAGAATATCTAACAATTCAATTTTGTCGCCAACTGTATTTAAATGGTTGGTAAAATTATAAAATCAAGACTAAAACGTAGCAATTAACATGCACTCAAATTCAAACAAATTCGCAGTCATTTGAATTTTATGAAAAAAAACAAAACATAATCGAAATTTTTTTTTTACCACCAGCCAGTATGTCATCAATAACAAAAAAGTTTACTTACCTATACACTTTGAGTGAGTAAATACTTAGAAATTAATTAATATAAATGGTAAATTTGTAATATCATGCATGTTGCTTAGACTTTTTTGATGTGTGTATTACCTATATTTAATCATTACTTATAGCCATTTTACAGACCCTTTATTCTCGTTTTATACAACACAAAGATTCTATCTTCTCTCCTAAAGACATTCATCATAACATCCCATTAATGTCCCACTGCAGGGACGGGCCTCCTCCCGTGACGGAGGGATACTTGGCCTACTAATACCACGCTGGCCAGACGGATTGGTATAGGGATTAATTTCAAGTTTTTCTTCTTTCTAAGACATTAAACAAACAAATTAATAATTTAGAATCATTAATTAAAAATACTTAAAAATTCACGACATAAAATTAATGAGTGCAAAATAATATATTATTCATTTTATTTGTGTTCTTTTCGTCGTCTCGCTTTAAATTATTTTCATAAACTACCCACATTTTTCCTATAATATACAACTTGCTTAATACGGAGAGTTCGTTGTCGCTGTTGGAGTCTTTCATTCGACATAACGTATTTAATGATTTCTTGTATAAGATATTAAAATTTCAAGTGTTATTTTGAACTAATACTGTAATAGTAGTGGTAATATCACAATATTTGCCTATATTGTTTAATAGATACATGATTATTTAATAAATTAGTACAATTATTAGTAGTATAAATATTGAGTGACAATGGAGCCAGTAGATGCAGAAGTTGAAGATGTGACAAATAACCAGTCTTGTGTTCATCATATTTCTAATACGAGTGATGTAAGTAATTTATTTGAAAATGAAAGAAAAATCAAGGAGAGTTATTATAATAAAACTGGATCAAAACTCGAATGTAAATTTTGTAAGAAACTTTATTCAATTAAATCATCACATTCAATTTTAAAAAGACATATTGCCAAAACTCACAAGTTCAATGATAAAGAAACTGAAACAGAAGCTCTAAGAGGTACTAAAAAAAAGGATTTGTGGTACGACAAATTAGTACAAGATTTTGTAATTCGGGGTACACATTCTTTTAAGGTTGTAGAAGAAGAGCATTTCAATAAAATGATTAAAGGTCTTAACCCCAATTATCCCGGAATAACACGACGTAAGTTAACGTTAAATATACACAGGCTATTTGATCATCAAAAAACCAAATTAATCGAATGCATGATAAATTGTCTCTAACGTTTGATTTTTGGACATCCATAACAAATAAGCCCTATATAGTTATTACAGCCCATTTTATTCACGAATCTAAACTAAGGGCCATTATATTAGATTTTGATTTGATACCTTATCCGCATACAAGTGACCAAATATTAACAAAAATCAATATGATATTTGACACGTATGGCTTACAACATAAAATTATATCAATTACTACTGATAATGAGTCAACTAATGTGAAGTTAATGCAATTGATGTCATTATTTTTTATGGAATACGAACATGTTATACATACAAGGTGCTTAACACACATTTTGAACCTAACCGTAAAAAAAGGTCTGAAGACATTAAGTCAACCAGTGTCAGATATATCAAAGCTTGTGAACACGATCAATTTTTCACCAAAAAAGAAACAATTATATACTGAAAATTGTCAATTGCTAAATATGTCACCTTTAGCTCTTTTAAAAGAAATGCCAATAAGGTGGAATTCCACGTTTTTGATGTTAGAACGTGCTTATAGTATGAGACTAGTATTAGACCATATATGCACCCAGAATGAACAATTACAAAAACATTTAATTAAAGAATGGGATCAAGCAAAACAGATACTCGATTTTTTAAAGCCATTTTATGATGCTACTCTATTGCTATCTAAATCAAAATACCCAAGTCTCATATACGTAGTGCCTATAATCGATATACTATTGACACACATATCCAGTCATTACAATCACGATTTTTTAAAAGGATGTGCCATTGAAATGAACGATAAATTGACACAGTATTCACCATTACTTCGAACAGATTATGCAATATATGCAGTAATTTTAGACCCCCGTTTAAAAAACACTTATTTTTCTAACCTGGGCCAACAACAGCCACTCGAATCGTTAAAACTATTTTTTAAATCAAAATACGAACAACTAAATTCTACTGATAATCAACAATTCGAAGTTCCAAGTACTTCGAATAACATATTTAATTCAATTTATACGACACGACCAACTGTAAGAGATGAGCTGCAAGAATATTTAGTTATGACAGTAGAACCAGAAGCAACTGATGTTTGTGATTGGTGGGTGAAGCAAGGATCACGTTTCCCTCAACTCCAAAAATTAGCGTTCCACATTTTAAGTATACCTGCCACAAGTGTGCCAAGTGAACAGTCTTTTTCGAAATCCGGAGATTTAATAACGAAGAAAAGAAATCGCCTCGGCAACAAGTCAATTCAAGCGTCCATGTGTCTTGCGTCGTGGCTTTCTTTTTTTGATGACAATGTTAAACAATAGTAATGTAATTATTTAGATTAAAGAAATAATCTAATATTGATTGGTATTAAATAAAGCTATCTTTATTATATAACTGTGTTTGAATTTTAACAAAATAATAATTTAACAACATAGTTAGAATCAATAGTTTTAACTTGGCCTACTAATACACGCTAGCCAGGCGGATTGGTATAGGGTTCAATTTCAAGTTTTCCTTCTTTTTATTTCGTAAAGATAATATTCACGGATAGTCCTTTAGACGGTTCTTACGACACCCATGGGATGTGATGGGGTGGTGACATGTAGTATTCTTATTCCGTCACCACACGGAGACCGTCACCACACGGAAAGAAATATTTTATAGCCTATAATAATCTAAAAAAATGTAGCTTGATATTAGTGACCAGAGAAACCAGATCTAATTCGGACTATTACTACCGAAGATCTTAGGTAACTTACAAACAACTTACAAACTTTAACTCTTTATAATACGAGTAATAGTTTAGTTAGATATTAGTATAGAGGTATAATAGACGTAGAACATCAATTTATTACTTAGTTACAGATATTATTATACAGGGTGTTTTTTGAGTCAACGGCAATAATTTAGGAGGTGACTCTGTACGTGATACGTGAAAATTAGGTACTTAATTTTTGACGAAAAAATCCCAAAAATCAACTAAGTGTGGACACGTTCCCGCTGCGCTAAAACATTGTTCAAGACTCGGTGCATTGACCCGCGCCGCGCGTGTCGTAGGTATGTATCTAACTCAGCTGGCGAACCAATCGCTCGCTGCGTCCGCGCGGTGTCCATGATTAGTGAAATTCATAGCTAAGCTTTACACGTCGTTTACTATGTAGTAATTTAATGTTTATTTATTTTATATTTTTTTTCCTTCATTAAATAACGTTATTTATCACGCCCTAAAGTATTGCCTATGTCTCACTTTACACCCTGTATATTATTAATAATTTTATTAGGACAGCGCAGGACCACACAAGATGGCAAGTTTTGGAGGAGGCCTATGTCCAGCAGTGTACATCAATTGGCTGATATGATGATGATGATGATGAATGTTATTGATATGTTCCACACATTCACACAACGCCATCTAGTCTTAAACTAAGCAGAGATTTTACTATCAGTACTAGACAACGGATAAAAATACTTAAATACTTACATAATGTACATATAAGCACCCAGACCAATGCAAACGTTTATGTTTGCAGCACAGAAAGATTTGAATTGAGCGAACATCAAACCCGAGATCTCTGCGTAGCGGCCATGTAATATAACGACTATTCCAAGGAGGTCGTCAACATGAAATTAATAATTAAAGTACAACATAAACTTAAGCTTTTCTTGAAACTTGCTTTCATTTTAAGACTCGAGCCGTAAGACAGGTCTCTTTTGAGACTCGAGCTCTTTTGAAGACTCGAGCTCTTTTGGAGACTCGAGCTTTTTTTGTAGGCTCGAGCTCTTTTGAAGGCTCGAACGTTTTTCAAGCCTCGAGGCATGGTTCAAGAAACCTCGGCTAAGTTAGGCTCAGAACTCCGAGCTTACCGAGCTCACTGAGTCTTGCCATTCCGCCTCGAGGCTTCAGAAATAAGACTCGACGCCTCGAGGCTTGTACATCACTAGTGGTAGTTGGTATCACCGGTTTGAAGTTGGCAGCACTAGTTTGTGTTAGCAACACTGGGTGGTAGTTGGTATCACCGGTTTGAAGTTGGCAACACTAGTTTTTAATAGCAACCCTGGGTGGTAGTTGGTATGACCGGTTTAAAGTTGGTAACCCTTTTATCTGGTTGGCAACACTTTCAAACAATGTCAAAGAAAGCAAAGATTCTTACCTTAATGCTTGAGACAATGTTTTCTTGAGTGTTTTCTTGCTGTCTCTGGTTTATAATATTTAATAATGGCATCTACACTAAGCGCAAACTTATTTGACCGACCTGAAGTTGTTGCAACTGACTGAGCAGATGTCATATTTGGAACCAAATGGCGGGGAGCATAGGGAGCTGTTTTTTCTTTGTCCATGTAATTGCGCAAACGTTTCTGAAAGCTTGAGAACTCTTCTACCCAGAAGGACCAGCCGTAAATCACATTTTACATGTCTGCAATCTTCTCAACGCTGCGCTTACAATGGTGGCAGAGAGAGTGTTGGGTCAAAGTAGGCTCTACCTTTAAATCTATTTAGTAGTAGTTATTAAAAGACCAATTAGTTAAGACATTTTTAATTACTTTTTTTATTTTTTTAAAAGCCTATAACAGTTTCCTTGCACGAGATACGGAGTTATGCCCATACAATAAAACATAGCACTCGCTGAGATCTTTATAGGTCACAAAGTGTTACAACACATGGGACGCATGGCACGAAGGTTTAGGAAACCGTGGAGTAAATGAATAGAGTTCTCTGTGTGGTGAAGGAGTAAGAATACAATATGTCACCACCCCATCTCATCCCATGGGTGTCGTAAAAACCGACTAAGGGACTAATCCGTGAATATTATCTTTACGAAATAAAAAGAAGGAAAACTTGAAATTAAACCCTATACCAATCCGTCTGGCCAGCGTGGTATTAGTAGGCCAAGTATCCCTCCATCACGGGAGGAGGCCCGTCCCTGCAGTGGGACATTAAAGGGTTGTTATGAGATGAGAGGAGTAAATGAAATTGGTTCATGTGTTTATATTTATCTGCAAGATTTAGCCCAGAAACATCCTAATTGTGACGTAATATTCTACTCAGATAATTGTTGCGGACAACAGAAGAACAAGTGAGTATAATTAGATTTCTGTAAACTTCTTGTAATAAACAAATAATAATAATAAATAGTTAATCAATTTAAATTTAAAGATGGATTTTTTCCCACTGTTGTGCCAAGGGTTATAAAGGATCTTTAGCCCTATAAGACGTATTTGAATAGATTCCTACTACTCATTATTTTAATTTATGTTACGTACGTTTTGTTAGATTTTAGTTGTATATAATGGGATCTAATGAATTTCACAGACTTTTATGATCTAAAATGTCTTACTGAAGAAATCGGTTTAAACATAAATAAAGCCACAAATGAACAGGTGATTTAAATAATAGAAATACGACAGCTCAAATTCCAAAAAGGTGATGTTTATTTCTTTAAGATTTCATATGAAAGTGAATGGATTGAAGTCAATCGCAATAAAACTATAACACGAAGCACAAGAGTCCAAGAACCTCGGGAAGTTACATTAACCCTTAATTGATCTGTTAGGTCCCAGGGACTCCACGCGATTTTCATATTGCTATGAATCCTTACATTTTGTAGTAACGCGTTTGTGCGCCATAGTACCTTCATACAGTAGCGTGCGACGCGCGGTGGTGAGAGGACGTGCGCCTGCGTTTTACGATCGGTGAGTAATGACGTCAATAGAGTCCAGGAGACTCCACCAGAGCATTTGTGTAATTTTTTTTTAAATTTTGTTGAACGGTAGTGTTGTTTTAATTGTATATTTTCTTTGTTTTAGAGTACAAAATGGCTTCAAATAGAAGATTTATAAATTCTAATACACGTGACGCCGATTCTATTGTCCAGGCCTGGCTAAATGACGAAGATGCCGACTCAGATAGTGAGCTTCAACAGTCACAAGGCTTCATTGAACCATTATTACCGGAGGATTCTGAGGAAGAAGATAACGTCATACCATCTGACCATGAATCTGCATCAGAGTGTTCGATTGACTCAGACACTGAAGATGTGATGACCTCAGGTGAGAACACAAATTATTACTACGGGAAAAACCGCTTCAAATGGTCAAGCATTCCCCCCTCAAGGAATGTTCGCACACAGTCACATAATATTCTTCGTTTACCTTCAAATCGAAATAATTCAGTATTTGAGAATGGGCCTATATCGCCTCTAGAATCGTTTCAGCTTATGTTTGATGCCGAAATGATGGAAATAATTCTAAAGTGGACTAATAAAAAGCTGGATAAAATGCGGGAAAGATGTATAGCAAAAGAGCAATACGCTTTCAAAGAGACTGACCAAATAGAACTAAAAGGATTTCTTTCTCTTCTACTGTATAGTGCAGCGTTCAAGTCAAATCATGAAAGCGTACTGTCATTATTTGCTACTGATGGCACAGGAAGACCTTTATTTCGGGCATCAATGTCTAAAAAACGTTTTCTTATACTACACACATCAAAAAAGTCTAAGCAACATGCATGATATTACAAATTTACCATTTATATTAATTTATTTTACCATTTATTTCAATTATAACGTTGTATTTTATTTTTAAAATAATATTTTTAGGGTTCTATGATGTAAAAATAACAGCTGTTTTCTTTATAAGTTCTTTTAATAACAGAAATTAACAATATTAGAATATACAGGTACATAAGAAACTAAACTTTTTTTTTACAAATTGAAATTTCTTAAGAAAATGAATTTATTGTGAAAGAATAGGACAATTTAATACAAAGTATGGCCTCCTCTGCTATTCAGAACTTGTCGGCAACGATTATTCATTGAATTAATGAGACTGTTTATGTCATCTTGCGGTATTCGCTCCCAATGGAATTGTAGCAAATCCTTCAGCTGTTGGGTTGTTGTCACTCCGTCCAAGTCCTTCAAAACACGTCTCTGGAGCATGTCCCATGCGTGCTCGATGGGGTTGAGGTCTGGCGATTGTGCAGGCCAGGGCAATACCTGGATGTTCTCCGTTGCCAAGTATTCACTGGTTCGCCGAGCTGTATGTGAACGCGCATTGTCATGCATTAACGTAAAATCGGAGCCAAAGGTTTGTGCAAATGGATGGACATAAGGTCTGAGAATATCCTCAACGTAATTTTCAGCGTTCATGTTTCCATTTACAAAAACGAGCTCAGTTCGCCTGTTCTTCATAATACCCGCCCATACCATAACTGTTGAGCCGCTGTATGGATGAACTTCCTGAACGCACCTGAGTCTTTCAGTATTTCCGGGTCGACGGTACACTCGCACCCTTCTTGTATCAGGCCTAAACCCGAATCGCGACTCATCGGAAAACATAATTTTATCCCATTGTTCCTGGGTCCATATTATGCGTTCTCTACACCATTCATTTCGACGAGCGCGATTCCCGTGACGTATCGGTGGGCACCTGATAGGGCGTCGAGCTCGTAGGCCGTACTCATGCAGTCGATTTCGCACAGTTTGGGGACTTACATCAACACCACTTGAATTTTGTAGCCTCAAACTTATCTCTCGAGCGGTTAACATCGGCTGGCGTCTTGCAGTCAGTTGTATGTACCGGTCTTGCCGAGTGGTTGTACTCCTTTTACGGCCTGGATGCTGTTCAGCGGGTTCCCCTGTATTATTGTAGCGCTGCCAAAGACGACAAATAACACTTCTATGAATACCAAAATGTCGAGATACCTGAGATTGATTACTTCCCGCTTGCAACATCCCTACAGCTCTTTGCATTTCATCTGCCGTCAAATGACGTCGCTCCATGACGTAAAGAATATCTAACAATTCAATTTTGTCGCCAACTGTATTTAAATGGTTGGTAAAATTATAAAATCAAGACTAAAACGTAGCAATTAACATGCACTCAAATTCAAACAAATTCGCAGTCATTTGAATTTTATGAAAAAAAACAAAACATAATTGAAATTTTTTTTACACACACACTACCTATACCTACCTACCTACCTACCTACTTTTACCTATACACTTTGAGTGAGTAAATACTTAGAAATTAATTAATATAAATGGTAAATTTGTAATATCATGCATGTTGCTTAGACTTTTTTGATGTGTGTACTTTTAGCATTGAGATTTGATGATTTTACTGACAGAGATGCTCGACAAAGTATCGATCCAGGTTGTGCTATTACCGAGTTTCTTGAAATTTTTAATAAAAACTCGCAAGGAAACTACGTACCAGGTGCTAACGTTACTGTTGACGAGATGTTGTTGGCCTTTCGTGGCCGATGTAAATTTAAAATGTATATCCCCAGTAAACCAGCCAAATATGGCGTAAAGGTGCAATGCCTTGCTGACTCGGCCACGTTCTTTGTCTATAATACATACATTTATACAGGAAAGGGATCTGATTCATACACATTGTCCGAAGAAGATAAAAAAAAACCAATCCCAACTCAAGCAGTTTTGAGATTGTGTAAGCCTATTTTCAATACCAATAGGAATGTAACAACTGATAACTGGTACTCATCTATTGACCTTTCTCAAGAATTAATGAATAAAGAATTGACTACAGTCGGCACTTTGAAAAAGAATAAAGCCATCATACCAAAAGAATTTTTACCACATAAGGACAAGGAGATGAACACGTCGATGTTTGGATTCACTAAAAATAGCACATTGGTCAGTTTCGTGCCTAAAAAAAATAAAGCGGTATTATTGTACTCTACTATGCATCACGATAATAAAGTGAATGCCGAAACTCTGAAGCCTGAAATAATTGAATACTATAATGCGACAAAAAGTGGTGTAGATTCTGTAGACCAAAAATGCTCTGTCTATTCATGCAGTCGCCGTACGCGTCGTTGGCCAATGGCAGTTTTTTTCCGCATATTAGATATGAGTGCATGAAATAGCTATGTGATTCATCAAGGCCAAGTAGGAATACGGAATATGACACGGCTAAATTACATAAAAGGATTGGCTGAGCAACTAAATGAGATGAATTTGAAATCCCGACAGTACAACGAAAGACTTCCTCGTCAGCTGCGTGAGATGATATCTGACATAACAAAGGTACCTCTGGTAGTAGAACAACACGGTGACGATGAGAAGTTGCCTAGAAACCAAAGGAAATACTGTCATATATGTCCTAAACGCCTAAAAAGAAAGACTGTTTATTTATGCCATACCTGTGCCAAGCCAGTATGTTTAGCATGTACTAAAAAAGTTTGTGGTCATTGCGTTGCGACGACAAAAGATTAAACGTTGCACGTTTTTTTTTCATTATAAAACCAAATGTTATTATATTTTGTTTTTAAAAGTTAAGTATGTTTTCTCACTAGTATATAAGCAAAAATTTAAAAAAAGACAATATTTTTTTTTTCATAGCACCTGGAAGTTGGTTGTGATTTAATTTTAAGTTAATTTGATTTTTTACGTTTTTATAAAAGTTTATTGTTAATTAGAACAAAGTTAAATAAAAAAATGTGATTAATGATAGTTCCTAAATACAAACAAAAGTTTTCTATTCTTTAAAGTTGTTTTATTTCAATAAATAAGACTGATTTATTTGGTAGAGTCCCTTGGACTCCACCAGATAAATTAAAGTATATTTAGGCACCAGATTAACTGAGGGTTAAAGCAGGCGTACGACAGCAAAAAAATAAACATACAGTCACTTTTGGCAAATGAAGGGGTTTCTAATGCTTGCGTTTCGGAGTCGAGGCGCTTTTGTGAAACTCGCGCAAGCACAACGCGCGGTCTGCTCCCGAGAAACGCTCCATAGCGACTGAATTCCCAAGAGCCACGCTACAGACTGCCGTAACCCCCGCGCCCCTCTGATTCGTTGCGTTCACGCAGTATGAGATGAGTTAGAAAAGTATGTTCAAAGTGCTGCTCTTAAAGCGAGACTGAGAACACCAATTACTAAAAATCTGAAATATGAGTAAACGGGTAAAGCACTTCTCTTTTTTGGGTGCCCACTTGAGATAAACAAAAAAGTTAACTTTCAAAACATCATTATGAACTCATAAGCATGTGTTTTACAAGTGGTAGTACTTTAAGGTCTTACTCATAAACTCGTATTAAATATTAGTCAATCGATTAACGCAATTCTTTACTCATAAAAACAATTTAACTTTAAGCAGTGGTTATTCTATTGATTAAGAGCTGTCAAAATTAACCATTCGTTCGACCTAGTTAAGATGTTGCTTATAAGGCAATATGGCGGTTTCACTATCATCAGCTGTTCGTTTGACAACAGAACTGACAGAATCAATCGCCATCTCAAGGAAAAACAAAAATCGTGACAGCCGTCTTACGTTTTGAAATGAATGAAATGAAATGAAAATCTCTTTATTACCATTATTTATTCTTTATTATCATTTTGATTAAATAGATACCTAAGTATTTAGACTGGTCATAAATAGGGTTTCAGTTTCCATTCGTATGTAAAGGTTTGCTTCAGGTTTTCTGCGGCAAGTTGTCTGTTTAATAAGGCTTTTATATATTTAGCTTTGAAAATTCCAGCGCTTACTTCAAGGCGTAGTGGCGGGGGAAGGTCGTTCCAGATATTTGCCGCAGCAAACTTGAAGCTTCCTCGGTAACGGGATGAACTATGAGGAGGTATAGAAAGGAGATTAACAGTGGCTGCTCGACGACTTCTTAAGCTATCTTTGATGAAAACCAGTTTTTCAAAAAGATATTCGGGTTTCTTGTTCCAGATAACTCTATGAGTCAAACAAGCGTATTGCAACTCCATCCTTGACTTCATGTTCAATATACCTTTTTCATTTAAATAGGGCGTTATATGTTCTCGTCTGGGAACATTGTAACAAAATCAAGCTTCATCCCTAATTTTCATCATAAATTTCACGGTATCTGTGATCCATGGTTTTGAAGTACACACATCAAAAAAGTCTAAGCAACATGCATGATATTACAAATTTACCATTTATATTAATTAATTTCTAAGTATTTACTCACTCAAAGTGTATAGGTAAGTAAACGTTTTTGTTGTAAAAAAAAAATTTCGATTATGTTTTGTTTTTTTTCATAAAATTCAAATGACTGCGAATTTGTTTGAATTTGAGTGCATGTTAATTGCTACGTTTTAGTCTTGATTTTATAATTTTACCAACCATTTAAATACAGTTGGCGACAAAATTGAATTGTTAGATATTCTTTACGTCATGGAGCGACGTCATTTGACGGCAGATGAAATGCAAAGAGCTGTAGGGATGTTGCAAGCGGGAAGTAATCAATCTCAGGTATCTCGACATTTTGGTATTCATAGAAGTGTTATTTGTCGTCTTTGGCAGCGCTACAATAATACAGGGGAACCCGCTGAACAGCATCCAGGCCGTAAAAGGAGTACAACCACTCGGCAAGACCGGTACATACAACTGACTGCAAGACGCCAGCCGATGTTAACCGCTCGAGAGATAAGTTTGAGGCTACAAAATTCAAGTGGTGTTGATGTAAGTCCCCAAACTGTGCGAAATCGACTGCATGAGTACGGCCTACGAGCTCGACGCCCTATCAGGTGCCCACCGATACGTCACGGGAATCGCGCTCGTCGAAATGAATGGTGTAGAGAACGCATAACATGGACCCAGGAACAATGGGATAAAATTATGTTTTCCGATGAGTCGCGATTCGGGTTTAGGCCTGATACAAGAAGGGTGCGAGTGTACCGTCGACCCGGAAATACTGAAAGACTCAGGTGCGTTCAGGAAGTTCATCCATACAGCGGCTCAACAGTTATGGTATGGGCGGGTATTATGAAGAACAGGCGAACTGAGCTCGTTTTTGTAAATGGAAACATGAACGCTGAAAATTACGTTGAGGATATTCTCAGACCTTATGTCCATCCATTTGCACAAACCTTTGGCTCCGATTTTACGTTAATGCATGACAATGCGCGTTCACATACAGCTCGGCGAACCAGTGAATACTTGGCAACGGAGAACATCCAGGTATTGCCCTGGCCTGCACAATCGCCAGACCTCAACCCCATCGAGCACGCATGGGACATGCTCCAGAGACGTGTTTTGAAGGACTTGGACGGAGTGACAACAACCCAACAGCTGAAGGATTTGCTACAATTCCATTGGGAGCGAATACCGCAAGATGACATAAACAGTCTCATTAATTCAATGAATAATCGTTGCCGACAAGTTCTGAATAGCAGAGGAGGCCATACTTTGTATTAAATTGTCCTATTCTTTCACAATAAATTCATTTTCTTAAGAAATTTCAATTTGTAAAAAAAAAGTTTAGTTTCTTATGTACAGTCACGGACTTATCAACCTAGACTGTTTGGACTTTGAACTATTAGAAGTTGAACGCTGCGAATCGTGCGAGAGTGTGCGATATATTTTTGTTGTTTCCTCTCTTACTACGTAGATAGCAGCGCCAGTGCACGATGTGGCCAACACGCGATACTATTTACGTTTTGTTATTGCTGAACTACAAATGTATTAATATTAATAAAATGAAGCACATTTACGTGAAAATGCTTACAAAATTGTATGGTTAATTTACAATGATGCATTTTAACTTTAAGAATAGTTCCTTGGCCGTTAATGTAAATAATTTTCCCAAAAAGTAAAGTGATTCTTTTTAAATACTGGGATTGTTTTTTTTTAAGAAATATTATTGTAACAGTTTCAAAGAGTTTTAATGAGGTGTTTTTGCTATAACCCGTCAAATCCAGTTTTGCCGCTTGATAGTTAACAGATTATTGTTGATCACTTGGCAGATTTCATTGTCCCATCGAACCTCATACCTACACGTTTTTTCAAAGGGAATAAGTCAATTGATCTGCATGCAACATTTAACTGTGGGTCAGAAAGAAACCGCTGTGTAGACATATCTGTACTGAAGTTCGGTAAATAAATATCATCCACAGAGCGGTTTTCTCTCTTTAATAGTTCTATTAATACTAATTGGAATAGTATCTTTAAATTACCCAGCCTTTATGGTGGTTATCTTTTGCAATAAAAATATATATATTTAAGAATAGGAAGAAAATAAAACTTTCAAGACGAAGGGTAGATTATGCGTATGGCTCCAGCTAACTAAACTATATTCACATCAACCGAAGTTCCCACCTTGTCGTGGTGGTGGGCTGAGTACCCGTAACACGTAAAACTAAGTGGCACCCCCCGAAGGGAGCTTCTTCACTGGGCTGTAACCCAGACAGCTCATGTTAAAGCGGTTCAGCAGGTTGCGGTGCTGAATGGGCAGTACGCAACTGAGGCGGGCCACGGCGTCGCGTGGGAAGCACCTGCCCATCCGGGCCAACGACAGGTGAAGGCCCATAAAGAGTTGAGAGAGTCCCGGGACACGTGCAAGTAATGCCCGTGACTGAAAAGTCGATTCGTGTCAAGAATTATATACCTACTTATACATCAAAAATGTCTTAATTGTGAGCAAATTAATATTTTTAACAAAATATTAGCAATTTCAATAAACTTGAATACTTACTACAAGTGGCGTTCTGTCGTCTCTGCCTACCCCGGACGGAATAAGGCGTGAGTTTATGTTTGTATGTATGTATTGAATACTTACGACTTTTTTTAAACAGTAAGTTATATGTTTTGTCTTATATTTACGGAATGATTTGGCGACATTTATGGAACAGTGTAAAAAGAACTTAAAGAGCTGACACAATTTTCTAGTTTGAATTACTTAATCGGTTCCAAAATGACTATAAAGGCCTACGCAGACCGGGACGGCATGGCAAGGGATTTTAATTTTTAATAATGGACATTCAATTGCTATGCTTTAAAATGAAAAATGCCGTGCGTTAAAAATCCCTTTCAATGCCGCGGCATCATTTTAAAGCATAGCAATTTAAGTCGTATTTCTGTAACAGTACGGTTGAATTTCCATTAGCAAAAATTAAAATCCCTTGCCATGCCGTCCCGGTCTGCGTAGGCCTTAAGCGGCTCCGCTTGCGGAACATGATTTTGAGATAAAAAGTAGCCTATATCCTACTCCAGGCTCCCACCTATCTCCATACCAAAAAAAAACAGTAAAACTCATTTTCCCTTTTATAATACATATTAGGAGGAATATATTAAAACTACTAGTTAGAGTAAATATTTTGTAATAAAAATAAAAACATTTTTCGTTATTTTACAAACTTGAAAGATACAACAAATAATTTGAAAATTTTACAATATAGGAAAATCTATTAAGTAATCAATAAAAGTTAAAACAATTTTAATTGGTATTTAACACCAAATAACTTAATACCTATCACAATATAAAGTCTTTGTAATATTAATTGTTATAAATAAATCTAATAATAATCAACAAAAGTTAAAACAATTCTAATTGGTATATAACACCAAATAACTAAATACCTATCACAATATGAAGTCTTTGTAATATTAATTGTTATAAATAAATCTAATATTAATCAACAAAAGTAAAAACAATTTTAATTGGTATTTAACACCAAATAACTAAATATCTATCACAATATAAAGTCTTTGTAATATTAATTGTTATAAATAAATCTATTAAGTAATCGTCCCGCAGCGTGTAGTCTTCTCCGTATTGTTTGCATTGTTACCTGAAATAAAAGAATATTATTAATTTAACTTTTTAAACAAGATATTATGGTAAATGATCGATATAATATCAGTATTATTCGGTTCTTTATTTTCATTCCTAAGATTATGTTATATTTTTTTAAATTTAACATTGCATAATGTTACTTGTCCTTACATAAGTTACGCATAATACTCATTTAACATAACTATTTCACCCTATTTACTTTAAGTATAATATTTAATAAGCAAACTTATGCTTTGGGATAGTAATCCCAAAGCATAAGTTTACAAGCATTATGATGCATAACCATAACTATTTTTGTTTTACATGCCTACCTACATAATTTTTGTTTTTCAAATTCAAATACATAGCTACTAATCTATCAATAACATAAACCTAACCTAAAACCTTATGTTTGTTTATCAGACTCAAATAGCTATCAATAACATGTAAGCTCACCTATTATTTTTAATAATATTATTGTGTATATGTCGTATGTACTCTTCGTAAATTATTGTTTTTGCCAATGATGACGTTGTGTTGATCGAAGCAACAGGAAGTAAACAATAGAGAAAGTTATTGATAGTTAATGTATTTATTCAAGTAGTAAACTGTTATTATAAATAGTACTTTGTTACAAATGTATTTTAGAATTCATTTAAATTGATAAATCATGATGTTAAGAATTTAGATGTAAAATTGGTTAGTGTATTGTCAAGGCCGCGTCACTGCGTCGGCGGCGGCCATGCTATCCGAATCTGAGCGGGAAAGACAGACAGTTGTATTTTTGCAATAATTATGGAAAAGTGATATTAAACAATGTTAAAGTAAACCGGATTTTATTCCCACACCCCGCATAACTAAAGTAGACCATAGTTCAGAAGTGGGATCGACAAAAAGAATATTCTTTTTGATCTACGCATAAGGAGGACAAAAAGGAGTCGATGTACTTGTATTGTAAAAGTATAAAAAAAAGTAATTATCGGTATAAGAACGGCCGACTTCTTGTTAAGGCAAGTTATTTACATTTTATTACTATTTTGGTTCCCTATAGTGTTTTTTTTTCTCATTGTTTAATCACAGTTTTTAACTTGAAAGGTGTATGTAAATGTAATTTTTGTTCCAAATTCAAAATTAAAACTGTATTAAGCCAAAAGACAGGAGTTAAAAACTGTGTAAGTATCAGTACAGACTAAAGTTATCTGAAATTCTGAAAGGAAAAATGACAACGTTAAGTTTTATCTAAAATAACATAGTACCACAGGCACTATGCGATTTCATAGTTTATTGGTATTTTGGATTAGTTTTTAAAGTTCAAGGTGAAGATGATTACAATTTTTAAGTTCAAAAATCTGTTCTAGTTGATTGATTATTTAATGTTTTGAGAATAATAGTCTACTTTTGGTTAGTCTTAGATTACTACATAGTATTACTTAATTACATATTAAGTATAAATCAAGTAAATGCCTACTGTGATTGAAGGGTTCATATTAAGAAAGTGGAAAAATTAAAGGTTTAATTTAAAGGAGTGTTTGGTAACAGGTTTGGTTTCTTATATTGTTATAAAAAAAAATTGATAATTGTTTTGCACTTGTGTTGTATGGGTGTGTAATGAAAATTGGAAATAAGTAAGTGCTGTGTGTGTGGGCTTCAATAGTGCCTAATAAATATTAAAGAGTTATTTACCATTTACAATTGGACTTCTTACATGTGTTTAACAAGTGGTGATGTTGACTATTACATTTTGTTTAGTCCATGTCTTTGGATGAATTTTATATTCATTATTCTGTCATTTGGAATGGCTGGAATTTTAATTTTTTTTAAACAATACAATATTCAATGATAATTGAAAGAGGAATGTTGCAAGGGTGTTACTATAACAGTTTGAATCATTATAAAATCAGGAATTATTTGGATTACTTATCTAATTAGGTGCCTTCACACTTTGAAGAGAGAGCCAATGATTTAATAAGTAATCTTGGGCATGCCTCTTAAGAGTTCATAACCTTTTCAGTATGAGGTATTTAATGGGCTGGGAATCTTAGATTGCTTCTACTGTATTTTCTTTAGTAATGGTTGTGAAAATTAAATGAAGGTGCAACATTATGTGAAAAGAGTTCTTTTTCTTTTATTAAAGAAAAAGAGAATAAAAAAAAGACAGTTAATAAAAGGGCGAATAAAATTGAAAAATGTATTATTATTACTGAGTGGGACATATTTAACATTAGAAAAAAATTTACAAGATTAATGAGATTTTGACTGAAGCACAAAATTGTGCCGACAGTGTATTCTAGCAAATGAAAAAAATACATTGAGTAACAATTGACTACTTGTGCATAATCAATTTTATGCTGATTGGTTTTGTTTACATATTGTAAGTGTTATAGAGCAGAGCAATATTGTTAGAGGTTGATGGTGTAAACAAAAGTGTGTTTACATATTGTTAAGTGTTATAGAGCGGAGCAATATTGTTCGAGGTTGATGGTGTAAACAAAAGTGTGTTTACATATTGTTAAGTGTTATAGAGCAGAGCAATATTGTTCGAGGTTGATGGTGTAAACAAAAGTGTGTTTACATATTGTTAAGTGTTATAGAGCGGAGCAATATTGTTCGAGGTTGATGGTGTAAACAAAAGTGTGTTTACATATTGTAAGTGTTATAGAGTAGAGCAATATTGTTAGAGGTTGATGGTGTAAACAAAAGTGTGAGCATAAATACCAATGTTGTGGTGTTCCATGCGAACGGTCACGTTCAATATGATAAGTTTTTAAATGCCGATCAACTAAGCTATATTTGTTAGTTTCAGCTAAATGGATCGTAAGGAAACTAGAGACATAGATTATGGTTTTTGAGTCCAGACCCAGGAGGGCCCAGGTTTGAGGGCGAGGGTCGTGAAGTACTGGATTCGAGAAGGGCGGGATGCCGAGAGACAAGTGACGTGACTTGTCTGAGAGAAAGGGCGGGATGCCGAGAGACAAGTGACGGTGACTTGTCTGAGAGAAAGGGCGGGATGCCGAGAGACAAGTGACGTGACTTGTCTGAGATAAAGCGCGGGATGCGTCCCTGGAGGCTATGTTCAGAGCGACCAGGGTTATCACGGACGTGCGTGATACTGAGATTGTATACTAGGGGTATCACAGATGCGTGATACTAAGATTGTATACAAGAGCAAGAACCAGGGTATCAATAGTGCGTGATACTGAGTTGGATTCAATGAGGATTTTAGTCTGCGGAGGACCGAAGCGTTCGAGTTGGAACAAGCTACGACACGAAAATGAAGAGGGATTCGCATTCGAATTCTAGGCGCGAGAGGAAGAGTAGTTGGAGTTCAACGTCAGGAGAACAGTGAGCAGCCTGCTACAAGGGATGGTATAAGGTCAGCTAGTACAGCTTTTAGAAATACCAAGATAATAATTTATGTACAAAAGTCATTCTAGCATATAGCAGTATAGCTCCTATAATTTAATCATAAGAATATGAAAGGAATGTTTTTGGTTATGGAAGGTTATTTATTTTATTAAGGATTACCAACAATTAATGATACACATAAAAATATAATTGAAACCAAAAAAATAATAATATTGACACTTACAGAAAACCATAGCTTGTAATATACAATATCTCCATACCAATAATTATTTTGCAATAAATGTTAAAGGAATTAAAAAAAAGAATGACTAAGATTCTTATTAGTGAACAGTGAACTATTAGAAAGTAATATTATAAAGAGTTACTTATGACTACTATTTAGGTAATGAATATTTAAGTTGAACTTTTAAGTTTGGTCATATCCTCATTCACTCTGGTTATTTTCAAAAATGTTTAAAACTGGGAGTCTAGAAATATCACTATACATCCTGCACATTATATTTAAAGGTGAAGTGAGTGCAAAAGGGGAATTCCAGGTTTTCATAGAAATTTAGGCCCAATGAAAATATGTAAGAATGGTAATATTTACTACCATTAATCAATTATGTTAAAAGAAATAGGATTTAGGAGAACAAATCTGAGGTTTTTGAGTTGTAGGTTATTTTTTTTGTTGTAGTCGTATTTTAATTTACTACAAAATTATGTTATACTCAGATACGTAGGCGTAGGGTACCTGTTAATAAGGCTCGAGTTTATAGGTATATATTTATCAGTTATATCACATGTTGTTATAGAAAAGAATAAGTATTCAATTCTTCATAGAAATAATAGATAGTTTAAAATTTGAAAGACCACATTATATTTTTGAAATAGTTTAATTATTTCACAACTTGTTTGTGTCATCAAAAATTACAATAATGACAGAAGAAACTGAGCAGGACGTAAAACTTAACATTGACAAGTCTTGTTCAGGAACTGTTCCTTATATGGACTTTTAATCCTGCACCAATAGTTGTGACAAATGTTAGTGGTAGCTGTAATAAAAATAGTTTTTAATTAAAGGTGCAAGTAATTTACCTTAGAACCTAGCTAAATTAAATTAAAGGTATAAATTTGGCCTATTCACATAATTGACTAATTGCTCATGGACTGATTTTCATTAATAGCCTTTTATTTGGAAAATATTTATCATGGTAATGTTTTTGTAGGTAATTTCATTTTTTTTTGATTATTTCTGTTACTTACGGATTTATTTATTAAAATTGATACCTAATCTATTTGATAAATAGACATTATAATGCTGATATAAGGATGTTGTAATTTAAACACTAAAACCAAGGGTATAGCTAGTTACAGTTTTCAAAAATAACATTAAAGTCTGACCTGACATGGTGCTATTTGATGGATAATTAATTATATTTCTCATTTGTTTATCCTTCAATGAATCACTTTTCAACTTGTGTAAACTTTTTTTTTAGTAGTGAAGTGCCACAACTAATGCATGCACATGAGGTATGTACCTATGAACAATAATAAGCTTGATTCCTGGTTGTTCAATTGGGTAATATGTCGGATTTAGACCAGCTAAGCTTGGGTCCAACAGGCATGACAAACACAAGTTTATCGCATTTACGTGTTATAGTCGAAACCAGCCAAGGCAAAGATTTGAATGTTTTCTGCCGGTAATGAATAAAAATACTAAATTCGATGGTGCTGTTTTTAAAAAAAAAAAAAAAACTTACGGTATGCATTTGGTCAAATTAATTAATTTAAATATTTTGTGGTTACATATTAGTAGGTATTCCTACATAAGTGTATTATGAAAATCTTCTGTTAAAACAAATGCTAAACGATTTGTTTTGAGGCTAAAACAAATCAGTGTTGCTATTTAGTTAATTAGATAAAAAGTATTTTACTTATTATACTCCTGTGCTGTATGTAAATATAACATTTCTTTCGTATTAATATTTTTAATCGACATCAAAAAAAAAAAAAGTAGGAGGTTTTGTATTTTTATTTCCCAAGTTTTAGTGATTTATGCAATAATTATGTAAAAAATAATAATAATAATAATAAATAATTGCATCCTTACAGATGCACTACAATAGTTTTTGCACTCGGCAGGGACCATCTCTGGGTGTATCATATTGTGCGTTCAGAGATGGTATCTGCCCTGTGTATCTATTACCAGATTAAAAATCTCTTAAAGGGCCTCTTCGTCTTGGCTTCGGCCCGATGTATGCCTTCCAAAGAACCGGGTCTCCAATAGACCCGAGTATTATGGAAAAGAGAAACATAATAATAATAATTAAAGAATTATTTCCAAAAGTAACTATTGCTTTGGGACCTTCTGATAAACTCCGGGCCTCAGGCTGGCAAGGCAATCTTCCTAATTTGATATCTGTTCAAACATATCAATTTGTAGGCAAGTAATCGCGTTTATCTGCCCGACGCGGCGACATTGGGTTATCGAGTGAGTGAAGTAAATGTGTGATGACAAAACTATTGTACCTTTTTGAAATGCAAAAACTACGCGGACAATACTTGACCTTGTTTAGCTGGCCCGAGTGGCATAGAAATATGGCGAATCCCTAGAAGTGGTGTTATAGAGGAAAAGTAGGGCTTATGAACCCGCTGAGATCTATTTTTATGGAAAAAAGGTAGTTTTATTGTAGCGATATCAAGGGTAAGCGCGGTATCGACTGCGTTATCCATAGTTGTCAATGCGTTGCGTTGTCCACACATACAATTTCTTATGTAAGCATAACACAAGGGACAAGGAAACTTGATCGTTGCAAATATTTTACGATCGTTACAAATGAAAGTATCAATTGTGCTATAAATAAAAGTATCAATTATGTTATAAATGAAAAGTGTTAATTATGTTAAAATGAAAAGTGTTAATTATGTTAAAATGAAAGTACTTATTTGTTGTGGTCGTACCAAAATTGAATGGGTTGACATAAACCTATTGTAGCAGCTCGCAAGCCAGAATGTTGGTTTAATGATGTTATGTGTTGTTAAAGTTGTAGTCATGCCAAAATTGAATTGGCTGGCAGGCGTTGGAGTTAGTTTTGCGAGAATTGGATGGATTCGCAAACTAATATCTGGTGATGTTATGTGTCGAGTTATAATCGTGCCAAAATTGGATGGGTTGGCGTGTATTGTAACATTTCACTAATAATTGGTAATAATCGTTTGGTTGGCCAATCTTGGTAGAATTGGATAGGTTAGTTTAGCAAGCATTGGAGTTAGTTTTGCGAGAATTGGATACATATATAAAATTAATAATGTTCTTCTTTGTCTAAGAATTGTATTGGTATGCAGCAATATTGGTGCGTTTGTAATCATTGTGAGTTTTTAGAGATGTCAAATGATATATTATATGGTGTTGTCTATTAGAGTAGTAGTCTAGGTTAATAAAACAATAAGTGTAATTAATATATACTTATAGTATATATTAATTATTGTTGTAATGCAATATAAATATTGCAACATAATGTTATGGTGAATTGCAGTGTTGGGACAAACCGAAAAAGGTTTTTGTTTGTGAAGATGTTTAAAATTAAGTGTTAATTGTATGGTTTTGTTGTAAATAATTAAATTTAATACTAATAAATATTGTTATTAGATTATTGTATAAATATCTAATTTAAGAATTATTACGAATTAATTTATGGATTAAGATTAATGTTATATCTTTGAGATGGTGACCTTGTCGTTATTTTATATTAAAGTAGTTTGATTATCTAAAATAACATTTTGTTAATGTTTTTATACGAAATAATGTAGGTACATAATATACAGCAAATTTTGTGTAGGTACATTCACGTGTATATGTGCTTGTATTAAAACAAAGTAAAGCAACTCGCGAAGGGACTCGCGCTAACAGGAAGGCCGAGTTGTAAGCTCACCTATTATTTTTAATAATATTATTGTGTATATGTCGTATGTACTCTTCGTAAATTATTGTTTTTGCCAATGATGACGTTGTGTTGATCGAAGCAACAGGAAGTAAACAATAGAGAAAGTTATTGATAGTTAATGTATTTATTCAAGTAGTAAACTGTTATTATAAATAGTACTTTGTTACAAATGTATTTTAGAATTCATTTAAATTGATAAATCATGATGTTAAGAATTTAGATGTAAAATTGGTTAGTGTATTGTCAAGGCCGCGTCACTGCGTCGGCGGCGGCCATGCTATCCGAATCTGAGCGGGAAAGACAGACAGTTGTATTTTTGCAATAATTATGGAAAAGTGATATTAAACAATGTTAAAGTAAACCGGATTTTATTCCCACACCCCGCATAACTAAAGTAGACCATAAACATAAACCAATTTTTTGTCAATTATCTATTAGACAAATAACCAATATGCGTTACAACTTTATGCATTTCTAAGTTATGAATAAAAACAATAGCATATGCAATATTTTTGATTAATAACACAGTATGCTATAAAACAATTATGGCATACTATTATTATGACCAAGAAAATTATGCGTAACATAATGACAATGAAAATTAGGACAAAAACCATTATGAGAAAAAAAGGGATCCCGACGCTTACAGTATGTAAAATATAAAATCATGTTTAATCATGTAAAATATAAAATCATGTAATTTTGATTATAGCTTTTAAGAATACTCTTAGTTGTTAGTTAGTAGTATTCTTAAAAGCAATTTAAATTAAAAAGCATATAAAAAAGTGTGGCATTGTAATGCCACACTTTTTTATAAAATGCAGCGTGTCTCTCTATTTGATTTTCGCACGACTCAGCAGTCGTTACTAAAAGGCTACGAACCTTGTCGTTGAATTTATGTCATTTCGATTCTATCAAGAGTTGATTATGATTGTTTTATTATTTCATGTCATCTTTGTATTAAAGTTAATTTTAGTAAATAATACTTTTACCAAGCAATGCATTTTGTCAAATGTTATTAATGCTATAGGTATGTTGCTTAGCCTACATGTTTTTAAAAATAATCCCTTTATGAAATGATGATTAAAATTTTTATATAAGTACCTAAAAACATTTTTTGTTTGTTGAACAACAGTTTTTAAAAAGGTAAATTTAACAAGTAAGTAGGTATTATTTTGTCAAATGTTATTTTGTAATTTGAAAATTTGTGATTCCTTTGTTTTTTGTCATAATATTATGATTGGACACCGTATAAAACATCGTATGATTAGCCTACGAATACATTAGAATTACGAGTCGGAAACTCATGTAAACTCGATTAAGTTGGGAGTGGTCATAATATCCGAATCCAATTCTTTTTATGAACTTACAAGGCTCTTGTGCTTTCATTACTAACGTATTAAAATGATACATTTTACGAAAATAAAACTTATCAAAAAATTATTAAACAATAAGAAGTGCATGTTCACATTTTTTTATTTAGGTATACCTACCTCGAAAGTTCTAAGCAAGAAAAATGTAGAAAGTATAAGGGATTGATTTCGAGCGATTTGCGCCCTATTATGTATCTGTTAGGTATGCTACTATACTACGCAATATTAAGTTAACAACATCTACTAAAAATGGCATTTACCTATATTAAAAAATAAACAATCTAGATTGCATAGCGCATAGCGATCAGATTTGGTGATACATTTTTACAGCTTAGTAATGCACTCAAAGACAAAAATACCATTACTTATTTGATTTACATAATTATTTTTTAAATAATATAAAAAGTTAGATCTCAAGTAGAACCCATTTTTTTACTACCTACTTATAAAAACTATTATTAACACGCGCCAAATAGATACCTACCAAACTTCGATGGAAACTTTAAGATTCCATAACAAGCCACATTGAAAATTTCGAGACGGAGCATGTTATAAAACACGTCGATTAGGTAGCTAACAAACAAAAGTGATAAGAGTTTTCAACCTTAACTCAATTATGTTAAGTTGATTTTTGCAACTCATAAAAATAAAAATAACCGTCAGAATATGTTGATGTGCAATTTTGAACTTAATGTTAAGTATGTAAGGATTAAAGTCAAATTGTTTCAAAATGCAACTGCGATGAAAGAATAAAAAATATTATGCGAGTAATATACCGAACGTTGGGAATTTCAAAGCGGAACTTGTTAGAACACGTCCAAAAATACCAAACTACGATGGAAATAGGTAGGTAATAGATAATATGTATTGCCTACTTCAACTTTAACTCAACATTATTTCATTTGTTATGCATAAAACTTATCAATACTTACAAAGTTTAAATGTATCTAATTTGAACTTATGTAAATATTTAAATTGTTGCAAAAGGTTGGAAAAACCAACTATATCTTTGGGACAGATTTAAGAGGCTCAAACGAGGGCTTTTTGTGGAAGAGACAGGCAAAGCACGCGTTGGCACCATGGGCGCCCGGGCGGCGCTCTTCCATGGGTGGTTATAATCGCTTACCATAAGGTGTCTATTCGTTTGCCTTTTATGTTATAAAAACAAACAGGTAGGTATAAAGGAGGCGCGGTCAGTAGTGCAAGCGCAGTAGTGCGCGTGCACAAGGTCGTGGGTTCGAATCCCACACAGGATAATTATTTGTGTGATCCACAAATTATTGTCCTGAGTCTGGACTTTGTGTAAGCTTTTAAATGTTTGTAAAAGTCCCCGCGACATAAGAGTAATTAATTCCTAGTGCGGAAATTATCTATATAAGTATAGAAAAAGAAATTAACGAGCACAAGTTCATAGTTAAGTAAATTATTACTTCCCCCTTTTTAAATAAAATTATAATGCCTTGACAAATAATAGAAATAAACTTACATTATATGTAGTAGCTGTAACTAGCGTACTCAAGAGAGGCTGTCTAGTATGCGCGGCGACAATGACCAAATCTTGGTCAGCGGTGGTAGCTCTTTGATAGAGTCGCCTGTGATGAGGCGTCAAATCGCCCCCGGTTTCCTCATTTCGTCGCCACCAGAAATGAATTGTAGTTCTCTAAAACAATAATTATAGTAAGTTTCTAAAAATAGTTAATATCCTGCCTGGGATTCAAACCCACGACCTGATGCAGGGCAGCCGATTACACTAACGCCAGTCTACCGAGCCTGTCATGTTTAATAAACTTTAAACCAACTATATCAATTTGATTCAATTGTCAAATTAATACTAGTTTATCTGCGGCCTAGTAACTAGTAACATAAAATGTCTTCTATATATTGTCCTAACACCTTTTTCAAACCAAACCAAGTTTTACTCCGTCATTTGCCAAAATGTATTAACATAACAAGATTCAATAAATAATCGTAACTGTAACAATGTGATAACTGAAGATTTTAATGAGCCCAAAGAAACACAACCTTCCTCTATATTACTATAATATTATTACCAACTCTACGTCTGTTTAGGTAATTAAATAAAGGTCTATTAGAAAAGAGTAGAGTAAGTAACATCTATACCAATCCGTCTGGCCAGCGTGGTATTAGTAGGCCAAGTAACCCTCCGTCACGGGAGGAGGCCCGTCTCTGCAGTGGGACATTAATGGGCTATGTTATGATGAAGTAACATAGAGTTATCTCTCTGTTATTGAACTGCAATACAACTATTACCTAGTTTATCTTTTCTTTTAAATGCTTATATAATGTAAAAAGGAATACCAAGATAGTTTACCGTTATTTAAATAAACAGACAGAATATTAATATGCATATACATATATTAAACAATAATTAAAAAATGTTAACTGTGACACTCACCGTTATTCCAGTTCTTCTTTCTATTTCCTTAACTACTTTCCCGTAGAACTACAATTATACGTCTTTGCTGTGGTGTTAATTGTGGCGCCATTTTATTTTTTCACTAACATGAACGCCGAACGAAGTAAATATTTGGCACTAGTGATTGTAAGCGATCCAACGACCGGGAGGCGACTGATTTAAATTTTAAAGTTATGGGAAGAAAACTAGCGCGCCCGCGCCCCTTACGAAATGTCCACGTGTGCGCATGTAGAACTGTAGGTGTGTGTAAGCATGTAGGTGTGTGGGCCACCACCCATTCACGAGACTTAAATCTATGTGTGAAAGAAGCGCTAGCGCAGTGATTGGCTGATGACGTCGTCCGAAGTCCCTTTCGAACGATTTTCTATACTATAATATGCATAGCTAAAGTTATATCGGGTGTCTAACTTAACGTGTTGCTGTTTGTACCTGTATATTCTAATATTGTTAATTTCTGTTATTAAAAGAACTTATAAAGAAAACAGCTGTTATTTTTACATCATAGAACCCTAAAAATATTATTTTAAAAATAAAATACAACGTTATAATTAAAATAAATGGTAAAATAAATTAATATAAATGGTAAATTTGTAATATCATGCATGTTGCTTAGACTTTTTTGATGTGTGTATTTGTACAAATACTTTTTTTCTGAGGGACATGCAAATCAAATAAAAATAGTGTAGCTATTAAACAAATCTATCATAGTATCAACGTCATTATACGAATTAATTGAGCACCAAGGAATTGAATTCAGGTCATTTCTAGGTTTTAACTCTGATAGTATTTTTTTGCTTTAAAAATGGATTTTGGAGATATAGACCATTTCCAAAATGATATTGCGGACCTAAACAGCTTTGGCAGTTCGGCAAATAGAAGAACAAAAACGTATAAAACACGTTTTGATCCGCTTCAAAATTTAACAGAAGAAGAGTTTCGATTAAAATATAGGTTCACCAAGACTAACATGAGGCGGATAATAGAGTTATTGCGTCCTAATCTCCAAGGCGATACCCGAGGTGGAGGTATCTCCATAGATCTCCAAGTAATGGCAGTAATCAGATATTGGGGGCGTCATGAGGTGAGTGACTATTACAACATATCTAAATACAATTTTTAAATTACTTGTGAATCTTAAACTAATTTTTTTTTGTATTTCTTTACACTGTAATGCTTACATAAGTAATGTAATTTTAACATTTACCTTTAGATTCAAGAAGACTGCGCCGATATACATGGCATGAGCCAGCAGACCTTGTCCCGCTTGGCGCGCAAGGTGGCAATTGCCTTGGCGTCTAAAAGCTCCCTATTCATAAAAATGCCTTCAAATTTTAATGAAGAAGTGGCAGCAATTCGCAAATTTGAGGCTATATGTGGTATGCCAGGTATAAATGGGGCTATAGATTGCACCCACATAAAAATAAGAAAAGTTGGTGGAGATGTTGGGCAGTATCATGTCAATAGAAAAGGTGTTTATTCGATAAATACCCAAGTAAGTATCCTTATGTAATAATTTACCTATATGCTTTACTTTCATGTAGGTACTGGTCAAGTTAGTAGTCTAGGTTAATCTACACATAATTATGCTTGTTTGTAATTTGGTTACAGGTTGTCTGCAATGCGGACTTAAAAATATGTGACATTGTTTGTCACTGGAGAGGGAGCACGCATGATGCTCGAATTTATAGGGAAAGCTCTATAAAGAGGCGCTTTGAAGAGCTAGAGTTTCATGGAAGGTTACTAGGTGATAGTGGGTATCCCAGTACACCATATCTCATAACGCCTATACTCCGACCCACGCCTGAAGAAGATAGGAATTACAATCACCGCCACATCCTAACCAGAAATGTTGTGGAAAGATGTTTCGGAGTTTGGAAGCAACGTTTCCGAATTTTGCAGGAGGTGATGAGAGGGTCATACAGCACAATAAAAACCACGATTGTTGCCTGTGCTGTGCTGCATAATTTAGCAATTGATTTTAAAGAACATGGTGAGTATTGTGGTAACTAATATATAAAATACTAGCTGACCCGTGCCCACTTCGTTGGGCGGCAAAAAAAACGCGTTCCTTTTTTAAACATAAATATTCTAATACTGCTACACTCTTATTAGTCATAGCGTGATATTATATAGCCTATGACACTCCCCGATAAATAGTCTATTCAACACATAAAGAAGTTTAAAAACAGTTCAGTAGATCCAGAGATTACCCCCTACAACGTCACAAACTTTACCTCTTTATAATATTAGTTAAGAAATATATTACCTGAACTATTTACAAAATTTTTCTTGTTTTCAGATCCTGCAAATCTTCAAAATTCAGATGAATCAGAAAGTGGTTAAATATTGTTAGAAGAAATTGTTTTTATGTTTAAGAACTTTATAAACTTTTTAAAAATTATTTGTATTTGTGTGTTTATATAAGTGATAGTGTAGCAGTGTTTGTGTTTTTTGTTTACGAGATTACCAATATATGTGTGGGTGTGTGTGTGTGCTAGGATAAGTGTTTTCGGTTTTAGTAGGTATATAATTATTGTTATCCGCGTGCTGACGGAGTAAGAATACAATATGTCAACACCCCATCTCATCCCATGTGTATCGTAAAACCGACTAAGGGACTGTCGGTGAATATTATCTTTACGAAATAAAAAGGAAAATTACACCCATTACCAATCGACCTGTCCCTGCAGTGTAGGCTGTTATGGAACAAAATATTTATGGTAAAGCTTTGGCCCCTCGTTTACGAGATAAAGTTGCAGTGGGCGTGGGCCCTAAATCATGTTTTAATTCAGACAAGCATTTCTTCCTCTAGCTAGGAAATAAAACTTACAAAACAAATAATTACTGCTTGGATTAGATGTAGTTTCTATACCGCTAAAGCATGCCTTAGTAAGCTGTAATTTAATAATTCATAGACTTTTTGGCTAAAATCATTTATTTACAAAATTAGGTAAGGCACAAAGATAGGTACTTAAAAATATAATTTTCTACAGTTTAGTAATTTTAGCTCTCCAATATTCCTCTTCCAGAGCCAATAAAGTCATTCTTTTTTCATGCAACTCTCTTTCGCGTAGCATGGTCTCCTCCCTCGCTTTTTTTGCGAGCAAAAAAATTTGGTGCTCGTGACTTGAGCTGCAGCAGTCATTCTTGGATCTGTGAAAATATAATACAAATCTAAGCTTAACTAACTTGTATGTAAAATCATCACGTTAGACCGATGACCTGGTTAGGACAGCGAGAAACCGATGTATAAGGGAGGCACAGGACCGCACAAGGTGACAATATTTGAAGGAGGCCTATGTTCAGCAGTGGATGTCAATTGGTTGACATGATGATGATATAAAATCTTTGTTTTTTTATTATTAGTCATTCTATCCTTTACTAAATGTAAAGGATAAAATGACTAACTTTTATTTTGCCCTGTCAAATATAAAAAGAATCATACCTACCCAAGTTTTTGTTTTTTATTCCTTCTAACTGGTTCAGGTTCTGGAGCTGAAGGTGCTGGAATGTCTTTTACAGGCAGTGGTGTGGCCAGTTCACAATTAATAAGATCTACGGTTTCTCCTGGAGCGTTTTTCTTAACACCCTGAAAATATAATTTTACAAAACAAATTGTATTCATTTATTTTATTTACAACCAATTTATCAGGCCAGTGTGGTATTCGTAGGATGGAGGAGTACCTCCATCTGTAAATATAATGAATAAAAATATAGCATGTTTAATAATACCTGTTTTGTGTGAAAACTGATACAGGCAGTGGTGTGGACAGTTCACAATAATTATGATCTACGGTTTCTCCTGGAGCGTTTTTCTTAACATGCTGAAAATATAATTTTACAAAACAAATTGTATTCATTTATTTTATTTACAACCAATTTATCAGGCCAGTGTGGTATTCGTAGGATGGAGGAGTACCTCCATCTGTAAATATAATGAATAAAAATATAGCATGTTTAATAATACCTGTTTTGTGAAAACTGATACAGGCAGTGGTGTGGACAGTTCACAATAATTATGATCTACGGTTTCTCCTGGAGCGTTTTTCTTAACATGCTGAAAATATAATTTTACAAAACAAATTGTATTTATTTATTTTATTTAAAACCCTTTACCAATATATCTGGCCAGTGTGGTATTTGTAGGACAGAGGGGTACCTCCGTCAATGGAGACTTTAAATAAAATAATAAAAATATATCATGTTTCAAAATACCTGTTTTGTAAAAAGTGATACAGGCAGTGGTGTGGCCAGTTCACAATAATTAATAAGGTCTACGGTTTCTCCTGGAGCTTTTTTCTTAACATGCTGAAAATATAATTTTAATTAACGAATTGTATTTATTTACATATTTTATTTAAAACCCTTTACCAATATATCTGGCCAGCGTTGTAGGACGGATGGGTACCTCCGTCAATAGAGACTTAAAATAAAATTAATAAAAATATAGCATGTTTAATAATACCTGTTCAGTAAAAACTGAATCACTATCAAATGTATTATCAACAGTGAATTCGTTAGGAAGTGCGTTCATGATTTCCTGGTCCTCAGGTGGAGGACTTGACGGGGGAGGTCCTCCACCAGTCATGGATCTGGCCCTTCTAAAGGCAAACTCAGATTTCTTGGCATGATTTTTCATGTTTCGCCATTGGTTGTGGAGTTGTGCTAAGTCCCGCTTATAAATGTTCATAACATTATAACTGAAATTAAATAAGTTAATAGAAATTAAATAAAGTAAATCAATACGTATCCAAATAAACTCAAGCCAAAAAGAAAATGCAAACCCACCATGACAACACCTCCTCCCAAGCAAGCTTTTTAGCTGCATTAGTGTTACTGCTAGTGTCTTTATTTTCAATTATATGAGATCTCTCCAGCGCCAAATTTCTAAGCACTTTCTAAAATGATCAAAATATGTACCTAGTTAGTTAAAGAATTCAGAAAAATTTGTCAAATTCATTAGGCGAAAGCTTTTTATCAATAACAAAGATTAGATTAGTCTTCATACCTTTTCCTGTTCGTTCCAATTGGAAGATCTATTTCTTTTTAACGCCCTCAAGGGTACACTCTGACCGGCATCCATATATATCATATCCATGTTCAACGCAAAAAAGAAAATTAATAAAACAGAAAATTATTATTTTAAAATTCGCGGAAGATTTTGAAATTTTAACTAACAGTCACGATGTGGCATGTCGCCGCTCGCCATAGATGTAGAAAATCCAATTTTTCATAGACAATATATCCGATTTTACGAAAATAGTTGACTATTTCATCAATTATCTGTGGTTACCGCATTTTGTATCGTTCTTTGTTCTTTTACATCATATCTTATTTAAGCAACAGATTATCTGTTTTTATAAGTAAACAAATTTAGTTCATTGTTTAAATGCTTAAGAATTGATCATGTAAGAGACGGCTAATCACTGCTTTTAGAGATTTTTATAAGTAAGGGGGTTATTTTGCCAATGATTACTACACGAGTTATTTATAAACAAGATAAGAAAGTTGCGTTAGGCCCTATTTTGTTTTAATTAGTTTAACTTCATCAAAATGTAAAAAACAAAAAGGTCTTCTATACGTCTAAAATTCGTCGTTCTGTCTAAAATATGGACTTAAAGTTCGAAATAAAGATTTATTATTATTATGTTTCTCTTTTCCATAATACTCGGGTCTATTGGAGACCCGGTTCTTTGGAAGGCATACATCGGGCCGAAGCCAAGACGAAGAGGCCCTTTAAGAGATATTTAATCTGGTAATGGATACACAGGGCAGATACCATCTCTGAACGCACAATATGATACATCCAGAGATGGTCCCTGCCGAGTGCAAAAACTATTGTAGTGCATCTCTAAGGATGCGATGGAAATTTAAATAATAGTCTATGGATGAGTATGTTCGGTGGATAAGTTATTGGGCTATGGAAGGAGACTACCGGATACCTGTCGTGATTATTATTATTATTATTATACCTTTCATAAACTTTTATGATACTTTAATACAAACCGAAAAATTGTACTTGCAGTTAGTTGAACCATCATTTAACCAAATGAATAGTTTTTACCTGATTTAAACAACACATTAAAACGACTTTTGAAAACAAATACCTCTGTGGGGTTGCGTTATACACAAACATTTGAAAAATGTCAAAGACTATGCATTCGGCTCCAATGTTGAAAGCCATTTTAAAGATTTTAAACTACACTGGCGAACAAAAAAATCGACTCACTTCATACTTTCTCATTTAAAGTGCCCTAATTTCAAAATTAAGACCTAAATTCTAATTTAGATCTTAAATTCTTTAAGTTCTAGGTATTAGCTTTAAAATGAGTACAAATAATGTTAACTTGCACTCATTTTCCTTAAAAGAAAATGGGGATAAACTTTATGAGTCCTAAAACTTGAAGAATTCAGTGGGAAATTTTTTAACAAAAAACAACATAACATTTAATAAAATCTTTATTACAGAATAAAAATCATTTTAATACCTAGTGTTACCCCCCCCTAGCCCTTATAACTGCTTCCAATCGGTTCTTCATGGATCCAATAAGGTGCTTCACCCTTTCCTGCGGGATGCCATTCCATTCTTCTGTTAAGGCTGCTTGCAGGTCATCTCTTGACCCTGGTGCAGGATTTCTAGCCCGGACTCTTCTCTTCAGCTCATCCCATAAATGCTCAATGGGATTCAAGTCCGGACTACGCGCTGGCCATTCCATAACAGTTACCCACGTCTTGTAGGTACTGCCGTACAGCATTTGAGCTGTGTGGACGGACATTATCCTGCATCAGGATGAAGTTATCGCCAACGAAACCAGCATATGGAACTACGTGGTCCCCCAGGATTTCTCCGATGTACCGACCTGCAGTCAATCCTCCTACATGGCGGCCGGTTTCAATGAAAACCAAGTCGGTTTTTGCTTCCAATGAAATACCAGCCCACACCATGCAGGAACCACCACCATATGCAACAGTTTCTGCTATGCAGCATTGTGCGTATCGCTCCCCCGGCCTTCTGTACACTCTTCTTCTTCTGTCACTTCCATGTAGACATACTCTGCTTTCATCGGAGAAGAGAACAGAGCGCCACTGATCTTCCGTCCAATCAACGTGTTCTCTCGCAAAACGAATACGGGCTGCTCGGTGCGCTGGAGTCAATTTGGGTCCTGTTGCTGGTCTTTTTGGAGTCAGGGTAGCTGCCTTGAGTCTTCTTCTCACCGTCCGGGAACTGACAGCTACTCCACGCGTTTCTCGGAGCTCCCGTTGGATTTGAACCCCGTCGAGTGAACGATTTCTCAGTGAAGTGCTGACGATGAAGCGATCGTCTCTCTCTGAAGTGGATCGTTTCCTACCGGAACCTCTTCTTCGTTCAAAGCCACCAGTCTCCTGGTACCTTCGGTATATTCTTGACACCGCTGACTGGCTCATATTCAGAGTACGAGCCACTTGACGTTGACTCATGCCCTGTTCCAACAGGGTAACAGTTTGAGCCGCTACTTCTGGTCTTGTGTCCATATCTGGGAAGTCTTCTTGCTTGGAAATTCTGGAGATGTGTACCTGTTGACGTTTCACGGTCAACTGATAAAGCTCATAGGGGTGGGTCGCTTTTTATACCCCCTGAAGTCGCGCAAAATCAACTGAGTATACGAGCATAAAATTATACAGTTAACGTTCATAGACTACTGTTAGGTTATTTGAGAGTTAAAACTGCGATTATTGCTCTTTTTTTAAGTTTAGACCTAGAACTTAAATAATTTAAGACCTAAATTAGAATTTAGGTCTTAATTTTAAAATTAGGGCACTTTGAATGAGAAGATATGAAGTGAGTCGATTTTTTTGTCCGCCAGTGTATTTACTTTGACACGAAAAATTAACGCGTGAGTTTAGACGAGTTCTTAGTACGAACTGGGTTTATCAATGGAGCTGTAAAACTTGGCGCCAGTGAAACTTTGGGCACTATTAAACGAACGCATCCACCTCTGGAAACGAGAAGAATAGAAAATAAATGCCCAAAACCAAACCGTATGGAGTGTGTAAATCAAGATTTTGAGGCGCAGTCTATTTTTCACGAGAGGGCTAGCGGTGCCCACACCCAAAAACATTAAAGCCAAACCAATTTATTTTTTTGCAAAACGGCATCGCGGCAAATAAAAAAATCACCGAAAACAGGACTATAATCACAAACACATGCGCCTTCGATTCGATTTCTCAATCATTTGCTATCGCCTACAAAGAACGGCCAACATTTATAAACTCTGCTGATGCAAAGATTAAAATAGGAGAATTTCACGATTTTCTTTCGTTGATAAAGAAATTAGAAAATACCAAACATTGCAATAAAAAATTATACGATCTAAGGTCAAAATTACTAATACAAATTTTTAATCCTATAAATGTTAATTACTAAGTTGACTGTTCGTGTAACGCATCAGAAATTTTAGATGATATATGTACAAGCAGCATATTTCTGCTACACGACAAAAGATTTGTTCTAATAGTATGTGTCACAGTCATACAGAAGAAAAAACACCGTATAAATGCAAGTATTTGCCGTTAAACTTAGAAATAATAAATAATAAAAGTATAAAACATCGTTAAGAAGCTTGTGAATCATGCTAGAAAAGTGAATTTACTCCAGAATGCTATATTTGTTGCGCTGGATATGTATCATTTATGTACGATGTTAAAGACATTATCATTTTTGAACTTCATGACGTCATGGTACCGTTATAACAAAACGTAACCAATAATTGTTACACCTTCATAACCATATCATATCGATATGACTCACCAAGAAAACGGTTTTTTAATAACTAAAAATTATCACTCTCACTCAAACTACAAAACCGAACTTAATCAATCTAGTTACCAACCGCTACAAAACTAAACCATTAACCATCTATTGTCAATAACTACTAGCTACATAACTGCTGTCTCTCTATCCAACTTACAGACGTTGTAAAAGTGTAAATGAAATGGAGCGATTGTGCACACAACACGGAAGCATGATCATAATAATGACAAACTGTCTTGTAACTATTTCTGACGATTTTATAAATAAGGAAGAGTACAGGTCATTTAATCTTATAGTTACAGAAGCAGTAACGGCATTAAAAAATGGCTTGAAGGAGAGGTTTGCTGGTGTAGAGCACAGAAAAACTTTTGGGCTTTGTACTCTACTAACCATGGTTTAAGCTACTTTGTTTTAGCAACGAGTATGCTGTATCAGAATGAAAAAAACATACGATATATTTAATAATTGGGCTTATTAATAAAACCAGAGTTACTGAAAACGTAACTCAAGAAGCCCAAGCATGTGCATCAACTTCAACAAAATTAGTGCGTGGGACACGTTTGACGCACTGATAAAAAAAAACAAACCCGAGGAAAATGCTCATGCAAGGGCTATTAGAGAGCTGCAGATGTACTGCGATGATGAGGTACTGCCACGGAAAACTGAAGGTAAGTGGTCCAGTCCATCACAGTGGTGGAGAGATCATAAAGTGATCTATCCACATTTGGCAGAACTCTATCGTACGAAGTGCAACATTGTCGCGACGTCCGTTACGTGCGAGCGTCTGTTCTCGTCAACAGAACAAATTATATCGGAGAGGAGACGAAAAATAAATAATAAGGAGTATACAATTCTTTCTGTAATAGAATACGATCCTGCTTTAAAACCCGAAAGTATTGGACATTATAGGGCTCACTGGTATAGATTTTTTTTTAATTTGTTTGAATGTTACGATGATCTGTAATTTAATTAATAAATAAATAATAATGTAATTTTGTAGCCTCGATACAGGCATTGCCTAGTGTAGCTACCATTAAAAATGTATTTAGTTATAAGTGGACTGCAAATAAACTTTATTATTATTATTCTCTTTATTTACATTTTTCACAATTCATTACATTTTTAAATATAGATATAAAAATAAACACATTTAAAATTATAAAAAAAAGGTAGACCCACCAGCATCGGGTACAGGGACTAAGCTACTGGTGGTTAGGGCTCCAGAGATAGGAACCTCCTCACAATACGTGCCGTGTCAAGCAGTACTGCCTTCTGCATCAGACCTATGATCCAACTGTCAAGCGAGAGTCTCCGTAGATGTTGATATAGACTCTTTGGAATAAGTCCATTGACCGAAAGTACTATCGGAACAATGATCGCCGAATCAACATTCCACATGTCGACAACCTCGTGAGCCAAGTCCAAATATTTCGTTTGTTTGTCTTTTTCTGCTTTAACCCTTTCAGACCTAGCGTCCACGATTGTGGACATAAACTTTAAAAAAATATTTAGGTAGCTAAACCAATAATTTTACATTTAAACCTTTTGTACTCATTTATACACATAATAAAGATTGTAAAACCATACTCGTTACGCCATCTTTTATCACACATTGGCGTTATTTCGACACGTTTGAACCAGTACCGACCAAAATTTGAACGAGTGCAGGTAAGTCGTTTATTTTATTTCTAAATAATATATAATAGTGGGATAAATGTATTGCAATAAATGTATACTTATAGAATATACTTTAGTTGTCATGTGTAAGGTATTATTTATATAATTTGTTGTTATTTTTTTATAAAACTCTTTTTTTTTGTTTTGTCCTCATTTGTGCACATTCGTACCAACCGAAAATTTCTCTATAACATAGTAAATATTTAGTTATTTACCAAAATGAGGTAATTGTGCTGATTTATCAATTACTTCAACTATTTTATTATTACAGATATACCAACTTTATGTTTTGAAACCGAAAACACAACGATGTTCACACGAGAGGCTTTGGCTGCTTTGAGGGATGGTAATTTATCGGACTTGTTATTGTCTTCTGACGATGAAGACGAAGGTAATTCTGTTCCTGAATCAAGAGTTCGAATTGGGGCAGATATCGTGCATAGGCAGCAAAGACAATCATACCCAGTGGATTCTGATGATGAAGACCTACATGACGTGTCTGACGTGACGGAGTACATGCCACCAGAAACCGAAATCGAAACAGCAGCTGTACATTTCCAGGTATCCGACGTCACTTCAGCGTCTGATGAAGGTATGTTTTCTAATCTTACACCTAAGCAGGGAATAAGATGGAGACATAGACAACTAGAGAATAATATAGCGATCGAATGGTTTCCACCAATTGCTATCGATCCTGTTGTGCTAGCCCCAGTTGATTACTACTTTAAATATATTACGAGAGAACTATTTTCGATGATGGTTGAAATGACTAATCTCTATGCTACACAATCAGGAAGAGTCAGGTATAAGCCGACATCTATAGAGGAGATGGAAGTACTATTCGGCCTACATATTGCGACTGGGGTATTCAAATATCCAAGTCTGAGAATGTACTGGGAAACCAGTATCAGTATTCCTTTATTTACGGAAAACATGACGAGAGACAGATTTTTTGAACTGAGAAATAATTTGCACCTAGTCGACAACACACAAATGCCCCAAAATTGTGAAGATGCCTTCTACAAAGTACGTCCTATTTACGACACAGTCAGGAAACGGTGCTTAGAACTGCCATTAGAAAAAGAACTCTGTGTCGATGAACAGATCATTCCTTTTACAGGAAAACATCCTGCTAAGCAGTACATAAAAGGAAAACCGTGCCCATGGGGCATCAAGTTATTTTTTTTGTGTGGAAAGCATGGCCAAGCTTATGACTTTGTACTATACCAAGGTGCGTCTCCTGAACTCGATAAAGATCATGTAAAGAAGATTGGATATGGTGCTTCTATTGTTTTGCATTTAGTGAAACGAGTCGGAGAGAACCGGGGTCATGAATTATACTTCGATAATTACTTTTCTTCGTACCACTTGTTACAAATTTTAAAACAAAAAAATATCATGGCTGCCTGTACTGCTCGAGTGAACAGGTTCGCAAATCCAACATTGTTAACTGATAAAGAAATTAGTAAGAAAAATAGGGGTTTCTCTCAAGAAGTAACTAGTTTGGATAATGATGTTACTTTAGTAAAATGGTTGGATAACAAACCCACTAATTTAGCATCTAATTTTGTGGGAATTGGGGAAACAGATATTGTAAAAAGATGGTGTAAGAAAGATAAGCGTTACGTTGACGTTGAAAGACCAGAAATTGTAAAGAAGTACAATCATGCTATGGGAGGAGTTGATTTGCTTGATCAAATGATGAGCTATTACAGGACCTTCATAAAATCCAAAAAGTGGCCTCTCCGCATGATTTTTCATGCATCAGACCTGGCAGTCATTCAAGCTTTTAGGGAATATCAAAATGATAGTGACTTGCTTGGGGTCCCTAAAAACAAGCAACTCACTTTACTTCGTTTTCGGCGTCAACTAGCCGAAGGTTTGGTTTTGCGTAACAAAATGGTACCAGCTAAAAGAGGACGTCCAAGTACCAGTTCTCCAATGCCGAAAATTATTCCAAGGAGACCCGGAGAAGTCCGTCCTGCGTCTGAAATAGCTCGTGATGGCGTTGGTCATTTTCCTGCACACGATGATGGACCTGGGACTCGATGTAAAATGGTAGGATGCAAAGGCAAGTCACGAGTAATGTGTATTAAATGTAAAGTGCACTTATGCCTAACCAAAGATAAAAACTGCTACTTAGCATTTCATACATAAATGCTAGGAATTACTTATATAATACATTATTAGACTGATTATAATTTTGGTTCCTATTAGATTATTCAAGAAGAAAGAAGACTGTTATTTTTTAAATTTTATTTCTTTTGTAATAAAAATATATTAATAAATGTTATTTTATTTTAGGATATAAGGATCCTTATAAAATAATAAGTACTCATATCGTCAAGTACGGACGTCCGCATTTGTGCACATAAAGAAAAAGTGATTTTTCACGAAAATTAAAAAACCCTGATTTTTTATTTTATTTTTCCTAAACTTATGTATAGACGTATTACTATTAAAATTTAAATGAAATATTAAGGACAAAAAAAAATAATTCAGGTTTGAAAGGGTTAACAAGATTCTCGTCATGAGGAATGGTAACATCGATTATCATTGTACGGCGTTCTGACCGATCTATCACCACAATATCTGGCTTATTGGCAACAATAGTCCGATCAGTGATGATAGATCGGTCCCAATATAATGTAACACTACTACGTCAGGTACGTACTTATAATACGGTACTTCTGCATCGACAAGATGATATTTAAGAGCAAGTTGTTGGTAGACAATTCTGGCTACTTGGTTGTGTCTATGCAAGTATTCACCATTCGCAAGACGAGAACAACCAGAAACAATATGTCTGAGTGATTCTCCGAGACAGTGACATGCCCGACATATGTCAACTGTACCATCCTTCAGGATATATTACCGATAATTCTTAGTCATTACGACTTCGTCCATAATTGCAAATACAAAACCTTCGGTTTCTCCAAAGAGATCACCGAATCGCAGCCAGGACACAGATGATAATGTGTCAACATCAGGCCCATTTAAGGCCCGGTAAAAACGACTGCTTTTCCATATTTCTTTACGATCATCGATAGTTTTTATTATAGGTTTGCGCCAATTCTTCTTAGCCAAACAAAGCGGAGTAAGTCTGACATCTACCGACACATCATCTCTGTGTATATCCGCATCCACAGTGAGTAAAATATTCTCTGAGATTGTACACCTCGCGATTGTGGAGGGTCTTAGCACTTAAAAAACCACGGCCACCACTCTTTCGTGGAATGTACAATCTCATTACTGAAGAACGCGGATTATGCATTCGATGTGCTGTCAGTAGAGTTCGAACTTTTCTATCCAAAGCTTCTAGTTCAGTCTGTGTCCACTTTAGTATGCCAAAGGAGTACATCAGAACCAGCATGACCCAACTGTTATAGGCACGAACTTTATTGCCCCCTGTCAAAAGACTATTTAAAATCTTTTTCAAGCGGGCAAAAAAGCGATCCCGTAACTGTTGTTCATGTCCGTTTCCGTTATACATAAAGCCTGTGACATACCAAGGTATTTGTATGTGTCGGGTGGAGAGAGACATCTAAGTTTTATGGAATCTGAAAGTTGTAACTCATCAGACTCCACAACCTTTCCTCGCTTAACATGCATGACAGCACATTTATCCACACCAAATTCCATTTTAATAGAATTACTAAAGATTTCTGTTTATTTAAGTAAAACTAATAATTGGGATTTAGTTGGAGCAAATAATTTCAGGTCATCCATGTACAGGAGGTGGGATATAACTTGACCATGTCTCTTTAACCGATAGCCTAACCCTGAACACTCCAGCAAAGTACTAAGAGGGTTCAGTGCTAAGCAAAACCACAACGGACTGAGACTATCACCTTGGAATATACCTCGCCTAATTTGAATAGGCACGTCGTTTCCTAAGCCGTGTCTACATCCTGAATAAAAAAGAACCGAATTCCATATTGTCATACATGTGCATAAAGTGCATAAAGTTGCATCAAAAAAGTGCATTAAGTTGCATCAATCTTATACAACTCCAGCACTCTCAGAAGCCATGTATGAGGAACAGAATCATACGCCTTCTTGTAATCTATCCAACATGTAGACAAGTCCTTTCGGTTACGACGTACCTGTTCGCTAATAGTAGTGTCAATAAGGAGTTGTTCTTTAGTTCCACGTGCCTCATTCCTACATCCATTTTGAGAAATGCACATGATAGAATTTTCTAGTATATGTAAAGATATTTTTTTTCTCAAAATAGATGTAAGAAGTTTGTATATTGTTGGGAGGCAAGTAATTGGTCTATAGTTCTTAGGATCCATGGAACTACCTGATTTATAAAGTAAGTGGGTGACACCAGTAGTAATAAAATCTGGTAGCGTACCTATTCGTTTCTAAAGATGACTGGAAATGAGAGGCTAAACAAGCGTGGGAACTATGGAGCCATTTTAACCAAAAATTGTGCAATCCGTCTGGTCCAGCTGATTTCCAATTTGGAAGTCGACGGACTGCACAAGTAACATCATCAGTTGTTATAATTACTGGCTCCATTTGGTGAATACGTTCACACGCTTTTTCAACATCCCCTATCCAGCCATCTTCTGTATGATTGACAGGCACCGACCAAATGCTGCGCCAAAAATCGTTCGTAGCATCAGCATCAGGTAGTTGCATGTCAACCAAGCCTAGAACAGGTCGCTCCCAGTTTCGGTAAACCCACCGCTCATCCTTTTGGAATGCACGATTCTGGGTATATCGTTCCATTCTCTTTTTAAATCTTTTGATACGATTTGCCCACGCATAAACCTTCTGCTTCAGGAAGTCAATGCGTTCTGTGACATGTAACAAATAATCGCATATTATTATTATTTTCTTTATTTACATTTTTCACATTAATTTATATTTTTAAATATACAGGGTTACAGGAAAAGTCGTGCTAGATCCGTTAAGGGCTTGGAGTATCCATCATTTCTGACTTATTTTACTATAAAACACCCTACCCTAAACTTAACCCTTTTCGAGATATTCGACTTTTAATTTTTTTATGAAAAATTGCCGATTCTTACCTCCGGTTTCTGAATGACTGATCAAGTCAAAATCAACTACACTCGGCAAAAGTTCCGGGTCACTAGCATTTACTTCAATATCTTGAAAACGAATAAAGCTATCGTATTGAAATAAATTGAACTTTATAGAGAATTTAATGTTACTAAAATAAAATGCATCACATTTACTACTGACCATTTATTTTATTATGTTTAAAAGGACAAATTAAAAATGGCGTCATTTTGCTTGTAAAACCAAAACTGAAAATATTGAATTTTTTATATTTACAAGTAGTTTTAACACGGTTTAGTACTTGGTATTACCCCCACGTGCTGTCTGGACTGCTGCAATGCGATTTGGCATGCTGTACACCAAGTTTCCGAAACACTGTTGGGGAATGTTCTCCCATTCCTCTACCAATGCATGTTTCAAGTCACTAAGCGTAATTAAAGGAGGATCTTGTTGTCTTACCCGTCGTCCGAGCTCGTCCCAGGCGTGCTCGATTGGGTTGAGGTCGGGGCTACGTGCTGGCCACACCATGGGACGAATATTCACCTCATCAAGGTAGTCTTGCACTACACGAGCAGTGTGGGGACGGGCGTTATCCTGCATAAAGATGGCATTCTCACCAAGTCTTGCCATAAATGGACCGACGTGCTCGTTGAGGATTTCATCCACGTATCTTACGCCATTAAGAGTACCGTTTTCGATCAGTACAAGCTCTGTTCGGCTTTCCGCAGAAATTCCAGCCCACACGAGTACCGAACCACCACCGTATGACACCTTTTCTTCAATACAGGCTTGCATAAATCTTTCTCCTGGTCTTCTGTACACCTTTGCCCTTCCGTCGTGTGTATACAGCATAAATTTTGATTCGTCCGAGAATATGACATTTGACCAATTTTCAATCGTCCAATTCGAGTGTTAGCGTGCATAAATTCGTCTTGCTATACGATGGTGTCTCTCGAGTTTCGGACCATTTGCGGGTCTAAATGGTTTTAAATTACCTTCAGCAAGTCGCCGTCTTACAGTCCAAGTAGAAGGGCTGCTTCCACCAAGTCCTAAAAAATGATGAGTCAGTGCTGTTCCCGTAAGAAACCGATTTCGTAGCATAGAGTTCACTAAATATCGATCTTCCCGTGCCGTCGTACACCTGGGTCTGCCTGTTGTTGGTCTGCGTAAGTTCAAACCAGTTTCTAGAAACCGCTGGCGAACACGCTGAACTGTAGACAACGATACACCGACTATTCTTGCTGTTTCTCGCTGACTGCTCCCATTTTCCAGGATCGTGAGGATTCTCGTACATTCCTCAGGTGTGAGTGACATAATTACCACTTTAATAATGACTATTGGATACCTGGATGACTCCTTATAAATACATTTTATGACAGAACAAAAACAAAAGCAAAAACAGTAGTGAAAATTAGAAGTTCTGATTTAAAAAAAATGGATCTTTTTTTTTATAACTTTTTTAATGCCATTACTTACCGCCAATCAATAAGTTTTTATATGTTTAATGAAAGATTATTAAATTGTCTATAAAGTTCAATTTATTTCAATACGATAGCTTTATTCGTTTTCAAGATATTGAAGTAAATGCTAGTGACCCGGAACTTTTGCTCTCGAGTGTAATTAAGTGTCAAAACTATAATTTTCAGGAACTAAAATGACAGTTTTGACACTTGATTAGTTGATTTTGACTTGACCAGGCATTCAGAAACCGGGGGTTAGGCTACTAAATTAATTTTTTATTTTTTTGTGTATCTTAATATTACTATTATTGCATTTTTACATGGGTAATAAGATGCTTTAGGACGTCAATAATTAAAAAAGTGCATAAGTTAATTGAATGGACCGTAGTAGACAAGTAAAGGTTAAGAAAACCAAGAAAATATTGGAAAGTTTATTTTTCTCTAAGCCATAACTAAAAAAAACATTTGAGAATTGTTCGGCAGATGTTTTTCTAAATATCTACGTTTCATCAGCTATCTAAGGAGGTATAACAGTCTAAGGTTTTATTCAATTCCATTGAAAAAAAGTTAGTTTATAGGCGACAGAGAAGAAGAAAGAAAATTATTACTTAGCCCTAAATAGTAAAATAAAACAATACGTGAGCATGAAATGTTATTTATTGAGGTTTTCTCATAAGTTTTTATTGTTTACAGGTCATGTTCAACATGGCCGCCTCTATTTCTGACACATTGTCGCATCCTTCTACGGAGATCAGTCTTCACTACTCCAATGGTCAACGTGATCCTTATTTTGTTTGCTGCATCCACAATCCTTTCTCTTAAGTCTTCTACAGACGAAACTGGATTCGGCTCGATAAACTCTGTCAAAAACGGACACATGCGGTACTCGACGACCAGGGTAGCGAGTTATGTATTCATTGCGAGCTTGCGCAGACACATAACGGCAGTATCCGTAACAAATAAGCATATCAGCATATTCCTCAGGTGTGTAGGACGTCATCTTCAACACTTCCGTATCACAGGTACAAATCAGAGTCCGGTTAACAAGCACAGTAGTCACAAATCAGAAGAAATAGTCCAGAATCACAGCCAAGTCAAGAAAAAGAGAAAAGATTATTTTTCTCTAAGCCATATCTAAAAAAAAACATTATGGGAATTGTTCGGCAGATGTTTTTCTAAATATCTACGTTTCATCAGCTATCTAACGAGGTATAACAATCTAGGGTTTGTATTACATTTCGTGGAAAAAAAGTCGTTTGGACGCTCCAGGTAGCAGGTCTAACGGTCCCGCGTTTATTGTATTGAAGATCCAGATTTTCTAAGAAATATCTTGTGATGAGTCCAAATTTGATCAAGATGGAATAACAAATTATCACAATGCCCATTACTGGGCCCCAAAAGAACTAAGAAATCCCAATAAGAAAAGAGTGAAGGGGTCCCAACGAAGATTTAGCGTGAATGTGTGGATGGGCATTATCGCCAATCATTTGATTGGTCCTTACTTTCTCCCGTATAATGTAAACGGGGAAAGCTATGAAAATTTACTGATCTGATAATCTGCCACTCAACTTGATCAGGAACATGTGGTTTCAACACGATGGCTGCCCTGCTCATTTCAGGAGAAGTGTCAGAGACTGGCTGAACACAAATTATCCTTACAAATGGATAGGACGAGGTGGGCCGTTGCCATGGCCAGCAAGAAGTCCGAACCTAACCACCATGGATTTTCATGTGTGGGGGTGAATGAAAAGTACAGCGAGCCGATTCCATTTTTATCTGTAGAAGACTTAAGAGAAAGGATTGTGGATGCAGCAAACAAAATGAGGATCACGTTGACCACTGGAGTGGGGCCGTTCAAGTATTACGTAAGCACTATAGGGGTGTTTGTTTTGGGTTAGTCCCGCTATGGTATGGTCCCGGTATGGCACCCTCTTAAAATACCTATCAAAAAGTCCCGCTATGGTACCCTTCAGTTTTTGGTACTGTTGTAAAGAAAAGTTATACAATGCGTTAAGAAAAAAATAGTATTAATAAAAAATATCTTTTCTTTACTATTATAGTTAAGCAAGATAATATTTATTAATACTATTTTTTAAACAAATCACGCTCGGTAATTGTCGTTTCACTTCAGGTAGTTACCTGACCAACCGGTTTTTTCGTAAAACAATAGAGACGAGCCCTTCCTCGAATTCGTATCTAGCTCTTCCCTTTTGTTTTTATGAAAATAGAGAGAGACAGTATTATTCCGGGTTTAGTTTGCTATTTGCAGCTGTACTTTTGCGATATGAGTAATTAGGATAGCTTGTTAGTTTATCTATTGCAATGTCTGGGTCAAGTAGTGCAGTGGTGTAAATTTAATAATTATTGACAGTCGACGCGGTGGAAAAACTTTATTACGTGCCGGACATAAATATATTAAACGCAGAGAAAATAAAAATTCAAGTACTTGGCATTGTGTAAATAGGAGAAATAGTATTAAATGTATGTGTAAAACGAGGAAAACTAGACGAACTGAAATGTATTATACAATCCATACCTACCACCGTACATATAATTTTGCTTACAGAAACATGGATACAGAATGAAAATCAAATTGCTCAACTACAGATTGATAATTACACGCATTATTACAACTATAGAACAAACAAAAGAGGTGGCGGAGTATCTGCATACATACACAATAATCTAAAACACAATATTAGTGAATCGCGGTATGAAGATGGCAACAATTACTTATGGGTACAAATTGAAAAATTCTCCTTGGACATTGGTATAGTCTACAACCCAGGCAATACAAATATTGAAAAATTTCTGGATACGTACAACATACAATTACAACAACGTAAAAGAGCAATAGTGTTCGGGGATTTTAATATTGACCTTTTGACAAAAAACAAAACACTAGAAACGTACAAACAAATATTAAACGAATCAGGACACAAATTGCTAAATAAAACTAACAAAAGCTATTGCACAAGAGACTCCAACACAAAGAAATCTATCTTAGATCACGCTAGCACAAATTTAAAAGGCGAACACTTTAGTATGGCTATTATAAACTCATCTATGTCAGACCACAAACAAATTTACTTACAAATAAACAAAATGAAACCCCCGCCAAAAATACAATTGTACTACGAAACACTAGACTACAAAAAACTATATACAAGTATGGAAACAAGCGGCATAGAAGAGATGGCAGATAGCTATAGTAAAATAGAATCTAAAATAAAAAAATGTATAGATGAAAATAAAGTACACAGAAGAAAGATCTTAAATCCACCTAAAAAAGATTGGGTTAATGAAGAAATAATAAATATAATCAAGCAAAGAAATCGGCTATGGATAGAACATAAAAATGATCCTGAAAACAAAACACTAGAAAATAATTACAAAGAAACCAAAGAAAAAACAGCGAAACTCATCCAAAAAACAAAAAATACATACTACTACAAACTTTTTACAAACTGTGCAAACAATCCCAAGAAAACATGGACCCTTATAAATAACCTAGCTAAAAATAAAATAGCGCAGAATGATGGCCCTACCAAACTTATTATTGATGGTAACATAATAACAGACCCAGAAAAAATCTGTGATATTTTTAATAAATATTTTGCAACGATAGGGTCTACATTAGCAAGTGAAATACCTAAACATTATTATGACTCTGAGCAATCTATCCTCAGACCACAGAAAAACAATGCTAATGAACTGCTTACGCTGGAGCCATGCAGTGCTGATGAAATCATCAAAATAATAAATGAGCTCGATCAGAACACAAGTAGCGGTACAGACAAAATAAACACAAAAGTGATAAAATGCATAGGTAGTCAAATTGCACCTGCACTGGCCAATTGTTTTAACAATCAGATGGCAGAAGGACGATTCCCAGACCCCCTGAAGATCGCAAGGGTAACACCAATCCACAAGTCAGGAGACAAAACTGATCCTAGCAATTACCGACCAATCTCGGTTCTCCCTATTATATCAAAAATACTAGAGAAAATTATACACCGTCGTTTACTTACCTATTTAGACTTATTCAAAATTATTTCTGAACGCCAGTACGGATTCAGAGCTAAAAATAATACTACTGCAGCTGCTGTTGATCTAGTAACTAAAATTAGAGATAAGATAGATAATAAAAACATTGCTATAGGTATATTTATTGATTTAAAAAAGGCTTTCGACACTGTAAGTCACAAATTGCTGTTAGAAAAATTGTCAAATATAGGCATCGGGGGTAGTGCACTCCAGCTACTACAGTCTTACTTAACAAATAGACTCCAGATAGTTAAAATAGGAAATGATGAAAGTACTGTCTTACCCATGATATTTGGTGTCCCACAAGGATCCATACTAGGACCCTTACTATTTTTAATTTACATAAATGAAATTTCACAACTAGGATTGCAAGGCCACCTAACCCTATATGCAGATGATACTTGTTTATTTTATTTTGGAGTCAATATTAATGACATTATATTGCAGGCACAGAGAGATTTGGAAATTTTGTTTCAATGGTTTCAACAAAATCTACTAACCATAAACATCTCAAAGACATGTTACATTATCTTTAGAGCAAAAAATAAAGTGATCCCGCCACACACTCCATTAACAATAAATAACATACCACTACAGCAAAAAACCCACGAAAAGTACCTTGGCCTAAGAATGGATAGTTCGTTATCATGGAATATACAAATTGATTATGTTAAAAATAAAATTTCATCACTTATTGGATCGCTTTATAGTATAAGTCAGTGTATACCAAAAAACCTACGGTTCACTATTTACAATTCACTAATCAAATCACATTTACTATATTTAATTGAAATCTGGGGTAGTGGTGGGAAAATAAAATTACAGGAACTGCAAAGAATGCAAAACAAAATTATAAAAATACTATTTCACTATCCACGTCTTACACCAACACACATTATATTTAAAGATACTAAATTGATGACCATTAGACAACTTTACATTTATAATACTTGCATTTTAATTAGAAAGAGCATAGATAAAACCATTCACAGTAACCTAACATTCACCAAACATTCACAAATAAGTAAGCGTAGTCTACGCAGACCTAGCCTTCTTGTCCTACCAAAACCGCGTACAAACTACGCCAAAAAGAACATCACATATGAGGGAGCACAATTTTATAATAGATTACCATCTTGTATAAAAAATGTAAGCTCCTTCAGCGGCTTCAAGTCTCAACTGTCGAAGTATATCATTGAATCGATTCAACTAAACTAGCTACCTGTTATAAGTGTTGATGTACTCGTAATTGAGTGTGAAGCTGTTGAGGGTGTCGAGTTTAGCAAGCTTGAACTGTATTCACTGTATAATTAGTTAATAAGTTGTTGTTTCGTGTCGAATATCGGTGACTTAAAATAAGTTTATATTTATATTCTCATGTAAGTGGCTTTTTTGTCTTTTTGAGAATAAAGAAATTTAAACCTAAATGTAGTGGATATATAACTATTGAGAATACCAATAATACAATAGTTAAAGATTATAAACACAGTGATCAGTGCGTGCCACATTTTGAAGACAATGAAGTTCAAATGGCTATAAGTGAGTGCAAAAAAGAAGTAAATTCAAATTACGGATCAGTACAGAAAATTTTCGAAAAACACATGGGTAACTTAGACAAAGGGTTACACCTTACAGGAAATGTTCCTGACTATAAAAAATTAAAAACAGTATTATACAGACACCGAAATAAGTCGTTGAACGTACCAAAAACACAATTTAAGAATGTGGAAGAAATTATAATACCAGAAGAATTTAATAAGTATGTATTGGCTGATTATTGTAATGAAGACTGTAATCGAATAATTATATTTTCCTCGACAGAAGTAAAGGAATATATAAAATGTGTAACGCATTACTTTGGTGATGGCACTTTCGACGGCTGCCCAAACCCATTCGAACAAGTTTATGTCATTCATGGAGACATGGGAAGCACTGAGTTATCCACGAATGTAGCACCATTATTTTATATTCTGTTAAAAAACAAAGAAGGGAAAACTTATGAAAAAGTTTTCGAATTGATTAAACAAACTTTGCCTGAATGGCGTCCATCGAAATTTACCTTCGATTATGAAATAGGAGTAATAAATGCAGCAGCGAAGATTTTTCCTGATATCAAAATAAATGGATGTAACGTACATTTTCAAAAGAACGTTATCAAAAAAGCGAAATCTTTAAATCTCATGGAACACGAAGAGTCCTCGAACCATGTTAAGCAATGCATAGGCTTGGCGTTTTTGCCAAAACAAGATATTGAAGACGGCTGGCTGCATATAATGGAAAATAGGTATAATATCTTGGTTACTTTCCAAAATGATGTTTGAGTACTTAACTCTAATTATATGGCAAAAAAGTAAAGAACAACAATATCAGTAAGGACCTGTTAATTTCATTGCTTTACAAGTACGAACGTTTAATAAGTATTTTTTTCAGTTTCGACGATGAAGCTATGACCAAATTCAATGACTATTTTGTCACTCAGTGGCTTGAATATCCAGACCTCATTTGGTGTTGCCATAATGAACGCCATAGAACAACTAACTTGGCGGAATCATGGAATGGCAGATTCAACAAAGTTATTGGAAAAAATCCCAGTTTATTATTGTTTCTGCAAACAATTGGCAACGACACATGTCACTTTGATATAAAACAAGCCAAGTAAGTTGTATTTTTTAGACAATATTTTTAAGCAGATATAATATTTTTAAAAGCAGATATATATTTTTTTACATAATACGAGTACATAGAAGAATTTGAAAATGGATTTGATTTTATTTATTTTGGTAGATATTATTGGTTGTCGCCTTCTATTACAGACGGTTACTGAAAAAAATATAGCTTAACTTAAATAACTGATGATTTTTGTTATAGCTTTCGACTAAAAAGATCACCTATAAATTCAAGAAAAAGAACAAGTATAGAAATCGACCGCCAGATTCAAAAGCTAACAAAAAGTTACGAAAATAAAGCTATCTCCATTGGTGATTTTCTGATTAACATATCAAAGTCAAAATTTCGATCAGAACATTTAAAAAAATAGTTTATTTTAATTTTGTTTTTAGCCTATTAAAATGTTTAATACTTTTTCTCGATGTTGATTATTTTTTGTAGTTTATGTTTACAATTTGCGCCTTTTTCTCCATGTTGATTATTTGTAATTAATATATTTGTCTAGTTGGTTGTTGATTATTTTTGTAGTTTATATAAATTTACAATTACTGCCTTTTCTCAATGTTGATTATTTGTAACTAATATTTATGTCTGGATGTTGTTTTTATTTGTAGTTTATAATATTTACAGTAATACTTTTCTGAGATGTGGATTTTTTATATTTTTTTTATTGTTGATTATTGGTAATTAATATTGTTGATTATTTTAAAAATTACATTGCAATTAATATTTCGTTTTACTGTTTGATATTTTTTTATAAATATTTTGAATTAGTAAAAGACTGATTTAATATCGCAAACAGACGTTTTATTGATACACTCCTAAAAGTATTTATTTATAGATACACTTTTCTTTTCAGTTGTACCTTCTATTGTCTAACGTAGATCTAAAAGATGGGTCCATAGCGGGACTTTTTGATAGGTATTTTAAGAGGGTGCCATACCGGGACCATACCATAGCGGGACTAACCCTTTGTTTTGTTTTGCTTATTTTGGATGACATGGGGGGTAGGGGAGTCCAGATGATGATTACGTCATCGATAGTTATTTACTTTTTTACACGAATGGCAACCCTCACATTGTCTATGCTTGAAAACGAAACGCATTTTCGGGGATTCCCGCAAATATACACGCATACGTTTAGGCACTCGCTTTAGAATCGATTCGGGTAATTACCGCGCGCTGTTCACTTGTCTAAATTTCTTCTGTCAGTGTATTGTTTTGTTCGGATACTATAGCGAGTAGACGTATTGTAAGCATAGCAAAGCAATTCAACATTTGTGTTACCGTTGATTCCATTAGCCAAAGTTTAACGTTTAAATAAGATGTCGTTTCAAATAGACAAATCCAAGTTATACCAAAAATTGTTTACAAGTTTAAAAAAATCTCATACAAGTACGAAAGTACAAAATGTACAAAAGTTAGTTAACGAAGTGTGGCGAAATTATAAATTACAAGCAAAGTCCGACAAGGAACTAAATATCATTGTATCTAAGAGAATTGAAGAAGAATTGCAAGCGGCGTCTAAGAATAAATCCAATCTACTACATTTTTTTTCCAAGGTGAGTGACGAAGTTGCTAAATGACGGTCTATGGCTTTAAATAATCTTTAAATGCAGTTTTTATTGCATACTTTGTATTTATGTAGTTTAATAAGAGAATCTTTAGCAGAATCAATAGAAAGTTTTTACTTTTAGGCAACGACTACCTGTAAACCTGCAGAAAAAACACAAATTATACAGCCAGTTCCAAAAATTATAAAACAGGAAGAAGATAAAATAAAACCCGGTAATGAATCACAACAGCAACGCTAAAATAATGAAAATGCAGATAAACAGAGAGCAAAACCTTCTCAGGAAGCTATGAAAAATAAGATTGCTCTACTCGAAAAAAATCTGAACGCTTTGTATTCTTCCAGAGATACTATGCCAAGCCGTGCTGAAGTTGATAAACAGATCATTAAGTTGCGTGAGGAAATAAAAACAGCAAAACAGTCTTTAAACAGGAAGATTCAAAACGCAGTTGCCCACAAGAAACACAGGGATGGTATGAAAAGAAAGTTAGAAGATATTTGTCATGAAAATACAGAAATAAAAAAAAGACTATCTCTGAGGGATTCAGTGGGACGTCTTAATCTTGAAAGCAATCAACCATCACTATTGAAAACAATTGCGAATATAGCTTTATTTGGGAGTGCAGCAGATGATAGAAGACGAACGGAATCTATTCGCAGCGTAAAAACTCTTGATGAACACAAGAATTACGTAAAATAGGATTTGACATTAGTCGCAGTGGGACATATCTTCGTTTGATTCCCAGAAAATCTAATTCTGCAGAGGGACGAAGACATGTATCGACAGTCCCTGTTAAGCTCATTCGGGCTCAAACTGATCACCACAAGAGCCACTTAGATAGCAAGTTCGCTGAAACATCAATCCATTATTTATGCGGCTCCTTATAAGAAAAAGTTTATTTCAAACATTGACCAGAAAAAATCGAAGAATGCAAGATATCCAGTTTGATAAAAAATACAAGCAATTATCAAGAAAATTTGTAAATGGGGATATAGACAGCATACGTTTTTTGAAAAGGATTATTTATTACCGGCTGAAATGCAAAACTAAAACACGAGGTTATTGATTGACGTAAATATTGCGGTTATTGCGCGTCTATCTTGCTGCTTTCTTTCTTTCAAATGAGTTTCCTTTTGTAGTATAATGTTATAATATGCATTACCATTAGTTAAATAAACAACTGGCCATTTGATATTTTATTTACCTACATTACATTGTTTATTTAAAAAACCCTCTTAATTCCTAAATATTTAAATGTAAATAGCCTTTCCGGTCCTGTAAGCACGTTAGGTTATGGACGTTCAGGGAAGTGGACGTTCAGGTAAGTAGACATTCAGTGAAGTAGACTATCGGAGAATGGGACATTCAGGGAAAGAGACCTAATGAACCGACTGGACATTCCGGTAATAGGACCTAACGTTCCGGAAGGAAGTTTTTGTACCCTTTCTCATCTTTCTCCTTTTACACAAAATACATAATACACGTTTTAAATTCAAACGCAGTTACCCCTCCATCACCTTCATGCCAAATATAAACAACAACATCTTTATTGTTATTTAAATAAATTGTGAAAATATGAATTTGCAGAAATTGCAAATTCATATTTTCACAATTTATTGTTAAATTTGTTTATAGTATTGAGCTGAATCCAATAATTTTGGCACAGCTGAACACTGTAAATCCATGGTAGCGACACAATGATCATTTGATGCTTCGGAAATTGCTTTCTTCTTAGCATCACGAGCCTCGTTTTTCTTTGAAATATGAGTTGAAGTCTTCTTCACTTAAATTCCCTTCTTTATGTGCAACACACGTGTCGCACTGATCCTTTCTTAGCTTAAAAATTGAAATCTTTTGTCCTTCTAAAATCTCGCCAATCTTTTTCCAGACACCATTAAAAAAGATTTGTTTAGTGACTGGCGTAAAGTAAATCAAGAAAATAACGACATCAACAAAATGTTAATGCTAACAAAGAATAATGTAAGTGAAAGCAATGCGTGGAAACCATTGAAATCTGATTCGGTAAATAAATGGCTGGACGAACTTCCGAAGGTCCCAAGTAGTGTTGCTTATCGATAGTTCACTATCGATTGTGTATCGATAGACTATCGATAGTCAACGCAAAAGCAATAGTATCGATAGTCTATCGATAGTATTTTCACGTTTCGATAGTATCGGTACTATCGATACTATCGATAGTGAATTTAGAGCAATACTATTGATTAAGGCAATACTATCGATACTATCGATAGTTTTACGTAAGATACTATCGATAGTATTGTTATTTCTAATAAAATTCACCAGAAACAATCGATACAATCGATAGTTTTATACTATCGATAGTCAGTCATGTTTCGATAGTATTACTGCTATTAATTTAATGTAATGTGCCAAGCTTATGAAGTCTTCTGTTCTGTGTATTTTGTACAAGCAAGTAAAATATTTTTTTGCTATAGCAAGACTGACTGCAACGAAGTTCAATAATTAAAGTTGTAAAGTACCCACTTGTGTGTGAGGTTTCAAAAGAAGTGTTTGAAGTATATTATAAGAGTGAAATATTTTATGTTCGGTGGTACTTCGTGAATTACATCACATATTATTATCCTGTTTGCAATTAATATGGCACTCGCAAATACAAAAAAGAAGTCATCGGCTATGTGGAAGTTTTTTGAAAAAAAAGATGATCGCATGGTAATGTGTAAACTATGTTTAAAAGAATTTAAATATAGCAACAACACTTCCAATATGAAAGACCATATGGTACGTAAACACCCGGAAAATTTACTACCACGTTGTTCATCGCTTAATGAAGAACAACGTGAACAAAATGAAGGCGACAATTCTTTTACTGAATCCAGATCGTTTTACGGAAGCAATTCTTCGAGACTAAAATATCTAGATTTTTTATTTGTCAAAATGATAGCTCAAGACATGCAACCCCTGCGACTCGCTGATCATGAAGGAATGAGAGAATTTGTTAAAGCGCTAGATAATAAGTACCAATTACCATCAAGACATAATTACGAATAATCTTCTCCCCAAACAATACACTAATCTGAAATTAAAGTTATTTCAATTGATAAAAGATGTCAAAGATATTGCCGTAACTACTGATATGTGGACTTCTACTAATAATCAGGGCGTATGTGCAATAACAATACATTTTATTGTAAAACACAGATTGCAATCAGCTTTGCTAGCAGCCGTTGTTGTAGAGGGACATCATAACGCCGATAAAATTTCTTCGGTAAGTACCTACCTACCATTAATTAAATTATAATCCCAGCCATTGGAATAGATTAAGAATTAAGATATATTTACTAAGCTCAAAACATCTTAAGACGTTACCAGCGTGATACTTTTTTTATTAAAAATTTCAAAATGTAAAAGTGATAGAAAAATTTCAGCGCGTTAGTCATTGTCTTCGATGGTTCACTGGATTATGGGTGAATTTAGCCTTTATTTTTCCTTCCTTTTATTTTTCCTTCAGCCTTTATATTAGGCTGCAGACATCTGTTTTTTAATAAAACGTACTTTAAATTAATGACTATAAGAATGCAACGCATTAAGTCTAGGTTGCCATTAACAACTAGCCGCAGTCACCTGTCTTTAAATTTAGCGTAGTAAATTAATTTATGTACTTAAATAATAATAATATAATAATACTCCTCACACATTCACACAACGCCATCTTGTCCCAACTAAGCTGATCTTGTACTATGGAGACTAGACAACGGATAAACATACTTATACATTTTTTTTGGAAATTGCAGCTAAATGTTTTTTTTAAACTTTACAACATGGTTGTAAAGGAAATTATGTATGTGCAGAGTTAAAAAAAAAATGGTTGCCAGCTCTCAGTTAGCTGCAAGTCTTGGATTGTCAGGTATAATATCAGAGGGGTACATTAATGTAGTCAATTTACAGTCATCTGGTTTTTTTTAATAAAAAAAAATATTATCAGTTTTTTTTATTAAAAATATAATTAAATATAAAATCTAATTTATGTTAAGATAATACAAGTTTAACATTTGATATACACGATAAACCATGGCTGCCAGTTAAAAAGTCTTGGTTGCCACGGTGAATTTATGTATATTGTGGTATTTTTTGTGTTATGACTGGAGATTATTACTTGAAAATTGACTTTGCATGTGAACGTTATGTAGGATAGTGAATTAAGAGTGATTGTGTGTGATCCATAATCTTGTTTGTAATTTTAAATACTACGGGTACATTTTAGCCCCGTACAGCGCAAATTGGCCCTCTCAGGAGTCACCCATATGACACGCATATGTGGATGCTAACTCCGCTCGAGGGCTTAAATTTATTTTTTTTATATTAGTTTTAAAATTTTATGAATAAACAATTATAAACCTAATCGTAAAAAAATATCTTGCAGGTTCTGGACGAGGTTTTGACTGAGTGGAGTTGTCGAAACAAAGTGGTAGCTTTAGTAACTGACAACGCTGCCACCATGATTAAAGTTGCAAAGATCATGAAAGTACGTCATATTCCTTGCTTTGCACACTCATTAAATTTGGTTTTTAAAGATGTTTTGAATGAACCCGAGCTCAAGGAACTGATGGAAAAATGTAGTAGGATTGTCACTCATTTTAAACATAGTACTGTGGCAGCAGACAAGTTACGATCTGTTCAAAGACAAATCAATAAGCCAGAACTGAAATTGATTAAGTTTGTGGAAACCAGATGGAATTCTGCGCTTCACATGATGAAACGAATACTAGAAGTCAAACAAGAGCTGACACTGGTTTTAAGTGACCATCCAACTGCACCAGAAAATCTAACACCAATACAATTTTCAGATTTAGAGGAACCTGCACAGATGCTATATCAGGTGAAGAATATGTCACTATGTCTCTTATAATACCATTGATAAAAGGCTTAAGTTTAAAAATGGTTGAATTAGAAAATCAATGCAGTTCAGGTTTTGCAAAACGAATAATTGAGTGTATGAAGACCTCTGTACAAAAAAAACTAAAATTGTATGAAAATAGAACTCCGTGTATGATTTCTACGCTCCTGAATCCCCATTTTAAGAGACTTGGATTTAAAACCCATTCTGACACAGAAAACGCAGCTTCAATCGTCAAGAAAGAATATTCTTCATATTTATCGTCTTTATATCAACAAAAATCAATCACTGAAAGCATTCCTGAAGTATCTGAAGAAACAGTAAGTCCCCCACCCACAAAAAGGTCCAAACTTAAAAGTTTACTGTCATTTGTTGACAATGAACATAACAATAGATCTACTTCTATTACTACTGATGTTATAGTAGATATGCGACAATATTTAGAAAAACCCACGTTGCCATTTTCTGATTACCCAATAGAGTATTGGAGCCACCAAGAAAACCAATTAAAACACATTGCATTAAAATATTTGTGCATTCCCGGAAGCTTAACTCCATCAGAAAGAGTTTTTTCAAAAGCTGGCATATTAATTACAGATCGCCGAAACCGTCTTAGTTCCAAGCATATCAACAATCTGCTATTTATAAATGTAAATCATAAATTATTCTAAGGCAACACTGTTTATTGATTGACTTAAATAAAACATGTTTATTATGATTATTATAAACTAGATTTCAGCTTAAGGTAATTTTCAAAAAATCCTTCCTTAGTACAGTTTTAGACCTTATAAGGAACCTACGTGCCAAATTTGGAATCCCTAAACACAGGGCTTGGGCTGTGAATTGAAGAGAAATTGTTACGAATGTAACAATAATTACGAATGTAATAATTGCAGTAGGTATTAAAAAATTACATATTATATTGTTATAACACATTACATTAGTAGATTAAGCAATACTATCGAAACATGACTGGCTATCGATATTTTGAAACTATCGAAACTATCGATAGTATCGATTTTTTTTGGTAAATTTGATTAAAAATAACGATACTATCGATAGTATCGATAGTATCTTACGTAAAACTATCGATAGTATTGCAATTACCAATAGTATTGCTCCAAATTCACTATCGATACTATTGAAACGTGAAAATACTATCGATATAACTATCGATATCCTGAATATTTTTCGAGGTCAACTATCGATAGTAAAACTATCGATGGTTCCGCAACACTAGTCCCAAGTAATTATTGTCGTTCAAGTAGTTCACGGATTTACGTTGATGACGCACTGCAGTCTAATTCAAAAATGCATAAGGAGTATTTAAAATGGTGTCTGGAAAAAGGACAAAATAGAAGAACTGCTATGTGTCAATAAAGCACAAAGCGGTTTGGGACGCCGATTTTTGTTTGAACGATACATAGCGGAAAATGGTATTTTCGTATTCTTTTGAGATATCACAAAACGGGGTTCACAGAGATGGGCATGCCAAATTATGTTTAAAAAGTAAAAAAAGTCCGATCAATGTTGCGAGTGAAACGCAGTAACAAGGATAGAAAGTCTAAAGCCCGATTTACACATGTACTTACTTGTCGATGTGTAAATCGGGCTTAAGCGAGAATATTGTTAGGAATTTTTCTGTATGATCGTAGTCACTGATTTTCTGAAAAGTCATTATCAAAACAGCTCTTATCAGAGCTACTCACTGTTTCTATTGACTTAATCTGTATTAAAGTCATATATAAAAACAGCTCTTATCAGAGCTAATCACTATTTCTATGGATTTATTCTGTAGCAGCCACGGCAGCTACAAAGTACAGTCATGGAATTTAAAGGTCCGCCACCTTAAGGCCTATTTTCGTGTGCTTATGCAGTATGAGCGATACTCTGCTTTACCGATTGAATATGACATAATATTGCAGTCAATGGTCGGCTGTCACAAGTAGGGATGACATTACAATATCGGTTACCTAGGATACAAAATTAGTCCTTCGTGAATGCTCGTGAATCGGAAATAATATTTATTATTATTTAATATTACTTATTTAAAATTCAAGTTTTATATTCTGTGGCTATAGGTATAAAAAAATATTATTTAAAAAGTAATAAAAAACAGTAATAGACATTGACAATGAAACAGAAGATATCACAGCATATTAAAAGTTTGTAATGACTAAACAGGCCTGTTGGCAGAATCATCGATTAACTTAGGAGGCAGTATTAAAAAATAGAACAGAATAGACTCATTATAAGTTAGTTCATTATGAAGGTTTGATGTTGACATGTAACTAGACGTCGGCCAAATGTGAAAATGAATTTGAACCTTATTATCATACCATGTGAGTACAATTTTATGTGTTTTGTCTATACAATGCTTTAGTTTCAAAAGGTACAAAGAGTTTTCGCCTTCACAAACGAATGAAAAAGAAAACTGACGGACGTTTTCTTTCCCCCACTGTACATTTGAATGATTTTAATACATTTTGATTTATTGCTGTGTAAGAGTTGTTGTAAGTAGGATAAAGGTGAATTCAATTCAAGAAACTGAAGTTGACGACAAGCGGTGTACTTTGTACTGACATCTTGCTGTTTATATAGAGGGGTATAAAAGCAAATCCGCCTCAGTCCAAAATTACATTTTTTTAACTGGTTACACCAATCGATAATGCAGAAAATCTACCACAATATGTGAAAAAATGTAAAGAGCAAATCCACCTCAATCACTGTTAAAATGTACTTTGAAAGTAGCATTCACGTGCAAACCCGCTTCAATACAAAATTTATTAAAAGCAAATCCGCCTCAGTCACAATCGACCAATCAGAACGCGTCATTTCAAAAAATTTAAGATGGCGAATCAGTTACTTTTCATAGTAAGTCATCTGCGGATAGTGTTTTGTTTTTTTGTGTTTTAAACTTAATTTGAATAGTAATGGAAGAAAATATTCAACCTGCTCGTGCAGGACGAGCCAGGAAACGCGTGAGAAATGAAGAACAGTGGAAGCGCGTGCGGGCAAAGGCCGAAAGGTAACGAAATATTCACTTGTTTTTAGGCCGTTATAGTAGGGTCTGCATAAGTATTTATAGTACTAAAATTCAAAGTATTATTAATTTCTTTCAAAGTATTATGATCGCATTGTATAAATAATGCGTAAACATTCCATTAAAATCCTCAACCCAAAAATAAGGCGCCACTGGTTTGAATGCTTTGTGTGTTAAGGGTGTTTGTGCTTTTCTGTGATACCGAAGTTCGTAAGGGTTTAACCAATTTGGATGCTGTTTCTTCTTTATTTTAAAGCATGGCTGGGTTTGAGCTGTAGTTATTGAGTTAAGCATGATAAATTAAGCCTCGACAATATAAGTACTAAAAATATATATATTTTTTTTAAACATACAGTCAAATCATTAACAGTCAGTCAAAAAAATCAGGTTTTACCTAAAATACCGGACCAGATCACCTATTACAGTAGACAACTTTATATATATGTAGAATCTAGGATCGGCACTGAGCGGTATATAACCTATGGTTCGGTGGCTAACACGTTAAAATAACACAAATAGCTAAGTACACAAATAATTACATTTAGGACGACAACGAACGGACCTTAAGGTCCATTGTTCGTACAGTAGTAGTCTTGTGTAGGACATGTACGATGTACGGTTAGGAAACGTTACTTGACAGTGTCCTAAGAGAAACGTTTCCGAACGTTAATCGGACATTCGGTCTATTAGTACGTGGGAGCGAAAACAAAACGCTTTCGCATCTAGAAGACGACCGACGAAAGGAAAACAAGAATGCGAGAGCGAAGAGCGAGAAGAAGTTAGTACCTAGTACCGCACCTTACGATCACCCGTAGTATGACTTGAATGTACTTGGAATCGAATGCCATTATGGCCGCCTGTGCCACAGCTGACCGCCTCGTTCGCTTTTGCGCGCTCGTAAAGCGTTCGCCGTTCGCCGATAATTGCCGAGGAAAGACGAAATTCAACGAACTATGAACGGAAATAAAATGTTTTCGAATAAATTAGTATTTTTTTTTAAATAAGTACTTATTTATGTTATTGTAAAATTATTAATGAACAGATATAGACATAATTATTATTTTATAAATTATTAGATTTTTTTAATTTTACAAGAAATTTTAAAAATATCTTGTTTTGATTGTTTACCTGTAAAATATTTCGTAGCCATATTGTTTTAATATTGTGAATACTGTGTTAAAACTTTTAATCGGTGTGGTTGTAATTATTTAGCAAACTTACAAGTTTATAATAATTTTTACTTAAAATTATCATTGATAAAGCTGCTTTTCGCTGTGTTTTTAATTTAACTTTTTTGTGCTCTGTGTGTTTTTTTTTGTTAAGTAAAAACTTTCTTGCTATTGTACCTACTGACTGTGGTCTGTGACTTTACTAAAAAGGATTTTATGGTTTTGTGTTTGCGATTGATCGCTGAATTGCTATTTTGTTGGAATTTGAATGGTGATGGTTTATTAACAATTTAATTTTAATTTTTTTGCTTACTAAGTACTAATTTATTTTTTTAAAATGGCTTCAAGAAGACCTAAAAGAAGCAACATGTGGTTGCACTACAAGGAGGGTGAAAATGAAGCTCAGTGCAATTATTGTTCCCAAAAACTTAGCACAAAAAACGGTTCACTTGGAAATTTAAAAAGACATTTAAATAATAAGCACCCTACGGTATCGCTTAACGTTCAGCGACAGCCAATGACTGATATTCCTATAGAAACTCCAATGTCAATGGCTCCAAACACGGTTCTATTACCTACAGTATCGTCTTCGCAAACCACTTTAACAAATTTTGTACGAAGACCACCACCCTCACGAAAAATTTACCAACTAGACCAACAAGTGGTTTCAATGGTGACTAAAGGCCATCATTCCTTAAGAATGGTAGAGGAACCAGAGTTTCGAAAACTTATTGAAATGGTAAGTAACTGCCCTGGGTATCAGTTACCAACCAGAAAAACGTTAACGAATACGCTGATACCCAAAATATATACACAAGTTTTTGACAACTGTTTAAAAAAACTTGAAGAAGCTTACTCGGTTTGCCTTTGTACAGATGGATGGACGTCAAGTGCAAACCAGAGTTATGTGGCAGTGACAGCCCATTTTATAGATAATAATACAGAGCTGCAGTCAGTTCTATTAGGATGCATAAATTTTAATGAGAGACACACTAGCGCAAATTTAGTCTTGTTTTTACGTCAAACCGTATCCGATTGGAATATTTCCAATAAAGTTACTTGCGTTGTTAGCGACAATGCTAGCAATATTCTAGCAGCGATCCGCCAAGGCGAGTGGCGATCAGTAAGTTGTTTTGCACACTCTTTAAATCTCGTCGTACAAGATGGCCTTAAAAAGATAACAAATATAATAACAAAAGCCAAAGATATCGTAGAATATTTTAAAAGAAGCTCCATTGCACAGACAAAACTGAAAGCCATGCAAAAACAGATGGGTCTTCCTATATTAAAATTAAAACAAGAATGTTCAACCAGATGGAATTCTTGTTTTGACATGCTAAGCAGATTACTGAAAACAAAAGATGCTGTCATAAGTACACTGGCATTATTGAGGAATGACTTAAATCTAGCACCGAGTGATTGGGACATAATAAAAATGGTTGTGCCGATTTTACAACCATTTTATGAAATAACTAATGAAATTAGTGGTGAAAAACATGTGAGCCTCTCAAAAGTGTTGGTATTTACTCAGCTCATGGCAAAACACGTAGTAAAATCTATAAACAACCCTAATAATATAAATAATGAAATATTATGTTTTTTAAACACGCTCCAAAACAGCTTAAATAGTCGTTTTCATGACTTGGAGACAAACATCTTATATGCAGACACTACCATCCTCGATCCCAGATTCCGACAAAAAGGGTTTCGTACACCGGAATCTTATAGAAAAGCCTTTGAAAACCTAAGACGCAGAGTGGCAGAAGTACGTCTAAGAACACAAGTTCCTGTAGTCGACGCTAGCTCAACAGAACTCGAGGAGGCGCAAACTACGGATACTATTTGGGGAGATTTTGACGCAGAGATGCAAAGAGTGACTCGTCCTGAAAATTCAGTCGCTGCTGGGATTAGGGAACTCGATAAATATGTAAACGAAGAATATTTGAGTAGACTGGAGGATCCTCTGAAATGGTGGTCTACTCGAAAACATATTTATCCACATTTGTATGAATTTATGTTACGCAGGTTGTGCATTCAAGCGACATCAGTGTCATGCGAAAGAATTTTTTCCAGCGCTGGTCAAATCGTCACTAACAGAAGACGTTTAATAAAACCTTCTAAAGTAACACAGATGTTATTTTTACACAATAATTTATAAATTTATAATAAAAAAAAAAAAAAAAAAAAGTGATTACAAAACTTAAAAAAATACAAATAAAAAGAATACATTGTTACTTTTTGTAAATATATTTTGTGTTAATAAGAGTGGTATTGTTTTGTTTTAGATCTTGTATTTAATTAAACAAAACATTAATTTCACAGAACGAAATAGTTGTTTTCTTTATAAAATAAAATTGAGTGACAGTCCTAGCCTATTAGGTATGAAGGAAAATCAAATACGACATTAGTGGAGTGTTTTGGTTTGTAGTTGCTTTTTGACAATTTACTAAATCTTTCAATACATAATAATTTATTTTTTTACAAGTAAAACGTTATATTGTAACATTATAAATACGATTTCTTACTATAATGGGTAGGTACTATGAAACCAACTGAATCATGACCCACTTGCCTGACAACTCGTTTGAAACTTGTAAGATCTATCGCATATATAATTGCACTTACAACGTTTTAGGTATCTACTAATAAAATTAAAATTAATTTTCACTAAGTACTTGCATTACGATATATTGAGTGTTTTAACGCTTCGATATCAAGGCTCCGTAGTGTAGCGGTTATCACATCTACCTAACACACAGAAGGCTCTCGGTTCGATCCCGGGCTAACACGTATTTTTGTTAATTTCTTTTTGTGTATTTTTATTAATAGTTTCCGTACACTTTTAATAAATTTGCTGTTTAAATAATAAAACGCTTTTACACTATTCTGGTACAGAATGGTTTTATATGAAATATTAATTAATTAATATTACGTATTTTTTAAATAATTACTATAACAGCATTTTTTTTAACAAATAACAAAGTAATTTAGGTATTTTTATTAGTAAACAACTAATGTCCCTACATTTTAGGATAAATGATTTAATAGCTTTATGCCCGTCGGTCTTCCCGCGGAAGCAAGACGGCAAGCCGCATAACAAACAAAGTGCGAACGAGGTATATGTATATGTACAAAAATGCCTGGAATTTCCAAGCCCATTGGATACAAAAAAATAATTACAGAAACTACGCTTTTGTCCGGGATCGAACCGAGGGCCTTCTGTGTGTTAGGCAGATGCGATAACCGCTACACCACTTGACCTTGACTTAGAAGCGCCCCAAAATACACTTTAAATCGTAATGCAAGTACTGAAAGTTATTTTTAATTTTACTTGTACTTATAGTTATATTTTATTTTACAGTAATACCATCTCTTCTTTTTATATATACGAGCTTAGTCGATATCTACTTTCCGATTTATTTTTAGTAATTTGGTAACGAAATCGGACATTCGGTCTATTAGTACTTTGGGAGCGAAAACAAACGCTTCCGCATCTTCATTCAAGACGACCGATAGGGAGAACAAGAATGCGAAAGCAAAGAGCGAGACGAAGCTAGAAGGTACCGCGCACCTAATAAAATTAAAATTAATTTTCACTAAGTACTTGCATTACGATATATTGAGTGTTTTAACGCTTCGATATCAAGGCTCCGTAGTGTAGCGGTTATCACATCGGCGTTAGTAGGATTTGAATGAAGGAGCGAATGCCATTATGGCCGCCTGCGCCTGCGCCATAGCACAGCTGACCGCCTCGTTCTCTTAGCGCGCCTGTAAGTACTATGCGTTCACCGATTATTGCCGAGGAAAGACGAAGTTCAACGAACAATGACGGAAATAAACTGTTTTCGAATTAATTAGTTATATATATTTTTTTTAAACTCAATTGTAATAAAAAAATTTAATGAACAGTTATAAATATAGTATAAATTAAAAACATTTAGATTTTAAAATTTACTTTAAAGAAATTTTAATAATAGCTTATCTTGATTTATCTGTAAAATATTTTCGTAGCCATTTTGTTTTATACAATAATGTGAATATTAAGTTACAATTTTTATTCCGTCCAGTTATACTTATTTACCTATATAAGTTTATATTGTTATACATCTACTGTAATTGATAAACCTGCTTTTCAATCTTTTCAAATAGGTACAAATACATTATGTTATGAAATTATTATAGGAACTACTAACAAATAGAGCTCTATGCTCAATTTGTTTCAAGACCGATTAGTACTAATAGTACTATTAGACTGTACTAGGACACAAACTGAATTGTACTAGAACAGAGCGCTCTTCAGAATGTCCGAGCAGGCACAAGACTATACAGTAGCAGAGCCACCCAAATGCATTTACAAAGTGTATCGGCTTATGAGCAGCAATACAGCTATGTAGAAATATACAGCGTAGCTGCACCGGGTAAACCGACAGTTTTGTCGGGAGCATGAGCTCTGCATAAGTCAGGTCCGAATACGAGACTGCCTGCACTACTAAGTGCGCGCTCTTATATAGGGCGATGCCTCCACCTTGCTCTCCCTCTCTGACAACTCTGTCCAATGGCGTGCACTTCCGCCAAGTGTTTACCAATGCAAACTACAATGATCTACTTCTATTAAGGTAAACATTGTTAAAGCTAATCAAATATTACAAGAGTAATTATCATAAAGAAACAATCATGATTTAATAGCGTTTTACAATTAAAACTAAAATGACAAGTTAGGTTATTTGTTTAGAACATAACCAAAGTTATTTGTTATCATAATAGGTTGTCAATATAAGTTCGTAGCTAGTAGATAAATCATTTTATGAATTAACAGACCACGTTTGATAATAATATCAAACGTTTATAACGTAAATAGAATAATTATGAAAACCATAGCTTATCCACTATTTCTATTTACAACCGTCTCCGACACGGCCAGAACTGACTTGTACACGTCCTCGTGTAATCTTGTAACTAACTACCAGTTAGATATCGTTCGGCCTTTCTGACAACAAGAAAAGAAAATAAACTTATGACACGTGATAAGAAAAATCCTAACCAGTCACATTATATTCTCAAGGTGGTTTACCAAAACTATTTTAAATAATTTGACGATCAAACACAACATTACACATAGCATAAACTTGTCGAAATCACACCATGGGATTCGACCGATTGGAGTCGAATAGACAACCCGCATGAGCGTCAAGATCAACCTCCAAGTCTCTAGACATCCAGTTAAGCGTCAACATAGACAACTCGGGCGTCAACATAGACAACTCGGGCGTCAACACAATTAGACAACCAAAGCGTCAACATAGACAACTCGGGCGTCAACACAGCTAGCCAACAAAGCGTCAACATAGACAACTCGGGCGTCAACACAACTAGCCAACAAAGCGTCAACATAGACAACTCGGGCGTCAACACAATTAGACAACCTAAGCGTCAACATAGACAACTTAAGCGTCAACACAAGTAGACAACCAAAGCGTCAACATAGACAACTCGGGCGTCAACACAACTAGCCAACAAAGCGTCAACATAGACAACTCGGGCGTTAACTCAACTAGACAACCTAAGCGTCCTTAAGCGTCAACACAGCTAGACAACCAAAGCGTCAAGATAGACAACTCGGGCGTCAACACAATTAGACAACCTAAGCGTCAACATAGACAACTTAAGCGTCAACATCCAGAGAACTGAGGCGTCAAACAGTCGACCAAAGCGTCATATAGACAACCACAGCGTCAATACACATAGACAACATAAGCGGCAACATAGACAACTTAAGCGTCAACAACTAGACAACCTAAGCGTCAATATAGACAACTTAAGAGTCAACAACTAGACAACTTAAGCGTCAACATAGACAACTTAAGCGTCAACATAGACAACTTAAGCGTCAACAACTAGACAACCGGGGCGTCAAACAGACAACCAAAGCGTCAACATAGACAACTCTAGCGTCATATAGACAACCGCGGCGTCAACACAGACAACTTACACTGGAGTCAACATCATTGTCAATAAAGTTTATGCTATGTGAGTAACAGACTTAACATCATCGTCATCATTGACATTACAATAACAGTGACTGGACAATCAGGCATTTTTCGAACACGATCATAGGCACATTTGCAAACTATTCGTTTTCAAAGATTTTATCAAATAGGTGTCTATCACCATTTAATAATTCAATTATTTAAAATAACCTTTTAACTTAGTATGGTCTTAACTCAACGTGGACAACTCTACCACACTACATAAACAAAACGGCTAACGATTCTCACAATAAGAAACTCAAACATCATTAATTATTATCTTACCAATTTTACATTGATTGTTATGTCCCCTTCGCATATTTGTAAGCAAAAGTACTATGCTCGTATAGTAGCTCTATATCAATCTCCCACTCTAGGTATATCTATCACTGCACATTAACGACATCTTTATCGAATAAACAAAGTGTTTAAAACATGATAACAATATTAATAATTTTGATAACACTTTAAATAAAATTACACTATGCTTTAACGGAAGTTTGTACTCGTCAGAATCAATATAGTCTCAGTTGGTAATTTTATCGTTGAGGACACATAATCTAACCCTATAAAGAAAGGGTCTTATTTTACTTTAAAAAAACAAAAATCTTTGTTTTATTAAGCCAACTTAAAACGTGGTCCCTTGCCAATATAGTAATAAGTTCGTCTTCGTACTTTTATTCACTTAAAAGGCAATTATTACTCAGCTCAGTTATAAGAAACTGATTCCATACTTTTATTCACTTAAAAGGCAATTATTAGTCAGCTTAGTTATAAGAAACTGATTCCATACTTTTATTCACTTAAAAGGCAATTATTAGTCAGTTCAGTTATAAGAAACTGATTCCCTACTAATTGTGGGCATAATTACTCGGTAACTCATCATCAAAAAGCACCACGTAAACGACGTTGTTAAATTTTAAATTAACATAAATTAAACAACAAAAAGTGACTTACACTTTTAACCATTAATTATTTTTAACAATTGAAAACAACAATCAAATACCTTTTTGAATTTTAAGGCATGATAAAGTTGATATTATTTGGAGTTCCTACAATAGCAATTCATAGTAATACGATTGTCTAGCTAACGTCATACTTTTGTTAGTGCTATGTAATTTAAGGTCACTTAGTAACACTTTTGTCCTAATGACTAGGTAAATTAGGTATCCATTATTTACACAACGTTACTTAACCGCACAAAATGCGTACCGTCTAAAGAAGACGTGACTCAGTCTAAATAATTCAATAATCCTTAACAGTAAGCAATAAAATGTTAATTTAAATCACACTATAATAAACAACAACGCTCTGTCATTGTATACAAGACCCAACACTATACTAAATAAAGAAAGAACTAAAAGAAGAACCCTTTAGTCACAATAAAAGTAACCTAAATTAAAAACTTAAAATCACAATACTGTAGTTCATTGTGACAAATCAATTCGATTCCTCAAATAAAATCACTGTATCAATACTGTAGTCCATTGTGACTAATCAATTTGATCTTTCAAATAAAGCTACTAAAATATCAAAATACAATTAACTTTCATATCTCACACAGGTAGTTACGATTTTATTCAAATGAAATAAATTCTAATCTAAACTACAAAATTTAAACCACTTCTATTCTATAAAGAACTAGTAAACCAGCAATATAGTACTTAGACGTAATTGCTACATAGACATCAACTATTCTCCTTTCTTCATAACATTAGTTTTTTAAAATCATAGTAAAAATTAAAATTAAATTATAACCATTGCATTAAAGTATGGTAGTCGCGTATAATACTTGAAAACGAGTATAAGATAACGCGATGCAGTAATGTTCATGTATCTACAATCTCAAATAGCTGTTACTTAACAAAGTAAGATCCCTTTCATCACCATAATTATCATTGACAGATACTAACCTCTTTTTCAATGTCATATTATCAATTATAACTTTTCATCTTATCAAATGTAGGACTATTATTATACCCTATCTATTCACAAATCATAGTCTTTATAAAACATGTAATAAGAAATTAAAACTTAGTCATCGACTTCAATAATAGTCAGCCATACCCTACAACAGTGAGCACTGTATTAATTCAAATAAAATGAAACGAGCTCACCCGGTCGGTACAGTACAGGATACCCGGAGACTCACTTACTACGCTGGCTGTGGGCTGACTGGGTGGCTTTCATTCATATCCCACTTCTGATGTAGAATCTAGGATCGGCACTGAGCGGTATATAACCTATGGTTCGGTGGCTAACACGTTAAAATAACACAAATAGCTAAGTACACAAATAATTACATTTAGGACGACAACGAACGGACCTTAAGGTCCATTGTTCGTACAGTGGCAGAGCCACCCAAATGCATTTACAAAGTGTATCGGCTTATGAGCAGCAATACAGCTATGTAGAAATATACAGCGTAGCTGCACCGGGTAAACCGACAGTTTTGTCGGGAGCATGAGCTCTGCATAAGTCAGGTCCGAATACGAGACTGCCTGCACTACTAAGTGCGCGCTCTTATATAGGGCGATGCCTCCACCTTGCTCTCCCTCTCTGACAACTCTGTCCAATGGCGTGCACTTCCGCCAAGTGTTTACCAATGCAAACTACAATGATCTACTTCTATTAAGGTAAACATTGTTAAAGCTAATCAAATATTACAAGAGTAATTATCATAAAGAAACAATCATGATTTAATAGCGTTTTACAATTAAAACTAAAATGACAAGTTAGGTTATTTGTTTAGAACATAACCAAAGTTATTTGTTATCATAATAGGTTGTCAATATAAGTTCGTAGCTAGTAGATAAATCATTTTATGAATTAACAAACCACGTTTGATAATAATATCAAACGTTTATAACGTAAATAGAATAATTATGAAAACCATAGCTTATCCACTATTTCTATTTACAACCGTCTCCGACATATATAATTTCGCAGTAGTGTCAGCGGTAGAAGGGCAATTATTAAATTCCGACACAGTTAATTTATATAACTGGAATGAAGATGAATACAGGAAAGGATCCAACGAAATTGCATCTGCAATATATGATAAGCTCACTTCAATAAATTTTAATAATATAGATACATTGCGACTTGTGGCTGACGGTTGCGGAGCCCAAAATAAAAATTCAATTTTCATTGGGATGTGTTGTGTGTTTTTGTGTAGTGCCCCAAGTAACCTAAAAACCATAAAACTGGTCTTTCCAATCGCAGGTCATTCTTTTTTACCTGCTGACAGAGTGTTTGGTAATATTGAAAAACATATAAAACGGAGAGAAGTGATTGTACAACCACAAGAGTACCACGATATTTTCAACAATTATGGGACAGTGGTCAAAATGGAGATGGTATACGACTGGAAAGCTGCTCTGCAAGATATTATTAAGCCGACTGGCCAGTGGCATTTCCAATTTGCACAGAGTAAACGTTTTTTCATTAGTAGGACTAGCAGTTACAAAGTCAAAGTAAAAGGGGAATCGCACTACAAATCCGACTATTCAATTTAAGTCTATTTTAAAACGAGGGAAATCTTTTGCAGATGTTGTACCATTGCCTATAGCAAGAAATAATGTTGTTATAAAAACCGACAAACTCAATGACGTAAGAAAGTTATTAGAAAAACATTATGGATTGGAATGGGATACTCATAATGAACTAGAGTACTATAAAAATGTTTTAATTCACAATAACAATGACGACTTAATCCAAGACGATGAGCCTCCCTGCGATCCACCAACAGCGGAGTCGAACATTATGGTGTAAATTGTAGTGATTAAGAAACATTGTAATATTTAAGTAAAGATATAGTTTTAGTCGCGTTTTACGATTTTAAATATTTTTTAGGATTTAATATAAAACTTGTTTTTAGAAATAAAAAAACTTTCGTACATTTAGTTCAAAAGATAGTTTTATTTTGCAATCAGTACTTTACACTACTGACATTTTTGACAGGTTGTCAAATAGAATAGTGGGACGCAAACTCGCTTCGATCCAACTCATTGAGAAGCAAACACGCTTCAGTCCAATGTTTAAATGCAAAGACACCTCAGTCCTGCAATATTTCTTAATTTTCACGAAACTAACGCTAGTTTCATTTATTTGAATATTTTTTTCTTAGCCTAAAAGTACTAATACGTGTACAAATAACTTAATTATGTAAAAATAACAGCTACTTGCGACACAGTAAACAAATGTAAATATCTCGGTTTAGGCTTTTTGTGACTGAAGCGCATTTGCTTTTATACCCCTATTTTACAATTGAATCTACATATATTATATGTAGATTCAATTGTAAAATATTTCGTAGGAAGTACCAAGTATTGGCGACCGTTTTTGCACGCTGACTTGTCTTGCTCTGTGCCAGGAAATTCTCTTGTTGCCATGCACTCCAATTACTTTGATGTATTGAAATTATTATATTTTATAAAATAAAGTCCGTGTGGTGACGGAGTAAGAATACAATATGTCACCACCCCATCTCATCCCATGGGTGTCGTAAAAACCGACTAAGGGACTATTCGTGAATATTATCTTTACGTAATAAAAAGAAGGAAAACTTGAAATTAAACCCTATACCAATCCGTCTGGCCAGCGTGGTATTAGTAGGCCAAGTACCCCTTCGTCACGGGAGGAGGACCGTCCCTGCAGTGGGACATTAATGGGCTGTTATGATGATACAAGACGACTCTAATGACAAGTTCCAAGGAATTATTTCGAATAAACCTATATCTACTACTATACGTATCCTCTCTTTACCCGATAGGGTCTTTTTACAGTAAAAATTGTCCTAACATAACACTTAATTTAGTGATATACACAGATTACTTGACAAACGATTTGACGTTCTGTTGAGATAGCCTGTGTAGAATTGAAGCATTTTATTGTATTAAGTGTGTACAGACCCCCTTGGTGGTGATTTTAATATTGATTTACTGGTAACAGGAAATGAAACCCCAGAAAGGGTATCTAAATACTTGGCTCTTTTTCAATATTTTAATCTGAAAAATGTGTTTTTGGAGCCTACTCGTATAACTGAAACAACAGCAAGATGTATTGATAATATTTTTATTAATTTTGTAATTACTGACAAATTAATAATTAATAAACTTCAGTCAGACCATACTGGTCAGCAAATTAAATTTTTAAATAGAAAGGAACACAATGTATCTAAAAACATTGTGGTAATACCTAAAACTGCATATAGAATTGAATGTTTTAAAAATAAAATTGAGTTAGCATTTAGTTCCATACCAATTATTAGTGGGGACGATAGTGTAAACACTTTATTTGATAATTTTTTTACTACTTATTGTAATGTGTTTAAATCCGTTTTTATGCCAAAAACAATATCAATTAAAGGCAACGCCACATTTAGTGAATGGGCAACAATAGGATTACATAAGAGTAGAATACGGCTTTATGAACTTTATGAAGAAAGAAACTATAATTTTAGTGATACATTTCAGAATTATGTTAAAAATTATTCTAAATTATTTAGAAAGCTTTGTAAGGTAGCTAAATCACGTTTTCTAAGTTCAAGGATTAAAAACAGTAATGATAAGATTAAGACCATATGGAATATTATCAATAGTGAAACAGGCAAAGTAGTCAACCGCAACATTGAGTACAACTTAAACATCAATAACTCAACAATCACATCAGATGTAGAAGTTGCCACTGCTTTTGAACAATTTTTCACTGATATTCCAATTACTACTACTCAATCTTTGAACTCTTCACCTATAACTGCAGAATTAATTTTGAAGGATAACGTACCGATTTTCGCGAATAATTTTGAATTTGAACATGTTACTCCTTTTGATATAATTAAAGCTTTTAATACCATTAATGTAAAAAAAGACAGCAGATTTATGGGATAATTCTGTAGTTATTACTAAGCATATTATTTACTCAGTTGCAACGCATTTAGCTCTTATATTTAATTATTCGATAGATAGTGGTGTGTTTCCTGATTTAATGAAATACAGCAAAATAATTCCATTGTATAAATCTGGCTGTACATCACACCCAACTAATTTTAGACCAATTTCAGTACTGCCAACTTTCAGTAAAATTTTTGAAAAACTTATTGCAGACCAACTGCAAACATATTTAAATCCCTTCGGCCAGATTGGAAATCAAGGATTGGAAACCGGTTTCCAAAACAGAATTATTTTTCTTATAACGAAACCCGGTTTCCTATAAAGAATAATCATTCTGTTATGGAAACCGGTTTCCAAAACAGAATATTGGATCTTCTTTCGAAATGAAACTCTGTTCAGCAAGATATAATTTCCTGGCCACTTACAAGTATGAATAAAAACAAACAAGACGTCATCTCACTATCAGTCATGTACATTAGAATGTGTTTACTGCTAAATAGATAGAGTAATTAAGTATTTTGTTAGAGCAGTAGTTTATTTCTAAAATCGTATTAGAATGAGTGCAGTAGCGATGAGCGTTGAATGAACGAACTAGTTGATTCGACGGTCGACGAGCAGTTAACGAATGAACGGTTTATCAACTATCAATGGACTAGTCGAATCCGTAGACGGCTAAACTTAAAATAAATAAACGTCGTTCATTTTCGTTTCTATCGACTGACAATGGACGACAACGACTACACGTGATTGGTTAATATTAGTTAGTTATTTAGACTTTAACTTACAACAAATAGAGTCTCTTTTTGTATAAGTCGAATGAACGTGTTAAAACAATGCGTTATTGAGGGAAAAGGACACAAATATAAATCTTGTTAGTGCCTGAGGGCCAGATTCAGAGACCGCACTTTGACTTTACTTTGAAGGAAAGTTCGACTTTGATACAAAAACGAGATTCAGAGTCCTGTCAAACTCGAACTTTACTTTCCGCTACTGATCTTTACTTCGCAAAGCCAAAGTCGACGATGAGGTTGACTTTGCTCCCAAAGTAAACTTTGCATAACTATACGTCTTAAAAAAGAGGCCATTGTGTTAGCAATATTTCCATATATCATAATAAATATTTAATATGGTCGGATTATACCGACAAAATGTCAAATTTTGACAATACTTTGTTTCACATTTGCGTTTGCTTATTAATTTCTGTTTTATTTTCTGACGAATTGTGCTTTCCTTTCTTTTCTTATCTTTCTTTAATTAAGTCCAGAAAAGCAGAAGTTGTGTCGTAAACGAATGTGAACAACAAATCTAAACAAAAACTATACTCTATTCACTTTGGCGTGAGAAATTAGGTAAACAAACCTAAAATGGGTCTTGTTAATATCACGATTACTCATTCATACATAAAATCTACGGTCAATAATATGTCATGACTCATGACAGCTGAAAAATAATAAAATTACAAATTGATGTTTTTAGATAAAAAATCTTTGAAATCCTATAATTTTTTGCAGTTTGACAAGTTTAACATGTATTAATTCTCATGCTATCTTGAATAGAGTATAGTCCGTCAAAGTTTACAACGTTCCATTTTATGAATAAATGATATTTTTACCTGAGCAATATATAAAAATATTTTTAAGAGCTGATAAAAAAAAATTAACCTTTTAAAACCGCTACCTATTAATAACGATAAAATCGTGTTTTAAAAATTTATTTTGTGAATGTTTTAGCGGTTACATTTTTTATACTATAAAATAATAATGTAAAAGCTGCGTGCAGCTGAACAAACGCTTACTTTACTTTATTTAGCGTACTTTGCTAAGCAAAGTCTAGGTATTGTCTCTGAATTTGAAAAATATGAAAGTAATCTTTCACATGAAAAGTTTACTTTGGGAAGATTACTTTGAAGCAAAGTAAAGTCACGACTCTGAATCTGGGCCTGAAAGAGTAGGGAAATAAATCGACTAGTTGAACTAAGCGCGGAAAACCAAATTACGAGGTTTGTTTGTTTATCAAATTTGTTCTAAGTTTTGAATATTTTTACTCCATAACTATATCTTTGTTTTAGTGACAAATTCTGTATAAAGTGGGTGTTCAATTTAAATTTTTTTGTATAAATAATAATTGATATAAAGAACAGAAATAATAAAGAACATAAGATTACAAGCAGTAAAAGGACGAACGGGTTATTGACCTTAAATGGACTAGTCGAAAAGTCGACGGCTAAACTAAAAGTCCACAACGTTCCTGTCATCTGACACTGCGTCGACGACATCTAAACGTAGTTGGTTAATACAACGATAATAAATAGTCCATTTTTTAAAATTACAACTCTAACATCAGACAATAGAATCGATTTTTGCACAAGTTGAATCAACATGTTAAAACAGAGGAATTGAGGGAAAAGGACGCAAATAGACAGCTTATTAGTGTGTGAGAGAGTAGGAAGATCGACTAGTTGATAGTTAAAAAGCGCGGCAAACTACATAAACGAGTTATTTTGTGTTAGTTTCATAAAATTTATTTTGATTTTATTTATTCTACATTTTAGTATAACAAGTTGAGCGTGATAAAGGCGGGATTCAATAGCTTAATCACGATATTTAGTTTTGTTGTATTAATTTTGTGTATATTTAATTATTAAATATAGTGGTAATAATAGATATAAATATTTAAAATTAAACTGTATAAGTATATTTTGATTTTTTTCATAAACTTGTATTTAAGAAAACAAAATGCGAAAATATCAAACGCATACCATGGACGAACTTGTCAAATTGACGTCCACATTCTACGCAAACGATAAGTCGAATTTATGCATAAAACTACTAAGTTAAAGAAATAGACTAGTCGACGAATTCAACTAGTCGATCGACTAGTTTATCGACGCAAATAAACGGTCTAGTTTCGTTAACGTTGATTACGTCGACGACCCATCGCTAGAGTGCAGTAATAGAATTCATTTCTACAACAAGAGGTGGGGTGGCTGCATTGTTTAGTGGACGTAAATATCACAGAAAAAAAATATATACTACAGGTAACTCATTTTGGTACTGTAACAAATATAAAATTGGCTGCAAAGGTAATTTAACTTTAAATCCTAAAAACGTGATTATTAAAGAAAGTCCTCACATTTCTGTCTGTGAAGCGAATACCTCACAAACTACATTTTTGAAACAATTTGATAAGCTGAAAGATACAGTTAGTACAAATTTTGAATCTGTTAAAAAACAATATGAAAATATGATATTTGACATTGATAATGCAGGGACTAGTATAGGTAATGAACTACCAAGGTTTGAGAGCGTAAAAAGCAGCCTGTACAATGAACGCAATAAGATATTGGGTGCAGCAAAATTAAGATTTAATTCTCCCAGTGATGTTGTTGTACCTAAGAAGTTTCAATATATGATTTTAGCTGACTTTGTATATGAAGAAAATCGAATTATATTATTTTGTTCTAAGAATGCTCGATGTATGATTTATAAATTTAAACATATTTTGTGCGACGGCACCTTCAAGTCTTGCCCACAATCTTTTAAACAGTTATATTCAATACACGGATTTGACGAAAAAACACAATCAGTTACACCATTAATATTTGCGGCGCTCCCAAATAAAAAGAAAGAAACGTATCAAATACTATTCGCTTTGATTAAATCTCAGTTTCCATTATGGACACCTGAAAAAGTAACATTAGATTATGAGAAGGCGGCCCTGAAAGGCATTCAAAATGTCTTCCCTAGCATCGACATAAAGTTATGCTATTATCATTACAACAGGTCGCTTATACGAAAGGCAAAAAAACTCAATTCGCCTGTCAAAAAAAGACATGTAGCACGCTGTGCAGGCTTAGCCCGCTTACCTCCATCATATACAAAGAAGGGTTTTAAATACGTTATGGAAAAAAGCCCTAAAGGAGATGAAATTGAAAAGTTTAATAGCTATTTCAAGAAACAATGGTTTGAACAGATTAATTTTTCAAAATTTTGTTGCTGCAGCGATGAACATATCAGAACCACAAACCATCTTGAGGGATGGCATTCTAAAATAAATAGATACATTGGCCGTCGACAGCCCACACTAGCACAGGTGTTGGATGTTTTAAAAAATGAAGTGCAGATAAGTAGATCAAATAATAAGAGAAGCAAAAACTACATAGAAATTGATAACGAAATCAAGGCTACCATAAAACTGCTCAAGGAAGGAAAGATTACAGTAGGACACTGTATAGAAATAATTTCACCATTTTCTTTTTTTTCTAATATACCAATTTAAGTTTATAATATTATTGTCAGTATAGAATTGATTCAAATTAGAACTTTGTTTGAGTTTCGAAAGAAGACCCAATTTTCTGTTTTGGAAATCAGTTTCGAAAACAGAATGATTATTCTTTATAGAAAACCAGGTTACGTTATAAGAAAAATAATTCTGTTTTGGAAACCGGTTTCCAATCCTTGGTTTCCAATCTGGCCGAAGGGATTTAAATAGATATAAAATTTTACATATTAAACAATTTGGTTTTACAAGGGGTCGCTCCACAACCGATGCTGGTGTGGAGCTTGTAAAACATATATATGACGCCTGGGAGAAGTCTTATTATGCTTTAGGTATTTTCTGTGACTTGTCTAAGGCTTTCGACTGTGTCGATCATGATACACTTTTACGGAAATTACATCACTATGGCTTAGGTAAACTAGGATTAGATCTTTTCACATCTTACTTAAATAATAGAATACAAAGAGTTATTATTAATGGAAAATTGTCTACAGGATCTGTCGTAAAAATGGGCGTTCCGCAAGGTTCTATACTTGGACCCCTTTTGTTTCTCATCTACATAAATGATTTACCACACCTAGTTAAAGATCAACATGAGATAGTTTTGTTTGCCGATGACACTTCGCTTTTATTTAAAGTGAAACGACAACAGACTAGTACTGACGAAGTAAACTTGGCTATCTCTAAAGTGGTCCGTTGGTTTGATATTAATAACTTGCTCCTTAATAGCCGCAAAACCAAATGTGTTAGATTTATAACCCCGAATGTAAAGGAAGGAAAAACCACGATAAGAGTTAAGGAGGATCTAGGCGTGAGCGTTGCGACGTGAAACCGTTTACGAGAACCGTTTTATGTTCTGCGACGATGAAACAGTTTTATACAGATTCCCAAAGCAGTTATCGTTGCAAAACCAGTCTTCAATCAAATACGTTCTCCGTTTTCAAAACAGTCTTCGTTATCTATCCAGTCTTCTAAAACGTCATGCAACTTTTTACTTTACTATTAAAAAAATAAAGCTCAGGATGCAATAATTCAAAAATGACAATCGGTTCGTGACGTTGTCGTCGCGCGCCGCCCCTCTCAACTTCGTTGTCAAGTTCTAAACATTAAAAAGTGAGCCTTAACCCTAACCAAATACAGTCGAAATAAATATCCACAGTAATTCAGTAATCTTAGTTGTAAAAATCAATCTTAATAACATTGACATAAAGTGAAATTCACAATGAATCATTAAAATGATAAAGTACCGTTTTATGTTCTGCGACGATGAAACAGTTTTATGCCCAAAGTAGTTATCGTTGCAAAACCAGTCTTCAATCAAATACGTTCTCCGTTTTCAAAACAGTCTTCGTTAACTAACCAGTCTTCTAAAACGTCATGCAACTTTTTGGTCAGATAGTACGAAACCGGACACTTTGAAAAAATTTGTTTTTTTTATCTTGATATATGATTAAACGTCGCTTTTAAAAACAGATCTTAGACAAATAAAATAAAAAATGAAAATTTTTTGAAAAATTTTGGACTTAAAAATTTTTGTTCGATTTTGTATGGAACCAGGACTTGTAAAATTTTCGAGACTCAAAAACACTTAAAAAAATTTTCACAAAAAATTAAATTTTCGAAATAGTTTCTTTTTTCTATTTTATCATTAAGATCAGCTCAAAATAAGACCAAAAGCCTCTTAGTAGTTTTTGTCTTGGACCAACAGAAAGGCGGCAAAACCGCGGCTAAAGATTTTTGTTACGAGATTTGTATGGAACTAAGATTACTTAACATTAAGCAAATAACAGTCGAAAAAAATATCCATAGTAATCTTAGTTGTAAAAAACAATTTTAATTACATTGACATAAAGTGGAAATTATTATTCACAATGAATCATTAAAAATAATAAAGTACTAATAAAAATAGGCAAATTTCTTGGAATTCGTAAGTACAGTAACCCGACCGTAAAGAATTGTACATAGACCTGTGGAAACAGACAATCGGTCAATCTCGGATTTGTAGTGTCATCTCTGTCGCACACTATCAAATCATACTGTTTGTATGTCGTGCGACAGAGACGAAGCTTGTATCTTTACAAAAGTCGATGTGCAATATTTACGGCCGCGTACGATAGCACGTGCCGGCCGAGTCGAATTCATTACAGTTGTTTTGTTATTGAATTTGCATAAAGAGAGCTTTCCTTACGTATATACTTTAATTGTATTATTGATATTAGTGACTAAATGTTTACAAGTTGTATTTTAATTGTAAATAATTCTGTAAATAATTAATTGTATATAGTATAGTGTAATTAATTTTGTTAAGTATTATATAAATTAATACTTAGTGCTTTTACGATTATTGGTTTAAAATGGCTACAGTGCGAAAAAACGCTAGTGCTTTATGGGTTTATTTCGATAAAGACAATGCAAATAAAAAAGCTAAATGTCAATTATGTGGTGAAATACTCAGCTATAAATCAACAACAGCTAACTTGAGAAACCATTTAAAAAGAAAACACGTTGGTACATTTACTTCTCTTAATGAAGAAGAAAACCAACCAAACCCAACGTGTGTAAATGAAGTGCCCCTACCTACACCAAGTTTGCCTTCGATAAGTTTTTCTTCTGAGATTCAAGTTTTACCATCCATTACTCGAAAAAGTCAAACTCAAAAGGTCATGGATAATTTTTAAATTTTATTAATAAAAAAATTAGTTCAGATCAGAAAAGAAAAATTGACGAGGATTTGTTAGATTTGTGCGTTGACGCTTTCCATCCCTTTTCTATTGTAGAGGAAAGAAGTTTTAAAAAATTTTGTCGTTGGATACCCGGCTATAGGTTACCAACGAGGAAGACCTTATCCGGCTCTCTACTTGACGTGGCTTATAACACAGTAGAGCAACAAATAAAGGCTGAAGTAGCGAGAGAAGTTCAGTCTATTTGTATAACAACAGATTTATGGACTTCTCGAGCTACAGAAAGTTATATTGCCGTTACCGGACATTACCTCAATAAAAGCATTGAATTAAAAACAGTTTTGCTGGGATGTTGTCATTTTTCCGGCAACCATACAGCTGCCAATATAGCTACAGAACTAAATACTATTGTAGATCAGTGGGGACTTGCTGGCAAAATTAACCTTGTAGTTAGTGACAATGCAGCGAATATGGTTAAAAGTGTAAAAGACTACTTAGGGCTCAAACACTTTGGGTGTTTTGCGCACACCTTAAATCTCATCGTCGAAGATGGATTAAAGCCCTGCAAAGAAATAATTGATAAAGTGAAAAGAATAGTGGGACATTATAAGAAAAGTACCGTATCAGCTGAACGTTTAGCTAAATACCAACTTCAGCATAATACCCAAGCTAAACGTTTGATACAAGACGTAGATACGAGGTGGAACTCGACATTTTACATGCTGAGCCGATTTGAAGAACTAAAGGAAGCAGTCCGCTCTACAATGGCTTTGGTAGATCGGGAAATGCCGCAAATAACGTTACAAGATTGGACAATAATCTCCCAATTGATCACCGTCTTACGCCCTTTTGAAGAGCTTACTAAGGCAATGAGTGGTGAGAATCTGAATAATATCTCACAGCTAGTTCTGTCATTGTAATGACTAGATTACTTAAAGAGGCATTAAATGTAACTCACGAAAAGACGGATCAAGGGTTAATTTTAAATGTTATAAGCCTATTGAAAATAGGAATAGCAGACCGTCTTAAGAATATAGAGCAAAGTGGTACATTATCACTTTGCACTTTTATGGACCCACGTTTTAAAATGCAAGCATTTGAAAACCAAAATGAAGCCATTAAAACCAAGGACCGAGTAAAAACTCTGGTGGCAGAAATAATTGGAAATGAGCGAGCTGAAGAACCAACAGTGGATCAGCCTGCAGAACCACAGCCCCATGACGACATAAGCCCCTGGGCCATTTTTGATCAAATGTTCGGACAACCCTCAGGGCAAGGCACGCCTCTGTCTCAAGCTATCAAGGAAGTAGACATGTATCTATCCGATGAAAGATTGCCTCGGAAAAATTTAACTGGAGAGTGGAATTGTCCGTTACAGTGGTGGAAGACCCACTCAGCAGTATACCCACATTTGGCCAAAGTATACATCCAACACTGCAACATTGTAGCTACTTCCGTTCCCTGTGAACGGATGTTTTCGAAATCGGGGTTAATAATTAACCAACGCAGGACAAGGCTGACAACCAATAAGGTTGAGAAACTCATGTTCCTAAATGTAAATATGTCTGACAAGCGGTTCAGTGGATATATATAAATAAAAATGTAAATAGTAAAAATAAAAAAATAAAACAAATAAAAAAAAAAAAACAATTAAAAAAACAAAAAAAAATCCAAAACAAAAAACAAATAAAAAAAAACGAATTAAAAAAACATTTTAATTATATGTACATAAAATGAAATGAACTTTTAAATACGCCTGACGACGGCTTTGCAAGTCTGTCTTCAGCCAGTCCTAAGCCTGGGAAAAGTATGAAGGGAAGTACATTTCATAAAATAAAATACAATTACATGGTTAACCGTAACTGCTGAGTTGACATGACATCCGACCCAAGAAAACGATTCGATTTCATCGTCTCGTCTCGTATCGTTCGTCGTCTTTGTTGCGTTTCGTTATCTTAAACCAGTTGCAACGAGAACCGTTTCTTGCAACCGTTTTCATCGTTGCGAAAACGGCTTCGTTTCGTTCGTCAAAAATGCGACGACGACCCACCACTAGGAGGATCAGGTAGACCTTGTGGACACTACAAAATTTCTTGGTATAACACTAGATTCTAAGCTTCAGTGGGGCCCACATATTATTACATTGGTAAAGAGACTAAGTTCTGCAGCTTATGCCGTTAGGAAAATTCGAGAACTGACAGATATAGAAACTGCCAGATTAGTATATTTTAGTTATTTTCACAGCATAATGTCATACGGTATTTTACTATGGGGACATGCTGCCGACTTTCATACTATCTTTGTGCTGCAGAAAAGAGCTATTCGTGCAGTTTATAATTTAGGTAGGAGACAATCACTTCAAGAAAAATTTAAAGAAATCAATATATTAACTGTAGCAAGTCAATACATTTATGAAAACATAATTTATGTTCATAAAAATAAAGACCAATTTGTCAAAAGAAGTGATGTCCATAGTATAAATACTAGAAATAAAGATAAACTTGTTCATCCGTATTTTAGGCTCCAAAAAATACACAATTCATTTCTGGTTCAATGTGTGCGATTCTATAATAAAATCCCGAATCATATCCAAGATCTAAGTCTTAATAAATTTAAGAATGTAGTAAAACAAAAACTTATCCTAAAGGGATATTATACTATTGTAGATTACACGAATGATAAAAAGGCTTGGGATTAACTGCTTCTATTCTCAGGCTGTTTCAAATAATGCTAGTTTATGCACTTTTTATAATTATATGTGCTACTGTATTATTTTATTTCTAAGTTCTAATTGTATTATTGTATACTTTCTATCTTTTTTTTTTTCTCTTTCTTTTCTTCTTCTGTCTTGCTTGTTCTCATGCTTGTCTTCTACTTTTCTTTTCTTTGATTATTATTTTTTATAATGTATAAATGGTGTATTATCCTGTCTGGTACTGTCAAATATTTTAATTGTGTATATGATTTATGTTAAAAGAAATATTGTAAACAACCGAATTTTAAAAGAGTTGCCATGAGTTTCTTTGCCAGGATTCTTCTCATTGGCCCAACCATTTGGAAACAGGAATTTATGGATCAACACAGACAGACAAGTAGATTTGAGTAGTAGATTGGTTTTATTTTGCTTCTCTAATTTACATTGGACAATACAACGCGGTTTTTTTAGTGCTGTGGCGTTTGTCTGTGTCGATCTATAATTTTAACTATAGCTTCAATTTCAAGTAAATTCTAAAAGACGATTTCAAACAATTTGTGATAAATTTTATGAAATAAAGCATTTTGAAGTTTAAAGTTTGACATGGGCCTAATCAATGATCATCTCGTAATCGGGATTTCGGAAACTCAAAATTGAGTTTAACCTACGAATGTTAAACTGATTTGACAGTGCTCTGTCTACTAACATGCTGATCAAATCAAAGTAGATAAAACGTCATCCTCGTTTCGCTTAGCGTAGACCAGTTGCATTTCTCTCCACATACGCGGGTGCTTTGCCAATAAATACAATTTCTCTTCACGACAAGGTTCGTAAAGAGAGATTACCCGTTGATTGTCCCAAGGTAATAAAAGATTATTACAATAATCATATGGGGGTGTCGACTTACAAGATAGCTTTATCGGGAAGTACCACATAACAAGGAAAAGCAGAACGTGGACAAATCGCTTATTTTATCACCTATTGAATATGACGATCATCAATTCCTGGGTGGTATACGAAAAAATATATAAAAATTCGAAAGACCTACTGAACTTGTATAATTTTATACTAGAATTAGCCAGTACTTTATGTGGCCTAGGAGAACATAGCAACATAATTATCGACCATTCTCCATATTAGCAACTTTTGGGAAAATCTTTTAAAAACTTGTAACTGTTAACCTGTATTGGTACCTTTAACAACAAATAATAGAATCTCAGCATGGGTTCATGAAGTCCAGATCAACGATCTCAAATTTGCTAAGTTTTACATCGCAATTAGTTAGCACTGTAGACAGACGTACCCGTTGACGCTGTGTACACTGATTTTAGTAAAGCATTTAATACAGTAGACCATTCAATCCTTCTGCATAAACTAAGCAAATCTAAGTATGTAGATCTATGTTAAACTGGTTAAGTTCTTATTTAACCGAAAGGACGTCCCAAGTAGCAAGTGGGTATTGCTCAAATAAATACCTGGGGCCTGTTTCTCGAAAATTACAAGTTACAATTCTACATGCTTACATTTAAAACTAAAATTTTACAAGTGTATTTAATTTTGTTTCTCGAAGGCAATAAATATTAACAAGTTACAAAAATGTCAATGTCACTGTATATATCAGTCAAAATATTGTTTCTAGGAAGAAAATAATAAACATACTTATCTCCTACAAAATGAATAAATTAGACGGTAAAATTGCAGTGCTAACCAAAATTAGTGAAGTCAAAGATATTTTATTTGGTCAGTTTTCTGATACTTTGACAAAAGAAAAAAAATTTGAGTGGAAAATAATAAGTGAATTTGCCTAAGCTTTGGGTTTAATCCCGAAAGAAAAAGATTTTTCCTATATCCGAGACGTATTTTGGTCCAATATTAAACAGGCGACATTGGTAAGTGAATTACTTACGACTATTATTAACTTAATATGAGCTCTACTTTATTTTTATTTAAATTATGGGGTGTGCGGAGTTAGGCTGCCTGTCCACCGGAGCGGAGAAACGGAGAAATATTAACCAATAGGACTGCACAAAATCTCCGCTCCTCTTTAGTGGACAGGGAGTTGCGAACTAGTTTAAAAATTCATACAAAACCGGTAAGCGGAGCGGGGATGCAAGGCAGCGGAGCGGAGAAACGGAGCGGGGAAGCGGAGCGGGGAAGCGGAGCGGGGAAGCGAGTGCAGGCGCGGGCGCCAGTTGCGCCCGCAGTGTGCCGCCGTAGTCCGACCAGTGCGTATGTGACCGACGCAGTGAACACAATGGATGAAAAACTTATTGAAAGTGTGAAAAAGTTTCCGTGCATTTGGAACACATCTTCAGAATTTTACAAATGCAACGAAACAAAAGATGCTGCGTGGGACCAAATAATCATTGAAACAAACATATCGGTAAATAATATTATCGATGGTAAATAATATTATGTATCTTTATTCTATAATACCCTCTAGTAGGTACATATTGATATCTTTTTTTTATTTAACAAAATAATACCTAAATAATGTCCGCGGCTGGCCAAACTATCCAAATCTGTCACACATCACTGACTATAGATTCTTTTCAAAATTCGAGTATCTTGCCATGGAACCTTCCCCTGATTATTGAAGTATGAACAATACATTTCGCGAACTTGAAAACCATCATTAATAGAATGTTGTGTTTGTGTAATATCACCAACTGATAATAATGTTTGCTCCATGTTATTTTCAATATTGTTTATATAATCAGGTTGTCTTTGAATTAAATAATTGTGCAAAACACATGTTGCTTTTATTACCTTGTCAACTGTTTCTATTTTGCATTCGAAATCTTTATGATACACGTACCACTTTCTCGTCAATACACCGAAAGTTGCCTCAACAATGCGACGTGCTCTTGATAATCGGTAATTAAATATTTTTCTTTCTGCGTTTAGTCCATCACGTGGGTATGGCCTCATAAAATTTTCCATTAATGGAAAAGCTTCGTCTCCTATAAATACGAACGGCATTTTTGCACCACCTTGATACAATGGTACCGGCTCAGGTAAATTCAATCTCTTCTCTTTTAGACTCTTTCCGAAAATGCTGTTATCAAAAATTCCTGCATCAGAAAATCTTCCCATAGATCCCACATCAACCATTCTGATTTTCCTTCTGGCATCAGCTAAACACATCAATACTACAGAAAATCTCTTTTTGTAGTTGAAAAACGAGGACCCAGTTTTCGAGGGAGCCTTGATATATACGTGCTTGCCATCAAGAGCACCTGTACAATTTTTAAATTGCCATAGTTCATCAAAATCTTTTGCTATTTCTTTCCAGTCGTTTTCTGTTGGTTGCGGCATGACAAGAGGTTGCAATACATTCCATAAAGCATCACAAACCTCATCAATAATTCTTGATACACTTTTTAATCCAATTCTAAAATTTTCTCCCATCGTTGTAAATGAGTGGCCGGTTGCTAAATACCTGAAAAATAAAAGTAATTTTTTTTTATAAATAGACCATGGAATAATTTTTTGTGTTTGTTGATTGTTTCAGTTAAAACTGCCAAGTCGCGATGGAAACAACTGAGAGATAATCATCGAGATGCCTTAAAAAGACAAAATGCAACAAGGAGTGGACAGGCTAGAAAACAACGAAAAGAATGGAAATATCAGAAAGCCATGTCATTCTTATTGCCTTACATGTGTAACAGAGACCGGTCATCAAATTTTGCGCCCTTGGATGACTCAGTAAGCGAAACTTCAAATCCGCCAAATACCATTGATGAGAGTTCACGGGAATCATGCAATTTGTTGCCATCAAATTCAAATAATCTTCCTTCTGTCGATGTTCCTAATGATTCAACAGCTTCTGGGCCTCTCCCATCCACATCCAAAAAAAGAAAGAACGATGAAATTCTAGATCTTTTGAAAAAAAATCAAAAACGCCGCGAACTGTTGGAACAAGAATGGATAGAAGTTAAAAACATGATGTCAGCTAGTGATAAGTACGATGAAATAGACTTATTTTTTTTAAATTTGGCTGCATCGGCGAAAAAGCTGCCGTATTATTTACAACTACAAATTAAAAAAACCTGCTTTAATTATGGTTATTCTACAGCCTCATCAACCCCTACAACAGATAATATCAATACTAGTATCGATATCGATACTCCTAGTGCTCCAAATGATATTAACACTAGTATTAATACTCCTAGCGCTTCACAAATTCAAACAACCCAGGATATTGAAACATCTGCAGCAGAGCAAACAGGACCCAATGAAAATGCGGACAACTTTGAGACAGATTATGATTTTTAAATTAATATAACATGGCATCGACTGTATGCAAAAATAAAAGTTACTTTGATTTCAAAATGTGTACTTACTTTAAACACACTGCTAATCTTTCACAGCTACTGATTGAATTTCTGTAATTTGTGTCTTGTTTCCGAATATATGGTTCAATCAGGGAGTGAAGTTCATGAAAAGTACATCTTGAAACTCTATAAGATTTTTCGAAAGTTTCTTCATCAGCAGTTTGGAAAAAAGTAAAATATTCACTGTGTTCTGAACGATGTTTGATATGATTTCTTAACCAAAATCTATGTTTCCTTATAGAATTGTTCAAATAGTATACGGTAAGTAATTCGGTTTCTTCTGACTCCAACTCTTCTTCCTCAAGCAATGTAAGGTAATAACGTATTAACTTTTTCGATAACATGTCTGCTGTCACTGACATTTCGCGTAGAACTAAACCAATCGCCCGCCGCCGGGAGCTCGAAATGACTCGTCGCGTACTCGCGGCCTAGCTCCGCATATTGAAAAACACAGTGGCAACTCCGCTCCGCATTACTTTCTCGCTCTGCTCCGCAGCCTCGCTCCTCTCCGGTGGACAGACACAGTACGCAACTCCGCTCCGCATTACTCCGTTTCTCCGCTCCGCTGCCTCGCTCCGCTCCGGTGGACAGGCAGCCTTAAGAGCGCACGTCAATGCTCCCCGCATCCCGTCTTACCCCCGGTAACACCTCCCACCGCTCCCCTCCTTACCGCATACGATACACGAGTTAAACGGTCAGCCTATTTTCAGGAGCAGCAGTACTTCCCGCTTTCTGTCCTTATGTTATGATAACAAACATTATGACTCTAGGAAAATACAGTCTTGATTGGTATACAGGCGTAGCTAGCGAATCTTATTATAATATTAATACTCTCATTGTATTTCAGGCTAAAAAAGACAATGCAAATAAAACAGGCTCTAAAGGTGGGAAAAACAAAAAAATGACTCCTATTGATGACATTGTAATTGAAATAGTAGGCAAAGATTCGCCAGTTTTGGAAGGCTTAGGGATAGCCGACATAATGCCCGGGACCTCCAGTCAAATAATTGGTCCAAGAAAAACAGTTCCAAATAACAGTTTTGAAGTTAACGCCTCAGTACCCGAATATAATATAAGAGAAGTAAACGCTAATCAAAATTGCAAGTATATGTGATGTTTTATTATAAGGTACCAACATTTTGCTATGTAGATAAATGTTCATTATTTTCGCAGGTAAGCGATATGTTACGAATAAATCAAAGTCGCACGATGAATACGAAACTGAACGAGCTTTGAAAAGGAAAAAACTCGAGTTGCAGCTGGAGTTCATTAAACTTCAGAACCATAAAATGAAATTGGAAATTTATGAAATAGAAGAGCGTTTGAATATTTCTCATTCGGAGTTCACTAATGAGATTGTGAGTCAAAGAAATACAACACAAGGGCATAATTCTAATGTATTGTTAATAACTCAAGATAGCATTTCAATAAACGAAGATGGGACGCAAACTATTTACATATCCAGTGACCATGGTACGAACAGTGATGACATGAGTAATGTGTCTTAAAAGGTTGCTACAATAAAGGAAAAACTTCATGATCAATACAATGATTTATTTCATGAAAAAGTTGTACTATTATTATTTATAAAATACACTAAAAAACACAAATATTTAATTTCTAAAAAAACCTATTACTCTCTGTACTCTATTTTGTAACCTGTCGTCTAATTCCTGTACAAGGTTACCATAATTATCCACATTATCTTCGTTTATGCCTTGGATATTGTCTTGATCCCGTACAAAATTGCACAAAGCTACACAGCTTTGAAATATTTGACAGGCTTTAGTAGGATTTACTCGAAGATGGTTAAGGCATGGAAACTTCTCCTTCAGCACACCAAATGAATTTTCAATTAGTCTTCGTGTCGATTTATGTGCTCTTAAAAATCTAACATTTGCTTCATTATTAGGATTTAAAATAACTGGAGGAATTAGCCAGTTCCTTACGGGGTACGCAGAATCACCAAGGATAATCCCATTTGGAAGAGGTCTCCAGTCATTTTCCATTTGATTGTACAATGTACTATTTCGTAAAACTCGTGCGTCGTGTGTACTCCCCGGCCAATTTGCGTAGGAGTAATAAAATTTCAAATCTGGACCACACACAGCCATGCAGTTGATAGAATGATTGCCATGCCGATCAACGAAAACTTCCTCATGTTCGCTGGGTGCATCTATATCGATTAGAATTCCATCTATACAACCGACAACTAATGGCATTCCGGCAATGGCATAGAATTTTTCAACAACTTCAACAACATTTTCTGGCCATTTCACATGTAGTGGATATAAAATTTCATTCACAGCGGTAACAAAGTTTTGAATAATTCTGCATACACTCGCTTTACTTATTCCATGCATGTCTCCTCCTGCGTGGTATTGTACGCCTGTTCCCATCCAGTGAAGAGCGGTTTGTAATTGTAAGTCCACAGACAACGCTCTACTTCTATTAGTAGATCTGCATAAATACTGACCTAATATATTACGTAGATCTTCCAATTTTATTGATGTCATTCGAAATCTTTCATTAAACTCGAATGTAGTTTCCATGTGGGCGTAACTTATTCTCTCTCTGTATACTCGACTTCTCCTCACTACAACCACTTCTTCGTCGTCAGAAGAGTCGCTAGACCACATTATCGGCAACCGAGAATAATAATACGAATGCAGCAATTGAGAGACTATATAATAATTTTATGTCATTAGTACTCCATGACACTTCAATAAAATGTGTGACTCGTAGCTTGTAATGTATGGTCGAAAACTAAATGGCTTTATCACCTCTAGAGTTAATGTTAGTTGCATGTCATAAAACTATTAGGTTCAATATCGCACAACAAAACATCAGCTAAAGCATTGACGCAAGCATGACGCTACTTTGACATATCAGTTCTCTTGTAATAACAAATAGTCGTTAGATATTTAAAAAAACAAATAGTAAAGTCAATGTTATTGACTGTTACTAGAGCATATTTTTGGTAAAACGTTTTATTCTAATGAATTTCTCTCTTTTTTCCTTTTATGTCCATCCCTATCATTTCTTGCATGACGTCATTGGCGCATATTTCAATTTAAAGTTTTCGTAATTTTATAATATAAAACAAATTAGGGTAAACCACCTAATCGTTAGAAATCCTACAATTGTTGGCACTTAAGAGTTAAAAGTGAGGAAAAAGAAAGAAAACACTATAGATTCTTCAAGTTCAGTATGATATTATTCATCAAATATTTTTTATTTAATATTTTTTTCATATTTTATTTATTTCATGTGTCAACACTGTCAACATAGCAACAATAAATTTCACAGAATCCTTTTATTGGCATTAGTGCCAATAATATTTATTAAATACTATTCAATCAGGGCCCTGGTCACATAATAATGATTAAGTATAAGCAAAGATTAAAGCATTTTATCATTTTATGATATTTTAGTCTGACACGAAGTCTACTCTTAAGGTGCCAACAATTAGGTGGCTTACCAGCCAATATTTAAATTTTACATTTTCAGTTTTTCTAAAATGACAAGCTTGTAATGTCACAAGTAACAAGTTGACTTTAGTTTTAAATTATTTAATGGTTTTTCATAGTTTTTCACATACAAACTGTACAGTTTAATATAGTGACATTTGTATTGTGTTCGTAGATATTATTACTTATTGCGTTGAATTGAAAGTTTAAAATATATTGCACTTTTAATCTAAGCATAGTTTTGATTACGGTCAACCAATGACGTCAAGCTCACGCATAAACATTAAATAACGATCTTATTGAATTTGAATTATGATAGAATTTTTTGTCAAAACTGATAAAGCCATTTCGTTTTCGGGTATACAAGTGTTCATAATACAAATTGTAATAAGTTATAAGTTGGCTGCCTTTTTCATAAAATAATAAGATCATTTAAGTACATAATTACTGTTTTTAATGCAGTTCCTACACGAATATAAAGTTTAAGATGTTATGAATGTATTTACAGTTTAAATGTATCATCGCTTTTTACGAAATAAACATTTTAGCAGTCTATAGAGACTCTTAGTTAATTAGTGACAAGTCACAAGCTACAAGTCTAGCTTGTAGTTTTTGAGCAACGAAACTACTACGTCATTGTATAATAGCTACTTGTATTTGCGCCTATTCGACTTGTAAAATACTTTTACCACCCCGCTCTTGTAACTATTAGATGTACGAACTTGTAAAAAATATTGTTATACAAGCGTTACCATAGATACATACTTGTATTACAAGGCTTGTGATTTTCGAGAAACAGGGCCCTGGTCACATCAGAAGTCCCACAAGGATCCCACTTAGGTTCTATCCATTTTAATATTTTCATTAATGATATATGCACTTGTTTCAAACACCCTAACTTCTATCTTTTGACTGCTTTGTTCCGTATTCTATCTATTCAAAGAACAATGCTCAAAAATGTATGGACACCGTCCCCACTTTGTAGCACTTTAAGATATATGTTAATCGAAAGGTATTAGTCATCTCTCCATTTTATTGTATGACAGCAAAGCTGAAATGTGTATCCGAAAAAAGTTATATCGCCTTAAAGAAACCGAAATCAATCAAAATTATGTTGCTGTTAATTGTACTTTTTCGAAATTATAGCCAATAAAATACATAATTAACAGTGTAGAATATAAGAAAAATATAAAAGATTATTTATTTATTTATTATTACGCGCCGTATATGCCCAATGACCCGATTTTATCTTTTTTGTGGGCACGAGTAAGTAGTTTGTCTCTTGGGACATTTACTACTTTACGCTGGGTGTGGGGTGGATGGCCCTCAACCTAAGACATTTAAGTGTCATGCCTCAGGGGCCCCTGTGGGGCACGAACCTCGACCTGGACCGTCACCGACTAACAGGATGTGCGGAAGGCACGATCTCTAGGAACGAACGCGGCGCGTATTCCTGCCTTAGCGGCGAGAACGGAACCGCGGACGTGTTGTTGTGGCTTCGCGAGCAGTATGAGCTCTACGTTGAGCGATCGCGATCCTATCACCCGGCTCTTCGAGAGCATGTATATGCCATGCGTAGTCTGAAATGGTCTAAATGCCTTCCAATACCAAAGTACCACACGATACTGACGACATGCGCGCAGCCACCAACTGTTCTCATAGCAGTTAAGCATGAACAATAATATGCCTGAATGGCGCTTATATCCTGTGCGTTATTTAAAACCAAATACCTGTAATAGGTCGCATTTGACCTATGTTTGGATAAAAATCGACCCCTCAAAACAGTGCAATCTGCCGTGTTTATACCGTATTGGTTCATAATTGGGCTTGGAGTTGCACCATCTTCTATGTTGTAGACGCCGCCACGTAAATGTTCGCTAACATAGGAAGCTGCTAGTTTTAAGTGTGATATGTCCCCAAACTAAACAAAATAGTATCCTCGTTTGACAATTCAGGGAACGGTATATTTATGGACTCATCAGTTAATGTTCTGAACGTAGCCCGCTGCCTGTAACGTAGTTACCCAAGTCATTGTTGATGTGAATTCTGCGATAAATTCGTTCAACGACGTCTGTGGTATAGACAATGTCATGAAAAAGCTCCCTGGATGTATAGAGAAGCGCACCAGCAATTCGGTAGTATGTGAAGAGATAAGGAAGTGTTAATACACTTCCTCATCTCTTCATTCAATAATTTGAATACTACATTCCTGAACATTTTAAAATCACGTTTAAATCTCCCGTTTATGGGCTCCATGACCCAACGGACAAATTGTTACTAGATGGGATTTATTTGGTTCTTCATTCGTGAATCTGCGTCTTACGCCCTCAGCGAGTGGTTCTGGAAATGGAGGATAACAGTCAACCTCGAAAAGAGCCAAGCGTTGAATTTTCACAAGAAAAGGAGCCACAAAACTCTCTCGGCAGAGACACCAAAAGTCAAAAAGTTCGGCTTCCCGATCCCTTGGGCGAGGGAAGCCAAAAACCTTGGAGTCATACTCGACGATTAAATCTCACTCCGTCCCAACCTAAACATGGTTCGCAAGCGGGGCTCGTTTGTGATGAGACGGCTGCACTTACTCCTTCCAAGTAAGGATACATGAGACTTGTATTAGGCCAATCATGACGTACGCGTGCGTAGTTTTTGCACACCTTAGGCCACATAGCAGGATCCATAAGTTACAAATAATTCAGAAAAAGTTCATGCGCAAAGCGACGTGAGCACCGCGGTTCACGCGTAACGAGGATCTCCACATCGACTTCGAGTTGCCGACCATCCAGCAACACATGAAACTCTGTTCCCGTTGTCCCGTCGCTACTTTGAAATGGCTGCCACTCACCCCAACCAACTAGTGGTTGAGGCATCCGGGTACGGGATGTACCATCTAGAATATCCAAAATTAGAAGTCCTAGACATGCTCTCGAAGAGCCGGGTGATAGGATCGCGATCGCTCAACGTAGAGCTCGCGAAGCCACAACAACACGTCCGCGGTTCCGTCCTCGCCGCCAAGGCAGGAATACTCGCCGCCAAGGCAGGAATACGCGCCGCGTTTGCTCCTAGAGAGCGTGCCTTCCGCACATCCTGTTAGTCGGTGACGGTCCAGGTCGAGGTTCGTGCCCCACAGGGGACCCTGAGGCATGGCACTTAAATGTCTTAGGTTGAGGGCCATCCACCCCACACCCAGCGTAAAGTAGTAAATGTTCCAAGAGACAAACTACTTACTCGTGCCCACAAAAAAGATAAAATCGGGTCATTGGGCATATACGGCGCGTAATAATAAATAAATAAATAATCTTTTATATTTTTCTTATATTCTACACTGTTAATTATGTATTTTATTGGCTATAATTTCGAAAAAGTACAATAAACAGCAACATAATTGTGACTGATTTCGGTTTCTTTAAGTCGATATAACTTTTTTCGGATACACATTTGAGATTTGCTGTCATACAATAAAATGATCAAAATACTAAGGCCTTTCAAATAACATAGGTTTTAAAGTGCTACAAGCTGGGGACGTTTTGAGCATTGTTCTTTGGTAGGATCCTAACAATGCCGTTTTGGACATTCGTGATAGTAAAGGCTTACTGAAGTTCTCAGCAGTCCTATTTCTTTACGTAATAATAGGTTGTAGAGGGATTTATCTGGTGTACCCCTCGCACCTATTTCCATGGAATATAGATAAACCCTGTAGCCATTTCTGGTTATCTCATTTGTCAAGTAAAAATATTAGTTTGTCTTAATTGCGTGGGTTTTAGGGTGTTTGTGCCAGTAGTGTCCAATCGTCTGCCGAACTCAGGACTGAAAAAGGCTTGTAGATTGTCTTTTTAGTGAAAAAAATTAGATGATTTGTCTTTCATTTGAAACCAGTCCTTTTTTTAGCTCCAGCACTCGTTAGACTTACTGCCTCACGTATAATCCCTAGTACTCTGTCGTGACGTTGCAAGTAATGATGACCCCTATCCAAAAGCACTTTGCAGCCTACCAATGAGTGTCTTGCCGTACAAGATTGGTTTAATCGGGGAGAGTCAATTTGAAGGCGTTGAGGCAGAATTTAAGTAAGGCTGGTGACCAGTCGTAAAGCAAAGTCCGCCATTTCAAGGCTAAAGGTATACAGTAATCACCTAGAGTAACCCAATCGTTTTGCATTGCTAGCATTCATTGCGTGCACTCTGTAGCTGTCATTCTCATCTTGGTTTAAGAAAGATTTTATAATTTCTATGTTTGATTGACTTTTAGTGTTTCCAAAACCTGCTCTACTAGTTTGTGCACCCTATCATGAACTTTTTATGAAATTGTTGGTTGGGTTATGTTGATGGGGTTGGGTTGGTTGTATCGTTAAAAAGTTAAAGTTATTTGTGTCTCGATACAGAACAGAAGCCGGAGTGGCACGTGAATAAGAATCATATTATTGGATCAAGAAGCAATACGGCAACTATTATTAATGGACCATCACAGTTGTATCATACTAAACTACTAGCATTTAAGGTGCTAAGTATAAAGATCTTGTGGATTAATGTAATAAAAATATTATACTAAACAGGTTTCAGCATGAGCATTATGATAGATATGATAATTAAGAGACATGATGGATAGTTCCTGATGTGCTAGCTGAAACTGATGTAGATAAGGAGAATATTTTTGTTATTATCGTTTAATTTGATTCTTTTTTTTTCTTGTTGTATTTTTTTTATTACGGAGAAAGTGCAAATTGACCTACATGACTGTGATTGTTTAGATAGAGATGATTAGGTTTAATACTCAGAGATCTTAGTGTTTTTTTTTTGCATTTTAAATAATTATAATATTGTGAAAAGTTAGTTAATTTTTCGTATATCATAACTTGAATTTTGTTATATTTTTTTAATTGGACGTAGTTATGCTACAACGTTCCAATCCACAAGGTGGTCAAAATTGAGTTTATGAGCCCAAGCTAGGTATTTTGGATCGTTCTATTTAGTGCTGAAGACACTGACTCTCTTACGACAATAACTATTGAAATAATTAAGCGGTCTAAATGATAAAACGAACCAAAAGATCTAATTATAATCTTATAAAGTGACATTACATTTGGATCGTACTGTTTTAGTTCATTTTGGACTGAATGCAATTAAAATTAGGATCCAATCATCTTGAAACGTTTTAGAAATAACTAATTTTAAATCATAAAAAGTGACTTTCCATTTGGATCGTACTATTTTATTTCGATTTGGACTGAATAAAATAAAAATAATGATCCATTCAACTTGGAACGTTTTAAAAATAACAATTTTAAATCTTAAAAAGAGATAATTCATTTGGATCGTAATGTTTCATTTCGTTTTGGACTGAATAACATAAAAATAATGATCCATTCATCTTGTTATATTATTTTTTTTATTATCTATTTCTTCAAAACATTCCATGTACCTACCTACTTTATAATGTGCACGATAATAATAAAATTCGTAATGGTAAAAGTAAACCTCTACCTGTGACCACGAACGCTGTAAAGTGTTCGAAACGTCAGGTTAAATAAAATGTTAATAAATCGCGAAATAATCCGTAAAAGTAGTTTCATTTAAATGTTCGCGTAAATAAAAGAAGACAGTAAAAGTAAACGATTTAAAACATGTATACTGGTAGGAACATACAGTTATCTAATAATTAAACAATCCATCACTTTTGTATTTTTTATAATAAGGCCTTGTCTAAAATAATAATTATACAACTAGGTAGCGAAATATTGTGGCAACTTGAAAAAAAATTATGTGTTATGGAGTCTGGAACGTTATCACTAAAATAATAAAGCTAAACAATAAAACGTTCTATTTTCATAGAATAGAATAGAATAGAATATATTTATTTTGCGAGAAACATGGTTACAAGGTTGTTACAATTTGTTATTGGTACAGCATGTTCCACCGTAGCCGGTGTGCAAAAATTTCATGCATGACATTTACAATTAAATTTGGTTTTAAAACATTAAATTAGGATTTAAGATAATTAATTTTACAATATTACAATACAATATACATTCATTAAAACACATTTTATAGGAATTAAATAAAATAAAATTATAAATATACTGAAATTGAATAAAATTAGAAACATTAGGTAATTATAATAAAAATTTACAGTTTATTTTCCAATTCATGTATTCCTGCATTGTGTAGAAACACCTGTCAATAAGCCATTTTTTTAAATTAATTGAAAATTGATTAACTGGCATCTCTCTTATATCTCTAGGAATTTGGTTAAATACACACATCAAAAAAGTCTAAGCAACATGCATGATATTACAAATTTACCATTTATATTAATTTATTTTACCATTTATGTAAAAATAACAGCTGTTTTCTTTATAAGTTCTTTTAATAACAGAAATTAACAATATTAGAATATACAGGTACATAAGAAACTAAACTTTTTTTTTACAAATTGAAATTTCTTAAGAAAATGAATTTATTGTGAAAGAATAGGACAATTTAATACAAAGTATGGCCTCCTCTGCTATTCAGAACTTGTCGGAAACGATTATTCATTGAATTAATGAGACTGTTTATGTCATCTTGCGGTATTCGCTCCCAATGGAATTGTAGCAAATCCTTCAGCTGTTGGGTTGTTGTCACTCCGTCCAAGTCCTTCAAAACACGTCTCTGGAGCATGTCCCATGCGTGCTCGATGGGGTTGAGGTCTGGCGATTGTGCAGGCCAGGGCAATACCTGGATGTTCTCCGTTGCCAAGTATTCACTGGTTCGCCGAGCTGTATGTGAACGCGCATTGTCATGCATTAACGTAAAATCGGAGCCAAAGGTTTGTGCAAATGGATGGACATAAGGTCTGAGAATATCCTCAACGTAATTTTCAGCGTTCATGTTTCCATTTACAAAAACGAGCTCAGTTCGCCTGTTCTTCATAATACCCGCCCATACCATAACTGTTGAGCCGCTGTATGGATGAACTTCCTGAACGCACCTGAGTCTTTCAGTATTTCCGGGTCGACGGTACACTCGCACCCTTCTTGTATCAGGCCTAAACCCGAATCGCGACTCATCGGAAAACATAATTTTATCCCATTGTTCCTGGGTCCATGTTATGCGTTCTCTACACCATTCATTTCGACGAGCGCGATTCCCGTGACGTATCGGTGGGCACCTGATAGGGCGTCGAGCTCGTAGGCCGTACTCATGCAGTCGATTTCGCACAGTTTGGGGACTTACATCAACACCACTTGAATTTTGTAGCCTCAAACTTATCTCTCGAGCGGTTAACATCGGCTGGCGTCTTGCAGTCAGTTGTATGTACCGGTCTTGCCGAGTGGTTGTACTCCTTTTACGGCCTGGATGCTGTTCAGCGGGTTCCCCTGTATTATTGTAGCGCTGCCAAAGACGACAAATAACACTTCTATGAATACCAAAATGTCGAGATACCTGAGATTGATTACTTCCCGCTTGCAACATCCCTACAGCTCTTTGCATTTCATCTGCCGTCAAATGACGTCGCTCCATGACGTAAAGAATATCTAACAATTCAATTTTGTCGCCAACTGTATTTAAATGGTTGGTAAAATTATAAAATCAAGACTAAAACGTAGCAATTAACATGCACTCAAATTCAAACAAATTCGCAGTCATTTGAATTTTATGAAAAAAAACAAAACATAATCGAAATTTTTTTTTTACAACCAGCCAGTATGTCATCAATAACAAAAAAGTTTACTTACCTATACACTTTGAGTGAGTAAATACTTAGAAATTAATTAATATAAATGGTAAATTTGTAATATCATGCATGTTGCTTAGACTTTTTTGATGTGTGTACTTGGATACACATATTGTAACTATTCTTCTTGAATAAGGCAGTCGAAAAGGTCAGGGTGCTTTTTTACAAAAATACCAATCTCCAAAATATACAAGGACGTGACAGTACATATATTTAATTTCCCAAACAGAGGTCTACAGGAGTCAAGTGGTGCAGCTCCACAAATTGCCCTGACACACTTCTTTTGTGCTATGAAAGCTCTGTTAATATCGGTCGAGTTACCCCACAGCAAAATTCCATATCTCAATAATGCCATCAACATCAACATAGCCATGATATGCTGTCAATGCAGTAACCTCGTCAGTCAGTCTTCTGGTTTTTCTTAGTGCGAAGACGAATCTATTCACGCGTTTACATACTGTATCCACATGGGCTTTCCAGTTACAGTGGCTGTCCAATGTTATACCTAAAAATTTTGCTTCTCTTGTTTCAACAATGTCCTCACCGTTATAATTAATATTTAGATTTGAGTTTATTGTTTTGTAGTTGCTAAACTGAATAACTTTGGTTTTAGATATATTTGCGGTGAGGTTGTTAGTCGTAAGCCATCCTGTGATATTTTGTATAACATTTAGTATAGCAATTTTATGTTCGTCAATGCTATTGCGGTCATGCGAGACTACCACAGAAACGTCATCTGCAAACAATGTACATGGGTAATCTGTGACTTTTGGAATGTCATTTATGTACAATAAGAAAAGTAGAGGTGATAGAGTCCCACCTTGTGGTACTCCGTATTTATTATGTTTAAATAGAGATCTATATGTACAGCTGGTCTGGTATTCATCCTCACAAGTAATTTCAACACATTGTTTGCGATCTTTTAAGTAGCTTCGTAACCATTCTAGGGCTCTACCTCGAATACCATAGAGCTCGCATTTATTTAGAAGTATTTGGTGATCTACGCAGTCGAAGGCGCTCGACATATCAAATAACATCGTTGATACGATTTTTTTCCGCTCTGGCAACATTGTGAACAACAGCTAAATTTTGAACTGCGTACAAATTATTGTTAATTTATTTCATATTTTAGTAACTATTAAGCCTAATATCTCAAAATCGCTAGTTAAGTTGTTTATTGTTAGTATATTTCGTAAATCAGTGCCCAATTTTGGTGTAAATTGTAAAAATAAAGAAAAGTGGTTGTCGAGCTGTCAGTGAGTTCATTGTACTGGTATTTTTGAATTTAGTTTGTGTATTTTATGAAATTTGTTGGAAAATTGGTCGGCTGGTAAGTTTGTTTACCTATTATTTAGTATAATCTATGTTGTAAGCTGATATTTCATTGAAATTGCATAAGTACAGATCCTCACTTTGACATAACGAAAACCAACTAACCTCAATCTGTTGAGCAAATTGTTCCTTGACTTTCAAATAGTATAAAGTTTTTGACTAGTTTCCTTTTATTTCAATAATGATGACACGCAGAGGTTTGGCTCGTCAGGAGGAGTCCAAACTTCAACAAGTTCTTTTAGAACTTAAGACTACCAAGGAGCAAGTTGTTCAACTGAACAATGAACGTGAGGAAAACGAAACTGAGCTTATCTCGGTAATAGAAAGAAACGGAAAATTAAAACAAGAATTGTCACTGATGAATACAAGGTTAGATGAAGCTAGGTTTGAGCGGGACAGCCTTCAAATCATGTTAAATAATTATGATAGATGTAGCGTTGAATATGAGCAAGCCTTACAACAAATATCCAAGCTGGAGCATGAGCTACGAGATGCCCACCGACAGATCACACATCTTGAAGAAGAGTTGCTCAATGTCAACACAAAACAAAACATATCCTTGTTCGATGAGCTGTTAGAGAGGTCCCCGCAGTTGGTTATTGATTCAAAGCCTAAATGTACTGACATCATAGATCTCACCAAAGACACTCCTCAACGCCATATAGTGTCAGACATGGTTCATTTAAGCAATTGCAGCAATAACAAACTAAAAAAATATATAAAAATTAATAAATTTATTAGGAAAAATCAAAACTTAATTAAAAATTGTAGAAGTATTAACAAAAACATTAAGAATTGTAAACATAGAATGGAGTCTGTCAAAGAATTAAGTTTGTACACATTAGAGTTAGAAAATTCACAAAAACAGCATGAAGCTGAAACACAATTACTGAACACAAAGTTACAAAAATTACAAGATTCTCTTAATTCAGTGACAAGTATGTATGACAAATCACAACTTATGATTAGGGAGTATTCACTGGCAATGGACAAACTCATTGAATCAACATCACACTATGCTGACCGTTTTGCCTCACTTGAAGACAAAACTAATTATAACTGCAACCGCTGCACTTTGCCATTGTCATTGAATAGTCCTGAGGTGTCGAATCTATGTATATCTAATCACTTGTGTGATAGTTTCGATACTATAGGTTGTGATGTTTTGAGTCAAACATACATACATATTTAGTGATGAAATAGGAAGAGATATGGGCTCTAAGTTAAGTTTTTACATGAAGGGACAATCATTTATAAACTATTGTACTCCTTCAGCATCCTATTGTGACATTAAAGTAATCATAATTTTGTGAAGGATGATAATTTAGTTATTTTAATAGGGGATAGGGGAAGTGTAACAAAACAGGAGCTCATAAAATACTGTGAATCATTAAGTAATTTAAATGTAAATAAGATTGTTTTGTATACACTGCCCTATTGCAACAACTTGCCAGATGCGGAAAACAAAATTAGATATAATTTGAATTTAACACTACATACTATTGCATGCTATAATGATAAGATTAATATAATTGATATTAATTCTATTTTTAAAAACAATTATTATCTGACAAAAGGTAAGCATAGGCTTTCCAACTATTACAAAAGACAAGTAGCATCCTCGCTACATTATTGTATTGACATTTCAGCCAAGAACTTGGCTACTCAAACTGCTTTATTTGAGCAGTCTAATAACAGTATGAGTGAATCTAGTCAGGATAGTCTATATCCAAATAATTTAAATTAGATTATAAGACAAAAGAGGCAATCTCTTGCATTGACACATTTACATTTAATAATTTTAATTCAGATCATAATAATTATATTAATTATCCCTCTGTCATTCAAAATAATATAAATTTACAAAATAAAGATATTAGTCAACAATTGATTGCTTTATCGAGGGAATCTAATCGTAGAGCTTACAACAGTAACTGCCCCTTAAGAAATAAAACCAATACAAAATGTAATATTAACCTAGTGCATCAGAATATATATAATCTAACGGAGGGCAAAATACTAACACTAGAATTGTATAGAACATGGAAAATATTGATATCATATGCCTAACCGAACACCATCTTAGGGCACAGCAGCTCATGTTCAATTTTAGTAACCACCAAGTTGGTAGCGCATTCTGCAGGGTAAATAGGACTAAAGGAGGCTCTCTGATACTTATAAATAAAAAGTTAAAGTATAAAGTAAGAAATGATGTTGTATCTATGTCTGTGGAATGTGTAACTGAAATAGCCTGTATAGAACTAGAGCAATTTATAGTAGCAAGTGTGTACAGACGGCCTGTAGAGAGGAATTTTGATGATTTTTTGCAGATTCTGGATGAAATGTTAACAAAATTAACTAAGTCAAAAAAGCAGCTATTGGTCTGCGGAGATTTTAATGTAAATATACTATTTCTTTTTTGTTGATATTATTGTCAGGACTCGTCATGCTCACTAAAATGTCATTGCTTGTGGTGGCGTGGGGGCCGGGTCAATCCCTTCCCTACAATATGGCGAGGGGGTTGATGGCTGACCTCTGTGTTATACTCGTGAACGGGTGCTACTTGGGGTGACTGGTCGACCTTGACATTAATCAATTTACATTTTGGTTCACTTCTAATAATTTACCTAAAGGGTTATTTGGCTGAGCGACGTCTTTATTACTGAATTGTTTATGGATGTGATTTGGTGCTCCCACTTTTATGTACTACCTGCATGACGCTACCTTTATCATTTTATAATAAAATCCTTCGTTGTATGGATATGTATGGTATACAATGGTTGCAGCGCCTGATTACAGTTATCTACAATGTAAAAAAATTGACGTCAAGAAAATGCAGCAGTAGAGTTTGTTTCGCCGCTTCTTCTCTACTAGCGCTTTGGAGGCGGTGGTAAAGTTTGCTAAACTTTTACATGTATTTAAACTTAGATTAAGTAGTTTAAAGGACGTCAAGAAATATATAATGAGAATTGTATTTATCTTGATTAAAGCGTTTTTGACTTTGACTTTGACTTTACGGTTTTCTTTTTGTCTAGTGATTCTGTTACTCTTTTCACAAGGGAGAAGGTAGCCAGGGTTGTAGATTTATTTTTTTGGAATCCGTTTTGCTCTCTGGTGATTACCTTGTGCTTATTTAAAAAGGCTGATAGACGTGTATACATAAGTTTCTCAAATATCTTTGAGAAAACCGGTATGAGAGTAATAGGTCGATAGTTCTTTATTTCTTCCCTGCTGTCTTTTTTAAATAATGGTTTAACAACAGAGGTCTTAAGTTTCTCTGGATACATACCGCAGCAGAAAGAGAGGTTGACTATGTGATTCAATACGAATGATATTTCACTACTACACCTCTTAATGATCATGGTAGAGATAGCATCGTAGCCAACTGCCTTTGTATTTTTAAGTGATAGAATAGCTTTCTGCACTTCCCTCTCTGTGGATGGTGTTAAGAATATAGTCGAATCAACAGTACTTATTAATTTATAATTTTGAATTAAATAATTATTAATATTTGTCTTAGACGTATAGAAATTGTTAAATATATTTGCTATCTCGGAGGGACTCGTAAAACAGCTACCGTTATAATTTATCTGGCGTATTTCATGACTATTTCCTAACGTGTTTAATTTGTCACCTATTATGTCCCATGTTGCCTTACATTTGTTTGTAGAACCCATAATATGTTTACTATTTAATTTTTTTTGTGAAATTTCAATACATTTTTTAAACAATCTATTGTATAATTTATACTTTGTTATAGAATGCTCATTTTTATTTTTATAACAAGTATGTCTCAGTTTCCTCTTTGTTATGGAAGATATTTTTATTCCTGTAGTTATCCATTTAGGAGAAGAAAGCTTATTTCTTATTTTGACTCTAACCGTAGGAAAACACAAATCGTAGAACATGATGAAATTTTCATGGAATAAGTCGTACGATTCGTTACAGTCGTGACTGCTTAGTACGTCACTCCATGTTAAGCTAGAGAGACATTTTTTAAAGGACAATGGGAAAATTTCATACAAAAAAAACCCAGGATCAACAGAACTAATATATATCCCTCATTATTGCACACGTTAAACTTATGTAATTTTCATTATTTGTTTATTGAATATATATGGGGTATGAGAGATATAAGGCTCATAACAGTTAGCTATGAATGAAAACTACGTTACGTGTTTTAATGTTTAATAATACATAACCATCTAGCATAACAGCCCATTAATGTCACACTGCAGGGACGGACCTCCTCCCTTGACGGAGGGATATTTGGCCTACTAATTCCACGCTGGCCTGACGGAGTGGTAAAGTGTGTAATTTCAAGTTTTCCTTCTTTTTATTTCGTAAAGATAATATTCACGGACAGTCCCTTTGTCTGTTTTTACGACACCCATGGGATGAGATGGGGTGGTGACATATTATATTCTTACTCCGTCACCACGCAGATAACCATCTATAAGTCAACAATCATGGAATCGACCGACGACCTCGGTGGCGCGACGGTAGCGCAAGCGGCTGCCGTGCACGAGGTTGTGAGTTCGATCCCCACGCAGGACAATTATTTGTGAGGTCCACAAATTATTGTCCTGAGTCTGGGTGTTTTCTGTGTCCGTTAATTGATGTTTGTGAAAAGTTCCCGCGACACAGGGCATGACATTCTGGTGCGGGAGTAGTCTTTTTTAAATAAAAAAAAAGAAATTCATTGGACCTGCAGGGTGTTTTATGCGTACATGTCTAGCGTGACCTAAGTAATATATTACACTTATCATATGAGAACAGCTCCCTAACGTACGCATACCGTGGATACAGGATTCTGTACGACATATTCTCCTAAATGATTAATTTAACAAAGTGCCATCTCTGTCTAACGCGATGTCCTACGTGGGTGACGAAAACGACGCACCGCAAAGCGACGAACGCGACATACACCATTAAATCAGCGGCGTACCCTACTTGTGTCTTATGTGACGGTCTGCGACGAGACCTGGTGTAATCATATAGAACCCTTGTCGTGTGTAGCATCTCGTCGCGTCGTGTCGCTTTCGTCGCCCACGTAGGACACCGCGTAATTCATGTGGTGTAAGAGTGAAAAAGTAAAATAATACCTGAATCTGCGCATGACGCGGGTCGCTTATGGTGTTTTTTGTAGCGAGTAAAGATTTTAATATCAATTAGATAACGTTACATGTATTGCTTTGTTTTTATTAGCGTTACGAAATTGAAAAAAACTATTTTTTAATTGTGTGTAATTATAGTTGGACAGCACCTAGGGGAGATTTTTTTTTATTAAAATGTTTCTCTTAGCAAGACTAATAAACCGGCATATATTTTGTTCCTGTTGGTTCTGGGTTAATTTTGCCCAATCTCTTTTATTTATGTTCTCCTCACAATAGTCTCGTATATAAATAAATTTAAACGGTGGTTTTGGTGTTTCTTTTGTCATTGGGAAGGCAAGACTTTGTGCAGTGTTGTGGTCGGATAGAAAAAGTTGGTGTACGTTGCCTACCGCTTCTTTCATATTGCTAAATATATGATCTATACAGGATTTTTGGCGTGTAGGCTCTACTATATGTGATTTAAGGTTATGGTTTAGAAGAAAGTCATTTAATTCAGAAGATGTATGAGATATTTTTAATGTATTAATGTTAAGATCTCCTGTAATGATTATTCTCCTATTTTCTTTTCGCTCTATTTCATACATTAAACTTTCTAATTTGTTAAAGAAAGTCTCTGTTTTGGTACCAGGTATCCTATATAAACAAATGACTATACATTGTAAAGCAGGTATTTCAACTCCACAGCATTCGAACCATTTTTCACTGGATATGTTCTTACATATCTCTAGAGGTTGGTACTGTAGTGATTTTTCTAACAGAATAGACACACCTCCCCGTCTCTCATTTTTCCTAGAAAACGAACTAGCTAGGTTAAAATTATATATATTAATGTGAAGTTCATCATCCTTTTTCACAAATGTTTCTGAGAAGCATAACACATTAATAGGGTTCTTTTTTGTTTTGAATTCGTCAATGCATAATTCAACTTGTTCTGTTTTGTTCAGTAAACCTGCAATGTTTTGGTGTAATAATGTTATGGTTTTGTTCCTAGTAAGTGAGTGCTTATTTACAAAGAAAAAACTTACCAGCACTTTTGTAGGTAGTTGAGTTCTTTTCATTGGTTATATTTTTTGTTGACTGGAAGTAGTATGGTATTGTACCCTTCCTTGGGCGTATTGTAGGTATCACTCTAGATGTATTAACCTTCTGTGAAAAATTCAAGAATTTATTCTTGTAATATTTAGTATCCAATATAATATTAATTTTATGACAGACATTAGTTAAATAATTACGAGAATGGGTTGAAATATTGAGAAACATACAATTACCAAGATTATGACAAGTGCTTCTAAGCAATTTATTCAACATATATTCACTCAATGAGACATTTCTAATAACATTTAAAATTATAATATTAAGGTTTTTAAAAGATTTAAGTGTTCCTATTAGCTCAAACATTAATTTAGTGGGATTAGTATCATTTTCGCCAGTACAGATAATTAAATAATTGTCAGGAGAATCCTGTATTTGTTGACATGCTTTTAGTGTTTCTGATGACTTTGCAAACGGTTTGATTGTTGAAGAAATAGAGTATTTTTCATAATTAGTATTCAACCTCGATCTTATTAGTTGTGAGGCTAAACCTGAAACTTGTTGTTCACCTATAATTAGTACTTTCGGACGGCCTTTTGAATCTCCGTCTGTATACTGTTCGATGGGTGCCTTTAGTATTGGTTGTAGCAATAATGGCTGGACTGGTGGTGTTTCAATTTCAATTTTTTGAGGAACATTATTTTCGAAGGCGCTATCTATTGGCATATTATTGCAATATTTTTCTTCTGTACGCAATCCGAGGTTAGCTGAGCTTGAATTAAGCTGTATTTGTGCTTCCCTTAGTCGTTTGTGTTTTTTCTGATAATTTGTTTTCGGGGAACCTGTGCAGATATCTTTTAGTTTAATAATTGTTTGCGATTCTAGTACGGACTGTTGTTTGAGTTTATAATTTTCTTGAAGTAAATTTTCAATCTCCGCGTGCGCTATTTCCAATTCTTCCTTAAGTTTTACAATTTCTTCTTTTAATTCTTCTTGGTCTGCCCTTAGATATGTAGTAGACAGGTCAGGCCAACTCCTTCGCATGTCATCAGCTTCGGATACGGTGGATATAATTGACGAATTATACATTTCGTTTGCGGAGCTATGTAATATTTTTTTTTTGCGGAGCGTCACATTTCTTGGCGACATATTGTTGTTTGTAATTGTTTTTGTTTGTAATAAAAATTGTAACTATTACCGCCATCTATGTTTTTGCAATATGGGATCTCTTACAGCTCCATCTAGTGGGAAGCGGATGTACTAAGTTTCTATTGCTCGCTAGAGGGCGCTGCTCTCAAATTTATCTGATTGTGTAGGTCAAGCAGTGCGATGATATTTAAAATTTGGAAAATAAACGATTTAGAATTAACACTTTTTATGATTTATTTATGCTTAGGCAGATTTGTTAGTGTCTTTTGTGAAAATTTCAGTTCTAGAGATTTTATTTATGAATTGTATAACAGTACCTGCTATGCTTTTAAAACTATCATGTTTTACACTGTTTTTTCCACTAGATAAATATGTTATTTATATCACAGTTTTCACATTTCTTGCCGAGATAACGGCATATGCTCACTATTACACCTTTTAACACACGAATAAACTATTTACAAACTATGATTCACTATTTAACTATTTTATTTTGGATTTTGTCTCGAAGCTCGATGTGTATCATGATCGATGTGCATTTGAAACGTTTTATGAATAATCATTACACGGCTTACAGGGTGACTCAGGACCCTTATCTTCCTGATTTGTAAATAAAATATTAAAATTAACAATGTTTCAAACTACATGAATGTACTGGGAAAGGAGAATGTTTTTTTTGGGCTAAAAAGTCAAAGTCTGTCCCCAGGTCACTAACTAGGTTCATTACAAAGATTGATATGTAAACAACATTTTCTTCTATGGAACCAACAAAATTCGTCCCACAGAAATCTAGATATCAGCTGTTAAAAAAATAAAAAGCCCTGAGGCACTCCAAGCAGTTATAACTAAAAAGCCAGTCTGTGCCCAGGTCACCAACTAGGTTAATTACAAAGATTGATACGTAAACAACATTTTCTTCTATAGAATCAACAAAATTCGTCCCACAGAAATATAGATATCAGCTGTTCAAAATATAAAAGCCCTGTGGTACTCCTTGCAAAAGTTATTTACTAAGAAGCCAGTCTGTCCCCAGGTTACCAACTAGGTCTATTACAAAGATTGATACGTTAACAACATTTTCTTTTATGGAACCAACAAAATTCGTCCCACAGAAATCTAGATATCAGCTGTTCAAAAAACTAAATGCCCTGTGGTACTCCATGCAAAAGGTATTTACTAAAAAGCCAGTCTGTCCCCAGGTCACCAACTAGGTCTATTACAAAGATTGATACGTAAACAACATTTTCTTCTAAGGAATCAACAAAATTCGCCCCACAGAAATCTAGATATCAGCTGTTCAAAAAATAAAAGCCCTGTGGCACTCCAAGCAGTTATCTACTAAAAAGTCAGCTTGTCCCCAGGTCACCAACTAGGTCCATTACAAAGATTGATACATAAGCGACATTTTCTTCTAAGGAATCAACAAAATTCGCCCCACAGAAATCTAGATATCAGCTGTTCAAAAAATAAAAGCCCTGTGGCACTCCAAGCAGTTATCTAGTAAAAAGTCAGTCTGTCCCCAGGTCACCAACTAGGTTCATTACAAAGATTGATACATAAGCGACATTTTCTTCTAAGGAATCAACAAAATTCGCCCCACAGAAATCTAGATACCAGCTGTTCAAAAAATACATAAGCAACATTTTCTAACGGTTGTTAAGAGGTATAGTACAAACTAGGCATACTAGTTTTTTTTATTTTTGGTTTCGCTGGGGTAAAATGCCTACGCATCCCCTTCCGTTGGGGGGACGGAAGGGGTATGTGGGGCTCCCAGGGGGTTAGGCAACCCCCCAGTGTACCCACTAAAAGTCCCCAGCGGCACTCCTTCATCGCCTACTTGGAGGGGGCCTGGGAAACCGGCAGAGCCTTTGCGTCCAATCCCCCTCCGGCGATCCCCGCCATTACAGGCGGGCCCTATCTAGGCATACCCGTAGTCGAACTAATTACACACACATATATTATATACATATATACTGCAGACAATATTGGGTTAGAAGCCATATGTCATTATTACTGCTCCTGGAAGAGTGGCAGACGTACGTTGGGAACATATTGTGCTCATGTTATATATCTATTGTATGGTTCTTGGCATGTGCACGATACAGTATAGCATTAACCATCCAGCACAATCCATGGATAGTATCATGCCTAGATTGTACCCTACCTCTTAACAGCCAGTTGTAATAACTGGCTGTTAAGAGGTGCCACAGGGCTTTTTTTGAACAGCTGATATCTAGATTTCTGTGGGGCGAATTTTGTAGATTCCAAAGAAGAAAATGTTGCTTACGTATCAATCTTTGTAATGAACCTAGTTGGTGACCTGGGGACAGACTGGCTTTTTAGTAAATACCTTTTGCATGGAGTACCACAGGGCTTTTAGTTTTTTGAACAGCTGATATCTAGATTTCTGTGGGGCGAATTTTGTTGATTCTTTAAACATGTAATAAGCTCAATGGTATAAGTCAATGTACAATGGTTACAAACGTGGGGGCAGCAATTTTTATTTTAGCCCACAGCTCCTAGTAAAAAAAACATTCTCCTTTGATTTCGTTATATAATCAAATGTAAACTCACGTAACGACGACGGCGCCGCGGCGCTTACCTACATTTACCATCCTACTCACACGCCTTGGTGTGTTGTATGTTTTCTCTCTCCGCTTCCCTAGCTGGTGAGATGCGCGGAAAGACTGCGCACTACGATAGTTATTGTTATTTGTTGTGATCTTTTGACACAGTGACAGTTGCTCTTGACCTATATTAATGTAAACAAGTGCGTGCGGCTAATTGCTCTCAATTGATATTTGAATAAAAGCGTGTTTTAGATTATAATACAACGTGTAGTTTGTGTTCGCGATGAACGAGGAAGAAGTAAGTAACTAATTTGTGTATTGATCAGACGGTTTTTTGTTAATTATTGGTGCTGTTTTGATTTACTTAAAATGTGGTTTATTTAAGTAAATGTTGTTTAAGTAAGTCGTTAATTTTTCGCAGTATGACAAGAACAATGAGAATAACAAGGATTTAATGATCTTGTTGTCAAAAAGACGAAAATTATTAAGCTTGCGAGATACGATAAAATGTCGCGGCCAAAAAGATGACGACGGTAAGTAACTAGGTACTAATTAATTTAAAACATATTATCGAAAATGAGATATTAGTTAACCAATTTAAGCAACGTTGAGTACCTAGTCGTAATGCTGGCCCGATTGCTCAGAGGTGTCCGATTTGATTCGGGGATCGGCCCAAGTTATCCTAACGTTGCAGAAGTAGCTTAATTAGAATGTAAAGAGGCACAGTAAGATCTTTACTGCGGGACTTGTAGGATTGTTAAAAACATTACAAAAAACATTAACCTAATTAACTATTTTTACTTTATACTGAGTAACTTGTTATCAATTGTTTTTTCTGTGTGCAATAAAGAATATACCTATGTATCTTCTTACTTTACATCAAATTATTTCTTTCTCTCAATATTATTTCTATCAACATATTTTTTTTTACTATCCAGGAAATGATGACATCGCATCGGAGAAGCCTAACACTCCATTATCATCAACTACGGAGATTTCAATTACTCCACCACCATTTTCACCACTTACTCCTCGAATGTACGTAAAAAGTAACCAAGAAAACAAAGAACGTAAGTACGAGTAGTTATATTGGTAGGTAGTTATGTGGCATTCAGTATAGTTTTATGCAATCACAAAATTTCTGTGTAGATGGTTCTAAATTCATCTTGTTATTTGCAGATGTACCTTATACTGAGAGTCCATTGACTTACGTGTGTCCAATTACTTCGCCAACAAAAAATCAGCTGAGTACGTACATATGTATGTCGGGGAGCCGGCAGGATTGTTCAGTTCAGGGTGGTGATCTTCGTCAAACATATTCGTGAAATCAAACAAGAAATAGACAGCTTGATTATCGTATAATGATTTAACACTATACCACAATTACAATATTATTAAGAATGTGGCACGATCCAAACGGATATATTTTAGGATTAGCGTTTTCCAAATCTGACGTCTCTCTTGGTCATGCGCAAAGAGAACTCTCGTTTGCTGTCTTAAATAACAAGGAGTGATAATCTTTATAATCGAATCATAAAGCTAAGTTATTAACAATCAAAAGAGTATTTAATTATCCACGCTGCGACACGGCCGTCCTGCGCCTAACACGTCCTCGTGTTGTGGTTCTGAAAAGAGATAAAGGCAGGTACATTTCCTTTGTCTCGGCCATATCTGACCAATAAGGTCAGTTATAAACATTGCTTAACCAGCAGCATCACTTAAACAGCGGCATCGCTTAACCAGCGGTGTGGCGACAGCCAAAGCCAGTACGCACGAACGTGCCAAAGTAATTTTGTATAGAATCAAGTATAACATAACAAACCTTCTGACTGTTTTAACTCTAGTGTTTTACTGTCAATTAGGCAGATAATATTGCCACAGTAATGTAAGCTCTATTTCTTTTACTTAAACTCATATGGACTAGTATTTAAGCTAGTTAGTATTAAAGTAGTTATTATGATAATAAAACCAGTCAATATTTAATCTCGGAACAATCGTTTCATTTGACTTACATAGCAACTCGCTATAAGCGGCATCACTTAAATAGTGTCTTCGCTTAACCAGCGGCATCACTTAACTAGTGGCGTCGCTTAACCAGCGGCATCACTTAACCAGTGGCTTCGCTTAACCAGCGGCATCACTTAACCAGTGGCTTCGCTTAACCAGCGGCTTCGCTTAACCAGCGGCTTCCCTTAACCAGGGGCTTGCCCTAACCAGGGGCTTCGCTTAACCAGCGGCTCCGCTTAACCAGCGGCTTCGCTTAACCTTTAATCACCGTCCTATACGTCTCACAGACGTCACAATTTATCGAACCCAAATATTTTTTTATTTTATTTTGTGACTTTAATTTTAGACGTCTCTGAGACGGCACATCGGCGTTAATGCGACAAATAGACCACCTCGGTGGTTAAAGGTTAACCAGCGGAACATTTAACTTACACCCATTAATCTCATTTAATGGATTTGTTATTTAGTCTTAAGCTTTTAGAACTTTACAATACAAAAAGCTATGTACCAATAATAATAACCATAGTCTACAGCACCATAAATCAACTTTAAGATCAGCAATGTAAAGTTCTAAATTACACTCTGTAACAATGGCTTTCCCAGCCAACGAATCATCACCAACTCACTTATACTTGCATTTATGAATCCACGTAAATCACACGTGTGCATCTCCCTCCTATAATACACCATAGGGTCCTTACTAACCCCGACCTCCGCTAGAGCCAATACATTCAACGTACATCCACGGACTCCTTACAAGAGACTATGAGAATGTATTAGCTGCTAGTACAGTCGACTATCTATGAGTGATAGAATTCTCACTAAAGTTATTTCTATAAAGTTACTTAAATAACCTTAACTTGTATATCACCATTACTTCTCTTGAGAATCTCCACTCGGAATCTACGGGCTTGTATTTGTTTAGCATTTTACATAGGCAACAATACTTAGTTCGCAGAATATCAATCTTACTCTGTATCTTTCACTACACGTAAACAACAGCTTTGTTCTAACTGCAAATAAACAAACTATTTAAAACATAATGCACAAAAGGCATAATTTTACTAACAACGTCAAATCGCTTCGCTACTAATTGAAGGTATAATTATTAATGTACCTTAATCTCATCATCAATACACACCACATAAATCTGGAGGATATCACAACATACTTTGGATTATTTCATTACAATAGATAATAAACTTTACCTATGTCAAATCACAAATAGTAAAACGTTAACGTAACAAATTAGCAATTAAACTTGGTAGTCAATAATAATCAATTTCTTTTCAAATATGATGTGATACACTTTCGATGCAATAAATACTCATTCTCATAATTACTAGAGGTATGACAGTCTAGCTTATACGGTACTTCTCTTTGTGGTAATTTAACAATATTTCATAATACACTTTCGCATTTAACGAAGAATACGAATAGGCAAACTAGGTATAAAGTAGCTATTTGTTATTTTCACAAAGTAACACAAACACAGAACTCGTACCTTCTAAACAAGATGTAACTTCGACTTTGTTTTCTTTTTGTGCTTTGGCAGTATTTACTTGGCGCTTCCTAAAGGTTATAATACTGACCCGCCTTCACGCGACCGTCCTGACATTCACACGTCCTCGTGTGAGCTACCTCAAGGAGTTATTTTCAACCACAGTCGAACCACAAAAACTATATTCTTATTTAGTTACTATTACTTGCAAAACAAGCATCACAGCCGACAAGCACTCTGCCCACACCCTCACGGTGCCCGATCCAACAACACAGGACTCAGGCCACCCTCACGGTGCCTGATCCAACAACACAGGACTCGGAACAACCTTGAGTGTGGGTTACCGTCCTTATCAGATAGCGGACAGCTTAATACTCCATCACGAGTTTACTCAATAAAATACTGCAAAGGATATGCTGTTCGACACGCGTGATTAAATAACTCCTATTAATCTTGAACTAACTTGACTTTAAACGGACCTTTGTATATTCATGGTACTAATTTAATGTAACAGCGTAGTTTAGCATACACGCCAACAAAACAGACTTGTAATAGTATGGCACATAGTAACAATATAGAACTTACTGACATATTGGACATCAATTATTGTCTGTTTTTCAACCTTACCTTATTTTAACTCAACAGTGTTGTAAAATACCATAATCGTCATCATTACGAACTAATTTTCATTGTTCTCAATGTTAAGCTGAAAACAATATCATGATATCCTATTTAGTCACAATTAATAACAAGATAAAACAAATTAATAAACAAAATCAAAACTAGCAACAAATAAAACCCTCATCACAGGGTTAAACCCTATGAAACTATTCTTATTGAACAGTACTCCATTATTGTACTACTATTACCATTAAAGAGTGAGCACTTCACTCTAAAATTAATACATGGAATGATTTCACCAAATTGAAAGTCTTAGACCCGCTCCGTTGCCAAGGATACCCTTTTTTCATAACATAACATTCCCTTTTTTATGCACAAACTTTCCATCAAAAAGCTTTAATTTTCCATGATTATTACCACGCTTCATAGCAAATATTGTTGTGTTTTCGTGCACCACATTGAGGTGTTTCCAATCCCATTTATCACCATCAATTGGAGAATGTTAACTAATTTTAATTATTAGCACTCCATATTCTCTAGTATCAATATTCATTCTCCTTGTCGTGTCAAACACAGAGACATTACTGTATTGCTGAAATCAAAAACACTTTAGCCAAGACATAAAGCCGCCATGATCACATTCTTCGATGTTAAACAAAGCCGAAGTAGAAATCCATCTAATTTAACAGAATTTCTCCGACGGCAAAAATGGCGTCTTCATAGTACGAATAATCGTCATAAAATTCCTATTTTGTCTCTCAAGCGGTAGTTGCCATTTTGCAAAGGTATTATCACGATTTCAAACACATGGTGAGGTGTCTTCGTATCCCACTTCTGATGTCGGGGAGCCGGCAAGATTGTTTAGTTCAGGGTGGCGATAGCCGGCAGGATTGTTCAGTTCAGGGTGGTGATCTTCGTCAAACATATTCGTGAAATCAAACAAGAAATAGACAGCTTGATTATCGTATAATGATTTAACACTATACCACAATTACAATATTATTAAGAATGTAGCACGATCCAAACGGATATATTTTAGGATTAGCGTTTTCCAAATCTGACGTCTCTCTTGGTCATGCGCAAAGAGAACTCTCGTTTGCTGTCTTAAATAACAAGGAGTGATAATCTTTATAATCGAATCATAAAGCTAAGTTATTAACAATCAAAAGAGTATTTAATTATCCACGCTGCGACATGTATATTTTTCAAACTTAATTTACGTGGACAAATTAGGTATTTAGGTTTCCGTACCCAAAGGGGAAAGATGGGACGCTGTTACTAAAACTTCGCTGTCAGCCTGGTGACAGCACCAGCCTGTATATCATGAACCGTGATAGGTAGACAGTTGACAATTTGAGGCAGATGATGTATTTCTATTGCCGCTAATAGACTTAATAAAATACATATTTGGGGGGGCTCTCAAACAACAAACATGATTTTTAACTTGTTATTTGGTCGATATTCGTAAGGGCTTGGCATTATGGTACGGAACCTTGCGTGCGCGAGTCTGACTCGCACTTGGTCGGTGTTTTACTATAAAGCAGTTGTTTAAGTACCTATTAATTTGAAATTATATAGTTTCAGATGGATGCACTCCAGATACACCACTGCCACTCACTCTTGCTGATGTAACTTCTATGAATAGTACAGAATTAACTACGATTACTTTAGAACCAAATTCATCGTTTATCCCATGTATGACTCCAGAAATTACAACAGCTCTCAATGATGTAGAACAGGATGCATCGCCTCTTCCATGTATGTCTCCTGAAACTCAGAAGCTTTTTAATGTCCTTAATGAACCAGAAATGTGTCTTGATAATGATTCACCCGACTATATTGAAAATAGTGATGATAGTGTTGCTGATCCAAACTTTGAGATTCGTAATTTAACGGACTCTGAAACAGACTGTGAATCAAATGTTAGTGGCGACGACAATAACACTAAAACCAATAACAACACCAGAGATGAACACATTGAGAGCTTCGTAAACATTAGTGAAGAATGCAGCAAGAAAAGGGTATTGAATTCAACAACTATGAATGTAGAAAATTATACAAGACATGACATCACAGACATAGTGTCTATAACACAAGATGAAGATGAAACTAATTTACCTACTCCTCAAAAAACTATCTTAGATAAGCATGGTGAAGTTTTAAGTCCTATCATTGAAGTTCAGAAAATAGGAAACTTTTCACCTGAAAAGGAACTTGACAGCTCAAATGAAGAAAACATTAATGAAACCAATGACCAAGTAATAATAACATCTAGTTCCCAGGCTGGAAGACCGAAAAAAGGCCGCAAACGTAAGCATCCTGAATCCAATTCGGAAAGGAAGTTTAAAAAGTATAATAATCTATCATATACTACTGTACGCTCACAGAAAAAAATTGAACCAAAAGTATTTCAGGATTATCAATGCAAATGTCTTAAGATATGTGCCAGTGCAATTTCGTTGGAAGATCGAAAACAAATATTTGAGACTTATGTAACTCTTGGATCTTACAATGCTCAGTTAATGTACATTAAGTCATGTGTCACAGAGGAACCAAAAAAACGGAGCTACACCATGACTTCTGTCCCTGTTAACAAAAAAAAGCCTAAACAATTTCATCGCACCTATAAATTAAACGATGTCAAAGTCTGTCGCGATATGTTCCTGCACACTCTACAAATTACAACACAAAAAGTTACCATAGCATTATACAAGATTCGTAATAATGAAATAAATGACTGTCGAGGCATGAAAGGCAAAAGCTGGAATAAATTGACTGAACAGAACTTAAACTTTATCAAGGAAGTTATTTCAAAATTACCTAAATATGAATCGCATTATCGTAGGGAGAATAACAATGAGATCCAATATTTAGAGCCTGGCATGACAATATCGAAACTTTATGATATTTACAAGAAACTTTTTGTTGAAAAATTTGGCACCGAGTTGAAATGTGCCTCTCTTGAAACTGTAAAGAAAATTTTCTTGACTAATTTTAATTTGAGGTGTAAACCGTTAAAAAAAGACACATGCAATAAGTGTGATTTGTTTGCAGTGCAATTACAAAACACTAGTGGATCAGAAAAAACAAAAGTAGAGGCTGAGAAATCGTTACACTTAGAGAAGGCACAAAAAATGAGGGAACAGATGAAATGCGACTTTGAAACTGCACAAAATACCCCAAACATAGAATGCTTATCATTTGATCTCGAAAAAACTTTGCCCTTGCCTCGTATACCGACAAACGTAATTTTTTATAAACGTCAGCTTTGGCTATATAATAGCGGTATACATTCAGCATCAGATGATGTAGGACACTGTTATGTTTGGGTGGAAGGTGAAGCCGGAAGAGGCGCTCAGGAAGTAGGATCATGCCTTGCCAAATATATTGAAAACAAACTACCTCCTACTATAGAACATCTCGTACTATGGAGTGATTGTTGCGGTGGACAGAACCGAAACATAAAAATTGTTTTAATGTTAAAGGTTATCTTAGACTCCCATTCTACATTAAAAACGATAACTTTTCGGTATCTTGAGTCAGGGCATAGTTTTTTACCTAACGACACCGATTTTTCAAAAATTGAAACAGCGCTTAAAAAGCAACAACGTGTTTATACAGCTGACGAATATATAGAAATTATGAAAAATGCTAGAAAAAAAAAACCATTTCAAGTATATAGAATGGACAAAAATGACTTTTATAGCACTGAAGATATTGAGAAAAACATAGTAAATCGTAAGAAATTTACAGATAAAAGTAAACTAAACTGGCTGCTGGCAAAGGAGATAAAGATTGAAAAAGCTAAATTATATTCTATTTTTATGAAAACGTCCCTTGATGAGGATTATAATGAACTAAACATTAAAAAAACGACAAAAGGAGAGATTTCGACTATACATAGATCTGATCTGAAACAGTTATGGCCTAACGGGAAACCCATTGCTCCAGCTAAATTGGCTGATTTACGATCTGTATACAAGTTTATTCCAGCAGATTGCCTTAGTTTTTATAAAACATTAAAAGCGTCTAATGACGCCATTAACGATGTCGATGGATTTGGTACGGAGCTGGATTTCGATCTGGATGATGAATAAATTGTGATGATTTTCCATGCTTTGAAACAACTATTTCTTAATAAATATTTTTTTTAATAATGTTGTTTCATTGTTATACTTATGTTTTAGAAAAAATATTATATTAACTACCAAAATATACCAATTTTCAGATATTGGATCGTTTTTGCAAATTAAGCTATAAGCTACTTCCATACAAAAAGCCTTTTTTCAAAAACGTTCTAAGAGCATTTTCTTCATCATTTGTATGAGAAATATTAATACATTTTAATGATAAGTATACCTATAATAAAATAATGTTTATTTATTTAGTTGATGTAATACATACTACTTAGTTGTACTCGCTACCAAAAAAAAGCGTACCACAAAATTACAAAAACGCAATTTACTCAGTTCGACCTGCGTGTGGATTGGAACGTTGTAGCATAACTACGTCCAATTATCAGTTATGTTGATGATAATAATATTACCCACTTTTTAACAATATTGACCTATAGTTACAATGGCTTACAGTCACTTTGTATAAACTCTAACCAAATTTTCTTTATCGTAAGTGATATCTCAAACGCCGGAGACCAGCCGGCAAAAATATTGTAACCGCCAATAACGCCTCAAAATTAACAGATTTTTAAAAGACGAAGGTCTTTTAAACATCTATTAATTTTGAGGCGTTTTTTAAATATTTTTTTTGTTTTAAATAAAGCTTCAAAAATCATTAATATACTTAAAATTTCAGTACGATATCACCATTATTGGTGAAAATATTAAAAAACCCTTCTCCTGTAAAATTTAGTTTTTGTCGGTTACGATAAGTCGGTGGTAACGGCTCGATATGGTCCACATAATCGCCGTACCGAACGCACTATTCGCTACACCATCGAAATATTTGAAAGGGAATTTTCATTATTAGACAATACACGACCAAATAGACCACATCCAGCTCGCACTGAAGAAAACATTACGGCGGTAGCTGAGAGTGTACGCAATGATCGCGAAGAATCGATTCAGCGTCGCTCGCAACAGCTTGGTTTGTCGTATACCACAACATGGCGTATTTTACGCAAAGATTTTGGTTTCAAGGCATACAAAATTCAACTGGTGCAATAATTGAAGCAGACTGACCTACCTAATCGTCACCGATTTAGTCTTTGGGCTCTTGAAAAGCTTAAAGAAAATCCACTGTTTTCAACGAAAAATTTGTTTAGCGATGAGGCACATTTTTGGCTCAACGGATATGTTAACAAACAAAATTGCCGTATTTGATCTGAAGAGCAACCTGAAGAGATTCAAGAGCTACCATTACATCCAGATAAAACAACAGTTTGGTCTGGTTTATGGGGTGGTGGAATCATCGGTCCATATGTTTTCAAAAACGAAGCCGGCCCGAACATCACTGTCAATGGTGACCGTAATCGTACCATGATAACGGACTATTTGTTTACTAAAATTGAAGCCCGTGATCTTCAGAACTTGGTACGAACAAGACGGCGCCACTTTCCACACAGCACGTGAAACCATGGCTTTCTTGCGAGAAACATTTGGTGAACAGTTAATTTCGCGTTTCGGACCAGTCAGTTGGCCGCCTAGATCCTGTGATATCACACCCTTAGACTTTTTTCTGTGGGGTTATGTAAAGTCCAAAGTTTATATGGATAAGTCGCGTACCTATCAACTGGAAGCCAACATTACTCGCGTTATTCGCCAAATACCACTAGAAATGCTCGGTCGGGTCATCGAAAACTGGAACTACAGAATGGACCATCTTAATCGCAGTTACGGACAACATTTGAAAGAAATAATCTTTAAAAGTAATTATTCATATTTTTGGGTGCGGACCCGTGCTCCACCTAGGTTCTCCACCTGGGTGAAGCACGGGTACTTGCTAGCTCCCGTGCTCCAACTGATGATTAGTACAGTCAAGCAATTAAGAAAAATACACAATTATATAATCAATCAAATCAACAGGATTTATTTTAACACATTTTTTTCTAAACGAAATGTCATTGCTTTTGCGCATTTAGAATTAAAAAGTCTTCGGAGTAATCTTTGTGTCGTTTAGTTACTGATGAGCCCAAAGACTCGGTATTTTGAGACATCACTGTTAGCAGTTTATTCAACGAAACAAATGGTTTTTTGAACTCTTGATTGCGTTTAGAAATTGTGTTCCGTTATTTGTACGGTGCCTCTCGTTGAATACACACCACTCATTTTAACTAATTTTTTTTTTTTCAAAATAATGAATCTCGTATCTTCCCATTTTGAAAAAAATTACTTTGTGACAAAATATTAAAATAAGTACTTAGGTAATATTAAATTTAGTTATTGTAAATTTTATGCACCAGAAAGGTTTGTATAGGTATAATACTCTAACTCTATTCTGTGCATAACAAAAGCATCTAAGCATATTATTATTAATTAAACTGTTTCAAATTCACTCCTTTTACAGACTTGTTTTACATCTTTTTAATTATTAGGGTAAACAATTTACTGATTCACTGTACAATAACGTCGTCAGTTGGAGCACGGGACCTAGCAAATACCCGTGCTTCACCCAGGTGGAGAACCTAGGTGGAGCACGGGCCCGGACCAATATTTTTTTAGTTTTGGAGAAAGTAACCCCGAATGAATCACCTATTACATATTATACATGTTCATGGACACAAAGATTTGTATTGAGCGGGAATCGAAGCCGAGATCTCTGCGTAGCAGCCATGTAATATACCGACTGCGCCACAGAGGTCGTCTACTCATACTGAAGTTCCCGTGTTATTTTTTTTAATTATAATTATGACAGATCCCAGTCCATCAAGTTCCGTTACAAAAAAAACGAGCTTTTATTCATCGCCAAGCACGGTGATTATTACGGACAGATGAACAGTGTTAATTTTGAAAAGTGGCCCTCTGGTATGTTAATCCCTAATCTACCGCAAAACAGATTTGTTGTGATGGACAACGCGCCGTATCACAGTGTGCAAGAAAATAAAGTCCCAACAAAGTCCAGCACCAAACCTATAATGTTAGAATGGCTAACAAGCTAACAAAGAATAACGTTGAAGCTTCAATCACGATGAGAAAAGCTGAGCTCTTCCATTTGGTTCAGTTACATAAACCAATAGAAAAACCATTTAAAATCGATGAATATGTCATGATGTCATGTCGTAGTAAGACTGGCGTAGTAGAATTGGCGTGGCTTTGATGATCACGTCATCATTTTAGAAGAAAATTATTGGCAAAGAGATGAGTTTAATTGAAGATACCGTAGATCGATTCGTCATTGAGGTCAGCGACGGCGAGGTGACACCAATTCAACTTCAAATTTCTGCCATTTCTGAATCTGATTAATTTATTTATTCTGCTTTGTGAAATGATTATTAAAAACATGTGATAATTATGATATTGTTTTTTTTTCATCATGTTAACCTAGCGTAAAAAATAAAATTAAACTTATAACATTGTTTAAATTTATCGACATTCATTACTCATTGTAGTCATCAATAATTATAATTAGGTCACAGCACTACCGCATTCCTAAGCTCTGCATTCTACTCTCGCGCTATTTCTAGATACTTATATCTCTTTTTCGGTTTTATTAATCCCAAAGTTGTTGTCCGAGAAACCGAGTGTTACGTAAACCCCTTTACGTTACACTCGGTTTTTCGGACAACAACTTTGTCGGTCAATCTTTTTTACAAATAACTTTGGGATGAAACTAAAAAAAACATCGGTACTCTAAAAACATCTAAGAGTCACTAAAATGCAAGTCTTATCAACATATAAGACGAAATTGTAAAATCCATCCCAATTGATAAAAAATTCATCTGCGCTCGAGTCACGGTTACAATTTCACAAAAAGTTTAAAAATTGGCGCACAAACTAATAGAGCAGGTTTTGGAAACACGGAAAGACAATCAGACAAAGAAATTACAAAATCTTTCATAAACCAAGATGAGAATGACAGCTACAGAGTGCACGTAATGAACCGAGAAATGCAAAATTATTATTATTATTATTTCGCATTCAATTTGTTAAGGAAGGCACCACTAAAAAGACCACCTTTAAGCCTTTTTCAGTTGTGAGTTCGGCAAACGATTGGACACTACTGGTTGACACGTATGAAACACTAGAAAATCTCGGAGAATACCTGTGTTAAGAGCAAACATATTCCTCTACTCACATTTGAATAAGCGTGTAGTACTTGTTGAGCTCACGGTACCATGGGAAACTAAAATCCCGAAAGACCACGCAATTAAGACAAACAAATAATTTGACTTGACAAATGATAACCAGAAATGGCTACAAGGTTACTCTATACACCAGAAATTAGGTGCGAGGGGTACTCCAGCTAAATTATTAAAACAACTAGGACTGCCGAGAACTTCAGTAAGCTCTCTACTATCACAAATGTCCAAAACGGTATTGTTAGGTTCATTTCAAATTTGGATAGGTAAAGGACGGAACATAGCAGACAGTGAAGGTGACCGCTAACGCATTGTAAGGGCCCCCTTTAACCTACATCTGGGTCGTAAGTACCAGACGCTGTTATGCAAGTGTTCTGTCCTCTATCACGCAATGGGCCCTGCACAAGCACCGAGAATCCATGGAATGCCAAGATTAGGTCTTATAGATATCTTCTAGTCAACTGGCTTATTACATATTTTGATTCTTATCACATTTTACTTTAAAAGTACAAAAGTAATTTGTACTTTTAAAGTCAAATTTTATATGAATATGTAATGAACACCAACTTTTTCACATAAATTTATGCTTTTTTAATGTTCCTTATTTACATTAAAACATACTTGATCTTAATTTAGAGATTGTGCAAATCATAGACACTCAGCTAAAAAATACTTCAAAAAGTTTAAGCAACAATCCAGAAAAATAACTATGAAATTATTATATCATAACATTTTGAGTGATCAAAGTGTGCAATCTATGCTTGGTTTTTTACACAACATACGAAATTTACCTTTACATAATAATTATCTCAATGTTAAAGATAGTTAAAACTATTTTGTGTGTAAACACAAAATAGTGTGTGCACATTTGTGTGTTGCACAAATTTGAATTTAGAATCAGACATCAGATGTCATGTCTAGCTATCCAATACAATAGTATTTCTGTATTAATTATTGATTCGGTTTTGATAGGATATTTTATTATGTGATGTTTAAAAATTATAATTGTGTTTCTATTGATCTTTTAAAATAATATATAATATACAAGTCAATTTTATAACAGTGCAAGTTTTATTTCGTGAAACCTTATATTGTTCTTCATGGTAGCCGAGCTACATCGACGGACGCTCCTGGTATTTTGAATATAAAAATGGATAAAATTAAAGCTAAAATCCCAATTTTGAAGGCTGATGGCGACTTCTTTACCTGGTTTGAATGTCTGAAACTATTTTTAGTGGCAAACTGTCTAGAAAATGTGTTGACAGAAAAGACAGATCGAGTTCAGGAGGCCAGAGCGAAATTATTTATTATTAACGCAGTAGAAGAAAAGCTGCAGAACATCATAATAAGCTGTACTTCAGTTAGAGAAATTATTACAAAGTTAGAAAATTTCTTTAATAATAATAAAGACATTTCGATTAATAGCGTATTTACAGAATTTTACAATTTTAAATTTTACGAAGATCAAGATTTACATTTACAACTGGGAAAATTTGATACAATATTATATAAATTAAAGAATCTGAAGCAGGAAATGCAAGAATCACAAATAATCACAAAAGTCCTCACAAGTTTACCACAAGTTTTTGAAAATTTTATAACATCTTGGACATGCATGAGTAAGGCGGAAACAAATTATAATGAGCTATGCAATAGATTGCTTTTATATAATACCTTTAGACTGCAAAGCAAGAAGAAACCTGAGGTTGAGGTGGCTTCTTTGCCAAGCAATTCAGCAGAAGAAAATCATTGTAATATTGCAGCAACATGTTTCTATTGTAAAAAGCCTGGTCATGTGATCAAAAACTGTGAAATTCTAAGAAACAAAAATAAAAACAAAAGATATCAAAACAATAGAAATTTTAAATGTTATAATTGTCAACATGAAAATAGAAAACAAACGAATCAGGTAATCTGTAATTTTATAGTTGACTCTGGTGCTTCATGTCACATGATAAATACAAATGAATTTATTCAGGATTGTAAACCCACCTTCCTTAAGATTGCTTGTGCAAACAAGGAATATTTAAATGCAGTATCCAGTGGCAATTTAATTCTAAAGAATAATAACTTATTAAATGTTTTGTATGTTCCAGGTCTTCATAATAATTTGCTGTCTGTAAATACAATAACGAATAATTCTGGCTATGTTAAGTTTTTTAGAAATTCTGTATTAATTGATTTTGGTAATAATAACATTCATTTTGGCAGGAAAAATAATACCAACGGACTTTATGAGGTGGAGTTGAGCATCAGTATACCTGCTTCGGCGCTGCTTACGGGGACGATTGACTGCTGGCATCGAAGACTTGGACACATACATGATGTCAGGCGCCTGTCCAACTTGGTGAATGGAATGCCGGAAAATTTACATGGTTCAGTCCGGGTCCCGTGCGAGGTTTGCATGAGAAGTAGACTATGTAGACTTCCTTTTAATTCAGTGCGTACTAGGGCTAATAATATTTTAGAAATTGTACACACAGATGTGTGTGGTTCATTTAATGTGCCAACGTGGGACAATTACAAATATTTTATAACTTTTCTTGATGATAAAACCCACTTCTGTTATACATATCTAATGAAAAGTAAACATGAAATTTTCACTGGTTGAATTTACGAATTATGCTGAAAATTATACTAATAATAAAATAAAAACTTTTCGCTGTGATAATGGTACTGAGTACAATAATAAAAATGTTATTGACTTTTGTAAAAGTAAAGGTATACAACTCGATTTTTCGGTTCCATATTCACCACAACAAAACGGCAAAGCAGAGAGACTAAACCGTACCCTAATGGAACGCACTAGAGCGTTACTTTTTGACTCGGGAGTTCCTTTGTTTTTGTGGGGTGAGGCTCTTCTCACAGCAAACTATTTAACGAATAGATGTTATACTAGTTCAATTGATGTTACGCCTGCTGAGTTATGGTATAATTCAAAGCCTGATCTGAAATTTTTAAGAACTTTTGGTTCTATAGTATATTATAGGGATAATAGGTACTTAGGGAAATTAGATTCCAGGAGCATTAAAGGTGTTTTAGTAGGTTTCACGAATGTGGGATATAAGATATGGAATAATGACTTGAATAGATGTATTATTGCCAGAGATGTTGTATTTGATGAGAGAGTAGGTGCAAATAAGATTTATTTTGGAAATAACTATAGAGAAATTGAACGAAATTGTATGTTTGATTTATTCTTAGATAATGAGAATGTTAATAGTGATAATTTGAACACTATAGTGAATAATAATGGTGATGATTTAGTTTGTGTGAACAATAATAATAATAGTGATGATTTAGTTTGTGTGAACAATAATAATAATAGTGATGATTTAGTTTGTGTTAATTATAATGATGGTTTAAATAGTGTCAATCAAGAAATTGTGGAGGAAGATGGAGTTTTAGGCAGAAATATTGAAGAAGTTTCTATTGGAAACATTGCGGATAATAGTGATGCTCAGGAAGTCTTTGATAATTTGGTAACTGAGAATAATAATGATGCTGCAGTGGTACTTGAGAATAATGATGAAGATAATTTTGAAGATGCTGAAGAAATTGAAGATGATGATGAGATTGGAAGAAGGGTACTTCCGCATTGAAATAGGAGGATGCCAGCAAAATTTAATGATTATGTAGTCGAATACCAATGCAATTTAACATATGAAGAAGCTGTCAAGAGTGACGATTGTGACAATTGGAGAAAAGCTATTGAGGAAGAAAAACAATCTTTAAAAGAAAATGAAACCTGGTTGTGGGTGCCTAAAAATTCAGTTAAGAAGGAAAGATTAATAACAAGTAAATGGGTGTTTGTTAAGAAAGCTGATGGACGTTTTAAAGCAAGATTAGTAGCAAGAGGTTTTCAACAACGTTTCAAGATTGATTATGATGAAACTTATAGTCCTGTAGTTAGTGCAGTTAATTTAAGAATATTACTGGCTATTGCTGCTCAAAGAGGTTATTGCTTAAAACAATTTGATGTTAAGACTGCATTTTTGTATGGTAATTTGAATGAGGAGATATTTATGGAAGTTCCGGAAGGGTATACTGGTATGGAAGATAAAGTGTGTAAGTTGCAAAAGAGTTTGTATGGTTTAAAACAGGCACCGTTGATGTGGAACTTGAGATTTACTGAATTTTTAGAGAAAATAGGTTTCACTAAGATTATTTTAGACTCATGTATTTTCGTTGATCGGATAAGAGAGGTTATCTTGGCTATTTATGTTGACGATGGATTACTAATGGGTCCAAATCCTTCTGTTTTAGCAGATATTTTAGGAGATATACAAAAGGAGTTTAAAATGACTATTTGCAATGAAGTAGTTAATTATGTTGGTTTAGATATTCAAGTAGGGAACAATAGTATAAAATTTAATCAGTGCTCATATATTGATCGAACAGTTGAACGTTTTGGAATGAAAGATGCAAAAGGTTGTAATTTATCTGAAATTCTTATTGAATCTCATGATCTTGAAGGGGAGCAAAATTTAGTTGAAAATATTAGGGAATTAGTTGGATCAATGATATATTTAGCAACAAAAAGTAGACCTGATGTTTCATTTCATGTAGGTTATTGCAGTAGACATCAGTTAAATGCAAATATTAATGATTTAAATAACATTAAAACTGTTCTAAGATATGTTAAACAAACAAAAGATTGGCTATTGAATATGTGAAAAGTAATAATGATCTGTTGGGCTACTCTGATGCAGACTTCGCAGGGGACCCGGATACTCGTAAAAGTACGACAGTGTTTGTCATTATGTATGCTGGTGGACCAGTTTCATGGTGTTCGAGAAAGCAGTCTGTCGTCTCTTTATCTAGTGCTGAGGCTGAGTATATTGCTGCCTCAGAATGTTGTCGCGAATTAATTTATGTTCAAAATTTGATTAAAGAGCTAACTTCAGTTTCACCAAAAACATCACTGTTTATTGATAACCAGTCTGCAATTTGTTTAATTAAAAAGAATTCATTATTTACAAAAAGGTCTAAACATTTTGACGTTAAATATCACTTTATCAAAGATTTAATTGAGAGAAACCGCATCAATATTCGTTTTTGTCAGACTGAGTTGGGTCATTTCGCCAGTTCGCCGACCACTATCAATTTGCGACCATTTCTTCATTTCCCTTATGTAATAGAATTAGTGACGAACCGCGGTATTAAATTTTAGCGCCATTTTTTTGTTCTGACGTTTCCCGATTGACAAGTGGCGTCCATCATTAACTACCATTTTTCAAAAGACGTCAGTCAGGATTCGAAAATTCATAGTGCAGACGTGTGTAAAATTTAAGTAAAAAAATAGTGCGAGTTAACACTTTGAAAGGTGAGTTCCAGCTTATTTACTTGCTATTTATTGATGCCAATAATTAAAGCTATTGCGTGTGAATGTGTTTGACATATATTTAAGCAAAAATAATACCATTATTATATTTTTCACGCTTTAATTAGCTGGTCGGCAAAATGGTTTACAGTTTTTAACATAACCTAAAAGCCGGCCATGTGGTCGCAATTTAGTTGTTTTTTGGTAAAAAATATTGAGGATTTTTGGTTGATATATTAGGCTAAGAATATTATCTGCATGTTATTCTCGTAAAACTTTCAGATTAGAAACTTGTGTCTAGATTCCGGCCCCTTGAATTGTTGATATTATTAAAAATACAGCTGTATAAAATCCCTATGGTTCATGCGGCCGGAAACTAGACGATCGCTACCTAATTTGCGACCAATACTTAAATAAGACGGCCGGAATTTAGATATTTGGTACCTAATTTACGACCACTGGTTATATATGGCGGCCGGAATTTAGACGTTTGGTACCCAATTAACGGCCACTAATTACAAGGAGGCCGCCTACTGGGTTTTAAAAATCGATAATGCGACCACTTATTTATGACTGCCGAAAACTAGCTTTATCTAAGCATCTGAGTAGCTTACTGGGCTAACAGCGCTAGCAAGCTACCATTACATCACTGGCTTAATTAAACTACCTACTAACTTCTATCACATTATTGCCGAACATTTTTTTAATTGTACGGCAGCCGGCAAGTATGTGACTGAGCTACAAGATTTTCAACGCTTTGGTTTGTTTGGCTTGCTTGGTTTGCGATAGAACGCTTTTTGTTTCAGATGCCACCAAAAAAAATTGTAAACCAAAAAACTATTAAACAGAAAAAGAAAATTAAAACAAGAACCAATATGGAGTATTCCGAAGAGGCCTTAAGGGAGGCTCTAAAAGATATAAGAGATGGCAAAGGAATTAGGGAAACATGCCGTTTCTACGGGATTCCGAGAACGACTGTTCAGGATAGGCTTAGCGGAAGAACGGCTGAAAAGCCAAGAAAAGTAGGACCTGATCCAGTTCTTGGGTTTTCTGGGGAAAATAAAATTGTGGAGTGGATCATACGGTCAGCAAAATGTGGTATCGCTATAAAAAAAGTGGATTTGATAGACACAGTCGCTGCTATCGCCAAAGACTTAAAGAAGGGGCACTGTTTTGCTGAAGGTAGACCAGGTCAAAAATGGTACCAAGGTTTTCTTAAACGACATCCGCAAATAAGTATACGAGAACCAGAAGCAATAAATAAAGCTAGAGAAGCTATAAAGGAAGTTAACATTAGAAAATGGTTTTCTGATTTAAAGGCATTTTTGACAGAGAGAGGATTTATTGATATTATGAGCGACCCGGACCGTATCCTAAATGGAGATGAGACTGGGGTGTCTTTATGTCCAAAAACTGGGAAAGTTTTGGCCCCAAAAGGATTCAAAAACTTATATGTTGTAAAAAAAGGAAACGAAAAAGAAACAATTACCGTGCTAATTACTATGACAGCTTCAGGTTTAATTTGTCCTCCGTTGGTAGTATATCCATACGTACGACCACCAAAGGCAGTCATCGAAAACACTCCTTCTGAATGGGTGATTGGAAAGAGCGAAACTGGGTGGATGAGAAGTGACGTTTTTTACGAGTATATTGCTAACGATTTCAACAAATGGTTAATAGAAAAGAAAATAAAGAAACCAGTCATCCTGTTCGTGGACGGACATAAATCACATATGTCTATGCCTTTAAGTCACTTTTGTGAAGAAAACGGCATCATTTTGTACGCGCTTCCACCAAATACCACTCATATACTTCAACCTGCAGATGTGAGCGTGTTTCGACCTCTAAAGCAACAATGGAAGACAACAGTAAGAAATTGGCAGTGCAAACCGGAAAATATTAATAAAACCATTACCAAAACTAACTTCTGCAGTGTATTTAAAGAAACTCTCGACGTAAACATGACGGAAACTATTATAAACGGTTTCCGTAAATGCGGATTATACCCATTCAACGTGGAAGCGGTCGATTTTACAAAATGTGTACGGGATGTCCAAATTCAAACTGCTATTCCTAAGAAGCTTGATCGAAACATCACTGACAGGCATTATCAAATAGCTAAAGATGTTATTTTATCTATTAGCAACAATCTTGCGAAGCGTGGAATAGACGCCAAGGTTGTTGATTGTGAAATAGAAAAGGCGAGAACAACTCATAAGCGTCCATCCAAATCCAAAACGCCCCGCAACTCTTCTTCCAAAACTCCTCGCAACTCTTTATCTAAAACGCCTCGCTGTTCCTCATCTGAGACGACTCGCAATTCTTTAACTGAATCGTCCATAAATCAGATTTCCAATACACCAAATATAAACTTACACAATCGTATTATTGAAATTGTTGACAGCTCTGTACCGAACATTGGGTCTATAGTTTCATTGGATGAACTATCGATTATACCCCTTGATGGAACTTATTCGGACATAAACTTAGATGTATTCTCAGAAGACATTACAGAAATTGAGAATAATTTAAATATTACAGTTACTGCTGACATCCATTGTGAACCTGCGCTTTCCTCCAAAGTTCCTTCATCTGTAGTTTCTTCCGAAATGGCAAGCAATGCTTCCCCCACTCCAGAAGCCTCGTCGTCTTATGACTCGCAAAGAAAAGTGCCAGATTTTGACGAAATAACCATTTTTGATGATACTCAGCCTAATATAATAAATTTACAAATACCAGACATTTCACAGTCTGTCGATGATGATTTGAACAAATCACATATTGTTAATTCGTCACCTGTAAACCTGGAACCCCTCAATACCATATCTGAAGATCAGATATTCACAGACGCTGCAACAGTTTGTAGTAATCCACCAGATTCAAATATTAATCCTGACATTGAGGAAACTATTACTAAAGATTCGGAAAAAATAAAATCACAGCCGCTATCCTCAACGGTTGCAGATAAAGTAAATATACAATCTGTCATTGATCCATTTGATAAACATTTACTACAACCAAAAGAGACAAACAAAAAACAGACTTCTGCCTATACTCCTAGTGCTATATCATCTAAAATTTGGAGAGAGTACCACGAAAAAAAAGATCAAGTTAAACTAGATAAAGAAAACCAAATAAAGAAAAGAAAAATGGAGAGAGAAGCAAAGAAAGCTGAGCAAGTAATGAAAAAGAGAAAAGTGGAAAGGAGGAAGAAGAAGCCAAAAACAGAAATTGTTAATAAAATAAAATGTGGTGTCTGTCAAGAAGAACTTATAAGCGACACTGAAGATGATGCTGATAAAAATATAGGTTGCGATGATTGCATTAGATGGTATCATTTAAAATGCACAAAATTTAACGGCTTGTCTTATAATATTGTTGCTCAATCTGATTATAAATGTAATTTTTGCCAAAGTGCAGATGAAGCAAGGCAAGCTGTTTTAGAGGAACATCAATAATAGTTCAGATGATTCTTATTTGTTTAAAATAATAGAGTTTAAGAATTGTAGTAGTTAATTGCTGGCTGTAAGTTAAATTGTTGTCAAATTAGTAGTTTTTCGTGATACCTGTAACCTGTAATATTGTGCTTATTAATAAATAAATCCTCTTTTAAATCTCTTTTTTATATTCTCCCACTCATAAACTAATATGTACTTTATTACTAAGTAATAAAGTTTAATTTTCCATATCAATTATGATGGCCGTAAATTGGCTAGTTAGTGGACGTTAACTAGGTGAATTGGCCGGAAATTGGTAAAACTGGCACATTTTTTGTTTTATGGTAGTAAATATTTATTAAAATCCTTTAACTTAAAGAAAGTGATGAATTTTCAAACTTGAATACATTTTTAACTTACAAAAAAGTCAAAACAATAAATTACTTTCAATTGAAAGAAGATATTCAGTCAGGAACTAAAAACTTGCGTTAACTGGTCGCAAAGTGGCGAAGTGACCCTATCAGTTGGCAGATATTTTGACTAAGTGTCTTAGTTTGAATAAGTTTGTTAGATTTAGGAATGATCTATTGAGTTAAACTGTGATTAATACTTTGTCAATTCAGTATTAATGATATACGGCCTTATTACAAAATACGGTCTAACTATAAACCACGATTTATTACGTCACAAAACCACTGTTTTTGAAATTTGTTATTGCAAAATCAGTCTTAACGCTAAAGTATTAAAACTGATTTTGTATTAACGAATACAAAATCATAAATTTGTTAATACAAAATCAGTTTTAACATTTTAGCGTTAAGACTGATTTTGCAATAACAAATTTCAAAAACAGTGGTTTTGTGACGTAATAAATCGTGGTTTATAGTTAGACCGTATTTTGTAATAAGGCCGATAGAGTTTAGTTCTAAGGTTTGTTTTGGCATTTATTCTAAAGTTGCTTAGGTTTAGTATATTTGAATTTTAATTTGAAATTTGAATTAGGATGTTTTGTTTTGGGCTCAGATAAGTGAGCTATATGTTTATTTAATGATAAGGGTTTTTATGATGGTCATAAAATGTTATTTAAGTTTTATATTTTGTATGAACAGTTAGCAGTTTGTTTATTTCAGATTGTTTGAATACAATAGTTTTAAAAGGGGAGTGTTAAAGATAGTTAAAACTATTTTGTGTGTAAACACTATGGTTGCACAAAATTTGAATTTAGAATCAGACATCAGATGTCATGTCTAGCTGTCTGATACAATTGTATTTCTGTTTATTATTGATTCGGTTTTCGTATTATATTTTACTTAGTGATGTTTAAATTATAATTGTGTTTCTATTGATCTTTTTAAATAATATATAATATACAAGTCAATTTTATAACAGTACAAGTTTTATTTCGTGAAACCTTATATTGTTCTTCACTCAATCAGGAGTATTGTTTACAGAAGAGCACTGCTAAAAAATTTAAATAATTATGAGCTATAATGCAACAAAGGGCAGTGTTGAAGACTTTAAATTGCTTTATAGCTAGAATAATTACTAAAATTTTGAAGGTCATAGAAAAACCTGGAGCACCTAGTACATCAAAAACCAGTCAGTGTTAGGATCCAGAAAGGTGTAAACCTTTTCTAAAAAAAACAATGCTTCAAACAAAAGGCCATAACCAATCACACAACAGCAGGAACAACAAAACAAATTAAATCAGCAAGTTAAGACTTCATTTTTACTGTAGCTTCTACACTGTTAACTTGGTTAGTTAAGAATTATAAAACCATTTGATGTTATTTTCCATTCATAGCAAGGGGCTACAGTACAAAAACCAATGATGTAAAATTAAAATCCTTAATTCGGTTTACCAGTTTTTCTTTCTATTTGTACTAAAAGACCTTCTACACGTTGTAGGTACTTGTGCAGTGTAACAATAAGAAACAATGTTTCTCATTTTCAGTTTTCACCAAGTTACATGATCCGAATATATTTTCTTCAATAATTTCTTTTTTGATTTATCTTATAGAAAATCACTGAATCTTGTTTAATAACTATAATATTTACCTTTACTTTTCTTAGCTATACATCGTAAGAATCGTAACTTAACCCTTTCCAGTTTATTACTTTTTATTCAAATTCAATAATTCAAACCCAAACGATACGATTGTTTTGACAGCTGTTCTGCTCCTCACAGAACATATAAAAATTTAAACTCAAAGGAGGTTCTGCTTTCTGCTTGCCATCACCGACCACGCCACGGACCACAGAGTACATTTCCCGTATAATAAATATACTCTTTGGTACATTTTGTAAAGGCGACTGGGCGCACAGATATTTCGCACACCCAGATCTAAACGGGGTCAACTAAAAAAATCACTTTTTTCACAAAACACGAAAAACGGTTTTCTGTAATCCTGCTCTCCGCAGGAGTTTTTTGTCCTTATCTATTGAAATAATACTACAAACCTAGGGAATTTAGGTTTTAATTAACATAAAATTGTGCTTAGTATTGAGACATAGAGATTTTATATAATGACTTTTGACGTTACGTTACACAATATTAAGAATAATAAAATTAAATATCAAAGCAAAGAGTATAAAATATCAAATAGCAAAGAGTTTTTGATTCACATCATTCTCCCACACTATAGTCTTTCAGATAGCTGGGTGGTTTTCTCAGCCGGCCAGATCTTCTAGGAGCTTGGTTGACAGGAGTATCTGCGAGAGGAGATGAAGAGTTACGTTGAGAGGCCTGAAAAGAGGTTGGAACCTGCACGTTAGACGGAGAAGGAGCATCTTGAGGTTCCGAGCGCAGTGGAGAACTTGGTGGAGTCGTAAAGTTAGAAAACGATCCGTTTTGACTGGACTCATTGTCGTCCGCAATATTTTGAATCGATTCTTGCTCCTCAAATGAATATGAATCTAATTGTTCACCTTCACCTTGGTGTCCAATGGGAGCGAGATGACGATTTGAAACAGTTGTTTCGCGCCCATCTTGTAACTTGACAAATGAGTACTCAGGATTAGCTTGTATGAGCTCCACCTCTTCAACCAGGGGTTGATATTTATTCTTCCGATCGAAACGCTTCATTAATACCTGGCCTGAATCGGTCAACCACGTCGGTATGGTATTACCATTGGGTGACCGTCGTGTATGTTTGAACATACGCTCATGAGGTGTAAAATTCGTAGCTGTGCAAAGAAGTGATCTGATAGAATGTAAAGCTACGGGCAAGTATTTTTCCCAAGATTCTATAGGCACGTTATGTGTCCCGACTGCCAACTGTATAGTTTTCCAGAGAGTAGAGTTCAATTTCTCCACTTGTCCATTCCCTTGTGGGTTGTATGCCGTGGTTCTGCTTGTAGCGATTCCCCTAGAATGCAAAAACTCTCGGACTTCGTTTGATAGAAACTGTGTGCCTCTATCAGAATGAATGTAAGCAGGCATTCCGAAAAGCATGAACAAATTACTCAGATGCTTGATAACAGTCTTTGAACTCATATCGCTACACGGAAAAGCAAATGGAAATCTCGAATATTCGTCGATAACGGTAAGAATATAACGGTTTGCGGTGCTTGACGGAACCGGCCCTTTGAAATCAATGCTTAACCTTTCAAAAGGCGATGTTGCTTTAACTAGTTTTGGCAACGGTTGTTTATCTTTAAAGAATCTTGGTTTGATTCTTGCACAAAGTTGACAATTACTTGTCATGTTTCTAACGTCTTCGAGGGAATACGGTAAGTTTTTAGTTTTCAACCAGTGGTGCATTCTTGTGATCCCGGGGTGACATAGAGCTTCATGAAGCGATTGGAGCTTAGATATGTTTGTCGTGACATAATTACATATTCGTGACAGAGCGTCTGCAGCGTAATTGTCTTTACCGGGTCGGTAAATAATGTCGAATTTAAATGGAGCTAATTCTAATCTCCACCTCTGTATTTTTTCATTTTTTATCTTACTGGCATGTTTATTGTTGAACATAAAAGAGACTGACTTCTGGTCGGTGATGACAGTGAAGGGTTTTCCAATCAGATAGTGTCGCCACTTTCGGAGGGACTCAAAAATAGCGTATGCCTCTTTTTCGACAGAAGAGTGGTTACGTTCACTTGCATTTAATGCTCGTGAAAAGAAGGCTACTGGCCTAGAGTCTTGAGTTAGCGTAGCCGCAATTGAGTGCTCAGATGCATCGGTCTCGACTGTGAATGGCATTTGTTCGTCGATTGCATGTACAGAAGACTTCGCTATGACAGATTTAAGACTCTCAAAACATGATTTAGCTTCAGCACTTAATGGAAATTCCGTTGTATGAGCTAGCATATGAATTCTCTGGGAAAATTTTGGTATCCATTTCGAATAATGTGCAAACATTCCCAGGGCGCGACGAAGAGAGGACAGATCAGTTGGTGGTGTCATGTTTAGCAATGGTTGAAGTCTTTCGTTGTCTGGTTTTATGATGTGATCCGGACCAATGGTATAACCAAGTAAATTTATGACTTTGAGATTGAATTTACTCTTCGTAATATTGAGCGTCAGATTGTACTTATCTGCAGCTTTCATAAAATTTTCTAAATTTGCGTCATGTTCCGCCTGATTTTTACCACATATGGTGATGTCATCGAGATAGGCGTATGTGCCTTCGAGATGCTCTTGTCTGATCAGCCAATCAATAGATCTTTGAAAACAAGGTACTCCATTTGTAACTCCGAATGGAATTCTTCGAAATTGATAAAGATTTCCTGCGGCTTCAAATGAGGAGTAACAGATCAAAGTGTATTAACTCAGCCCACCGAAAAAAAATTGTTTAAAACGGATTTTTTAACCATTCCTAAACTTGTACCCCATGTCAAATTATGACGCATCAAACTGTATTACTTTCTTTGTAAAAAATCTATCAAATGTATACATTGTTTCAAACTATATTAAATCCAGATACGTTGCCACATCAAAGTGTATTAAATTTTGTCGCCAGAACAAAGTGTGTTACATCCTTAAACATCACAGCGGTCATGTTTCGGAACGTAACAAACTATATTGTTTGTGGCCATTCGTTGTCTAAATGACAGATTCATTCAATTGTGTGTTTCTGTTTGAGTAATAAATAAAGATTTTGTTGTAACAATCATAACTAAACTAAAGAATATGGAAGAATCAATATTAGTTGGAGAGCATTCAGATGGTTCACGATGGATGGAATCAGAGATGCTAAAAGGATTTATATAAGAAAGACAATGGTAAGAAACAAAGTAACAAGGCAACTTAAAGCAAGAATTGATGTCAAAATGGAAAATTTTTACAATGCTGATACTGGAAAAGACTATGGTCCAATTATGAAAAAGGGGTGTAAAATTGAAAGTGTACCAGAGCCAGCAATCCTCAATAATAATATTCTGCTAAATCAGGCAAAGAAAAATGATGTAAAAATGTTGCTAATAAAACGTTTTGGAGAGGAATGGCAAGATTATGAACAGTTAGAATATTATAAAAAAATTATAAACTATAATGGTGAAGGTGTCATTCATTCAAATTCACAAGATCAGCAGGAAATGTGTGACTGTATGGAAGAAGAGGATGAAATAAGTAAATTTTAGTTTGGTGAGTTCCCTTCACACCCATATCAAACTGTATTAAATGTGAACTATGCTGGATCAAACAGTATTATTTTATGGTTAATGCATCCAATTGTAATAAATCCAAAAATAAAAATTGTGGATAATTATTAATAAGAATGTATGTTGATTATTGTTTCAATTACTTATTTGAGTGCCAATACACCTCAATATAAGGAATTTTTTTTTATTTCTGTCTTTTCTTAAAAGTCACCTAAATGTTTTAACAACTGGCCAGCCAACACATTGGCCCACAGACTTAAACAAGGTACCAGACCTGCTGGATTTCTTCATATACAAAGGGGTCCAAACCCACTTTATGGATATAGAAGGATGCCTCGACTCCTCGTCAGACCATATACCAATTATATTAACATTGAGTTGCACCATAATAAAAAGAGTCAAGCCTCCTTATTTGTACAACAAATATACAAATTGGCATGAATTTAAACAGATTCTTAATGGAAAACTATCTCTTCAAACTGCGCTGAAAACAAAAGAAGAAATAGACAATGCGACAGAATACATAACCAAGACCATACAAGAAGCAGCTTGGCTTTCAACACCAGCATCACCATCACCATCATCATCCCAACGGTCACATACTGCTGTAGATTCTGACTTGCCATTCTATGTGAGGCAAAAGGTTCTTGAAAAGCGACGACTCAGACGGGTCTGGCATTGTAGTAGGCATCCTGCAGATAAAAAAGATCTGAATAAAGCAGCGTCTGACCTTAAAAAACTTCTGGTTGATATAGAAAATCAAACATTACAATCCCACCTAGAACGCTTAACTCCCACAGCTTGTGCTAAAAGTGAATACTCTCTATGGAAGATGATGAAAACGCGAGGAAAACCCCAGTCTACCTCCCACCCGCTGAAAAATGCCAATGGTACTTGGGCTAAAACTGAACAGGAAAAAGCAGAATCTTATGCGCTTTTCCTTAGTGACGTTTTTACCCCCAACGATGATCTTGGTATAGAAAACATTGATAAAGAGGTTTCATCATTTCTTAAAAGTGCTTGTCAGCTTTCTCTTCCTCTGTCATGCTGCACACCTGCGGAAATTCGTCGAACAATAATGGACTTAGAACTGAAAAAAGCGCCAGGATTTGACCTCATTACAGCGGAAGTACTGCGGAACCTTCCGAAGAAAGGAATTGCATTTCTTACTGCACTATTTAATGCTGTCCTGAGGGTTGCACACTTTCCAAATATTTGGAAGGTCTCCGAAATAAAAATGATCCCGAAACCTGGAAAGCCACCACACCTTACATCATCATATAGACCAATTAGCCTGTTGCCGGTTTTATCCAAAGTTCTTGAAAAGATAATATTGACACGCTGCAATGAGGATCTAGCTGATAAAGGTGTCATTCCAGAACACCAATTTGGATTTCGACGAAATCACTCCACAATTGAGCAGGTACATAGAGTAACTGATCATGTCAGAAGTGCTTTGGAAGGCAAGAAGTATTGTTCGGCTGCGTTTTTGGACGTCCAGCAAGCGTTCGATAAAGTATGGCATAATGGCTTGCTGTACAAGCTCAAGAAGGTGTTGCCATGCAACATTTATTTTCTATTAAAATCTTACCTAGAAAGTCGCACATTCTATGTTAAAGTAAACAACTCCATGTCCAAATTGTACGACATTAATGCTGGGGTACCTCAAGGATCGGTATTGGGACCTTTACTTTATCTCCTTTATACATCGGATGTACCAGATACCGAAAATATACTTACCGCTACTTTTGCTGACGACACAGCATATTTGTCTACGGATAGCAATCCAGAAATAGCATCGATGCAGCTACAGGAGCACCTAAACAAGGTAGCCATCTGGATGAAATCCTGGCGTATAAAGGCTAGTGCTGCTAAATCTAATCACATTACTTTTACACTAAGAAAGAAGGACTGTCCTCTCGTGAAACTGGATCAGGAGCCCTTGCCGCATTGCACTGTCGTGAAATACCTTGGCTTTCATCTGGATAGAAGGCAAACATGGAAGGCACATATTATCAAAAAACGTGATGAGCTCAACCTTAGATACAGGTCATTACAGTGGCTTATGGGCAAGAAATCCAGACTGTCTGTAGAGAACAAACTCCTCTTATACAAAGCTGCACTGAAACCAGTATGGACTTATGGCCTACAGCTGTGGGGCTCAGCTAAAACATCTAACATAGAAATACTCCAAAGGTTTCAGAACTGCGTCCTTAAAGCCATAGCTGATGCCCCATGGTTTGTAAAAACGGAGGAGATCCATGAGTACCTTAACATCCCTACCGTGAAGCAGGAATTGATAAGAAGTGTTGAGGCATACAGAATCAAGATAAACAGTCATAAAAATGAACTTGCCCGGGGTCTTGCCCCTGGTCCACACACACGACGTCTGAGACGGTTACACACCTGGGACCATATAAGTAACAAGTAACACGGGAAGGCTACTCGACAGTGGAAGAGTAAACCTTACATGCCAATAACACTGAAAAAAACTGCTTATGGTCTGACGACCGATTGCATGTTAGGTCGTAAAATATTTAAAAAAAAAAAGATCTCAGAACCTACATTAACGGAGTTAATACACTTTGATCTGTTACTCCTCAAATGCTGTTAATACTCTTTCGTGCAGTAAAATCGGCACTTGATGGTAAGCACTTTGCAAGTCAATTGTGCTGAATACGGTGTATTGAGAAACCTTACATACTGTTTCTTCAATGTTAGGTAGTAGATAAGCATCAAGCTGAGTATACCTGTTCACGGTCTGAGAGTAATCAATAACTAAACGTTTTCTATGAGTTTCGTTTTTAGTAATTAAGACTTGGGCCCGCCATGGCGACCGACTCTCCTCAATGATACCTTGATCTAATAATTTTCTGATTTCATTTTTAATGAATACCTGATCCTCAGAACTATGCCGTCTCGACTTAATAGCGATTGGTCTACAGTCTGGAGACACGCTTGAAAACAAAGGAATTGCTGGGACTGAAGCTTGGGCCACACTGCAGACTTTGAAAACTTCCTTGGGCCCATCGAACACAAATTCCAGTCTTGAGTGGGTCATCATCACGTCATGACCAATTATAAGATCGGCGCAAAGGTGTTTTACTATCAAGAGGTTTATATTTTCATAGAAGTTGTTACCTGTCTTAATATTTTGGCATGTGACACCGTTAACTACTGACGTATGAGATGTTGAAGCCATCGATATAATTTGAGAGCAGGGCTTTCTCTTAAGATTACATAGATTTGCAAAGTCTTCGTTCACAAAGCTTACAGAGCTCCCGGTATCAATAAGTGCTTCCCCTCGGATACCTTTGATATAGGCAGGGACTATTGCTTTACGTAGTGAATCAGGAGTTGCTGCTACGATGGAGGCTGAACAGTGATTGCATTCGTTAGTTTGATTCATCGATGCACTAGTTGATTTTGAGCTACGACATACTTTGGCAAAATGTCCTTTCTTACCACAATTTTTGCAAATCGATTCTATGGCTGGACAGTTTCTTCGTGGATGAATAGGTCCACCACAGAAAAAGCATTTGCGTTGCGAAGTGCCAGTGGTAACTTTCGCAGTTCTTCAGCAATTGATGAGTTGCCGGGCGTTAGTTCTTTTAAGGCACTAACTATAGGGTTGATAAATTTTTGACAATTAATATCAGACATTTCCATGGCACGCGCCGTATCATAGGTCTGCTCTAGAGTCAAAGTCAAGCTTTCGAGAAGTCTAGATCGTATAGTAGATGAGGCTAATCCAGCTATAAAGGCTCCTCTAATTGTGTCATTTCTGTTTGTTTCTGCATCTACGTCCTTAAATTCACAATCTTTGGCAAGTTGCTTTAAAGATTGCATATACGTATCCACCTTTTCTCCTAGTAGCTGTCTTCTGGTGGATAAAACATGACGAGCGTAAATGACATTATTTGGCTTGATATAAATCTTATCCAGCGTTGATAGCCCGTCATCGTAGTTTGTGCATTCGCTTATGTATGAATAAACTTTCGGTGAAATATTGTTTAATAATAATTGTAGTTTGATTTCTGGACTTAGCTGTGCATTATTAGTAGTAATATCGGTTAAGAAGTTCGTAAACGTTTTCTTCCAGTGTTTCCATTCATCTGCATTTGACTGTACCGCAGGGTCACCATCGAATCTCTCTGGTTTCAGAAATTTTTCCATTATGTTAATTAAATTGGAATAATACTACAAACCTAGGGAATTTAGGTTTTAATTAACATAAAATTGTGCTTAGTATTGAGACATAGAGATTTTATATAATGACTTTTGACGTTACGTTACACAATATTAAGAATAATAAATATCAAAGCAAAGAGTATAAATATCAAATAGCAAAGAGTTTTTGATTCACATCATCTATGCTTTAAGAGGTCCAGCTAGAAGAAATACGATACAGGATTTTTGTGTTATAGTCATGTATTGGAGCTGAAAATTGCAAATTTTGAATTAGATCCCTAAAATTTTACTCACCTTACCAGCAATACAAGTTTAACTCAAAATGTTTTTATAGACACTTGAAACTAACCGTTAAAATAGAGACAACTCAAAATAAAATTACGAAAAATGTCAGATATAAGTCAAAATAACTCAGTCCGTTCATCCAACAAAAAAGACTCTTATGACATCTAGCGTCGTGTAGTGTAGATGTATTTAAATATGTTTTCGTGGTCGATGCGTAACGAATCAAGGAATTCAACTGTGTGTAAACAGAGTTGAGCTCTGTTTAGATCTGGATGTGCGATTTATGAAAATCTACTTCTTTTTTGTAGTTTTGTTTAAATGTCAAACACTGAAATGACAAAAATTAAATAAAGTTGGAAGGTATTGAAAACTATAATCATGATTTTTTATTATTAAAAATAAATTATCATTCATTCCAAAAATGAAAGTGTGCCGAGTGTCGCCATTTTAGTGGAAATTGGTGTACATTGTAAGAAAATTCTATTCGGGTCCTCCATTTTTCGTAGCTGTATTCATAACCTTACATTTTAAAAGTATTTATTACCTATTTGATTTGATCACATTTATTTATCTTTTTTGTTTAGTTGAAATAAAATAATAGGCCAAAATCAGATAAAATAAGGTGTGCAATACTAAAACAAAAACTTTTTGTTTATATCTTGTGTGTAAATAAATAAATGTAAACAGCAGGATTTGTGAGTTTAGTTTTATTTTTTAGTTTTATTAATTAATTAAAATAATATTACAGTGAGGATAGAGTGTATTCTGTAAATGGAAGACTGGAAACAAGATGTTGTTGAAGGACTAAAACGTTAAAAGTTTACTTTTTAAACAGATATTTGAATACCTTGGGAACTTTTTTGAAACACATATTTTGGCCATAGTGAGAAACATGATAACGTCGTTAGTGTTTATTAAAATAGTTGTTATTACGATGGGCGTAAATAATTTATTCACTCTTATTTATGTTTACTAATTTGGTCTACATAGATCACATTATTTACTTTTAAAACTATCTTGCAAATATTGTAATGAGCTTAAGTGGAAATTACGTTTGTTAATTTTAATTCCAGTGCTGAGTAGTTATATGCAGTAGAATTACTGTCACAAATCCGCTATGTACTCCACTCACACACTACAATACTGTACGGTTTATGTACATAAAAATATTGTGATAGCAGCACTCTTATTAAGTTATTAAACTAATACATGAAATACAGTAATAATTGGCACAGTGGCGCAACAGTAGCACAAGCGGCTAGGGTGCATGAGATCGCAGGTCTGATTCCCATGCAGGACAATTATACACGAGATCCACAAATTATTGTCCTGAGTCTGGATGTTCTTTGCGTCTGGATGTTTGTAAAGAGTCCCAAGGCAGGATGTCTAGTGCGGAAGAGTTCTTTAAAAAAAATTGACATACAAAATCAATTTAAATGTTACTTTCTTAATATTTTTTTGCAGTACCTACCTATTCTTGCTAGCATTGCTCCTGACTGGTTTGGCAAATCATACTTTAGTTAGTTCACTTTGTATAGATAAATAAATATCAGTAACTTTAATGATCATAGTAGATGGACAATTTATTATATTTCATTGTCTCAAGAGAAAGTATTTTTATCCAGCATTTTTCACAGTTTAATGGACATGAAAAAGCAATAGCACAATAATTGTTTATAGATGAAGCCTGAATTGTCCTGTGTGGCACATTTAGTTTCTATCTAGGAAGCTAATATTTGTACCTAATTTTTGATTGAATTATTTATTTAATTATAGGTTGAAATGAGTATTCCCTTGAATAAGCATCAGCCAACTTGTGATATGAACTGCACATTGAAACATGTGAAATATTGGGATGTCACACCGCTGATTAAGAATACTGATGTAAAATATGCTGTAGTTATTTTAAACAGACCTATTACACAGAGCTCAAGTTTTATTAGCAGGCTATGGAATAATGGTGAGTATTTTAGTTACTACGAATTTGACTGTCTCTTGAGGTTTTTGTAAAAGGAGTGAGCAGAACTGTTCCGATATAATACCACCCTTATGGGAGTACATCTCATTGGTGGCCAAATAAGATCAGCTTGACCAAACTGACTTCCTCGGACCTACGGACCCCTGTAAAAGGAGTATAATTATACTATTTCCTTTATGTTAATGTCATGACAATAAATATTTTTTAAGCTACCATTAGAATGACTGTTGATGGTGGAACAACTCGATGGGACACATTTTTAAACAGTTTACCTGAGGACCAAAAGAAAAAGATGAAATTACCTCAACTTATAACTGGAGATTTTGATTCAATAACCAAGGGAATATTAGAAAAATATACACAGAAAGGTTGTAAGGTAATATTTCTTAAGGTTTTTATTAAATTATTTAAACAACACATAGAAATATGAAGCTAAGCTTGACTCAAAATTTGGTAAATTTAAAAAAAACTTTATACATACAAAATGAACTTACTGAAGCTACAGCTGTCCTATTTCTAAATATAAACTTACTTAAGAACCTATTTCTAAATGTAAACTAACCATATAGCTATTTCTGCTTATATCAAATCTGGTTATATCAAATAAACAGTCAATTGGCTGATATGATGATGATGATGAATTAGTGAAATTAGTTCACATCAATATTACTTGGTAACTTAAGTGTATAAAATTCTACTCCCAAAGCCATCTAGTTTTAGACTAAGGAGGCTAGTACAGTGGTAGATAACTCATAAATACTTTTTGTAAAGACACACATGGTATATAGAAACACACAGTCAAAGCCAAAAAGCTTTACATGAATAATAAAGTAGTGCTTGTTTAGGGATATTAACAATGCTATGATTTTTTTTTTCAGATTATAAATACACCAGATCAAAATCATACAGATTTTACAAAAGCATTAATAGAGTTAAATATTTATAGCCATTCCATTGGTACTGAGGTCAGTTACATTTTATTTTTACAAATTGTTCACATTTAATTTTATCAGCATATCACCCATTTTTTGTCCACTGTTGGACTTAACGGAAGCTCATTAATGTTTTTTTATTTATTTATTTATTTATTTCATACTTAACACTATCTTTACAGGTTTGCACCTAATACAATAGTGAAGTTTTTTTTTATTCTAAATTAAAATATCGTAACTAAATACTATACAATCTTGTAAAAAATTAATAATAATTAAAAGCTCACTAATCCCAAATAAACACATTTACAGTTACTTGCTTATTTATAAAACAAAAAATAGTCTAATCAGAATCACAAGAAAAATTTAGAATTAAAATTTAGAAATTAGAATTTAAAAACCGAATTAAAAAATTATAATAAAGAAATAGTGTACAGTACCTCTGGAAAATAGTCCAATGCAAAACATAAAAGTAGGTTGCACAATATAAAAACACAACTAAGTATCACTGTATCACATTCTGGCATTAACAACAGATTAGGTACTAAGTTACAATAAGTAAGTTATTCTTAAACATACTACTACTTAAACAGTTCCATTGAAAAAATAAACATAATAATATTATATATTTTAAGCGACTTAATCGAGAAATGAACGGTTACATTAAAACAAGTTTATTCTACCTACAAAATGATTACCTAAAAAAATATTTTATTCTACCCTACAAACTAATAGTCATAAGTAAAAAGTATAGTATAAGCAAAAGATTTAGAAGTTATACGTGCATACAATGTCTAACATTGCCTACTATATAATTCCTATGACATTTTTATGTTACTTCCTATGACATAATACAATGTAAATACTATACAATTAAAATTAAAATGAATATGCAACTTTTGTGAATTCATTCAGTGAACAACTGAATATATCAGTCTGCTGAGATATTACGTTCAGCATTCTTATCGCGCGCGTGAGAGGAGTGTGGTATAAAAGGTTGGTGCGGGTTCGTGGTAATATTAACAGTTGCGGCTGCCGTCGCCGTCCCACGTACTCATCAGGTACGTACAATCCAACTGCTTCAAGAACAGCTGGGTTGTGGATCTTTCCACGGATAGTTTTAAATAAATACGTGGCTATGGCTACTTCCCTTCTTACCTCTAATTGAAAGTACCCTGTCATGCCGATGACAAAAAGTGTTGGATACAAAAGAGGATACCCTGGATACACACCATATTGCTTCAAATAGATGTATCTAACAAACTTGTTTTGAATGCGCTCCAACATAAGTTTATACTTGGCTTCATGTGGCGACCATACGATAGCATTGTATTCTAAATGGCTTTTGACATGAGCCTCATATAAGGCCCTCAGAGCACCAATGTTTGTAAAAGCATTCGCTAACCGTAAGACCATTCCTAAGTTCCGGTAAGCTTTTTTACAAACTTCTACAATATGTTTCCTGAAATTGACATCCGAGGTGAAATGCACACCTAAGTCCCTAACCTCCGACACCCGCTGCAGTGGCGCTCCGTCCATGTAGTATTGATAGTGACTAGGATTGCGCGCGCGGCTAAATGTTAATATGGAGCATTTAGTGACATTGAAATGTAGCTTATTTTCGCTACTCCATTCCACTAATTTATTTATATCCTGCTGCAGTAACTGATGATCAGCATTCTGTTTTATTTTACAGACTAGCTTTAGGTCATCTGCAAATAACAAGGGCGTAGACCCTGAAACTACTTTTGGTAAGTCGTTTACCATTAAAATGAACAACAGAGGCCCTAGATTACTTCCTTGACTAATTCCTGACCTTGTAAAATAAGGCTCCGAAAGTTGTCCACCACAATCCACGTATTGACATCGGTTTCGTAAATAGCAGGCGAAAAATGACAAGGTTCGCGGTGTACAACCTACACCCGCTAGCTTGTTTAGAAGGACGTCATTATCAATTGTGTCAAAAGCCTTCTGAAAATCGAAGTAAGCTACATCCACTTGTTGCCCCGCATCAACGGTTGGTACTATGTGTGTCATAAGGTCCAACAAGTTCCCCGTAGTCCCCCGCCCAGGACGAAAACCGTGCTGCGCATCAGACAAAGAGGAACCTATTTGTGGGTATATACTATTGTAAATAGTCGCTTCGAACACTTTTGCCGGAGCACACAACACCGCCACGGGTCTATAGTCACTGGCTGTTTGACCTCCGCTACCCTTTGGTACAGGCACTACCCGAGTAAGTTTCCAAAGATCAGGATAGTTTGTAGTTCTAATACAGACATTGAATAAATGTAGCAGCGGTTCCACTAAAATGCTACGGCAATCTTTTAAAATAAATGCTGGGATACCATCCGGGCCTGCAGAACGCTTAGAGGGCAAGCGAGAAAGCGCCCGATCCACATCGGCAGAGCTCAAGTGCGCAAGATGCGCCCATGAGCCCGGGGCCGAAGCCGCCGCTTCACTTGCACTGGCCGCCGCCACGTTCAGCAAGGGGGCTTCTGGATTGTATACAGACTGAAAGAATTGTGCGAACTCATTAGCGCTTTCGTAATCTGACAAAACCCGACCGTCTTTAACTATCCTTTTTTGATTAGTATCTTTTTTCCTAGATCTTATATACTCCCAAAAAGCACGTGGTTCTTTTGCTAGGTGTTCTTGTACGCGATTACGGTATTGATCATGCGCACGCGCGGTCTCGGTTTTCACTATAGCCCTATAACTTGAAAACTCTTTATAATCGGTCTCTAATTTACTAGTTTTATATTTTTTGTGTAATTTATACTTATGTTTAATATTCCTAATAATATCGGGTGTGTACCATACCGGGTATCTATACCTGCTATTATTCATTGAATCACTATTCTTCAGAGGAACACACTTATCGAAAACATCATACATCTTTTCATAAAATAAATTTAAACTTACGTCTGCATCGTAAACGGAATAAATCTCACTCCAGTCTACGTTTGATAATAAATTGTACATTTTGGTAATAATCTGCTTTATTAAAGTTCCATGGTCTCTTATAAAGTGGTAAACTAGTCGCTTGGGTAGAATGAGCAGGGGCAGGGGAGGAAGGCAAAGTGCTGAGCTCGATCTCCACGTCAAGCGGTGGGTGATATGCGTCCACAGGCTGGAGGCCTTCGCTCGCCGCTTTTACCGATACATCATGACCAGCTCTTAAAACTAGATCCAACTGCCTATTGTTGCAATTAGGTACGTTATTAAACTGAATGAATTCACAGAAGGTCATAAAATATTCATGATAATTACAAATATTACTATTACACGAGTACATATTAAAATCACCTAAAACCAGTAAGTTACGTTTATACTTCAAACATAATTTTTCCAACACACTGTACATCAACATATATTCACCCTCATCTGTCTGAGGCGGAATATACACGGCACAACATGTTAATAAAATAATGGTTGTGTTTGTAAACTGAGGCACAAATTAACTCAAAATTTTGTTTGTTTATGTCTACATCACCTGATAAGTCCACTCGGCGTAACTCAAACCGCGGTGTAGCCACTAAAAGTACGCCACCTTGCTTGCGCCCATCAGTCCTGTCACACCGTAGTATCTGATATCCCGGTAGCAAGAACTCTGCATTTTGAATCCCACTGTTTAATCCAGTTTCACTTATAGCAAATAAGTCGGCCCCAGAGGATTCTAATAAGGACAAAAATTGTGATGTCTTTGTCCGAAGCCCCCTGACATTTTGGTACAAAATGCTAAAGTGTCTACTCTCTTCCTCTTTAGGTGGCCTTGGTTGAGGGACGAAACCAAATCCACTCACTATATTCTACGTTGATAGGCCATGCATCTGGATTACAAAGTTTATCAAATTTACTTGCACAAACACCAATTCTAAATGAGGCATAATCTCGCTCAGTTTTTGGCTTTAATTTTTCTATATTAAAATCAGATTCTTCCCCGAGTAATTGTTTTATATATTCCTTAAGATTATCTTCTGTAGTACATTTTTCAAGTCTCCAAATGTGTAAATATTTTTTCCGTTCCACTGCTCGTAAAGAAGCGATTGTGCTGTTACCTCCTTTCTGTATAGGTTTAGTTTTCCTAGTAGTTTTCACTTCTACCCAACCTTTGTCAATGCCAGCTTTTGTACTCGCAGCTTTCTTAGCCACCACTGCGTAACTATTTACGAGAGGAGCAGGCGTTGCCGGTGCCTCTGGCAGTACTGGTATGCCATTGCCTATTGGGTTACCATTGTGGGACATACAAGCCTGGGTAGTAGTTCCCTGAGAAATTGTGGGAACACGTATAGATGGAGTCTGTTGAAAGGGGGTAAGCAAGATGTCATTATTATATTCTGGTATCTTCGGTAGTTCAAAGTTGCAATCTCTTGACTGTTCTATTTGTGAAACCTTTGTAACATGATCAGATACTTGAGAGCGAAGCGTGTTGATGTCATTCACTATTGTGAAGACTGTAGATTTAGTCTCACTATCTATTTTAATCTGTTCATCATGGTGTTCAGACAAAACCTGCATAGATCCAACAACCTTATCCAGATCACAACGAAGTGTGTTCACTTTGACACAAAGCTCTCCAAGTTCCTTCTGCACATTTGACAAAATTATATTACTCTTATTTACATTGGCTTGTTGAGCTTCAAACTGTCGGTTCATATCCGCTCTTAATTGCCGTAATTCCTCTAAAATTGCCAGCTCACCGATATCAGAGACCTGGTTAGACTGTACCAAGGGAGCGTCTTTCTGATAAGTTTTGCCTACGGTAAGTGAAGTACCAGGTTTCAACATTCCGGCTGCTTTCCCGGGACGGGCAGGCGAGTTATCGTCGTTATGACGTCTAGTGACATTACTGCAGGAGGGACACTTCAGTTTTGCCAAAGTTTTGGAATCAATTTCTAATGCCGTAGCCTTGTTAATATTTAGGCACTCCATGCAGTAAATAGATGCACAACTATTACATTTTAAGTAATTGTTGTCCACTAAGTGCTTCTCACATCCGGCACAATTCATCGCGCTATATTACAGTCTTATTTAGAGCACACTAATAAAGTCCAACAGTAACGAATATGTTCCTTGCACACTAAAAAAGGCCCCCAGGTAGCTTCATACTGTGAATGTTAGCTCGCGAGAGTTCTACTGCAAGACTCCTAAGTCCAATGACCTCTTTCAGTGAGCGAAGGAAACTTGATCGGGTAATACTATTCAGGCTAGAGAAGGTAGTGGTACCAATACAAACAAAAATTTTAACTTTCTACTCCATGGGTGTCAAATTCATTGCTCTAGAGATCATGCCCTGTGTCGCAAAGACTTTTACAAACAAAAATTTAACGAACACAAAGAACGTCCAAACTCAGAACAATAATTTGTCAATCACTTCTAATTTGTAAATCACACAAAGAACTGTCTGCATACGAATTGAATCCTCGACCTCGTGCACGGCGCCGTCAAGGCAGTTTCATTAAAGTTCATAAATGGCACACTCCAGTATTAAAAGTTCCATCGTAATCGGTCCAGCGGCTTCGGAGATTAGCCGGAACTAACAGACAGACAGGCAAAAAAAAAAATTATGATTTTCGCCATTGGTATAGTGTAAAGAAAACATCGTGGATTTCAAGTTACAAATAGACTCTTGAATTTTATTTATATGCATAGATTAATAATAATAAATTTATTTCAGATGGATTATGTTATAGCACTTTGTCCATGTATGGGCCGACTAGACCAAGTATTAGCTAACATTCAGACATTATACCTAGCAAGAAATAAAATCTTCATGAATCCTATAACTAGAGTATACTTAATGTCTGACGATGCAGTATCCTGGCTCCTCAGTCCTGGGGAACACTACATAGATATACCTGAAGAGACTAGGACATATAAGAAGTCCTGGTGCTCTTTAGTCCCTGTCGGAGAACCTTGCCAGAGTGTTACTACATTTGGACTAAAATGGAATTTAGGTATTATTTTTTATGTTATTTTTTTGAATACTTGATTAGCATTGTGATTTTACAACCTATTTTAATGCGGTTTTTTATTTAAAGGTGACTTGATTGGTTCTAAGGAGCATGGAGTAAGAATACAATATGTCACCCTATCTCATCCCACGGGTGTCGTAAAAACCGACTAAGGGACTATTCTTAATATTTGAAAAGAAAACTTGAAATTAAACCCTATACCAATCCGTTTGGCCAGCGTGGAATTAGTTGGCCAAGTATCCCTCCGTCACAGGGAGGAGGCCCGTCCCTGCAGTAGGACATTAATGGGCTGTTATGATGATGATGATGTTATAATAATGTAATATAGCGCCAACTAACACGACCGGCCTGAAATTGTTGCAGATGGTTGCGCAGATGTCAGTTTTTGAACTAAATGGCGGAAGGTGTGGGGGGCGGGTGATTTATTTGTTCCTGTCATGCGCGAACTGCTCTTACAGCTAACTTCAGGCCAGCCGAATTATTTTGCTAGTACTGTAGATATGTATTTATTGTTTTAGACAAACAGCCATTAAATTTTGGAGGTATAGTGAGTACATCGAATGCTTTCGACGGTTCGGAAGTAGTGACGATACATTGTAGCCACACGCTTCTTTGGTCTATGAGAATACCTGGTGTTATGAGCATGGGTAAGTCTGAATTATTTAAAATATGTCTTATTAGAAAAAATACTCTTATTTTCCTGTCTCAATTGCTAGCTAAAATTCCATGCAGGATAATTACTGTGTGTGATCCACAAATTATTGTCCTGAGTCTGGATGTTCTTTATGTCAGTTAAAAAATTGTTTGCAAAGTCCGCAATAAAAAGACTGGCAGTATAGGGTTTGCCTTCGATTTTTTATTGTCGCGATTTATTATAATTAAATTTTCGGCTTATTTACCTACCCCAATAGTCGTAGCCGTTTTTACAAAAACATTTTTAAAGTTTTCAAATTTATTAATAAAATAATAATGTGATTGTTTCAGATTTGTGTAGATGTGATAAAATTTAATAGCTCTCTGTTGACAAACTGTAACTAAGACAAATAGTTGTTTTTTTTTGTTATTTATTTTGTTTTTATTTATTTAGAACACATGTGATAAAGATGACTTAATTACGAATATTTACTTGTTAATAGACATTTATATACCTACTTATTGTGTTTTTTTTCCTTGTATTTGACGTCCTTACTCAAGCGAGACTCGAGTTTACATTAATGAACCCGCGTTTCTTAATTAAATTATTAAAATATCAATTCGATGATTATAACATTTAAGTACAGTTCGCGCAATCTTACTTGTCCTATCAGAGAAATTCGCGCATGCGCAAAAACAAAAAATCACCCGCTCCTCGCCAGTTAGTTACAAAAAGGATAACTGCGCACTTATTTGCAACAAGTTTAAACCGGTCATCTATGATTGCTGGTACTGTACTTAGGTGGCTGTATTCGCCCACCATGCGCTAGGTCAATTATTTGTGCAATCCACAAATTATTGTCCTGCGTCTGGATGCTCTTTCTATCCGTTAAATAGATGTTTGTAAAGTCCCCATGAACATAAGGCATGATCCATAGCGGGAGTTGTTAAATAAATTAATAAAAAGTTATCTAACATAAATACTTTTTTTAGTTATTTTTTCGACACCTTCAATACCGCATGGTTGCTGGTTTTACTTCTTACATTAGAACTAAACTTTTAAATAAACTCAACTCATAGTTCATCCATAATTATGTAAATGGCCAGACCTATTTAATTATCCTGGCACAAATATGACTATCGTCATACCTTAGTCACCTTTTACGAGAACCTCGGTATGAGGAGATAATTATAACAAATAGTAGAGACGAGTTTTGTCAACAAGCGCTAGGTTCCGACTCACCATGTGAAGGACGGGAACTCGACAGCAGGTAGAGATTTTGGGGAGTGACCCCTAGATTATCTAACTTTAATGGAATTAAGAAATTTATATTATGACCAGGTTTTTGTTTGTTTTATTCGCTTGGACACCTGTAACGCCGACGAGTTAGCGATTTTGACGAAGGAAAACGCAATTTTAATAGAAATTGTAAAATGCTCAGATTATTCTGTCAAATTATTATGTCTGTTGTTTAACAGCAATTTATACGTACGTAACTCCTTTCTATAGGTACCGATTACCGAACAATAAAAATGTGGAACGAACTTCCGGCACACGTGTTTCTGAACCATTGACAGCCCTTCAAGCATACTGTGACCGACATGATGCTGGCACGCCGCAATTTCAACATCACCGTTCTTTGACTGTAATCGGTCACTTTGGTCCTTGAAAAGCTTATGTAAATATGAATAAACTAAGCGTAGTTACAGATAAATTCATTATTGAATGCAAAACTCACGCCTTGTTTCCGTTTGTGTAGGCAGTAGGTAGGTACTTAGAGCCATGTTTTGTGATCCTTGCTAACTTACTATGATTCGTCCAAGTTCATTCATTGCCAGTGGGATTTTTATTTATATAAAAACATTTAAAGGTTATTTTTATTTTATTTTTTATACATAAGCACGGCAATATGACTATATCAAACCTGATGGAAAGCGCGAGTACAGTCCACAAATGAAGCCAACGGATCGTAAACTAAAAATAACTTCAATCCGTCGTCATCATCTTGCCGGTATGGCCAAATGCTTCTTCACACTGCGTTTGAAGGCCCCAATATCATACGACGGAGGAAATACGTGAGCCGGCAGTTGGTTCCACAACTTAATGGTTCGGCATAGGAAGGAATTCCCGAACCCTTGGGTGCGAGCTGATATCCGGCAGGTAAAAATATACAGGGTGTAAAAATTATGCGCCATTGTCATGTACACTCTGTATACTTAATACTAAAGAATAATAACTATACCTACATGTTGTATATATGCTCTATATCGTTCTCAATAGAAGTGACACAAATACTTGTTATGTAGGAAAACCGTTAGACATCACAAAACTATGTAAGTATCTCGCTTTATTGTGTAATACCTATCGTTTTTAACGAATTGCTTGATCTAACTATTAATTATCCGTGCTTGTGAAAGATAGCAAGTGGTGAAAATACAGGATATACTACAGAATGTAGTAGGTTAATGTGTAAGAAAAAAATGATAATGAAAATAGAGTGTGACAAGTAACATTTAAACAATCAATGACAGCCTCTTTTCATTTCTGGACTGTAATCGCGCTTTCCATAATTTTCGATGAGGTCATATTGCCGATAAATAGAAACAAATACCTATTCTTAAAAAATATTAAGCCAATAAATAAAAATTAAGTTATTCTCATGAAAATTTGGAAAAAGTGTTAAGGACTAATTTTTAGTAAATTTTATAAGCTTTCATAAGTTAGGTATAGTTTTTCTCTACAACGACGCTCCGTTTAAAAGATATAATAATGGGAACTTTGATCCGAAACTCCGGCTCACCTCCTAGACGCGGGGACTTTTAGTATATTTACTCCCTTAGCTCCTAAGGAACCCAAGGAGTAAATGCCTTAGGTCCCAGCTCGCGCACTCTACAATTTATTAGTTAAGTGGACTACTAGTGCGCTACCGCTGTTCTGATGGTTTTTATTTAGTATTTTTTACTTAGTTTTTCTACGATGATTTTTTCTTATTAATCTTATTTAATACTTTTACTATATATTTCTAGATTTTAATTTATATCTCCCGTAATGACTGTACTGCCTTGTTTATAGATCGTATGCCTAATGAGCGTAGACGTCAACATAATCACAGATAACTATACTATTACGTAAACATTATGTAAGTAAGTATTAAGTAGATACTTACATTTACTCATAAGACATATAAAGAATAGTACTTACTTCTTGTATTTACTATTTAATGTGATAAGTCTGTTTACGTCATTCTTGTAAGTTTAAGCACCTAACACGAAAATAGGTACTTAAGTATGTAAAAAACAATATGTACACTCAAGGAATTTAATTGTTTAGCAATTTGCTTAATTTTGAAATCGGTCAGGTTACTATTTACCGACTACAGACGACGGATGACGAACCCCGACGTCTTGGGAGTCGTAAAATTAATTAGACAAGGTATATATACCTAGCCTTGTCTATCTATGACAGACAGGTATTTTGTGTTAAAATAAAATTCTTCAATTTTATATTGTTGACAGACCAAAGTTAAGTCAAACTAAACTAGACCTTATCTACCATCTCCATCAAACAGTATCCTTAGTCCGAGTTTGTGTCACTATTAACAATAAAGTATATCGAGTAGCATTCGCTGTTCTGATTGGTTCAATGCATTGTATTGATAATACTGTCAAAATTTTATTTTTTACTCTTTGGACAGAATGGTGGAAGTTTGTAAACAAAGAAGTTTGAAGTGCAATTCATACTTATTGGTTATATTTTATATTATGTCAATTTTGAGGTGTAATATCTTTCAAATTCGCTAGGATTATTTTGGTATATAATACGACTAAATTACGTAGGTTGTGTACCTGCTAAACAATTAAATTCCTTGACCGTACCATAAGTAGGGATCGAGCTTTATCGCGGGGACTTTTACATACTTACATGAAACACAACTGCTTGGCCAGCGAGCGAAGCAGTTAAATTATAAGTTTAATTTGAATTTTTGTTTACCGTGAAGACACTGAGAAGCAGCAGGTAAAGAACCCCACAATCATGTAGGACTTACAGCCAGGAGTTAAGACTTAGGGTCCTAACAGTTTATCGCATTTTCAAACAGCAATGCAAATATATTATATTATCTGATCAGTGCTTCGGCATTTCAAAGGTTGACCTAATACTAACACTCAATGTAAGTACCTACAGTATATTATAAAGCTAAAGAGTTTTTTGAACGCGCTAATCTCAGAAACTGCTGGTACGTATCGGAACATTGTTGAATAGTTCGTTTTTTATAACAAGCTAAGCTTGTTAGGAGCGGAGCATCATTGAAATATGTTACAAAAACAAGTTTAGTAAGTACTTACCTAATTAAGATAAATGCTTTCGTAATTAGTTAATTATGTAAATATCAGTAACGTGTAACAGAAAACTGAAAAACAGATTTTATAAAATGAAGTTATTTAATAATAATATATAAATCTATAAGTACCTATTTTTAAGTCTAGCTGAATCTTGCTTCTACCTAGTAAAATACTTACCAAGAACCCCTAGACATTGTTACGGTCGCAAATGTTCTTTTAATGGCCCGGGGTGCAACAAGGTGATTTAATGGAGTCCTTAAGAATCAAGACTGCCTCAGTGTACGGCGAGCTGTTGCGGCTGACGTGCACGAGGTCTCGGGTTCGATTCCCACCCAGGACAACCTTTGTCTGATTTATAAACTATTGTCTTGAGTTGGGATGTTCTTTATACCTGTTAAATTGATATTCCCCGCGATACATCCTTAGTGCAGGAGTTGTCATAAAAATTTTTTAAAATGAAATTACATACTCAGGTATTTATACGGTAAATTCGTATTCTAATTAAATTTAAAACAAACATACTTATTATATGTAAAAAATGACAAAAACAAACATACGTCACATAACCGCAACATTGAATCATGGTAATGATTGATATGGATGAGACGCGAGGGCGCGGAGGCTGCGCCGGCGCAGTCGTGCCAACATCACGGCGCGATCACGAGATACCACTCATCTTCCTTATCATCAGCTGATTTCTAAATAACACCGACGACGAACATACTTCAAACATACTTTTATACATCCAGTTAAAATTGTAAGTAACTAGCTGTAATTTTCTAACATAAAATATATTTTTAAAATGTTATTTAAATTTATTATGTATTGTTTTGTCACATAGGCTTCATGCGGGTTATTTACTAGATAACTAAGTAACTAATTGTTAATTAATGCAAAATCTTCTTACGTGAAACTGGTAGACCTTGAGTGAATTGTTTTCCCAAAGATTTATTGTAGGTATTATACATTTACATTGTATTTAAAGTTAATTATTTATAAAGCCTATTGTTGGTGGAAAAGTATCTCACAGCTCGCTAAGTAAAACAGAACAACACATAATACAAGTTGTGGTCTCTGGATTCATATAAAATCTAGATGCGCAAACGCATGATTAAGTGGGATCCTTAAATATACAAATAAGGTTCGTTAAAAAGTAAAAAAATGGAGTTAATTGATAAGAGGTAGTGTTAAAGGAAAATATAATAGGAATTAACGAGCACATCACGAAGTTAGCTCGGTCACATGTTCGGAGGCACCAACATGCCAATGTGAAGCTAGCTAACGTCAGTTAGTTGCCGCGCGTTCCTCGCGCATAACGTGTCACTGTGCGGGACCAACGGACTTACAATAAATACGATAACTGGTGCGTCCACTGTTATAATATATTATTATAATACATTTTATATAAACCTTATTGTTACTCATTAAGTTGCATATCCGTGCATTAAACAAAAAATATAAATTAGAATGGTGGGCGATAGTGAATTTCAACGAGTTGTCGAACCTTACCTCACACAAGTTTTAATACTTGATGACTAGAATCGAATATTTCTTCGCTGCGTTTGCTTCGTAATAATAATTAGAGGAGAGAGAACAAGCAGTTTAGTTAATGTGTAATAACTTTTGTAATTACGTTGCCGTGTTTTATTACTTTTTACTTTTCATCGTTTTAATTTGTCAACAAACAGTTTTTGAGGATGTTTTCATGTGACTTTAGATATTTATAATTACTTGTTACGTTTATGTGGTGTGCCAGTTAAATGAGTCATGTACCTATATAACAATTATCGATAGATTTACCTTCTTTGTGCAAACTTAGGCTATTGTTCTTTAAATATTGTATAAAAATAGAAAATGTAACTTCTATGGAATCTATAGAAGTTACATTTTTGACAAAAGTGATCCATAGTATGGATCACTTTTACTATTGGAAGCCCGTCTGTCTAAAGAGATGTACAGTCGGGGTATTTGCCGCTCGACCACCCTTAGGCGAGAATCGCTTGGCACGCGGCGCATGCGATACGTGGGCGTGCCACGTATCGCATGCGCCGCGTGCCAAGCGATTCTCGCCTAAGGGTGGTCGAGCGGCAAATACCCCGACCGTACCTACTTACCTATGCTAAACGGCTCTACGGATAGAGAGTCTACTTTTGTGACAAGTTTTCCTCTGATAAAACTAAGTCCTTTAGCCTGCTTTTACGATCTTCATATTATAAGTGCCTGATCGTATCATGTAGTAATAATGGCTGGTATAAGGCAACAATCGCATTATACCACAGTGTGCATAACTGTTATACCTACTTACTTAATAACTTGTACGACACCCTCGGGATAAGATAGAATGGTATTTATACGTCTTCTTAGTCCGTCACCAAACATAGTTACTAATTACTAAGTGACAGTGATTATTAAGTTAACTTTAATTGCCTCAGTACAGTCACAGTCACGTGCTAAGTGTTGTACAAATAATTACGTCAGAGGCAAACCTTTAACATAATTAATGATAATTATAGTCTATGGTAATAGTCGTAATAGCCCTTCCAAGTGATAGTAGGTTTTTTGAGCAACAGTTGTCTAAGTTGATATCATCGCTCTGTGTAACTTTAGTACACTTAATCCACCTCTAAGGACTAGTGTCCTAACATTGGCATGTAGCTAACATAAGTGCACTATGCTGCTGGAAGGCGTTTAAAGTTCTGTAGCCTAGTTATATTACTAATTCTCGTACTCTTCCACCTAAACACTTCAACTTATAGTTGTTGCACAGCGTTTGTACTAAGCTAGACAGCATCTCGCCTAAGAGATCTACCAAATAGAATAAGAGAAACAAACAAGTCAATTAAGGTACAAAATCACATTATATGCCTGTATTTATCGAGCGAAATTAGCCAAGGCAATAAGCACCAGTGTATTCAATTAGCTCAGTCACGAACAACGTGGACTAGTCCCGCATAGATATTACCAATTTAATTCAATCATGTACTTGACTATTCGTATGTAGTTAAGGGACTAAATAACGATAGATACAGGCGTGAATATACATAGAAATTGTGTTCCAATTCGTGCAATCTTACTTTGCCGGACTGAAGTCAGCTTTCATTCGCTTATGTACAAGAACTAAGAAAACAGCAGCTCCCGAAGCTTTCCGCAATCTAGTTCCAAAAATGACATCTGCATAGTAATTTGCAACAACTTCAACCCTACACAGAAACTCCATTCAGGCACACGATAACTTGGACCGGTTAGAATCCAAGCAAGCGTAATTGCTGCAAGATACTTACCGTGACAAATTAGTAATATAATAACATTTATTATTAATTTTTATTTCCGTTCTATCTGCATCAATCAATCAATACGAGTCCCATTACCTCGATGATAAGTCAAAGTTGACACGACCTAACAAAACCAGCGTTTACGTCTTAGGTATAAAAGGGTTCACTAGGATTATTCTTTCGAGGGCTTACGTGGAACCTTCAATACTTGACAACTAGGAAGAACAACGTGTGGTTTCCTCAGTTCGAGTCCGACATGCACTTGACCTTCAGCGTCATGATGTCCGTTCGGGATTTTTACACGTGTAAAAGTCGTGTGTAAATGGATGAAGTAGGTACATACATAAGATGGTCTATACAATCACAATATGATTACAACTCCTAAAAATGTGAAATATTTTGAAAGAGCTGGTAGTTTCTTCTCGATACCTCTCATGACTTAACCCCTTCTGTGAACCTGGCGGTAGCTTTCAGACAAACCTTTCCACTTTTATAAGTCGTAGTACGTATCCCAAATGAATTAATGGTTTGATTTGATTTACGGTTAGGGCTTTATAACCAATTGTATATTAGACTAGCCAACCCGTGCCCACTTCGTTGGGCGGCGAAAAAGACGCGTCCCCTTTTTTAAATATTCCATTACTGCTCCACTCCTATAAGTCATAGCGTGATACCATATAGCCTATGACACTCTCCGATAAATGGACTATTCAAAACAAAATATTTTTTAAAATCGGTTCAGTAGATGCAGAGATTACCCCCTACAACGTCACAAACAAACAAACTTTACCTCTTTATTATATTAGTATAGATCTGGTGCATAGTTAAGATCGTTTAATTATAAATTTAAAAGTCACGAGGTAAAGATAAAAACCTATTTGTAATATTATAACAAGTAACATCTTGTATGTCATCTTGTAACATTATCTCTTGCTGCTGTTAGATAAACTGATTGATAACGATGTCAAATATGCTTGTTGAACAAATTTAAAATGAATTGAAATTTTCAATAGCAGTACTTAGGTTGTTATTTGATAAAAGATAGTTAGCCGGCGAAGTTCTTCACGCCACGATTGTAGTTTTTATCTCCTATCGATCAAAAAGGCTACTAAGAGAGTTTTAAAAGTATACTGTCTTTCCTAGAGATGAATATATACAAACAAATCTTATGGCAATGATCTATCGCAAAAAACTATTAGGCCAAGTCTTCCTCCTATTACCTCAAATACAATATGTCACCTCCCCATCTCAACTCTTGGGTGGTGTAAAAAACCGACTAAGGGACTATCCGTGAATATTAAAAGAATAAGAAGAAAGAAAACTTAAAATTAAACCCTATACCAATCCGTCTGGCCAGCGTGGTATTAGTAGGCCAAGTATCCCTCCGTCACGGGAGGAGGCCCGTCCCTGCAGTGGGACATTAAAGGGCTGTTATGATGAAGTCTCCCTCCGTCATTGAAGGTAGTTTGTCTCTACATAAGTCCAATTGAGCTGATAAGAATAGATGAGAATAATTAGAGTTCATGAAAACTTACTTTAAATAATGAGTTGTTTTAATAATAAAATGTTATGAATGGGTCGCGCTCGCACACGTGTAGTAAAACATGACTTACATAGTATTGTTGTCATAAGTTATTCACACGCTAACGAACTGTAACGATTTTTATCAAATATTAATTACAATTTTTTTAAAGTATAAATAAAACTATTCAACTTTGTATGTAGTACTGAGTAACAAACATGAAAAGAATGGGCACTAGGACATACAGGTTCAGGACAATTCTTTGTGTTTTGTCAAAAAGAAAAGTAGGCACACTGTTGTATGTATCTGCTTTTCTTTAAATCCTTTTATGTCAAAATTTAAAAACCGGCCTTCACCAGGGGAGACCCACACAGATTGATTTCGAAATTCTCTAAGAACTCTAAAGGATCCCTTACGACACCCACGATAAGGTAGGATACGGTAGTGACATTTTAATATGTTAGTAAGTCACCAACCATACAGCATTTAGCATACCTACATTTAGCGTACAATATAAGCAAGTTTAGCCAAGTTTTAAACATAAACAGCCTTATTACAAAATACGGTCTAACTATAAACCACGATTTATTACGTCACAAAACCACTGTTTTTGAAATTTGTTGTTACAAAATCAGTCTTAACGCTAAAGTGTTAAAACTGATTTTGTATTAACAAATACAAAGTCATAAATTTGTCATTACAATATCAGTTTTAACACTATAGCGTTAAGACTAATTTTGTAACAACAAATTTCAAAAACAGTGGTTTTGTGACGTAATAAATCGTGGTTTATAGTTAGACCGTATTTTGTAATAAGGCCGAAACAGTTTAATATAGAATTGTGCAACATTAAAACAATAATGAAATTCAATCACATAAAATATTAATGCAACAACCGTTTACTGCTCGACTTACTGGAACACGCTGTATAAACAATCTATATGTTTTCATTCTAAAATGTGTCTTTTTACAAGGGAATAAGGCATACGGGTGGCGAAGCTGGTGTTTTGCTGACGATCCTAGAATGAGGAGGTTCTCAATCTGTAATGTTTGTTAGTAACTTTAGAAGTCCTGCATTTCTTAACCAATTTAACAATTGCCTTTTTTGTTTAGTATTTTTCAAGTTAGTCCTACAGAAATATTATCGAAATTGGAGTTGAGTCATTTAAATAAACTAAATTGGGTATTATAATCGGGTTCCATTGGTTTTGAAGTCTGTTTTTTTATTCCTCCTCCAAACAAAGCCACTGCGAGCTACTTTGTGCCTCCCTCAAATCTTTACCAGTTCGTCTACCCACTCTGCATATCCCACTTCTTACGTCATTCTAATTTATTTTCCTGTTACTCTTTTGATAATAGAAAAATAAATCAGAGATTTGTTTCCAATAATAAACAAGCACTTTATGACGTCAGCACATATTTTCACATCGGTACTTCATATAGATTTACATCAAAGTACCAAATTATTCAACGCATGTACCCAATAACAGATAATATACAGAAGTCAATATTATCCACGACTAATTACTAAATTTATCATACTTACCATTTCTTTAAATTGTGTAAAGCGCCGATTACACAAGACTACGTGTAGGACACTAGGTATATCTTGTAGGAGACTACATCTTGTAGGAGACTACATCTTGTAGTAGACTACATGTAGTCTCCTACAAGATGTAGTCTCTTTTCAAGATGTAGTTGACTACATGTAGTCTAGTGTAATCGGCGCTAAAGTGTCGAAATTCTGCAATGACTTCATGACATTGTGATCTATCAGTGTATGTCTAACTCGATCCGACTAGTTCACATTAGGTGCTCTTACCACTTGTCATGTGTCGGATTCTCCATGTAAACCTTCAGAACAGTATTTCTGGAGATCTCTGATGGACATTGATCGCCTTATGCCTCAGCTATGTCATCTTGGGGTCGGGGCAGCAAAATTCTGCTTCTAAATGCATACTGTATACTTATTAAAAGGTATGCGTATAAACATCTAATGCTGCCTTCTTGGACTGCTTCTGTTATAGCAAACAGTTGCAAACAGTGTTGAAGATGATTGAAGCAGAAGGAAATAAAAGACTTTTTTTTTCAAATGTTATGTTTCTAATATGTTTCATAAAATATCATGACGTTTCCGCTAATCACAACTATTCCGAGATCTACGTGTTGGTCGAGAGTACATTGTACGTAGTTTGACTACTGTATCTTTCCCGGTATTGTGTTCATACTGAGACTGGTAGTTATAAACAATTTTCAATATATTATATAAACTAACTAATTTTAGATTGCCGCTCGATCAAGAACACTTGCTTAACAAAATACCGCAATATATGGAACGTTACCCTACCAACGTAATACGGTTACATGTTTACACTTAACTACGCATATTTTTACCTACGTTTATGCAAAAATTAGAGTTTTTATATTAAATAAGCTAGAAATGTAGTATTTATTTGACCTGTCCGTTGTCCTAATTTCTATACTTTCCATAAGTAAGTACCTATATTAGTGATATTGCAGTGCCTTAGTATTATTGGTACCGTTTGTACTATTGGTACAATTTGTACTATTGGTACCTATATACCTTGTATATGGACACAAACATTTGCATTGAGCGGGAATCCAACGCGAGAGCTCTACGTAGTAGCCATGGACTATCGGCACTTAGGTCATCAAAACAAAACACTGATTCTTTTTTTGGTTACCTACTTTACTTACTTACCGACTAAAACCTTAGTGCAAGGTCCTTAAGGATATCAATCTCCAACGGTACTGTAAGCTTGAGTAAGTACCAAACTCTTAATATACTTGTAATCAATTACCCTTCAAAGTTACATGACCTGACATTATAGTTGCGAAAAAAATATATTTATTAAAGGTCAAGTAATCGGAAACTTTATATACGGACACAGGAAACCTATATGAGGGACGAGTGGCCTTTGAAAGTAGCCGATACGATGTTGGATTATGCATTAACGACCACAACACGCCACAGCTTTATAACGGTTAGAGATGACAGTGTGGGTTCCAACTTCCATGTTTAATTTGATTAAGTTATATAGATAGCTTTGTTATAGGCTTAACTTAATTGAATAAGTTGTAACATAACTTAATTGTGAAAAAATTAAGAAATATGATTTTATACTAGAGGCATAATGTTTCCTCACATCGTCCTGGTCCCCAACGCGACCTCGCGCATAGCTACTTACATCATTCATGGGAACGCCCAGTTCCTTTTAGCTTTCAAGGCAGTTAATACTCTGGATATTAATAGGACTTATGATTTCAATACATTGTATTAATTTCGCTTCCCACATAGAACTTAATTGTCGTGAATAAAAGGCAACTTGTGGAATGTCTTAATAGAAATATTATTCAAATAGTTACACTGTTTAGCATTAAGTGAATTCGATATGTTTAACAAGTTATATTATACCTACTTCAATATTATAATATCGTATATCAAGAAAGGATCTGACTTGCCACTGCAAGTCTAATGTTTATACTTAAAGGTCGTTATTACAAATCAATGCGTGAAGTGGGCGTGCTCTTGTATTTCGTTACACATAATATAATAACAATGATCTTCAAGTAACAAGCAAATGTATTCATTCATTTTATTTAAATAAACTAAAATTCACGGAAAGAAATGAAAAGCAAACTAACGATTTTAAAATAAACTAAATTCGTGGGCAATCCACCTGTCCTTGGCCTAATCGGTCGACGTCTAACAAATCCCTTGTTTGAGAGTTGACTATTCCAAAACACAAAAACAATACAAAAAAGTTCTCAAAAAGATTTGTACTGACAATGATCTATTCCTAAAAAAACATGAACAGAACTTTTTTTTATAAAAGGCTCTCAAAACTTCCGCACTCACACACTAACAATCGAGTCCTGGGTTTCGAGGTCTTACAGCCATGAAATTAACAAAGAACATTAAACCTCAAGACAATAATTTGTGGATGACCCAATAATAGACGAAGCCATGATCTCGTGTACAGCAGCCGTATACACAGCCGCTTTGCCACTCACGTAGTAAATGCTTCATTCTTGACTGGACTTATTGAAAACTTGATTGATTTTTGTTGATCGAAAGTTAGATTCATACGTTGTATGTCGTCTCTATACATAATGTTGTATCGCACTGCACATATGACTGTTAACCTTCATAAAACAGTTGTTGTGCCGTATATTATATCCTGCTGATGTCACAGTTCACAAAGCGGCTGTTCAATGTGTTCTGATCGTAGAGTAATAAACTGTATTTTGTTGGCAACTATTACTAATAACCAAACATAATTCTATGCTAATATTTTAGTTTAACTATTTTATGGTTTAAGTATTGCTTGCTGTTGCCGCCCGAAACAAAACATCCTTTGTTCTAGCTTCATAACAAACGATTTTAAACCTAATCTTCATCATCATTACAACAGATATTAACGTCTAGTGTTGGACAAAGGCTTACTTCAAATAGGTTCTGTGCCTTCCTCATCCATCGGTTTCCCGACATCCTAACTAGGTCATTTTTTGTCCACTAACTTAACCTTACCTCATGTGTATTAAAAACAGGTTATCGCATTGTGATTTTGCTAACATCATACGTAGTGTGTTACCTGCCTTGATGCCATACTAGTCGTGTATGCGGATACCATGCGAGGTCGTGGCTTGGGATATAAAGATAATTATTTATCTGTTCCACAAATATTATTTTCCGTGTCCTTTTAACGTCTCTAAAAGTCCCAGAGTCCGAGAGCGACACAGAGTTCAAAACCTGGTCCAGAACCAGTCTTTCTTTAACCAAATAGCTGTATTATTATAACTTATTAACTAGTTAAGTACTACTTAAGTACTACGAGTAATACATAATGAGGTCACTTAAATACTTCCTCTAATGCAAGGATTTCATTATATATGTTACAGTCAAAACTCATGGCCGGTCAAAACCACTTTTAACTGCATAAAACAGTCAATAGTGGTTTTGACCGACGTGCTTAGTCAAAACCCTTATTGACTGTTTTTTGCAGTCAAAAGTGGTTTTGACCATCGATGTTAGTCAAAACTCATTGAAAATTTATCTTTAATACATATTAAGGTAAAAGTCTGAAACAGTTGGTTAGGTTAGGTTAGTATGGTGACCAAAGGACGCTAGAATATAATAATACTATATTCTTGTTTTACATTAAAAAAAATGTCTTTGGTCACCATACTAACCTAACCTAACCAACTGTTTCGGACTGATTTTTTCGGTCAAAAGTGGTTTTGACCGGTTATGAGTTTTGACTATAACATATATAATACTAGCTGATGCCCGCGGTATTACCCGCTTAATTGTTATTTTACACCATAAACTACCTATATTCCAAATTTCATCAAAATCCATTTAGTAGTTTTTGCATGAAAGGGTAACAAACATCCATCCATCCTCACAAACTTGCATTTATAATATTAGTAGGATAGGATAAGCAAAGGTGTGTCACTTTAGTGCCTAACAAATAAGGTGAATATTATCTTCACTAAATAAAAAGAAGGAAACCTTGAAATTTAACCCTATACCAATCCGTCTGCAAGCGTGGTATTAGTAGGCCAAGTATCCCTCCGTCAAGGAAGGAGGCCCGTCCCTGTAGTGGGACATTAATGGGCTGTTATGATGAAATAAGTTGACAATTACGAATTTAAGCTCTCTAGATATATCAGACCCACAGCTAAAAAACCGGTCAAGTGCGAGTCTGACTCGCGCACCGAGGGTCCTGTACAAACCTATTTATTTTCCCGCCAAATTGTGATAACGTCAGGATTCAGCTGTTTAAATAGTATTTTTCCCGCCAAAATTCAATGACATCACGACTTAGCTGTTAAAATATATTTTCCTGCCAAAATTCTGTGACGTCACGACTCATCTGTCAAAAATTCTATGACGTCACGTCTATCTGTCAAAATTGACAGCTGTCAAAAGTGACAGAGGTATCAAATATTTTCCCGCCAAAATAATATGACGTCACAAATCATCTGTCAAAAATTCTGTGACGTCACGACTCATCTGTCAAAAATTCAATGACGTCACGACTCAACTGTCAAAAAATATTTTTCCGCCAAAATTCTGTGACGTCACGACTTATCTGTCAAAATTCTATGACGTCACGGGTCACGTGACCTATGACGTCACAGGTCACGTGACCTATGACGTCACAGGTCACGTGACACAGCTTTCCCGCCAAAATTCTATGAAAGCAAAATATAATATGATTGCTAATAAAAAGTAGCCTATGTTCTTTCTCAGGGTCTAAAGATTGTCTGTACCAAATTTCATCGAAATCCGTTCAGCCGTTTAGGCGTGAAAGAGTAACAGACAGACAGACAGACAGACAGAGTTACTTTCGCATTTATAATATTAGTATGGATTAATGGATCATTATAATAAATGCAAGATTGACTTCACCACAAAAATAATAATTTTCAATTACGAATAAAATACTTTTACCAATTCTAAACGGAGAGAAAGTTATTAAATACATAATAAATAAGGTACATTCTTCAGTTATGTAATAAGTATATTATTATATAATTTCCATTTTGTATAGTGTTTCTATTATTTAAAACTATATTTAAGTACGAATTTTGTTGCCATTAGCTGTTTATCTTGTCTGTATCACACAAAGGTTTTTTGAAATACACACATCAAAAAAGTCTAAGCAACATGCATGATATTACAAATTTACCATTTATATTAATTAATTTCTAAGTATTTACTCACTCAAAGTGTATAGGTAAGTAAACTTCAAGTGTATAGGTAAAAAAATTTCGATTATGTTTTGTTTTTTTTTTCATAAAATTCAAATGACTGCGAATTTGTTTGAATTTGAGTGCATGTTAATTGCTACGTTTTAGTCTTGATTTTATAATTTTACCAACCATTTAAATACAGTTGGCGACAAAATTGAATTGTTAGATATTCTTTACGTCATGGAGCGACGTCATTTGACGGCAGATGAAATGCAAAGAGCTGTAGGGATGTTGCAAGCGGGAAGTAATCAATCTCAGGTATCTCGACATTTTGGTATTCATAGAAGTGTTATTTGTCGTCTTTGGCAGCGCTACAATAATACAGGGGAACCCGCTGAACAGCATCCAGGCCGTAAAAGGAGTACAACCACTCGGCAAGACCGGTACATACAACTGACTGCAAGACGCCAGCCGATGTTAACCGCTCGAGAGATAAGTTTGAGGCTACAAAATTCAAGTGGTGTTGATGTAAGTCCCCAAACTGTGCGAAATCGACTGCATGAGTACGGCCTACGAGCTCGACGCCCTATCAGGTGCCCACCGATACGTCACGGGAATCGCGCTCGTCGAAATGAATGGTGTAGAGAACGCATAACATGGACCCAGGAACAATGGGATAAAATTATGTTTTCCGATGAGTCGCGATTCGGGTTTAGGCCTGATACAAGAAGGGTGCGAGTGTACCGTCGACCCGGAAATACTGAAAGACTCAGGTGCGTTCAGGAAGTTCATCCATACAGCGGCTCAACAGTTATGGTATGGGCGGGTATTATGAAGAACAGGCGAACTGAGCTCGTTTTTGTAAATGGAAACATGAACGCTGAAAATTACGTTGAGGATATTCTCAGACCTTATGTCCATCCATTTGCACAAACCTTTGGCTCCGATTTTACGTTAATGCATGACAATGCGCGTTCACATACAGCTCGGCGAACCAGTGAATACTTGGCAACGGAGAACATCCAGGTATTGCCCTGGCCTGCACAATCGCCAGACCTCAACCCCATCGAGCACGCATGGGACATGCTCCAGAGACGTGTTTTGAAGGACTTGGACGGAGTGACAACAACCCAACAGCTGAAGGATTTGCTACAATTCCATTGGGAGCGAATACCGCAAGATGACATAAACAGTCTCATTAATTCAATGAATAATCGTTGCCGACAAGTTCTGAATAGCAGAGGAGGCCATACTTTGTATTAAATTGTCCTATTCTTTCACAATAAATTCATTTTCTTAAGAAATTTCAATTTGTAAAAAAAAAGTTTAGTTTCTTATGTACCTGTATATTCTAATATTGTTAATTTCTGTTATTAAAAGAACTTATAAAGAAAACAGCTGTTATTTTTACATCATAGAACCCTAAAAATATTATTTTAAAAATAAAATACAACGTTATAATTAAAATAAATGGTAAAATAAATTAATATAAATGGTAAATTTGTAATATCATGCATGTTGCTTAGACTTTTTTGATGTGTGTAGATTGCCATGGTATTAAGTCCACGATTGTAAAACTTTTATTAATGGGGAAAGTATAAATAAATATAAAAAACTACGCTGAGACAGTCAAATTACACTTAGTAAATAAAAGTGCATGTAATTAGGTACATCCGAGTAAATACTTCCTTGCACAAACTTTTACTCTTGCATAAGATAATGTAATTATGTGTACCTAACATATTTAAGAAATGTTACTTACGAATAACCAAATAACTACATAGGTACGTAGATAAACTCAAGCCTTTTTCTCAAGGAGGCAGTCAGATACTACAGTACGCCATGGTCTACGAGACTTACAAAATGCTAAAGCCCGATTTACACATCGACAAGTACAGTAGCGAGTTAAGTAGTAAGTTGTTGATTAAGTTGATTTAAATAGATCTCCATCCTATTTTTTGGAGAGTTAAGTACGAAGTAGCCCCCTCTCTCGCGTCTTGCCAACTTAACTTGCCAAAAAATAGGATGGAGATCTATTCAACTTCATCAACAACGTACTACTTAACTCGCTACTGTACCTACTTGTCTATGTGTAAATCGAGAATTATGCAAACATACATAGATAACACCCAGATCAATTTAAACATTAATGTTTACTTCCACAAAGATTTGTATTGACCGGGAATCGAAACCGATACATGCGTAGCAGCTATGGACTGTACCATACGCCACATAAGTTTATGATTCCAATTAATCACTTTTGCAATAGTAAAAAGAATGTTATTGTATGACATTAATTCAATCCAATGCTATTATAATACTGGTATCGATTTCCACATGCGTTTAGTATTACCTAACTACTGGTTGTTTCTCACACCTAGCTACTATTACCAGGTTATCTGAAATACTATATACTGTATGAAATGTGTGTTAAAATACATTGAGTATGACTATCAAAACCAATTACAGCGCTATTTTTATTAATGGCAACAACCCTCTTGTTGCTTTTTTTATATGTTTTTCAATTATTCGAAAACATCCAGGTCATGGATCACGCGGAGTCGCTACAGGTTCGCCGGGTCGGTAGCTGTGCTGTTTTTCGCTCTTAGATGTGACACTGTTATAAGAGCCTATTCTTCATATCAGCCTATGGAGGTCCACTGTTGGACATACGCTTCCACCCAGCGCGATCTTGTGCCCCCCTCATCCATCGGCTTCCCGCCGTCTTATCCAAGTCGTCGGTCCACCGTATGAGAGGTCCTCTCACCCTGCGCCATCCGGTGCGCGGTCGCCATTCTAGAAGTTTTTTATAGAGCCTATTCATTCCAACCAAACCTGATTATGTCAAAAACTTAGCAATCTTTTCAGGTTTCACCAATGTTGAAGATTGGCAAGTCCATGATCTTTTTACGAAATGTCGTCTGAGAATCGGAATAAGATGAAATAATATACCTACTTGTATACAATAACTAGTATTCTTAACGTATCACTAAGTTTATGGAAAGATCCCACACCTATCACTACATGTTAATAGAACAATGTCGCTATATGATATTTAAAACTACGCAACGAATTTTGAAGCGATTTTTAAAATATGTAGGTAGACTGATTCAATAGAACAGTTTAGGTATATAGGTACACACAGCAAAAAACATCAAGTTAAACATTTTCATTTGAAATTGTGTCTTATTTCAAGGTGTTAAGGTACATGAGTGTCTAGCTTGACTAGTTGCTGTGTGTACAATACTTAGTAAATAAATGCATAATATTGTACCCGTGCAAAGCCGGGGCCGGTCGCTAGTTAATAATAAACTGCTGTCAGTAGTAAGCAATGTTGTTTGTTAAGTGTATTGTTTAGAGTCTGTTAAACGTTACTAATGTTTATAATATCCTTTGTCCATCATTACTCTACGATGTTAACATCTATTTTAACTAATATACTAATGTTTTTGACGATAACATGCTTAAAATTCTTTTGTTTAAGCCAGTTCTTTAGTCTTCTTTCTTGTCCATTTGATCTACATATTTTAAAAACATACTGACTTTTGTAAGATTTTAATTTGTGTTGTGGCTTTTCAAATGCTGATGTGTTTCTTGGTGTATATTAAGTACTTTGCAGCCCACGAACTACCCACTCGGGGACAGGTTTGCCCAGTGTCGATCCGTGGGTCTAAGTGGGACATGAGCCTGCTAAATAAAGGCTGGTGTCCACGCAATGGAGAGGCATTGTACATAACATTACGTCTTCTGATTTACAATCATTCACCATTGACGAACTCCATGGTATATCAGTTATAGCGAAAGATACGCCGAAGTCGTGGGTTTAATCCCTGCAGAAAATATAACATACATTTTTCTGAACCTTATTCGAGTTAGTCTAGTTATGTATTGATTAGATAAAAGTTTAAAAGTATTTTTATCCGTTGTCTAGTAGCCATAGTACAATCTCTACTTAGGGACTAGATGGCACTGTGTGAATGTATGAGAAATGCGCACTACATACCTACAAATATAAGCTAAGTACGTACACACAGCAACACATCAAGTTAAACATTTTCATTTAAAATTGTGTCTTATTTCAAGGTATTAAGGTACATGAGTGTCTAGCTTGATTAGTTGCTGTGTGTACAGTCATGGTATTTAAAGGTCCGCCACCTTAAGGCCTATTTTCGCGTGCTTATGCAGTATGAGCGATACTCTGCTTTACCAATTGAATATGACATAATATTGCAGTCAATGGTCGCCTGTCACTACTAGGGATGACAATACAATATCGGTTACCTAGGATACAAAATGAGTCCTTCGTGACAGCTCCTGAATCGGAAATAATATTTATTATTATTTAATATTACTTATTTAATATTCAAGTTTTATATTCTGTGGCTATAGGTATAATAAATTATTATTTAAACAGTAATAAATAAACAGTAATAGACATTGACAATGAAACAGAGGATAACACAGCAAATTAAAAGTTTGTAATGACTAAACAGGCCTGTTGGCAGAATTATCGATTAACTTAGGAGCCATTATAAAAAAATAGAACAGAACAGACTAACCCCCTTACTCATAAACGCCTCTTAAATTTGATCACTGTTTAGCGAGATTTTTATTACGAAAACCAACCTTATACAAAACAATGTAAGAGTCTATGCTAATTAATCAATTGACTAAAATTTAAGAGGCGTTTATGAGTAAGGGGGTAAATAGTTTATTAAAAAGGTTTGATGTTGACATGTAACTAGACGTAGACCAAAGGTGAAAATGAATTTGACCCTAATTATCATACTGTGTGAGTATAGTTTTATGTGTTTTGTCTATACAATGCTTTAGTTTCAAAAGGTACTAAGAGTTTTAGGCTTCACAAACGAATGAAAAAGAAAACTGGCGGACGTTTTCGGTCACCCACTGTACATAAAGGCTGTGTTATTAAAACGATACGTTACACTTGTTTGATTTTCATGTGTTTTGCCAATAATATTCATACATAATTATAACACTTCAATTTGATATGAAAGTTTTATAAACACAACGACATACTTGATGTTCAAGTAGCAAGGCTTTAACTTGACACAGATAATATAACGTATGTACTTACTTGTAGCAATACACTCATACAGAATAAACAAAGGTGTAAGAAAATTATATCTTTATTTACTTTGTAAATTTCTTAACAGATTAGTTTCGATGTTTTTAAAAGAGACACATACATCATTTAAATATCTTTCTCAATAGCTGTCAACTGCGAAATACATTTGACAATCTCTATGGCTTAGTGGTTATAGTCAACTATACTAGACAGAGGTCACGTGGTTGGTTCCCGCTGAATGCAAATCTTTGTGTCCATGAGCATACATGTTTGCATTGGCCAAGTAAAGTCAAGTTTTCCTTATTTTTTTCGAAAAGGTAAATTTTGCGAACATATTCTCTGAATCTGCTGAAGATGGGATGGCTCTAGGTACCATGTTTTCTTACTTTGTCACTACAATAAGAGAATTATTTTTTGTTTTTATTAAACAAACTAGATCGACTTCCGCGCAAATAAACTATTGTTTATTTTATACAAGTTTGTGTTTACAAAGAGTACGAAATAAAAAGTTGATCAGTCGCGGTTGATAAAAACTGAATGGCCTTGTCAGTGACCGCCACAGAGAATTCCTGCTTCATTGGATGGACATACTATGATGATAGTTTTTATGTAATAACGGCTTATAGTTTATTTTGTATTGTTTTTATGTAGAAATGTTCACAGTCGACATTGAATTTCACGCAGGTTTTTGTCACGCATTTATTTAGTTACCAATCGAGTTCAGATTATTTAAAATATTTATGTAGGTACCTATTTGTGCTTTCCATTTTCTTCGATATGGTCTTATTGAAAAGTTTTTTTAAAAACAAATATAATAGGAGAACCGTCTTCCGCAATAAGGATCATGCCCAGGATAGGTACTGGATACAAAAACATCATTTGGAATCCAGGCTTAGGATAATCATTTGTGAATCGTACAAAAAATTGTCCTGCATGTGATTTAAACTCGTGTACAGTTGTACAACTGCATACCGTGACCGCCGCCTCACCAGTCTGTCAAAAAAACGTGCATTACATTCCGATATGACGTAATACAAATATCGATTATGTCAATTTACACATTGTCAATGCAAACCTTGAGACGATCTCGAGTTAACTAGTTCATTTTGTCCCCATTACAAACACAAGGCACCGACAAACAAATTATGTTTTATTGTATGACAATATTTAATTAATAATATTTAATATCCGTGTGGTGACGGTGTAAGAATACAATATGTCACCACCCCATCTCATCCCATGGGTGTCGTAAAAACCGACTAAGGGAATAACCGTAACTACTATCTTTACGAAATAAAAAGAAGGAAAACTTGAAATTAAACCCTATACCAATCCGTCTGGTCAGCGTGGTATTAGTAGGCCAAGTAACCCTCCGTCACGGGAGGAGGCCCGTCCCTGCAGTGGGATATTCTTGGGCTGTTATGATTTAATTAAGTATCAATACTTTTGACGATTGTTTAGTGGAGTAGGTACTTTATCTTTGTTTGACAAAAAAACCTACATAGATCCAGACCACGCAACACCTAGACCGGCTCGATCGGGTTGTTAACTTTCAGTTATGGAGGAAATACGAGTACCTACCAAACTGACCGCGACCGAGTCATTTGACCACTGGTCTATTCTGCTCACTAGGACTACGACACAATGTTCCGTTGGGACTCCTTGGGTAACGGAAACTATAGTATTCGCCAGAAAAAAAAGCCTGTTAACTTCAGCTTAATGCACAAAGAAATCGTGTTGAAATTGATATTATATCTCTTAAATCACTCCCTGAAGCCCGATTTACACATCGACAAGTACAGTAGCAAGTTAAGTAGTAAGTTGTTGTTTAAGTTGATTTAAATAGATCTCCATCCTATTTTTTGGCGAGTTAGGTTGCCGAGACCCGAGAGAGGGGGCTACTTCGTACTTACAGCACTTCGGGCTTTACAGAGGATAGTGACTCCTCTGACTTAACCAATGATCCGTGTCCATTGGTTGCGCTTCATTGCTTGGTGTAATGCTAAGTGAAACAGGAAGAATGAAAATATAAACCAATCATTATACCTGCAAGCACAAATACTTAACATTTGCGCCTATGACTAGTAGACATTTAGGACATTCTTGCCAAGCATAATAATTTAAATTTACTTCAATTTCTAACAGAATTTAAATTGATGTTTCCTAATGTCATAATTAAGTAAATCATAAAGTACAAGTAATATTTTATATCTGAAAGGAACTACAAGAAGATGAAAAAGTTTCGAAAAAAAGAAAGACAACGGAAAATAAAGGAATAATACAGTACACAGGGTTCAAACCTGCGTCTCCGGACAAAACGTCTCGAGTACCAAATTGTTTCCATTGTCTTTTCAACATTATCTAGTTATACCTAAGCTATATACGATAACTTAAGCGCCGATTACATTACATCTTGTAGGGCACTACATGATGTAGGGCGGTCGGGACTCGCCAATTTCCGATATGTAGTGTCCTAATAGCCTACATGTGATTACACTAGACAACATGTAGTGTAGGGCCCTACATGTAGGGTAGTGTAATCGGCGCTATATTATGTAAGATGAAGGCGTCGTACCTACATTAATATAAATGTATTGTACTCAATAATAATGTATTTAAAGAATCGGTTTAAAGAATGTATTTAAAGAGAGGAATGCGACAGGTACCTCTGGCTTCCGAGAAAGACTGAAGTATCACTGTGACTATTATCATAGTTATCGTATGATATAATTAAGACTTGCTAATTAGAATTCCAACTTGTGAAGTGTGACCACAACACGTGATTATATACCTACATACATTTGGATACTTGTGCATGTAGTATCGGTCTAACACTATAAGACCTATTCCACGTAAACGAACAAGGGACCCCTTAACAGTCAGTATCTATAGCAAACTTGACGTAAAATAGCAAAAGTTATCAATCCGTCTAGCCAAAACGTGATCTCCGTAGGTAAAGTTTTTTTTCTAAAACTTTAAAGGATTTCCTTTCGCTACCCTAGTAGACTTATGGAGAAACTATCGATAGGTACTTTATGTTAAAAATAATATTAAAAGGATAAATATGTTTTGTGTATTCTGCATCTACGGGCTGTATCTTGAGCTCCATGCCGGCCATTAATTAAAGCTAGCCTCCAAGAAAAAAAAAAAAGATAAATACCATATATAAATAAAATGTTTTTTGTTTCAGAACCGAGCTGAACATAAAAGTCTACCACAATGGGGGCCATGTTCCGCAGCGAGGAGATGGCTCTGTGCCAGCTCTTCATCCAGCCCGAGGCAGCTTACACCTCGGTCTCAGAGCTCGGAGAAGCCGGGAGTGTGCAGTTCAGAGATGTAAGTACCTATACATAACTTCATTCACCTTCTATCAGTAGCGGGAAAATGCTTAATGTTAAGGAGGAAGGGTACAGTAGCTAGTGAAATTAAAGGACTAGAGATTTTACATTGTTTAGTGGGCATCGGCTTGTCTATGTTCTAGTATTGGTGAGTCCATGAGGGGCGGTTTCCTTTTTCGATGGTTTATGGTAAGCAAGTGAGAATGGCCCATTAATTTTAAAACAAAGCAAAAAAAGGGGCAAAAAAAAACAAAACAAAAAAGACTTTACTAATTAATAACAAAAAACTCATTAAAAATACACATAAGCATAGACTCATAATTAATAGTGTATTTAAAAGAAATTACGAGTTTTACTCTTTTGTATCAAATTGATTAAGTATCTTAAAGTAATTTAAAATAAGTCACGGTGTATTTAGTGGACGCAATCAAGACCGTCATCAATAACCATAACGAAATGAGTGGAGCGTATCCAAACGAGTCACAGAACAATCATGACATCATGATACTTATGATAAGAGTACCGTGGATAATATATATCTCACATTTTCACACAACGCCATCTAGTCCCAAACTAAAGAGAGCTTGTACTATGGGTACTAGACAACGGACAAAAAACATACTTCAATACTTTTTTTTGTAAATACATATTATACATAGAAAACACCAAGACCAATGCAAACAATCATGTTCATGCACACAACAATTTCCATTGAGCATGTTTAATAACCACTATACCACAAAGGTCTTCAAAAACAAGTAGTATTCGTTAATATAGTTCAAGGTATGGATGCTTGATCTTTCGATTGGAATCGATCTATTGAATCATAATGGATACTACAAAACCGATTCGCAATCCAAAGTTATGTCCAAGAGTATGTTTAATACAACCACATGTGCCTATAAATATCTTGGTACTTTATACTATTATAATGTCAAGTTCAAAACTAATAATCATTACACAAGCAACAGAAAGTAATATGAACGTGAATACACAAACACATACACAAAGACACAATCTGTAAGGTTATCAAGCCACCAGTACGGTAACATTTCGGGCTACCCCAAGGTGTTTTACAAGGTCTACAACTTGCTCGCGGCGAATCTTATACGCATACATTACCAGCCAATATATTCGCATACTTATATGTTAATACAAGTATTATGTTTAACATATCGAGTTGGTGACGACATATCTACACAACACAACATACTGTTTTTTATCTGTCTTGGAAAAGAGAATCTTAAATTCCATAACAGTAATTCATCACATATTTTTGAGCAATCATCATTATGAAAGTAGTTCGGCAAAAATTATGAATTGCTAACTTTTATTGGCTTTTAATATTATGTAACTACTATTCTTTATTGATACTAGTGTTGACTCATTATGTTTCGATTCCAAAACGACTATAAAATAACAATTAATGTATGCATAGATAGTTTGTTATGTCTTATACACCGTGTATTTTAATCGGCATTAAAGAATTAAACCACTTAATGTACCCGATTTTAGGAAATTTTTGGTAATATTTAAAATCAATTTGAACTACTTTAATTTTGAAATCTTAAATTTAAAAAATAATCAAAAATTTTAAAACCATACTGTACATTGCATGAACTAAAGAGCCGCCCCTTTCTTTGTTGTAAAAATGCATTTATTGGGTAGGATTATAGCAGGTGAAATTGAATCAACCAATGTTTTAGAGTCCACGTGGACTTTTGTCCAATCATAATGATCTGCATAGATCGCTAGCGTATCACGTGGTCTCACCCCCCGCGCACCTTCTTGCAACTCAAACGCACCGCCGCGGTCGGCGCCCGGCGCGGCCGCCGCCGCAGTCAGCCACAAATTCGCAAGCCGAAGTGCGTGCGTCTAATCAACTTTTTATTACGTATGTCGTGACGTCACAGTTATGATCAGTCATCCTCGCAATAAACAACGAAAACCGCCCATACTCGAATGTCGAGTAACTATTTAGATGTGATGAGATTGTATGTTGTTAGCTGGAGATAACCTCAAGCGAAGCTAGAAGACTGTACGCTGATTCCAGCATCATTCCAAAGTTACAACGCCAAGGCATTACGCTCCCAAGGGTGCCTAGCATACACGTTATTTTGGCCGCGACACAACGCCTACGGGACTACCTAGACATCCGCAAGGACGTGGTGAACCAACCACAGTACTCGGCGGCACTCGAAGAAAACATGATAGAGTATTTCGAACGACATCCTCGACGAAGTACTAAAGCGGCTGCACGGCGGCACTTCGAAGTCAGCCTTTCATATTGTGTAAAACGAAATAAAAATAAAAGTGATACCTAAAGTGACGGTCAGTGACCCTAATCAGTGTTTATATCAGTATAATCAGTGTTTATAACAAAATGGGAAGCAGTTTTAACAATTATTTCAGTACCAATAGGTAAATAACTAATAATAATTCAGGTATCTTGCGATTGTACGTTTTCCACATTGATCAGTTATTATGTTTGTTCACACTACAAGCAAAAAGGTACCTCACATATTGTTGTTTAATATTCCTCTCTAATAGTTATGTAGTAAATACGGACCAAAACAAATTTTCAATTCAAAAGAAAATTACGCTTAAACTAAAATGAAATGACTAATCAGACTTACACTGTTGTTTAAATGTTTATAAACTATTATTTACTGTGTCACAGCAATTAAAATAAAGTAACATAAAATTTAATATTTGGTTTAATTTAATTCGTCTCGTACCTATGCAGCTGCCGAGCACAAGGTCGCGGGTTCGAATCCTGCGAGTTGTACGATCCATTAATGTTTGTCCTGACTTTGTCTTCGTTTATTGATACTTGTAAACATCCCCGCGACCCAGGGTACTGTCTTTAATACATTATTTTATAGCAATAGGGTATGAGGTGTCGTAGATATTAAGGAACAGCTGATCGACCCGCGCGCTTGCGACGTATTTCACGTAAGTATCTACGCGCGGTGTGTGTTTCGCAGGTCAGTGCCCGCGCCGAGCTTTTGTACCTACGTTAGTGTAAAGCGTGTTGCATTTTTAAAGTAATAAAGTATTATTTTTAGCATTTTTGAAGTTTTTAAGTCTAATTTAAAACTTTTTTTTGCATAAATGACTTATATACAGTCTACTGATTGCTTGGTTCAAATCTTTAATGTCGACTAAAATACACGGTGTATATATTACTTAATATAACAAAACTGTTTTATATATTAGTCTGCCATGGTCACGATTTGCGAGATCCAGACATGAATGTTCTGATCATGATTAAGCTACTTAAACATACTTTAGGTATGTTTACAGAAATACTTCCAAAAATAATCAAAAACAAATGATTATTTTTGGAAGTAAGTATCTCTACTTTGTTTAGTAGCTCTACATTAATTAAATCTTAATGAATTATTAAAATACAAAGTTGTAGTAGTATAAGTATATCTTCTAAATATAATTTTACTGTTGTTTTTATTTTATTAAAATATTTTAATTGAGTAGGCAAGTAATTATTGACGTTGTACAGTCAGCCCCAAAAGTCGCTGAACACATTTTAAATTCCAAAACTGCTGAACACTAAAAGTGCCATAAGTCAGTGTCGCGGGTATTTCAGAAGTATCGATGTTGCCAACTCGTGCAGTATACGGGAGCCGCGCATGACTGAACGGCAACGTCGCCCGCTGCGTCGCTCATCTGCGGTCGAGTTTCAGTGTAGTTGTAGTGAGTGATTTTGACAGTAGACAAAAGTCAAGCCAATTTCAAAGCGGAATACTACATTAACAATTTCATCAAAACAGTTGTCAACACGATAGCTTTGCTTGTATAGAGCTTGGGTGAAAAGAAAACAGCTCTGGTTCCATCCTGAGGAACGGATTACTTTTTGTGTTTTTTTATTTTTTCTTATTTTGTTTTCTACTATTATTATTCAATACAAGCTGTAACCCGCGACTTCGTTTACGAAAAAAATGTATATTCGACAATTAAATTAAATAATTTAATTAATTAATTAATTAAATGGCTTTATCACCTCTAGACTTAATTTTAGTTGCATGTCATAAAACTATTAAGTTCAATGTCGCACAACAGGGAGCGCTTCTTCTTACATAACATTTCAACTCATCTTATCGAATCTCCGAAAATGTTTCTCATACAATTTAAAGTCATAATGATCATTCTTCATTAAATTAAAAATTAAATAAAAATACTATTTAATTTTCAATTAAAAATTAAAAATAATATTTTAACTTTATTAAAATACCTGTGAACAGTGACGGTGAATTTAAGTTACTTGTTTTTTTTGAGATAAAATACAATAAATAAAAAACCAAAAAAAATACTTGGCACAACCCGGTTTCGAACGCACGTCTACTTCATCAAAGTCGAGTGTTCTATACCCTAGGCTATCGAATCTCAGTGAATTGTTTTGAAATTATGTATCTATTCCAACGAGTAAACATAATAGACACTAGTGTTCAGCTACTTTTGGAACACTAGTGTTCAGATACTTCTGAAATACCCGCGACACTGACTTATGGCACTTTTAGTGTTCAGCAGTTTTGGAATTTAAAATGTGTTCAGCGACTTTTGGGGCTGACTGTACCTATTTGGTAATAAAAAATACCTACTTACTACTAATTAACTACTATGTAATAACCAACATAGATAACATGAATACAAATTGTTACTAAACACAAACTATGGATACAAAAATACAAGTTTAGGGTTAGCTCTCTCCAGACTCTTAATTTCCCTCAAATTACAACTCACTGAGTACAAGTGTTTTGTTGTAAGTTAACTAAAGTAAAGCCCGATTTACACATCGACAAGTACAGTAGCGAGTTAAGTAGTAAGTTGTTTATTAAGTTGATTTAAATAGATCTCCATCCTATTTTTTGACGAGTTAAGTTGGCAAAACGCGAGAGAGGGGGCTACTTCGTACTTGACTCGCCAAGAAATAGGATGGAGATCTATTCAAATCAACTTAATCAACAACTGTATACTTAACTCGCTACTGTACTTGTCGATGTGTAAATCGGGCTTAAGTAATTTAAAAAAATACCAGTACTACAAGCAAGCCTACATTAATGGCATTAGCACCCGTAGTACAATCTCTACATAGTATGGGAATACTATTACATATTATCTAAATACACATAACTAAGTATAATAAGATAAGATCATTATAACACCGGCTATTATACGCAAGTATCGGGTTGCGTGTGTACTAACAATTATGACAATGAAAACTAGTTTTTAATTATAAACTACTAACAGCTAACCGACTCACCGATGCACAAATTATAATAAGTACAATACTCACGTACATGAGGTATACTTATATAGGGGACAAGCTATACTGCAACCGTCGAGCGTTTGTATGAATGAAAAGGGAAATAGTTAGGTACCTACAACAAATAATTTTTGTTTTGTACTTTTATAGACATGAAAATGAAATTATGTAAAACAAAAGCATGTCTAGGCTCAGGAGCAGGACAATTATTTGTGAAACACATTGTGACACAATTTGTTCTCAATACGTATTGTATAAAGCATTTGACTAAGCTTTAGGACCAGACAAATAACTCGTGCTCCGTTTACAATTCTATATTTTATTGGTAGCACTTACTTGCTTAAGTGTAGGGTAGACTGGGTACGGTTGTGCCAGGGTACGGTAGTGACAGTCGCTGTATTGTCGAAAATGTAGGGATTAGCGGGGGGCGTGCAAGGGGAAAGACGGGCGCCTTGCACGTCTCAACCTGTGTCACAGTGTTGCGTCATCCGACGCGCAGAGTGTACGTGACCAGGAGCACATTTTGATTTTTAAACGCAAAAAGTAAGTATTTTGATTCATTATTATTTCGTAATTGCTATTACGTGTATACTGATAGGGTATTGAGTGTTGTTCATCGATATAAATCAAATAGTAGCAGTGTAATATCAGTGGTTACATTTATTGTAGGTTATTTTGTTTTGACGTGGTGGTGTTTCTTTTATTAAAACGATCTGTGGGTACAGTTGTGACATTTTTACTGGGTACGGTTGTGACATAAGTAAAAGCGGTTTTTTATTGTTTTAGATGCCTAGAATACGCAAACGAAAGACTACAAGAGCACAGTGCAGCTGTTCCTGAGTTCCTGTTTAAAAGATTTTGAGCACGTTGTTATGTTTTAAGTTTAGTTTCGAAATAGAATAGAGTTTAAGTTCTAATGTGATTATGAACATGATTATTATATTATATTTGTTAAGTCCGCTTTAACTAATTTTAAGTGCAGACTGTTATAAATACTTTAAGGTACTTAAATAGTGGGTATAAATGAATACTGACTGTACTAATGAAGACTACTGATTGTAACCAAAGATCCTATAGTGCCTTATATGTTGTAAGAAATTAAAATGTTCAAAGATTTTATTTCTTTTGTTAGGAAAGTATAATTTAGTTGATTATAAATAAATAAATAAATATTTTTTGCAATTAAAGTGTTTTATTGGCAGTTTAGAGTATTTTTATCTTATTTTGTGATCATATTACAGTATTTTCATCGTGTCACTATTGACCCCCAGTACTGTCACAACCGCCCTTGGGGTGGGTACGGTTGTGACAATTTACCTTTTTTTTTTAATTTCATTTTATGAACTAACCGTTTGATTTAGACATATACTTTCATGTTTATACGATAAGCAATAAATAAACTTCATTAGAATACATTTTTTGTTCAGATTAATAGCATAAATAAAAAACTATAGTCAATCATTTGAAAATTGTCACAACCGTACCCAGTCTACCCTACGCATTTTTAAGTTAACATTGATACAGGATGGGTCGATGGACTAGTTTGACTACGAGGAAACGTAATTTCTCGTAGTCAAACTAGTTTGACAAAATAGTTTGACTACAGGGAAGAACCGGAATATTCCCACATTATCATGGTCTCTGGGTCGGACTGGATGCGGAAAGCGCAGGACCGAGTTCTGTGGCGCGTGTTGGAAGAGGCCTATGTCCCAGTGGACTGCAATAGGCTAGTTGATTGTTGATTGATATCATAGACCGACATGTAATATGATCTGTAACCAAAGAGGCAAAGATTTGCTCTAGGAAGAGGATTCATGAAATTGTGATCGTTATTTCAACATTTATTTATAATTTTCAGTTAAACCCTGACGTGAACGCGTTCCAGCGAAAATTCGTAAATGAAGTGCGTCGCTGCGACGAAATGGAACGCAAGCTTCGGTACATCGAGGCTGAAGTACTTAAAGATGGAGTCCACATACCTTCCGTCAAGGAAGCTCCCAGGGCACCCAACCCTAGGGAGATCATCGATCTTGAGGTAAGAAAGCGAAATTAAAAATATTGTGATAATAAATTTTTTAAGATTTCTCCCGCAGGTTTCAGGTATCGCAGGACCTTTAGGGGTCTCTTAGTGATAATTTGTGGATCGGGATTAAAGCCTGCGACCCTATATGTACAGCGGCTTATTGCGACTGCTACATCCAGTTTATAATACGTGGAACCTAAACTTTATAAGAATATAATTGTTATGAAATAACTTCTTATTAAGTAGCATGTGTAATCTTGTGTCAAAAACTCAAAACATATTATCTGTTAGTGCAGTTTATTTTGTACTTATATCTGAAATTATGTCAACAAGCTAAATGTTTAATGAAACATACCCCCTTAGTCATAAACTACTTCCTTAAATTTTAGCAAATTAACTAGCTTAAACTCTTACGGTTTTGTTTGGTATAAGATTGCTTTTCCTAATAAAAATCTGGCTAAACAGTGATTAAATGTAAGAGGTGTTTATGAGTAAGGGGGTTAACATTTTGAGAATTGCGTTATTTTAACCGTACAACGTAAAACTTGACACAAAACACTGTACCAACATTGTGTGGCTAGGTAGATATTATATTATTATAAAGTCAAACCTACGCTTAAATTGACTTGAACTCTAATTCCGCATATGTAATGCATTGAATCAATCCACAGGCACATTTAGAGAAAACAGAGAATGAAATTCTGGAGCTGTCCCACAACGCGGTGAACTTGAAACAAAATTATTTGGAGCTGACGGAGCTTAGGCATGTCCTCGAGAAGACAGAAGCCTTCTTCACTGCTCAAGAAGAGATCGGGATTGACTCCTTGACTAAGTATGTTCATTGAGAATACTATTTATTTTCAGAATTTTTCTTTTTCAATTTGGAGTTATAAGGCCTTTCTGGTCAGTAAGATGGCGGCATAAGAATATACCCCCTTACTCATAAACGCCTCTTAAATTTTAGTCAATTGATTAATAAGCATAGACTCTTACGTTGTTTGGTATAAGGTTGGTTTTCGTAATAAAAAATCTCGCTAAACAGTGATTAAATGTAAGAGGCGTTTATAAGTAAGAGGGTTAGTGTTGATGCGGTCCCATCCCACAGGTGTCGTAAAAGGAAAGTTCGCGGGTAGTATCTGTAAAGAATAAAAGAAGGAAAACTTGACAAACCATATTGATTGGTACAGTATTGTACATCAAGTATTCTGCCAATTTTTTTACAAGATTTAGTGCATTTGCTTCTAAGGTACCAAACATTCTTACAATGTCGTCAAACCTTCTTTTCTAAAATCGTGATTTAAAACCAATTATCATGAGAAATAAATAAATAGATCACGATTCTTGGTAGACACATGTAAAATCGTGATAGTCGTAAGAACCTGATAATTATTACGAGTGGTTATTATCATTTCTGACGTGTGAATGTGAATAGTGATAATTAGTTGTAACACCTTTGTCTGCTTATCATATTATATTCTACTTATTCTACTTATATTATAAATGCGAAAGTTGTGAGGATGGATGGATGGATGTTTGTTACTCTTTCACTCAAAATAATTGGAATATAGGTTGTTTAGGGTGTAGAATAATATTTAAGTTACCTATACAACGCGTGTTAAACCGCAGCCATCAGCTAGTTAGTTATTTTTCTTTAACGACCTTTTTGGCGTTGTGTTTGTAATACATAAATGCTAAGCAAAGAAGTCGATTCCTGCTTAATGCAAGTCCAATTAGGTCTATGACATAATATAAATTTGAAAAACACCAGGACCGAAAATAGTGCCCTGGGGTACTCCATAACAGACAGAAAATTCCTCGCTTAGCGCAAGCTCCCAACTGACGTTTATCTATGACCTAGCTAGAGAATAGTGTTAGGGTAGTAGTCCCTAACAGAGTGTTAATGTTGTATGTTTGTTTGTATGTTTGTTACGAAGGATAATAATGTTTGTTAAATGAGTAGACAAGTGCTTCAAAGTAATGTTTTATTGCTACTAAATTAAAATGTATTATTTGTTATAATGCTAAGTAATCATAACTAGTAAATATTGCATTTATTATTAATTACGACATATGAACCGAAGGTCAATGTGCAAGTGTAGCTTGTACATATTGCCCCCTTCTAAAATAACATTAATAATAAAAATATAATGTTTATGAAAGTAAATGAAAAATGTATGTTTTTAATACAAAAGTATAAAGTAAAGTTAAACATAAAACATAAAATCAAAATGTTAAATTAAAAATGTACTTATGTTATACACCGTAAACACTATTGAAAAGTAATAAACAATGTAAAAATTATAAAAAAGTATATTATTATATGGTGTCGTGAGCCATTATCTTGTGTCGCACTATAGGGGACGTTCCTTTATTAATGAAAACTGTTTTAGTCGTATCCATCTGAACCTTGCTCTCCGTAGTGCTTGATGACCCGCAGCCTGTTGAGCTTGTTGTCTTGTTTGTACTCCTCGTAGTCAACTCTCTGTGCGCTGGCTCGGGAACTATTACGGTCACAGGCTCCGGCTGGCGTATAGACCGTCTCCGTAAACGATAGCATCCAAAAACCAATGTTGCTATTAGTACTGCTCCGGCCAACAGGTACATCACGATGTATTGGTGAACGTCGTGGGTTGATAGTCTGTCTATGGGCAGTAGACCTTCCTCTGCAGCAGCTTTCACCTCCTGTATACGTTTATGTAGGTCGAGCAGTGATGTTTGCTGAACCTTAGTCTGGTTCTTCGGGTCGCTCTCATAGTCTTCGGGCATGGATAGGTTGAAAATATTATTGATGGAAGGTATATCTAAAGAAACCATGTCCATTTCTCTACGAATCTCATTCATGTGCTGTTGTTGTGAGTAGAGGGTAAAACTGTCGCTAATGATGATGCTCCCTTCTGCTAATGATATAACTCCGGCATTTTGAAGTACATGTGTTGTTACTAGGTGCCCCTTTATGACACGTATCTTACACTGGTCGCAACAAAAATAAAGATATTTGTTAGCTGTGTGCAGTTCTGACCAGGTATCTCTACAGGACTCGATCTTCATGGAACACTTGCTTGTGTTTTTGTTCCTAATACACAGGTTTTCATCAGCTTTAGTCAAAGTCAAAGTCAAAATAGCTTTATTCACTTAGGTTACAAAGTAACACATGCAAATCGTTATACATGTAGTAGAATAGTATAGAGAAAAATGTCTGCCAAACTACTACCACTTTCGCAGACGACTATAGTAGAGCTCTGAGAAGAATGTGGCCAAGAAACTCAGGCCACTCTTTTCAAAATAATAATTTGACTTTGTTACAATTACCAACAGCAGCGTGAAGAATGATGTGTGCAAGCAAATCTTACATGCATAGCAATTTAAAGTTTAATTGATAAAATAATTTCATTGTTAATAAATTGATTTAAAAAAGCTTTAATTGCATGGCACGTTCATCAGTCATCTCGTCACTGCGATATCCGACAGAAATTAACACACAAGCATTTGTGTCGTCAAGTTGATTTTGTTAATCTTTAAGTAGTTGAGAATGGAATAGAATACCATTTAGATAATATAATTAAATACATTTACAAATGCAAGTGAAGTATTTCTATCGTTACAATAACAAATAAAACTGTAAAAGAAAGTAATAAGGTAGTAACATAACATCCGCACAACTACCTAGGTTAAGCCACAATCTACACCATGGAACAAGCAACATGAAATCACGATAATTGAAATCTAAGCCCATGAGTTTTTGTCATTAATATAATCGTTTATTGTATAATAGCCTTTCGATAATAGCTGATTTTTTACAAATGCTTTAAAGTTTAGTAAAGGTAGATCCATTACATGCTTAGGCAGTTTATTGAATAAACGTATACCGAGTCCCGCAAAATTGTTATGTACCTTATGTAGGCGATGTTGTGGACCTATCAACTTATGCCTATTCCTCGTACCAATGCTATGAATGTCGCCATTTCTATCATACTGTTCAATATTTTGCTTAATATATATTATATTAGCATATATATATTGTGAAGCAACTGTTAAAATACCTATTTCCTTAAAACGATCTCTCAATGAAACATTCGATTCAAGATTGTAAATAGCTCGAACTGCACGCTTCTGAAGAATAAAAATAGATTCGATGTCTGCAGCCCTACCCCACAAAAGAACACCATAGGACATTAAGCTGTGAAAGTAACTAAAGTATACCAATCTTGCTGTCTCTATATTCGTTAGCTGCCTCACTTTTTTAACTGCATAAGCAGCTGAACTTAGTTTTCCTGCTAGAGCTAATATATGAGCACCCCATTGCAGCTTACTATCCAACGTTATTCCTAAAAATACAGTAGTGTCTACAAAACGAAGGACCTCACCGTTTAAAATCAGATTATTACTAAGGCTTTTAACATTGGGCATAGAGAATTTTAAGCATTTTGTTTTGGCAGCATTTAAAAGCAAATTGTTAGCAGTAAACCAGTTCAGGACTTGTGCGAGAGATTCGTTAACTTCATCTAAATTAGTTTGCTTACGGTTTACTTTGAAAACGAGTGAAGTATCATCTGCAAATAAAACAATGTCGCACAAACCCTGAGCAAGAAACGGCAAGTCATTGACATAAACTAAAAATAGAAACGGACCTAGAATGGATCCTTGAGGCACGCCCATACTTGGCGGAAGACCAGAGGACCTACTACCATTTACTTCGACATACTGAACCCTATTGCTTAAATACGAAGATAATAAATCAAGAGAAGCATCCCTAATTTCATAATGTCTAAGCTTGCACAGAAGTGTCCCATGATCAACGCAGTCAAAAGCTTTAGAAAGATCACAGAAGACGCCTATTGCATCCATAGAATTTTCCCAAGCATCATAGATATATTTCAGAAGAGAAACACCCGCATCAATCGTTGAGCTACCCTTCCTAAAACCGTATTGCTGCCTATGAAAAATATTATTTAAATGAAAGTGACTCTCCAATTGGCATAAGATAATTTTCTCATAGATTTTACTAATCACAGGTAGTATTGAAATTGGTCTAAAGTTACCAGGGTCGCTTTTTGATCCATTCTTGAACAAAGGAATAATCTTACTGTGTTTCATTAGATAAGGAAATACACCTATGGCAATACACTTATTAAATATAATAGATAAATGTGGAGATATATTAAATATAATACCCTGAAGAAGCTTGACAGACATACCCCATAAATCAGCAGATTTCTTGGAATTGAGACTTTTGAAAGCTTTTATGATATCATTATGGTTAATAGACCTAAAACTGAAGCGGTTCTTACATTCAATTACTTTATCTTTTAGTAAAAATTCTGCTTGGTTTGGAGAGGAATTTAAGGAGCTTTCATGCGGTACACAGGTTTTTGAAGTAAACATAATCGTGTTGCGGTGTCATATTGCATACATTGTTGTAGTTCGTAATTACTCATTGTTATGAATGAGTTTTTATTAATATTAACCGCTATAAGTTCTGATATAGGTAGTAGGGTGACCATGTCGTTTTCAACTTTCTTCGGGACTGTCCTGATGGTATAAATTTCGTAACTTTCTCGGCTGATTAATGGTACTTTTATTTCTACAATCAAGTACCTTTCGGTTATCTTGGCTCGTGCTTGTAAAAGTTGATAGATGCGATAGAAGTCATTTCTAATGTTGTTGATAGGAAGTGTTAATTCTGCTGGTAAATGGCCCGTTATAACATTCAACTCTTCTTGTAATTGTTCAGGTAAAATCAGATGCAAATTCATTTTTCCGTTATAAATGTTCGTCATTGTGTCTAACAAAGTTTCTTGTACATTTCTTAAGTGTTCTATGAGACTGTTCGCCGAAATCGCTGACATAGTAAACTCGAGTGCTAATTCTTGTGTGTTAATTTCCCTTTCAATGTTTCTAGATAATTTTCTTAATTTCACCACATGAATCTTAAATTCTTTATACTGCTTTTCTACTATATCTTCAGATCTTTTTAGAAAATTATATTCAGCCTCTAGTACGGACGTTTGATTTTTTGCTAGTAAAGCTAAATGTTTCTCGTTGTCCTTAATAAGCGTAATGTCCCGTTCATATTGCTCGGCGAATTGGTCATCTAGTACTCCGAACAACGAGCGAGCGATCGACCCGACGCCGTTGATAAGGCCTCGCTTGTGTCTCATGTTTCCTCGACCCTGCGGATTCAGCAACATATGGTTATAGTGTATGAGCTCGGCCATCGCGTGACGTATCTGTAATGATATTACGTCGCATTGTGTATGATTTCTGATAGGGTCACACATCTTGTCTAAATGTTCTGTATATTTACTGAAGGTCATCATACTGTTAAAATAGGGCTTGACGTCGTAATACAGCACTATCTTCCATTCATCACGAACAATCTTCATGTCACAAGTTTTGTCTAAGTACAGTGCTTGTTTTATATCTGTTGTGTTTGTTATTATAGCTTTAGCGGGACTTATTAAATATAAAAGTGATAACACAAGTCCTACAAAGGTAATTTTACTCGTAGGTGACGAACATCGTTGTTTAGCTTTTTGTTCACTCGACGGCTCGCGAGTCAGCGTTTTCTTTTGTTGTTGGCCTTGTTGTTTTTGTTCAATATTGTTTTTGTTTTCAAGCGGCAAAACTGATAATTTGTTTACAGGTCTCTTCAAGTAGCCATTTTTAGTTTTTAAGTCCACTACTCGAACATAGCCGTCCTCTCCAGGGTGAATGGCCGTTATTCTGCCCAATAGCCATTTGCCTGCTGGTAAATTATCTTCGTGTATAATTACTAAATCACCCACATTTAAATTTTCACACGGTAATTGCCACTTTGTTCTAGGAAGTAGTTGCCATAAATACTCCATTTTCCATTTTTTCCAAATTTCGTTAAATATTTTTCTTGTTAATTCCCACCTAGTTCTTGCATCTTCTTCTGTTTCTATTATCGTTAAGCCGGACCGGCCGACAAGGAAGTGGGCGGGCGTCAAACAGTCTAAGTCTTCGATGTTTTCGCTGAGTGGGCAAAGGGGTCTTGTGTTCATACAAGCTTCTAGTTTCGTAAGGATGGTAGAATATTCCTCAAATGTCAACTTTTGTTCTCCGACCACTCTTTTCAAATGATGTTTAAGACTTCTTACTGCTCGCTCCCATAACCCCCCCGCGCTAGGCCACGCAGGGGCGTTGAAGTGCCACTGTATGTTCATATCTGTAATTTCTTTTAGTAATTGTTTATTTTTGTACGTGTTTTCAATTTCCTCGTATTGCATTACAAGGAGGCGACTTGCACCCACAAAGTTTGTGCCGTTGTCGCTGTATAAATGACACGGAGCTCCTCTTCTGGATGCCATTCGATGTAAAGCCGCTAGAAATGCTGAGGTAGTAAGATCCGAAACCAATTCAAGGTGGACCGCCTTTGTCACCATGCAAATGAAGAGAGCCACGTAACCCTTGACTGTCCTAGCTCCTCTTCCCTTGTTCATTTTGATATCATCGAACCCCGTGTAGTCCACCCCCGTGTGATAAAAAGGAGGGGCCGGGTTTGTTCTCGCACTTGGTAGTTCGCCCATTAATTGACTGTTCTTGACTGGGCTGTTTTTTCTGCATGTTACACACTTTCTTACTTGCATTTTTGTAACTCGTGTGCCGCCTATAACCCAATATTTCTGACGTAAATACGATAGAGTTAGGCGTGGGCCTCCGTGAAACGTCAGTCGGTGTGCTTGATCTATGAGCAGGTGAGTCAAACGGCTTGAATGAGGGATGATGGCTGGATGCTTCATTTCTTCACTTAGAATAGCGTTCGCTAGTCGTCCTCCCACCCTTAATAAATCGTATTTATCAATAAAGGGATTTAGATTAATTAATTTGCTATTTGATGTAACTCGACCGTGTTTTCTCAAATGAATAATGTCTGTGTGAAATTCTTGTTGTTGTACATATTTTATAATAATATTTGTTGCGTTGTTTAATTCGTGCAGCGTAAGATATGTTGGTAAATGACGTCTTTTACGGTTCAACGCTCGAAGTATCCAGGTCAATAAGCGAATTATTTTATTTATGTCACTGTATTTTTCTAGTAATTGTTCAATAAAATCTTTTGACTTCCCGTTATTTTGGGTAACATTAACTTGTTTTGAAATTGTTTTCTGTTCCTGATATGTAGTGTAATAACGTTTTTCCTCTTTGTTTTCTCTGTATGTTGGTAGCCAGGTGGGTCCTTTCCACCATAAAGTATTATCCTTTAACATGCTAGGATACTGTCCTCTACTTGCCGCGTCGGCTGGGTTTTCATTTGTTCTTACGTAGTTCCAATTTGTAGAAGGTATAACCTCAGTTATTTTACGGACTCTGTTTTCGACGAAAGCCTTCCAACGTGTGGGGTCTCCTTGTAACCACCCCAACACCACCATTGAATCTGTCCAGCCGTGCACTTGACAACGGTGCTGACTAATCGCTTTCATTACTTTTAACATAAGTTTAGATAAAAGGTGTGCGCCGTTCAACTCAAGTCTTGGTAACGTTGTTATTTTTCTGTGTGGTACAATTCTTGATTTCGCAGCGACAAGTACAATTTTATGTGATGACTCAGCTCGGGCATAGATAATTCCTGCGTATGCGTCCAGAGATGCGTCACTGAACCCATAAAGATATATTGTTTGTTTCCCATCAGACTGTAACCATCTTTGTATTTTGAATGAATTAATCGCTTGTATGGTACTTTGTACCATTCCTTGTTTATGTTATCCGGTACCTTATCATCCCATTGTAATTCTGTTTGCCACAATTTTTGAAACAATAATTTCAGTTTAGTTGTCAAAGGTGTAAGCCACCCGAGGGGATCAAATAGCCGAGATATTTCTGCTAGTAAACTACGTTTTGTATGTAGTTTTCTATCTTCAGATATGGCGCATTGAAACGTGAACACATCTTCTTGCGAGTTCCAACATAAGCCCAGTGTTTTTTGTGTTTGATCTGTTTTAAAATTGTACATGAATTTTTCTCGATCATGTTGTGTTGACACCTCATTCAATAAATCTTGGTTGTTAAAAGACCATTTTCGTAAGTTAAACCCGCCTTTTTGTAGTAAAAGGTTTAAATCCGTGATTAACTTCCGCCCGAATTCAATCTCATGAACCCCATGAATCAAATCGTCCATATATAGTGATTGTTCTAGGACCTGCGCAGCTGAAGGAAAGCTTTCTCGCTCATCGGATGCCAGTCTTCGTAATGTCATCATGGCGAGGAAAGGCGCCGCTTTTGTTCCATATGTCACGGTTTTTAGTTTATAGGTACGCAGCGGTTGTTCTTCTGAGTCTCTCCAGACTATTTTTTGTAACTGTTGATCTTGATCGGCTACAAAAATCTGTCGAAACATTTTCTCGACGTCAGCTGTGTAGGCATACTTGTATTTCCTCCATGTTAATAATAATGATTGAAGATCTCTTTGTAAGTTAGGCCCCCTGCACATTAAATCGTTTAAGCTCACACCTGTTGATGTTAATGCGGACGCATTAAAGACTACCCTGTACTTAGTTGTTGATGACTCAGACCGCTGGACGCCGTGGTGAGGTAGGTAGCACTCAGGTAACTCATTGTTTGTAGATAGCGTCATATGACCAAGGTTAATATACTCGGACATAAATTCCTTATAAGCTTTTGCTAATTGTTCTTGTTTATGGAATTTTCTTTCTAAACCCTTAAACTGTGCAATAGCCATTGGTTTAGAGGAGCCTAGTTTGTTTTTCATCTCAGGTTTCATGGGTAATCTGACCTCATACCTGCCGTCTTCTAAGCGTCGCGTGGTATTTGTATAGTACTCCACACAGTTCTGATCTTCTCTTGACAAGTTCTGGTCATCACAAATGTCTTCCGTTTCCCAAAACCTTTTCATTTCATCAATGTTATTCAATATTAAATTGCATTGGAATGTTTTTACACTGCCGCATAATAGCCAACCTAAACATGTTTGTTGAGCAATCGGTTGTGTAATATGATCTCCTTTTATTATACCTGCTAGCATAATACGGGAATAAATGTCAGCGCCTAATAACAGGTCAACCGGGCGGCTTTTGTAAAATTCCGGGTCTGCTAGGTTAATGTTTTTGACGTGTGACCAATCAGGTTTCGCAAATGTTTTGTTTGGAAGGTTCTTTATCAAATTGTTCATGATAAGAACGGATGTTTCGAAGTTAAAATCATTGTATATAGAGCTGCAAGTCACTGTTAATATCCCCTTGCAATTGCTTTCCTTTTGTCCGACTCCAAACACGACACCCTTGCATCGCTGACGTTTCAGTCCTAGTAGTTGGGCTGCACGCTCGGTGATTAGTGATATTTGAGACCCTTGATCTATAAGGGCCCGCATCTTGTGTTGGGTACCGTCACACGCTTCCACCTTTACTACAGCGGTCGCTAACAAAACTTCGGTAAAATCGTCTTCTAGGGAAACATGGGAAGAGTTGCTTGTTGTTTCAGATTTATTTTTAGTATATGCCTTGTGTAATAAAGTGTTATGTTTTTCATCGCAATTGCGACATTTCTTAGTTGACACACATTTATTTCCGTAGTGACTAAATAAACAATTGATGCAGAGTTGCAATTTCTTCACCGTGCTTAGCTTGACGTCATCCGACATGTCTAAGAATTTTGCGCAATTATAAATTCCATGTTTTTCGTTACATAGTGGACACACAAATGATGACGCGTGATATGTTTTTATGAACTTCTTGTTGTAATGTTCTTGAGTTTTGTTATAATAATTGTTGAAATATTTCTTAGGTTGAAATGATTCTTGTTGTTGACTTGTTGATGTGTTAGATTTTTGTGGGCCATCTTGTTTACGACGAGACGTTTTGATTGCTGTGAATTTTGCCTCTAAAAAGTCTAGAAAGTCCTTTAGTACTGGCAGCTCTCGAGAGTTTTTTAATGAGTCGATATAATCCGAATGTGTAACGGAGTCTATCTTTTGTGACAAAAGATGTATTATAATCGTATCCCAAGTGTTCACATCGATTCCTAGGTTTTTTATTGAGTGAAGGCTTTCCAAAGTGACGTCATGTATACGTTTTATTTGTGCGGCTGATTGTTGTTGCATGATTGGTAAGCCGAACAGCATGTTTAGGTGTGACGTAACGATCCGTTTTTTATTATTGTAGCGATGATTGAGAATATCCCAGCACACACTGTAGTTTTCAGCGCTAATTTGTAAGTGCTGTATTAACTTTTCCGCTTCGCCTTGCACTTTACTTTTCAGATACTGCATTTTCTGAGCTTGAGATATAGATGGGTTTAGATGAATAGCTTCTGTAAACAGATCTCTAAACGGTATCCATTGGTTAAAATGTCCATGAAAAACTGGTAACTCCATTTTTGGCGTAGTTTTTTCTCGATAACCTCCAGACCACATTTTTACATTCAAAGCCTTCTTAAGATCGTTATATTGACGTTCAAACCTTGTGTAGCGTTGTTCGTATATAACAAACTGTTCGCCGTGGAGGTCACCTTCGAGTTCCCAATGAAGATTGTCGATTGCTGTCCAGCGTGTCTGCAATATTTGTAGAGCATCTTGGAACTCCCACTTCTCTGTTATGAAGTCTACTTGAATATTGGCTACTGCTCTCATGAAAGCTTTGAAGTTAGCTGATTGTTTACGCCTCATTTCGTCAAGTTTGCTGTTCACTCCAGTTTCTTTCGTAGATACGTATGGCTGCTGCGGCTGAGAAGGTTCTTCAACGTCCTGAGGGCCACAAGTCGTACGAATATCCTCCTGTTTCTCCCATTCTTTCTCTTTCTGTTCTTGTTCTAACTCACTAGACGTACTAGGTTGAGCAGTACCTGGTTTTGACCACAGCTGTTTTGTTTCATGTTCGTCTTTCGACTGTGCTCGCGTCGAAAGCTGCTTATGTTGATCCCAAATCAACTCCTTTACCTCTTCATAAGACTGTTTTGTTAGTTCAAACAACTTACTAGCGACGTATGGCTGGTATGTTTGTTCTTCGTGGGATAGCTGATCATGGTTGTACAAAAAATCAGCCCATAATTGTTCCAACATCTGTATACGCCGTTTGAAGTAATCATCGTTCTTTCTATCCCAGCCGTCTTTCTTTGTGTTGATGCCCACTTTCTTTATGCTATCGCTGAGCATAAGCTGATTTTCGTAAATGTATTCTTGCGATGTTGAATCCATGTTAAACTGTTTTCTTCGATAACTTGTTTGTAAAGTAGTAAAAAGCTGTTTCACACCACTTGGTTCTTGTTAAAGTGTTCCACTCCCTTCTCACGCCTATTAGACTTGGTTTCTGGTGAGACCCGCTGGTGGGAGGCCAGACCAACCGATCCGTAAGCGTAAAAAAAAGTAAAACACTTTCACTTGTTCGAAGGACCAAATGTTAGGGTAGTAGTCCCTAACAGAGTGTTAATGTTGTATGTTTGTTTGTATGTTTGTTACGAAGGATAATAATGTTTGTTAAATGAGTAGACAAGTGCTTCAAAGTAATGTTTTATTGCTACTAAATTAAAATGTATTATTTGTTATAATGCTAAGTAATCATAACTAGTAAATATTGCATTTATTATTAATTACGACATATGAACCGAAGGTCAATGTGCAAGTGTAGCTTGTACAAATAGAGAAGCCGTAGTTCTCTTATCCCAATCAGCACTAGTTAAACCAGAAAAACTATGAAAGAGGTCGCTGTCGAGCAACATTTTTAGTAAAAACAGAATTAAGTATATGAGTATATCTAGTCTAGGTATCTAGCGATCACTTAATATTTGTATGGTTCCGCAGGTCTCTGATCACCGACGAGTCTCAGCAAGCGGCGGCGACGCGCGGGCGGCTCGGCTTCGTGGCCGGCGTGGTGCAGCGCGAGCGCGTGCCCGCCTTCGAGCGCATGTTGTGGCGCATCTCGCGCGGGAACGTGTTCCTGCGACGCGCCGAGCTCGACAAACCGCTCGAGGATCCCGCCACGGTAAACATTCACTTTATAAACGTACAGCCAGCTGCTAAGAAATCTAACCCCTTTAGCGCGCTGTTATATTCTTAAAGGGGGTTAGATTTCTTTGCAGCTGACCGTACAGTTAACGCAATCGAAGATACTCCGAAGTCAGTACAATCATTTGAAGATCGCACAAACGATTGTCCTGTTTGAGATTCGAAGCATATTCCATATTTTAACTGAGATGTTCTCTTACTAACTTTAAACTTACAAACAAGTTATTTTAAAATTGTACGTAGTCCATTTTTAAGCGACCCAAAAAAAGTCGACGTTTTAATTTAGTTAAGTAGTTGTTTTTAACCTAACTTCTTGACCAACCTAAATTAAATATAAGATAGAGCACCGACATTTTATCAAAAATTCCTCAAATAAATCAGTTTTTATCCAATAAAGCATGAAATTTCTAAGAATCATTTATGTAAACGCAATTGCGTAAGTGTTAAAATCGATAGTAATAACCTCTCTGGTGGGACTCTTCTTTTTACATATAATATTAAAATTATAACTAACGTCTACTAATCATAAATTTATTATGTCTACAGGGAAATGAGATTTACAAGACAGTATTCGTGGCGTTCTTCCAAGGAGAACAGCTGAAGTCCCGCATCAAGAAGGTGTGCACAGGGTTCCACGCATCGCTGTACCCGTGCCCGCCCTCCAACACGGAGAGACAGGACATGGTCAAGGGAGTCCGCACCAGGCTTGAAGATCTTAACATGGTAAGACTTACTTTTATTATGATGTACGGTAATATAGGCATTTTGAGCGTGATGGAAAAAACTTAAACAATAATTTTATCGAGTTTTGTAAGGAGACTTGTGTAATTTATTGTAAAACTTTTCCTTTTAACTTTTTCTTACCATGGTGTTATTTTATATAGCTTCACGAACTTGACCTAAATAGGTATATGAGTATACCTAGTATTGCTATAAAGTAATATTTTTCCTATTGCAATATCCCTATAGCGACATTTACTTATTTTTTCCTGTATTCATTAATAGACTATTACTTATACAGATCTGTTTTAATCATTAACTAGGTATCTTTATGTAGGTATAATCCTAATGACCTGCAACCTGACTATCGGTAAAAAATGTAGTTAAACAATCCTTTGAGTGGAACATTATAATAATATCGAAATTAAAAAATATATTAAACTATCATTAATAAGTCAAAACAAAGTACATATATTAAAAATTTACTTACTACTATATGTTTTAATATCACCAGGTACTAAATCAAACCCGCGACCACCGTCAACGCGTGCTGGTGAGCGTGGCCAAGGAGCTGGCCAGCTGGACCATCATGGTGCGCAAGATGAAGGCCATCTACCACACGCTCAACTTATTCAACATGGACGTCACCAAGAAGTGCCTCATCGGAGAGTGCTGGGTGCCCACGGCTGATCTACCTAACGTACAGAAGGCGCTTGCTGACGGATCTGTGAGTACATTCTGTTACCCCTTTTCATAGCCCATGTATCATATATGCTACATTCCATTGTTTTACTGTAGCGTCATCTAGCGACTTACTCAAGCGAACATCTACACTATCTCAGTACCCTCCACAATCAACAGATGTCGCCACTACGTCCTGAATCGCGATATCAAGATTCGCACAGCGGTTTCGCATATATACAACGTCCAACGAACAACCGTTGGGCAGTTGGCCCGCCAGGCACGATCAACCTTCGCCTGGTCGGAGGATCCTCCCTTTTCGTTGGAGGCACGGTGCTGTTACGTCACCGTCACCGCGACCTCCACATTACTATTGAGTCTAATAGCGGTACAGGCAATATGTTGTTCAATGTACTTGGAAAGAATAGTGTCTCGTTGCATGTGATATTTAACATATTGTAAAGCCTAATTATTAAAAAACAAATTAACAGGAAGAAGGCCGATTCTAATTTGTCAGTAAGGGATGTGTAGGTCAATTTTCTCACAAACAGGGAGCAGGCCTGTCACTGCATAGAACATTAAGGGAAGGGATCAAACATTCAGCACACACACACATATTATTAACTAAGTTCTAATCGCAGTTCATTACTGCAACTGCAACTTCAGGAGTATTGACAATGCGTTGTCGACCTATAAGATGACAACGGTAATAGTCCTTCTTACCTACAATGCTTTCTTTTTTTTTAAATGTTTTCATGTCGATAATTAGCATTGTGGTGATGGTGACGAAGTAAGAATACAATATGTCACCGCACCCCATCTCACCCCATGGGTGTCGTAAAAACCGACTAAGGGAATAGCCGTAACTACTATCTTTACGAAACAAAAAGAAGGAAAGCTTGAAATTTAACCCTATACCAATCCGTCTGGCCAGCGTAGTATCAGTAGGCCAGGTAACCCTCCGTCACGGGAGGAGGCCCGTCCCTGCAGTGGGACATTAATGGTCTGTTATGATGATATCGCTAATTAGTATTGTCCTTACTTATATTGACTGTTGTACAGAACGCGTGCGGCAGCTCGATACCGTCGTTCCTGAACTGCATCGAGGCGGACGAGGAGCCGCCCACGTTCAACCGCACCAACCGCTTCACGCAGGGCTTCCAGAACCTCATCGACTCGTACGGAGTCGCCTCCTACAGGGAGTGTAACCCAGGTTAGCACTAACATTGATATATTCTGATGTTTTAGTATTTAAAAAATACATTTTGTAGATAATTCTCGGGTAAGAAGTTCAGTATCTATCGATGTTAACGATCACTTGAAACATCCAAGCGCTATCTTTGTATTTCCACGCAGCACAAAAATTGTTTGTTATAGAATTCGAACCGCATTTCTGTAAACAACCATGAAAATTGTACATGCAATCACAGGAGATCGAATACCACACAATTTTTTTTTGTGCGATCCGTAAATAAAGACCTTAGTGGCCGTTGTTTTAATTTCTGTAAAAGTTAATGGTTGAAATCTAGTACGGGATTGTTCTGTAAAAAATAACTTTGCAACTAAGACATTCACAATAGTCAATACATTAATTTGTATATTCTAAACAGGTTCTTAAGAACTAACTGGCCTCATGATTAGGTTCACGCCTTAAAAAGAAACGAACCTAAAACTAAAATTTATTTTCTCATCCATTACAGCTTTATACACAATCATCACTTTCCCATTCCTGTTCGCGGTGATGTTCGGAGACTTGGGCCACGGCCTCATCATGGCATTATTCGGTGGCTGGATGGTAGCCAAGGAAGTCTCCCTTGCCGCTAAGAAGTCAAACAACGAAATCTGGAACATATTCTTCGCTGGACGTTATATCGTATTCCTCATGGGATGTTTCTCCATGTACACTGGCTTAGTCTACAACGACATATTCTCCAAATCGATGAACATATTTGGCTCCTCGTGGTCGGTGCCGTATGACAACGCGACGCTTGAGAACAACGCAGCTTTGACGATGGATCCTAAAGATGCTTACAGTGACAGCCCTTACTTTATCGGTATCGATCCTGTTTGGCAGGTAAGATTTAACATTACTTCTTAATATTGCTAATTTTTACGTAATTAATCTAACTTCATAATATAATTTGTTACTTGATATTGTCCCCCCTTCCCCTTTCAATAACAGGACCACTCGTGTCAGTCTTCAATGTCATACTCAGACGTTCTGTAAGTGTCTGTGTCTGTGTCATCTTAAAAAGTGATCCTTTTGCGAAGTGCACCAGTTGAGAAGTGCACCAACTGCGTCTAACCCCTAGAAACTTTGGATCACGGACTTAGGATAAAAGACCACCCCATACCACAACAATTACCTCGGGATAAGATCGGGTGGTGACATGGACGATAATATTAACTGTGATTAATTTTGCAGAGCGCTGACAACAAGATTATCTTCTTGAATTCGTACAAAATGAAGCTGTCCATTATCTTCGGTGTGATCCACATGATCTTCGGCGTCTGCATGAGCGTCGTCAACTACAAGTGAGTACTCACATAATCTATACTAATATTATAAAGAGGTAAAGTTTGTGTGTTTGTGACGTTGTAGGGGGTAATCTCTGGATCTACTGAACCGATTTTAAAAATTCTTTCTGTGTTGAATAGTCAATTTATCGGGGAGTGTCATAGGCTATATAGTATCACGCTATGACTAATAGGAGTGGAGCAGTAATGAAATATGTTTAAAAAGGGACGCGTTTTTTTCGCCGCCCAACGAAGTGGGCACGGGTCAGCTAGTAGTTACATAACTGTAGTGTATGTTTACAGGTACGACAACAATTACGAGTTGTGTATGTATAAGTATTTATGGGACTAATACAGCCCACTTTCCCACAACTAAGACGTCTTCTGTATCCAGGCTCAACGATGTGACCTAACTAAACCATCATGTTTGACACGCTACCTCTATCTAAATCATTTTGGCAATCACAAATAATTAGGTATATAAAATAACGATAGTGTTTTAGAGGAAAGTTCCACTTACACAGACTTTACTTTAAAAGCTGTGTAGCTGGATGTTGTAAAAGTGCCCATTTGATCTAGTACCATTAAGTTCTTTCTTAGTTCTCGTTGCTATCCTGGTGTGAAATGTTTTTTCCCAGTTTCTTCAAGCGCCGTTACTCCATCTTCCTCGAGTTCTTGCCACAAGTTGTGTTCCTGTGCCTACTCTTCGCATACATGGTGTTCATGATGTTCTACAAATGGGTCGCCTACAGCACTTTATCTGAAGGTAACAACGATTGAACTAAAACTAATTATTCTACTTTTTAATTTATGCAATGTATTCTTGAACATTGAACAGTTGAGTGATTAGCGTCACTCGCGTGGTCAAACCCAATTTCACAATTAGGTGAAAAAAGTATAAAAAGAAATGTAATTGTAAGTTATAATAAAGATATTATTTATTTATAATCGAATGCACATACAAATAATAAAATCACATAAAGTAATTATACTCCATTAGCAGAAGACGCACTACATTGAAGTCTAATAATAAAGACACCTTCTTAGTACGCAAGGGGACGAAATGAGAGATCCAATTAATGTCGGAATCTACTAAAGCGATTGTGATCAAAGCTCGATTTACACATGGACAAGTACAGTATCGAGTAAAGTAGTAAGTTGTTAATTAAGTTGATTTAAATAGATCTCCATCCTATTTTAGGCGAGCTAGGTTGGCGAGACGCGAGAAAGGGGGCTACTTCGTACTTAACTTGTCAAAAAATAGGATGGAGAACTATTCAATTCAACTTAATCAACAACTTACTACTTAACTCGCTACTGTACCTACTTGTCGATGTGTAAATCGGGCTTAACATCAAGTTTGCGCGCAAAAGGATTAACTACACATAATATATGATACAAAGATAGAACAACGTCTTGTATGTCATGAGTACACTGTATTTTATTACTCATTGTAATTTTTAGGTATAAAATTATAATCATCCATATAATATTCTACACACATCCACACAACGCCATCTCTGCCCTCGTTATTGCAAACGCAGTACTTGCAAAATAGCGGTTTCGAGATAAGCGCGAAAAACATATTTCGTCATATCTAAAGAAGAAATATCGGTGCTATAACTTTTAAAATGTAACTTAAAAATAGTTAAAAAATCGATCTTTCTATTGATATATTTTTTTCCTTATTTTATTATCTTATTTAGATAAAATGCTTAGTACTGCGTTTTCATTAACTTTCTGGGCTTGCGAGCATTACAGTATCACTAAGATCACATGCAGTAATAGCGCTTATTACTGCAAACTCACCTAGCACGTGCTTAGTACTGCGTTTGTAATTATTAATCATTGAATATATTAGCTTATACTGTTGCTATAATAGTTATGTAAGTTAACATAAGAAACAAAGTGTAACTTTCTTTTGGACAAATAAACTTACACTATTGTTTTGTCCGATTACATGAGATGTACAGTAACTTAAATTAAGTGCTTTATTCAAGAACAAACCGCTATAAAGTCCTAATTTCTACTAGAAAATTGTGGCTCAACCAATATAAAAATTTCATCTCTAAAACACCAGACTATGATCAATATTTGGTAATTTATGAAATAAGGTCACCTGCACCCTCCACCTACAGACTTCATAAACTATGTGTTAATTATAATTAAAGATAAAAAATGTTTTTATTCTTTTATTGTGTCATTCCTAATTGTTATATTCTGTCCATAACCCTTCATAAACTATGTGCTAATTAGGTATAATTAAAGATGAAAAATGTTTTGATTTATTTATTGTGTCATTCCTAATTGTTATATCTTGTCCATAACCTGTTAGGTAGGTACCTTACATCCAGCCATGAATATGCTTTTGCACTGTCAAAGGTAAAGGCAATAAGTTTAGAAAAGGTAAATAAGGTTTATTGGTAAAAGGTACATTTTAAGTTATAGAAGTTCACCCGCTCCAACCAGGTAAAGTAATCTATAGTGTCAAAGGTATGATACAGTAAAACATGTTCAGGGTAGGCTCAAGGCACACGTCAGACTACAGCCAGTGATTTACATCACGCAACATTTTGGTATAACATTGGTGTTAAGGCATTTTTAACCCGTTCCCCACCAGCACCAATCAACAACAAATTCCATGTTTTTAGACTGTTTATCATATATTGCATTTGCTTCATTCCTGGACATAGGCACACAGGTTCAGTAGTCATTTTGCTGTGTTAAATATATATTGTACAAAATAACAAATAGTTTGAAATAAATAAGTATGAAAAAATACTTTTTTTGGTCCCCCACCTTTAATAAAATTATTTTTTTAGTCATCGATGACCAAATAAACAGCGCAATATACACATTATAAACACATAGCTCCCTCTCACTCTCGCTTCTCGTGAACCCCGGATTGTAGAATACTACGTTTGGCTAAGTAAACATTCGTTTCAGAAAAAAATATGCTACAAGCTTACGCAGTAATCGTAGCAAGTACTGCATAAACTTATAGCATATGCTTAATGCTTCAAATTTTTGTAGCACAAGTTACATTTAGGTGCAAGTACTGCGTTTCATAGTACCTAAAAAACACGTTTGTAATAGAAAAAAAGTAATAGATATATTTTTTACGTATAGATTATGTCCTTAGGATGCCATTTCTGCAAAAAAGTAAAATTCTCAAAAACGTCGATTACTGCAAGTGCAATTATCAGGGCAGATCTAGTTCTAAACAATGCAGAGTTTTATGGGTACTATATGGGTTATTATATCCACCTACCACGCGAAGGTCGCTGATACGAACCCCGTACAATTAAATTAAATGCGTGCGTAAACAATGGCTGTTTGTTTTGGATTAGGTTTTTATATTTATAATATGTAGTGTACGCGCAATCTAATTTGGTCGATTTGAAGTTGTTGCAACGGCTGCGCAGGTGTAATTTTTGGAACCAAGACCTTTCTGACTTTTTTGTACTTGTACATTCGCGTACCTACTTCTCAAAAAGTTAATCTCAGGGTGGCCAAGTAAGATTTCAAGTAGTTTGTATTTGAATTTTTCCGTGTGGTGACGGAGTAAGAATACAATATGTCACCACCCCATCTCATCCCATGGGTGATCAAAAGTACTCCAATTCACGTGATGGAGAGTGAACTGTCTGTATGTCCATTATCTCTTAGAAGACGTTACCTAGCTTGCAAATTCTTTTTTAAAATAAAATCTTTCCAAAATGACGTTACTACTAAAATCCTAGAAGAACTTGCCAATACTACTCAATTACCTTACTGGAATAATAAAAGAAAACCTATTTTACTCTCTATTTATATACAGTACAATTCCTTTCCGGTTCACTCCAGTATGATACCAGAAATGTTTTCGATGGCCGTTTGGGTTAAATATATTGATTTGTCTAAGGTTATAAAAACTACGATAATAGGTATTGACAAACCCAAACATTTATACAAGTCAGGCGAGTTAAAAGATATTTGTAACAGATTTATCGAATTAAAATACTCAAATTATGTAAAAATTTATTCGGATGGTTCTAAAGAACAAAATAATTTCGGTGCTGCTTTCTACGATTCTGAAACAGGAATCGCTTCAAAATTCAAAATTAACTCATTAGTTTCAGTTATGTTTGTCGAATTGTTTGCTATTTTAGAATCACTTAGTTATATAGAATCTATTGAATACGATAAATTTGTCATATTGTCGGACTCGAAAAGTGCCATCCAACATGTAGCTCGGTGTACCTCGAATCGTCGAGGAATATCGATAGCTTACAATATATTAAGATTAGTTTTAAAATTGCAAACTGAAAATAAACATATAGTTATACAGTGGATCCCTTCACACATTGGTATTACCGGGAATGAGGTAGCAGACTCCCTAGCTAAAAGTGCAGTTATGGATGGAATACCATGTTCTATTACACCCTCATATTTAGATAACTTTCGTCTAGCAAAGAATCACTACTTTTTAGAATGGAAGGAGTACTTTGATAAAAGATCCAAAGAAAAAGGTATCTGGTACAAAACCATCCAGCCCTTTCCACTAAACACTCCATGGTTTGATAGTGAGACGCTTAATAGAGAGGAAACTGTTATGGCCATGCGCTTGCGTTCCGGACACATACCTAGCAATAAATTTACATTTTTAATGGGTAAGGTGGATTCTCCTAATTGCTCACTTTGTGGTAAAGTAGAAGATATACATCACATACTTATGGAATGTGTTCGCACTTCCCACATTAGACAAACTTTAAGACTAATTGATTCCCACAACACTGGAACTTGTAACACCTTGTTGGCTTATCCCTTATCTAAGAACTGCAAGAACTTATGTAAAATGATAAAACCACTGTTAGTATCCAGGTAGATAATTAGGGGAGAGGGGGGCATAACGGGGACGTTAAGGAAAATACACTAAAACATAATCAACGCAATGTATTTATTAATTAAAACTAATCACAACACTTTGGTTACTTATTAACCTATCATTTGGTATAAAATTTGGTAATGTAAATAATCATACAACGTCATAATTTTAGTTTTTTTAAACTTTAAGGAAAACCCCATCGTGCCCCAGGGTAGGGGCAGTACGGGGTACGTATTTAGTTTGTGTCACAATACAAGCAAATGTGGATTTCTTTTGCATTGTTGTCGTCTACATCAGCACAAGCTGTATGAACTCACCGTCCACATAGTTGGAAAGCCACCCAACCTTCCAAAGACTTTAAATAAGTATGATTCATGTCCAGACAATACAGGCACATGGTATCCTCGTTGGTATTTTCTACATCAGAGGCAGCTTTTTGGGATTTCTATTTCTTAGCGTTCTTTTTTAACTTGGGATCATTCGGATTGGAACACTTTTTTGGTCTCTTAAGTTTTTCTCGTTCTTCTAACTCCAGTATGCATAACGGGGTACCCCATTGTACCCCGCAACCATGTCCCCGTTATGCCCCGATTCTCACATTATTTAAAATAACAAACTGAATAAAATTACTGACGCTTAGAGTATTTTTGTCCAAAACATATCAATAAGTAATGTATCTATAAAAACAAAATAAATAAATCATAGTATTCACTTAAAAACTTACCTTTTTACGTGTGTATTCGTAGTCACTCAAAATTACATAGAATGATGTTAAAAATAATTTTCTGTTATAAAAAATAAACGCGCGCAGTCTTGTCGCCTGTCATTGTCAGACTTATGAGAGTTATAAAACGGCTACCCATTAGCGAAAACAAAACACATGTAAAGTGTGTAAGTTTTAGTATTTGAGGGTGGCCCCGTCGTGCCTCGCGACCCCGTTATGCCCCCCCTTCCCCTAAATTGGTGTCCAAATTAAGGCGACATAATCATTGTCATGATTAAGCCTTCTAATAAAGAAAAAAAAAATCCCATGGGTGTCGTAAAAACCAACTAAGAGACTATTCGTGGATATTACCTTAATGAAATTAAAAGATTACAATATATTAATATTTGAAAATTTAAAATTAAACCTTATACCAATCTGTTTGGCCAGCGTGGTATTAGTAGGTCAAGTATCCCTCCGTCACAGTAGGAGGCACGTCCCTGCAGTGGGTTATTAATGGGCTGTTATGATGATGTACTTGAAAAAAAAAACTTTCAACCTATTACCTAGATCGCGCTGTGTGTGAGCTATTATATATTACGATTATTACTTTTACTTTAGTTTGAAATAATCTAAATATTACAATCTTCCATATTCCAGAACAAGCGTACACTCAGGGTTGTGCGCCTTCAGTGCTGATCCTGTTCATCAACATGATGCTGTTCTCGTCCACGGAGCCGGAGGCGGGCTGCAACGAGTTCATGTTCGAGGGTCAGGGCACCATACAGAGAACCTTCGTACTTGTCGCGTTGTTGTGTATACCGGTCATGTTGTTTGGCAAGCCGGTCTATCTGCTCATGTCCGCTAAGAAGAAGGATGCTAAGGTATGTCTTTCTTTTGTATAAAGACCACCCCCGCCTTCAACATAACAGCTAGAGGGAAAGTCTAGTACATTTGCATAAAATAAGGCCCGAATCTAACTTGCATAACGTAGTATAGGTACAGCTATTTTTTTAAATTTGTTGAAATTTAAATAATTTTTACTAAGGAGTAACAAAAACATCATAAAGATATTGCCATCCGGTTAGGAATGATCAATTTGATACTAATTTTTTAAAATTATTTTACGACATAAAATTGGAACGAGTAGAGTTAATGATTTATTTGGATATAGTATTTTTTATTTTACGATTGGTTGACTCGCTACTAATACTTAGGAAAATTAGATTCATAAGGTTAATTTGTTGTTATTAAAATTAATTAAGTAAGTTAATTTTATTTTAGGTTACATACGTTATTATTAAAGAGTGCATATTGGTCGCCAACAAACTGTACAGTTTGGCGAATAGGTACATTGTATAGGTACTTATACATCATGTATGTATTTTTCTGATAAATAATTAAGAAAAAGAAAGCTAAAAACCACGTAAAAAGAAAAACAGCTATGTTTTGACAAAGTTATGTAGTAACAAATGCACCAATCTATTACAAATATTCTTAATAATTTTTGTGTCCACAGCCGGAAAACTCAAACGGCACAGTGAACCCAGGCATAGAGCTACAAGACCAAACAGACATCAGCGAGGTGGAAGCCCCGAAGCCGGCTGCGAAGGCCACCCACGACCACGAGGAGGAGCCCTTCAGCGAGATCATGATCCACCAAGCCATCCACACCATCGAGTACGTGCTCAGCACCATCTCGCACACTGCCTCCTATCTACGATTGTGGGCGCTCTCGCTTGCTCATGCTGGTATATATTATTACTTACCTATTTATTTATTTGACTATTAGAAAGACTAGAAAATAGTATTTAGCGGCTATACTGAGGGATTGGGTTGGATATCTTTTACATAAAAAACTTTATGTGCCTGAAAGCAAACACCTATGGTGCATTGGTCTGGGTGATTTCGAGGTAAAATAGTTGCATGGTGCGTAATGTTTGCGAATGAAATAGATGGCGCTGTGTGAATCTGTGAGGAATGTTATAACATTATTTTGTTCAGGGGGAGAAGAATCTAGCAGTCTCGACATAATAACAAATGTAGCTTAACAATAAATAACTCAGCCTATAATAAACTGAAATTTTATTTTTTACCTATTATAAACCGTCATAACTGATAAACTATATCGTAGTGTATTCCGCTCATCAAGTAAGTTGTAATTGGACAGAAAGTTTTATATAAATAGATATACAGAATACCAGCGCTGTAGTGTCTATGACGCTACAGCAATTAGTTGAGTTAGGTCATATTTTGTGCGCATATTTGTATTATATTTTAATGTATTTATTTTTTGTGTGCAACAAAATAAATATTTTGCTTTCTTTCTTTCTATATTGTCTAACGAAATAATATTATTTGACAGAATTATCTGAGGTACTATGGAACATGGTGTTGAAGTTCGGTCTGACGAGCCACGACTACATCGGGGCTATCAAGCTGTACGTAGCGTTCTTCTTCTGGGCCATGTTCACGCTCGCCATCCTCGTCATGATGGAGGGGCTCTCCGCTTTCCTTCACACCTTGCGTTTGCACTGGTATGTAACTATTACTATTTTTATTGGCCTAGTTTTCTCAGGTCTCACAAATAGTACTGGAAAGAGCTAAAGCTGTTGGAAGGGTTTTAACTCAAAACAGCAATGAGGACTTTTGCCAAAAACTAAGGCAAACTAACTAATATACACTCTGGTTTTCGAAAGGTGAAAAATGTTTTAAGAGTTGTACCTTTACCAGAAGTCTGGTATACGGCTTGTTTAAAGTTTAAATAGATGGATTTGTGTTATATGGTTTTATGTCAAGGTTTTATTTTAGTTTCGCAATTATCTCTTACGACAACAATGGGATGAGTCAGGATGATGGTACAGTCTATTCTAACTTCGTCTTCACAGCGATAACTTTATATTAATACTTAATATTTACAATTCCAGGGTGGAGTTCATGAGCAAGTTCTACTCCGGACTGGGCTACATATTCCAGCCTTTCTGCTTCAAGACAATCCTCGAACAAGAGGAGAACAAGGATGACTAACACATTCAAACATATACCGTAGCGTAGATACTATAAAGTATTTTTTTGATTACATTTTCAATTAAATTGTCACAAATGTTGAGTAATTTGAAATAAATTATATTTATGCATGTTAAGTGAGAGTTTTACTTGTATTTTTTATCAAATACGGCATGGTGATGAGGCTAGCAAGTAGCTCGGCTAGTGTTACTATCAAGGACTTGCCTGGGACAAGGACTTGACTTGCCTTACGCTAGTCCATTCCAGATTGAGATAAATGTACTTTATTCACGATTGATCCAATTTCAATCAATCATCCATCTTAAATGACTAACAATTAGTTCAAATTAAGTTGCCTACATTACACGTGATCGCGGGTTGAAACCCTATGCAAAACAATTTGTGTGCAAAAGGATTGTGTTTGCATATTGCTATATTAAAAAAATTCAAAATTCAATGGGATTAGAAAAAAAACAAACCAAGTTGGGGCAAGTACGTATATTAAAACTATTTCATTTAATAAATAAAACATATCTACACTTATTATTACTACCCGGACGGATGTTGTACGTACTTTACTAAGTACAGACACGATCAAATAAGATACCGCTGAGTTTTACCCATCTTGTATAAAATTACCTCACCGATGTTGCTTAAGGCTCATAGCACATATAACGTAACGTAAACGGATCGGCACCGTCTCGCCTTTTTCTTCGGTGTCAAACGTCAAAACTCCGGTTACGTTACGATTCCGATTAGTGTGCGTTGCAGTAAGCAGTTTCATAATATAAAGAATACTGGACGGCTCAAGTTGATACGGCGCCGATCCGTTTAAGTTACGTTATATGTGCTATGAGCCTAACCTAAGTAGTTACAACTTGCGTCTATATTTCTTCTGTCTTCATCACTAAGTTCTTAAATTAGCTTTAGCCTTATCAAGTATTTCTTTCTTTATCTTAGGGTAGTCAGGATTAAGTTTCAGTATATGCCTGCACACAATGATACACTCCGGGTATTTCTTGAGCTTGAGGTACGAGTGGGCAAGCTTGTACCCCACCGCGGGGTCTGAGCGACCCCCGTGACACCAAGCGTTGTTATAGTTGTGTGACGAACTTTTGTAATTCTGTTCCTTTTCACCTAAGTAACCTGTTTAATAAGAAAAGTATATATTAATTACTACTTCTTCAATAGAGAGTAAGTACTGACAAACGTAGTGTAAGGCACCCTCCAGCTTGATGGGCTGACGATAAGAGAAGCGTGACCAAAAATGCTTGGCGTTTCCTCTAGGAAGGTGACCGGAAAAGAAGAAAGAAAAGCGCGAATTTTGGGATGCCTATGTCCAGTAGTGGACCAGTAGTAGACCTCATAAAATGTCTCACTGCAAGGACAGTGTATACTGTGCTGGTCAGGCAAGTTTGTTTTAAGTTTTCTTTTCTTGCAATCTCAAGTAGGCAACATCCTACCGAAAGTGCTATAAAGCTGTTATTGTGTACTCTAGTCCTTAGTTAAAATACATGGTCTCATCGCACCAACTTATCCCATGGGTGTCGTAAAACCCGACCAAGGAGTGATTCGCAGATACCTCAACGAAAACATAGCAGAAATTAAACTTGATATATAAAAGTCTATACTAATCCACCTGACCCGTTTGGTATTACAACTTATTTACCGGCCCATAGGAGGGTAGTTGAAGAACAGAAGAACTTATTGTACTTACCAAGGTATTGATAAGCGGTGGCACACGAATTATTATGATTTAACACTTTTGTGAGTAACTCCTTAGCAGCGTCCAGTCTGCCTGAATTTATCTGTCCATCAGCTACTTCTAACCAACAACTGAAATAATACATGGCATTTTTATATGACATTGTGATTACCTTACATTATATACATGATAATGGCGCATAATTATATTATAACACAAAAAAGTATAACTTTACTAAGAAGTAACAATAAAAATCGTTAAAATTATTTTACCATCTTTTCGCCATAAAACCAATTGGAACAAGTGAACAAAAACCAATTATTTGTCCAAATCAATAAAACAAATACAAATTTACAAAAAGCTTACCGTTCTAAACCATCTGCTTTCTCAGGACTCCATGGTATTGACGAGATAGCTCTTTTTAATATGTTTTTTGCACGTGTAGGCTGCTTTATTATGTTGTACCTAAAATAAATATTTAAAATTATTCATAACACCATCCACAAGAATACTTTTACTTAGGCATTTTAGGAGTCAGGCTAAACTCTATTTTGCACTGCGTTTGAAAGACCCTACGGTATAGGAAGAACGAAAAATGTGTCCAAAAATTGTCTCAATGTAATGGTTTGCCAAAAAATTGTTACCCGAAGCTTTAGTACTAGACAGCCCAAAACAGATCTTATGTGACTATCCCCCGGTTTCTGAATGACTGATAGTAGTAAGATTACAAAATCCGGTCAAAGTAGTAATCCGATTGTCAAATGTTCTGGGGATAAATATAAATTTTCAACGAATTTAAGTACGAAATATGTATCCGTGTATCAACAGACTACAAAACATCACATGTTGTCGTACAGTCAATTGTCATCATTCAAAAAACACAGTTATATGCAGCGAATTACATAGAGGCGGAAAATCTAAACAAACCAAGTACTCCTTAACCCAACTTATCCTCTATAAAAAGTTAATCCTACTATAATATTATAAATGCGACAGTTTGTGACGATGTACGGATGGGTGGATGTTTGTTACTCTTTCACGCAAAAACTACTGCATGAATTTTGATGAAATTTGGAATATACTGTTCAACAACATAGTAATCGATCTCTTAAAGTTCGGATATAATGTAAACGATTTTTTTATCCCAACCCTATTATTCAATTTGTCAGAACTGTCAAACGGTACCTTTTAGATTTGATGAACAGTAGGTAGCTTAGGATGTAGAATATCATTTAAGCTACCTATACAACGCGGGTGAAGCCGCTGGCATCAGCTAGAAAGATAAAATACGTACGCATTAGCGATAGCAAGTATCAAGTATGGATCATCCTGGTAGTTGTCTTCCGTAGCTAGCGGCAGTAACTCTTGCAGCACTCGCTCTGCTTGCGGCTTCAGTTTAGTCGCCAGTTGTAATAGAGCTTCCAAAGCCTTGCGTTCTAACGGAGATACTTCTACCAGAAGCTTTTCTGCAGTCTTGAGAGCCAAAAGTCTTGTATCACTGGAATTGGGTAAAAGCATTAATTGCCAAGTATCCACATAGTTTTACGATATTAGTAAAACTATGTCGTCAGCATAGACTAGACTTTTGTCAAGTAATTCAAAACAAGTAAGTCATAATTGCAGCTACTTTCCAGTTTACGAAGCAATTTTCAAGGGAGACTGTAATTGGATAGCGTCATCTAAAAATTTAACCCCTTTTTCATACTATCGTAACCCTATTTAATACCTTGAAAGCACAGTTCACTCTCGTGTGTACTCTACTTTCATTGACTGGAGCAGTTTTGTATTTATGTTTATGGAATGAACTCCCACGGATCCCATGACCTTTGATGTTTAATTTAAACCTTGCTTGAACCTCTTATATTTTGACTTTTATCACTCGAAATACTTTGGTTCAATTAATTGAATTTTTGGCATAAGGTTACTGGCCGGCAACGTTTAAAAGACGAATGCCGCGGTAAAAAAAGGTGCCTAGTTTTATAACAGCTGCATCACTAACTTGTCGTACCCGGTGACTATTGGTGTATAAAGAGTAAGACTAACCTGTCGTCGGCGGCGTCTTGTCGGTCGTGCTGCGGCGCGTGCTGCGCGAGGCACAGCAGCGCCATGCGCCGCGCGGCGCGGGCGCCCCAGGCCGGCGCACGGCGCGCCAGGTTGAGCTGCCGCAGCGCTGCGTTGGCGCGCCCCATGTACGCGCTGTACAGACCCACGCAGTACCAGTACCCTGCCACGAGGAATAGCTTACAGTGTTATTATAGATCCATCTGTTCTCACGGCATCTATCCCTCTGCATTTTATACATCTTCTTCGGATGGAGAGCCCTAACATATTCAAGATAGGCATGAACCTTAGGGTCGTAGCACATAATATAACGTAACGTAAACCGATCGGCACCGTATCAACTCGAGTCGTTCAGTATTATTTGTATGAAACTCCTTACTGCAACGCACACTAATCGGAATCGTAACGTAATCGGATTTTTGACGTTTGTCACCGGGGAAAAAGGCGAGGCGGTGCCGATCCGTTAACCACTCAAGCGGTTCTGTCATTTGACAGTTATTGTCGCTTGGGCCGCGGTACTTTAGGTTTTTTTTTTCTTATTATATGGCGATACATAAGTTTTTCTACACCCATGTCGTTGGCAGAATCATTGATAAATGATGGAGCCAAAACTCAAGAACAGCGTGTTTCTAGGTTCAAGAACAGCGTTTTTCTAAGCTATTAAAATAAAGAAATCTCTAGCACTATGATTGTAGTAGGGCGAAAATAAAGTCGTTGTAATTGTTGTAAAATAATCTAACATGTTGTGTACTGATTTATTTAATTTTATCCGGGTATATTGCTTATTTTAAATTTATTATAAGATTTTTTACAGTTTCTGATAGAAAAGTGGATAGAAATAATTTAAATGATTGTTTTAATACTATTAATTTTTTATACTACCTACTTAAATTCACTATATTTAAAAAAATAACTCAAAATGAAAAACAAAATATGCCTAATTTTGTATTTTTCAGGAATATAAATTAAATAAAAAAGCGATAAGTACAATAAAAATATTTAGCTTTACAAGAACCTTAGTAATCCACTATTAATACTACGCCGCAGAGGTCGGTAAAGATAATTAAAAATACCTACATAATAATATTAACGAGAAAGAGTGGTAATGGTAAACTTAATAATAATATTTACAGATTATTATGTTTCGGAGAAATACATTACAAATGTAAAATGAAAACATACCTGCAAATTATAAAATTTACATTCTTATAATACCTATTTTGTTATACGTGTTGAATTTGTAATTCTTTTTTATTGGGCAGCATAATACAGAAAAAAAAATACTGTCGAAAAGATATACGAATTATCCTTTCCAAGTCTTCCGTACCTACTTACTCCAATATTATAATAATATTCATAAATGTTCAAAACTCACTATCAAATCAATGTCAAGAACCTTTTTCAATGTTTTGCAATTTTTTTTATGAAATAAAATGCATAATAGTCATAATAAGACACAAATAACATATTATTGCAATCACTAATCTAATCAAATCTGCTTTAATTACCTACTGTTTACCATTTGTAAAACATTGAAAACTTTTTCACAAGCTTGCGCCCGGTTTGCCGCGCAAATAACAATTTTGTCGCATAAAAGCGTTATCAATCATATATTGAAAAAATGCACTAAAACGATAAATACCAATGTTTCCATATTTCTTGTCCTTACTAATAATAACAGAGATTTTTTTAAATTCTTTTACGCGGGAACGTTGTATTTTAAAATTGTTTCTAAACATTTTAGATAACATTTATGTCGTAATATAAGGACTGATACTTTAAATACTGACATTTTAAATATTATTATAATATTATTAAATTGTACATAAATATTTTTATTATTGTCGTAATATACATAAGGAGGTGAAATGTCTATTTGTCTAAGAAGTTTGACAGGCATTACCACGCAAAACTTGTTCCAAAAAAAAAAAAAACAACTTCGCTTATTAAGTGAACCTGTCGGCCTTTTAGGACAAATCTTTTCGTTCGCTTATTAAGCGAATTGGCCACCGACCTATTAACGTAACGTTATATGTGCTATATAACCCTTATGCACCGGAAGCTACTGAAAGGCTCAATAAGTACAATGCTGCTGGAAAGGACCGGCAAACTTAATAGTCTGTCATGGGCGAACATGTAACGAAAGATCGAAGTCTAACCTGCTTACTGCGCTAATCTCCCGTATACCTTTAATACGGACGGGCCTCCTTCCGTGGCGGAGGGATAATACTTGGCCTACTAATACCACGCTGATGGGCCTAATTAATATTTGCAATGATGCAACGCGATAGTTTCAAAGTATTTTATTTTTTATTTATTTTATTTATTTATAATACAATGTGATACATATTTGGTTTCAAATTACATAATTTCGCCAAACTGTATAACAGTTTGTTGGCGAATACTGCGCTCACTTAAAATTACTTAAAATATGTATACTTACACTTACACACTAGACACACACAAGAATATACCCAACAGTATCTCCTGAGACTGCTTAATCCTGAATTTGTTCATGAAACATCTGTAACATATGGTCTTTTAACTTTTTCTTAAATTCCGGCAAGCTTAAGCAGTCCTCATCAAAGATAATTTTATTATACAGTCTTGGTATCATATGCATACTTGTTCGTTCACCATAATAGTTACATGAAACAGGCTCTTTATATTTATTTCTCACATGTTGTCGGAGCATACAATGTGGAACTTTAGGTATCTTAAACTCTGTCTTTTTATATTGTTCAATAGTTATCATATATTTAAACTTTTCATCCACTGGTAGAATATCACATATTTTAAACAATTGCAAATAATTTTTATTACATTTATGCTTAGTATTTTTGTCCACTAGAATCTTTAGGAACCTGGTTTGGATGCTCCGGATTTTGTCCAAATATGTTTTGAATGTACGCCCGTAGGCATTCAAACCATAGCTCAAAATTGCATCTACCAGTGCATGATATAACATAAACATTGTGGCTCGGTTTGTTACATATGTTAGTTGTTGGAATTTGCACAAAACTGCTCTTAATTTATCACACACTATGTCAATGTGGGATTTCCAACTAAAATGGCAGTCTATTGTTAAACCTAAGTATTTATATTTATCTACAAATTCTATATGTTCACAATTAATACATAGTTGCATGTTGTTATGCAAGCACTCATAAGAGTGACCAACAATGGACATAGTTCTACAAGGTTTTTTATTATAAGGTGAGTGTATGAGCATACATTTAGTTTTGGATACATTCAATATGATACCATTGTCATGTGACCACTTAATGATATTTACAAAATCACTTTGCACACATTTTTCTATATTATCTAAGTTGGTGTCTCCATACATTAAGCATGCATCGTCAGCATACATATATACACTGCAGTTGTTTATTACTCTACTCATGCTATTTACATGCATAATGTATCCAACAGGCCCATATACTGGCCCTATATTGATGCAGTGACTTAACAAGACCAATGTAATACGGATCAGGGATCTTCAAAATATCGAGAAAACGGTCAGCTAAGTCGGTTAGGTAACGTTCAGGAGGCTAAAACCTTTTGTTTCATCCACATTGCCGCAGTGTCTGAAGACAAAGGTCTGCGACCAGATTGTATTGCCAGTTATGACCTTTCGTATATACCTAGCAGAGACGTGGCCGGTCGCTATGAGCCAGAATTGAGGAGCTCAGGATTACCATATTAAAAAGGCGATTGGCACATAGCGCGAAAAACCGATAGCCGTTAAGGCATAAAAAATATGGAATAGCAGAAAACGCAGGGTTGGGAGACCTCTCAGACGGAAGACTGCCTACCTAGTTAGGACGACGGGAAACCAATAGATATGGGAGGCACAGGAACGAAAGGTGAAAATCGTCAGCGGACGTCATTTGACTAATAAGATGACTCCGTCATCACCACCTTGCCGGTATGACGAAATACTTCTTCACACTACGTTTAAAGGGACCGAGATCCTACGATGTAAGAAAACATATAACTATGCCATAGTTCCCAAACCTTTTAGTACAAGACGATATCTGACAGACTGTCGGAATATGATACCGATGAACAGCATGATTGATCCTGTTGTAAAAAGGGAAAGGGCCCGGACAAGATTAAGAAACTCTTTAGTGGTTCATGTAGAACACGCTAAGAGACCCGACATATCTTGACTTCATGAACGTTTGGCTCAATTTGTAAGAATTTTTCTTGGGCTTGAATACCGTCCCAGGTATTTGTTAAGGCCTACGCAGACCGGGACGGCATGGCAAGGGATTTTAATTTTTACTAATGGACATTCAACCGTACTATTACAGAAATACGACATAAATTGCTATGCTTTAAAATGAAAAATGCCGTGCGATAAAATCCCTTTCAATGCCACGGCATCATTTTAAAGCATAGCAATTTATGTCGTATTTCTGTAATAGTACGGTTGAATTTCCATTAGTAAAAATTAAAATCCCTTGCCATGCCGTCCCGGTCTGCGTAGGCCTTTAAGGGTCTAGTTTGACAAGTCTCAAGACACATAAATGTCATAAAGTCACAAAAAAGCTTATAATTAAACTAGTCCACGTACCTGGATCCTCCTGATCTCCTAACGCTGTTTTAGCAGCATCGATAGCAGCTTCAGTCTCGCTAAGTTTGCCACGGCGCCATTGTACTTCTATTAACTGTGCAAGAGCTTCCCAACTCATGGGCTTCACTGATAGGATTTGGTTCAAGTGACGCTGTGCCGCTTCGAAATCCACCTAAAACATTTTATAACGCCTCTATAGGTACAGGGTTTTTTAAGCCAAAATTCAAGTACATTCGCATGAATTATTTAGGCGTAAATACATTTGACTTTCGACTTTAAGCTCCGTTTCTACAGAGCCATTACGTTAAACTCCCCGATCCCAGAGATAAGATCACAGAGGCATATTGAGATTAATATGCGTCGGTGTCAAGGATCATTCTTGCGAGAACTTAGCCTCCGACAGATGACAACTGAGAATAAAAGTGTTTTAGTCAGTTCAAGTTCGAAATGCTCATTATACTGACTGCCCTCAGCGTCATAAAGACCGTACGAGATTTCCACACGTTAAAGAAAACATATTTTTATTTTTTTAATAGAGCTAGCGATCATGGCTTATCGCATGGATTACACAAACATTAACTGACACAAAGTATAATATCCAGAATCCAGTCTCAGGACAATATACGAAATAAACCATCCAAACAATTCAAATGTGAGTTGTAATAATTATCCTGTCCAGTCTGACCAACGTGTCCACTCTTGCTGTCCGAAAAAGTCCTAACAAACAAAGTTTACCTTTCTAAAAGCTAGATCAGCCATCATAACAGCAGCAGATTCATTGTTGGGGTCAGTGTTCAATAAAATGGCACATGTTTGTTCACATTTTTCAGGGTTGTTCATCTGCAAGCAAGTATCAATTAATTATTATTAATAGCACTGATTTGCATCTGAGTAGCAGTCATGTAATTATACGTACTACACCTGTGATGTCGTCACTAATATAACTATTAAGTAACTATAGATTCTGGAATGGCGACCGCTAAAACGTGATCAAAAGATAACAGGTAAGAGAAATACGAAATAGTAGATGAAAAGGTTGTATGTATTACATATATACAAGAGGCTGTCTAGTTTGATATTATGTAACAAGAGGGTTGTATGTGTAGAAAAGCTTTATCATATTAAAGCATTAGTGTTCTAACGTTACTTTAGTTTACCAGTTAGTTAGAATATACAGAAGCTAGTGACATTACAAGTATTTTGGACTTACAGTTTATGTTAAATACTTACGTGAGCATACAACTTGGCCAACGCAAGCAGCGTGCTAGGATCCCTCGGCGAATGAACCAGAGCTTCAGAATACAAATGCGCCGCCACAGCCGGCTCCTTCAAAGACTTAAACTTAGCCAAGAGACGTAGTATATGCGACAATTGATGTTTCTCTTCCTGTATATCTCCTCGAGAGTCCATCTCTAGTCTCTTGACTACATTGAGTTGTGTATCTCTCGCTTCAGTCAGTAGGAGATTGACGTTAGCTGATGTGGGGTTCTTAAGTTCGCGACTCTTAGTTTGTATGAGTAATAGTTGTACGCGTCGCTTGAGTGTGCTTATCTCTTTATCTTTGTTGTACATTTGGTTAAGTTCTGACGATATTGTTGAATCTACTTTTTCGTAATGCTTGAGCTGTGGAAAAATATTTGGTTCTAAATGATAATGAAATACTTTTAAGACGAGGTGGGCCGACGACTTGCTAAGGATCGATGCAGGAAGCACTAGATTGCAGGCCGAGGGGTTTTAGCTGATAGAATGACAATGATTACGATGACTTAAACTTATCAAAACAAAGTAAGAACAATTTATTTTATTGTTAAGGCGAGTATGTTACTCGCCTTTACAATAAAATAAAAGTGGTAATAAATACTTACTTTAATTAAAAGTTCATAGTAATCATACAGCAACTGATCATCATTCATCAGCCTGATAGCGTTCTCGTAATGTTGGCAAGCTCTATCATACTCGTGCATCTTGATTAACGCTGTGCCGAGCTTCTTTATCAGTTGGATGTCTTTGGGGTTGCCTTTCAGTGCCGCTTCGTATGCTTCCGCTGCTTGGACGGGATCTAAAAGTTTGATATAATATTGGACCTTATTGTACCGTGTAGTGTAGGGACGGCTTTCTCCTAATGACTTTATCCCAATAAGACACTGGCCAAAAGTATTAGTAAAGGGATTTACGAGTTTCCTACTCGTGCTTTTATAGTCTCATTTTCATACTTTTACTTAGATAATTTGTATTCTTAACGTCAACACAGTGATAATTTTACAAACTAAATTTAATTATTAATGCCATTACAAAAACTAACGACGGCAATATTCAGATCTATATCTAGTACGGCCGGCCTGAAGTTGTTGTAGATATGTCAGTTTTAGGGCTAAAAGCGGGGTTACGAGGAGTGGTGTTTTATTTATTCTTGTCATGCACGAACATCTCTGAAAGCTAACTTTAGACCAGCCAGTGGTTTGGCGAGTATTATAATCTATAAAACTTACCATGGATGGACATAAACGCATCTGCCATCATAGTATGCGCGTCGGTCATGGGATGATTATTGACAATCTCTTTGAAACACGCAGTGAACATCGTCCTATCATTCTTCTCCGTCAAGTACACGTGCGCCATCTTGCTGTGCGCTTGGAAATAGTATGGCTGCCCAGCTTTGATCTCGTTTAGTAAATCTATTGCTTTGTCTACGTCGCCTTTCTTTAGAGCTAAGTCGGCTCGAGCTATTAACAGCCGGCTCTCCTCGGATGTGTATGAGAATTCTTGTATGGCTTCCTGTCAAAAATTAACAGTAATTTATTACCTAGTGGTGGAGTAAGAAGATATGATGTCACCACATCATCTCATGTTATGTGTCGTAATAGACGACTAAGGTAACATTCGCACATATTGTCTCTACAAAAACGAAATAAAGGTCTAAAATAAAGGTCAGCGTGGTATTAGGCAGCAAAGTATCCCGCCGTAACTAGAGAGGGCAAGTCCCAGTATAAGGACAGTTATGATCAATTATCGTAAAAATTAACTTTGTCAAAAATCTAAATTGGTGTAAGTATGAATGACTTAAGTGTCAAACTACACAGTATATCAAACAGAGTGGTGATAAATTAATGAGCACCAATAGCACCTATAATATTAAATTAAATACAGTTAGTAACATACCTGCATAGTTTTCCCAGCTTCAGCAAATTGTTCCAATGCAGTCTGAATCTCAATTATTTGCAGATACAATGTAGCTTTGTCTATGATGTTCAGATCAGATTCAAATGCCCTGTTCACATTGCTAACACCACTCTTACTAGTCACAATCTGAAGACTTGTTAAAAAACTAGACAATGAATCATGCAGTTGATTCACACTCTTCAAAATTACACCATTTATGAAATGGTACATTGCACTGTCCCTTACTTTGAAATTGTAACTTAAACACATCTCCAAACTATGTGCCGCCTTCGTGTATGCCTGCTGCTGGATATAAATCTGAGCTAGAAGCACTTGACTCCCAGCATGAGTAGCATCAAGTTCATTCACTTGCTGTGCCAACTTTTGAGCATCATTAGCATAACCAAACAAAAACTTAAGTTTTGCCAATTCATACAAAGCAACAATCAAACCAGGACAGGCATCACAAACTGCATTCAATAGTTTAAGACAGTGTGTCACTACAGCATTGTTTGTCTCCTGAGAATACATCAAATAACCAACAATTATAAAAGGCTTCTTAGGCAAATGCTTCTTGTACTCTTTGTACACCTCCAAAAGAAAATCAGGATCTAAATCTTTAACATATGTTAAGCTAAAAGGATTCTTACTGGCAATACTTATCTTACTCTCATATGCTTTGTTCAGAAATGTAACAGCACTAGAAGAGTTCTTCAGATTCAACTGTGCAGACAAGTGATACAACACTGACAGCTTGTTCGAACCTTGCATTTCAAACAACAGTTCAATCTGTTGAGATATTTGTTCTGTTGGACCATTCTCATATATTTGACACAGAGTGAGGCCACAGAGAGCTGTTATTGAGTTGCTGTCCAACTTGCTTGCTGCCTTGAAGAAACTTAAAGCATCCTTGTGTTTACCTTGAAGAATACATTGATATCCCACTTCACTGAGGTAGTCAACATTACCTGGGTTCATTTCAGAAGCATATTGTGCAAATCTGTAAACTTGTGACAACACTGCACTAGATCTACCACAGGCTCTTGAAAATATCTGAGTTGTGTTAAAAAACTGATATCCATTGTGTGTCTCCTCATTTTCCAGAACACTGAAGAATTTATTTAATTGGTCAGCTGCTTCTATGTAATCTGCATTCTTACAAAGAGCTATAAATATTTTGATTTTAGAAACTTCTATATTGTCTGGTTCAAGTGGAAATATTCTTTCCATGGTGTCATAAACTGCCTCCCACTTTTGCATGGCTAACTCGTTTTTTATTTTCTCAATAAGTGGAACAACTTGACCTGGACTGTTAACAACTAATTTATCTAAAGTAAGATTGGATGCATCATACTCTTTGACAAAATATCTGAATTTAGCCAAACCCAACAAAGCCTCAACATTCCTATCACTTTTACTGAGAGCTAGATCAAAGCAGTCAACAACTGACATTGGTACATCCCCTATGTTCATGTACATATCATTCCAACCCTTTAGTATAATAGCTTCCAAATTGTTAGGGTCTTTTCTTAAACACTTATTGATGTAATCTGCTGCCTTTTCATATTTTTCAGCAAGTGATAGAAATAATCCTGCATAATAGAAAGACATGGCATTTGCTTGTTTTTTTTCTTCTTTAAGTTTAGCCTCCAGATTATATAAAGCATCTCGATCTCCAGGGCTGCCAAGCTTATAACCAAATATGAGAGCAATTACCACTGCTAGTTCAATATCTTGTTCAGACTGTAATGGTGTTAATTCACCTATACCTTTCTGTACTTGCCCTTCCAATATGCTAGCTAAGCCATTGTAAAATAAAAACTCTGATGCTTCACCATATTGCTTTGAACCCTTTAAAGCTATACTTATAGCATTGCCATACAGTTTTTCACGTAAATAATAATGAATATTACACCTAAGCCAAGTTAAATCCATTGTTGTTAGACTATTACTCTTCTTCAATCTTTATGTTTAATGACCTGTATTTATCTTTATTATTGTTATAAAAATGTGTTAGAAAGTTACATTTACATACAACATTTAAGTTTTTCTGTTTAGCATAGTCAAAAGCACTCTGAAAGAAGATATAATATTATAAATAATAATGTTTAGTCTATAGTTCAGCTTTGGACACAGTTTCTTGGAGACAAAAACTTTTGTGATAAGACAGTTACAATTTTAATAACATCATTTTAAATATCATTGTATGTGAATTACGTACAACTAAATGTACATAGCCTTATAAGATTAACCTCTTTTAACAACTAAAGATTAGTAATCTTTTAGTTAAGGAACAATTAAGGAATTAAATTTATTTTAAAATATACATCAAATATGGTAATAGGAATGAAATCAGTGTGATCCTACATGAAATAGTAGAGCAATAAGTACTTATTTTATTAAAAAAAGGTTTATAAACAACTCTGAACTTACCTTGGCAAGTAATTTCCCGACTCCCTTGCCTTGAAAAATATCAGGCACAGTAGTATTGTAAAATGTAATGAGATTTGATGCTTCAGTATACTCAAGTCTAGCTTCATCTGAAAATTATCAGAATAACATTTATTGATCAGATATTTTACCTATAAGTACCTACTGAATATTTTTTTTTTCCATCGGTACTAAGTAATAATATTTCAATCTACAGAAACACAAATATAATAATTTATTACTTGAATTCTGGTTAACTGCATAATGGGTTTGAAGACACTTCAGGCAATATAAGTGATATAATGGTCATCATAAAATCATTATACCGTTAGCAATATTTGGGGCCTATATCCAGCAGTGGACGTCACTGATATGATGATGATAAAACCATTCATGCAAATAATGGATTGATAATAGCATTTAGAAAAAAAGTAAGAACACTGTTTAAAGCTGTTTAGTAATGGTTTCATACAAACCTAAAAGGTACAGAACAATTTAGGCACTTTTGGCTTATAAGACTGATGAAAAACTCATCTTAATGCAAACACTAATCTTTGGGTGCAAGGAATTAAGAATTTTCCATAGTTTTTATTACGCACCTGTTTTGATTCTCACAAGAAACTGTTGCTTAGCAACATCATGAATAACTTTCAATCCTTGAGTTGAAAAGGTTCTAAATGCAGATCGGGTTAACATTACAACAGAAAAGAATTAATGCCGCTTTGATAAGACAAAAAATTGCACAGTGTTTATTTCAATAAATAAACATTGTTTACAAAAATAACTAAACTATTATTATACTATTAGATATAACTATTATAGAATGACAGATCGTGAAATATGACATTTCACAGTGTTCGGTTCCCGGCACGGCCATTTGCGAATGTTTATGTGAATTGAAACGTTGGAGTCTGCTCCTCCTGCATTTATAAATACAAGGCTCTTACTTTATAATTTGGCGCAGTTGTATCATCAAAAATACTCATTTAACAAGATCAAATTAAAAATTTAAAAAAAACCCTGATCGATAAAAATAAACATAAAGAGAACTAGTTAAGACAAATCTAACGTTTACTAAAAGGTAGTTCAGAATTACGTAACAGCAGACCAGCTCAGTGGTTCCAGAAGACATTAGTGTTTCAAATGTCAGATCCCACTTAAGCTTGCAAGTAAACTGAGCATGTAACATTCCTATCACACCAACAAACGACCCTGAAGACCTGAACCGATTTCCACCAAACATGGTTAAGAACACTCTCGCTCGAATGATACACCTTTCAAACAAAAAAAAACAATATTAGAATCGGATCATCCGTTTGGGAGCTATGATGCCACAGACAGACATATACACATTTACACACACACACACAGTCACGTCAAACTTAGTATAACACCCCGTCATTTTTGCGTCGGGGGTTAAAAATATCCCCTACGAATTATGATATCCCCATAAGATCCTGATATCCACAGGCCACGTAGAAAAGCCGCGTTGGAAGCACGATACTTGGCCATGTATAACATGACTCCTAGTTAAATACTTTAAGGTTTTTAAGTCCTTTTGTGAGAGAATTGCGAACTCCACTGCGCTGGGGCCCCGCTTTCACCTTAGAAATTAAACTTCGAAGACAACTAGTGCAACTCCTACTGTTGACTTTGAAGCTGGGTCTCGGAGAATTACTTCTTGTGCCATTATGAGGGAGACATCGATATTTTCCGTCACCGAGGCCCTTCCCAGAAATACAAGCACGCAACCAATGATGTTATGTTATATCAAAAAAGTAAGTAATCTGTGCACGCAACGCAACGCACACCACAGCATCTAATAGAGCTAAAGGAGGCCTAAGTCCAAACCCTGTAGAACACCGCATGATAAAACTTGGCAACGGCGCCCGGCAGCAATGACATCGTCGGGCCCTAGACAGCAACGATATACTCTCATAATCACATCCACAGCCAAGCGTTTCTTAAATTAAAATTCCAACCATAGTAATCCGCCAGGTCTAGTTCCATGAGTCGTGCGAGACGCTTGGCAAACTTTCCTTATCTGTTTTACCTACTTTCTGCTCTTATATCTCAGTTTGTCAACTTATGACAGTACTTTTATGTGCACTGGTGTAGCGTAGCCTTATACAGAGCTAGAAAATAATCACTTTATTATATTAGATCATTTTGAGTTTTTGAAAGAACAGAACTATAATTTTGAAAGTTCCTAAGTTTAATTTGTTCTCTGTGGTAACTATCATCATTTTTCCGTATCTGTCAATGTCATAATTGGATACTTGAATCCCATTGGATAAAAGAAGATAATGTTTGTCGCAGGGCCAATGAACTATATTATTTAGGTATGAACTGACAATGACGTAGTCCTTGGAAACATACTTGGGTTGGGTGTTGTCCGGCTTGATGATTGTAACAACGCTAAACGTAATGATCAAACAGTTTTATTTGATTTTCTGACTGATACAATACGTTCGTATTCGTACTAATAATACTGATTTAAATATAGCGATGAAATTATGATGAGTGCTTTTGTGTTTTATTTATTTGTTTTGCTTAGTTATAGCATCACAAATTCTAATGGAGGTTAGTAACGAATATTTTCCTTACATTTTCTTTTTAAATTCGAAGTTGTTGTATGATGATTCATTAAATTAGATACTTCTTAATATAAATATAAGTAACTGATTACATATTTGATGTTATTTACAGTGAACCAGCCTGAATTCACTTTAAATAACATAACAAGTTAATGTTTATGGTTTACTTAATTCATATCCAATATTACAAACAATGTGTTGCCTCTGTACAGGAAATGAGTTCATATTATTGTTTTCAGAGTCTGTAAGATATTATTATGACTACGAATGTAATGAGCCACTTGTAGTGAACTCAAAATTAACTGCTACTTCAAGTTTAAGAGAACGGGGACCAGAGAATGCTAAATTATATGGTAAGTGTACTTTCTTTCTGTTTCATAAGTCATATACATCCATATTATTAGTTATATTCAACATCCAATAAACAGGGTCTTTTATTATTCAAGTTATAAAGTCACACTTTATAACTTAATTCAAGTATTCCAATAAGATAATTTTACCTATATTGTTGCTTGTCTTGCATGTGTTATAAGATACACATCCAACTCAAACAAATCTTTAATTAGTATGTAAAATTATTTAAATACAAATCCTAATAAGTAATATATTTTTTGTTGTGTGTGACAACCATAAATTTTTCTTAAAATAATATTTTGGGAATATGAAATTGTTTATATAATAATAAAAAAAACATATCTTTTAAAACCATTACTAAATAAAGTAAACCTGGTGTAGATAACTCAAAGATTATGAATAAAGGTTGAATATAGGTAGTAATATAATTTTACTGTGGAGAATCAGCATACTTTATTTATAATAATTTTGTTTTAAAACTACTATGTTTTTATATGAGAAGATAAATATAAATATCTCTTTTTTTAATGTTGTATGGCAATTTGTACTCATTATTTTTTAATACATTATATGTGAAATATGTAATATAAAAATATTATCTGTATTTGTTTACACCTAGTAAATACTATCAACATAATGTTATGGTTCATTTACATAGCTGTCAATAGTTCAATCAAACAAAGTTCTGAATAAAAGATTTAGCACCTTATTTATAAGTTATTTAACAAAAAAATATAAAAAAAAGTTATAAATAAATATATTGTTGAGATCAAGAGTTAACTTATGATAATAGTTTTACATATTTTCATAAAAAGTAAATTTAGTAAAAAATCAATCCACATTATTATTGCTTATGAAAGTTCACAATTTTGTTTGTGCTAGTATTAAGTGTATAGGTTTTTGTAAAAAGTTATCACTTTTGCCTTTGCTGCACAATTGATATGTGCTGATTCATGTTACTGTTCATGTTGTCATATTATTCTGCCATGCCTATATAATACAGAAAAATATGTTACTTTTTGCTTAAAAATGTTCCTTGATCTGGGCTAATTGATTTATAATTCACAAGGCTATAAAACTTCATTAATTATAATACTGGGCTAGCTACAACTGTGAATATGGATTAAATATAATATATTCTATGGATAATAGGTAAAATCATGAATCAGTATGTAACATAGTGCTGGAGAATGATGCTGTAGAAAATATTTATGGATTATTTTAGGAGCATAGATTTTTTTTTACTTTTTTTATTTCATGTCATACCATTATTTTTGCATGTGTGTGTGTTTTCGTAAGCTATTATTTCTATAGAATATTTTACTGCTTCTTAACCTGTGAATCGCATAAATAAAATTATGAATTCTAAATGGAGACTGAAAGTAACAGGATTCATTCGTCTGCAGGTCCGAATTCAATTTAAAACCATTTGTAACTGGACCTCAGTCGAAGAGCTTAATAGATACATTAGTACCAAAATGACGAGTTCAAATGTGAGATGGGCATTCAATGCAAAAGAATGGCAACCTACTTCAGATGAAATAAACAATGCTACAAGTTTTATTCAAGTAGAAGAGAAATCTCGTATAGGAAAATTTGTATTCCAAGATGATGCAAAGTCATCACTTGTTGGACGGTTAATGCTTAGGAAGTTTGTTCACGAAACAATGTCCATTCCTTACAACGAAATACGATTTACAAGAGACGATAAAGGCAAACCACAATTAGCAAATACGGGAGATGCACCCATTACATTCAATGTGTCGCATCAAGGAGACTATGTTGTACTGGCTGGTAACAGACATCTAAATATTGGCATTGATATAATGAAAATAGAACCGCCAGTAAATAAAAATATACCAGAATTTTTTCGACTAATGACAAGACAATTTTCTAGCTCCGAATGGTCTACAATATACAGCTTTCCTACTGAGTTAGAACAGATCGCGTGCTTCTATCGCATTTGGTGTCTCAAAGAGAGTTATGTAAAGAACACAGGGTTTGGTATAACTGTCCCTCTAGTTGATATAAGTTTTCATATTAGCACACGCAATCTCAAAGTGGGGAGGTTAGTGACTGATACCAATTTATATGTGAAGAATGTTCATAAAAAAGAATATGTTTTTGAAGAAACATTGTTGGATGATAAACATGCGGTTGCGGTTTCTTTGAAAGTTGGAGAAAATGGGCAATATGATCCAGCTTTATACACATTCTTGACGTTTGAAGATATAGTGAAAGACGCGCAGCCATTACACGATGTGGATACCCAATTTACATCTGATTTTATGCTGAAGCAGATTAAAAACTTCTAGGTTTAACATTATGTTATGACATATTTTTAACTCGAATAGTAATCCTAGTTATTTAGCAATATGTTAAAAAAAATTGGTACGATTTTTATAGGGGTATAATCTTGTTACGTCTTAGTTTTATGGTAATTCAGGATAGGGTTTAAGTATGTATATTTAATGTTTTATTTAGGCAAAGGCAAATAAACAAATTTGGAAAAAATACAAATCTTATTTCCAACTAACAATCTACTAACCATGTAATAAAGCAAAAATCCCTTAAATAAAAAAGAGAACATTTTCCCCACACCAAAAAGGTTTGAACGCATGGACGGCATCGGAGAATGATTTCGACCAGCAGCTGGTTATTGACCTCGGTAGTGTAAAGAACATTACGAGAGTCGCTACACAGGGACGCGCCCATTCACAGGAGTTTGTTCAAGAGTACCATATAAGCTATGGCTCAAATGGGCTGGACTATGTTCAATACAAAGCTGCAGGAGGCGAAGTTAAGGTAAAGACTATGAATAAAAATAATACGACTAACAGGTTGAGAGGTTTGCATGAGTTTTCAGCTAATTTATGAGTGTAGTGTTTTAGTTTGGTAGCTTAGATTTGAGTGGGAGTTTAATGGGAGCTTGGACACAATAAGCAGATGATATAGGAATATGTTTGATATTAAAAGAACGATTTCTCAGCTATTGGTATCAAGTTGCTTAGCTGGTAAAAGCACGTCTGTGATTTTATTTAAACTTTTTTGTCAAACATGTTCTGATATTATTACACACCTCACTTATGCTATTTTCTGTCTATTCTATTTCTATCATCTTTGTTTAGGGTTGAGTCGTCGTCCTTAGCCGGGTAAAGTAATCATTCTGGAATAATTATTTTTAATTTTCGTATTTATCTTCTACGTTGGCTAGTATCGAGAAGGTTTCACTTTACCTATAGTGGGGTTTTTATACTTCTGTTTCGTTTTTTGCCAAGTGCTATTTTATCAAAATTTCACAAAAATATAGCAGGCCTGTTGACTTGTATTGGTTAAAAGCAAATAAATCAATGTTATTATTAAAAAAAGTCATGTGGGTAACTTCCCACGATTGCTTCCTAATCGCAGCAATTCGTCACACATTATGTAACCATGGTGTTGTTAGTATAAAATATCCGACATACCCCTCAGAATACCCCTTGAAATAGGGTGCATACTATTGTAACATAAATATTATTTTTTCCACGCATTATTGCACTTGCATTATTACCGACTCAAAATAATTTGTACCACCTTTCCGAATGATCTTTTTGCGACAGATAACTGCTGATAAATGAAAAAAAACAGACTGTTATTGTTTACACAGTCTTTTTTCTCAATCGCTAACCAAATGCTAACCAAATACAAAGTTAGCAGTGTACTTATTTGAATTGCAACTCGTCCATTCATTTCGCATCAGTTATATGAAATCCTGTCATGGAATCTGACCTCCATCCTTTCATTAAACAAATGTAACTGTTTTTCATTGTATAATACGCTATGTGACGTATAATCATTTATATCACTAGACAGTATTCAGTCTGATATTGTAGCTGCATCGAGTCCTCAAATATGGTTGTGAATATACTTTATAAAACATTAAGCTAATGATTTTCTTCTGAATTGTGTCGGCTTTTCGCAATAGTATGTCTTGGTGTATAGTATACTTAGACGTCGTCTTATTGATAAGGTTGCGTGGGTGATTGTACCTATTATGTTTAAAACACTAGTCTTTGTACAAAAGTCATAACAAGCGCCGAACAAATCACACTCGGTTTACTTATTTGTGACCAAACACGAACCGATAATATTATTTAGAATTGAAAATCACCAGCTCCTATTCAGTTATTAGAAATAACTACGTACCCCATCTTGCCAGGTGGGATAACCTGGTGGTAAGATACATTAAAAAAAAATGGAGTCCCTCACTCTCAGTCTATTTATATAATTTTCATGATAGACAAACAAACTAATAGGTAGGTAGGTACTTATAAATACTAATTCTTGAACTGTACCATATTTATTTCTTTTAACCTCTTATCTGTAAATCTCAAGGTGCTTGTCTATAGATGGATAACACTACTAATCAAAATAAAAATACAATATAACAATACTAATCATATACCACAATGCAGCTAGAGTTGATTATTTACTGTGTATTAACAAATGATATCAAGAGACACAGTTATCGGAAAGCGAATTGAACCCTTGATAGAACTCCATATCTTTCGCGAGTTACTATTTAACTGACCTCATTACTTTGAACGATATTAAACTGTATCTTTAAAATATACCTTCAATGTTATGAAGTTCAAGTAATAACAATTTAGCTGAACATAACATCAACTCTAGCTGCACAGATTTCTCTAGCACATAAAACTAACATACAAATAACGGTGAAGGGACGTCAGCATGGACGGCACAGGAGAGTTCCTACTACCAGCACTTGACGGTGAACTTCATCAAGAGGCAGGAGCTGCGAGGTATCGCCACTAGAGGGCGGTACGCCACCGATGAGTATGTCACGGAGTACATGCTCCAGTACTCTGATGATGGCGAGAGTTGGAGGCCGGTCACCAACTCTGAGGGGTATTCGCAGGTTGGTTTATGGATTTCGGTAGGTTATAGGGCATGCAATATCGGAAGGTTCTCAATTCCGGAACTGACTTTCGATACTGGAGGTCTAACTCCGGAATTCCGGAGCTAGTTCCGGAACTGGTAATTTTAGAATTTCTTTAAATTAAAAGAAGAGGCAGTTGTTTACTTCTAAATATTCACTAAGAATTTGAACATGTTTGGTAATTTATATCCCTTATTATTGTCATTTTAAGCCGTTAAATTAAGGCAAGACTTAACTAACTCATTGTTCTTGTATAATTACATTTTGCCAGAGAATGAACTTTGTACTTGGTTACTTATTTGGCCAGCACAGAAAAACACTTTCATTCTCCACACTGGTTAGCAGAACACAAAAAATATTTGTAAGCTTCTGTCAGATACTCGCCATCGCGTACATTAGAAAATTAGTCGAGAGATCTAATTCTTTATAGAACTGCTATTGTGAAGTTCTAAAGACGATAAAAGATGCTATTACGGAAAGTTGTATTTCCACCAACAAAAAGTCGGACGGAAAGAGCCGAGTGTGTAGAAAGAGTAGAAATGAGCTCGCTCCTACCTCGAAAACGGAGCGGAGTAAACACAATTTTAAAAACGCTGTTGGTGGAAACAAAAACCTATTTTATTTAAAAAAGTACGTTCCGCTTTCTCATTTTTCTTTCGCGGTAGAAAACGTTAATGAGAACCAAAACAAACTTGTGTCTGATATCGAAAACATACTTAGTTTCGAATTGGGGTCGGCTAAATCTAGTCCGATTCAACCCCTCGAAGACACAGGTTGGCGCGTTTACCGCTAAAAAATCTCCATTCATCGAGGATATTCACTTCAAAGGCGCTCCCCTTGTTACCAAGCCGTCTATTAAAATCCTGGGTGTCAGCATTTCGAGCGAAGTTCAGTTTCGCGATCATTTGGAGGTAAAGCTAAATTAGCTTCGCAAAAGCTGGGTGTGCTCGATAGAGAGGGTCAGTATTTTACGCCAAACCATCGCCTACAACTCTACAAGGCTCAGGTTTGGCCACATCTCGAATACTGTTCCCATCTCTGGGCTAGAGCACCCCAGTCAACTCCTTCAATTGACCTTATACAAAGAAGGGCGGCTCGAAATTGTTGACGATCAGGTGCTCTCTAGTCGGCTCGATTATTTAGCTTTGCGGAGAGATGTAGGGTCTCTTTGCATTCTCTACCGCATTTATCACGGGGAGTGTTTTAAGGAGTTGTTCTGGACATTGCCCACAGCTGAATTTCTCCACAGAACCACTCGCAATCGACTGTCCTACCATTGTCACCTTGATGGTTGGCGGTCATCCACTGTGCGATTTTCGCGAAACTTCCTACCGCGAACAACTGTTTTGTGGAACAAGCTCGCTGCGGCGATATTTCCGGACCGTTACGACTTGGGGAGTCAACTTTTAGAGTTCTATACGACTTCGCAAGTTGTCTCAACTCATAGAGCTGGTCTGTTCGTATAGTTTAATTAAATTTAGCCGTAATAGCGTTGCATTATGGCACAAGCAACATTACGATAACTCACAAGCCAAATAATGGAATGTAATGCAGGTATTATTTAATAATATCAAAAAATGATGAATACCGGAATTCCGATATTACTCCTCTCAATTCCGGAATTGAAAAATCAGTAAAATTGTCACGGAATTCCGGAGTTACGGAATTCCGGAACTCCGGAATTGCATGCCCTAGTAGGTTATGTGTTTGCCACACTATTATCTTTATGCGGACAAGACTGTGCATCAAAACGTAGAGTAACTAACATATAGGTTGTATTATATTAAAAGACTCAGAACGCAATGATATAATTTTATTGCTCTCTCTTTTTTTTTTGGAAATTTAAATGTAGTCGATCAAGATGTTCGTGTTACAAAGTGTTATATCAACCTGAGGGTGTCTTTAAACCATTAAATCCTACTGATTGGAATTACTACTAATCAGACATTATTTTCGCCAGAGAAGAAAAACTCCACAGTAAACGTTAAAATTGGTCGCATCTTACAGTGAAGTTGCTACTGTGGATGTCTTCTTTATACGATCATAAGAAATATTACTGTAATAAAGATTTTAGTTTACCGAGTTTAATACTTCTAGCTAAAGTATGTTTTGATCGTAAATCTAAATTTGTATGATTTATAATGACAGAACGTTCAAATATTTACTTTACATCTGTGTTTGTACATATGAATATGCAAATTCGAACTTTATGTTAAGACTAATAGAGCTCAAATCTCGGCAGATGTTCGAGGGTAATCAGGACGGGAATACTGTGCAGAAGAATGAATTTGAAGTGCCTATAATAGCGCAGTACATACGGATAAATCCTATGAGATGGCGCGACAAGATCTCTATGAGAGTAGAGGTGTACGGATGCGATTATGGTGAGTATTTTTATGACTGCTAAGGCTAAAAAGTCTACGTCTTATTAGAACTTTTATTTGACTTGGTATTTCAACTCAAGTTGATCAAACTGCCTCGCTGGAGTTGTTGTGGCGGAATGCAGCTGCTGCTTGGTCGTGGTTTCGAAACCCACTCACGACCATGTATGGTAATGTCACTAATGTCCAGTTCAAAAGTTGTATTAAAAAAAAATTAAGATCTTGTCACGACGTCGACACTCTAGGCTAGGGCTAGGACTTTATAAATTACATGTACCTGTAATTTATAAAGTCCTAGCCCTAGTCTAGAGTGGCTTACTCTAGCCTATAAGCCACAGAAAAAGTCCCTATTTAAACCTTGTAACTTATCCAACAAGCTTTTATCGCCATAAAAACTTTTAGTCTTCAATAAAGACTTATAAACTATTATTATAAACCATAAAATATCTTGTCATTCCAGTTGCGGACACTCTATATTTCAACGGTTCATCGTTAGTCAAGATGGATCTCCTCCGCGATCCTATATCGGCTTCAAGAGAGGTGATTCGCTTCAGATTCAAGACCAGTACCGCATCAGGTGCCCTCATGTATTCCAGAGGCACGCAAGGAGACTATCTAGCTCTGCAGTTGAGAGATAATAGATTAGTACTGAACATTGATCTCGGTGAGTTTTTACGTTTTCATTGGAGTATTTAGTTTGTTTGTTTGCAAGGGATTATGTCAGAACTCCTAGTCTGAATTTAATGATTCTGTTTGTATTGTATCCTACTAATATTATAAACGCGAAAGTTTGTGTTTCACGCATAAACTACTGAATGGATTTTGATGAAATTTGGAATATAAGCAGTTTAGGGCGTAGAATAACATTTAAGCTACTTCTACAAAGCGGGTGAAGCTGCGGGCTAGTAGTTTAATATTTATGCAAACAAAGATCTTTGCGTAGTGTAAGAATACTCGGTGTCTTTATCTTATCCCATAGGTATAGCAAAGTAAATATTAATTTTACCTCTCTGGAGGAGGCCTGTCTTGCCTTCGGATACTGCATAGGCTGTTATGATTATGACACAATATTGCATTGAGCGGGAAACTCATCTGATAATACACTATATCACATAAACCACGGAAGACTAATTTTAATCTGAATCATATTTTTTTTAATTTAATAATTTTTAAATTTCTCCGTGTGGTGACGGAGTAAGAATACAATATGTCACCACCCCATCTCATTCCATGGGTGTCGTAGAAACCGACTAATGGACTATCCGTGAATATTACCTTTACAAAGACAGAAGGAAAACTTGCAATTAAACCCTATACCAATCCGTCTGACCAGCGTGGTATTAGTAGGCCAAGTATCCCTCCGTCACAGGAGGAGGCCTGTCCCTGCAGTGGGACATCAATAGATTGTTATTATATTTTTTAAAAGATTATTGTATCATTGTTTTACTTATTATTTGTACCCGCAAAATTGAACATCCACTATAATTTTTTGTTCTTTCCAACAGGTTCAGGCACAGCAACATCTCTATCCGTGGGCAGTCTACTAGACGACAACATATGGCACGACGTGGTCATTTCCCGTAGCAGAAGGGAGGTGATCTTCTCTGTTGACAGAGTCATCGTGCAAGATAGAATAAAGGGAGAGTTCTCTAGGCTTAACCTTAACAGAGCTGTGAGTAATATTGTTTTTATCTACGTGTATTTTTAGGGTAACACAGTTATTAGGTTGCAAAGCGGTGTTTGTAGTTGGCCGAGCACGGGGTCGCAGGTTCGAATTCCACGCGAAACGTAAGACAGAGCTCGATTACCTACTGCGGGAGTTTTTTTTTAAAAGATAAGCAAAATATAGTTTCCTGCGAAAAAAGGCAATAGTGGAAGTAATATAAGGATCTATTAGTAAAACATCCTAATAGCAGTACTACAACCCATCACTGACTTCTACATTTCATTGTTATACAATAATGACTCTTATTGTTACAGTTTTACATAGGCGGCGTGCCAAACTTCCAGGAAGGTTTAGTGGTGAACCAGAACTTCACAGGATGCATAGAGAACATGTACTTGAACGCTACCAATGTGATACAAGACTTGAAGCAAGGCTACGAGACGGGGGAACCTTTCAAGTTCCAGAAAGTCAATACTCTTTATGCTTGTCCTGTAAGTTTTTTATTGCTTTTATATTATTGAGGTTAAAAAAAAATAGTATCTTTTATTGGATGTATATGTACTAAAAATAATAGCTAAGAAAAGAATAATAGTCCTAAGGTTAACCTTAGGACTATTCTATAACTCTTACAAAGATGAGGAAATCTTTTTCTGCAAATCGGATAAGCAAATACCGTGTTGGTGGCAATTTTGCTTGCATTTTTTTGCAAAGACAATAACGAGATATTTTCGGAGTCAACTATAACTACACCTATGGGATGGGATTGAAGTGTAATATATTGTATTTTTAATCTATCATGTCAGTATCAGCCTTTCTCATCCCAATGCTGGGCAAAGGCCTCTCCCCCTGACTTCCACATATTTCGGTCCATGGCCAATGCAGGCCAATGCTTCTATTTCTATGTTTCTTACTAATATTTACATATTAATATTTCAGGAGCCCCCCGTAGTACCTATAACGTTCCTGAAGGAAGGCTCGTACGCCAAGCTGCGAGGGTACTCCGGCGGCAACACGCTCAACATATCATTAGAGTTCAGGACCTATGAGAACCATGGACTGCTTATATACCACAAGTTTAACACTGAAGGACATGTTAAGGTATAACTAACAATTATAAGCAATACTTTACTTGATAATTTACTTTACCTTTAGTTTTTTTTCATTTTTTTTTTATTTATTGTTTTCTTCTATCTGCAATCAGCCTTCAGCTTTAATCAGATTATTTGTATTGAAGCAGTTAGGAGTATTTTCGTATCCAATGATACGTCATCTCATTTTTATAAGTAATGGTCACTTTGGTTAGATAATTGACGCTATTGGTTTTCTTTTAAGCCTGTGCATTGAGTTCCTTGACTCTAGTAAATCAACTGCTAATTGGTTCTTATGATTTTGTAGTTTTAGCTTATATGCTTCACAGGATCGCTGGACATCCTCTTTTATCTTGGGAATGTTGAGGTATTCGTGTATCTCACAGTTTTTAGTTAACGCACTATTTTGGAATCGCTGTATTGTTTCTATATTAGAATGGCTAGCTGAACCCCACAGTTCTATGCCATAAGTCCATATAGGTTTTATTATGGCTTTGTATATAAGAATTTTGTTTTCTAGACTAAGTGATGACTGTCTCCCTACTAGCCAGTTTATTCCCTTTAATTTTAAATTAGCTTGTTGTCTTTTGGCTTTTAAATGATCGTGCCAGGTAAGCCTTCTGTCTAGATGCATGCCTAGATATTTGACTACTGTTTGGTGGGGTAAGAAGGTTCCATTGAGTTGTACTGGTGGACAGTCACCTTTTCTATTAGTAAATGTAATGTTGGTTGACTTTGCAGCACTGGTTTTAATTCGCCACTTTTTGAACCATAATCCAATATCGTCTAGGTGCTCCTGTAATTTTGATGATGCTTTTATTTTGTCTTTTTCACACGATAGGATTGCCGTATCATCAGCATAAGTCGCCGTGATTATTTGTTCAGAGGTTGGCATGTCAGATGTATATATAGTATACAGGATGGGACCTAGTACAGAACCCTGAGGCACTCCAGCTTTTATGTCATATAATGACGAGAAACAGTCTTCACATCTTACTTGGAACAATCGATCCTGCAAATATGATTTCAGGACCATGTATGCTGGGTGAGGTAGACATGTTTTTAGTTTACATAAGAGGCCCTTATGCCAAACTCGGTCAAACGCCTGTTGAACATCCAGAAATACAGCCGAGCAGTATTCTTTTCTTTCCATTGCTTGTCGGATTGTGTGGGCTACTCTGTGTATTTGCTCTGTTGTTCCGTGTTGAGCTCGGAAACCAAATTGGTGGTCAGGTATTATTTTTTGTTCTTCAAGGATAGGAAGCAAATGCTGTAGTAATATTTTCTCAAATAACTTGGACAGAACAGGCAAGAGGCTTATGGGTCTATACGACGATACCTCGGTTGGTGGCTTTCCAGGTTTACAAGTCATATTTATAACTGAAATTTTCCAGGCCAATGGAAAGTAATGCAGTCTAAACACTGCATTAAAGATAATCGTCAATAAGACAATTCCCTTTTTCGGGAGTTGGTTTAAGATTTCTGATGTGATCAGGTCGAATCCAGGTGCCTTCTTTTTCTTTAAATGTCTTATGGTTTTCCTGACTTCAGCTGGAGTACACAACTTTAATGGTAAAGACATTTGCTGAGCACTATTGAGAACTTTATCAACTTCCTCCTCTGGAAACATGTCATCAGGTTCATTTGGTTTAAAAACTTCATTTAAGAATTTAGCAAAGTGTTCGGCTTTATCAGCAGGCTTCCTTATCCAATTGCCATTTGATTCTTTCAACGGAGGCAATTGTTCTTTGGGTCTTTTTAACTTTTTAGTGATTTTCCATAGAGAATAGTTTTCTGCCTTATATGGTGATAGGGTTTTTAGTTTGTCCTGAAGTGTGGTGTTTGTATTGTCTAGGAGCATTCTCTTTAGTTCTTTTTGTGCTGTGTTAAGTGCCCTCTTATCTTGTGTATTTCTGCTTGTGTGCCATTGACGTCTCAATTTTCTTTTTTTAGCTATCATTTTCCGAATTTCCGAAGTATAATCCTGATTTTTTTGACTGTAATCTAGTTGTGGTGTCGACATCCAGGCTGCTGCTTGAAATAATTTGTTCGTATACCAGACAGCTCTTTCTATGTCATCTTCTGTTTTTAGAGATAGGTGCAAGTTTATGTTTTCTTCTAAATATTCTCTAAATGCTTCCCAGTCGGTCTTACTATTGCTTAAATGCTCTTTTGGTTCTTTCAATATTACTGTACTACTTAGTGTGCATATCACCGGTATATGATTGGAACTACTGTCCAGACAGGATTCCAGTTTACAGTACAGACCTGACATTCCTTTGGTAATGAAAAAGTCAATGAGATCGGGTATTTTATTTGGATCTGTTGGCCAGTGAGTCGGTTCACCTGTAGATAAGGCACTCAATAGATTCTTGTCCATAGCTTTTTTCAGCTCTCTACCTCTTGTAGTGGTCAGTCTGGAGCCCCAGAATGTATTTTTGGAGTTCCAATCCCCTCCAGCAATATATCTGTTGCCAATTGCTTCAAAGAAGTTTGTAAACATCTGTTCGTCAATTCGATGTCTAGGTGGACAGTACACAGCAGCAATATTTAGTGGACCTTCCCAATCATCAATTGATATAACAGTAGCTTGTAGATATGCTTGCTTAAAGTGAGGAAGCATGTGATGTTTAATATGTTGCCTTATTATAATTGCAGTACCGGCATGGGACGTTCCATCAGGGTGGTTGGTGTAGAATATGTTACATCCCTTTATAGCTGTCTTTTTTTCATCAGTCATGTGTGTCTCGGAAATTAGTAGAATGTCAATATTATTATGATAGATGAATAATTCTACTTCATGCTTATTAGGGGGTAAGCCATTTATGTTCCAAGCAGCAATGCGTAAGTATTTCATTTATTATATTGGGCTATTATAGTCGTTAGGAGACCCATTAAAGTACCTAATTGTTGGATGAGAATATCTATCTTCTCTGATTGTTTAATAATTATTTGCTCTAGCAAATTTGTTGGCTGAGATTGTGTGGTCTCTGGTCTCTTGTCCCATGAACTAACATTTTTGGGATTTGATTTGGTGGATGACTGTTGTCGAGCAAATTTGCTTGGCTTGAGTTCGGGGAAATCGCCGTTTTCAAAAGTAGGAACTTTTTTTGCAGTTTGTTGAATAGATGTTGTATCTTTATGGCGAATTGGATGTATGTTTTTCCTTGCACGTATCTCCTTATACACTTGGCAGCCCTTATAGTTTGCAGGATGTTCCCCAAGACATAGCGTACATGTGGCAGGCGTGGTTCTGTCTTTTTTAGGACAGTCTGTCGTTTTATGTCCTTCTGCACATTTGACACACCTATAAGGGCGCATACAATTGTTCTTCGTATGTCCATATTGTTGGCATCTTGTGCATTGTGGAATATCGTTAGTCTTACGTGGGTCAGCGATCTGGACTTTAGTGTGATATATGTATTTTATGTCTTTGGCTTTTAGGTTATTTAGACTAGGTTCCATATTTACGAAGAACATATTCAGTGGTCTTTTGTTTCTTCTAGATACCGCACATATAACTTCGCCTCTGATTGTATTGCCCGTTCTTTCTATTTCTTCTATAATGGCTGACTTAGGTGTTGTATGATGTAAATTTTTGATTACAATTCTACAGCATTTTTCACTTTTTTGTGTGAAAGTATGACCAATTAACCCATTCTTACGAATGATATCAATTAACTCTTTATATACTTCTGTTGTCTGTGACATTAGTCTTAGCTGGTCTCTATTGGTAATTTTATAGGTATAACCATCTTTTGGTACAGATTTGGTCAATAGTTCTGTAAGTTTTGACACATCTTCTATACCATAAAGAATTATTGGCGGTGGTTTTCTGATTTTTTGCGTGGCAGGTTGATTTTCTATAGGGTCATCGGTTAGATCTATTGGCAGTCCACTGTAGCTGTTTGAAGTAATAACAGGGCTCTTTGTTAGGTTGTCTAACGTGCGTGGTGGGCTAGATAGTTTTTTCCTTTTTGGATTACGATGGGTAGGTACTCTTTGCCATGTGGGAGGGGAGTTGGATTCTTCACTTGATGGTTGTTGTGTGGCTGTGTTTCTGGGCAAATCTGCCGCGGTTTGCAAACTTTCTACGGGTTTACTACCCAATGAGTTGCTTCTAGGCCTAGTGACAAACAGACTGCGATGAAAGGCCTGCTGTACGAATTTTTTGCTGCCAGTAGCATTCACTTTAATGGGAGCCTGGTCGCCTACTTCCATTAAGTCTTCGGTTACCAATTTCACACTCTCCGACCCGGATATCGGAGAGCGCCGGGGGTTAACCGGTTCGCATGACAGGACACAATCTTCATTTTCTGACATTTCATATTTAGTTAGGAATTTACTAATAACACTTTCCCAAGGCGCTATTGTCACTTTTTTTTTGGATATTTAGTCCAGAAGGCTCGTGATAGCCTCTTCCACCAGTTTCCTGGTGGGTTTTATGGTTATACCGCCATTGCTCGGTCGCCAGAGCCTCGTTTGTTATCTAGCAGGAGGCACCACGGGACCATAGGCCCCGCCGTCTGCTATTCATACGAACCACAGACGCGTGCAGGTGAGGTTGACAGTTGGGTTGGCTAGATGTTATTGCCTTCTACCCCCTTACCTTTAGTTAAAGTTTTAAATTTAAAAATGGGAGGCAAACGAGCCAGCAGGTCACCTGATGGTAAGTGATCACCGCCGCCCGTGGACACCCGCAACACCAGAGGAATCACAGATGCGTTGCCGACCTTTAAAAAGGGAGGGCGCTCGTTTCTTGAAGCTCCCCAAGTCGTAACGGTCCGGAACAACTGCAATTGAAATATTTAAAGTTTTAATTTTCACAATTATTTTTTGTTTATATAGGTATACATAGAAGAAGGCCGAGTAAAAGTGGAGCTAGAAACCCCAGGGTCACCTAAAGTGAAGCTAGACAACTACGCGGAGGAGTTCAACGACGGTCGCTGGCACGCGCTCATGTTGACTATGGCCACAGACTCGCTCACTCTCGCCATAGACTACAGACCTGTCAAGACTACCAAGAAGCTCAGGTTTATGACCGGAAGCACTTATTATATTGCTGGTAATGTATTATTTTAATTCTTTTTATTTTATTTACTACAATAATATTTGCTTGACAAAACTTAACTTCATCATAACAGCCCATTAATGTCCCACTGCAGGGACGGGCCTCCTCCCGGAACGGAGGGATACTTGGCCTACTAATACCACGCTGGCCAAACGGATTGGTATAGGGTTTAAATTCAAGATTTCCTTCTTTTTATTTCGTAAAGATAATATTCACGGATTTACGACACCTTACCTTAGTCGTCGGTTTTTACGACACCCCTGGTATAAGATGGGGTGGTGACATATTGTATTCATACTCAGTCACCACACGGAGAGAACTTAGAAACTTAACTTAATATACATAAAAACGCATCCTGTTATAACTATAATATGTAGATCCCACAAACAATCGTCCTGCATAGGATTCAAAACCATGACCTTAAGCATCAAAGCAGTTTATATAGGCCATGACTAAATTTGGAAAAGGAAAAAAAAAGAACAAAAAAAGGAATAGTTACTTTAGCAATATATGTTATCACAGCAGCCAGTTATACCTCATCATGTAAGCAGGAAAACATTGCCTACCATGATATTAGGACGGCGTGGTATCGGGTAATATTGTATGTCAAGTTTTGCTGTAAAGCAGTTCATTAGTCACCTTTTAAGATACCTTCGCGATGATTCGAAGATGTCTGGTATTCTTATGATTTATGTAATAAATTAATTCCTTTCTAGGCGGTAAGGCCCCCCCGCGCGGTTTCATCGGCTGTATGCGCAAAATAGCGGTGGACGGTAACTACAGACTGCCCACAGACTGGAAAAAGGAGGAGTACTGCTGTCAGAACGAACTCGTCTTTGACGCTTGCCAGATGATTGACAGGTGAAATATATGCTACTTTTTAATTTTGTTTATATAGAATTGATTTTTATAAATTTGTTTTGGTTTGAACTAGCAGTCAAACGGATATGGGATGCTTAAACAGGCTTTTATATTGCCTCGACTATTAAAAAATAAATATTCTTGCACTATAAATCGGGCCGTGTGTTACGGGAATTTTTTCAGAAAATTAGTAACTATAGTGTATTCACGGAGACGAGTTAGTAGAGCGCTATCTCACTCACACAATTTTTTAATTGCGATTGGTCAGCGATAAACGCTAAGGCGGTGTACACAGTACGAGTACTTTTTAGTCTACTCATACTTCCCGTGCTGTGCAGACGTGCTCATACTTGTGACTGTATGCTCGACTTGTGAACCGGCTGGTGTATTGGATTTTATAATTTATTAATGAACTAACGACTGGCTTGAAAACACCTTCAGGTGTGCATTTTTTTTTAATAAATGGTCCATGGTAATTTTTAAGCATCGCAGGTGTGCTAATGACCCGTTTATTGTTCTTTTGTCATAAATGAGCATTACCATAGTAAAATACTATTTCCCAATTTTGGTATATTAAACTGGTGCGCTACATCCATTGTTATTATTATCATTAAGTTATTGTTATATTCTCATTGTTGAAACACGTGTTTTATAACATTTTTATATTCTTGTTGAGAGTGAGGATGAGGATGGAGGATGGAAGGTGGTCTAAATATGTTTGAGTCGAAGAAACAAGGCGATTATCACAAGGAGATGAATGCCGAAGAATTTGAAATTTTTTTTTTTTTTTTAGAAAAGACAACTCCCGCACTAGGGATCATGCCCTGTGTCGCGGGGACCTTTTACAAACATCAATTAACGGACACAAAGAACACCCAGACCAGGACAATAATTTGTGGATCTCACAAATTATTGTCCTGCGTGGGGATCGAACCCACAACCTCTTGCACGGCAGCCGCTTGCGCTACCGTCGCGCCACCAAGGTCGTAAATTTGAAAATTGGTTTAGAGAAGTTTTAAATAAGCTAGATGATAATTCTGTGATAGTCATGGATAACGCTTCTTATCACTCTAGAAAAATAGAGGGAATCCCAAAAGGCCAATTTAAAAAAACAGGATACTTGTAATTGGTTACGAGAAAAAAATATTAGCTATAACGCTGAAATGTTAAAACGTGAATTATTAAATATCGTTAAAAATCATAGACCGACCATACGACGCTTGCATTATAGACGAAATGTCAAAATCACAAACCAAAACTGTATTGAGACTGCCGCCGTATCATTGTCTCGAATTCTCCTCAATTTATCCTCGAATTTATTTCTTTCCTTCATATCCATCAGATACCCATAAAAAAATCTATCAAATTAATGTCTCTCAATTTATACGACAGACGAAGCCGCAGTAATAAACTAAGCGAACTTTTAAGAAGCGCAGTGTGAACGCACATTTACATTTCTAAGGATTTGTTAACGCCCACCGACCCTAGAAAAGTATTTTTTGTCCTTGTCATTTGTATGATAATGTGCGATAAAGAAGGCGCTATACTAACTCGTCTCCGTGAATACACTATAATTAACGATATAGGTCCGAATCGCTAACCTCGTGCACGTCAAAAACAAATGTATAAAATTGGATATAAAATTTCTCTTGTTGTTTATTAAAGATAGCTCAGAATCGTCAAGAAGTCCATCATAAAAAAGTAACTGTCATACACATAACATCATAACAAGACCTGCTTGACAGTTGTCTAAACGAAAAAGAATAAAACATATGATGAAATAAATAAATAAATAATCCTCACACATTCACACAACGCCATGTAGTCGCAAACTAAGCAGAGCTTGTACGATCAGCAGCAAAGAAATCTAACCCCCTTTAAGAATATAACAGCGCGCTAAAGGGGTTAGATTTCTTTGCAGCTGACTGTACTATGGGATATAAATAAATATATATTGTATGTTCCAGATGTAACCCGAACCCGTGCGAGCACGGAGGCGTGTGCACGCAGACGGCGGACGAGTTCACGTGCAACTGTCAGGGCACCGGCTATGCGGGCGCCGTCTGCCATACTTGTTAGTATCGACACATTATTTACTTTACTGTTAACATTATCTTGTGTATTTTTAGGCTGATAGCAGCCCAATCATTGTAAAAATATACTATACTATATTCGTGGTTTCTGAGGTGCTATTAGGCAATATGAACTAGTTAATGCTAATAAATAATAAAATAGGTTAAATGGTAAGGTTAACGTTAGTTTAGAATTATGTTAAAGTGGAATACAATCTGGATTCTCCGAATATGTACGAAAGAGTGGGTTATTACGGGACATGTAACTGTTTCTTGTCTTCCAAACACTTGACGATCGAGTAGGTACACTAAGGAGAAATTGACTTCATTTGGCGAAACCTAAGTAAACGTGTCACTAACTCATCTTCTTTTATCAAACTTAAAAAAGTAACAGAAAACAATATGTTACTTTTTAAGTTACACAGCCTGTTTAAGACTCTGTCTGAGTATTAATTTACGATTTAAAAGCTGCTAATATGTAGTTTGAAATTAGGAATAAAAATGAGTTTGCCTTGGCGACATAGTCAGACCTTTGTTTTAAAATGTGTGATTTCTCCACAGCAACTCATCCCCTTTCCTGCCAAGCATACAAAAACGTTCAAGCTGTATCACGTTCAGCAGAAATACATATAGATGTTGATGGATCAGGACCGCTGGCTGCCTTCCCTGTTACTTGTGAATTTTACAGTAAGTTAATAAACTAAATTAATTTTGAAGATTTACTCAGTTTCAGTTTCTTTATTTTTCAACATAATGTTACAAAATAACAGCTTATTGACGTCAGTTTAAAACTACTTAGTCTAAGTTTACATATTAAAAGTTTTCCAAACTTTACCACCGGTTCCAAGGCGCTAGTAGAGAAGAAGCGGCGTAACAAACTCTAAAGCAGCATTTTTTAGACGTCTCTATAATTTTACAACAATTTTGTAACTGTAACAAAGTGCTGCAACCATTGTATACCATATAAAAACTAAGGATTGCACTAAAGGAACAATATAAATTTTTAAATATCTTAAACTAGAAGATTCGTCCTGTAGGTAGTACACAAAAGTGGGAGCACCAAATCACACTTATAAAGTTTTCTAGTAATAAAAACGTCGCTCAACTACTTTCAAATGCTATTGTAGATAGGCCCTTAGTGATGATCAAGAGGTACTTTTCTTAAGTAGCGATGTTTCATTAAAATACCTACATCGCTATTCTAAAACCTTGTTTGTTCAGTTGACTTTGGCAAATGATTTGGGTTAGGATTGGGTGGCGACTATTTTTATTATTTATAACATTCTTAAGAAATTTATAAATTATTGAAGAAATTAAGACTTTCAAATATGATTTTTTAAATATTCTAAACAACAGTCAAAAGAGAACAAAATGACAATCAAAGTGGTAATGACCTTGTTTCAAAACTGTTTTGTAGAAAATTAGAACCATACACTTGGGTTATAGAGAATTTCCAAAAATTACTGATTACATAGTTTACAATCAATTAATTAGCCTATCCCAGTCTGCTCCTGGCCATAGGTCTCTCCCAAAACGCGCCACTGAACACGGTCCTGCACCTTGTGTATAAGTCTGACCCAGCGACCTTATTGATGTTGTCATTCCTAGCTGGTGGCCGTTTTACACTAAGTTTTCTTTCTCTTCAGCTCTCCACTCTAGGACACCTGTTTTCCAATGATTAATTGAAAGTGTGCCAATGTTATTTTGAAGAATCTTTTTTTGCTACCAGTTCGCATGAACTATATACTTATATTTTTCCCTACAGGTGACGGTCGCGTGATGACAGCAGTCCAGCACCTGGCTGGCGGCGGGTCGCAGGTGGACGGGTACCAGGAGCCCGGCTCGTTCCGCCAGGACATCGTGTACGACGCCAGCCGACAGCAGCTCGAAGCATTACTCAATCGCTCGCACAACTGTCTGCAGCATCTCGAGTACTCCTGCCGACATTCTAGACTTCTCAACTCGCCTAGTGAGTCTTCTATAATTTGCATTTATGATAATGTGTAATCGTCTCAGTTAAACTCCTGATCAAAAATTTAGAAAAATGAGTTGCTCAAAGAGTTTAATGTGATCAATGAGCTTGTTTAAAGAGTAAATGATCAAGCCTAAGCAAGACATGTTTCCCCACGTAATATTTAAAGAATTTGTGTAACAACAAAGTATGTATGTTTCTTAGGTGAGGAGTCGTCGTTCCACCCGTTCGCATGGTGGGTGTCCAGGTCGGGTCAGCGCATGGACCACTGGGCGGGCGCGCCGCCCGGCTCCCGCATGTGTCAGTGCGGCGTGCTGGGCTCCTGTGTTGATCCTACCAAGTGGTGCAACTGTGACGCGGAACATGCTGCCACGCCGGGTATATATACTAATAGTTACAATACTCGCCAACTTACCCAACCGGCATGCATTTGGTGATGATGATGACATTTATGACGAATATAATGATGACGATATTGATGATAATGACTGTGATGATGATTATGATGATAACGATAATGATGACTGTGATGATGATGATAACGGTGATGCTGTTAATGACGACGGTAATAAAGATAACGGTGATGGTGATGATGATGACGGTAATGCTGTTAATGACGACTGTGATGATGATGATAACTGTGATGATAATGATGACGGTGATGATGATTATGATGATGACGATGTGACGTAGTGGGTTGGTATAGGGAGATAAATGCAAACAACTCAAGTACGACAATGTAGTATTATTCCGTAAAACTTAATTTAGTATATACAATTACAATTATTAGTTTGATAATTTGGAAATCACTACGTTAACAAATATAGGAAAATAAGCAAGCCGGTCTAATCAGAAGGATAAGAGAGGATTCCAAAGCACGAGGTTCGAAGGCTGCCCTATAGAAAGGCAGACACTTATCTTCAGTAAGCCGGAACAAAAAGGGAAGGGCCCGCGCCCCGCGTCCTCCTTATATAGCGGCCGCTGGGTAGTCCCCTCCTCGCTGCCGTGAGGCACGAAGCGGGACGCGCGAAGCACGTCACAACGATAATGATTATGATGACTGTGATGATGATAAATACGGTGACATGATAACAGTGGTGTCTACCAATTTCATTTTATTTTTCTTGTCCATTTTAGAATTCCAGAGGGATGGTGGTGAAATAACTGAAAAGGAATTCTTACCGGTGAAACAGCTACGTTTCGGTGACACTGGCTCACATCTAGATGAAAAGGAAGGACGGTTCACACTCGGACCTTTGCTGTGTGAAGGAGATGGTAAGAATAATAATCTATTGTATTATAATATGTTCTTTTAAGGTTTTATTCACTGGATTTATACAAGGGTAGCTGTGCAAAGGTAGCACAGCGGTTAGGTGACTGCTTGAAGCCGCGGATTCAAATCCGCCAGTCAATTATTTGAGCGATCTACAAATAATTGTACCAGTACTGGAAGTCGTTTGGAGATATTTGGAGGAGGCCTATGTCCAGAAGTGGATTTGAAATAGCATATTAATGTACACAAAAAACTTCAGTCCCGGAAAGGACCGTTGATTGCATATGTCTGGAAATGATTTTCAAAAAAGGAGCTACTTAAATTTTTCTGGATTTTTTTTGTTTACAGGATAAGCTTAAATAGTAATACAATTGTCACATTTATTAATTAAATACTTTTTTTTCAGATCTATTTAGCAATGCTGTGACATTCCGTATATCAGACGCAATAATAACGCTACCGATGTTCGACCTCGGCCACAGCGGAGATATTTACTTTGAGTTCAAGACTACTAGGGAAAATGCTGTTTTACTTCATTCCAAGGTAAGATCCCCATCTCATCTCATGGGTGTCGTAAAAACCGACTAAGAGACTATCCGTGAATATTATCTTAACGAAATAAAAAGAAGGAAAACTTGAAGTTAAACCCTATAACAATCCGTTTGGCCAGCGTGGTATTAGTAGGCCAAGTATCCCTCCGTCACGGTAGGAGGCTCGTCCCTGCAGTGGGACATTAGTGGGCTGCTATGACAAAGGTAAGATTACGATAGGATAGATAAACTTTTAATTTTTCTTTTTTCACTAAATTTTTGTCAATATTTCCCCGTACTTGGAGGAGCCCCCTTTTATTAGGGAGTCGTTTATAGGTTGCTATCGTCGTGAGTTCGATTCTCATGCAATATAATTATGTCTTGAGTCTGGATGTTCTCTGTGTCCATTATTTTATGTTCTTAAGTCCTCTTGACATTTATCCTTTATTTGTAAATTCTTCATAGTTCACACATTGTAATGTATAAATTTTACTTCCCAGGGTCCCCAAGACTACATAAAGCTGTCCATCATCGGAGGAGATCAGCTACAGTTTCAGTTCCAAGTGGGAGACACGCCACTCGGTGTTTCTGTGGAGACCAGCAACAGGCTCGCTGATAACAACTGGCATTCCGTCTCTATTGAGAGGAACAGGTTAGAAGACATTTTATTTTTATTTAATGAATCTTCTTCTTCTTCTTCTTTCAGTGCCTCTCCACTACTGGAGGTTGGCCGTCAGCTCTGCATATCTCTTGCCATCCCTCGCCAGACGAAACAGTTCTTCTACGTTGGCGATACCGGTCCATTGTCTAACGTTTCGGAGCCAAGACATTTTCCTTCTTCCGACGCGCCTTTTCCCCTCAATCTTTCCCATCATTATTGCCTGGAGAAGATGGTAGCGCTCATGTCTTAATACATGTCCCAGATAGGCTACTTTTCTTCTCTTGATGATTTTCATGAGTTCTCGGGATTTCTTGACACGCCGAAGTACTTCTTCATTCCTGACTCTTTGAACCCAGCTTATTCGGAGCATACGTCGGTAAAACCACATTTCCAGGGCTTCTAGTCTTTTACGCATGTGCTCTGTAATCGTCCATGCCTCACAGCCATAGAATACTATTGGCCAGATGTAACACTGAAGCATTCGTACTCTAAGATGGACGTCGAGTTTTCTGTTACAGAGTACCTTTTTCATTTTATTAAAAGACGCACGGGCTATTTCAATTCGGGTCTTGATCTCATTTTCGGACTCCCAGGTTTCATTGACCCATGCGCCTAGGTACTTGTATCTGTGGACTCTTTCGATCGGTGCTCCTGCAACTGTTATACGAGGATCAAGGGTCTGGTCACGCGATATCACCATGTATTTTGTCTTTGATATGTTTATGGGAAGACCAGCCTTTAAACTGCTTTCGTTAACAGCATTCACTATGTTTTGTAAATCTTCCGGATTGGAAGCAATAAGAGCTGTGTCGTCAGCATACCGTAGGTTATTTATAACTTGACCGTTTATTACGACACCCCACTCTTTATTTTCCAAAGCTTCAGACATTATAGCTTCCGAATAAATGTTAAACAAAAGCGGCGACAATATGCAACCCTGTCTGACACCGCGACATATAGCCACTTCATCAGTTTCTCCTCCGTCCACTCTTACTATCCCTGTTTGATGCCAATATAGGTTTTGTATGATTCGCACATCCTTGCCATCAAGTCCTATGTCTATCAGATGTTGCAAAAGTACCTCGTGACGAACACGGTCAAAAGCTTTTTCATAATCAATGAAGCATATGAAGGTGTCTGTTTGCATATCTCTGCATTTCTGTACAAGAACGTTTAGCGCGAATAATGCTTCCCTCGTACCGACGCCTGATCTAAAGCCAAACTGATTTTCACTCAGTTGTTCTTCACATTTAACTCTAATCCTTTCATGAATAATAGAAAGGAACAACTTCAAAACGTGACTCATGAGGCTTATGGTTCTATAATCGGAGCATTTTTTGGCGGTGGATTTTTTTGGAAGAGTTACAAAGGTAGATTTCAGCCATTCTTTTGGTAGGTCACCAGAACTATAAATGTTGTTAAACAAATTGGTAAGAGAATCTACTAAATGTTCTTCAATGAGTTTCAAGATTTCTATCTGAATATTATCTGGTCCAGGAGATTTTCCAGTTTTCGCTTTTTTAAGAGCCTGGATAACCTCTGATTTAATAATAGGAGGCCCTGTATCATCTTTAAGAAGTTTGATATTTCGTCTGTTCACATCCTTAAACATGTCTTCAATGTAAATTTTCCATGTTTCCTTCATTGATTCTACATCGGAGATAAGCTTTCCATTGTCGTCAACTAATTGGTGCTGCTTTGGTCGTTTGAGTTGTCCTGTCATGTCTTTGATTTCTTTATGAAGGTTAAAGTTGTCAAATTTCCGAGATAGCTCTTCCATTTTTTGGCATTTGGATTCATAGAATTTTGCACGCGTTTCCCGAATCCTCCTCCGAATCTCTTTATTGATTTTCCTGTATTGTTCAGGGTCCTTCTGTTTATGTAAACGGCGCTCATCCATAAGGTCCAAGATGCTATCTGTCATCCATGCTTCCTTCCTCATTACTTGTTTAGGACCTAGAATACTTTCGTTGATAGTTGAGACGGTTCTGTTAAGGCTCTGGACCGTTTTTTCGACAGACGATGACTTCAAATTCTCTAGAGCCCATGCGTTTATCGCATTGTGAACTTTGGGTCTTATCAGTGGATTCTGAATCTTATGTATGTCGGTCTTAGTAATTGCTTTCCGATGCAGCTTTTTGAGTTGACATCCTATCCTGACTACTACTGGGTTATGGTCTGAGTTAATATCGGCACCTGGGTATGTCTGGGCTGATTTAACGCAGTTGCGAAATCTCTGGTTTACTGTGATGTAGTCAATTTGGTTGCGGACCACGTGATTGGCAGTGTGTTGTGGCGACGTCCACGTGTACAAACGCCTGGGGTGATGTTTATACAGTGTGTTGGTAATCACAAATTCTTTTTCCTGACAGAAATCCACAAGCAATTGACCTCGATCGTTCCTTGTACCGAGTCCGCAAGAGCCTGTAACTCCAGGTGTTTCTTCGGAACCTACTTTGGCATTAAAATCACCCATTATGATGTTGATATCATGTCTTTGTGTGTATTGTAGAAGCGTTTCTATTTCGTTATAGAGTTCTTCCATTTGTTCTTGTGGCTTGTCGGCTGTTGGTGCGTATATTTGTATGATGTTAATATTACAAGGTTTGCTTTCTAAACTTAATAACATGCTTCGACTCGAGAGAGGTACAAACTTTTTCACAGCTTTGGCGGTTTCTGCATTAAGTAGCATAGCGACCCCATAGCGTTCTGTTCCAACGTCGCTACCAGAGTGGTACAACACACTCCCATCTGCTGTTATAAATTTATTCTTCTCCGGCCATTTAGTATCGCTTATCCCCATTATCCTGATGTCCAAACGCTTCATTTCCTTTATAACGTTGTCGAGTTTACCGTGTTGTTTTAGGCTCCTCACGTTCCATGTTGCTATCTTCAAAAATTTTTGTGTGTCTTTGCCTCCGGTGATTCTTAGCACCCCTGTCCCATTTAAGGGACGCCGAAGACTCGGGGCCATATCTTTCATTGTACCTTTCATAGTTATTTATGATCAGAGCTGATCTACTAGGAATTATACTCGGTGGTAGTATCCCGTTGCTTTCCACCGGCAGACATTTTCAAGGTCATTTACACCTCAGGGCCGCTGTGCCCTCATCCAACCAGTTTCCTGGTTGGGGGATGGTTATACCGCCATCAACTCGGTCGCCAGAGCCTCGTCTGTTGTCTAGCAGGGAGCACCCGATAACCGCTTGGTTGTCGCCGCCGAAGCGCGTGCAGGTGAGGTTGGCAATTGGGTCGGATATGATGTTGATTCCGTTCTCCCCTTACTCCCCTGAATAAGATAATCCAATGAATAAGATAATTAATTAATTATTTTTGATTAATTTCTATTGCTGTAAGTATGTAATGAAAGAAAGGATGTGCACGCAATTTTATGTTAGGAACTTTATCTCTGTCCCTGTTCTGTGGATCATAATAATATATGGTACAGTCAGAGGCAAAAATATATACACCACAAAGTCTCATTAGACGTCACCATTAACAAGAACATAAATATGTATTCATAAAGTGTTCATATTATGTACACATTGTGTTGTTAATTAATATGTATTCAATAGGTAAATATGTCGTATTCTCCGTGTGTACCACGCTGGCTAAACGGATTGGTATAGGGTTTAATTTAAAGTTTTCCTTTTTTTTATTACGTATTGGTTTTTATGACACCCGTGGGATGAGCTGGGGTGGTGACACACTGTATTCTTACTCCGTCACCACACGGAGAATAAGACATATTTACTTATTGAATACAAATTTATTAACAACACAATGGGTCCGATTGCGTTTCTCAATTGACTTTAATTAAGAACAACAAAATGAACTTAAATGTAAACTTAAATTTTTAGTACACATGGGTATTACCTTTCCTTTAAATAAGAACATACACTAAAATAGAGTCATCCTAAACTTAATTAGTGATAGTAGTTTTCTTATTCCGATTGCGTTTCGTCTTATTTGACATTTGACTGACCTTATTTAAGTAGAAGCGGTATAAAAACTGCCTTAATTAAAGTCGCTCGAAATTCTGTGCGAGCTTAATTTAAGTTATTAAAAAATATAGGTATTTCTTGAATTTTTTGTAACAAAGAAGGTTAAATGAAGAACATCAACAGTAAAAGGGTGTGTTAAAATTACCTAACTGAATGCCTTTGTTCCTTATAAAAAAGTGCGTCTTTTCTTATTTGTTTACAGACAAAAAGAAGACTTATATATCGATAATTCTGATCCGTTCGATGTGACAACTACAGTGTTCATAAAACTGTGTTGTTCTTTCTTCATCCTTCTCTTTTTATCTGTTTCCATGTCATAAAAACAAATTAAAAGATATCACAAGTAAAAACGCAAAATAAGTACGAACGAAAGTAAGACTAACTTTGACGTAATACAGGCGGCGATGTGGTTGCTAAGCGACAACGCCTATATAAATAAATTTTAAAAAACTTTGACGTACAGATGTCAACCTTAATATAACAACACTCTTAATTAAGGTTGTTTTCATAGACAAAAGGAATTGGTAGTTTTTTAGGTCACGTTCTTATTTTGTGACATCCGCAATAGCTACAATATAAGGACGTGGTCTTATTTTATAAATTTTAGTGCATCCTTATTTAAGAGCGAAAAGAAAGGCAATCGGACCCAATGTGTACATAAGATGAACACTTATTTGAATACATATTTATGTCCTTGTTAAGGTTGTAATTAATGAGACTTTGTGGTGTGTATATATTTTTGCCTCTGACTGTACATTCACATAGCTTTAGTTTGTTTACTGGCGGAATAGGCAAACTGTTAATATGTATTTGTGTAAAAATATTTAGGGTAAAACTACAATACATTACGAAGTGACAATGAAACTGTTTTTGATTTTGTATTAGAGACGCAACTTTTAAAAACACGTTATTATGTCAACATCGCTCATGTAAAGCTTAGCGATAATACAGGCGTTCTAAATTTGAATTACAAACTCGGCCTGCCCGAAGTTGTAGCAGACGACTTCGCCGAAGTGAGTTTTTGAACTTAATGGCAGGGGGGATGTCTTTTATTTGTTCCTGTCATGCACGAACTTTTCTGATATTTAATTTCAAGCCGGCTAAGTTATTTGGGGAGTAGTATAGGTCTCGGTGGGAGCTTATATTATGTAGTGGTATCTAGTATATTGTTGATGTTGCTGGGTCCCAGGAAGGAAGCCCGCGTGGTGGTGGACGGCGCGCTGAAGAACGAGATCCGCACCGCCAAGGAGCCCGTGCGCGCGCTGGTGCTGAGCACGGGGCTGGTGCTGGGCGCGGCGCTGGACAGGAAGGACGGCTTCGTGGGCTGCATGCGCGCCTTGCTGCTGAACGGTAGACCTGTGGACCTGCGCGGATATGCTGCTAGAGGTGAGATACGTAGTTATGAGATGTGGGCACTGTTGGACGCAGGTCACATTCAAACGTTTTCCATTTTCCTCTGTCCTGTACTTCACTTATCCATTGACTGCTAGCAACCTTTCCCAAATCCTCAGCCAATCTTGTGAGGGGTCTGCCTACCCAAAAAATATTAAAATCGAAAATATTTACCAAACAACCACAATTTTCACCTATAGGTGCTAGTAGTCTTGAGTATTTAATTGTAACAAAACATCGGGCAACAGGAAATAAAAATTCCTTACTCACAACTAACTGGTTGCGAAACTTAGTTGGCATTAGAGCATGCAATATCAGAAGGTTCTCAATTCCGGAACTGAGTTCCAATACTGAAGATCTGATTCCGGAATTCTAACTCTGTTGTGCTGACGAAGTAAATCTTATAATGATCTATGTGTATGTCTGGATTGTGTAAATAGTAGAAAAGAACACCTTATAGTAGTTGACTGTTAGAGTTCTATACGACTTCGCGAGTTGTTTCAACTCATAGAGCTGTTCTGTTCTTCTTGTTTAATTAAATTTAGTTGTAATAGCGTTGCATCATGGCGGTACAAATGAAAAACAGGCAACATTATATTATGACAACTAACTAACTAATGGTATGTCGTTCAGGTATTATAATACATATTATAATAATGTCGAATAATAATGAATATCAGAATTCTGATATTACTGCTCTCAATTCTGGAATTTAAAAATCTGTAAAATTGTTACGGAATTCCGGAGTTACGAAACTTCTGAATTCCGGAATTGCATGCCCATTAGTTGCCATATTGGTAGCCGAAAGGGAGCATTCGCCGTTTTTGTATTTGTCGAACTGAACAACAAATGGGAAATGAAAGTATAACATATAAAATTAAACTATTACATATTAAAACAAACATGTTTAAACCAATTCAATACATACCAATACTAAAACTAATATTTATATTCTAGGTCTGTACGGGATATCCGAGGGGTGTGCGGGCAAATGTTCGTCGTCCCCCTGCCTCAACAACGGCACGTGCCTGGAGGGGTATGACTCGTACTCGTGCGATTGTCGCTGGACTGCCTTCAAAGGACCTATCTGCGCTGATGGTTAGTATTTTTTGTTTTTTTTTTATAAAGATTACTCCCGCACTAAGCATCATGTCCGATGTCGCGGAGACTTTTATAATCATCAATTTAACGGACATAAAAAGCTTCTAGACTCAGGACAATAATAATTATGTGGATTATACAAAGAATTGTCCTGCGTGGGAATCGAAACTGCGACCTCGTGGACGGCAGTCACGGCGCCAGCACCGAGGCAGTAATACTACAATGGGTCGATGTGGGCCTCCAGAATCTGTCACTTTTAAAATGTAATTTAGCTAATATCACCTAAGAATGGTTAGAAAGCTAAAGAGAGGACTTGGCATTCCAAAGTATTGCCTTTGGCTAGGCAAAATGTACACACGTACGCGAAATTGTAAGACAAATTCATATGATTTCTTATGTTTTTTTTTCTATTTTTATCTACAGAAATCGGTGTAAATCTACGACCAAATTCGATTATCAAATACGACTTCCTCGGCTCATGGCGTTCTACAATTGCGGAGAAGATTCGCGTCGGCTTCACTACAACTAATCCTAAAGGGTTCCTGCTTGGATTCTTCTCCAATATCTCTGGAGAATATCTTACACTCATGGTCTCTAATTCTGGTAAGATTATTTTTATTTGTTCTAGTTTTATGCCATTAAAAAAAGCTTGGGCTTTTTCAATTTATAGGACACAAAGAACACGCAGACTCATGACAATAATTTTATGGATCCCACAAGTCCTCAACCTTGTGAGGAGACAATACCTACATACTATTAAACATTTACCCCCTTACTCATAAACGCCTCTTAGATTTTAGTCAATTGATTACTTTAAATTCTTACGGTTTTGTTCGGCATAAGGTTGGTTTAGTAATAAAAATCTCGCTAAACATCATCATCCTCCTGCCCTTATCCTATTTTCACTTGGGGTCGGCGCAACATGTATGCTTTTTCCATTAAATTAAATGTAATAGGCGTTTATGAGTAAGGGGGTAAATATTAGACAGATGTTTAACCTTCGTTGGTATAAAACGCCTCTAAGAACATACAAATAATACATATTTTCAGTTGGCCATAGATATGCTTGCAGTGACTTACATAATAAATTCTACTTTCAAATAAATCCTCATTTAAATCGACTTGATTATCAGCTACATTACGTTGAATAATGACATTATTAATTAGTGACATATGACATGACTATTTGTTTTTACGCTACAGGTCACTTGCGCGTGATATTCGACTTTGGGTTCGAGCGGCGAGAGATCATATTCCAAGGGAAGCACTTTGCTCTCGGCCAGTACCACGACATCAGACTGTCGAGGAAGAACGGTGGTGCTACTATGGTTTTACAGGTATGCTAACTGTTTAAATGTTTATGTAGATGAAGTTAAAAGTAAAATTTGAATTATACCTCTGTTTGAGCAGTGTAGTCTATCATAGAATCGAAAAATCGACAATGTGTGAATCGAAGTAGAATACCTTAACACTAACATGTATCGCGATAGGAAACTTTCGAAATTATGTGTATTGATGTGACGCACTAACGTGATTCGTGTTTCTGAACTTTTAGGTTTCTACTCATCGCTATTCTGAAGTTCCGAAATATTATAGAGTGTTAAAAGTATTCACTGTATAGTACGATTATGAATTCGAGTCAGTAAAATGACATTAACAATTACTTCTTAACAACTTCTTCTTCTTTCGTTTGCCATATAAAAGAAAGATGAAGAAGTAGTTAAGATGTCATTATTAATGTCATTTTACTGACTCGAATTATTAATCGTACTTTAGTATAGAATCTATTAAGAGTTTCCCGTCGTGTTATTCGAAATTATAATTTTAATGTATGATAAATAAACTTAACAAAACATTACAGGTGGATAACTACGAGACACAAGAGTTCACGTTCGACATAAAGGACTCAGCGGACGCGCAGTTCAACAACATACAATACATGTACATAGGACGCAACGAGAGTATGAACGAAGGTTTTGTGGGCTGCGTCAGTCGCGTGGAGTTCGACGATATTTATCCGCTCAAGCTACTGTTCCAGCAAGATCCGCCGCCCAATGTACGGAGTTTGGGAGGTAAGGTTTTATAATGTCTATTATTTACACTTATAAATAACAACAATAATGGTGAGTGCAGAGGCACTTTTCGGTTTGTTATGATCAAAATTCTTCTATATGTGGAGTGAACAAGCGTGAACTTTACTACCCTGGCTGCGATTTTGTGGTCCCGTCACCATGTACCAATAATCCCTCTGCCATCGTACTATTTAAGCCAAGTGTTTCCCTCCATCTCTGGAGGAGACCTATCTCTGCTACTGGTACATTAGTAGGCTGTTACTACAACAAGCGATCGATGCCATTGATCGACGCTGTTCTCGTTCGTTTGGTTGATTGAAGTACATTTTATGGAAATAACTAATCAATTAACCAATTCAATTGATCGAAGTCGACTCATAATCTTTCCTTAGTGGTTTTATATAACATTATGTCCTATCATAGGTGGAGTACTGAACGAAGACTTCTGCGGTGTGGAGCCGGTGACCCATCCGCCCGAGCCTCAGGAGACGAGACCTCCGCCTGACGTGGACTTAGATCATGAGCTTGACTATCATAAGACTGACGAGGCTATATTGGGCAGTAAGTATTGCTTTGTTTTCTATTTATTTTATTTTTAATTAGAGAAAACTAACAGATAATTATACAAAAATAGTATGGATGGCTTGTGGTCCATATTATTTTATAGGTAAGGACTTAATATAACATTAAGCCCAATTCAAAGTTTTTACTAGTGACAATATTTTGTGCTTACTTATTTACAGTATGCGACATCATACTTGGTCGGCCTGAATTAGTTCAGGCCTACGCTTACGCTTTCAGGGTGTTTGCGCATGTAGGTAGAGTCACTAAGAAAATACTTACTCCGCCACATTTGGTTACAAGGAAGAAATCTGTGCAACAACAACTTCGAGCCGGCGGTTCTTAGATTGCGCGTACTGTTTATATTATTATTGTAATATTGGTTAATAAATATACGAATATGTTACCGTAACGTTATAATAAATTATTTTTTATTTGCAGCGGTGTTGGCGTTTATATTCCTGCTACTAATAGTGGTCGCTATCGTATTAGTTCGGGCGCTATCGAGACATAAAGGAGAATATTTAACTCAGGTAAGTTTTTTTTATTGGTTGTTTATTGTAATACTTAATTAACAATAGACATAAAGTGCCGAATAGAAGAGCTACAGTGCCGAATAGAAGTTTTAGATTATTGTATGGTTTGTTTTACGGATTGAAGTTGTTTTTGGACCTCTATCCGTTGGCTTCATTTGTGGACTGTACTCGCGTACTTTCCATCAGGTTCAATATAGTCATATTGCCGTGTTTAGTATAAAAGAAAAATGTTTTCTTTATTTAGAGATTGATTTAATATGTAAAATAGTTTCTAGTTTATCAAAGTATGTAATGTTGTACGCAGGAGGAGAGGGGAGCGCTCGGGGCCGCCGACCCCGACGCAGCCGCGCTGGCCGCCGCCACCGGCCCGCGCGTCACCAAGCGGAGAGAGTTCTTCATATAGTGCGCACCTACCTACCTACCTACGTGTACTCAGCACTACTGTACTGCTATATCACCTATTGTACAACGTACACACATTGCCTGCGAAAGACATTAACTATTATTCATTTCAATACTTTCTGTAATCATGAAACTAAGTTTCACGCACCATTCATTTCTTTGTTCAGTTTATCCTGAAACCTAGCTATTCTAATATGATGTATTTTAGAATTGTAACTTGTATTGGTATACACTCTTAAGTGTTCCTTAGTTATTTAATACCAATATCCTATTTGAAAATAATAACTGTAACCTTAAAAACCTTTCTGCTCCATGAAACTAACATAAGGTAACATAAACCAGACTTATTTCTACAAAAAATGCCTTCATTTATTAAACATTACAATGCAATTGATATTAAAAGTACAGTATAAGATATTCCTATTCACTGAGAATAAATTTCATACCGTTATCACTCTAATTTTGCACATAATATAATATATAATACATGAACACTATAACCATAGTAACTTGTATACAAAAACTCAGAAAATAATTTTCTGTGTAAAAACTTCTCAGTATTATAACAAAATGTTTGCATATATCTATACAACGTATATATTCTAATCGATAAATGATAGATACTATCATTTTTCGGTAAATAATTATACTATATACTAAAATTCTTACTATATTGTATTAATTGATCATTTCAAATAAAACTACCTACAAGAGTATTTTATACTTCACATTTTTATACAATATTAAGCTATCATTACTATTTCTCCCACAAAGTGCCATTTGGCTACTTGCTATGTTCACTTGCTTAAAGCATATCTACTATGAATCTCTATATATTTATCTCTAAGACAGAATGAATCTAGTAAAAAAACAAACTCACCAACATATTACACAAATCATTAAATATACAAATACATACTATCCTATTAAAATTATAAACGCTTTTAAGTATGTTTGTTACTCTTACACGTAAAAACTACAACATGGATTTTAATAAAACTTTACAATAATACACCTTATACATCAGAAAACCACATAGGCTACAATTCATAAAGACATTGTGTGAATGGACAAAATATGCAGATGATGTCGCATCAGCTAGTATACAACAAATGTACAATGTCAATAAAACTTTTTTAATGCTAATTTGTAACGAAATGAAAATCTTCCATGAGTGTAATGTATAAAGTATAATTATATATTTTGTCACTTTAGATTTAGACTTAATTTTAAAATCACTCGCTATAAAAACATTTTTGTATAATTTTGGTTTGCTTTCTAGACACTAAAGTATTATTACTTATAACTATAGGCAATGAATGCTATAGAGTTTATAAGCATGCTAAAATAGACCTTTTTGGCTTCTAATAAGTGCTACATTGCCTTGATGACCTGAACGCTGTATTATTTTTATCGTTAGGTGCAATAGAAATCTCTATGAAGACTAAAGATTAAAATTGACATAATTATGAAAAAAAAAACGAATGTACCCTTACTATCGACGCAGATTGACGTAATGTTATTCTTCTTAACATTCGGTCGGGCCTTCCACCGCTGTAGATTCATCAAGTCTTTTATGACTATAAATTGTTTGGCAATCGGACTGGGCTTGCTGGCATCGCTGGACTTGCAATCAATAGATTGTGCAATCTATTGATCGCAAAGGATTGTGCCCCAATTTCTAATCCTCGCAATGTTACTTTGCATATTTAATTTAATTATATCATTTTTTATACTATACACAAGGCTATAAATTATAACACCAAAGTCAAACAGGAAATCTTGTTAAATAAGTAACTAAATTTTTTTTAAAGGTTTTATCTATTTTTTTTTAGTAAAATGAATAGAATCTACTTTGAAGTTGGTTACATTATGTCAATTTGGTGTCGATATAATACGAATACAAATTAATTATAAGATATAAACCTATAGGTAAGTCTTTATAATTTTAATAACATTTTATATTTATATATAAGTTTATTTAGACTGTTTAATTTATAAGCTATTAGGATACTTTTGTGAAACCTTTGAATTATATTTTTATTTCCGTCCAAAACATTTTTTTTTGTTACTTAACAATGACAACAAACGATTATGTAATAATTTATCTCATTTTTAAAAGGTATGATTATTTTATGTAAACTATTATTAAGTTTTTATAACGCCATCTAGTTATAATAAGTGAAAACTAAATAAATATAGCAATCATTAATATTAAATGCTTGGCCATCTCAAGGAAAGTTATTAAAGATAATGCTTATCATTATAGACTAGATAGATGAGAGACGTGAACCTTATCATTTTATTATGAATTCAATTATAAATTAACGGACTGTCCTTACTGGCTATCAATAAACACAATAGAACTTCTATTTGTAAGTACAACCAGTCAAGTTAAGTTAGCTGGGTTCATCACTGCCAGTGGAGTTCTCATGATGTTGTATTGTCTTATTATTTTCTGTCTCTCTGTCCTAATATGCGAGTAAAGGTTGTAATTTAGATTCCCACGCCGAAAAATTGTACTTTGTACAGTATGGGGACTTTGATAATGTGATTGGCTTTTAAAGAAAGACAGCAAAAAAATGAGTAAGAAAAGTACATCCGATTACCGAAAATAGCTGAATAATTTTAGCATAAGTTTTGAAAATTATCACATTAAAATGTATCTTATAGCGTTCGGCATAAGGTTGAAATTATAAAAGATTGAATCCCTACTTACTTCTATTTGACATGGTATGTTTCATCATGTCTTACTAAGTGACACTGGTGTGACGGAAACATTCAAACATTGCACTTCGATAAAAAGTCATTGCAGTGCAACAAAATATAGCACTTATTGTTAACGTTATAACATACAATTTCAAAATTATCAATAAATTATAATCTCACTTTCTCGCTTCCTCATTGTTGTCTGTCTTTCTTTAAAAACCAATCATATTATCAATGTCCTCATACTGTACGTTGTTTGTTAAGAACAAAAGTTTCAGTTAAGCACTTTTAAATATCAATACGAAGTTTCTACATCCCTAACAGCTCAACCCTGTGTTACTGCAGTAGTTTCTTACGGATACGTGCTAGTAAGAACGGTCCGTTTATATCAGCCACTTACATTTATGACGAATATATGTACAAGATTGTGACGTCACATTAACATAACATATAATTTAATTTAGATAGTGTGTGCTCTGTTTATAATAAACTTACATAGGCTTCACATCGACTGTATGAAAGGAAACTTAAAGTTTTTGTCAATAGAGTATAATATGAGTATTATGTTGAGGCGCATGCAGTTGGTGTCGTTGCCCATGTAGGTAATTGAATATCACTTCATAATAGCTGCATAAAAAGGTTTTGTAATAGTATCAGTCTTATATTACGTTTATAAAATTTGCTTCGGTGGCGGGGAAGGTCGCGTAACTAGCTGCTGTGCACTAGGTCGCGGATTCGATTCCCACGCAGGACTGTCATTTGTGCGATCCACAAATTATTGTCCTGAGTCTGGATGTTCTTTGTGTTCGTTAAATGGATGTTTGTACAAGTTCCCGCAACATAGGGCATGATCCTTAGTGCGGGAGTTGTCTTTTTAAAAAGAAAAGATAATAAAAAGCATCTTTATAGAACTTTTAGCTTTCTAAAGGTGTTGCAAAAGAGTTAAAGTACCCCAATTAAGTGTGTTTTTATCTTTGAAACTAATATGGAGTGGTATTGAATGTATTTTAAGGTTTTTGTGCCTTACTTTTCGATAACGGAGTCATGGCACATAGAGAGTAAATCACTGATAGTAGCGTGTTATTAGTAGAGTTTTTATTTTACTACTTCGATATCACGAATAAATTTTCCACAAATTTATTTTGTTTTATTCCTTTAGTACTCTCAATCCCAATTTCCCTACAACTGTAAATCCTGTAAGCCATGATCAATAGCATGATTTCCCAAACCTAGCGAGCACTGACATTTCTACGTAATTTTTTAATTTATTTATTTATTATTATTAAAACAGTATCTTAATGCTAGTTTACAATCTGAGTCCCACAAAACCATGTAATTGGTTTAACTGTGGGATCTAGTCTCCGTACAATATTCTGCTGTAAGTAATCTTATTCTATATAATCTAATCTAATACTTAAATTATAACAAATCTAAATAATATTTTTTAAGTTTTTCTTAAATAAAGGACAATGAGCAGAAGTGGTCCAAATTTCCACCACTATTGGGGGCTATGTAATCTTAAAGTCGACTAAATACCATACAATTTTGATTACTAGGTGACAAAAATATATTCACTCAGAAAAAAGTTATGACTGTTTTAAAAATACGTATTTTTAGTTATTTAACCGTTAATTTTTTCGCACATAGCCACATTTCAAGCAGTAAAAACATGGTACACGGATTCCCCCTGTTCTGTAATGCGCTCAAATCGTCTGCAAAGAATACAATGACAACCTTAGCACACCTACTCATATAAATATGTAATCGGGACGGTTCGCAATCGTGCTAAAAGTATTTTTCGCACGTGCAAGACAACACTACACGTATTTAATGATCCATAATCGAAAAACCATTTCGAACTACTACGGTTCTTGTCTTTCTGGAACGCGAACTGTGGGGTGCTGTGCCCATGTCATGGTAATTATTTGTTATTTTGGATGGGCGAGACACCAACCCACAATTCTACTTCCAGCTGCGAATTTGGACAATGTTATTGTGGGTGAAGACATGAGATGTACTTATAAGGACAGACTCCACACTGTGAGACAGGAATAAATAAAACTTGTGTGATATTTTTGTGTTTACATTCTTCCCAGTATTACAAATATTTTATAATAAACATAAGCATTGTAAAGATAGCTATAAGTCCTTTCATTTGATTTGATAACCCACATAAGAGGGGTTCGATTTTTTTGACGTAGCGAGGTACCTACCGCGACCGCCACATTGTGTATATTTTGGCTCTCAGAGCTTATATCAACCAGAATACCGTATGAATTACAAAGAAATGTCATACACCTAAATCAATCGAAAAGTTAAAAAGATATAGTGAAATAATTAAGCGTAAAAAGGTTTTTAAATTGCAAGTTCTCATGGGGTCATAACTTTTTACTGAGTAAATATTTTGGGTTGCGGTCTTCTGATAATGATTCAGAACGCAGTGTTCCATCATATGTCATAGTTCTTATTGATGGTGGAAATTTGGACCAAGCTCCATATATTTTTGCCCATTCTCCTTTATATTTGTTTCCCGCCGAATGTCCTCCGGCAGACTATTAAATAAGTAAGGTAAGCGTTTTTTAATAGTCCTATCTCCATAAAAGTTACGTACTCTTGGTACCGTGAACTTGCCAGAAGACATAGAGCGGGTATTGTAGTCATTAGTGACCACACTCATGTCAATGTCTGGATTGCCATGGTTGTTTTTTAAAAGAAGATATTTATGTTTTAATTTTGCTGGAAGGATATTACATATTTTGTACAATTTTGTGTAATCATTTTTATATTGTTCTTTAATTTTTTTATTAACAAGAAGTTTTAAAAATCTAATTGGTTAGGGTTAACGGTAGGAAGGTGCTGTTACCTTTTTCTTTCAAATTAAAGTTAAATATTACCAGTTAGAATTTAAATAAATCTGTCACATGGGTAGTCACATGTCACCCCTCACAAGATGGACCGAAGACCTGCTAATAATGCAATGCAGGAGGGAGACATAGGACGTGGGTAGGTAAATGGTTGACGGAGGCCTATGTCTTGCAGTGGATGCCTTTTGGCTGAGATGATGACAGGATCAAGATTTTAGATCATCTGCAGTGTGATGTAAACCTTCAATAACAACTAGGTACTTTCCCCCTTACTCACAAACGCCTCCTAAAAATATTAGTCAATTGATTAGCTTAAATTCTTACGATTTTGTTTGGTATAAGATTGGTTTTGCTAATAAAAATCTCGCTAAACTGTAATTAAATTTAAGAGGCGTTTATGAGTAAGGGGGTTAGTGTTTATGTCACAAGATGTTATTAAGTAATAGCTGTTGAGTATATCCCACTGCCTTCCATCCATGTATAGAGGAAAACAACTAGGCGCTCACATACCTACTATGCTGCCCAAACTTAGTACTCTTAATTTTATTTTAAAATTTCATTTTTCGTTAATTATTGACTGTTAACTAATAATCCCTAAAGCTTTCTACAAAACTTGAGATGCCATAATCAATACAAAGTAAAAACCTGTGTCATGGCTATTCACAACATAACCTCCCCTCTATAAATAGTTGGTTCCACTCAACCTCAACCTGGTCCAGTAACCCACTAACATCTAGTGAGGCTGGAGTGGGGATGACGGGCGCTAAAAGGTGTGGAGTGGGCGCGCGTGCTCGACAGCTCGTGTTTCGACGTTTCAGGTCAAACGATCACTTAGAGGTGTGCTTCATCTGAGATTGATAGGGACGGGCTTGTGAGTTATCGATAACGAATTTAATGAGAATTTTTAAAGTTGATGTGGGTTAGTCAATTCATTGCACCAAGCTGCCTACCCAGTGAGGTATTCACAGATCCAGTTCCGCTTCAACGCTAATGGCAACCCATAATCTTCTAAGTCTATTTCTTACGATTATTTTAAAACTCTGTAAGTAGCATAAATCTATCACTATTATTTTAAATCTACGGATTAAAAAAAGTCTAAATTTTGACAATCAATCACTAAACGGTCTTGCCGACGACGCTGCCGTCAACATAAAAGTTCTGGCTTATTGCAATATCTTGTCTCTGGTGGAATTGATGCAGGAAATATTATGTAGGTATTCTTCATGACTTAAAGAAAAAATGATATTTACACGATTCAGCGCTACTAAGCAACCCAAAATATAAAGTGTAGCCAATAAAAAAAAAAACAAAAATATCCTAAAAGTAAGTTTTATAAAAATATCGATATTGCTATGGTAACATCACTAACCGATCAGTAAAGCCTAAAGTGCTAAACGGGTCGCAGTCAGCATTTTGCAAACGGGTTGAGTGTTACAGGTGCTTGGCGTCTCATAGCACGGGGGCTTACTTTAATGTAGGACACGTTCTTTTTAGTTTAGTCAATAGGTATTATTAGATCAAAACTTTAAAACGTAATCTTGAAACATCTTGATTTAGCTATCTATAATAATGAAATAGGTATGCTTTACTTTTACAAACTTTTTAAATTTTGATTTAGAAACTTTCAGTACTTTGAGCAGATCTCTTACGAGAGGGTCAGACGAACTCGTAGCTAAAGGTTGGGAGGATCATGGAGGCACAAGATCGCGCTCTGTGGAAACATTTGGAGGCGTTTTTTTATTGGATTAGATTTATGTCTAGTCTTATTTTAGAATCCTAATACCTAGGTTACATAAACAGGTAGGTATAATAACTGAGTTACAATGTTTCGGCTTCAAAACGACCATATAATCACAGGGTGTAGGTAGGTACCTACCTAATGGTGCCTGTATAAATGTAAACTTAGTTTGCAAATCCCCAACAAAATCGATTCTCGTCATTAAGCCCGTCAGACTAATATAATTTGAATATTAAACAATACTGCAAGACACAGGTACAATAAATCTTCACAATCACCCCTGAATGTAACTCACTCAATATTTCAAACAACCATATTACTATTGCTTCGCTGCCACGCGATTATAAGCCTTATAATAATAGATTTAAAGTTTTTAATGATAGCTAAATTGGTGTGTATTAAATGGCCGGTGGGTTAAGCCGGGAGATACGCTTACCGTCAGATATTAATCCGTTTGATCGTGATTAGATTCAGTGGCACGCAGTAATACATTTGAAGGTGTCGGATTTAGAGATGGCGAGAGTCGATTTTGTGCGTTTAATGATAAAGATCTTTGATAAATGAATTAATTCTATTTGGATGATGAAAATCGTTTAGTCTTAAATAAATGACATATTTTGTCACCACAAATGAACACATACTTACATAATAAGTAGAATTAGGAATACATTCCAACTTCATATTAACATTTCGCACTATCTCAGTGCTAGGGTGTTATAAAAACTAACCCTTAGTCGCTGAGTACCTAAAACGCAGTTATATGGGAATAATAAATATATTTCCACCGGTCTGGTCAGCGTACATAGGTTGTTTAATGATCTGATGAAGACAAAAATGGATGTAGCAAAGAAATAGGACACATGAAAACCATTTACCAACTGATTTACTTAGTTATTACTACTTGCCCTTCTACGCTGAAACTGTAATCTTTTTAATTTTTAGAAATATTATGCTCGACTAAATCTTCATAAGTGTAAGAAAAACGCAATGAGTTTTAAAGTCGTCGACATACTATAATGTTAGCCATGATTTTCTCAATACATGGAGAATGCAGGTCTCTGACTTAGAATTTTCTAGCACTATTATGATGATTACCATAGAGTATATATTACTACAATATAATTTCACAAAGAAATCCATGGTCATTTGGCTGAGCGACGTCTTTATTACTGGATAGTTGTTTATGGATGTGATTTGGTGCTCCCACTTCTATGTACTACCTACATCACGACGCTACCTTCATAATTGAATAATCCTTGGTTATGGTTATGTATGGTATACAATGGTTGCAGCGCCTAATTACAGTTATCTCCTATGTAAAAAATGACGTCAAGAAAATGCAGCAGTAGAGTTTGTTGCGCCGCTTCTTCTCTACTAGCGCTTTGGAGGCGGTGGTAAAGTTTTCAAACTTTGAAATGTTAATAAACTTAGATTAAGTAGTGTTAGATGACGTCAAAAAGATGCAATATTATTGTACTATTTTGAATAAATAAATGAATCACTAATACCTAAACATAAAACGTCAAAAACGCACTTATCCACATGAAAACAGCTGCAAAGGACACACAGACTTATGTTATAACCATTCAATATTCAGTATCGAAGTAAGGCAGACAACAACTGTTTAGCAGATATGAATAATAGTCGATATATGACATCCCTAGCTGGAGAGAGCGGTGTCGAACGCGCGTGCCGCGGCAAGCTGCGAGCGTCTTAACGACCACCTTACGATAACTTACACACCACTCGGTAAACTTAGACGCGCACGTTCAAATGTTTAGGTAGGCTTCTTCTTTTTGTCAGAAGACTAACGATCGCAATATATGTGCCTTATATTACTATAATAACTAATAAGTATGAGTTTTTTTATAAACACAAACGCGTACAAGTCTCAAGTAAATTATCACTTTACACAAAAATATACAGCTCAAGGACACACATGAAAACAAGCAAGTTTAAATGTACTTAGTCCTTTTCGTAACAGTTCGATACAGTATGTTTCTTTTACTTTCTTCACCAGGAAGTTAGTCTAGCCAAGCATTAGGTACTAGGAAGTTAAGTCGAACGGTCACGTTTCATTTTACTTGCACCAACTTGAACTGATCAAAAACTTTAAAATGAGCGTACCTACGCAAATTTTATCGTTTATCCATTAAAATTACCACCAAATCGTGGCATTTGACGACCTCAGTGGCGTAGTGGTTACATTACATGGCTGCTACGCAGAGGTCTCTTGTTCGATTCCCGCTCAATGCAAATCTTTGTGTGCATGAACATGATTGTTTGCATTGGTCTGAGTGTTTTCTATGTATAATATGTATGTATTTACAAAAAAAAAGGAATTTAAGTATGTTTATCCGTTGTCTATACCCATAGTACAAGCTTTGCTTAGTTTTCGACTAGGTGGCGATGTGTGAGTGTGTGTGGATTATTTATTTAATCAAATAGATATAAACATATCGTAAGTTCTTCAATAGACCATAAGATTAAATAATAACGTCGTCATCGTCACCTTTCCAAAGACCATAAGCTCAAAACCGCAATTACAACGTCGATAAATAAATTAGCAAAGCACGGAACAGATTTAACCCTGTACACTCCGGAGGTTTGCCTACTCTAACTTGTCAACGCTTAATTATCAACTTTGCAATCCTCTTACTGCCGAAATTAGTTGGAAATTAAAATATAGCTGTACACCTGTCTGAGCCGATTATGTGAATCGATGAAAATTTGTCCGCCATTTTAGTAAAAGTTGAACCGTATTTTGAGTTTTGTTTGGCTTTTTCGTTTGAACTTTTGATATGGAATAAAAAAGGTCGTAGTACTGAACTAACTAATGGAGTTCAATTTTATTTATTGCATGTGAAAGTGGACGAAATTAAATAGGTATTAAAAATTTTAGTTGTAAAAGTATTGGTTTTATATTAGTTTATTGGTTTCCGTGTCACCCTGTATTTTACATCGTAAGGCAGTATCAAGAGGTAACAGTTTAACATTAGGCACATGTCTTTTCCTCCCTTTTTGTGGTGTCAACTAAGTGTAAATCTCTACATACACTTGTATAGAATTGTTCAAATATGAAGGTCACAAATTAACGTGACTTAAAGTAGCTTTTACGGTGTTGTAAAATGTCATACGATTGAAAAATTTGCTAACAAGATCTAAGTATAGGTAGCAAGGAATTCCGAACAATAAATAAAGACTTGAAGTATTACAATTGGAATATAAAAAAAGTAGTAAAATTGAAGTGTTGGTTTTATATAGGTAAGGTCCCATTTCAGGATCGGGGCTTCTCCATTATCACGATAGTCAAACGTAGGTATTACTGTAGCGACATGTCATTGTGTCAAGCTTTTCTTCTTTTTTTTTGTAGTACAATATAAATAACAAATACGGTATATGATATCTTATTTAGTTTTTAAATATGTGATGACACAATGGTCACGTGGTGGTTGGTGATATTATGTGTTCTTGCTCGACTGTCAAACGAAAAACTTATTAGGTAGGTATGTCAATTGTATGATACAATTGATATAATAAGTTTTTCGTTTTTTTTTACCCTTAATGTTAAGTTCAAGTGCAACAAATTATCTTAAAAGTATTAATTATGCGCTTCTAATTAGGTATACTATACAATCCTAAAATAAGTGTGTATAATTATGTATAACACTACATAATTGAGTAGGTAGGTGCTGGAACCTACTATTAGGCTGATCACAGGGCTGTTTTGATTACAGAGTACACTTTGATTTGTCCATTGTATACACACCTTATGATTTAGCATTACAGCTCGTGTATTTATAGCCCCTCTCTTATTACGAGGGTCGTTCATTGTAGTCTAGTTTGAAGGTTATGATACGGAGGAGTGTGCCCTAATCAGGGTTAGATTGTGCGCGAGAAATTTAAAAATATGTATAACTATAATTTTATATTTTTAGAGGTGAATGTCATACTATAGGAACAGCTCTCTTCTTTTTCTAGGGAGAATAAGTTGAGATGCAAACAAAATGTAAGTAGATAATTGAGAACATACAATTATTAATTCTATTTGTAACATTTTACTTTTCGGCTTTATGTGTAAAAAAATGTTAATTAATGTTTGGGTTGAACTGGTAAGGACCAGTCTCCAGTCATTATTGGTGACTATGAGGTAGGTAGAATGTTTAGGTGGATATAAAATTAAATTAAATTAATCTTTATTTCGGACAAAATTCATATTTTTACAAACATTTTGTACAAAAATAAATACAAACATTACAATTTTTTTTACAACAAACATTACAAAATTTGTATCCAAAGAAATGTTTTCAAAATGTTGCTATCCTGCTGATCGGCTATAACTTTTAGGATGCTGTTAGTGCTATTCCGGACTTTGTTGAGTAAGGAGAGGAAAGAAAATTCTAACACAAGAATAAGACTATTTTTAAGAGTGCTAACTTTAGTAGTACACAACCGACAACTTAAGCGCACAAATAAACTCGTGTCTTGTTAGAAGGGTTAACTGAAGCGTCCCCCAGAGGTCGCTAGCGTGCAGGTGTCGCGTCAGGTGCCGTAAACACGTTACAATCAGTTTTTATCTTCATCGCGCCCTTGAGACGTAAGGGTACCTTCCCTAAGAGCCTTTGGGGCTAACTTACGTTAACGTTTGAGAGAATATTATATATACCTGTTTTTTGTTTTTTGAACAACCTAGCTTTATACTAAGTAGAATTCGTAATACATGGTTACATATATTATACATAGCAACCTTTAGACTAACTTGTGCGAAGGTACCTACAAGACAAATAATATGTTCTTTTATCTTTTAGTCAATAGGTGTGTTATATCTAAGCAATTCTGTGCTAATATAACTGTGTTAGTTTTGTTGTGCTTATTCTTCATGGCCGTTAATTTTATATCTGTAAAAGTCCCTGCGACACAGGTCTCTGTTCCTAGCTGTCATTCCTAAAAAAATCTACTTTAAAAAAAGCGCAAAGAAGTTATTTTATCAAATAATCTCAAGATCTAATAAAGTAAGTGAGGCTGAGTGTCCCTCGTCACGGTATTATCAGTAAGAACTCTTAGAAACGGATTAGCGCACTCGAAAGGAACGACAATGATCTTGTCTTATTCTCCATAAAAAACATTTTCTAACAAAAGGTGCAACTTTTTTATCCTAAGAGCACCTGCTTCGTTTTCCAACAAGTTTGTGCTGAAAACTTCCCGAAGTTTGACGAAAGTTCGTGCGAAACTTCGCACAGGATGTTGTTATCGGCCGGAAGCGCTTTAGGCGACTTCCTGTTTTGACGGACGTTTTTCTGGAAGGTTCTCATCTTAGTCTTAAAAAAGTTGTTAAGTGTTTTTTTATATAATTATCAAGGTGTCAAATTATTGAGTGCATTACCCCAGCAGAATCTTGTCGAAATTTGTATTTTTTTTTTATCAGATTTTTAGATTTCTAGCTCCTGTAAATGTCTGTGTAGTTTTTGGAATTAGTTCAGTCCTAATTTTAAAGATATTTGACAAAAACAGATTCTGCTGCGGTAACGTTACCGCAGCAGAATCTTTTTTGAAATAATGGGATTATTGAAAAAATCTTTAGGTACATTTTTAGATCGCTGGACGAAGTAAATGTTTCGATGTAATTTGAATTTTTACGCTACATGGTTTCGGAGATATTCAAGATGCTGCTGGCGTAACGTTTGCGTGTTTGCTGGATCTCCGAAACGGTACAGCGTAATTTCGTAATTTTTTATACAGAGCTTCGTCTTAATTAGTCTGAATTAGTTCACGAATAAAAAAGTAATAATAATGCACCGTTTGCAAGTTATTTTAAATTATATAAATACCCCTTTTTGGGCCCTTACTCCTAAGATATGTACTCTGGAGACTTGTTTAAAACGTCATTTTATAGTTTATAGTTAGTTACAGGTCTGTGTGAAGTTTCATTAGTGTACAGTAAGTAATTAAAAAGTTATCACACAATTTAGTTCATTTTGGCCAGCGATGTGCAACGGGTTAATTTAACTGCCTATTAATTGAGTTTCGTATCGATTTACTTGCTGAATTCTGTATAAACAATTAGACTTTTGTGTCAACTTTATACCATGAAATTTTGAGCGTAATCCACTCAATAATTGGGTCAATCTCCAAATCGGGCGTATTCGTGTGATCGCTCTGGTGCTTTTCAGATCTTGATATTTTTTGGTAATTATGTATCTCATTGAAAATAATGATATTAAAATACTACATCTTTACTATTGGCCTTCATTTTTGACAAACAGTTATGGAAATATTTAAGTTCAAACATTTTCGCGTCCAGAGCAATCATGATAGGCGCTAGAGCGATCATAAATGGTGAAACAAAAATAATAAAATTGGTAATATATTATTTATTTAGTCATTTTTAGTCTTGCATGTTACAAGATTTTATGATTTTATGTTTAGGGGATATATCTAGAGTTTTTTGAGAGCTCATCAGTTGGAAACTTGTTCATTTTTTGGGCAGGCGTACCGATTTTGAAACAACGGAACAATTACAGGATCACTTCGTTGTCCGTCTATCCGTCTGTCTGTCTGTTAAGACCATTTATCTCAGGAACGCGTGGAGGTATCAAGCTAAAATTTTCAACAAATATTATTAGTGATGAGACGTGACGTCATAGAATTTTTGACAGATAAGTAAGTCGTGACGTCACATAATTTTGGCAGGAAAATATTTTTTGACAGCTGAGTCGTGACGTCATTGAATTTTTGACAGATGTGTCGTGACATTACAGAATCTTTGACAGATGAGTCGTGACGTCATTAAATTTTTGACAGAATCTGTCAAAAACTCTCACATTCACAGCTGATGTGTCGTGAAATCACAGAATTTTTGACAAATGAGTCGTGACGTCATAGAATTTTGGCGGGAAAAATAATATTTAGACAGCTGAGTCCTGACGTCATCACAATTTGGCGAGAAAGTAAATAGGTTTGTACGGAACCCTCGGTGCGCGAGTGAGACTCGCACTTGACCGGTTTTATAAGGGTTACGTACCGATTTTGGAAAAACGGAACCCTTTGTTGTCCGTTTCTCTATCAAGACTGTTTATCTCAGGAACGCGTAGAGGTATCAAGCTGAAATTTTTACCAAATACTAAGGTCTGTTGCCTTTTAGTGCTGTAAAAAAAACAAACTTCTAATCTAACGAAATCAAGACATACAGCCGTTTATGTCGCAAATTTTCGATGAGCAAAGGGCAAAAAGCTACAGGGTACTTCCAGTCTACATACAAACTTGAAATTTGGCATGAAGCAAGGTCTTATAGTGCATGTAAAGGAAAACTTCCGAAAACTTGAAATTTTTACTTCCGTCATATTATATTTTGATAATTTCGTCATAGTCATAATAATTATGACAGCTGAGTCACGTGACTAGTGACGCCATAGAATTTTGACAGATGAGTCGTGACGTCATAGAATATTGGCGGGAAAATATTTTGCAGGGGAGTCGTGACGTTATAGAATTTTTGACAGATGAGTCGTGACGTCACAGAATTTTTGACAGCTGAGTCGTGACATTTGTCGTTGTAACAATCTGGTATTATTACTTAAAGTAGTTTTATAACGTACAATTATTGCAAAATATCATCGCTCTGGTCTTTTGGACAGAGCAATCATAGCCATAGCGATCAAAAAAAGTCATAAAAGCATTAATATAGCCCAAAATAAAAACAGTAGAAAGTTGTGTTTACGCCTCATAAAGAACATCATTACTATCACTTAATTTACTTAATAAGCACATTTACAACCTTACTATTTAATTTATAAAACATGCCAAATCAATCATCAAATTCGAGAACCAAACCCAGATAAATCATAAACTTACCCTCGTAATGTTGTAGTGGGGGACCGTGGCACAAATGTATCTTCCTCGGCGGTTAGACCACTACAGCCACTACTCCGGGGGAGGGGAATAGAGTTTCTATTTCGTAAAACAAGGGATGAGCGCGATGTTTTACTCCAGCGCAGAGCGATGAGATAAAATACCAGGTCATGACGATAAATTTAAATTGTGCCAAAAATATTGTTAATATAATTTAAAAAAAAAAATTACAATGAAGATTAACTATTTGTTATGTAATATAAAATAACATCGAACACATGAACCTTCTCAATAAAAAGTTACACAATGTTTTCTCATTCAATCGGGAGTTAGGTCAACCCAGAGCAATCAGGATTTTAGGGTTTATGATTTTTTTTTAAATATTTCTAATAAACTAATTCATAATTTTAGCCCTGCACCACATAGATTAGACACCAAAGTATACATAAAAAAATGTAATGAAAACGTTTATCAATTTCAAAATCGGTTTCTCCAGTCCGACACGATAAAAAATGCCTCTGGAGATCTACCCAATTACAGAGATAAGCGAAAAAAAGTCATTACGTATGAATGACTGTGGTAACCCGACCATGTATAGATGGTCACAAAAAAACGTCAGTGTAGTACATAACTCTGACCTACTAACATGTAAAGGATAATAAAATTTATATTTGCTTTTCGGTACAGTTTTGTAAACAAGTGGTAAAATAAAACAGAAGTTTATTTGAAAACTTTTATGCACAGGATAGAAATATTAAAACGATCAAAATACCTTGTTGTAAAATCACAGTTTAATAACAATTGCTTAGCAATTACACTATTTAAATGGCAATTAATATTTAACATAAGTATTGATTGTCATTGAATAACTGTCTTTTAAAAATAAAGCTATTGTCTAAAAATCTTAAAATAAGTAAAATTAAGTAGGTATATAAAAATTTACTTTTTTAACTTAATTTATAAAATCACAGTAATTATTCATTTATAACTAAATAACCATTACGCTAAAGATTGTTTAATTTAAAAATCACAGATAAATAAAACAAAACCTCAACATTTAATTACGATAACATTTAAATTTTTGTCATAATATAAAATGATTGACAATAGAATATAATTTTATCAGTCAACATTGTTTACAATTTAAAAAAAAAAAAAAAACAAATGAAAAATCAATTATCGCACAGAGTTATTTTATAATATTTACTGTCTTACACTTTGGCCTAAAAAAACACAGTAAATTCAATAAGCACATAAAATAGTTCTGTAAGTAAAATAAATGTTTTACACTGCGCGGCCAATTAAAAAACAAAAATAAATCACAAATAGGATCACTAATGGAAAATGTTCTTAACTAAATCTTTATAAATCAAATATAATCAAATTAAGGTAATACTTATTTAAAAAATAATTAAATAATAAATACTTATTTAAATTATGTATAAAACTAAAAAAAGTAATACTTATTTAGTACCACATGGACTAATTTATACATTTTTTAAAATTAGTGCATGTGGTACTAAATAAGTATTACTTTTTTGAATTTTACGATTCAGGTCATCGTAACATTGGTATTTTCCGTTTAGGGATCTAAAGCAATGAGCTTTATAATGCCCTATCCCTTCTGAGCTAAGGGGGGGTTGAAATTCTATGATAGCCAAGATATCATATTTTTTGTAAAGGATTTCTATGTTAAGAGAATTTTTTTATGAGTAAGGGGGTATGTATTTACTTTGTGTATAACATGCATTACGGCAATCGTTCAAAAGCGTTTACGAGGCACAATGGCGCTGCCAATTGAAAAAAAATCAACTCAGTATTTACACAAGGTAATAAAGTAAGTACTTATTTGTGTAACGCACTGTCAGCACTTTGGATGCTTTTAAATTAGCTAAATATTGCATTTAAAACAAAAAAGGCAGTTTTAATTTTAAATGCAAATTTAATAACATTTAAAGTGTTGACAACAATAAAATTATATTTGTATAACACACTATCAACACTTATGATGCTTTTAAATTAGCGAAGTAATGCATTTAAAACAAAAACGGCTTTTTTATTTTAAACGAATTTAATTTAGTTTCAAGAGCTTTAACGCAGCTCACTAGCGCCATTAAAATTAATTGTGTACGCGTCTGTACCGACATTATTGCATGCATAACGTAATGACTCTTTTTCGCTTATCTCTGTAATTATTAAGTGGATTACGCTCAAAATTTCATGGTATAAAGTTGACACAAAAGTCTAATTGTTTATACAGAATTCAGCAAGTAAATCGATACGAAACTCAATTAATAGGCAGTTAAATTAACCCGTTGCACATCGCTGGCCAAAATGAACTAAATTGTGTGATAACTTTTTAATTACTTACTGTACACTAATGAAACTTCACACAGACCTGTAACTAACTATAAACTATAAAATGACGTTTTAAACAAGTCTCCAGAGTACATATCTTAGGAGAAAGGGCCCAAAAAGGGGTATTTATATAATTTAAAATAACTTGCAAACGGTGCATTATTATTACTTTTTTATTCGTGAACTAATTCAAACTAATTAAGACGAAGCTCTGTATAAAAAATTAGGAAATTACGCTGTACCGTTTCGGAGATCCAGCAAACACGCAAACGTTACGCCAGCAGCATCTTGAATATCTCCGAAACCATGTAGCGTAAAAATTCAAATTACATCGAAACATTTACTTCGTCCAGCGATCTAAAAATGTACCTAAAGATTTTTTCAATAATCCCATTATTTCAAAAAAGATTCTGCTGCGGTAACGTTACCGCAGCAGAATCTGTTTTTGTCAAATATCTTTAAAATTAGGACTGAACTAATTCCAAAAACTACACAGACATTTACAGGAGCTAGAAATCTAAAAATCTGATAAAAAAAAATACAAATTTCGACAAGATTCTGCTGGGGTAATGCACTCCAAATTATTTAAGAAATGCGTTAAGTTTAAACTAATTTGTATGCAAAAATATTTTGAACGTAATTGTAAGCCGTACCCATTCGTCCATGCCATCTAGTCTCATCCAGAGCAGAGCTAATATTTTGAAGATTACACATTTATTTAGTAAATAAATAGAGATTTTATACTTACTTGTTGATTAGGATTTGGCGATATGTCCATATTAAACTTAGTGGAAATCCCCAAAACACGGATTTAAGGCAACTGATAGTAGTCATGGAATGCCTTCACTTCTACACGTAGGTATGCGCTGGATGTACATCAGCTGATCCCCAACACGATATATAAGTAAATAATAAATAAATATTCCTCACACATTCACACAACGCCATCTAGTCCCAAACTTAACAGAGCTTTTACTATGGGTACTAGACAACGGATAAACATACTTAAATAATAATTTTTTTGTAAATACATACATATTATACATATAAAACACTCAGACCAATGCAATAAATCATGTTCATGCACAGATCACAAGATTTGCATTGAGTGAGAATAGAACCGGAGACCTCTGCGTAGCAGTCATGTTATATAACCATTACGTCACAGAGGTCGTCTATTCTTTTATCTAAGTGTATGGTGTTTGTGAGACTTTAGCGTGGTGATACAGGGTTTTTCCAGTTATCATTGTTTTTCATTTTTTGAGCATGAAATTATGTTGTAAAAACGATGTAATCCCCTAATGAGATGGAGTATTGAGGTCTTGTTATTTTGCATTGCCACACGAAAAAAGCAGGTAAAAAAAAGTTTGTACTTATTCAATGTTGTCATGTAATGAATTGTCCTTTATTGCCCGTGGACCACCTCGTGTTCACCCAGGTGAGCCACGGGGACCCGTAATCCCCGTTTACCCGTACCTACTCCACCAGCATAGCCATATGCTTCTAACAGTAAATTATAATCTGTTTGTGTATAAACTTCTTTAAACTTAAAACAGTCATTTAAAAAAACGTTGTTTAAAACAATAACTCGTAAGATGCGCTACTAAAATAAAAGTAATAAAATATAAGTTCGTCTCAACGTTCTCACCTTAGCAGCTATGAATAATGGTGGCCACATTCACCCGGAGTGACGGGTGAGATAAAAGTTTTTAAGCAATTTCCTATTCACCCCCCTCTCCCCCCTCTTACAAGATGAATAGGTGATGTAATTGCGCAGTTGTGGAAAAAGTTTCATGAAATTGAACTCATTTTTTTTCGTGCTAAGTATATTTCTAAGTTGTTAATGTATAAGTTTGTGAGAGTTATTATTTATAGATAGATACTGTGATTTCTTCATTGATTTGATTTTAATGAATGAGTGAAAGAAACTTAAACTTATAATTATGCCTCAAGAACATTTAGCCAGTAGTGGCAGTGTATAACATAATACTTGTTGCAAGCTATGCCAAGCATTCACTGTGAATACTAAACAGTAGTTAAAGATACTTTAGTAAATATTTTTTACATAGATATCATGTACAAAAAGATTAGCATTAAGCGATAATCAAACGCGAGACCTCTGCGCAACCTACGACCTTGCTTTAAAGCTGACTACAACAGACGGGAACGAATTTTAAAGAACCTCTATGATGCTCAAATGAAATACGATTAAAAGGTTACCCATATTTAAGATGACCAAATGTACTGTGTTACTTCTATCATTTATCACCTGATCTTTAAGATAAGATAAGATAAGCTCTTTATTTTGTAAAAACATGTGTATAAAATACAAGATACAAAAGCTTGCATGCATGGTGGCAGGTACATTAATTGTGAGTAGCAGCATGTTTAACCAATTATGGCATACAAAGCAGATGAATATCAAACTAATAAAAGTATATAAAACAAATATTATTAAAAATAATTACTTACTCTTTATTTTTAGCTTTATATATCATAACGAGCTACCATTAGGTAAAAAGGTATATCTAGTCGTCTTTTCTACAAGGATAACTCCACAAACTTATATAATTATATCCATTTAAGTATATTTAAATAATAATTCTTATAAAAAACTTCCATTTTTTACCTACATAAAAACAAAAACAACAAGCGGTAAACATTTTAATAAACACCAAGGTACCGGGCGGCGCGTGTTGTATACAACTCATGAAAAATTCGACAATATCATCGGCAGCGAGGTGGAGTAATTAATGAGCTGGTGGCGAGCCCGCCTACGAGGTGCCGACCAGGGGAAACACTTTTAAAAACTTTACCACCCGCAAATTATTAATAGGTTTCTACGTAGACGTGGGCTAGGGATGGACGAAGTGAACGTTTCGATAGAGTGAAATATCTTGCCTAAAAATACACTACGTTAGAACATTATTGACGTCCTGCAGTGGCCTACTGCAAGGACAAGCCTTCTCCTCTCTTGTTCCAAGTGAAAGATCACCTGAACATCTAACATAATGTGTAAATATAATATGTCTTTCTAGTAATTGTACAATGATCATAGACCAAAAGTGCGATGTTTGTAACCCAGCAGCAGTTTCTTGCGGACATGTGCACTCACATAAGTCTGTTTCGAACTCTCAATAAACTAAACTATTAAGCTACACATGCTTGTAATAAATAAAAAAAAGATTGACTTTTATAACGTGATAAAAAAAAGTACGAAGTACTTTTATAAAGAATCTCTAATGAATGCATATTTTTGGTTCGCTTAGGAATAACATTTTAAATCTCGTTAATCCATATCGACAAGCTTTACATTTTCCTATCCCTATTAAAGTAACACCTTGCAACGATGTAAAAATTAAGAAAGAAAGATTTTTAAAAGTCAGCGGCGTCGTCCAAGTTAGTGACGCCACATTAATTCGAATGTCGATTACTTTGCCCTCAGCCAGATAAAAAATTGTACCTGAAACTTAACTTTGAGTGACGGCTCTTTGTTATTAGTTCGAAGGGTTTGGAGGCTTTACAAGATTGAGCTCTCTGTCAATGAGCACTTTGGAAGTTTCGCGTCTGTGTCTATTATGTAGAAGAATATTGTAACAAGGATAACAGCTGTTTTAATTGTTTCCTATATTTACACAAAGTTTATCAACGAAATAGGTAGTAAGACAAGAAGGTGCAGAGTGGGCAAATCAAACAACTAAATACTAGTTTAACTGTTTAATAAAAGTTAAAGCTAGGTCTATGTTACTCAGCAGTCGAGTGCGAGGTCGCGGGTTCGAAACCTCCGTAAGGTAATTATTTGTGTGCGAACCGTATACCAATACGTCTGGCTAGCTTAAATATGTCACTAGAGAATGTCTGTCCCTACATCAGGACATTAACGGACAGCATCGATAATATAATGTAACATCTGGCCAGCGAGACATTAGTAGGTCAAATATACCTGAACTTGCAGTAGGACATTAACTATGATACAATGTCCTTGTTAGCTAATACAGAGTGTATGTTAGTCGGTAAGTCATGTAGCAAGACAAAGTCTTAGTTAAAGTGCACCGCGCGTGGGGGTCGACAAATCAGTGTCGTTTACCGTCGAGCGCGTTTTCAATTTGTACTGTCTCACCGTAAGTGCTCACTGAATGTGTGTACACTGTGTCCCTGGGACAAGGAGCTACTAATTATGGATAGGAGGATATGCCTTTTTATGAATCGTTGCAGCAATCATCAATTTAAATATATAATAAATAAATTATTCCTCACACATTCACAAAACGCCATCTACTCCCAAACTAAGTAAACTTTTTTTTTGTAAATACATATACACATTATACATAGAAAACACCCAGAGCAATGCAAACAATCATGTTCATACACACAAAGATTTGCATTGAGCGGGAATTGAACCCGAGACCTCTGCGTAACAGTCATGTTATGTAACCACTACACCACAGAGGTCGTCAAAAAATTTGTTTAAATTTACAGGGTGGTTATAATACAATATGCTCGAGAGACTGGTTGGCTAACAAAAACCAAAGAGACTGGCTAGTGAGCTATATGTGGTTTCGATTCGTTATTTTACAAGCAAGAGACGTAAGGGGTACCACAGTAGACCACAAGCATTTCCAATTTTTAATATTAACGACTTGGTCGACCTACTTATGTATAAAAGAGAGTATGAGGCAGTAAAAAGAGGGGTATAAGGCTGCTACTTCTCATCCGTTTTTAGCTTTTCTACTCTTGCAATGTCTGTACCAAGTCGTAGGAGGCAATTTTTTTTTTCAAATTTAATTTCAAGTTTTCCTTCTTTTTATTTCGTATAGTTTATATTCACGGATAGTCCCTTAGTCAGTTTTAACGACAGCCATGGGATGAGATGGGGTGGTGACATATAAATACGAATGCTTGTAGAATAATCTTCTGGAGCGAAAAAGAACTGTGTTTTTGTGTTCTTAGTCCCAAAAAGTAGTGGATAACAATAAAATTGAGTATTTTTATATCTCGTAAGGCTTTACCGCATCCGTTACGTTTCATAGATGAATATGTAGTGCATCTGCCGTGAGCTACATATACTAATGATAATTTATATGTTCGCATTGTCTAGTGCGTCCAGGAATTTCGTTAAACATTTCAAACGAAAACTTTTAAACTAAAACACTATTTGTTTTGTGTACAGTTTGTACTAACGTTGATTACAAATGAAAGATTTATCTTTTGTTTTAGATACTTTCTGTGTGTTAACATAACTATATTGTTTGTTTTAAATTTTAACTTAAGACTTATATTTTAGTCATCGAGTGTATTAATAGCACGCTTGCCAGAAGAATTGGTATAGTGCATTATGCAAAGTCTTCCTTCTTTGTTTAAGAAGGCTTAATATCAGCTACCTTTTCCTTAACCAGATATTACAGCACTCATGGAATTATAACAGTTTGTGACACCATGTAGGTTAATTCCATGTACCTACTTTACTTTTTTATTGTTCATTACTACCCTAAATGTTCTTTCTCTTCGGGAAATATAATTATGAATAGATGCATGAATACATATGTAAATCTTAATTAAAGAATCCAAAAACATGCTCGATAATTTTCCTATATTTAGTGCTAAATAAGATTTACACAAAAACTTAAATCGTTTAGCAGCCAATATAATATATAAAGTTTAAAAGCTTTCTTCATCCCTTATCGAGGTCCAATAACTTAATATAAAGTATAAAGGTACTATTTTATTCTTCTCGACGAATGTTCGCAGATATAAGTATGTCAGTATTATATTTATTAATCTAAGTTTATTTATATAAAGAGATGTATGTAGAGTTAATCCGTGCCATGTACAGGCAATCCCACACGCATGTTCGCTCGGCCGCCGGTAACACCGAAGAGTTCAGTGTAGCTGTAGGCTTACACCAAGGGTCAGCTTTAAGCCCATATCTCTTCCTGTTAATAATGGATGCACTAACATCGGATATCCAGGAACAGGCACCCTGGTGCATGTTATTTGCCGACGACATCGTCCTTGTGGGTGAGGATGGAACCGAGGTCCAGAGTAGGTTGGGGAAATGGCAACAAAGGTTAGAGAGTGTGGGCTTGAAAATTAGCAGAACCAAAACTGAATACATGTTCTGCGATTTCGGCGGTCTCTCTAACCCCACGGCCATAGCGCTTGATAGCTCCCTTATACTAACCTGCTCCGACTTTAGGTATCTCGGTTCACTATTACAGAGCGATGGAGCATTAGACCGAGCTGTGAAGCACCGGATTAACGCTGGTTGGATGAAATGGCGGCAGGTTACGGCAACTACATGTGATTCGCGTATGCCCCTTCGGCTGAAGGGAAAAATCTACAAGAGCATGATCCGGCCTGCCGTCCTGTATGGATCGGAAAGCTGGCCCGTAAAAGTGACGGACGAAAGACGACTGCACGTAGCCGAGATGCGAATGTTGAGATGGATGAGTGGTGTGAAAAGGACAGATAAGATTAGAAATGAGTACATTAGAGGAAGTTTGAAAGTTGCACCAATTACTGAAAGGCTACGAGGAAATCGTTTGTCCTGGTTCGGACATGTAATGCGTAGGGATGAAAGTAATATAGTAAGGAAGGCATTGGCTATGGAAGTGGACGGGTACAAGGGGAGGGGTAGACCGAAGAAGAGATGGATGGATTGTGTGAGGGATGATATGGCTAGGAAAGGAGTGAATGTTGAGATGACGGGAAACAGAGATGAATGGAAAAAGCATACATGTTGCGCCGACCCCAAGTAAAAATGGGATAAGGGCAGGAGGATGATGATATTTATATAAAGAGATGCGAAGACAGAGTTTGCTTTAAGATTGAGTAAAAGTTTTCCATTAACATAATTGCGATTGTCCCACACAATAGTTTTTAAATGTATAATATTTGTTTTACGCACTACGCAGTATTTTCTACTACCTATGGTATTTTCTTGATAGTTCTCTTATTGTTTTATCAGTAATAGTACAGTCAAATAAGGCTGAAATAGGGGCAAACCTCGGAATGGAAGCGAATAAGCTGTAAATTTGCATAAACCTTTGTTTTGGTGTACTAATGACTGGTAGAAAAGTCTCATATGATCACGTGTGTGCGTCGTAAGTTATTCAAGGTCAAAGGTCACAAAAATCAGTTTTTTCCAAGTATCTCGTCTTCTATGATCAGAAACAGTATGCCTATAATCCTCTAAGAAACAGTATGCAAACCAAACTTAGTAAGGAACCACATAACATAATCTTGAAAATCACCTATAAACGTTACAGGAACTTTTGTTGTAACCTAATAAATAAACTAAATAGAAATTATAAAAAACACATATTTAACAAAACTGCTAATAAACCTAAAGCATTATGGTCTACAATAAATGACGTTACTCAATATAAGCCGCCTAAAACTAAAAACTCTGAGTTACTTAAGATTAAACCAGAACCTCTAAGCTCTGTCAATCATGTTAACAGTTATTTTGTCAACATTGGGGCTAGCCTTGCACAACTCCTAGCTAAGCAACCTGAAGTCAACGATCATGGCCCTAATATCTCTAGTTCTAGCTACTCTCACCTTACCTCGTTTGCGCTACTGGACACGGATCCTGACGAGGTTGACATCATACTTAGAAGCCTTGACTCTAGCAGTGCACCTGGCTGGGATGGCATAAGTACAGCTTTTTTGAAGCATGCTAGAGATTTTGTTGTTCCACACATCAGTAGGTTAACAAATCTTTGTTTTAGCTCGGGAGTTTTTCCTGTTTCTCTGAAACGCTCCTTAGTTACGCCTGTTTACAAGAACGGAGATAGATCTGACGTAAGTAACTACAGGCCTATTTCTGTTCTAACCTCAATTTCAAAAATAATTGAAAAACTCATTAACTATAGACTTACGGGTTTTCTTAATAAATATAACATCTTATCTAAATTTCAGTATGGGTTTCGCAGAGGCATGTCAACTCAAGATGCAATTCTTGATTTGACCACTACTATAACAAAAGGAGTTGATAGGGGGGATAAGTGTCTCACAGTATTTTTAGACCTTAAAAAGGCATTTGATACAGTATCTATCCCTGTTCTTGTAAGCAGGCTGCAAGGCATAGGCATTAGAGATACAGCGCTAGCTCTCCTCACTAGCTACCTCTCTGAACGAACTCAAGCTGTAAAAATAGATAGCTATGTGAGCAGCGAATACTCAGTCAAATTTGGTGTACCACAGGGGAGTGTCCTTGGCCCGACTCTGTTTTTAATATATATAAATGAGTTATGTAACCTACAGAATGTCGGGGGAAGGATACTTTCCTATGCTGATGATACTGCGGTCGTTTTTACTGCCAAGACATGGCCTGCCGTACATGAACTGGCTACAAAAGGACTAACATGTATATCGAAATGGCTAAGAGAGAATCTCTTAACCCTTAACATCCAGAAAACGTGCTATATTTGTTTTTCTCCCTACATAACTTCGCAGCCAGTGACAAACCTAAGCATTAAAATCCATAACTGCCTAAATCCTGGCATAACTCCTTGCGAATGTCCTGTTATCACTAAAGAAAGGCAAACAAAATATCTAGGAGTTATTGTTGACCAAAAATTAAATTGGCATTCACAAATAGATGCTGTTATAAGCCGTATCCGAAAACTTATCTGGGTCTTCAAGACACTTCGATATGTAATGTCTAGCACGCTCTTGAACAAAATTTACATAGCCCTGGCCCAATCCGTCATCTCCTACTGTATTCCAATCTGGGGTGGGACTGACAAGACCCATTTCATACATTTGGAAAGGGCACAGAGATCTCTCTTAAAGGTTATGTACTTTAAACCGTATAGATTCTCAACGTACAGCCTATATCAGATGTGTAAACTGCTCTCAGTTCGTAAGTTTTACTTACTTCATTTAATTCTTAACTGTCATAAAACATTGCCATTTAAAGAAGAGTTACTAAAAAAGAGAAGAAATGACATTGTTGCTACTTCTCCTACGGTACGTACTGTCTTCGCTAGAAGACAGTACGCATGCCAGTCTGCCTTTATTTATAATAAAATAAACAAAATTATCAGTATATATCCTAAACAGTTATACGTGTGTAAAAGCTTAGTAATACAATTTTTATCAACGCTTAATTACGACGAAGTTGAAAGTCTTTTAACCAGAATTGCCTAATAGCCTAATCACCATCATTGCAAAGCGCTGCAAAGTAAGTTAACAGGATGAGACACATACAGTCCACCAAACGTTCACTCACATACATATACGCACACACACACACACATATACATACACTCAAACACACACTAACATATACAAACACTCACATATACATACACACACACACCCTCCTACACACAAAGCTATGCACACACTCAAACACACGCACAACCACAATTTTTGTAATCTATTAGAATTATTAAGAGAAGTGGCGGGTCATTCCCAACACGAGTATCTTTCGATTACTCAACGGGAAGACTCATAATTGTCTAGATATAAGATTTACAGAAATAAACAGATTTTTATTTATTATTTTACTATGGGAAATACGCCATTTACGTCATTATAAATATTGTAGATCACAAAATGGTCTACAATTTTTGTTCAAAATATTTTTCCGTATCACCTACCGTTTTCGAGATATAGCGCAACGAGTGGCGGGCGCGCATTCGTACAAAAATAAAAAATAATAATAATAGTATCTTTATCAAAATATACATTTTTCATAGTTAACTATTATCTCAACTATACAAACTAGCACCGCATTTCACATGATTTCTTTATGCACTCTACTCTTTGAGCTATAATAATATCTCGAAAACGGTTCATGATACAAAATAATGCTTGATATAAAAATTGTAGACAATTTAGTGATCTACAATATTTATACTGACGTAAATGGCGTATTTCCCATAGAAAACGAAATAATTGAAAAAAACTGATTTCCGTGACCTTTGACCTTGAATAACTTATGACGCAAACACGTGATCATAATATTATGAGACTTTTCTACCAGTCATTAGTACACCAAAACAAAGGTTTACGCAAATTTACAGCTTATTCGCTTCCATTCCGAGGTTGAATGTTTATTTTACTGGAGTATAAATGGAAATCTGATTTAATACCATGCTAATACGTTTAATATTGCAAGAGTCAGCTTAAAAGAAACTGTCAAATATAATACACGTCTCTCGGTAATGAGTAAGATCGCTATTTAAAGTTACGCCATACACGCGCGCGTCGATGCCAGCAACGATAAGATTAGCTCCAGTTTGAATGAGACGTCTTTATTAGCGCCCGCCACTACAGCCCATCTGGGGTGAAGGGACAGTGTTTTTCAATTGTATCGAGTAGTATCGACACGTGGCAACTTTAGGTAGAGTGTTATTGAGTATTATTTCTTGATGTTATATGTACAGGTCGTGCTAGTTCGGGATGCCATCATCTCATATCAGCCATAGGTGTAGTCAAAAGGGACTAGAGGTATCTACTTAACAGTAAATAACTCTAGCAAAGGAAGTAGACTAGACACAAAACTCGACACCAATTTTTCTGGTTAGCGTAGTATCTGAAGGCTAATTCCTATACACATGGACATAAATAAGTCTCTGTATTGGGAGAACCTTTGACAGAAAACGTCATAATGAAGTACTCAACAAAAAAAAACTTGTATGCCGGTTTTATTTACGAAAACTCGAAACTCATTAAAACATGGTACGTCGCAAGGTATGTCGGAACAAATGGAGAACAATTCGATCTTCAGACGCTTGTGGCTAAGTTAAGACACCATTATAGACATCAGACAATTAAATTCACCTCAGAAGGAATTGTAACTTAACTTTATTGAAAACTAGCTATTGCCCGCGGCTTCGCTCGCGTTAAATTCAGGGTAGCAAAAATAACCCTATGTTACTCTCCATACCTTTAACTAGCTCCACTTAAAAAATCACGTCAATTCGTCGCTCCGCTTTGCCGTGAAAGAAAGACAAACAGACAGACACAGTTTCCCATTTATAATATTAGTATGGATACACATACTTAGATTCATATAAAGTTAAAAGTTAGAAGAAATTTGTTTGAATCTTGTTATCATCAGTAAGGATGATTGAGTGATTATTGCAAGTACTGCACTTAAGAGACGTCGTAGCACAGACTGTTGCTGAACGGTGTGGCAACTAGAAAATAAAGAAAGAAAGAAAGAAAATATATTTATTCCTGCTTTAGAGATACAATAGGAATACAAACAATTACAAATACAAAACAAAAATAAAAGATATAAAACACAAATCATGAGAAAGCCACATCTGTGCAGGAATCGGACCCCACTCAGCATAATGCTGCGGCACACCAAGCAGTAATGCTCACAGCGCTGATTTTCAGTGAGGCCCATAACTAGTAGGTACTTTACCAGGAACTAGTGAAGTTAGCTCGGATACTTATCGTTTCTGATACCAGAAGCAGGTTTGTTCGTTCAAGAGGTAACGAAAAGGGCGATTAATTAATTTATCTCTCTACTTTACTTAATACTACTTCAGCTTGGGCAATTAATACGCGCTGCCTCGATGAAATGAAGTATGATTATATTAGTGATTTTTTGTCTCAAGATTCATTAAGGGCATTTAATTAAACTATAAAAAAATACTCTTTAATCACAAAACATTAACAAATTCAACAAAAATATTATCTTCACATACTCAAGAACGAAACCCATAATACCCGTAATACATTTCGTCCCCACCTGCGCTAGACCAATAAGTTAAATGCCTTACTTCACATAAAGGTCCCTGTCTATTGTCCAAGGAGGAAAAATGCTATGTTTTTTTATAGAAGACGTCGTGCGGTGGAAAGAGCATTGTTCGCAGGTATTCAAGGAATTAAGTTCGGTCTAGACGTGAGGAACGAGATATTTTAACGATTTATTGTATTGTATGGTAGGTTTTTGATTAGAGAGTGATATTGATATTTTAAACATAATTTGTTAAGTGAATATTTTTTTATAGGCAAGTGTATATTTTTTATATAACAAATATCAATGGACGACGGCTAAATAATTATGACTGTTTTTGCAAGATTTTTAACTGTTTCGTTGGCAGTGCAAGAGATTGTGGTTTCGAATTCCTTGCATGGCAATCAATTATTTATAAGATCCATAAATGAATTGGATATTGTCTGTACATTTTCATTATGTAATTTTTTTTTAAATCCTTGGGACTTTCGATGGGATTTAAATCGGTAGTTTTTTTAAGTAAGCCCCTAAGGTCCAAGTCTGGGTCTAGCTTATAAGTCGAAGATTTAGTAATACTTGCTTAAAACATACCTAGTTAACATAACTACTTAACATACCTAGATGTTAACAATAAACTACTAGACAAGTCTCGAGGCTCTTCATATATTTTTTATTCAAATAAATGACGAGGGTATTTTTTTCTATATTTCAAATAAATCCTGCTACAAAACATGTTGATGTATGAAATTCAACACCGGTGACCGCCGCAATATGCACGCCGTTGATTTGTTGAACTCCACAGACATAGACTAAATAATACACACAGATGTTCTAAACAAATAATGTGTGGTATAATAGTATTTGTAACAGTGTTAATTGCTTGAATTATATTGAGGAAATTTATAATGTGAATGTATGTAGAGATGGCCTAGAAATACTTAGGCCCAGGGACGTAGCTAATAACTCAGAGTGCACAGAAACTGACTGGCATTATGATAAAATAAAGGCAGGCTTGAAAGGATGATGTAAAACATGGCAAAAATTATTCTCTGCTGTCCCCGATTGAAAAAGGCGTGAGTTTTTATGTATGTAATAATATATAATATTCCAACTTAAAAAACATTACAGTTCCTAAAATCCTAATATTGGGACGGGTTTCCGTCTTAAATTGAAGACAGCTTTGCCAACTCCACACTAACCAGACGGATCAAATTGATTAGTTATGACTATTCTTCTTTATAAATGACGGCTGTTTTTACACACCCACTTAGTTGGTTTTTATTTCTCTTGCCAACCAATCTTACGTGTAGGTATGTAAAGATTTAAATTAAGTAAGCATTCCAGATTTGAATTGACTGCCGACGGAAGTCTATGTTGTCGACCTTTTGAGTGTTTGACTGGGTATCGAGTGTATTTTTGATCGAAGTTCTTGGTCGGTCTTCTTATTTTCTTCTCACCACCTTTTCGGGGACCCTATAGGATGCACTTCGGCCCTATCGGATCTCTTGTGCTGGGCCACCACCCCCCAGCTTCCTCTACTACCTTCGCAAAGGAGACGAGTAAGCTTAGCAGCAGCATGTCGAAGCCACTAGGAGTAGGATATCTCACTCCTAGTAGCTTCATTCTTTGTTTATTCAGTTCACGCTTCGCAGTTGCACGTAAAATGATCCACTGTTTCGTCTTCCTAACCACACGCTATGCATTGGTTATTGCCTGGTGGTCGGCCACTACACGTATAATATACACTGTCTCATCTGTATGTTAGTCTATGTTGGTCGAGGACAGTGCTATAAATCAGCGAGCTCGTGTGTCGACTGTCACTCGCACCTACACTATGAGTTAGTGCCAGAATAGTGAGGTGTGACGCACAACACTAACTGCATTAGCATTGCTTCAAATATTATATACAGATTAACAAGCATGCTATTTGCCTTTGTTTCACTTGACGTTTCGGCACAGGTTGCTCTGGCCGTGGTTGCAAGCTGACTGACTTTGTAACCTGTGACTTCTGACCAGAGATAGCTTGCGACCACGGCCAGTGCCCTTTAGAACTTGGCACTCATTTAGATCTCCTTCCTTTTTACGGCAAAGCTCATAGCCGAGATAATTTTTGTATTAAACTTGCCTCTCCTTTTTTCCATTTATGATTTTGGTAGGAAACTGAGAAGGGTTAAAGAGTATGTCAAAATTTGTTTGTTTTCTTTCTTCTTGTTTTGTGTGTCTTAAATGTTGACCTCTCCCTCGATCGACATGGTATTATAAGATTTACAGATTTTCCGAATAAATTGTGTACATATATGACAAACTCAAACAATTATCAAATAAAGCACAGCATCATTCCCTTGCACTTATCCCAATCTTAATTATTAATCTATTGGAATACTATTAAACAAAATAAATAATGTAGAGTTTTTTTTGAGTTAAGATTTTAAATATTTTGGCTACAAGTCTATGAAGTATATAGTACTTATATTATCAGCATAGTATATAGATGTATGTGTGAAGTGTTTGTGTGACTGCTGCAGACAGCTTTATGGGCTCTTCACATACACGACCGGACATCAACACACTGTGACTGTTTCAAGCATATACTGTCTTCATTAAAATGTACTACTGTTATAAATAACAATAAAGGACTGCTCCCCTCCGATTGATGAGGGAGACACAGGACTATGTAAGGTGGCAATATTTGGAAGAGGCCTGTGTCCAGCTGTGGACCTCTATTGCCTGATATGATGATCATGAAGGAAGAGCGTGTGGTTATTGGAGAGGGGGGACCCTGAAGTAATTTTAATAAAAGTCTATACCCTCACCTTATTGGTTACCCAGGTGTGAAGTTGCGGTATCAGAATCTGTACTCCTAGCTGGAAGTCAACAAGGTCATAATGCCTATAAAGTCTGCATTCTTAGGAAATGACGCCTCTCAGACTAACCTTTCGGCAGCTTTATAGTCACGAAATATATTATAGCGACATCTACCGACTAACTCAAGTGAACACCTACACTACGTCCTGAATCGCGATATCAACATTCGCACAACGATTCCGCATATACATAACGTCCAACGAACAACTGTTGGGCAGTTGTCCGCCAGGCACGATCACCCTCGCCTGGTCGGAGGATCCTCCCTTTTCGTTAGAGGCGTGCTCCTTTTACGTCACCGCGACCTCCACACCGGTGATCCCGACGTGATGAAACCAACCTTCTCGGAGCGCACCAGCACCTTCGGTCTGAACAGGACTACTCCATAATGCTCGTAATATGATGCCTCATTGGCAAACCTAAGTTGGCGAGTCACAGTATTTCCTCGTCTTTTTACAATATTTAGACTGATTGTCATGGCAGGCATCTGCTTTCCCCCTAATATTAACTTATTTAAAAATAAGTTATAACACTTTATAGTTAACTTACTATTATAAAAATAGTTTAGATCGCTTTTTTATAAAAAAGTACTTGGTGCATCAAAACATAAATCATATTTTTGCCGTGCTACAAAGAAAGTACATTCCCTGCTTAAAATACAAAGCTGTGAGTATAAAGACAATATTTTTTAAAACTTTTTTGCTCGTAAATGTATCAAGATAGAAATTAAGAGTTTCATAGCAGGTAACAATCATGGTATCCGCCATTTTGGCTGGGCTCCAACTTTTGGGAAGAGATGCATTGTGTATTAATTTGTACTTGTTTGTTGTTGTTTAAACCTGCAGAGTTTTATGTTGATGATTTCGATATGATGTGATTTCGTTGTGGTTTATATGGATGCCTTGTCGGGTTCGATTCCTGTACAAGTCTAACGTTTGTATGTTTGAACTTGTATTTAATTACGATCATAGTACTCTCATATAGTATCATCATAACAGCCCCTTAATGTCCCACCGCAGGAACGGGCCTCCTCACGTGATGAAGGGACACTTGGCCTACTAATACCACGCTGGCCAGACAGATTGGTATAGGGCTTAAATTCAAGTTTTCCTTCTTTTTATTATGTAAAGATTCGGATAGTCCCTTAGCCGGGTTTTACGACACCCATGGGATGAGATGGGATGGTGACACACTGTATTTTTACTCCGTCACCACACGGAGAGTATACTCATATAGTATACTTAAATAATTTTCACACGTAATTCCGTTTTTATAAAATAAAAATCAAATGGCTAAATAAAATGAAATAAAATTTCTATAGAACCTACTTGAAAGGATATTTAATTTGTATTAAAAAATATGCAAGCCAAATGAAAAACTCTTCCGTCTTTTTAAAATCGGTTGAAAATTAGCTCCAGTTAACGTTTACTAAACTCCTATCATTAAGTCAAGTTTTTTATAAAACTTCCAAAATATTTACCACTCCATCTTACATTTTCACACTTTAAAATACTTAAACGTATAAATCGTTTCAAATCGAACGGTCAAGGATGTAACCGGAAGTCGGCGAGGCGACAGGTGGAGGGCGGAAATGGCGCACGTTTCCGCACCCTGACGGGTAGGATTGCGCACGAGTGGTGATTTGAGATACCGAGTAAGTGTAAGGTGAAGTGATTAACTATACTTTTATTTTACTTAGTTTTAAAAAGATAGCGAGTGCAACACTCCCTGTGTTTAGATAGGTTCTGTGTAGGTAAAAACAATAGTTAAGTACTTGTATAAAGTGTAAATGACCACCCCATCTCATCCCATGGGTGTCGTAAAAACCAGCTAAGGGACTACCGTGAATATTACCTTTACGAAATATAAAAGAAGGAAAACTTGAAATTTAACCCTATACCAATTCGTCTGGCTAGCGTAGTATTAGTAGTCCAAGTAACCCTCCGTCACGGGAGGAGGAGACCCGTCCCTGCAGTGATGATTGATGACACCAAACAGACTGTTACTATTAAAACGTTTTTATCGTAATGCCAAAGCTACATAGGGTTGGTAGGCAGGGGTGGTCACACAACACGTTGTGTAACACTGGCCTTGGTACATGGTTCACGAACCATGTACCAAGGCTAGTTATAGGACAGCAGGTGTCACTCAGCTGTGGACTACAAGGCTTGAATTGAATCCCAGATTTGATGATAAACCTATGCTAATGATAAAAATAACCCTACGTACGGCGCGTGACAGTCCAGCACCAGATTGCATTCTCCTGGATTGAATCTTCGCTTTACTAAACCCATAGTTATGAAAAAAATACGAACCCTAGGTAATAAAGGACTATGTTATTTGAAATTATACATTGAGGGCCGTATCCGTGTGGTGACGGAGTAAGAATACAATATGTCACCACCCCATCTCATCCCATGGGTGTCGTAAAACCCTACTAAGGGAATCACCGTAACTACTATCTTTACGAAATAAAAAGAAGGAAAACTTGAAATTAAACCCTATACCAATCCGTCTGGCCAGCGTGGTATTAGTAGGCCAAGTAACCCTCCATCACGGGAGGAGGCCCGTCCCTGCAGTGGGACATTAATGGGCTGTTATGATTGAGGGCAAAAGTATTTTCCCACCTGAGTGCACAATATGGCGCGAACATTGCGCGTTGTGGCAGACGAAATAGTATCCTAAATGACTACGCTTCCTGGACGTGCTCTCGTTCGGAAAATAGTTATTGTGTGTATTTTTAATGTCCATTTTTACTTTTGGTTAAGGAAAAGGGTTACAGACCAATTGAACGCCTCATTATCTATATCTATACTAATATTATAAAGAGGTAAAGTTTGTGTGTTTGTGAGTTTGTGACATTGAGGGGGTAATCTCTGGATCTAATGAACCGATTTTGAAAATTCTTTCTGTGTTGAATTGTCGATTTATCGGGAAGTGCCATAGGCTATATAGTATCACGCTATGACTAATATAGGAGTGGAGCAGTAATGAAATACATTTAAAAAAGGGACGCGTTTTTTTCCAACAAGGAGGCCCGGGTCAGCTAGTAAATTATAAACTTAGTTTCGAAGTTGCAAGTCAAAATGGAATCAAATTAAACTAGGCGGTTGGCGATGGCGCGGTGAGCGGCGGTCGCGGTAACTTGCTGACGGGAACGAGGTCGCGTCTTCGATTCCCACATAAGACAATTCTTAGTGTCATACTAATGTGGTGAGTTTGGATGTTCTTTGTGTCCGGTAAATTAATGTTTGTAAAGGTTCCCGCTTCACAATACATGAACCTTAGTGCGGGAGTTGTCTTTTAAAAAGAAAATAAAGAAGAAATGAAACTTTTTTTATAAAAAAAGTTAAAAAAGATATCTCGTTGTTATTTAGTTTTTATAAGAAGTTGTTTTAAGCTTGACTGTAAGAAAAGTAATAAACGTATGGCAATAATAATTAGCATTCCTATAATACTTTATTGTTTCTTTGTCTCACAAGGAGGCTCCCTGCAATAGGACATTAATAGGCCGTTACAATGAACAATGCTACTGAATAACAGTGGACAACATTCTAAGATAAATAAGCGTAATGGCTTCTCAGACAAATAAATTATACATTTACTTGAAAATTATGTTCAGAAAGGCAGAAAAAGTGTGACTATATCTAAATTGAAAACACGTGTGTAGGCAATAAATAAGGCTCGCGACACACCGGCGTCTAGACATTTAATCTAAAGTACCTGACTCATGCACTGTAGTCCAGTTCCACCCTGGTATGTCTTTAACTTAACATTCATCTACGAAGAACTGTGATGTGATAGGCCGTGAACTATGAGCAGACTTGTAATTGACGCGTAGGGACAAGTATTATTATCTATACTTATAATAAAACTGTAGAGAGATCAATTCTGTACATTGAATATATGTTCAAAATTAATATTGGAGGATGAATGGTGATCGATACTAATGCCAAAAATGCAATCAATAAATTTTTTGTCTGTCTGTCTGTCTGTCTGTCTGTCTGTCTGTCTGTATGTGCACGCATGGGTCAAAAACTACTGAAGGCATTTTAACCAAACTTGGTACGATTGTAGTCCATACTCCCGGGCAGGTTATAGGCTGTATAACATAACGCTAAGACACATAGGAGCTGAGCAGTGACGAAAAATTTGAAGCAAGTCAGTTGACAAAAAGCACGTTCTAGCTCTTATCATCGCATACGTTGATCATACGCCAAAAATATGTATTACAAAAATAATGGTCTTCAAAAGATGTACAAAAAAGTCCTGAATAGTATATATCTATCTTTTATATATTAGCCACAATAACGTGTTTAATCGTTAGGGTTTTCTTCAAAGTGTATTAAATACATAAATATATTGTAATATGCATAGACATATCTTTTTCAAACTCCCATATTTCAAAAGTACACTTTAATATCTTATTCATAAAAAAAATTTATAGAAATCGGTTGATAAACACACAAGATATAGATGAAAGAAAATTTCCAAATGTCGCCGCGCCGGTATGAGTACGGCTGTACGGTTGATTTTTGTTTAACGTCCTAAACGGCCAACCGGTGCCTATATAATTTCATTCACATTGACTCTTAATGCGAACGGACGTGGTTCTTATTGACTCTTTTTGGAATAAGCGCGCTTTAGATATTAAAATACATAGATACGTAGTTTTTAGGTATTAAGTTTAAAGTAGGTAATCTATCTATCTTCTTCTATACTATAATAAAACTGTAGAGGTCGAAATGTCTGTTCTTTTCGAAAATTCAGATAAAAATTATCTATAAAATCTAGAAAAAAGTCAAAAAGCAACAACACTACACACTTACAATTTTTAGAATTAATGTCTATCTGTCTGTCTGTCTGTTTGTTACCGCACATCTTTAAAACGAATTAAAATATAATCTTAAGACCAATACATTGTATTGTAGCCTTTCTTATTAGGCTTAAACTGAGGTATGTTTTATCAAAATCGGATAAGTATTACTCGAGATATCGCTAGATCTCTTTATTAGAACAGTCCAATACAAATCAGGGGTCATGAAAAATGGATTTTGTTCAATGTTGAATGAATTTAAATTTCGTTTCTTTTGTTCACGAGATGGCGTTACCAGTAGTAATCGTAAAATAAATGAGTTTTTAAATAATCTATAACTATTTTATTATTAAGTGCTATTAATAAGTTATTCCTTTTAAATGTTAATAAAATTAACCATGAATCGTATGTGTAATATCAATTATAAGTCTTATTAAATTAAATCAGTTATAAGTTTACTTGATTGTTATATTTTTGTGTTTTTCGTAATTGAAACAATTTAATTAAATATAAATTGTATTAGTAAGCTATTAATCTAAAGTAAAATTATTCTTTTGGTAAGTATTAATTTAGTTTAAACTGTAGTAGTTACTGGTCAGCGTAAAAGTATGCAACAGACTCCACCTGTTTTTATTAATGTAAATAAATACAAATACAAATAACCTTTATTAGTTAATCACAGATACAAAACATCTGACAAAAATAAATAGTCTTTTCCTGTATTGCTAATATTGGCGTACAAACTTCATTTTTTAAAGTTAAACTATACCTATACTTAATCATAAATATTAAATTGAATTAAAATAACATTCCTTTTCTCACAATCTTATTATAACTGCAATTATAACACACTTATATAACTATTTAATAATTAATAATATATGGGTATAATATAACAGACAACATAATAAGTAACACGTTTTTTCTTTATAAAATCATTTTACACATTATTGCTATTTGTCAACAATAAAAAAATACAAAACTGACAATAAAATATAGAAATACAATCACAAAACATTAAATTATTATTCAAAGTGTTTGTGTTTATTTTATTAAGTAATTCAAAAATACTGCACGCAGTTTATCTATAGATAATAATAATAATATAGTCGAGTCTAAGTTTAGTCAAATATTTTTTGCTAGATGGTAAAAAGGTGTGAGGTACAATAATTTATTTCAGCATTTTTTTTACAAAAGACAAATCCCACACTAGCCTTTAAAAATATCAATTTAACGGACACAAAGAACATCCAGACTAAGGACAATAGTTTGTGTATCACAATTGTCCTCCATGGGAATCGAACCCGCGACCTCATGCACGCCAGCCATGTAATGCGACCGCCGCGCCACCGAGGCAGGTAATTCTGCCGCACCATAACGTGGCGTGCAAATGTAGGTATTCATTCATAATTAATTAGCGATTATCCGTGTGGTGACGGAGTAAGAATACAATATGTCACCTCCCCATCTCATCCCATGGGTGGCGTAAAACCGACTAAGGGACTATCGGTGAATATTATCTTCCAATCTATCCGTATATTATCAACCAATCCGACTGGCCAGCGTGGTATTAGTAGGCCAAGTATTCCTCCGTCACGGGAGGAGGCGCGTCCTTGCAGTTATGATGAAATAAGCGATGTCATTTATTTTAACTTACAAATTTGACAACAGATGGCATTGTGCCTGTGACGTCATTTTCAGTATCGCGGTGTTAAGATTTTCCTAGAAAGAATGACGTTCGCTCATGTCTTTCAGTATAAGTTTAGACGCAGTCTTCATAGATATTTTATTTACTATTTATTTACTTTGAAAAGGTTTTGGTTCGTTCGTTAATTTTACAATTCGTTTGTAATGTAGGTATATCTGTTCGTTATAAGGTTTTAAAAACGATTTTTCAGTATTAAATCGAATTGCGAAGTAAGTAACATCCGCCACGCGAACGAAGTCGCGGGCACAGCAGCTAGTTTTAAATAAGTAAATAAATTTTATTATGAGAAAATAAATTACAATTTATTTGATGCAAATACAAATAAGTAAATCAAATGATAAATACAAATGAAGATAATAATTATTTGATCTCATCCCCTCTCCCTTTTTCGCAATAATCATACGACAAACTCTTTAACCAAATTTTCAGTCACTTACACATACAACATTCATTTAAATTATTCAAGAAATTACTACATTTTTATTAAAGTAACTATAAAAAAAATTAACCTTATTGAGTGCCTCCTACTATTTTATAATGTCGGTTAAAGAGAATGACATATTATACATACAGAAAACTCGACCATATAAAAAAGCATACAGGTATAATCATGCAGACAAAGATTTACATAGCACGACAACCTAAACAACCGCAACCGGCAACCTAAACTTAGACCTTTTCATACATGACAAGTCCACTATAATATCACAAAAGTACTCACAATAAAACACCGTATCCAATCCGTCCTACCCTAGAACTTAAGGTTAAGTGAAGGGCGTGTAGAGTTCACCTCGCTCACCTTGCGTAATGTACCTCTGTTACACTTTCACCAATACGTTCAGTTTATCTTACGCATTCACCCCTTACCGAAATTTATTGCTTATTTTATTACCTGACTGGTATAGAAGGAGAGTTATGTTTTACAGACTATTCCCGTATAAAAACATACATTAACTCAACCCTAATCCCGTCCGGGGTAGGCAGAGACGACAGAACGCCACTTGTCACGATCCTGGCAAACAGATTCGGCCTCGTCCACATAAAAATAAAAATATATATTTATATTCGTATAAATGAGCACTAGAATTATGCCCTATGTTACAAATATCAATGTAACGGATACAACGTGGTACCTCGTGCATGGTAGCCGCAAACTGCAATCAACATGCCTTAGAGGCTGTCAATTATTTTTCCCATTTCTAAATTTAAAAATGTTACATAAAATAGAGACGTCTGAAAAGCTAAATAATTTGAAACTAGGTACAGACACAGTACTGTGTCGAAGTCTTAGAGAAGGATAATTTCCAGCGGATTTCAATCGCATAAATGATTATTCGGGTGATGTAGAAAGTAACGGTCACCGATCCCAGTCCCATAGAGGCATGTCTTTAAACGAGCGAAACAAAACAAAGCTCCGCTGCCCTTCAGGCAAAAGCCGATTTTTTTAGTAAACAAATAAAGGCTAAACTCGGAAATTAAAAAATAATAATCCAAGTGGATGAATAGTTTTAAAAGAACATTTAGATTATATCTCAATCATCGTAATAGCAGCTTAAGTTAAGTATTCACACCTTAAACACGTATGCTAATAATCTTAAACACATTAACCTCATAACAACTTCACCTGTAGGGTAATAAAGCCCAGCGATAAGGTCAGCGCACATCCTACTATTTAATACTATAAATGCGTAAGTTTGTAAGTACGGATGTTTGTTTGTCACTCTTTCATGTAAAAACTACAGTATGGATTTTAATTAAACTTTACTTTAGTATAGCTGTAAGTAAGAATACAATATGTCACCACCCTATCTCATTCCATGGGTGTCGTAAAAACTGACTAAGAGATCCATGAATACTGTCTTTATGAAATAAAAAGAAGGAAAACTTGAAATTAAACCCTATACCAATCCGTCTGGCCAGCGTGGTATTAGTAGGCCAGGTAACCCTCCGTCACGGGAGGAGGCCCGTCCCTGCAGTGGGACATTATGACGATACATTAGAATAGCACACACTACAATATTGTCCAAAATACGCAGACGAAGTCGCGGGCATTAGCTTGTAGCTTATACATCAGAATAGCTCATAAGCTATAACTTATAAAAATATTGTAATTATAATTTAAGTTACTCGAACTACTAATTCTGCACAGGCGAAGTCGCGGGCACCAGCTAGTTTACTATAATATTTAAGCTCACAAACAATTACGAGTTTGTTTATTGCGGCAGAATATACGTAACGTATAGTGCGCGACTAAAAATACGCGCACCTATTACAAAGGCAGTTATCGTCGGTGTGGCTGGAGGCATAGCGCGTGAGTTGAGCAGTCTGGTTACTTTTTGTTGTAGTAAACTATATTTTAATCCTTGAAATTACCGGGTTATCTGTGATTGGTGTAAAATGCTATATTAACTTTAAAACTTTCGTGTTTCATTATAACCTATTATTCAGTACATAATAAGTAAAATGCTATGTCAGCATTTCTTACCAAATTAATCGTGCGAGTCGGAAGGCACAAGACAATTGCAGAGGCTAAATATTCTGTTTCTGTTTGATGTTTGTAGAAGCAGCAAGGTAACCCTAGGGGGGAAGTTTTATTTCCAAAATATATAATTTATTTGTGATACCACTGGTATAAGTATTAACCAAATAATATACATATAATATTCCTTGTACTACATATTTTTAGGTTGTAGTACATCATCATCATAACAGCCCATTAATGTCCCACTGCAGCGACGAGCCTCCTCCCGTGACGGAGGTATACTTGGCCTACTAATACGACGCTGGCCAAACGGATTGGTATAGGGTTTAATTTCAAGTTTTCCTTCTTTTTATTACGTAAAGATAACATTCACGGATAGGCCCTTAGTCGGTTTTTACGACACTTGTGGGATGAGATGGGGTGGTGATACACTGTATTCTTACTCCGTCACCACATGAAATTGTAGATGGCAACACAAACACAACGCTCTTGGCCCAGTGTTCAGCCTGTGGTTCAGCAAATAGCGAATGGCCTTCCTTTGTACAGATCATCAAGCGTACATGACTTTGGGCTTGCGAACACGTCTGTAAATGTCTCATCGTCTGCGTCTGAGACGCGCCACAGTCACACTTGTTTAAGCTTGGGACTATACTACACTAATAGATTACAACAATCCAAGCTAGGTTACTTTGTGAAATGTAGCAACTTACCGGCAACTAAAAGTTGCTCGTGTGCTCATGTGGGCTCAGATTGTATTATTTATTGTGCAGGTAGTTTGGCCGGCCGCCAGTAGATAGCGCGCACAAGATTTTTAAACCCACCATGTTGTATTTTAGGACGCTATAATTTTTAAAAACATGATTTTTTTTTCAAAAAAAGGTAAAACATATTTGCGTACATTCCGCTTTGTTATCGCCCGTGGATGATATATTTGTACTTAATGGTGGTTTCGTGTTTTCGTATCATTATGACTATCAGATTTTATGTTTAAATATATCATCATAACAGCCCATTAATGTCCCACTGCAGGGACGGGCCTCCTCCCGTGACGGAGGGTTACTTGGCCTACTAATACCACGCTGGCCAGACGGATTGGTATAGGGTTTAATTTCGAGTTCCTTCTTTTTATTTCGTAAAGATAGTAGTTACGGTTATTCCCTTAGTCGGTTTTACGACACCCATGGGATGAGATGGGGTGGTGACATATTGTATTCTTACTCCGTCACCACACGGATAAAATGTTTATATAGGTAGGATATTTTAACTTTTAACTGACTTCAAAAGACAAGGAGGAAGTTTTCTTGTGTTTGTTATTGAAGTCATAGATATATTTCTGTGTAGTGATGACGGACTATATTAACATTAATATTAATTCTTTATTTATTTTTTTTATTTACACAAATACAATGAAATTAAGTCAGTATCAGAACAGTGTATCTTTATTAATGAAGTTTGATAGTGAATGAAATTAAGTAGATTTAGATTCGATTTTAAACATTTTACGAGTGTAGCCCCTTTGCATGGGGTGGGAACCCGCAACCTCGCTAAGGTTAGCAACCATAATAACTACGTCTCTAAGGCAGGATACATTTTAAAATGTATATTCTAGTTTTGAATAATGATTCTGATGACTATTTTGAAAATATTTTTTAAAAGCTTTATTTAAAAAGCTTCAGAGAATTGACGTGTCTAAAGATTTTTAAACTTTGTTATATTGAAATAAAGTTTTCTTATTTATAAACATGGTGACGAATAAATAACTTTTCTAGCGATTATAAGCGGCTACCGTCTAAATTGAAGTCGAGGGATCATATCAAGATAGATTTTTTTACGATCTAAAAATGATTGTCTTGATCTTGGATGTATTTTATGTCAATTAATTTTATGTCTGTAAAAAGTCCTTACGACATAAGGGAGAATCTTAATAAAGCTGGTTAGTAGTGTCAATAAATTTTTAAACATGCAACTCAAAACAGAAAGTTCAACTTCTTCATAGAACCTTATTTTATACAACTAACACAATAACACTACACCATAATTATTATGCTATGAACTTTTCAACTCGAGTGAATAGCTACGCCGTAGCATTGTAGAGCAACCCCTGCTACGGCGTAGCAACTCGGGGTTGTTTACAAAAACACGATGACTGGCTTAACGCGCCCTCCCGTGTCTTTATTGGCCCTTGTAGGCTTGTCAGACTGGGATGGCTTTATGTGAATGTGCACCAAGAAATGTAAGATTAATTTTAGAACAGGCGTGGTCGTGATTTGCTGCTATTATGCAAGAGGTCCTAGGGCAAGAAAAAGGATTAGATTAAGACTAACAATAAATTTCAGGGAAAATTAGCTTAGAGATGGTATAGTGAGATAGTTTGCATCTAGTTTAGGTACTTTCTTTTACTGACTGATTAGCAGCGCCATTTACAGGGTAGTAACAATCTTCGTCCGTTATCACACTAATCAGTATTATATAATTAGATATATAAGGATGACGCAGAGTAGGAAATTCTCACGCCTGATCAGGACGGCAGAAAAAGTTGGATCAGGGAGATACAGGACGGAGACAGAATATATTTTTTTCTTTAAAAAAAAAGACGTACTTCTATAGTACAATAAAAATGTATAAATAATTAAATTAAAATAATAATCCATTGAGGAGGTGTGTGTCCAGCAATGGACGTCCATAGGCTGATATGAATGAATGAATAAAAATAATGCATTGTAAAACAGTATTATATCGTTAATGGTACACTATTTCATGAAACATCCAGTGAACAATAGCGCTATAAACGAACGAGGTAATGTCCCGGCGCCAGTTAACTTTAACGTTCAGGTGCTTAGCTGCTACTGTAAACAGGTAAATATATTTATTTATTATATTTTGTATTCTTAGCCATTGTAGAGAAATACTGAGACTACAAAATGTCACCACTCATTACCATTCATTCTCATTCTCGCCGCGTGCGTCGTTGGCAAAAAAGGATAAGTACAAAAGTCACTCTATATTTATATAACAGCCCATTAATGTCCCTCTGCCTCCTCCCGTGACGGAGGGATACTTGGCCTACGAATACCACGCTGGCCAGACGGATGGTATAGGTTTTAATTTCAATTCTTTTTCTTTTTATTTCGTTAAAATAATATTTTCGAAAAGTCCTTTAGTCGGTTTTTACGACACCCATGAGATGAGATGGGGTGGTGACATATTGTATTCTTACTCCGTCACCACACGGACGTCCCGACAATCCTGACTATAGATGAAAAAAAATAATATTACTTAGTGCCACTAACACAATCTCCGTGTGGTGACAGAGTAACAATACAATATGTCACCACCCCATCTTACTCCATGTGTGTCGTAAAAACCGACTTAGGGGCTATCCGTAAATATTATCTTTACAAAATAAAAAGAAGGAAAACTTGAAATAAAACCCTATACCAATCCGTCTGGCCAGCGTAGTATTAGTAAGCCAAGTATCCCTCCGTCACGGTAGGCCCGTCCCTGCAGTGGGACATTATTGGGCTGTTATGATAACACAAAGTTTTTTTGTATGTGTATAAGCTAAAGTTGGTCGCGGGAGACAATGTAAAGGTCGTGTAGCACGCAGAAAAGACAACCATTTGATTGTGGAGAAGGCGTTTGGGTACCGGAAGACGCAGTGGGGGGACCCATCACAAGGTGGACCGATCACCTGATAAAGGTTATGGACAACTGATGTATTAACAAAGCACAGGACGGAGGAAGGTGGCGACTTTTAATGAAGGCTTACGTCCAACAGTAAACGTGTTTTATCTAAGATTACGATAACCCTAGCTCCACCCTAACCCATACAAGTAAGTCCAGAAAAGTAAGTTTCCTGTCATACATAACTAGCAGACCCGTGCCCGCTTCGGTGGGTGGCGTAAAAAATGCGTTTCTTTTTTAAACATATTTCTTTACTGCTCCACTTCTATTAGTCATAGCGTGATACTATATAGCTTATGACACTCTCCGATAAATTGACTATTCAACACAGAAAGAATTTTTAAAATCGGTTCAGTAGATCCAGAGATTACCCCCTACAACGTCACAAACACACAAACTTTACCTCTTTATTATATTAGTATAGATTAAGGCCAATCCCTGCAGTGGGACACACAGTTCTAATAAAAAAGTAATGTAGATTATAGTAGGTATCATATAATAAAGCTTGTTTGCCACTGTGAGCGTTATTTTTCTGTCGTTAATTATTTCCAGTTAACAAGGTGTTGTCTCTTAGTTTATTTATTGCTTTGTGAGCGGTGAGCCTGAACGTTAAGGCTGTGCTGTACTGCAAGATATATTTATGTTAAGCTATATTTTATTTTCTAATAAAATGCAGACTGCAAAACTAGAACATTTTACTGTTTTATTATAAGGAAGTCATACTTCATATATTTTATAGAAAAATCGTATTACTAAACCAGTTTTCACCATTTTTTATAAAAACAATATAGAAGTACATTCCTTGCATAAAATGAGGTTAAATAAGGACTAAATTCTGAGAAAAAATATATTTAATAACAAGCGAATTGTTAATTATGGACACAGAGGTCATTTTTATACCGAGATATAAATTAAGAAAGGTAATAGTTCAATTATTACATTAAGATGGCAGATTATTACGTACATGATGGTAACTAATAATCTCTGCTAATGGATCTCCGTGTGGTGACTGAGTAAGAATACAATATGTCAAAACCCCATCTTACCCCAGGGGTGTCGTAAAACCGACTAAGGGACTATTCGTGAATATTATCTTAACAAAAAACTTGAAATTAAACCCTATACCAATCTGTGTGGGCAGCGTGGTATTAGTAGGCTAAATATCCCTCCGTCACGGGAGGAGGCCCGTCCCTGCAGTGGAACATTAATGGGCTGTTATGATAATGATAGATAGACGTCAGCGTAGCCAGAGCACAGTTATGCCACTGCCTACCCTGGGAGAAAAACTGTTACGTCCCATAGCTCTGTAATATGCTTTTAATATTTTAAATATATATTTGATAGTATGCCAGTAGTGTTGCACATACCTAAGCAATGTTTCAGAGCGCGCAGTTACTCAGAGCACCTCAACAAGAATTAACTGTTGTATTTTGACACTTATTACTTACGTACATAATGTCCCTTTTATTAAAAACTCTAGTCTTTTTTATTTATTTAATAATTAGCTTTATTAGATGGTGTCTACTGGCCTTTTCAAAGTCAAATATGTATATTAACTCAGCTTACACTATAACACCTTTTTGTCATCTAAAGAAAAAAAATTATATTGAATTCTGGTCCAAAATTTATATAAAATTCTGCTTGATATTTTTGTTGAATGTTGATAAAAATAACGGTATCCAGATTGAGGTGCCACTTTTTTGATCGCGATCTACATAAAAAAAACGTAGTCTTTCCGTAAAACAAGGAGAAAAAACAAATTCTCCATTTTTATAGAAAGACTTTAATTATTATTTAGTTGCGCATCATTTGATAGTGATGAATTAAGATATGTTTGAATGTAAACGAAACAAAAAAGGTTTCTAAGGACTAATAATGTTAGTACACATTTCTATGTACTAATATAGTCCTTAATAGTCTATGCTCATAGGAACAAAAAGCGTGATTTTATATATTATGCACCAACGAGAAAACTAACAAATCAATATACATATATATTTTTCCTATAAGGATAGTTTCTGATAAAAAAAGCCCAAACTTCACACATCATCCACAGACAATAGGTTATGGTGTTTTTTTCCCATAAATTCATAAGTTTTATAGCCTGTGGTCTGACCCTCGATCATTTGTGACTTAGGACCGTTATGGTGTGTTTATGTTTACGTGGGGATAAGAGGGGGGTACAGGTAGGTGGGGGTTTAGTTATTATTGGGTGGAGCTTTGAGATGTGTTTTAATGGTAATGTGTATTTGAATAACTGGGTTTAGAGGAAACGTGATTATGTGTTAAATTTAAATATATTTTTTAACAATAGGGCAACAAACTGGATCTTATAGTATGGCTTAGCTGAATACTATCTTATAGCTTCAAGTATCAGACTATTAATATCTCAATTAGACAGGGGATGGGTGTAGTAGAGAAACTTGCAATACTAATACAACGCTGATCAGAAGAATTAATGTTTTTTTTGTATTTGTTATTTATATCTATAGATAAGATGGTAACAATATTTTATATTCTTTACTCCGTATTTACACCGACACTTTTCATATACGTTTATGAGTGACGTTTACTCTCTTACGCGAAAAAGACTCGATGTGTTTAGAATACCGTCTATCTATCAGAATTACACTTACTTTAACAGAATAACGCTACATAATGGTTGTCAACAAACCACAACCGAGCGAAACCACGTGTAAAATGTGGTTAATTACATTTGTAATTTGCCTCATCGAATATAGATACAATTATTATCAAATTACAGAAATAATTACCTAACAAAAAGTATATATTTATGTAATATAATTGTTATTATTTCGGTAAATATCAAACATGCAAGGATCACCGCAATGTATTACGTGACCTTATATTGATATACCGTTTCATTACGATTGTTTAAGGTCAAAATATTACGCTTGTGTCTCTATAATAAACTATTTTGTATTCAAATTACTTTATTCATTTGATCGATTGTCTTTTATTAAGATTAAACGTTTAATCTACAATCTGTTTGATGGTTTCCTGATTGATTTTGGAGTTATTAACTTTTTCGATAATCAATTTACCTAGATCTTATGAAATATGTGACCTATGTTATATTAATTTGTTTGATATTTCCGGCACACGTGTTCTCTGCTAATGATATTATTATGGTATTTGGTCATACAAACATATTGTGAAGAAGCATTTGGCCGATTCGGGAAAGTAAAGCATTAGTAAAGGCCGTTTCGTGGTTGCTTTTTGTATTCTTTATTCCAGGGCTGCACTTTCCATCAGGGACCAATTTTTTTTTCCCACGTCTAAAAAAATAATTAATCAGAGTTTTTGTTAAATATATTGTTTTCTGACGTCATAATATAGCCTATAGATCTTTAAGTAAAAATAAGGGCACTCAAAAGTTCATGATCGGTCAAGGGCTAAACTCCAAGAGGTCAAAACGGAAAGGACTAATCTAGCGACATAGGTACATATGATATGTATATGTCACCGGAAAATAACAAGACTCGTAAATTGATCAATTGCCTAGGTAGTTAATCAACTCTCGGAAAATTGAACATTGTAGAAGCACCGAGTTCTTCTGCATCTGCTGTTTTTTAGGGGTTTATTTTACCTATTTTGTATTCTCCTATTTCCCTTACTCATAAACGCCTCTTAAATTTTAATCAATTGATTAGTTTAAATTCTTACGGTTTTGTTTGGTATAAGGTTGATTTTTCTAATAAAAATCTTGCTAAACAGTCATTAAATTTAAGAGGCGTTTATGAGTAAGGGGTTCAAGTACCTATAAGGTTAAGACATTGTTTTGTACATCCTATATAAATAATACATCTCTAATACTCCTTCTTTTTCGGTATCAGTTTTCTTAAAATACTGATATGAATTTATGTAAAAACACACATATCTTGACGCAGTAATAGCCTCATTATAACATTCGTAAGTGATACACTTTGATTTGTTACATACGTGACAACTACAAAGTGTCAAGACACCCCTTTGATCATACATGGATCATACATACTGCTCTAACGCGTGGCTCTTGATTCACAGTGCTTTATTAACATTGTACGTTGTGTGATCTCTTTTTTGTATGTAATTGTAGTTGTTTTTCTACATACATACTTACTGAAAGAAAGAAAGAAAATACGTTTATTAGACATACAAACATACACAACACCAAACAATGAAACATAAACAATTATAAAAATAAAATCAAACAAAAACAAATAATAAAAATTAAAAATAATGTGTAGTGCAGTGCTGTGTAGAAGGATGCCTAAAAGGTTTCAGCTCAGCTTAAGCTACGGATGAACTTAGCGCTGATTTTCAGCTCAACCACTACTGAGCTACGGACTTTAAAACCCATATACAAAATTAAAATAAAATAAAAATAAGATAAAAATAAATAAAACTTGTATACATTACTTATTAACTACTACTTAAATCGTTAGATGGAGTGGAATTGAGTGTTGATCTTGGACATGAAATGAATAAATAACACTAGTTTACAGTAAATCTGTTGCCAAAGAAATTTTAGCTGTTGCTGACTACATATGATATGCTTTTTACAAATATATAATTAGAATATTTTTATCAGCTCTAGTTTTTGAGTTTCAGCTATGTAGAAATAAAACCCAAAAAACATGCATTTGCGAAGGAAAACTTTACTAAAAAAATAATTAATCATTTAATTTTAAAAAACTACGTTTTAAAGCTCTTCTCTGATGTGTAGTCTTTGGAAAATGACGTATCAGAGACCAACAATAGTCAGACATCATATTCTATCCCAGAAACCCTGATAGCGCTCTTCTATGACACGTAAGTACTGTTGCGTACGCTCTCCCTGCTCTTCGCTCATATCTCCGAAATTTTCCGGAAACCTGTCTAGATGACCAATAGAAAGTGAAGTTTTATACTCATATTACACCCCATATGTTTTAATTGTAGCAAAAGGTCTTCTACAAGTTCAACATAATTTCCGGATATTTTATTTTCGAGGTAATATTGGATCACAGAGATAAAAGCAGTTCAAGTTTCAGGATACAAACTGATTTTAGTACTAGAGGAAAGCAAGTTCATCTTACTCATTTTGAGAAAAGCATTTTGACTCATTTGAGGTACCTTCGTAATCAGCATCATTGTTTGATGAGCTTGGTCCTTCAATGTCTTGTTCTAAGGGTTCACCTATGTTTTTAGGCACTGAAGAGTTAGATAAACGTTGCTGCACTGGAAACTGAACACAACTATTACTTGGGTACCGCCATTTAGCTCCATTTTTAGTGTTTAAACCGTTTATGTTAACGCTACAAAAATAACAGTCTTCGAGATGATTTTGTGGTTCTCGCCAAATAGTCGCTGTTCCACATTTAAAGACATTTCTTTTACCACTTTTCCATAATCTTAAATATTTCACCCACGATTTAAAAACACAATTGGGCGCCCAAGACTCCTCGTTTTTATTTAAGAGCATCTCAAAGTACTCAAAATAGGCATTTTCACTAACTCTGATATAGCTTTGCTACAATTTTTAAACACATATTCTCCACATATATATCAAAACTGATCTGGATTGTTTAAACAACGTCTCCTTGAACTGCTCATGATGAAAAAACTTTTGATACTAATCTTAACACGGTAAAATACGCCTGTTATCGAGTAATATTTACTATTAAATAAAAAATTAAAAAACAAAGAAAATGGAGCTGCAGAAAAAAAATTGAGGGCAGATTTGATAAAAACAAGTCATAAGTAAACATTATCAACCGCAAAATTCGCAGCAACAGACAAAAAGTTAAATTTTGTAAACTAGTGTAATATTTAAATACATAAAATACATTTTTTTTCTTACCGCTTTTAATCTTATCTACTAATAAACATCCTAAGTGCTGGATTTTTGTATAAATAAAAAAGTACTTTTCAATTTTTGTTTGAAACCACTAAGACTTTTTAGGATTCGCAATGGAGGTGGAATATTATTCCAGCACTTTGTAGAATTATATTTAAAACTGCCTCTGAACGCAGTAGTTCGGTGCCGAGGTATATGCAACACAGAAGATAACATTCTAGCAAGGTTCTTTCTATGATTATCCATCCAATCAAGCTTATTAAACAAGTACTCCGGCTTGCCCGTACGTATGACACCAAAAAGAAGTGTTGCCAGATGCAATTCCCTCCTACAGTTCATTTTTAAAATATTTCTTTCATTTAAAAATGGTGTAACATGATCACGTTTCGGAATATTAAAACAAAAGCGCGCACAGGCATTTTGTACACGTTGCACCAAGCCAGAGGTTTTAGCTAATAATCTTGGTCCATAAACCACATCCATATAGTTGAATTTGGAAAGGACAAGCGTGTCTACAAGCTGCACACGAAGATCAACACTGATGTAGTCACGCATCTTATACAGCACCTTAAGTCTATAAAAACAATTGCGTGTTACGTCAGATATGTATTTTTCAAACCTAAGTTCTTCGTCCATAACTATCCCCAAATTTCTGACTTCTTGAGCCCGTTCTATAGGGTCCCCATTAATAATAAAAAGTGGAGTCATTGCGCCAATGCTTTTAATTTGTTCTTTTGTACCCAATATCATATATTTTGTTTTACTTGCATTAAGTACAAGAGAATTACATCTAGCCCACTCATAGATGTTATTTAAGTCTTCATTAATTCTTTTAACAGCTGAGTGTGTATCATTAGGTCTAAATGATAGGTATATTTGTACGTCATCTGCATAAAAATGAAATCTACAATGTTTTATTTTATTTGCCAGATCAGCAGAGTACAGAATGAATAAAAGCGGCCCCAACACGGAACCTTGTGGTACACCTCTATTTACTTTTTCTACATCTGAATTCAAAATTGTACCATCACTATTACTAATTGCCACGTACTGCGATCGATTACATAAATAAGAATTAAACCAGTTTATAGTTTTATTGTCAAACCCGTAATATGACAACTTAGAGAGAAGCAAATCAATGTTTATCGAGTCAAAAGCTCTAGAAAAGTCTAATAATATTAACGCTGTCCCCTGTCCAATATCCGCAGCGGACAATATATCGTCTGTGACATCTAGTACGGCTGTAGCTGTACTTCTTTGTTTTCTAAAACCTGATTGTTTGTCTGGCAAAATATGGTTGTCTTCAAGATATTTCCTCAACTGCGCAGCTACAACCTTTTCTAGTATCTTAGATAAACAGGGAAGGATACTTATAGGTCTCAGATCTTTTAAAGACGTAACATCATTATTTTTAGGAATGGGTCTCACTATGGCTATTTTCCAGAGAGATGGATATCTAGAAGATATGATGGATTTATTAATAAGTGTTGTTATCATTTCCAACACATAAGGTACACTCAAACTAATCATATCTAGTGAAATACCATCTATCCCTATTGCATTAGACTTTAGTCCTTTGACGATGGCCAAGACATGTGAAGAATCAACTGGTTTCAGAGTAAAAGTACTATCGCTAAATCTAATGTTCTCAAAATAATTTAATTGAGATATGGATCTATATATGTTACCAGGAACATTAAGGAAGTGTTGGTTAATTAAATATGGATCTTTTATCTGTGATGAAATTTCTGTGCACTTTGATTCTTGTAAGTTATTTTTCAGGTTTTTCCATAAGGTTTTTGGGTCACCAACATTTTTATTAATATTGAGATTGAAATAGCACCTTTTCTCACTGTCGATAGCTACTTTTACCTGTTTCTTCAAGTCCTTATAATACTGCCTATGCGTGTCTGAACCTGTACTACGCGCTCTGCGACTCTGCGTAAGGCAGCGTCTCGCAGCCTTATCATAAGCCTTATGTTATCGGTTAGCCAAGGGGTAGGCAAATCTCGAATGACTTTCGTTGCGACAGGTGCATGTGTATCAAAGATAGCAGTTAAATAATTCGTAAATGTTTCAGTTAATAAGTCCAGATCGTCCACCACAGCTATACATTTCCAATCAGTTGCAGCCATATCTTCTTCAAATTTTTCTTTATTCATGTCCCTTAACTGTCTATAATGTATTACTTTTGCTGTTATTTTGGGCTTACGGAAAGTGAAATCCGCTGTTATAAAACTATGTCCGTTGACTATTCCCATTGAATGTACAGAAACACTACGCACTCTCGCGTTCGTACACAACACATCAATTAACGTGCTGGCACCGCAGCTAGAAAAGTGTGTAGGTTCGGATACAACCTGAGTTAGGCCGGTGTTGTGTAAAAATGTATTAAAGACTATCGTTTTATTGTCAGAGTTTTTAAGTAAATTAATATTAAAATCCCCAAGTAAAATTAAATAGTCATAATCAGAAAATGAGGCAATAGTGTCCATAAGAGAGTTAAGAAATATATTTACATCAAGCCAGGGTGGGCGGTAAGCAGTACCTACTATTATTTTGTTCTGATTAACGGTCAGCTTTAACCACATCTGTTCGACAGAGCTATGCGAAGGATGCTGACAAGATCTTACATTCAAACCCCGTCTTATGTAAAACCCCGTACCCCCACCTCTTCCACCTTTAATGTAATCTGGGCGAGGAATGTGTCTTAAACGGTATTCAGGCACTTTGGGTGCTCTACCGTCCTCTCCAGGGCGAAGCCAAGTCTCATTTATAGCCACAGACAACAAAGACAACTCCCGCACTAGGGATCATGCCCTGTGTCGCGGGAAACCTTTTACAAACATCAATTAACGGACACAAAGAACACCCAGATCAGGACAGTAATTTGTGGATCTCACAAATTATTGTCCTGCGTGGGGATCGAACCTACAACCTCTTGCACGGCAGCCGCTTGCGCTAACGTCGCGCCACCGAGGTCGTCAACGATTTAAGATGAGTGCATGTCGACTTTGCTACTGACACGGTCAATATACATATATTTTTTTCACTGACATCTCAACACAGCGATATCTGTTCCCAAAGTAAGCTAGGCTTAACCTGCTTTTACTATACTTTTTTTTTGTAAATACATACATATTATACATAGAAACACTCAGACCAATGCAAACAATCATGTTCATGCACACAAATATTTGAGCGGGAATCGAGACCTCTGCGTAGCAGTCATGTTACATAACCACTACGTCACAGAGGTCGTCAATTACTCGTTGTAAGTAATATTCCATTAGTCCCACTACAGTGTACGTATGTAGTATAGCTAGGTATATGGTGGGTGTATAACAATTACCAGGTGCACTGGAGAGCAAAGGTCTCGTCAACTTAAATAATGGAGTCGTGAACGTTGTCGGATGATACCGTGATATACCAATACGGCTGGACTATTATGTATAGGGTTGTCGAGTAAGAACTACGATTACGACTAAATTAGTATGATACAGGACTTTAATAATCTGGTGGACCGACGACCTCAAAAAGGTCTCTGGGTCAGACTGGATGTGGAAGGCGCAGAACTGAGTTCTGTGGCGCGTGTGCGGAGAAGCCTATTTCCATTTTGGACTGCGATAGGCTAGTTGATGGATTGAATGAATCTGAATCACCTAAAGATTTTGGAGGTTCGTTATAATTACGGATACGTATACTTCATCCTATCTCATGGATGTGGTAAAACCTAAGTTAGGAAAAGTTTAAATATTATTTTAATAAAAATAAATGAAGTAAAACTTGAAATCAGAACGTATACCAATCTATCTGGGCAGCGTGGTATCTTAATCTCCTAACATAGTGCCATACTGCAGTAACGGGCCCCGGAGTGGGGCATTCATACATATTAGCTGTAGGGGCATTGATAAGGTTTTTGTTACAAGTACCTTGACCTCTGAACGAAAGATAAACAGAGATGCTCAAATAAATTACCACCGACCGGTCACCTATCTATGAAACAACCATCCGACATATACTTTAAAAAAAAATAAGTACTGTTATTATTTTTCGCCGTGTGGTGATGGAGTAAGAATACAATATGTCACCACCCCATCTCATCCCATAGGTGTCGTAAAAACCGACTAGGGGACTATCCGTGAATATTATCTTTACGAAATAAAAAGAAGGAAAACTTGAAATTAAACCCTATACTTATTCGTCTGGCCAGCGTGGTATTAGTAGGCTGTATCCCTCCCGTCACTGGAGGAGGCCCGTCCCTGCAGTGGGACATTAATGGGCTGTTATGATAAATGATGATTATTTTCAGTCAACCTAGTTTTCTTTCCTTCCGTTTTCAAAGATATCGGTTACATCTTTGTCTAGGTTAATAGTTGACATCCCTAGCACGACATATTTACCTACGTCCAAAGGTTAAAGTAAACTAATAACGCATTAAGGAATTTAATTCCACTTCCGAACAAAGCTATTGTTCGTATAAGTCGACTTCATTTAAAATAATAATAACATTTATTTACACTGAAATTGCATCATACAGACACAAATAGTTAAGAACTTAACACACTTATTAGTATGGAATTAATACTTAATTTTCAATGAGGCATATTAGCAACTATCCCTAGGCCAAGTATCCCTCCGTCATGGGAAGAGGCCCGTCCCTGCAGTGGGACATTAATGGGCTGTTATGATGATGATGATGATGATGATATAGCAACTATAAAGAACACCGAACCCTTTACTTATAAACGCCTCTTAAATTTTAGTTAATTGATTAGCTTAAACTCATACGATTTTACTTGGAAAAGTCTCGCTAAACAGTGATTAAATTTAAAAGGCGTTTATGAGTAAGGGGGCGAGTGTTTAGTTGGTTCGATTCTGACATGCCTATAATACTGACAGTCAAATGTGTCCGTTGTCCGTTTGGAATTTTCACACTTTGGAAAAAAGGTGGCGCATAGAGGACCGTTGGGCGTTGAAACACTTTTTTATGTGTAAATTATTATGTGTGCCAATAGAATAGAATCTATTACGAAACATATTTCTTGACAAAGCGTGATGAGATGAACTGTGAAAGCCTGAGGCGTTATCGCAATACCTCGTCACAGATTCTATCTTAAATTCTAATAGTTACATATCGGACATAAGAAGAAGGGAAAGTATTAGTAAGATACTGATTAAAGTTAATTATTAAATTAATTACATATAAATATTGTAGGTACTGTCTGTGTGGTGACTGAGTAACAAAATAATATGTTGTCACTATTTCATCTCATAGTGGGTGTTATAAAAGCCGACGAAAGGAAAGTTATTCAGATTATTTCTACGAAAACAAAACAAGAAAATTTTGAGATTGCACCCTTATCCAATCGGTCATTGTAAAAGTCATTTTCTATAAAAAAATATTAAAAATAACTTCCTAATAGATAAAATAAATCATGTAGGTATTTACGATGAGCCTACACCAGAGATCCGTGTTATATATTATTATGATGTGTATAATTAATAATCACGTTTTGCTCTATATAAAACCTTATTAATCGTTTCCTTATTACCTTTGTATTACGTATTCAATGATTGATTCGTAAACGAACCGGTTCAGTGACCTTCACCGCTCGGCAAAGCGGTTCATCTCTACAAACTGGTATATTAACCAAGATATACTCGTACTTATACATACACATTACAACTGCTAGGGGGGACGACCTAGTTAGGACGGTCGGGATCTGGATGAGAAAGGCAAAGTACTATGGAAGTTGTAGCTAATTGAAGGAGGCCTATGTCCAGCAATGGACGTCAATTAGCTGTTATGATGTTTATTATCGTAGAGTCGGTTAACACCATGTCGCCTACGTGGGTGGCTACATAACATTTACCATAAAAAACAGAACGAGTAACATAGACAAGTTACGTGTACTGTAGTTACTCGTATCTACTTGTAACGGTCAGTCATTGAACGATGTTAAAGAGTGCGCGAGCACATTGTCTTACGGTTATTTAGTTTATACTCGTATTTATATTTAAGTATGACACTTAATAAATAGTTTTTTTTTTTTTTTTTTTTTAAGATTAAACATCTCATCATCATCATAACAGCCCATTAATGTCCCACTGCAGAGACGGGCCTCCTCCCGTGACGGAGGGTTACTTGGCCTACTAATACCACGCTGGCCAGACGGATTGGTATAGGGTTCAATTTCAAGTTTTCCTTCTTTTTATTTCGTAAAGATAGTAGTTACGGTTATTCCCTTAGTCGGTTCCTACGACACTCATGGGATGAGATGGGGTGGTGACACATTGTATTCTTACTCCGTTACCACACGGATAGACATATTAAACATCTGATTCTGGTTAATCTTCGCTTTTGCAGACTACTGCAGCTTCGACATTAAAGATTTGGGTAATATACAGCTCATTTAAATGACGTTTTATTTAAGAAATTTCAAATATCTTCCTTCCTGACAGCACATTAATGTAACACTATAGGAAAGGGCCCCATTTCGTGATGGAAACAAACTTGGTACGATAAGGCCAGGTTTAACCTCGTGGCCACAAAGCTCGGTAAGGAGTGTGATGGCTGTCATAAAGCCGATCAAGGTATATTTTAAAGATTTTATCTGTGAAGAAAAAAACCTTATCATAAAACCCGAGTGGTATAAGTAGGTCAAGTTTAATCTCTGTAATTGTAGGAGACCCGGTCATGAAATGAAACATAAATAATCTGTTATAATAGGAATGTCGTATCGTGTTTAACAATGGACGCAGTCATAAGTAACGCAACCTTTAAATAGTTAACAAAACACAAGCTAAGCCAGATATACTTTTATTTTATCTAATTATGCGAAGACGCGACATTCGACGCGTGTCAAGGTGAACTCGTATAGGCCGCCTCATGAAATATCGGCATACCATTATATGAGTGCAGGTCGCACTGATAGCGATTATTATTTATTAGCAATTTAATTGCGTTTAGTAAACTAATTCGATAGAGATTTTTGTGATTTAACATTCATGGTTAAATTATTTGATATACATTCAATATCAGGAAATATTTCGCCAGTGACGAATCGTGGAAAGTATAAGTCCGAAGAGATAAACTTTGCCCTTTGGGATAGTATTAATATAATAATACCTAATGTTTTGTTTGTCAAAATGATATCTGCAGACTTACTCTTACTTTACATTATTTTTCCCACGTTACCAAAGGGAGAATAATTGCCAAAGTGAATTAAGTAAATGGTCTAAAGTAAAAATTTACGTGATCTCGTATCACAGTAAATCGTTTATCGCTTGCAGTAAGACAGCGGCGTCACCTTCGCATTGTGTTGTAAGAAATTTTTCGATGGTATTTCACTGATCTATTAGAAAGATATACAAGGCTGTATACCTTAGCGCCTATTATGAATTATTGACTATATTATAATACTAAAGTTCTTATTCTTATTTTTATTATAGTATGCGCGATGAGTTTGTTTTGACCTGATTGCAAGCTGTGTAAAGCGTTCAGTGTAACGAATTCTTAAAGGCATAATCCGATTATCTTAAACTCTGATTGTTATGGTCAAAGAGAAGTCAGTGGTTTAATTTAGTTACCCTATTGTAGGTCTTGTGCCTCCCTCATCCATCGGCTTCTTGCCATCCTAACCAAGTCCTTGTGAGGGAGGCACAAGACCGCGCAGGGTGGAAACTATAGGCTGATATGATGATGATTGTAGGTAATTTTATATTAGGTACCTAAACTTACTAGAAGTCCTAGACGGATTTGTTTGTTTACTTATATTATTACGAGCCTATATCATACCACTGCACAGCAAAAACCTCCCTTTCAGACTTCATCGGGAAGTGGCAAGGGCGACAGCCTGGAAGGACTAGGCAGTACTATATAGTATGTTTGACATAATTATAAGTATTATTGTTTGATGATGTTCAAAACTGCGTATTTTTTCTGCTGAATTTAAATAAATAAATAAAATAAAAGACGCACGCCTATTTTAATGAATAAAGATTTACATTAACTTTATACTAATAATTAATTTATAATAAATATTTTGTGTAAACAGTATAAGATTGAATGGACCGCTACTCAATTCAGTAGCGCTAGTGATTGGTTTAAACATAAAGCTATAATTTATTGTAACATACTAGCATTACAACATAAGATCACATTATAGCTAACGCAGACCTGGACGGCATGGCAAAGTATTTTAATTTTTACTAATGGAAATTCAACCGTACTATTACAGAAATACGACATAAATTGCTATGCTTTAAAATGATGCCGCGGCATTGAAAGGGATTTTTCAATACTTTGCCATGCCGTCCAGGTCTGCGTTAGCCATTAGTTATTTAGAACTAAGGGTTACGTCCCACCATCATTCTATAAACATAAGAACACTGAGCGCGGTAGAGAATGTGCATGAGAACTTTGGAAAAACAAACACAAAAAAAATTTAGGACTTTGTATAAAGCAGAGCTATGCTTTGACACTATACACGAAAATAGTATAGTACAGAAAATCTGTCTGATTTAGCCCCGCAATTACAAAATCGAGAATGCTTTCCTATGTCGAACCACTAAGCTAAGTAACAAACTTCCGGTCGATGACTGCCAACCGTTCTCCGTGTGGTGACGGAGTAAGAATACAGTGTGTTACCACCCCATCTCATCCTATGGGTGTTGGAAGAATCGACTAAGGGACTATCCGCAAATATTATCTTTACGTAATAAAAAGAAGGAAAACTTGAAATTAAACCCTATACCAATTCGTTTGGCCAGCGTGGTATTAGTAAGCCAAGTATCCCTACGTCACGGGAGGAGGCCCGTCTCTGCAGTGGGACATAAATAGGCTGTTATGATGATGATGATCCGTTCTCTTCATTCCTGGACTGTATTCGCTTTTATACTATGTTCTATACCACCTCTAGACAATAGCTTGTGGATCGCACAAACAAATCCTAATTAGTTTAAGAACAAAGCAGCTGTATATAGTCTCACACCAACCTCGACGACCTCTGAGGCGTAGTGGTTATATAACATGACTGCTACGCAAAAGTCTCGGTTTCGATTTCCGCTCAATGCAAATCTTTGTGTGCATGAACATGATTGTTTCCATTGGTCTGGCTGTTTCTATGTATAGTATGTATGTATTTATAAAAAACAAGTATTTAAGTATGTATCCGTTGTCTAGTACCCATAGTACAAGCTTTGCTTAGTTTGGGACTAGGTGGCGTTAGTGAATGTTTGAGGAATATTTATATTTTTATATTATATTAACCTAGTGTGTATGAGCCTTAGTGATGGTATTACACGATGTGACGGCTCGTCATTGTTTGTGAACTATTGCCTCACTCGCGCATACCTCACTTACATTCTATTATATATAATAATGATTCTGTTAAGATCTACCTGTGCATTGTTTGTGTTTTAGTTTACGTGCTTACGTGTTAATAACACCTGTAACTTAATACACTTAATCCGTTTGGTGACGGAGTAAGAATACAATATGTCACCACCCCATCTCATCCCATAGGTATCGTAAAAATCGACTAAGGACTATCCGTAAATATTAACTATACGAAATAAAAAGAAGGAAAACTTGAAATTAAGCCCTATACCAATCCGTCTGGCCAGCGTGGTATTAGAAGGCTAAGTATCCCTCCGTGGAATAGTGGGACATGAATGGGCTATTATGATGAATACTTTTTGGTCTCTGTGGCATATTAGTCAAAGTAGTCGACTCTCGTGCACGAGGTAGCAGCTCCGAATTACAAGAAAAAATATTATTTCTAATCATAATAGTAATCATAATTCATAATAGTATTGTGCTAGAGTGTCCTAAGTTCGGTTAATTTATATCAAACTGTCTCGGTGGTAGCGCTGTCTTGTACGCGGCTGCTCTGCAAGAATAAAAATGTTTATACTATAAACATATAAATATTTATATTATTAGCGTAGGCGTAGTAGTTATATAACATGACTGCTACGCAGAGGTCTCGGGTTCGATTCCTGCTCAATGCACATCTTTGTGTGGATAAACAACATGATTATTTGCATTGGTCTGAGTGTTTCTATGTATGATATTATTATGTATGTATTTACAAAAAAAAAAGTTGTTCTGTTACCCATAACACAAGCAAGTTAAGCCTAGCTTACTTTGGGCACAGATGGCGATGTGTAGAGATGTCCGTGAATATTTATTTATTTATTTTCTTTAAGTAGAGCTCGTACTATGAGTACTAGACAACGGATAAGCATACTTAAATATTAGATAATTTGTTTGTGTGATTCACAAATTGTAGTCACTAGAGCCTGGGTGTCAGTGAAGTCTCCACGACAAAGGGCGCGTTCCCTATGCGATCATCATAACAGCCCATGTCCCACTGCAGGGACGGGCCTCCTCCCGGGACGGAGGGATACTTGGCCTACTAATACCACGCTGGCCAAACGGATTGGTATAGGGTTTTATTTCAAGTTTTCCTTTTTTCCCTATGCGATGCGGCAAATCTTTTATAAAAAAAATGTGCGAATATTATGTGTGAATTGAAAAATCTTTGCTATAAACCTTTTGAGAGGACCGGAATGCCCATACTTGAAGTTGTTACCTAATAAATAAAAGGCAAGTGAATACTTATTGGTTTATATAACACTTGACATAACAATCGTTTTATCTAATATACAATATCTATGAGGTATAATGTCAACACTGTGTAGTCGCGGCCTGCGCAGTTATACAAATGATATAATCTGTTTGATTTATTACTGAGTGCTGTGTAGTGAAGAGGCTGTATTGTGAAGTAATGCTTTTATAATATGAGGAAAGGGCGGACATTATAAGAATTTGATAGTACCAAGATTGTATTTCTTTAATGTACCGTGTAGTTAAGAGTTATAGGATCACACTAATCGATTGAATTGTTGTAGTAAAACCGTCTATCGCCGTAGTTCTATCATCGGGAAATGTCTTTCTTTCTTTCTTTATACGAACGATCGATGGTATCAATGACGGTCGATCAATTGAATTAAACAGATCTTATAGAATCATTAGTAGATATACTTTGTTTTTGCAAATTCTTTAAACAACTTGGCCCTTTAAGATATACAGGAGTGATTAGACAATTCCTGTGATAGAGATCATGCCTTAAATCGTGGAACTTTACCAAACATCGAGCAGGACACCGAGCAAATTCAAACACAGTAAAAAATATTTGTAGACCGCTTAAGCAATTGTCGGGACTCGGGCAGCCACAAACCGCGACCGCTGCGCCACTGAGGCATAAAATATATTTATTAACATTTAATTATAACGTGTAATTACCTAATAGTTGATACCTATAAGTAATTACAATAAATCATATTTATTTTAATTACTCTATCACGATCGTGACAAACTTTTTATAAATATTACTTAATTTAGAATAACGCCCATCAATTTACTTTGAAAAACTGGTTATCTTTAATTATAGATAGTATTAATAATCTTAAGAAACTGCAGGCCCTATGAAAATTAGGCTTTTGGTGTTGAATAGTCTATTTAACAATGATACGAGATAAAAATTAGAAGCGATAAACAATATTTGATGAGACCCGTGCATATGATAACTAAAACATCAACAGGAAGGACAGAACCGAAATATTTTGATGACAAATAGGAACCGATTTTGTTTACTAGCACAGCCGCGTATTAACTAATTTTATTAATTTTTAAACAGACAGATGATTATTATAATTCTATGCATAACAAATATTTGTTTGTTGCTGTTAAGACATAGGGCTCAAATAGTCTTCAGGAATAGTCTATTCATATTAAAAAAAAACCATAAAAAACTGTAAAACTTGCACCTAAATGCAGTAGAGTCGTAATTTCAACTCAAGTGCCCTATCATTATGAACAGTATACTTACTAATGAACATTAAACATATTTATATAAAAGAGGAGTCAAGGGCTATCATCATAATACCTAGAGTCAAGGTTTAAGTTACTGTGATAGCCACAGTACCTTTAACCGAGATTGAACTTATATCTTTGTAAGTTAAACTATTTTGTTAAACATGAATTACATTAAATTACAAGGTAAATATTATAATATTTAGTATATTTGAAGGTCTCGCCATTGAATCTATTAAAACGGTGCCACAAAATGTTGTATCATCTTACATTCTTTACAATTACTAAGGAATGTATTGATCAGGAAATGACCTCGGCTAATTAGTTATCTCTGATCTTTAAATCTAATCCTTAGAGATGACATTTTTGTTTCTAAACTTAACTAAGTAGTAACTAATAACTTTTTTTTACGTTCACACAACACCATCTAGTCCAAAACTAAGCAGAGCTTGTATTATGGGTCCTAGACGACTGATAAACATACGTAAATACTTTTTTTTGTAAATACATACATATTATACGTAGAAAACACCCAGACCAATGCAAACAATCATGTTTATGCTCACAAAAGTTTGCATTGAGCGGGAATCGAAGCCGAGAGCTCTGCGTAGCATCTATGTAATACACCGACTATGCCACAGAGGTCGTCGAGTAGAAAGCCACATGTGTGTGTAGTGAAGAGTGGATAAAGCACAGGTTTGTAATGATCGTAGTACATGCCGCTCGGGTGTCTCTATATACCGTGACGAGAAGCAGGCATGAGTTTAAGTATGTAAAAAGGAGATATACTTTGAGGAAAAACATGTACTTAAAATATTCTTCCCCACGTCACAGGGCTCAATACCTCGTGCGAACGATTTATAAAAAAATTATCATCTTTTAAATATTTTTCTCCAAACATAATCCTCCTTCATTGATTGTATCTTGACCTATTAAACATTTACCCCCTTACTCATAAACGCCTCTTAAATTTTAGTCAATTGATTAGCTTAAATTCTTGCGGTTTTGTTTGGTATAAGGTTGGTTTTACTAATAAAAATCTCGAAACAGTGATTAAATTTAAGAGGCGCTTATGAGTAAGGGGGTTAATGTAGTTTAAGGGTTCCTACCCGTGATTACAAAACTTCAGCGTAGGAGACCAAATGTAAATATTTTAATTATTTTAGTATATTAAAACATCAGGGGTCATCATCATTTGCCCACCAGTGGGAATAAATAAGGTTATCAAAAAATTGCGACATCTCTATTTTTTAAAGCGCTGTCGTAAAAATTTAGTTATTATAGTATACTTTTGATTTACGTGATTCGTATTAAATTATAGTTCGTATGATAAATGTCTGAATGACATAATCAGATCTAGGTGTGGTCGTTTGACTTGATTGACATTTTATTGACTTTAATTATTTGAAATAAAAAAAACTAACTTTATTGCAAAGGAATACAAGTTAGTCCAATTTTATTCCAGGCTTTAATTAAAAGTGTTTAAATATAATATTCTATTTAAAAGATTGGAAAATATAGACACAATATCGTAAGCATGGTTATTACATAAATGGAAAATCAAATCGACTATCATTATCTTCACAGCAGTAGTATGTAGCGCAAGGGGCTATGCACAAGGTCGCGGGTTCGATTCCCACGCAGGATTATTTGTGCAATGCACAAAATTATTGTCTAAGTCTGGTTGTACTTTGTGTTCGTTAAATTGATGTTTGTAAAAGTTCCCGCGACACAGGGCAAGATTCCAAGTGCGCGAGTCGTCTTTTTTTAAGAGAAAGTATTAACATTTCATTTCATTTATTTCCTCACACATTCACACAACGCCATCTAGTCCCTAGTAAACTAAGCAGAGCTTGTACTATGAATGCTACGGATAAACATACTTACTTACATACTTTTTTTTGTAAATACATACATTTATACATGGAAAACACACACAAACAATCATGTTCATGATCACAAAGATTTGCATTAAGCGAAAATCGAACCCGAGACCTCTGCGTAGCAGTCATGTTAGGTATATAACCACTACGCCATAGAGGCCGTCAACACTCTCTTATATCTTTTTGAATGATAAGTTATCTAAGTTAAAGCATACGTGAGTCTTGCACTGAACGTTAGACTTCATATAAATCACAATAACACTCGCACACCTGTTGGAATCGTATTAAACTGCTATCTTGTGTGAGAAACTTTGAAATATCAAACTTAATAGGATTGTACGAAAGTTCAGGAAATGTTTACCTCACCCTACTTCATTATTAAATGCTCAAGTCTAACAACTAATTTCGTTCTTAGCTCCGTATTTTAAGTACGATCATTGTCAAGTTTTTAGAGCATTTTTGATTTATTACCAAACGTTCGTGTTCCTTCGTTATACGATCTTAAGTCACATGTATAGCTATTATGCCTGAAGTATTAGAAAATGTCATGGTGAACTATATGCTTCCATATCAGCCAATAGAAGCCCACTGCTGGACATAGGCCTCCTCCAAACGTTTTCACCCTGCGCGGTCTTGTGCCTCCCTCATCCATCGGGTTCCTGAAATGAATTTAAGACTGCGTTACTACGACAACAATCAGGCTGATGTTTTACGAGACCCTCGAAGCATGGCTATGCTCACATCAATTAACATAGAGTGGTCACCCATCCAGATAATGACCTTTATAAGCATCTTAACTTGACTTTATTATTAATCGATCAGAGGTTTCATCGTACTGTCACCACCTCGACGTAACGCTACTCTTACACAACATATTTGTTGTCTATTCTCACTCATCCAGCCAAACCTTATACTGCGGTTAAATTACCAAACATTGTAAGTGCACCTAGATATTATAATATTATTTGAAGATCACACAATATTTGCTTAGCGCGGGCATCGAACTCGCAACATTGCGCCACAGTCGGTGTCGAGGTGACCAAGCAACGTAACTTAAGTGCTGTTGACGCCTTCTCACGCTTATGTTCGCCATATGGCGTGGAATACCAAAATTTATTATAAGTAACTTGTGTGTTCAATTTATTTGTTGATGACCTGATGGTGTAGAGTTAGTGTGCCTATGGGGGACATAATAATATCTCAGATTCAATCAATTCAATCCCCATGCGAGTCAAATATATGTGTATGCATGAAGATGGCAATTCATTTTGGTCTGTCGGACCAGAACTTATTATTAGGATATCTTTTCGCGGAATTATATGGAGCCCATGATAGACGACAGCGAGGATGAGTAACGGCTGGTTTTAGTTGGTTCAACTGTGATATGCCTAAAAGAAGGACAGATCACTGTGAAGTGCGTACAAAAGTTAAGTTTTGTGATAAAATTATTACCAGGTTGTTATTAAGAGTTTAACGTCATTGATCGTAGCAACCACATGAGGAAGATGCCAGCTCAGCCAGTCCTTTTTAAAAATAAATATGGGTTTTACCTTTTATCAGGAGTCACGAAACCCAATAAACCAGTGCCATTAATTATAACCCGTGACTTAAAAAATTTGCAACACCGATTATTAAGGCTAAGTCGTGGGACAGCCCAATATTTTTTTATCGGTCAATAAAATAGAACTTATAAAACAAAGATCTACACGCAGTTTAGTACTAGATGAGTTACAATTTTTTGTTTGAAGACTCCTTCGGCACTAGACATAGTGATCTTTATTATGCCACTTAAACAGCGGACATAATTAACATCCAGATTCTAATAATAATTTTGTGAATTGCCCAAGCAATAGACCTGCCTGTAGCCGCATACTGCTACCGCGCCGCCGAAGCAGTAATAAGAAGTTACATACCAGAACCATACACTCAAAAACTTTTTTCTAGCTTCTGCCCATAGGGGTAAGAGGACTACGAATCGTTACGTTCTACGATCCTTACAAATTCAAGTGACTCTTTCATAAAAATTAATTCTTCAACAAATAATTTAATTTATTGGTTCACGAACTTATTATACATTATGTACAGGCTTTATGAGTGTCGTAAATTTAGACTAGTGGTTATCAGCAAAAAAAGCGATCAATTTATAAAGACCGAAAAATATAACTACTGATTTTATTACAAAAAAAAGTTAATGTAATCATGACTTTTTTGCGGACTATTCAATACATTACTAAATCGTAGGTAAACCTTTTAGAGGCAGTCCGCCCGCATTTGCAGCTGTGTTGGAGTAACATAGAGACGGAAGTACGGTATACCGCCTAAAACCGACGGTGTTCCTCTCTCAGCCACTAAATGACAGGATAGCGAGAAGAAGTAATTACTAATAGGTACAAGGTGTCCTAACCTTCTCATTACATGCCTGTCAACGTCAACTAAGATAAGTACCCAGATATTACCTCGGCAAAGACAAAAGTAGTAAAATTTGGCGTGTACCCTATAAACAACGATAGCTAGCGTGGTTTTAGCAGGCCAACTTTCCCTATAGGTATCTCTGGAGAAGAACTGGTGTGTTAAACATGTTAAGAGCAATAAATTTTACTTACTTATAAATGAAGCAATCATAATTAAAACAGATGTTAATTATAACGCCGAGTAAAGGTGGATGGTATTTAAATTTCCTTTTATCCTAATACATGTGTGTAAAGGCTGACATATTACAAAATTGTATATAAATGTATAAATAACATAGCAATTAAATACTTTGCCATATTGGTTATGTGGTTATATTGTAGGTCAGTGAAGTAGTGATAGATATAATTTATTTATGAATATTTTTTTGTGTTTTAATAGTGTAAAAGATTTATTAATTTAATTTGAAATTTTCTTTAAATAATAAATAAAAAATAAAAATTTGTTTATTGCCATAAAATTTACTGAGTAGAGGTTACAGTGGCCCCACACTAGGCAAGCCTGTCCTGTGGGTACCCGTTACGTTTTTAAATTGACCACATACAATGCTCGGGCGACGACAAAATAAAATTAAAATTAACAACATAGGTACTAAAATAAACATACAAAGTGAAGAAAAAAAAAATTTAAAACAGTCCAAACAAATCTTAAGTCTAAAGTACGAGAACAATTATTCAGTCTAATGTATAATCGTAACAAACAAATCATAAAAGAATATTTGGAATGATGACATTTTGCCCTATTAAGTATAATTAGCAGTTCAGATAAATTATCAGGATTATTATTATCTTTGCAAAATACATTCAATTTCATAAAATATTTAAATTAGCATTTATTTAATACATAGCAAAAAAGAGAAAAGGTTTTATTTTAAGTTGCACTCTTTTAGTGGAAAATAAACATGTGTCTTCTAATACATTTTGTGTTTATAATGATTTGGCAATATTTGCTTAATTTTATTAGAGTCTAGGAATGAAGACAACAAAAATTTATGAAAGAACTTCTTGTGATCTTTATTTTGCCGGTATGGCCAAATGCTTTTGCACACTACAGTTTGAAGGATCAGATGTTATAAGAACGGCGGATCACATAATAATAATATCGAGAGATTGTTCCACATTTCAATAGTTCATCATAACAAGGAATTGACGAATCTTTTCTAACCATTTCATCATAACAGCCCATTAATGTTCAGCTGCAGGGACGGGCCTCCTCCCGTGACGGAGGGATACTTGGCCTACTAATACCACGCTGGCCAGACGGATTGGTATAGGGTTTAATTTCAAGTTTTCCTTCTTTTTATTTGGTTAAGATAATATTCACGAATAGTCCCTTAGTCGGTTTTTACGACACCCATGGGATGAGATGGGGTGGTGACATATTGTATTCTTACTCCGTCACCACACGGAAATTTTCTTTTATATACATCATAATATTTGATTTCTCCTCCTCTTTTAGTAATTAATTAGATAATTTTATTACATTCGTTTAAAATCTAAAACATTTTAACAAGCTATAAAATAAAGCATAAAATAAAATATCTTCGTAGTGATACATACTTAAATGATGACAAGAGGTCAGTTAGACCAGTGCAGTAATATTATTTATATATGTTAATACGTTAGGTATAGAGATAAGTAAGGTTCAATAACGCCTTGAACTTATACGAGTATAGGCTTGTATTTAGTTTAACTTAATGTTAACCTAATTACTTTCAAAGTGCGTGTCTAACACTAGTTTATACGAATCAGGCTATAAAAGGACCAGGTTTTTTTTCATCATAACAGCCCACTGCAGGGACGGGGCTCCTCCCGTGACGGAGGGTTACTTGGCCTACTAAAACCACGCTGGCCAGACGGATTGGTATAGGGTTTAATTTCAAGTTTTCCTTCTTTTTATTTCTTAAAGATAGTAGTTACGGTTATTCCCTTAGTCGGTTTTTACGACACCCATGGGATGAGATGGGGTGGTGACATATTGTATTTTTACTCCGTCACCACACTGATATAGGATAGTAGGTTTTTTTACTATGTACTAATCTCCGTGTAATCAACCACCATAGAAATCGAAAGGAGGTGGGTATTATTTCTTACTACCTCGATAGTTAATGTCACAAGGCTTTAACGAGAGTAAGGGCGGTGTGTTGCCCTTTTCTGGCGAAAAAAAAACGGGCGCTAAAAACGAATACCCCGTTCTCTATAGCTTAAAATGCTGGCAGGTTAGAACCATTCACAGGTACACTGTACAGGGCGTACAGTGTAGGTTGTCTTACTACTTCTAAACGTCCTTGGTAAATGGAGTATACAACAGAAAGAACCAATTCGAAGCATCATGCCTGAGTTTAGCGTGTTTAATTAAACAAACCGTTTCTGCTCAATATCCTCGCTTTCCATCATGTTCGATACGGTCATATTGTCCTAACTGCTCATTAATGTCCCACTGCAGGGACGGGCCTCCTCCAGTAACGGAGGGATACTTGGCCTACTAATACGGATTGGTATAGGGTTTAATTTCAAGTTTTCCTTTTTTTTTTATTATTACGTAAAGATAATATTCACGGATAGTCCCTTAGTCGGTTTTTACGACACCCATGGGATGAGATGGGGTGGTGACATATTATATTCTTACTCCGTCACCACACGGTCATATTGCCGTGACTTTTATATAAAAAATCTTCTCACCTTTACAATATAATAGGTATATTTATAGACTTATTAGGTAGGCGTTAAAACTTTCCTTCTCAACCTTGAGGTATTTTTGTACAACAGAGTACATCAAAGTTGTGGTTTGACATATTGTGATATTCTAGGAATATTGGCGATGTGTTTTGTAACTCTTTACTTTGAATGATTCTGATTCATTTAATTATGGAAGTCTTTACTGGGTGTGGTGTAAGTGACTCGTAGTTATCTCTCTAGAATCTCAATTATCTCTAAGAATACTAAAAGTCACTAAGGCCTTTCTTCCCATAAACTTCCATCCTAGAGATCATATCATGGCCTGTGTCGCGGGACCTTTACATTTTTCACAGACACAAAGAACATCCACACTTAGGTCCATCGAAATAATTTAATGCATTTAGTTAAATTGGACTTATTTGTAAATCGCACAAAGTAGGTTGACTTAAAAAATAACACTTGTTTACCAATACGTCTGGTCAGAGTGATATTAGTATCCTAAATTCTCATCCGTCACTGGTGAGGGCCCCTCCCTGTAGTGGGACATTATCATAATTAACATATTATCTGCTATTAATACCGTGTTTGTCTGACATTATAAATTAGGTCATTGATCTAGCTCTTAGTTTAGATGATTTATTAAATCTACATATATTATTATACCTACGTTTATTTGATTTAAATTATAATTGATATATTATAAAGAAATCAGCAAAGTAAAATCTCTAGGTATAAATACCAATAAAACATAAAGATATATAAACCAAACTTCCTTTGCAATAAATAAGAACAAAAAAGCAAAACACATGCGTGTGACGAATATATAAAAAACTAAATTAATTAATTCTCATACAAATAACAATAAAATCAAACTAAAACATGTTCCTTAGAAGCATCAGCATCGTTGCGTAATTCGTGACAAGGTTAAACGACACCTATTATAGTAATAGAACTACAAAATATAAAAGAGATGTTACTTTACATTGGCCAGGTGAGATTAGAAGATCAAGTAGACAAGGAGTTTTAAGGTAGAGATCATCTTTTATAATTCAGCAGTATAACTACGCGAGCGAATAGCCCTCCGAATGGTTTGCATTTATAGTGCCCATGATGTCCCGACCCGTAAAGTGATGGCTTCAGAGTATAGCTATTTTATGACGACCTGCCTTTCCGTTTATTCTTGGATAATTTTCGTGCTTTCCATCAAGTTTTGATAGAGTCATTTTGCCATATCATATTCATATTTATACATTTTTCATTCCAGAGCTTTTTTCCTTCACCTCCCAGTTTAAAATATAACCTTTGAATAGAATAGAATAGAATAGAATATTTATTTATTTTGCAAATATAGGTAGTTAATTGAATAATTAATTAATTATTTGAGTTAATTAAATTAAATAATCTAAGGTATCCTAATTTAATCGCAAAGCGACATCTATAATTCTAATCTAAATAGTAAAAATCACAACATACGAGTACATTATTATTAATGAAATCGTATAACATTTGGTATAACATTAGAACTACTTATAGGAATTACTTCCAAACATAAAAAAGGGATTGCCTATATCTACATAATTATCTTAATAAAATAATTGTAATAAATAATGGTACTGCTGGTTATTACCTGTACATTGTCAATTTTATAATGTCACAGTATCGCACATATGGTAATTTTGAATATATCAAATATTTAGGGCGGCACTTCTACGTTGTGTACATTAATTAATAATTTTATGTTTATGTCATCTTGTTTATAAACAAATAGATATTACAATAATTATCTGTCAAAATAGTGATAAGCTTTTTACTTATTGAATATTAGGTTTTAATGGTTTCAAAGAAAATATTTATACTGGTTGTAGTATAATTTTTTAGCTGAAACCGCTAAAAAAATATACATATAGGGACTAGCGGCCCGTCCCGGCTTCGCACGAGCATTATTTTCCCTTTTTTCTGTTGAAAATTTTCCTAAATTTTCTTTGCTATAAACCTCACGGAGCCCGAGACCTTTCCAACGAATGCAAAACCGAGGAAATCGGTTCGTGCGTTCTGGAGTTATAGCGTCAGGAAGGAAAACCCGACTTATTTTTATATAGTAGAAGATAGGCAACGAGGTCATCCAAAAGATTGGCGATTACTATTGGTTTTTTGTTACTTATTACTATCAGGGAAACTCCAATCCTAACTACAGCATTTTAATTCATCATTTGTACATCATTTTAATGTTACGAGAAAATTAAAAAAACATTTATTTGTGCAACAAGGTTATTCTAAAGGTAAACTAATTTTGTACTGTAATAGGAATCTACGCTCTGGTTTTGGAGTCAGTTTTTTAATTTAGGAAATAATTATTATCATAGGATCCTTTTCAGGAAAATCTTAACAACCACATTCTGACTGAAAAATTTAGCATAAAGACTTAAAATCACATCCATTAATGCACGTTTCCGTATGTTATATGATTACTTCATCAGAGGCCATTGGACCCACTAATAATCTCGTTATTTATAATTTAATTCAACACCATAAGCACCGTACTGACATTGAAGTAGTTCACGCAAGCAGTTACTGATGAGCAGTGGAAGATGTTACTACATTTATTTTATTCGCATACAGGGTGTTGGATATATTTATCATATAATTTCTTGGTTTTATTTAGATGGTACTGTGAACAGGTTACATTATGTATCACACAGGCTGATATAGGTAATCTAATCATCTCATCTCATCTCTTTAGTAAGGTTGTCTTAAAAGAAGGGTGTCTTAAAAGTTTACAAACCTTCATTAGTTTTCGAAATGAGAAAAAATGGAATTTATAGAAAAAATATTAACTAATATGCATAGTTAAAATCTTAATTCTTAAGATACATATTTTTTTTTGTGATAGTTGATGCAAGTGCTTTAAAGAACAAGAAAAATATAAGTCAAACTTAAATAAAATTTCCTAAAGAAAAAAAAATAACACACGTTACATAAATGTAAATTACTGTTAGTAGAACTGCAATTTACCATTATAAAAATAGAAGCTGTATAAATATGTGTTAGTGTTCATTAGCACTTATCAATTAGCACCGATTAGACACAAAGTCAAAGATGGCGGAGACATAACTACATTATAATGTATTGATTAGCAGACCATAAACGATTACTTATATTCACCTTATATTATATGAATATTTTGTTAAATCTTGACAGCATAATTTTCTCATTTTAGGAAAACGAGTTAGGCTTTAATAAACGTAAATATGATTTAAGCTTTTTTATTAACTTGTTATTACTGTATACAAATGTTGAAATTTACATTTAACATTTTTTGTCTGTCTGTTTTAGAAATTATTATATTGTCTGTTCCGGAAAATCTCCTACAGTAGTAATAGATCGCTGATCTTATGGCGCGTAACTTAGTTATAAAAGTATGTGATCGCTGCTTCATTACGACAACATAATTAGTTTTGTCATGATATAATTATGAAAACCTTAAAAAACTTCAAATTAAAACAAACGATCTGTGGACGCAGGATGGGGAGACTGTAGATGGCAGACGCAAATATAGATGAGAGAAGTTGGTGACCGCCCATAGTTGAAATATTTGGTGGAAGTCTGAAGGCGTGTCCAGGAGTGAACGTCTTTAAGCTGATACGATAAAACAATGTTCATTTATTTGAAGTAAATGTTCAAACTCGTATACAAAAACGGAATAAAATTACTTCTCAGTTAAAACACGATGTATAACATAAATATAAGTATTTAATTCAGTTGTCAATGAATTTATGTTATAATTAATGTGAAAATTATTGACGTTGGATGCGTAAGGACTTAGCTTGAAGGCTGTGACTTATGCCTTCGAAGGTTTAGTAGAGATTACTGACTTGTTTTGAAATCGTTAATTAGCCACGTGAATGAACGTCATCGTGATATCTACGTGGTTGAATTTGAATCGCGTTCCCACGGTAACATCTCCGCCGGCTCTAGTAATCTAAACATTTTTACATTAGGTATGTGCCTAGGTCGGCAACGCGTGTGTGTTTCCTGTAGTGTTATTTTTTTAAATCTTTATTTGACAAAAGAAAGGGCTTGATCACTTTGTTTGATCATGTCGTCTAGTGTTGCAGGCGTTCATAGGCTAAGGTAACCACTTACCACCTGGTGGACCGTATGCCTCTTTGCCACCATCGTAGACCGGTTAATACACACATCAAAAAAGTCTAAGCAACATGCATGATATTACAAATTTACCATTTATATTAATTTATTTTACCATTTATTTTAATTATAACGTTGTATTTTATTTTTAAAATAATATTTTTAGGGTTCTATGATGTAAAAATAACAGCTGTTTTCTTTATAAGTTCTTTTAATAACAGAAATTAACAATATTAGAATATACAGGTACATAAGAAACTAAACTTTTTTTTTACAAATTGAAATTTCTTAAGAAAATGAATTTATTGTGAAAGAATAGGACAATTTAATACAAAGTATGGCCTCCTCTGCTATTCAGAACTTGTCGGCAACGATTATTCATTGAATTAATGAGACTGTTTATGTCATCTTGCGGTATTCGCTCCCAATGGAATTGTAGCAAATCCTTCAGCTGTTGGGTTGTTGTCACTCCGTCCAAGTCCTTCAAAACACGTCTCTGGAGCATGTCCCATGCGTGCTCGATGGGGTTGAGGTCTGGCGATTGTGCAGGCCAGGGCAATACCTGGATGTTCTCCGTTGCCAAGTATTCACTGGTTCGCCGAGCTGTATGTGAACGCGCATTGTCATGCATTAACGTAAAATCGGAGCCAAAGGTTTGTGCAAATGGATGGACATAAGGTCTGAGAATATCCTCAACGTAATTTTCAGCGTTCATGTTTCCATTTACAAAAACGAGCTCAGTTCGCCTGTTCTTCATAATACCCGCCCATACCATAACTGTTGAGCCGCTGTATGGATGAACTTCCTGAACGCACCTGAGTCTTTCAGTATTTCCGGGTCGACGGTACACTCGCACCCTTCTTGTATCAGGCCTAAACCCGAATCGCGACTCATCGGAAAACATAATTTTATCCCATTGTTCCTGGGTTCATGTTATGCGTTCTCTACACCATTCATTTCGACGAGCGCGATTCCCGTGACGTATCGGTGGGCACCTGATAGGGCGTCGAGCTCGTAGGCCGTACTCATGCAGTCGATTTCGCACAGTTTGGGGACTTACATCAACACCACTTGAATTTTGTAGCCTCAAACTTATCTCTCGAGCGGTTAACATCGGCTGGCGTCTTGCAGTCAGTTGTATGTACCGGTCTTGCCGAGTGGTTGTACTCCTTTTACGGCCTGGATGCTGTTCAGCGGGTTCCCCTGTATTATTGTAGCGCTGCCAAAGACGACAAATAACACTTCTATGAATACCAAAATGTCGAGATACCTGAGATTGATTACTTCCCGCTTGCAACATCCCTACAGCTCTTTGCATTTCATCTGCCGTCAAATGACGTCGCTCCATGACGTAAAGAATATCTAACAATTCAATTTTGTCGCCAACTGTATTTAAATGGTTGGTAAAATTATAAAATCAAGACTAAAACGTAGCAATTAACATGCACTCAAATTCAAACAAATTCGCAGTCATTTGAATTTTATGAAAAAAAACAAAACATAATCGAATTTTTTTTTTTACAACCAGCCAGTATGTCATCAATAACAAAAAAGTTTACTTACCTATACACTTTGAGTGAGTAAATACTTAGAAATTAATTAATATAAATGGTAAATTTGTAATATCATGCATGTTGCTTAGACTTTTTTGATGTGTGTAGTTAGACGTTTTGCTACATGGACGATTAGCTAACTAGCCTTACTGCTCACTAGAATTTTAGCATTGATTGACGTTTTTCTACTTGGACTATCTGATCGGGAGGGAAAAAAGTAAATTAAAATTATGTAAATTAAATATATTCCTCACATATTCCTCACACTTTCACACAACGCCATCTAGTCCCAAACTAAGCAGAGCTTGTACTATGGGTACTAGACAGCGTATATACAAACATAAATACTTTTTTTTTGTAAATTCATTAGAAAAGTGCATGTATTTCAAAAATAAGTATTTAAGTATGTTTGTCCGTTGTCTAGTACCTCTAGTGTCTAGTACCAGGTCTTACTTAACGACTGTGATCTCAAACGGACAGACAGATCGTTTAGAAAGGTTAACAACATTACCTACATATTTTCATTCATTCATTTCAAATCACGACAAAAACTGGTTTTATGCAGATAAAACTAGTTATTCATTAAAGAAAGTAACAGTGTTACATGGTGAGTCATAAAACACTCGAGAAGTGTGAAATGAGGTTGAAAGTCGATTCAAGGTCATCGTATTACATAACATTTAGCTGGTATATGACTAATACGACGATAAACACGTAAGTTTACTACACAGGGAATGTCTCACTTGTAACTTTTAAACTATCGCGTTTTATTAGTATAGATATTATACAAAAGGGAGATTAACTCGCCAGCTACTTACCTTTATTTTACCTTTACCTTTATTTTATTTTGGTCGACGTTTTTTGACATGTTGCACTGGCCGAAGTCGCAAGCTGACTTCCGTTTAAAGAATACTAGCTAACCCGTGCCCACTTCGTTGGGCGGCGAAAAAAACGCGTCCCTTTTTTAACATATTTTATTACTGCTCCACTCCTGTTAGTCATAGCGTGATACTTTATACCCAATGACACTTTCCGATAAATGGACTACTTAACACAGAAAGATTTTTTAAAATCAATAGGTTTCGGTCTTCCGGTATCTACAATAAGGCATTAACTCTCCTACGATTAAATATGATTATGCCAAAGCGAACAAAGAAGTGAGAGACAACGAAACATAATACTAATAAAGTAACTGATTGAAATTACATTCTACAATCGTAAAATGTCAGAAATTGTGATGCAAAACTACGCATGAGTAACGATTTAATTATAATATGCATAGATTTTATAAATAATACATTGACCACGATTATTTAAGATAATTATAAGCTTTATTATTTATGAATGTGTATAACATTCATTGTGTTATCATTAATTTGATAAGTTCTTAACTTAGTAATTCTTTTGTTGAATCTTAAATTGAAAGGTAATCTAGTGTTGAGAAAAGATCTTAAGTGGCTTGGAAACATGTAAAGAATGAATACTTGACGGAGTAAGAATACATTATGTCACCACCCCATCTCATCCCACGGGTGTCGTAAAAACCGACTAAGGGACTAACCGTAAATATTATCTTTACGAAGTAAAACTTAAAATAAAACCCTTCACCAATCCGTCTGGCCAGCGTGGTATTAGTAGGCCAAGTATCCCTCCATCACGGGAGGAGGCCCGTCCCTGCAGTGGGACATTAATGGGCTGTTATGATGATATTAAAAAGTTGTAAAGATGTTGCACCTGACTGTGTGACCATGAAATAAAAGCCAATGTGGTTCTTTATCATGAATCAGAGCCGATACTCTCATTGTTATACGTGTATCATTATGTGACGTAACTCCTTAACTGGTTGGTAAAGCCCGAGCTTAGGCTTTTATATAGCATGTCCTTAACCGATTGTGTCATATGAAAGAAGATTTTGGTTTACGTAGTCCTAAGCTGGAATAAGTACAAATAGGTACGCTTTTTGCTAATTTATGGTAGATATGTAATCTTATGGTGTTACAAACACAAAAAAACTCCAGTTTTAGTTGATGTTTTTAGTCACTAACACAAAAAAATACCAACCTGTCAAACAAAAATTCATCTAGCCGTTCAGGCTGCCAAACACTGATACATACATACTCTCTAAAGATAGAACCCTCCTTCTGACGCAGTCGGGTAAAATATAATTATTTATCCCTTCATTGAGACATTTTGATTAATACAGTCAATATCTTAGCACGCCTATTAAAGATAGATTTAGCATAATACAATCATTTCACATCAGCAGTTGCAAAACAACGCCAAAAGAATGATAACCTTTGCAAAATATTAGGAGAATCAATGAATACGTTTGGTTTGTAATAGGTACAAAACATAAAAGGCGCAGAAGTCAAAGTAAGGACAATCAAAGTGAGCGTATATACAAACATTGGAACAGCCTCTGACTTTGACAAGTTTGATTTGAGTGTGCGTGTAAACTGAGGGACCAAACCGGGAATTCGGAAAATAAATTACCAAGGATTTAGTAGTAGATTAGAAAAACAATTGTAGAACGAATTTTGGAATTTGTACAAAAATGTATCAAAAACTACAGCCCTTTATATGTGGTCCCTCAGTTTTCACAGACCATTTAGCCAGCTCTCGGAAATTATCTTTAAAATGAGCAAGCAAGCATTGTTAAAAAGTTCGAGTTTAACCTGGTACGTATGTTGTTGAAAAGTGTAAAAAGCTCTCTCAGGATTGCCTAAGAGAGCTTTTAAAAATTCACTACATCTTAATGTATGATATTACATTGATAAAATATATTTACTCTATTTATGAAGTAAAGAAAAAACAACATAAAACAGAGTAACTAGAGGTGTTAGGTATTTTGTTTTTGAATTTTGTTTAAACACTTTTACGGGTCCCCACTTTACGGATCTATCCCTGTATCAAGGAGATTTTTACAGACATGAAATTAAGGAACACAAAAAACACCCATGTTCAAGGCAAAAATATGTGGATCACAGAAATAGTGAGTATGGTCTAAATCCAAGACCTCATGCACGGCAGTCGCTGAGACAATCGCTTTGCCATCAAGGAAAAGTGAAAAAAAAAACAGTGGAAAACTGTCTTACGAGTATATCAGTAAATGTCAGTAAATAATTAATTACTAGCGCTGTTCTTCCATTTAACGAGCTAATATGTAGCTTATATTTGAAATATAATACATTATTATGTTCAATATAATACAATATATTATGTTATTATTATAAATTTATTTATTTTAATTTCAATCAAATTTATTGTAATTTATTGATCTGATTGAATTATTTTGCAAGTTAGTTGTATTTTTTTGAATTTGTATTGATTCACCTGTAAAAAATGAAGAAAGTAAAAAACCTCCAATACAAACCACCTATCATACGAAATTCGATTAAACTGTGAATGTGGTGTTTCTCCGTGTAGACGGAGTAAGAATACACTATGTCACCACCCCCCATCTCATCCTATGGGTGTCGTAAAAACCGACTAAGGAACTATCCGTGAATATTATATTTACGAAACAAAAAGAAGGAAAACTAGAAATTAAACCCTATACCAATCCGTCTGGCTAGCATGGTATTAGTAGGCCAAGTATCCCTCCGTCACGGGAGGAGGCCCGTCCCTGCAGTGGGACATTAATCTAATTCGAAAATTATATTTTGTATATTTTCCTCAAGACAATCCTCTAGTCTACTTTTACGATATCCTTGTTTTGAGATGGGTTAGTAAAACCGTGTAAGAATACGCATTTCACCGCATGGTAAATCCCATCAAATCACTTAATTTTATTATCCTCATTGCTGAAACCAGTTCTTATAATTATGGTATTTTAAATTATAACAGCCGGAACAGATGGATCACATTTATATAAATTAATATTTAAAACAGTATCTATGGGCAATTTTGATGCAAATTTGGTACTTCTTCGCAATTTAATTCAGAACTTCCTTATACGTCACCTTATACGTCACCTTATACGTCACCTTATTTGGTCATAATTAACTATAAGTCTTTAGGCCTGTACCTATTAGATTAACGAGTTTATTCTTATAAGGCAATTCCCAATAAATAAATAATATCAAATACAAAGTATATTCTGCGGATCTATATTTAATATTTAGGAATTACTTGCCTTACACTTATCCTGGAAGCAAATAGGTACTCCCGTAGGATCCTTTAGATTGTATTCGGTTGTATTTTTGTAATGTTTGTAACCTCCAAATTTAGTGATTTCTTGATTTATCATCGTCGTATGAGCTGAGTGTCGTCCAAATGTTTTTTCCTAGTGCTTGTCGTGTCACTTCTTTAAGCATGATTTAAAGATAGATGTTGACTGTATGACATACTATGTTATGATTCCATAGATAACTCGATACTTCATTGCATTCTATAAATTATAAAACTTGCTAAGTACTATAACAGTAACAATAATTAACACTTTACACCACAGCAGTATAGGAGAGATGAGGAATTGTGCTGTTTACTTGATTACCTATTTGTAAAATGAGTAACTAAGTATACATTAGTATATAAAGGTGCAATGTAGGTTTTGTAAGTATGAAAAGTTAAATGTGAAGAGTATATTAATGATCGATATTACCTTTACATTTCCTACATTTCCGTGTGGTGACGGAGTAAGAATACAATATGTCACCACCCGATCTCATCCCATGGGTGTCGTAGAAACCGACTAAGGGACTATCTATAAATATTATCTTTACATAGAAAGAAGGAAATTAAACCCTATACCAATCCGTCTGGCCGTCACGGGAGGAGGCCCATCCCTGCAGTGGGACATTAAAGGGCTGTTATGATGATATTAATGATCCAGTATTTGTGTAATATCAGCCAAAAGATGTTCATTGCTAGAAACAGTTTTCTATACGTTTGCACCTTGCATTACTTATAACATTCTTTCTTTCTTTCTAACTACACGCCATCTTTATCAAGTAGACGACATACTGCGAGTTTTCCTTATGAAGATGACACTTTTGCAAAAATAAATTTTAAGTTTTTTTAAGTTCATGTCAAGGGATTATGTCATCAATGCGCACGAACTGTTCATTCGCTCTTGAATTATAAAATGTATGGAAAATTGATTATTCCTGTTTCAAGGTCGGAGTATTCTCAGCCTTGGCGCGTTCATTATGGGTTTTTACGTAATCATTATTCAAAATAGAACCTCCTTTTTTGGAAATATTACCATGTGGTAACGGAGTATGATTAAATGGTATCACCATGTCATCTCATTTCATGGTTGTAGTAAAAGCTCAAATCACATCGAAGTCACATTGTATTTTACCACTACATCATAGACCCATAACGATAGGAATAAAGATTGAAGATACTGTAACATACATAATAATTATTATTTTATTAGAGTTAGAGTTGTACAGACTTAATTAATTATATAAATTATATTAACAATTATAAGATGGTAACGTAGGCAATTTTTAAACGAATTAATTAAACGAATAAAATTTTTTAAAAAATTAAATCGGTGACATGTTTTACAAAATGTGATTATTTTACTATTATTTTAGTAATTTAAGCTACTTTTTATACTAAATTAATAACCGGTACTTATCCCTGTACCATCTTTAACAAACTTTTTTTGTCGCATTTACTGGTAAACATCTAGCACTGAAATAAAATTAAGTTAAAAGGTTATAAATAATTGAAATAATAATGATATTTCCATTGATTTATGATTACTAAAACATATTCGATAGGTCACACGTGTAGGTCACACAGAAGTCTCTATCTATCAATCATTGAAATAAACGTGAACTTGCACCTTTTGCTGTTTCAATTGACAGCCTCTGAAAGCTCAAACTCATTAACATTACCACGGAAAAGTTTATCATACTTATAGGTCGAAATGCATTTGCAAGTTTTTCATCAGGTTCGATACGGTCCTATTACCATGCCATAAACAAATAAGAACCGATTGTTAATAACTTTAAGACACAATTTACTGAAATGATACTGATATGACAACCTGAGACATCTCCTTGTTTAGCAGTAAGGGAGATAAGTTGACCTAGATGGTGACCAAAAGGACTAAACATTTTACACGAGTTTATATTAATTTCATTAAGTCAGCCGAAATGCGCGCAATCCCCTGGGGCTTATATTTACTCATTACAATACTAAGCTTTTAGGATATTTTTAAACCAATAAGGCCTTAATAATACAAATAATATATGCGTATGGACGTATGATGGGTACCACGTTGTGACATTACAATATTCTTATGCCATCATCAAACAGACGAAATAGTCACCCAACAATTAATTAACATACATCAATATCATTAATCAAACATCAACAAATTAAAGCTCAATTAAAATGATTAGGAAACTATAACATCGAAGTAGGTCAGGTCGGATATCGATGGCACCATCGCCGTGCAACCGGACATGTCACAAAGAACCTTTACATAGTCGGAGCTCCGGTGGTCGAAGAAGCGTCTAAGTTCAAATGTCAAACCGCGTCCTTGCCTTGCAACGATGCGTCTACCAGTATAAATGGCAAGCCAAGCGACGAACCGGCATCAGTCGCTCGATTGCCTCTCAATCACACAGACAAACAACAAACAAAAAAATCAAAAATGAAATCGGTACGTTTATAACTTCTACAAAAATCTGTGAATTTTTAAACTCAGTGATTTTATTCTGGATTCTCCCTTAAATATTACAAAGTGTTAAAAGTGCTAAATATTAATCTCATATAATCTCTTCTCAACAGTTCATCGTACTCGCCCTCTTCGTCGCCGCCGCAGTCGCAGCCCCCGCCAACCCTGACGCTGATGCCGTGATCCTCCGCTACGACTCCGATAACATTGGAGTTGATGGATTCAACTATGCGTAAGTTTATCATTACTAAATGTTCCTTAACATCAGATTTTGTGATAAAGTTTTCACACAATTTTTCTAAAGCAGATCCTTTCTAATAAAACCTTTTTTTTCCTAAATAGTTACGAGACATCCAACGGTATCTCTCACCAAGAGCAGGGACAACTCCAAGACGTTGGAACTGAGAACGAGTCCATCGCTGTCCGTGGTCAATTCTCCTACACCGGCCCCGACAACGTTGTCTACACCGTCACCTACATCGCCGACAAGAACGGTTTCCAAGCACAAGGAGCTCATCTTCCCCAAGCTTAAATCAACAAACTTAATTTAAGTCTCTAGTCCAAAAATACTCACCCTTAACCCTAAACCTCTTCCTTGTTAATACTCCAAACTCCAAGCGATCTGTGATACGATCCTGTAAGAATTTGTTAATAAAACAATTTAAGTAATTTATATATTTGTTTCATTACCCAAAAATTAATATCTTTGGACGAATTCAATTCTCCAAAGTTATACAATATTGTCATGGTAAATTATATGTCTAGAACTTACTAAACCATTGAAATAAATACAAGTCAATCTATGTCATCAATAACAATGTTTTTAAAGTAAAGTTCAACACATTAAGCTTTTATGATTTAACCAACGCATTAAACGCTTTTATGTGTGTAGTTAAATTAAATCAGCATAATTTATGTTAAATTTAAACAATGTTGTTCATTTACATCTTTGAAATAACATAAGGTCTAAACTCATCTTCTTATTTCTTTATGAGAAGGTAAACTAGTTCAAATACCTTTAAAGGGTCTATAATGTGGTCTTCACATAGAAATAAATGTAAATTTATAACATCTGCGGCCTTCATAGTGACCGATTGCCGCATCATCATCTCATTAAAAGTTCGAATTATTGTTAAATCCTTGGATTTCATCATTTGAATTTTATATTTAACATAAAAGGTTTTTATGGCTGTTTTCAAAATGATCGTCTTTGATACCTGTTGTTTCATGTTTTTACCTTATTCGTTGATGCCTACGCGGTTAGATGCAATGTTGAAATGTATGGAGTTAGTGAAAGTATTTCAGAAACAGGTTTGTGCAGATGATGTATGATTATTGAATTCCATTGTCTTTGTATGTCGATTGGCAGAGTTAACATGATGTGAACTTTGTCTAAATTGGGTTCAATCTACGTATAGGTTTAATGTTTTTATTTGAGCGATCTGTGGATTTCGTTATAAAGTCTGACAAGTGTTTAAATTTAATAGTTTCAATAGCTAAATATGAAGTTATAGTTTCATTTTAGTTGACTAAATATTTTTATTTTTTTAAATTTAAAGAGATTGTTAGGAAAATTTGCTACAGTTTTATAGTCTATTATTGTGCTATTAATAGGGTCTGTCTACTAGTTGACATCTATAGAATGCGACGAAGTGGTAACGCTATGTAATCATAATTACATCGCTCCCACATACAGTACCTTACTTCATACTGTCAAAAAATCTAGCCATTGAATAGCTCTAGCTTGAATAAGTATAATGTTATCGCCTGATATTGTTAGATAGTTGGACCGACGACCTCAAAAAGGTCTCTGCATATACAGTATAACAAGCGATGTACGACCTCAACAATTCATTTTAATACCATGGTGTAACGTTTCTGGAGAAATAGCTACTTATTTACGGAGATTAATTACAGGTACATGGCTCGCCCTTACATCAACTTTAGTACTAAGTATTACCTAAGTAAGTACATAACTCTTTTAGTACTTAGTATTACCTAAGTACATAACTCTTTTCATTATAACAGCCCATTAATGTCCCACTGCAGGGACGGGCCTCCTACCGTGACGGAGGGATACTTGGACTATTAATACCAAACTGGCCAGACGGATTGGTATAGGGTTTAATTTCAAGTTTTCCTTCCATTTATTTCGTAAAGATAATATTCACTGATAGTCCCTTAGTCGATTTTTACGATACCCATGGGATAAGATGGGGTGGTGACATATTGTATTCTTATTCCATCACCACAAGGAGAATAGTCTTTTAGTACTAAGAATTATCTAATATGGATAGCTTCTACAGTTGTGACATCATAAGACCAATTGTTTGTACGATCTACTAGCGATTGCACTGAGTGAGGTTGTCTATTAAATTGATATCTATGAAAGCTAGAGCTGATTGAGTAGCTGAATTCTGCTGGTACCATATCCATTGTATGCATGGTAGCCATCAAATCAAAAGAATAAGAAGACTTGTGACTTCTGTAAGCCTGGATGATCTGAGATCACTTTGAAAAACTATCATGTTCTGGGACCTTGAATTTATTCACAATTAAATTCATGAGTGGGACCATGAGACATTTCTTCTTCTGACAAAAGTTGAATGTCAATAGGCTACATAGGATATGCAATAAAACAAACGCAGAACACGATACCAACTCGTCTGGCGCGTTGTAAGCAAAATTTCCCATCGTACAAGCAGGAGGCCCCATCCTTTTATGAGTTGCAATAGTAATTATTGCAATCGTTACATTACAACACCTTTTGAATAGAACAGAATGACAACATAATATCTATCATAACCTATCATCAATTTCATATATAGTTATTAAATTTCAATCATGCACCGAGGAGCTCATCATTTACTAAATAAACTAACTAATAGAATAATATTATGGAGTTCACCCATTTTAATGATATAGTTGTTTGCCATATAACGGAGTGGCTTCTATATTTGTACAATAGGACCACTGATCTACATAGGAATTGTGTGAACGAGAAAATTGAACGAATATGTTTAAATAGCTCAGTTACTGTTTAGTATTTAATGATGATTAGTGGTGAGCGTCGAGGTTATTGTTTGTTAATCTTATTATGGGCATAATGAGGAGGTGCGAACCTCTTTGAAATAGTATGTTTTATATTTATGTTTTTTTTAAAGACAACTCCCGCACCAGGGATCGTGCCCTGTGTCGCGGGGACCTTTTACAAACATCAATTAACGGACACAATGAACCCCCAGACCAGGACAATAATTTGTGGATCTCACAAATTATTGTCCTGCATGGGGATCGAACCCACAACCTCTTGCACGGCAGCCGCTTGCGCTACTGTCGCGCCACAGAGGTCGTCAATAGTTGTAGTAGTTGTAGTATTTTTAAGCTATGCCTGAGATCTCTATTTCAATTCAAGTTCGGGTTATAATTTTGTGAGGAAGTATGTGAATGTTGGAATTCGTCTAGCTGTTTCCTTTAAATACATATTTGCATAGGTACATATAAACTTCTGTTGCTGTGAATTATGCTATGCTTTTCGCCTTTTATATAAAAATATTGTTGTTAAAGTGATGTGATATTCCAGTTCCATTAATAGTATACCACTGTTTAGTTACTGTACTGTACGCATAATTTAATGTAAGAATGGAAAAATATACATGAATGAAAGTACTTATTATTTCTAAATATAAATTTTGATAGCGCCTGCACACTGCGCGTGAGCAATATGCTTTAAGATCAAAATCTCATAAAACATTTTTAAATATTTTTTTTGGCATGTGATACGTGTATGCGTATGCGTGTTTTAGTCGACGACGACGGTAGCTTTTTATAATTAATTGGTGTAATAACTGGAGTAATAAAATGGTTTGTGTACCTCCTTATCTTATTTCATTGTTATGCTGACAACCACCTAGAGGCCGGAACTGAACTATTATCTATACTACCTAATATTATGAAGAGGTAAAGTTTGTTTGTTTGTGACTTTTTGACGTTGTAGGGCGTAATCTCTGGATCTAATGAACCGATTTAAAAAAATCTTTCTGTTTTAAATAGTCAATTTATCGGGGAGTGTCATAGGCTATATAGTATCACAGGCTATATACTATCACGCTATGACTAATATGAGAGGCGATATAATGAAATATGTTTAGAAAACGGACGCGTTTTTTTCGCCGTCCAATGAAGTGGGCACAGGTCAGCTAGTATCATATAAAATACTATTTTAAACGAACATTTAATATGAAAAAACGCATTAGAAATTCTAGAAAACATCCGTTAACTTTTTCATTCTAAAAATGAAACTTATGGTACTGGACTCGTATCGTTATTTCATTACGTTCGAAACAGTGTAATAATGAACTGCCATGACATTAAGCGAAAAAGAGATGAATCTTGACAACCGATTGCCAACACTTGCACGCATTGCTACAAGCCAATACTTATTATCATGTGGGCTGGTCAAACATTTATCAACTTTCCTCTCACAGAAATGATATCACGTAATAATGCACGTACAATGACATTAATGAGAGAATACTTCGTGTTATTATTGTATTACGATATTTTTATTGCCTCACTTAAAATAATCTTTTGAATGAATCATCATAACAGCCCATTAGTGTCCCACTGCAGTGACGGAGGGATACTTAGCCTACTAATACCACGCTGGCCAGACGGATTGGTTTCAAGTTTTCCTTCTTTTTATTTCGTAAAGATAGTAGTTACGGTTATTCTCTTAGTCCGTTTTTACGACACCCATGGGATGAGATGGGGTGCTGACACACTTTATTCTTACTCCGTCACCACAAGGAGTAGACATTTTTATTGCCTCACATAAAGTAATCTTTTGAATGAATATAGTTATTTAATATTATTATACCAGCTAATGTCAATGCTTTCGCGCACATGGCGATTATATTTTATCAATACAAAGTTTTTTGCTCATTTAAAAAATATCTTCATGTGACTCACTATTCCATAGCCTGATTATACACGGAATTAAAATAATTTTAGATATAACATTAACGTTTTATAATTATTTACATTTTACACAGTATTTTTATTAATTTTAGAAGACACAGCTCCTTTGTCTCGGTTTCTTGGACGCTGCAGACTTAGACTCGAGCTTGAACGAACCCGAGGCACCCTTTCCTTTGGTCTGTATCAATGCACCTGATTCGATACCATATCGTTGTCTTTAGTAACCATCTGACATCTATTGTAGTAACTATCTTAGCATATGTTTTAAGTGTGTTCCTGATCCTGACAAATAATATAATAATATGATACACTGTCACGAATCTCGTCACTTTACCTCACAGCTGTCAATACGTTCTCACGGTTAATGCTGTGTCTTGGAATTATACTTAGTTCATCATAATGTCAGTATAATTTAACAGGTACTGTTAAATTATTAGCTACACATTTTAATGGAACGTTCACTAATAATAGCATTGTCTACGTGGTGCTCTTAGTAACACATCGTACTAGAGACCTAAAAATGTTTAGCTTATTTTTTTTTAAAACAAACTCGCGCTCTATGGATGATGCCTTGTGTTACGGGGACTTTTACAAGCATAATGTTCTTTGTGTGACACAAAGAACATCCAGAATGAGGACAATAATTGGTGGGTCACATAAATAATCGAACCGCGATATGGTGTACGCCAGTCTCTTCCATAACCGTTGCGCCACCAAGGTTGTAATTTATCCTAGTGGTTTCCTTTTAGTATTTAATTAAGGTAAATAATTTTCAACCAGGCTTTGGGTCCCCCATCAGTCGTTATCAAAATTACTCTAGCTTAGTTTTAACTAGTTAAGTTTAATTTTAATTAATACTTTATCTAATTTTATGCATATAATATAATTTGTATAATGAATGTAAAATTCCATTCAATATTAATTTATTAATAGCTAGATGATGTGAGATAGCCGACAAATCCGGCCGGATTAATATATTAAAATTTTAATTACAAAAATGAATAAGATTTATCGGTTGCCCGTGACCTGTAAGTGTAGTTTATCGGTTCATTCACTTTTTTTAATAATCAGGCATATTTTAATTCATCATCATCATATCAGCCAATCGACGTCCACTGTTGGACATAGGCCTCCTCCAAGTATTGCCACCTTGCGCGGTCCTGTGCAACCCATTTCAATTCATTGCTAATTAAATATCATTATAATAAGGAACCGCTAAATATTCTTAGGATAAAATGTGACAATGTCAGGTATCTCCACATTTAAAGAGGAAATGTGAAGTAATTAGGTGTATTTTTTTACGTTAGTGGTCTCAGAACTCAGTAATTTTGTGAGTTTAATAAAACACAGTTGGTCTTTATAAGTTAGCGGGATATAATACATTCAATAGTCAATGGCCAAACTTTAAAATACCAACGACATTACAATAAATGTTATCGTTTCCGAATACAACACAAAATTCCATATTTACCAAAAACATTATGTCCAAACAAAATTGCTAAACAATCGATAAAAAGAATATCACAATTTAATCATTTCAATAAAACACAGCTTAACTTAAAAATATCAAAATTAATATTAAACAAAAGTGTTAATTTTCATCAATAATTCATCATAGATGAGACGTTTTCGCAAATGTTTTAACCTTTTACAAAGCTACGTCTAACCTATTGAACTTCACCTTGTTACGAAACATCTGCGCCCGCGCACCTATGCCAATCATCGCGTCAGTGTAAGCGTATTTTGTCATAGACTAAGCGGAGAGCGTCTGAGTAGGTATAATAGTTTCTGTTCTATGTTTAACTAGCTGTTGCCTGTAGATTCGCCTAAGTAAATGATTTTGGACAATCGTGACATTTTAGTTGTGGCTAACACTTGCATAAAAATATAATGCGTGTATTTGTGTCGATAAATCAATATTACAAGTGTTATGAAAATCAAAACTCAATCTATTCCTTTCTTTTTAAATTCTTTTCATCTTATTTGATTCACTTCTATACATATTTGAATTCATAGCCTCATTAGGGATTGTGTTATCACCAAATTTCATTCAAATAAGTCCAGCTGTTAAAGCGTGAAGAAGTAACGCAAAAACGCACAAACTGACATTTTTTTTATATAATGGGAGGCAAACGATAATTTTTTTTTATAATGCGGATTAGTAGGATTACTCACTACTGGGACAATTACGATGGAAACTTATCAGCGTTTATAGGGCTCACTAGCGCCGCCAATTGAATAAAAATCATGATTCGCAAATAGGTAAAGGCCCTTAAGAACACATCCACGGTGACGCCAGTCCAGGTGCCCGTTCCGACACCCTTCCTGGCGACGACACTAGGGAAATCGGGTGTTGATTAAAGTAATAATAGTGATTCAAATCCCTTTCAAAATAATTATAACAGCCCATTAATGTCCCACTGCAGGGACAGGCATCCTCCAGTGACGGAGGGATACTTGGCATACTAATACCACGCTGGCCAAACGGATTGGTATAGGGTTAAATTTCAAGTTTCCATCTTTTTATTACGTAAATATAATATTGACGGATAGTGCCTTAATCGGTTTTTACGCCACCCATGATGAGATGGGGTGGTGACACATTGTATTCTTACTCCGTCTACACGGAGAAACACCACATTCACAGTTTAATCGAATTTCGTATGATAGGTGGTTTGTAAAGTTTTGCCGTAGAATTCTCTCCGTGTGCAGACACACGGAGAGAATTCTACGGCAAAACTTTATTCTAAAGTCAAGTCTCTTAGTAGAGAGGAGGACTCATTTACCACAAAGTTTTAAGTTTACAAGTTAAAGATTTTTTAAAGTCATTGAGTAAATCGCTCATTCACTAAACAAGTTATTAATATGAATGATCATATTGAAATGAGAAAAAACCTACTTAGTTGTACTCTAAATACCGCTATATTTGCTCATATTTATACTAATGGAATGACCTTAACGTTGTCACGTGTTTTGATGATATTATAATGTTAATGTGACCTCTGTGGCGTAGTGGTTTTATTACATGGCTGCTACGCTGAGGTCTCGGGTTCGATTCCCTCTCAATGCAAATCTTTGTGTGCATGAACATGATTGTTTGCATTGGTCTGAGTGTTTCTATGTATAATATAGTAAATAACCTTTGTCCTGTTACCCGTAACACAATCAGGTTAAGCCTAGCTTACTTTGGAAACAGATGGCGCTGTGTAGAGATGTCCGTATATATTAAAAAACAATGTTTTATACATACTTATTTAAGCTTTGCCTTATATCATTCTTTATCTAAACAAGTTGTATGTCCCCTAATAGACACAACATTAAAACAATGCCAATGTATGATATATAATAGTCGGGGGAGTAAAAGATTTTAACAAAAAAAACGTCCACTACTCTACGTGCAAAATCACCTCAATTCCAGTAGAAAATTCGAACTCTATATTTTCTGGGTAAACATCTCCCGTCTAACTTATATGCGGGTAGTTTATTATAGATGAATATCCCAGGTGAAGAAGCACTTTAAACCAAGTGAAATTTTTTATTCATACATGATATTAACATCGTAAGTGATGTAGAATCATTATAACAGCCCATTAATGTCCCACTGCAGGGATAGGCCACCTCCCGTAACGGAGGGGTACTTGGCCTACTAATACCACGCTGGCCAGATGCATTGGTATAGGGTTTAATTTCAAGTACCTATTCCTTCTTTTTACTTCGTAAAGATAATATTGACGGATAGTCCCTCAGTCGGTTTTTACGACACCCATGGGATGAAATGGGGTGGTGACATATTGTATTCTTAGTCCGTCTCCACACGGACAAGTGGCGTAGAATGATACATATCTATCCTAGACCTACACTATAGGTATAGGTATTCCAAAATAATTTCAAAATACACCATCGTTAGTGTCAAAATATTGTTTCCGTGTTCCTGTTCATTGACATTAGATTTGTGGCGATGAACGAATAAGATAGTAATAATATGGTATCGCCTTCCCAACTTAACTTCAGGTTATTTCTGCAAGCAAGCGTTCATCCTTTTGAAAAATAAAATAGAATTTCTTTTAAAATAAAAATATGTTACAATTTTTTATGTTATCATTATGGTGACAAGATTAACAATACAAAATATTGCATCTTCATCATATTCCAAAGCTTTCGTAATTACTGACTAGGAAATTAAATCAAAAGAAGAAATTTTTTTTGTTTATTAGTTGGGAAAACGAGCCAGCAGGTCACCTAATGGTAAGTGATCACCGCCGCCAACACCAGAGGAATCACAGATGCATTTCCGACCTTTAAAAAGGGAGTACGCTCGTTTCTTGAAACGGCGTAAGTCGTAACGGTCTGGAAATATCCTTGCCTTAAAACTTTTCACCAATGCAACTGTAAAGCGTGCTATGAGTAGCTCCTTAACTGGATTTTTTTTTGTCAAAACAGTAGTCACTAAGAGCTGTTATGTTAAACAACAAATGGCAGATAATCTGATAATATTTGACCAGTTGGCCGAAGCTTTTCTTCATTACTGTAAGTAAAAGTTTGCAGCAGTTCGCCTCTAGGTTAATTCGAAAAAGTGTTCATGTTTTGGTACAAATAAATCTTTACTGATGGAAATTTTTATTCACAAAGAAGTCATCGAGATCGATCCTAAGGTTGTGACAAAACTACACTACCTCCAAGTATGCTACTGTATTTAGTACTGTACTGTACTTTACTGTATAGTACGTAAACTGTAGATACTGTATTTAGGTACAACCACACAGTAGCAAGAGCAAGTACACAGTAACGAGACAACTTGTTGCAAATGTTACTGTGTTTAGGTAGCTAGTGACATTAAAGGGCTTTGGTAGTAAAAAGCCTATGTAATAGTGTGATTGTAATAGTGACAAGTGCAATCCAGAGGGAATTTGAGATTTATATGTGTAAAATCTTCGCAGTTTAGGGTGCTCTTCATGTAGGGTGCTCTCCATGGTGCATGTAAGTACGGTTATCCGTCTTCTAGTACATGCCCATAGCACAAGATCTGCTTAGTTTGGGAATAGATGGCAAGGTGAATGTGTTACAAAATGTCCTTGTCACAAAAATATCGGAACAAAATTATCATATGTGCATCTCAAATCAAAATCTGAATATTTAAATTCCCTAATGTTAAATAATAAAACTGCAAGCGAGAGAAGGTGAGCTAATATTAAAAGAATCAAAAAGTCATCATTCAAAAATATGCAAAGCAGATGTGTCCAGTCTAAGTATATAAGTGTCCGATATTTTAGATCAAAGCACAGTCGTACTCACATTCTCCTATCAGCAACTAAGATACCTACTTATCTTCAAAAATGAAATCTGTAAGTTCATTATATTTTATCTAACTATAAAAAATATAATATTATTTTATCTCTCTTAACTTAAAAGTAAGACTTTAAACTATTCAAAAGACTTTAAATTATTTAATCGCTTTTCCTGCCTTTTTTTATCGGATTAATATAATCAATTACAATTAAAACTGTCAAATAATTAATAGGCCTTGCAATATTTTAAAAGATACCGAAGTCAATGTCACATAGGTTCTTCATTTTTAACAGCGAAGTATCGTTTCGATAGGGTTGTCTTCTTACCCATTAATTACGTTAATTGTTGATATTAATACAAGATATTATATATCTTGTATTAATATCAACAATTAACTAATTAATAGATATTTGATATTATATACAAGTTTCATCACAAGGCATCACCTTACTAAATAATAATCATATAGTCTGATAGATCGTTGCATATTGGTCAACTTGTCTAAATGTACTTAAATGCCAACCACATGAGATGAGCTAACGTCTTGATCTGTGGAGGCAAGGACTGTTTAATTATGTTTTAATGGTTTTATCAGTAATTTACTGCACAGGTTTTATATATTTATTTATAGTTTGGAATACGTTTAAGGAGCATTTAAGGTTGTGAAATATTTACAGTCAACGAGCAAACTTGTTCATGTGATTTCCAGTAAAACAATAACATTTTAGTTTAAGTTCGTAATATAAAAAAAATCTTAATTAGTCCCAATTCTAAGAAAGTATTAGTAAATATATTTTTATATCAAACGTTTATTTGTGAAGTCATTAGAAAGGCATGATCATGCACACAAATGTTTGACTTTTCCGGAACTTAAATCCTCTCTTCCGCGGTTGGCATATTCCCTTACCACTATGCCGTCTGATAGTTATTATTAAATATTACAATATAGTTTAAATAATAATGATCGTCTTTGAATTCTGAACAGTTACTCAACCTTGACATTTTTGTTGATTAGAATAGTGTCGTAATAATGTAAACATAATAAAATTTGATAGGTCGTCTGACTGACGTTTATGAATATAAATTAGAATAGTTAAGTTCCTAATTTTAGTTTTCTTGAATATTATTAAAAAAAACATTATTCGCCGTTATTAAAATTGGCGCAAAAACTGACATAAAATAATCTTGTTGATACGGATTAAATTATAGTCATGTGATGATGATGATTCGTCTTTTACTTGAATGCGTTGAGATTCATTAACAATTGCGACGCTTTCTTTAACCATTTTAATGTGTTGTAAGCAAACAATAATGTACTTCTTTTTAGTCTATGATACACTTAATACGAACACTCTCTCAAAACAATATTAGCGAAATTAAACCAGTAAATAAATGCAATTGGAATGTCAACAATCTTAAGCATTATGAAGACCTCGACTGCTTCCATGATGCATTTCACTAGCAGTTCTAAAGAAGCCTCTACGCTTAGCTACATTCATATAGGTACATACATACATACATAAACTCACGCCTTATCCCGTTTGGGGTAGGCAGAGACGATAGAACGAAACTTGTCACGATCCTGGCAAACAGATTGGGCCTCGTCCATATTCATTAAGCGAGTCATACATAAACTACATTTAGTAGTACTATATATAATTTTCACGATTTTCTTTTTCTGTGTATCTATAAGTTACTGTTTTTTTTATAGCTGAATGTTTCATCCTAAAAAATGTAAATTGACAAACTTTATTATTGGCTAATTCTGTTTTTAGATTTAAAATTGTAAAGTAGCATTAAGTAGCTGTTAAGTTTGCTGTAAATTAAATAAATAAATAATGAAAATGTTATATTGTGTAGTTCATCGTCGTCGCTCTGTTCGTGGCCGTGGCCGTCGCCGCCCCAGCTGATCCCAAGGACGCCACCATCCTCCGCTACGACAGCGACAACATCGGAGTTGAAGGCTTCAGCTATGCGTAAGTACCATTATCATTCAATGTCAGATCACTAAATTTAGGCTTGTTTGCATGTTAATTGTAATATTCAATAGCATTTGGAATCTTAATAATGATGTATTATAATTCTAAATGTTTATGAATATTATAATGATATTATTCAAACAATAAATTTAGTAATAAGTAATTCGATTAAGACTTGCCAGAGTACCGACGGAGGTTGCTTCAACAAGCACCTTATATAATTAATCAGAAATGAACAAATATTACTAAGTTTACTCTACCCTTCTACCACAACTACTGTTTTATACTACCTACTTACTGCTAGAAGGAAGTTTGCAGGCATAGCGTTGGTATCTACCTTGCTGTCCTCTAGCTGAGGAAGAATATGAATTAAAAATAATAACTAATAATAATAAATGAAGGAGTTATTATTTCTAAACAACTAAACTCAAATGTAAATTAAATTTAATATTACATGAATATGTTGTTACTCAAATCAAACGCAAAACGCGAATCTAAGTGTTACTAAAGTGTTGTTAGTATTTAGGCAATAAACAAACTTGATCGGTAGTACTCAATTTGTCTTTCTTAATAAAAAGATACAATAGTATTTGAAATACAATTAATTTATGAGTACATTTCTCTAAACATCTTTTACTTTCAACAGTGTAGAGACAAGCGACGGCAAGTCCGCCTCAGAAACCGGCCAACTCCAGAACATTGGAACTGAGAACGAGGAACTGGTAGTCCGTGGACAATTCTCTTACGTCGGACCCGACAATGTCCAATACATCGTCAACTACGAAGCTGACAAGAACGGATTCCGTGCCGAAGGTGCCCATCTTCCCAAATCATCTTAAAATGCTCAATAAAATATCAAAATCTAGTCAAAATTTACTGACATTACAAGAGAGTTTAGAATTTTGACTCACTTGTCTTGTTCCATAATAGAGAAATAATTTAGCAAAATTTTTATTTACAAATAAATCAAAAATATTTTATAATTTTTGTGTTTTGTTTATTATTCTGTTGCCTGATTAATCTTAATTTTATTTTACTTTTTTTATTACTCAAGCAAGACTTAAGTACTGAATTTTTTAGTAGTAACAAAGTCATATTATTAAGATAAAACGTTGTGTGGCTGAGTTTATTCGTCACATTCTTGTTAGAGCTTTATTAAGTACAGTGATTTGCAAAAGTAATATAGACTATAGGTGGATGGTTTTAGATTGTCTTAAATTCAAATTAATGTTGAAACCCGCTCGATATGACAAGAATTGGTAACCTTAGTGCAGCATAAAAAGTTGTCATCTGTCTAGGAAAATACTTAACTAAACTAGTATTTTTTACGATTTGTTCAATGAAACATGGTCAAAATCTTAAAGATACTTATTCATTCTTTACAAAATAATGGTTCAATCAACCATAGTTACATTACAGTACAAAAGTAAAAAAATACACAAACAAGAACAAAAGAATGCTAGTGTTTCAGGTAAAATAGTATCAAAGTAAAAGTCTGAAGTTAGCAACAATCCATTAGCGAGGTATCAGACTACCTTCAGTGCACTCACCTAGATCAAAGTTAATCAAAGCTACGCTCACAAAGGACCGAAAAAGGAGTTCCATTGTGGTAAATAGTCCTGTTTGTTGGTAACGGAAGGGAATATGCTCTACTTGGATTTTTAATGTGTTTTTGTTGTGGAGGGTTGAAATATGTACCTTTTACTGTACTATGGCTGTCGTTTATAGAGAAAAGGGAAACAATTATTAAGATCTCTACGTTTTTTCGTCCTAGGGTAGTCTAATAACTTCTTATGTAATACATACTTAGGTATATCCTACAGTAAGGATACAGGCATCTGATAAATTATAAAAAAAATATCATTCTGTGCACATTCACACGTCTATCTAGTCACCAAAGGAAAGCTTCTATTATGGACACGAGACTACATAATAATTATATTATTATACTACATACTTATTAAAACTACATCTAATGCGAACATTAATTTTACTACAAACAAAAATAGGCATTGACTGGGAATCGAACACGAGACTAGTGAGTACCTAGTGATAATTTTACCACAAATCGTTATCCTGAGTCTGGATGTCCTTTGTGTTTTTTATATTGATGTTTATGAAAGTCTTCGCGACCAAATTTATGCAAGAAATGTCTATCAAAATAGATTGCACAAATCTTTTGATCGTAATTGACCGTAACAAACTAATAGTATTATAAATGATACTTCAGAATCGTTATGTATTTTGTACGTCATAGTATGTTCACATAATATTTATATTGCTGTTATGTTTATTATATTATGCTATAAATGTTTATTGGTTTATAATAACAACAATAACACTTCTTCTATATGTCAGCGGTCTGTCTTTTATGGATATTATGCTAGTTAAAAAATGGCTATATTACAGCCAATTCACTACTAAAAGTATTTTGATTCTTTTGTAAACATTTTTTATTTATGAAATCAATTTGTAAACAATGATTAGGTAACTCATCATCATCATCATCCTATCAGCCTACTGACTTCCACTGCTGAACATATTAGGCCTCCTCCAAATATAGCAACCTTGTGCGGTCCTGTGCCTCCCTCATCCATCGGTTTCCCGCCGTCCTAACAATGTCGTCAGTACACCGCGTGTACTGTCTCTCGTCTCTCTGATTAGATAATTATAAAAAGTTTGTAGAGGTTAAAAATCTCAAAGTACCGAGTACAACAAAATCACTTGCGAAAGAGTTGGTGGCTTGGTAGATATTTGTACGACTTTCATAAACGTAATTAACATTGACTTTCTTTTAATACACACAAGTATAATTATGTATTGAATATATAAGGCATCGTCCCATGAACCCTAAAGAATATTTGAGAAAAATCCAAGTATATAGAGGATTTTCCCTCATAAGAGGTCATATTATTTAAAAAATACAGTTTAGTAATCCTCCTGCAATTGGTTAATATGTGTTTCAAGCTTGACCCTACCAACATGAGGCACCTGACTTTCCGCCAACTGATTGGTACATTACTACTACAGTAACTGCTTACGATCTTGTTTTTAAAGCTTATACGTGTACCTAAAAGTTCCCCCTTATTAACAGCAGTGGGTCGTTAAAAAGCTGGTGATGCAGAGACATTATGTCACAGATTTTTTTTCCTATAAAATAAATATAAATAATCCTCACACATTGCCACCTAGTCCCAAACTAAGCAGAGCTTGTTCTATGGGTACTAGGCAACGGATAAATATACTGAAATACTTTTATTTTTGTAAATATTATACATAGAAAACACTCAGACCAATGCAAACAATCATGTTCATGCACACAAAGATTTTTATTGAGCGGGAATCGAACCCGAGACCTCTGCGTAGTAGCCAGGTAATATACCGACAGCGCCACAGAGGTCGTCAAAAAGGTCGTCGGTTTTCCTATGGAAAAAATATATTGTATGTAAAGTAGAGCATCTTCCTCGCGGTTTTAAGATAAGCAGTAGTGTAGGAGAGATTACATGTAGCTTCAAAGACGCTTTGATTCTGAGGTGTTAATGCACGCCATTATTACGACTGTGTGTTATCTATTACTATACAGATTTAACAAAACACGTTTGTGTACCTACGTGAACTTGTAAGCCTTTCTCTTTCTCTTCTCTTTAAAAAGACAACTCCCGCATTAGGGATCATGCCCTGTGTCGCGGGGACTTTTACAAACATCAATTAACGGACACATATAACACCCAGACTCAGGACAATAATTTGTGGATCTCACAAATTATTGTCCTGCGTGGGGATCGAACCCACAACCTCATGCGCGGCAGCCGCTGGCTTTACCGGCGCGCCACCGAGGTCGTCATTTTGTGTCACATTGCAAGGATATAAACTTGGTGTAAGTAAGTATATTAAAAAGGTGTTTAAGTGTTATAACGCACAGTTTTGCTGTTGCAAAGTTTTTTTCATACATTTGGTAAAAAGTACGCAAGACAACAAAATATGACCGTATAAATATTTCCTTCTTTTCAGAAGATTTAAATAAAAGCTGTATCAAAAAGGTTTCTTTCTCTTTTTGTTTTACAGCAGGTCCTTACCTCCATTTACACCCTTATTGCAGAAGTGCATAATTAAAAACTTATTGGATTGAGAATAAAGACAAACAACTTGTTATTGGGTCATTCAAACTAAACGTGTAGGTATACAAATAATCAGCTAAATAAGTAATGGAAATTGAGTTACAAGATTCCACCCGAACAAACGTACATTGCAAGTTAAAAATCATTATTTTAAAAAAGAATTACGGCGCTTGTACACGGTAAGAAAAATCGCCGTGTCTACGCCAGACAAGACAAATCTTCGTGTAGACGTCAAGAATTTTGTCTTTTTCGTACACGAAAACTTTTATTGTCTTCCGCAGATAAGACAATTCGGAACGTGTACACGCCAGGATTTTTTTCGTACAGTCGTCAGACGGGCGTAGGGCGCGCAAGTAATAACAAGTGCGATAATCAGTGTGAGTTTCCTTTAGTAAAAATGTTAACTAGAAAGCAAACAAGTATGATACCCTACTACACCGCTCCCCGCCCCTCCGCAACAACGTTCGCCGTGTCTTGTCTTGCGCAGACAAGAAAATTTTCTTATGCATCGCCGGCGCTGTGTACACAGGTCGTGCTTAGAAACGACACGAATTCTTGCGTAGGCCCGGCGATTTTTCTTACCGTGTACAAGCGCCGTTAGGCTTCACCCAGTTTGCTTAGTTTGAGAATAGATGATTGAAGGTTTGAGGAAAAGTATTATTACCGTAACTATGTTTCTCTAGTTTAGTTTATTCAAAACTTTGTTTAATTTTAGAGTATAGACGAGTTAGTTGAATAATATTGACACACGATTGGTTTCGAAAGTTACGCAAAAGGATTAGTACCGTAACGAATGATATAAAAGTGATTGAATATACTATAAGTGACCTGAAGTAGGTTTATGTAAGTGACCTTAGAGTTAGTGTCGAGAAGAATGTGGTTTGATAAGGTTATGTAAGAACTGGACGTAATGATTGACAAATATATTGTTCGTGTAATAAAATTGGCTTAGATTATGTAAGTCTGAAATGTGTAGAAATAAAATGTCAATAACATCACAGATTGTAAACTATAATAAGGTACCTGCGGGTAACAAGAGCCGTTGCTTAAAAATGACACTTTTAATGATCACAGCACCCTACATTTAAACATGCATAAAAATGACCAACAGGAAAGCTAAGATCCGAACTCGCGTCGTCGCACGATCCTCAATCTTACCAGTAGCCACGAGTCAGTAGAGAGTGATAGACAACGCAGCTCCACTATAATTTTATCTTGCCAAAACTATTTTTTTTTACCTAAAATACAGCCGTTTGTTCAAATCTTGTTAATTAATTGTGAATGTTATACAATAGTGTGGGCTAGTTAAGGTAAAATATATATATGTGTTAATAAATACAATACTTTTTACCGTTTTCAATTATGCTATCATCAGGGGCTAATACGGGCCACGCTCGAGGCGGGTACATAGGCCGGCCCTTATTATACATATAGGATGTAAATTAATTTTAACAAATTTCAATAGTCTTCGTTATTTTAATACCTATAATAGTTATTATTATTAAGCATGTATTTATTACTATTTTTGTATCATAAATCATCCCTAATATCTTTAATTAACTTAAAAGTGTCCAAGCTGTTGATCTCGATAACAATAGATTTAATAGTAAGGATAAGACGGTCTACGTACGTGGCCCGTCTTATACCGCACTACTTATTTATAAAAAAAAATGTTTTAGTTTTGTGATTTCCATAGATAATATTTAAAAAGTTACAAACTCATTGTTTACGTCTGTGATTATTTTGACGATATGTTATAGATAAAGGTTTTTATGACATGTTTTTGCTATGTTAGTTTATTAAGAGCCATTGCTAACTTTTCCTTTGATTAAGTAATGTTAAAACCGTGATTTAATGCCAAATGACAATTTAAGTCAAATGAAACTGAAAACAATATTTTTTCTATTGATTACTCTTTTAATTTGAATTAAAATTTGGCCCTTAAAAACTACAGACGTTTATTAAGGACCATAGAGAGGATTTTTTAAAATCATGATTACTGTACCTAATTGAGATGAAAATATTTGTAATAGTACTTTCTGATGCAGATAATAAAATAAACATTACCGTGATAATATTAAATATTTTGTTATATTCCTTTATTTATAGAAATTATTAGGTTTAGATTAAGGTGGCCCCATATTTACCGCTAGTACCTTACAGATAATAATGATACAAAGATTTCAAAGCGATTATTATTTTCTAATATCGACCTGCTGTCTTTCTCTTGACCATTTATTGATGTTAAAAATGATTGAATAATAACTAATTGCAAAATGATAACTACAAAGAATTAATGAAATAACAACTTCTGTATCAAAGAAGTTCAAACAAACAAACTCTCAAAATACTACTGATTCATAAAGTTTCTCTAGGTCCACTGAGATTAATTTTCTTTAAGGAGGATTCAAAATATTATGCCTATTACCAATCCGTTTGACCAGCGTGGTATTAGTAGGTTAAGTATCCCTCCGTCACAGGAAGAGGCCCGTCCCTGCTGTGGGACATTAGTGGGCTGTAGTATGATATGTAGTATGATAAAAAATATTATAACGATCTATAAAAATGTTATGTAACATACATACATAAACATACAGAAATATTTGAACAAGCCATAGTAAGTAGGTACAAAATTTTACTAAACTAAACTATAGCTTAATTTCTTATGTACTATTTTCTAACTTAAAAGATTTAGCTTTAAAAAAGCAAACTCTCAAATAACTTAACATCCACGTACGCAACAAATACTAAATAATGAATATCGTATGAAAGGGCTGCACAATCCCTACTCAAAGAAACATCACGGCTTGACAAATACTTTTTGTTAGTCGTATGGCGGGCGACGCCATGTGCGCATGATAGTGAAGCGTTAATATTACAGGTGGACATGATCTATTGCTGCTACGTGTTTACTGTGGTGTAGGGAGTGAGCGGTAGCGGGATGTTAAGCTTATCATGGCATTTGTATTTTAGCAAAACTAATTTCAATACTATACTCATTTCATAGTAAATCCAATATTGACGACCTCTGTGGCGTAGTGGTAATATAACATGACTTCTACACAGAGGTCTCGGGTTCAATGCTCAATGGAAATCTTTGGGTGCATGAACATGATTGTTTGCATTGGTCTGGGTGTTTTTTATGTATAATAATATGTACGTCACGTACGTTGTCTAGTACCCATAGTACAAGCTTTGTTTTGTTTATGACTAGATGGCGTTGTGTAAAAATGTGAGGATTATTTATTTATTATTTACTCTAAACATACACCAACACAGGCATCCTTTAACCTAACTGAAATACCGAACGTTAAGGAATAGTTTTTTAACATTAATCTGTTTTGTTGTGTAGTGAAAATATAGGAAAATAATACTGACATTACAAACGGAAAGCTGCGAAATAGGTATATTAAAAAACTAGCTAAGTAATTTAGAACTTCCTACGGTTGTAGAACTCGTAGGAAAACTTACTACCATTACACATGTTTTCTATTTCTTACGTGGTCAAAAGTTTATAAAGTCAAATGATTGCTTATCTTTTGAAAGAGTGGAGTCAATTTGACTGGCTGATATATTTTTTTAATAAAATATATTCCACAAGCATCACGTTGATAAAATCATTAAAACGTACCTTACGATAAAAATTATGCTGCCCAGTTCTATAAGGTATTGTTTTAGTTAACTACTCTTTGTGGACCAGGGAGCCTAGCGAGAGGGCGGATAAAGGAGTTAGTCGTGAAGTCTCGATTACATCGCCAGATATCACACCAGTAAAACTTCCGAGAACAAACACTGCAACTACCTGCCTATATTAGGACGACCTCTGTGGCGCAGTCGGTATAGGGTAGGGTAGGTATAGGCAGAGGTCTCGGGTTCGATTCCCGCTCAATGCAAATCTTTGTGTGCATGAACATGATTGTTTGCATTGGTCTGGGTGTTTTCTATGTATAATATGTATGTATTTACAAAAAAAAAAAAGTATTTAGGTATGTTTATCCGTTGTCTAGTACCCAAAGTATAGCTTTGCTTAATTTGGGACTAGGTGGCGATGTGTGAATGTGTGAGGATTATTTATTTATATTTATTTATTTCTTACAACTTAACCCAGACATCATAACACGCGTTGTTCCAAGTCAATGTGTTCAAAGAAGAACACGCGATATATTTGTTAAACAAGCGGACCGACCCGCACCTATATTGAACACGGTTACATGATTTATGAATTTCAATAACTTTGCACTTTTACGTTTTGATTCAAAACCTTTTTGTAGCTATAGCTTTTAGATTATAATAATAGATACATATCTATAGAAAGATTACCTATACAATATAATAAGGTTTATACTTACATTGTATTAATTTGAGTTAAAATCTAGTTTAAAAAAACAAAATTTTGAAATGATAACTTCTGCTTATCTTGTTTTATTTTTATGATGCTCACGGAATGTGAAGATGGGGTGGTCGGTTGAGTTCTTAAAGATATTCATTGATGTTTATGGTTATAAAATTATCACGTCAATTAGCATATTCTGTTATTCCATCACACAGCCATATGTCTGATTTTTTAAGCCTTTACTTCTTGTACATATAAATTATAATAGCCCATCAATGTCCCAATGCAGGGACGGGCCTCCTCCCGGGACGGAAGGATACTTGGCTTACTAATACCACGCTGGCCAGACGGATTGGTATTGGGTTTAATTTCAAGTTTCCCTTCTTTTTTTACGTAAAGATAATATTCACGGATAGTCCCTTAGTCGGTTTTTATGACACCCATGGGATGAGATGGGGTGGTGACATATTGTATTCTTACTTCGGCATCACATAAATCAATCATCATAAATTAGATTCAGTTAATTGTCTTCTTAAAAAAACTTCTATAAAATAAATCCAAATTAAAACTCTTTGATTTAGATGACGCACGTACACAATAATCACATTCACACCAGTTTCAAGACTAAGCTGTTTTATTTGAAAAAAAAAACTACTTACAAAAACATAATTTCCACATTATCTCGTGGCAACATTTTTTACGACTGTTTCCCAAAACTTTTTGCCAAGTTCCAATTTTCCTGTCATTAAAGGCCTCTTACCGGTGGGTGAAGGAAAAAATGTGCGAAGAGATGCGGGGGCAATCAAAAATAGGTTTTCGATTGAAGAGGGACTTTTACAATGCTATTTGTAAACGGCATGTGCTTGCAAATATTGTACCTCTGTTTTAGGGTGATTTGTTTAAAAAAAAGTCCAGAAGTCATAAGAAAATTAAAGGTATATCAAGGAAAATAACTTTTTTATGCTTCTGTTGCTTCAATGTATTTACGGGGTACAATCTAAAATAATTATGTAAGTTACCAGACATCTATTGCTGCACTTGAGGTCTCTATCAAATATTGCGACTTTGTAAATTCAAATGTGATGGAACAATAGGTGAAAGACGAAAAGGCTGACTGCTATTGTACGTCCAACATATCACCCCAGACCCCACCGACCTCACTTCGACTGAATTTAACAGATTTCCCACGTAAAAAAAATGAGATATTAAAAGAGTATTGAGATTTTCTTCAAATATTCTAATATTCGAACTTTAAATGGAATTATACCAGACAAGATTTTAGATTTTCCAACTATTCTCGTTCCAAATTGTAATGTTATCAATATAATGAATTCCTTTAGTAACAAAAACAATACACGAATCTGTTGAAGACCCCTAGTAAAGCGAAGGTAAAGAAAAAACAGATAAAACCGAAAAGACATTCGATGAACAAATTAAATAAGAAAATTTTTATTTTTTACCTTTTTGAACAAATAAAGAAAAAAAAATAGAGAGAGAAGAGAGAAGCCCGTTTTATTATACCTCTATTAGGATCGGAATGGGCTTCGAATTGGCTAATAACCGTTCTATCAGGTGAAAGGAATTCACTCTCGCTTCCTTTTCTGATATTAGGGACGTGCACAGTTTTGGTACTGTACTATGTAGATGTATTTTAGTATAAAATAGATACGATAGAATATTATGTGTAGTGTAGTTATAAAGTAAGAATACCATAAAATAAATGAATATATTCCTCACACTTTCACACAACGCCATCTAGTCCCAAACGAAGCAGAGCTTGTACTATGGGTACTAGACAACGTATATACCTACATAAACACTATTTTTTTTGTAAATACATACCTACATATTATACATAGAAAACATGGTGATACTATGGTTTTAAAACCTATCTGTCCACTGGTAAAGTGGAGAGATAGGTTCTTCTGGGTAAAACCCTATGTATATGAAAATAAAAGAAGGAAAATTTGAAAAGCAATACGATTCTGTCTGGCCAGTGTGATGTTGGTAGGCACTGCAGTAGGAAATTAACGAAATATTAGTTTTTGGGAACCTTAACCCTTTCCTGTACAGTGTGATGCCTCCAGGTTTTGTCATCTCTTTGAAAACAAAGCTACGAATACTAAAAACAAACCATATATTTTTTCTTAAACGTTTTTTGTCGTTATCGACATCTCGTGTCACATCACTAGAGGTATCTAATCGTTTCAGAACGTCCACCTTGATAGCAGTTAGTGTAGTGAGTGTCGAACGTTTTAACGTCACTACGATAGCTTCTTACAGTTTTAACTATGAACGTTTATTTCTTTGAGAACTTTACAAACGAAATACTTACCTACTTACTTTTTTGTGTTTTTTTTGTTACTTTCAGAGAAAAGTTGGCGATTGAGAATGAGTGTTTTGTTAAAAAAGTTAGGTAAGTATTCAATTTTTTAATTTCAATAGGTAAGTATGCTGGGTACAAAAACTTAATTATTCCAAAACACATATTTAAAACTACTTTATAATGATGAGGGTGCTCAAAGATCAGACATTTCTGAAGCAATTGAATATTGTTTGAATGGAATTTTTGTTATAATAATTTGTAACTGTGTTTAGCTACAAATTAGCTGTTGAGCTTTTTGCTAAACATTCGTACAATTAAATTGCGTAAGAAATACGTCGATTATTTTCAAAATTTTGATATCTTTTAAAATTAAATTAAATTTAGTGTTATTACAGATTTAAGCATGTAGTCTAAATATTTATAAGCTCTGTGCAAATTGAAGCCACAATCTTCGACATCGCAGGCAGACATACCAACCACTACATCTATGTATATACTCGTAGTTATCAATTCAACATGACAATTTGCTAAAAATAAAGGAAGGTACTTATCACTTCGTAAGTGTGAATGTTTTGTATCAAATAACGTTTATTTCCGTACAAACATCCGCAGAGGATTTGTTCAATGTTCGTGTCGGGGCCCACCTGCAGCGTCCTCGACAATTTGCATACGAATTCGCGCTTACACGCCGCACTGGCTCCTACGTGGATTTCGTTATTTGAACAAAGCCCTTGTACTACATAATAGTTAGATTTTATTGAGTTAAATTATTCATTCATTGAGAGGAAGTAGTGTCAGGTGTTTATTATCGTTGTAATGAGATACGATGAACATTATTGTCTTATTAATCGGTTCGGTTTGCAATTATGCCTCGGTGAAGTGGATGTTTGAGGCAACCGTACAGTGATTAGGTCGCGAGCTCAAGTCTCTCGCGGAAAAACTTTTTGGGCCCTTAAAGAAATATGATTGTACAGAGCTATAATGTTCTTTGTATCCAAAATATCAATGGTTTTGTCTCAATGTCTTTTGGCTTATCTCAATGGTTTGCAGATTTGTCTGCTCTAGACGTAGTTTGAGTTTGCCAATTCGAAAATAAAAATTGAGACAGTATTTGAAAAAAAAATTCAAATTAGAATCTCTGTATGAATTACAATTACACTGAAAATATGTTATCCATTATTATTTCATTCTTCGCGTCCACAGAACACTTCTACTCAATAGAGGTCGCGTCGCTATAAACCTAACAGTTGTGACAAATTTTAATTAAAATTAATATTCTATTTTTACTAAAACAGACAGAATGCAGGCTAGTAAAATTAGTCGCTTGTTAGTAGAGGTCGTTACCATATTTCAGTTGGTGATAGCGTCCAGTGAATCAGTCACCTGCCGGCCACGGGGCGCCCCCACTGAAATATGGCGCGTGTTATTGCGCCCGTCCACTAAAGGACTGCGAATAACTACTGGCTTTTGATAGCGCTTTGTTTCGCGTTACTATTTCGGGCAGGTGTAGTCGGTGAATATAGGAATTGATGGTATTGTTTTGATTGTTAGTTAGGGGAATAAGGGTCGTAGCACATATATCAAAACCTAAAGGGATCGGCACCGCCTCGCCTTTTTCCTCGGTGTCAAACGTCAAAAATTCGATTACATTACGATTCCGATTAGTGTGCGTTGCAGAAAGGAGTTTCACACAACTAATAATGAACGGCTCGAGTTGACGGTGCCGATCTCTTTACGATTTGATAATATGTGCTACAAGCCTTAATAGGGTATTATGCTAAATATGCGGCCTGGAGATGCGTCTATGAATCCTGTGGATCGATTTTTTTGTGTCTGGTATTTGACTTTACAGACACAAAGAACAACTAACTGAGGACAATAGTTTTAGATCTTACAAAAAATTGTCCTAAGTGGGATTCGATCTCGCGACCTCGTCCACGACAGCCGCCGCTCTAACGCTATAGCTAATGTACCTCAGCCGCCTATTACGATGACATCTGAAGTGTGATGGAATGGTGACCCAGTTTCCCTACAGATAACACTTTTTTAATTTTTTATTTATTATACCCAGCTCATATCAGTACAAGGACGGGCCCGTCCCTGCAGTGGGACATGAATGGGCTGTTATAATGATGATATCAGTACTGTTTACTAAAGTGACATGAAGAAGACAATGTAACTTTTTACGATAATTCGTTATCACGTAAATAAAGATAAAGTAACCAGTTAGCAATATTGTCGTTATCACAGTCTACGATCAACGAGTTTCGGGTACATCGTAATTTATTCAAGTAACATCCCGTCTGAGATTAAAAATGTTAATCGTGGAATTATTCGGAGCAATTTGTTTGACTACCGGGGGACTACCTTGTGAGGTGAACTTATACAGAGTGTTGCTTTTTATTTGTTGCTTTAATAATTTGTGAATTCATTGTTTTATATAAGTCCTTGGAGGAACCACTTGGAAAAACGGAAGTTTGCTTGCTTGTGATGCAGAAAATTATATCTACTGATAAAATGTAGCAGTTTAGGTTATTCTTCTAAAATATTTTTTTTATTTTTTGTTTTGTTTGGGACATTTTAACAACTTATTTTAACAGACACACGTTATACCAAGGGTCAGGGCAAATACTTTAAGTTCGCACTACCTGTGTGCGGTCTTGTGGATGGCAGCCAGAGACTGCTGTTCCAACGTGGTATAGACTAGCCACTGACTTTATAGTTGAGGGCTCTGATAGCACGCATATTAAAATTCTATCCATAGTTTACATATCCTTTATGGATTCAGTGTTTGTAAACAATTTTTAATACGAACAATCACACATATTACTTAAAGTAAGTATTATTTAACTTAAGTATTTTAAATTTCTCTTCATCTCAGACATGTGCTTCTGCAGAAACATGCCTCCTCCAGCGACGGAGGAACTAGTGCCAGGCTATGCTAAGTATTCCTTTTTTTTTATTTTAAACTTACATATAACCTGCATACTTTCTCTAAGCTGGTATTTACGACACCCATGGAATAAAATGAGGAAAGTACATCACGTAATGACAAAACATAGCGGTGTAATAATTATAATTTTAAGACCTCTGTAACCTATGTTTGACAAATAAATATTTCTGATTCTGATTCTGATTCGTATTAGGTAAACTCAGTCATAGACAGTTAAAATAAATAAATCTTAAAATAAACCTAAATTGTAACATTTCAAACATCCTGTACATAATGTTTCTCAAGTGTAGAGAGATATCTTCATTAATCTGCCGGTGTTAACTTAATTCATGCTAAGTGATGCACAGGTCGTTATATTAAGGCAACCCTTTACTACCGGTGGCACTTTGTTGTACACTATAGTGTGGATTATAGTAGGTCTATAGACAATATGAAGGTAAGGGGAAGGGAAAAGGTGAATCAAAGCTTCCCGTTTGTAAGGGGTACTCCGGAAAGAAAGTAATTTTTGAGCTGAACACATGATGTACTACATAAATAAATTATAAATAAATTATCCTCACATATTCACACAACGCCATCTAGTCCCCAACTATGGGTACTAGACAACGGATAAACATAATTAAATACCTTTTTTGTAAATACGTACATATTATACATAGCAACACTCAGACCAATGCAAACAATCATGTTCATGCACACAAATATTTGCATTGAGCGGGAATCGAACCCGAGACCTCTGCGTAGCAGTCATGTAATATAACCACTACGCCACAGAGGTCGTCGTACTACGCAATCATATCTGTGTGTCGTAATATTAGGCTGCGGTAAAGTTTGTACATTCTATCTCTACGATAAGGAACTCTTGATTTAAAATGTTATACCAAATCGCCTGGTTAACGTGGTATTCATTGGTAAAGGATTCTTTTCTCACTGAAATCTCCAACTTCATAGCGTGGCGCGGTAAAATAGGAAAGGAAAATACTATAATAAAGGGATAGCATTACAATAAAGGAAACTTCAAAACAAAGTCTATACCAATCTTGAGTCAGCGTGGTATCAGCATCACAAGCTTCCCTCAATCACTTGAGAAGATTTACTTACCCTTAAGGTAAGAAACAAAACAGCTGATAAGAATAAAAAATACACAAAAAACTTTAACAAAATACGTTCACCACCCGCACATAAATCTTAGCGTAAGGAAAGTTCACGTCATAAACGTCCCTCGCACACAATTTACAACAGATAAAAATCAAAAATAAACAGACAGACAACTATTTCACAAACATCAGGTGTTCATCCCTAACCTCGGGGAATATTTTAATACAGTACCTCCGGACCCTTCGCAATCATTTTATTTTCATACTCCGTCTCAGAGGCCCCGAAGGTCTACCTTTTGATTTGCCATTCAAAGCGTGCGACGTGACGGCGCATCAGGTACAGGGATGATTCTGACCCAAACAGTGAACGCAGGGTTAAGATAATGCTGTTGACAGATAGTGGAATACGATTGGCAGAATCAATTTCTTTTGTACTTTTCCTTTTGTTTTTTCTTGAATTCCGAATTCTTGGGATTTTATTATTGTAAAGGTTTTAAGATTAGATCGTGATTGGAATTTCATTAATAATGGTCTAGTAAATGCTTCTACAATTATTTGTATATTATTATTACAGGCAAAAGGTTATTTTTATTATTTAAAGGACAACTCCCGGGATCATTTGTAGGCATGAAATTAGCGGACACATAAACTATTCCGGCTCTTTATAACTATTTGTGGATTACACCGATGCCTATTTAGATACGTCAAACCAGACAAGGTTTTAGTGCTTTGGTTCCATTTCTAATAGCCTAATGGGTTTACTATGAAATGAACCCCCTTACTCATAAATGCCTTTTAAATTTTAGCCAATTCATAAGCTTAAATTTATACGATTTTACTTAGATAAATCTAGCTAAACAGTGATTAATTTAAGAGAAGTTTATGAGTAAGAAGGAAAAAGTATACTCGTAATAATGCCACCAACCACACCTGAGTAAGCTTAACTGCAAAACAAAAACATATAATCACGTGGACGGCCCAAAAAATACGCACGAAAATCAAATCCATACGATTTCAATATAGGAGGGAGAGAAAAAAGTTTATATCAAAGGCAGGAACTACCTACATACCTCTCGTGAAATCTGGCCGCTTGAAACGTGACTGGAGTTAGAATGTAAGAACCCTTTAATATATAGTAGTAGTATTTTTTTTATAACACACCTTGCGGCCAGACGGCTCGGCGAGGTTTATGGGTACAGTGTGAACTGAATTTGCGAATGGATTATTTTAATGTTGCAGTTTTTTGATATTATATTACTTAGTTTATTCGGTTTCTTCCTTAATAACGTTATGTCCCACGGTAAAGATGGGCCTCTTCTATTGACGGAAAAATGGAAATCTATGAATGTGTGTGGAATATTATATTATAGTATCAATAAAGAACAGCTTTTCTTTACATACTTTCAAAGAAATAAAACTACAATTTTACGATTACAATACCTACGGAATCAGTAAGGGTTTCTTATTCCATCACCACAAGCAGATAATTCGATTTGATAACAGACAAGGTCAGATGGCTTTGCGACCAGATGTTCTGCTTGTTAAGGTTTGTGTTCCCTGGACGTAATATGACTAGCGTGGTGTTCGAGCTCGCACACCACTGAGGCTCTTATTCATTAACTACCAAACCTTCCAATTATGATATACAAATACGTCATACGAAATCTTCAAAGAACGTAAATTGCAGACAACTCAGAACACAAATAAATAATAAGAAAACCGTGATTGTTGAACAAAACCAATTTCGTAGAACAAACCTATCGGCGGCGAACAAATCTAATACAATAAATTGTTTAAATTTTGTGGTTCTCAAACATTTCATGTGTAGTTCATCATCTTATCAGCCACTAGCTGATGCATGCGGCTTCACCCGCGTTGTATAGGTAGCTTAAATGTTATTCTACGCTGTCTACACGAAGCTCGTATGTATTAATAAATGTCCTCTTATGATAAGCTATTCAGATAACAATATACAACATAACGTAAAATTCAACAAAAATCCATTACACACGTAACTTTTTCTACTATCAACATCTAAGTACCATCTCAATGACCCCAACTGAATAATTTTCCAATCTATTTCCCACACAACTTTGAGAGCCACTGACTTGTATTATAGTGCGTGTATCAGCGCTATAAAATTCGTCTAGACGAGTTATTTATGTTCACCTGTACAAAAAATATTTTACCGGCGCGTAAGGGGATTCTGTGGGGATTTTACTGAGGTATTGTTACTATATTTTTAAAGGACGATGTTCTCTAGTTTTATAGCAAAGGTTAACATGACCTTTTATGGTAATTTTTAAAGGTAATATTATGCCGCGTAAAGTTTTCTGCCAAGGTTCTTCCTAATTGTATTTATTTACTTCTATTTCTGTCTCTCCTATTGGACATAGGAACTATGAAGAGATCATTAATAATAAAAAAAGCTTTTACATTACATCCATCCATATATCAGCCTATGGACGTCCACTACTGGACATAGGCCTCCTCCAAAAGTTTCCACTCTGCGCGGTCTTGTGCCTACCTCATCCATCGGCTTCGACATTACATACTACAAAAAAATTTTTTTTTAATTTTTTTTTATATTTATCCTCATTTCATCCCTACACTTTTACGCTATTACAATGCTCGGGTATAACTACTGGACATGAATACCTATAAAAATTCTTTTCTGACAAACGTACTTTTCTAGCGATCCCGACAGGCCACACTTTGTCATTAAATTCTAAGTCCACCGCCACATCTAAACCACTACAAAATACAACCCATTTAACTAATTGTCTCCAACTAAAGGTAACAAAAGGATAAGTTCTCTAAACCTTTAATCTCTTTGATTTCATTAATAGTTGAAAGAAAACGTACCTTGTATTTAGTTGAGTATGAGTGGGCCCATCAAGGTGGGCACTTTGCGCTATACTTTGAGCCCACAAATCTCACACACAATACGTATGTGGTCCCGTACAGGAAATCTCTTAAGACGATAGTGTTGCAAATGGGTTCCGTGGGGCCATGAGGCTAGGCAAATATCACGAGATATAGCGATAACTGTTTTATTATCTAATTATAATTCACGTCTCTATGCGGTAGATTATTTTAACTGAGTCGGTTCATTCGATAAAAGTTTTGTAGAATACTGTCTTGAACTAGTTTATTATACACTTGAACAAAATATATTTTAAATTGTTTTTTGTTTATATTTAAAACGATAATTAAAAATGTTATATGATAGAAATATCTTGAACGCAAATACTCGTAATACATATTATGTGATATATATGTTATAGTCAAAACTCATAACCGGTCAAAACCACTTTTGACCGAAAAAATCAGTCAATAGTGGTTTTGACCGACGTGCTTAGTCAAAACCCTTATTGACTGTTTTTTGCAGTCAAAAGTGGTTTTGACCATCGATGTTAGTCAAAACTCATTGAAAATTGATCTATAATACATATTAAGGTAAAAGTCCGAAACAGTTGGTTAGGTTAGGTTAGTATGGTGACCAAAGGACGCATGAGCCGAGCGAGCGAAGCGAGCGTGCCGCGGCAGCGCCCGGCGACTGCTAGAAACATTTTTTTTTCAATGAGTTTTGACTAACATCGATGGTCAAAACCACTTTTGACTGCAAAAAACAGTCAATAAGGGTTTTGACTAAGCACGTCGGTCAAAACCACTATTGACTGATTTTTTCGGTCAAAAGTGGTTTTGACCGGTTATGAGTTTTGACTGTAACATATACAATACAAAAATCAATGCAAAACTTATTTTCAAGCAAACAAAGATTTGTATTGAGCAGGAAGGAAATGGACATCGTACACCATGTATGTAGAAAACATTGCTTAAATATTAGAATCAATATTAATTACTGACTAAACAAATGTTTCTAAATAAAGCAATCAAATGAACAATCACATTTCGTGGCCCCTCAACGAGGTGTAACGACTTGGATTAGCTCTGAGGTAGACACTAATGCTGAGTTGTTCTCCATTTGTATCGACTGTCGCTAACAATACCAATTCTATAATTGAAATATTTTTTTGATTACCTACAGTAAAAGTATTTTAATAAGTTATTGGGTGTTAATGTTTAACAAAATTAGTGCGAGCAGTCATATATATGCAAGTGCAACTACTTATCGCGTATTTGTTGGCGACTTCCGATTGCACCTACGGTATTATTATTATTTTTGTTTTAAAAGAAAATTTTAGATCAGGCCCTGTGCTGCGGACTTTTAAAGAATGTAATTACCGAACATAAAGTACGTCCAACTTTAAGACAGTCTAATGCCGCACAAATAATTGTTTGCGTAACAATTGGGTGGATTCGAACTATTGACCCCATTTACTGCTTTTCAATCGTTTGCAGGGGTACACCCTGATTATTATAAGTTAGAAATGCTACATCTTTAGCAGCTTTTTAGCACAGAGTTCTTTATCATTTTGTACAGAAAAATGTAAAGCTTACCATCACACAAGCTACTTGTTTGTCTCTTCACCAAACTTCAACGGAAGTTGAAACTAAATATTTTTTTAAAACAAAACTATAACTACTGATTTGAAATCATAAGTAATAGTGAAACAAAGTAGGTAAGTCCCACGTGTCGACACAAATGGAGAACGCATCCAATGAATCTGTGGGAGGTTCGTTCGGACAACGCTATTAAGGTCTGAAGAGATACCACCCTCGATCTCATTGACTTTACCTCACGTTAATAGTAGTTTAAACTGAACTCTTCGTCTTATAGAGATTACCTTCTCACTTTACTTCCATTGTTTAGCTTTTCAATACTTGGCAACTTCGTCTGGTAATTGAATCAATTATTTCGTTATCAATACTTTAAATACCATTATTGTCCCTCTGCAGGGATGACTATCAATTATTTCGTTATCAATAGTTGATATATCATTATTTATTTAACTTCAGGGATGACTTAAAAACACATACTTATGAAAAAGCATTACTATCCCACTGTATAGGTATGTAGAGTCGGGTTTTCCATCGGAAATTTCCATTAGAAACAAAAAAGCTTACGGAGCAAACCAAAGTTTCGTAAAAAATACAAAGATATATTTCAAGGCTAAATACCGCCATCTAGTCTCAAACTAAGAAAAGCTGCATACATTTTTGATATTTCAACGACTTCCTCGTTGGAGTACCTATCAACAATTTTAACATAAAGAACCTGTGACAAGAACCTAGCAACCCTAATAAATAACTATAAAAACTATACGCGTATACATAGTCTGGCCATAAATACTGTTACAATTAAAAATAAGAAAGATATTACATTTGAATTTGGAATCTGTCATTTTTATACGATTGTTCATTGTATTTTCTAATTTTGGCGCCAATACATTGTACAATATTTTGCTATATTAAAATGGAGTGGGGTGATAAAGAAATCCGAATCGCTGTGATTGCATTACACAAAGTTGGTATGGAGCCGAATGTAATTTTTAAAACTCTCCATACGCTTGGTATTAGTCAAATGTTTGTGTACCGGGCTATTAATAGGTACAATGAGACCTTCTCTGTTTGTGACAGAAAAAGATCTGGCCGTCCACGTAGTGTTCGTACGAAAATGGTGGTCAAAGCAGTAAGGGAAAGAATTCGAAGAAATCCTGTCCGAAAGCAAAAGATTTTATCTCGGGAGATGAAGATAGCACCCAGAACCATGTCACGCATTTTAAAAGATGACTTAGGACTTGCAGCCTATAAGAGACGCACTGGTCATTTTTTAACTGATAATTTAAAAAAGAATAGGGTGGTAAAATCGAAGCAACTACTGAAGCGGTACGCAAAGGGAGGTCACAGAAAAATTTTGTTTACGGATGAGAAAATCTTTACAGTTGAGCAACATTTTAACAAACAAAATGACCGTATTTATACTCAAAGCTCTAAGGAAGCTTCCCAATTAGTCGACAGAGTGCAACGTGGGCATTATCCGACTTCAGTGATGGTTTGGTGGGGTGTTAGCTATGAAGGAGTGACTGAGCCATATTTTTGTGAAAAAGGTATCAAAACATCGGCACAAGTGTATCAAGATACCATTCTTGAGAAGGTAGTTAAACCCCTTAACAACACCATGTTCAATAACCAAGTATGGTCCTTCCAACAAGACTCAGCGCCGGGTCATAAAGCTCGGTCCACGCAGTCTTGGTTGGAAATGAACGTTTCGGACTTCATCAGAGCTGAAGACTGGCCGTCGTCTAGTCCCGATCTTAATCCGCTGGATTATGATTTATGGTCAGTTTTAGAGAGTATGGCTTGCTCTAAACGCCATGATAATTTGGAGTCCCTAAAACAATTCATACGATTGGCAGTGAAGAATTTTCCCATGGAAAGAGTGCGTGCTTCTATTGATAACTGGCCTCAACGTTTAAAGGACTGTGTTGCAGCCAATGGAGACCACTTCGAATAAGCTTTTTATATTTTGAATTGTTTTATATTTATGTATTAAACTAACACACTGTAAAAGTAATAAATATTATTTGCAATAAAAAAAAATGTTTTTTCTTCGTAACAATATTTATGGCTAGACTAGGTAAATGTCAAACGTTACCTAGTAAAACGCAAAGAGGTCGACAAAGGGGAATTTACTTAAGTGTATAGGAAAACGATCTGGCTCATACCGAGGTGCGATCGTACATTAACGTGTGTCGTGTACGGGTACGTATCTAAATACGCACAGAAGAAAGGAATGACAAAAAAATAACCACTACGCCACAGACTGCTACGCAGAGGTCTCGGTTTCGATTCCCGCTCAATGCAAACATTTGTATGCATGAACATGATTATTTGCATTACTCTGAATGTTTCTATGTGTAATAATAGTAAGTACTTACATAAAAAAAAGTATATAAGAACTAATATTCGTTGCTCTGTTACCCATTACACAACCAAGTTAAGCCTAGCTTACTTTGGAAACAGATAGCGCTGTGTAGAGATGTCCGTGAATATTTATTTATTATTATATATTAATGTAAAAAGTTGCTACTATACGCGTCCCTCTGGAGGTCTAGGTCTCTACCTAAACTAAGGTAAGGTAATGCTAAGCTAAGACGGGATATTTGCTTATCTTTCTAGCCTAACCTGGCCAAGTTAAGGGTACTCTAGAGTCGGGAATCATAATAAAACATATACCTATTTACAAATTTTGAATTTAGATATTTCTTATGTTGGTGTTATAAGCTTATGTATTTTAAAAAATAAGGTACGTATTTAAATTTAAGGTATTTTAAACGGAGGTATTTTACTGTGATGTCTTTTAATTTTAGAAATTTAGATGCGTACCCTTCGTGTACCGATGGGCAGCGGGCAATTCGCTCGGACGACGAGATACCGCCCTGCGTCGGATTATAACCATGCATGGGTACACTGAGAGATACAGGATACATTTTACCACCTTGTGTTTTTGGGGTGTGATTTGTTATGATGGAAAATTATTGTTATAATATTAACGCGAACAAGCGTTATCATGGCCCAGGTCATGGCTGGTGTAACGTGGCCGAAACGTCGAGTGATTAATGTAAATAACAATAATAAAATGAAACGCGAAAGTTTTAAAGTTAATATGTTGGAAAATGTAACAAATGTTATATACTTTTTTTTTGTTGTATGAATGTGTGAGGATTATTTATCTATTTTATTTTATGGTACTCCTTGATCGTAGAAGCCAGCAAGGGTTTTGGAGTATCGGCTTGCGAAAAATTGTTTACTTACGGGGTTTGTATCAACATTTTCTTAGTTTCTAGAGATATATCATATAAAGTAGTCTTTAGAAACCTTTGAGGTCCCACACAGGATGGGATGGGAATTAGAATTATGAGACGTTATATTTTTCATCGTATCATAACAATATTCTAATTTAAAATATGTAGTTTTAAAAAAGTTTCGCGTTTAAAAAACCGATTATACCTAATACTTACAAAATTTGGTTTACATGAATCAACTGGAATTCCATATTTTTCAATTCATCTTTGATATCTGGATATTTCATCATAATTGATTAATTGCTAAAAACGTGAAAGGACACATTTTCAAGTAAAAACTGTAAAAAATTTAAACTGGCAATATAAATAAATAAAAAATCCACAATAATATCATATTACTCTCAGTGTGTCGCAAATTTTTTTGGCCTACCTTATTTTATGAGGATTATACGATCAGCCTCTACCTTGTCAACGTTCTTACACATACACAGGTTGGACATTGTTAAAGATAACCACTTCCTTTTACACACAACATAAAACCTATACCCTCTATATAGAGTTCATTTTTCTTTAACGTAAAGGAAAGATAATTTTGTGCCTTAAAGATAGAGAGGGGAAATTGACTTACCCTAGATAAAGATGGTAATAGGCAGTGTTTTTTTTTTCTTGAACAAAATTACTTTCGGCCAGTAACAGTTTTCTTGTTTACCTTTATTTTGTTTTTCTATTTTTATGACAAGGGCTCAGGACTGTGGACAGGAAAAGTGGTTATCGAAACAATTGATATATAAACAGTTGATAGAATGAGATTGGAGTTAAATAATTCGTTGTTTAGTTTAGGTGTGTTTTTGTATAAGTATTTTGTAAAAATAGCAGACTAGGCTTTGTATAAGTCAAATGGTTTTTGCAATAGGTTATGTAAAAGCTGACTAAAGGAAAACTCGTAGCTTAGATTTTTACAAAAACCAAATAAGGCAAACTTGACATAGAACCCTATACTTATCTGTGTACTTAGTATCATTTTTCCTGTGAGATATCCGTTTTTCCAGTGAGAAATCAATGGAAAAATTGACCTACTTTCGTCACACTGGCAATGCAGATTAGTATAGGGTTTTAATACTTCTCATATCATTGCGTGTGGTGACGGAGTAAGAATACAATATGGCACTACCCCATCTCATCTCATGGGTGTCGTAAAAACCGATTAAAGGACTATCCGTAAATTTTATCTTTACGAAATGAAAAGAAGGAAAACTTGAAAGTAAACCCTATACCAATCCGTTTGGCCAGCGTGGTATTAGTAGGCTAAGTAAACCTCCGTCACGGGAGGAGCCCCGTCCCTGCAGTGAGACTTTAATGGGCTGTAATGATATCATCTTCTAAAGTATAAAAAAAAAACAATATTTTTAAATTTTATTAAGATTGGTGCAGCTTTTTATGCGTAAAGAAGTATTAAGCAAACATGAACACTTTTTTTATAACATTATCAGGTTTGTCCTTCCAACTAAAAAAATATAAGTAAAACATAAACTACTTTTCTAACTTACATTCTAATGCCAAAGTTTTCATTTGGTCCGCACCTAACTGCGGAACGTTGCCAAAGTAACCTGTCATTGCTAGCGTACCTACTGCTTTAGATTTATACTTGTACACGAAAGCGGTGTGACATTTTAGTTATTTATATAATTGGAGAATAAATGAGATGTATTGTGCGTTCTGGTATTTGAACTCTTTGGAAAAGTGTTAACTGAAAGTGTTCTGCAATTATTTATTTTACGAAACATATAGATCTGTATATACCTAATATGTATATCACTACTCCACCCCATCTTATGGGTGTCGTAAAAGCTGGCTAAGAGAAATTTTGTAGAAAATATGTCAACTAAATGGAAAGTAGGAAATTTTGACATAAAACACATCCTGATGGATCAGCAATTATATTTATTTTGTCAATCTCTTTTTAAATATGTACGTGGCTACACGTCCAAGCAAATCTAAGTTTACCCTTTAGCTTAATAAGAAAAGCGGCTTACAGACAAACTCATTCATCATAGGTATACTCATTGAACCACTCAGATACAATTCACTTCAAAAATTAATTCCTAGCTCAACTTTTTATCTTAAAAAACCGGTCATTCCTATTGTCCCATAATACCGTGCATTAACTAAAATATTACTCCAAAGAATGACAAGAACTGGGGCATATTTGGCCTTTGAAACGTATTCAGAGGCTTTCATAGCACATATTCAGTTTTATTTGTCCACCAGTACCTGTTGTGTGGGCAGACATTGAATGTAATATTGTGAGGAGCGTGGACTCTGCCAAATAGCCCGGCCATTGCCAAATGTTCTCGTAAAGGTTAAAATGCGAGCTTGTGTAGGTACTTCATATTTATTTAGTTAGGTATTGTGGTTTAATGACCGCTCATAATCTCTGTTCTTTCTGTTTAAGTTATTTATGTGGTGGTTTAGAGATATTATTGCGTTGTTTGTGGGTACATTAATATATAATCTGTCCCCGTACTTACAATAGTGTTGTAGAGTAGTGGAGAGATTTTATATTAATGTTGTTTAGTTACCATGACCAAATATAAGTTATATTTTAACAAATAATTGGTTACCTACTTAACTTTTCAACTAGCATGCTCTAACCTATGAATATGATGATAGCTCAGACAATACTGTTAACTGTTTAAAATGCTCATAATAAAATCATTTAATCACTGACAAAGGGCTTCTAAGTACTAGTAAATATAATAAAGTGGAAACATTTTGTACAAAAATTATACAGAGTGTATAATAGTTGTATGCTCTTCCTTGTGCGGAGAGTTGTTAATATTATTGCTCTTGTCTTAATACTCGACTCATGGAGAGTCGAACTAGCAGTTACTGCTTATAAAGTCTTGTAGTTTACTAAAGATTTATTCAATATACTAATGGGCGGCTGCTGTTTATCAAGTTGGAGTACGAAATTAATGCAGGACATTTGTTATTATTGTTCGTTGTTAAGCAATGTTTGCCACAGCAAACATTGTTTATGGACGTCACTAATTCCATCAGCACTTAACTAGTTCTCTAGTATTCTTCTACCTACTCTGTTTCACTATCATAAAAGTACCTGCAACAAATTACAGAATAATAGAGAGAGGGAGCTATGTTTTAAAATGAAATGAAAATGAATAAACTGACTCTCTGATACATAATTTCTGATAAGCAAGGTAGTCGAGGCGCCAAAACATACCTACGATTTTAAAATTCATAGAAATCAAGCGAGAGAGATATCGTGAAACAATGTTAGTTTATTTTAAAGTAGAATGTGCCGGGAGACAATCCCGGTTCAAATAAATTTCCAAGTGAAATTTCTTTATTCTGCTCTAAGACGCCCCGCACTGAAACTAACTAACAGCATTAAGGATTACACAAACTTGGAAGAGACACACACAATAGTCATAATACGAGGTGCAATTCATCATAACAGTCCATTAATGTCCCACTGCAGGGACGGGCCTCCTCATACCACGCTGGCCAAACGGATTGGTATAGGGTTTGATTTCAAGTTTTCCTTCTTTTTATTTCGAAAAATAATATTCACGGATTATCTCTTAGTCGATTTTTACGACATCCATGGGATGAGATGGAGTGGTGACATATTGTATTCTTACTTCGTCACCACACGGAGAACACGTGGTGCAATTAAAAATCGTCGCACGAATACTTAAGTGTCCAACCTCCATTTGCAACATTTTACACCAGAGACGTTTTATTGATTAGTTTATGCAAATAATATGATTTTATAAAAGTTTTATATTAAAAAAATAGTTAATGTGTTTATAAAATGATATATTACAAATAATCATTAAAAAGTCAAACAGTTATGTTTATTTTCACAATTTTTTATGGAGGTTGAGCAAATAAACACATAATAATTATGCAATTGGAGATAGACCACTACCGGGGTGGAGGTTGAGCATTTTGCATTCGAATATATTTAGTACCCTATAACCAAATACAGTGTGTTTGGGTATAGTGGTAAAAAAAAAATAACTAGTTAACACGTTCACTGCGTTACGGGGTTTTTTGAACCTCGTGCAGTGCCGTCATTCAGTGCGGACGAAAAAAACTAGAGTTTACTCGCTGGTGCGGGAGCTGTATCTATGGAATTATTAACTGTATGAGAGAGATAAATATATATTTTTGATGTACGCTTATTAAAGAAACAGTTAAAATTATAAAATTATACGGGGTCTTACAAACCCCGTTACGACCAGAGAACAAAAGTTACCTTCCAGTGCGATACGGGGTTCAAAATGCCCGTATTAATTATTGTGCTCCCGTACGGGGTAGTGAGCTCATTACCATTAGTGTTGTTATTAGCGCAAGACGTAGTGTTTAAATATCGATAATGAAGCGATCGCGACGTGACGTGACGTGAATGATGAAATTTAATCGTCTCCAAGTTCATCCCAACGGCAGTCTGCATCTTCAACAATTTGTCGCAAGGTTTTTCAGCGGCATCAGCAACGCGCAACAGATGAGTTTTGATATTATCACTAGTCCTAGTACTAGTCATACCTATCACGAGCTACGTAATGTTGATGTGATTTTTTCTAGTTGCTCAAACAAGAAAAAACCAAAGTTCACAATTTTGGACAATGTTACTACACTACTAGTAAACAAGCGGATGCAAATTTTAAGTCAATTTATCTCTGTCAAAGTTCCCGATTGCCGTTGAGGTCAGTTGAAAATGTTTTAAAATCAAAATGCTCAAAAAAAAGTAATTTAAGATCATCGATCCTCTCCTCCCTAAGTTCTTAAATAAAGTTCCTAAGCCGAAAAAATATTTTTAATTAAAAATTATCGTTTGTCTTATTTCACAACACTATAGTTTTATCGACATAATTGAGTTCTGTGCGTTACAGGGCAGTAGAATCCCGTATTTTATTATATCAGGTGCGGTACGGGGTTTCCCAGACCCCGAACAATTGGTTTTCTTTGTATTTTCGTAATTTTTTGTCAAATCTACTGGCGAAAAGACTATAACATAGCCCATTTCATAATCTATCAGACTATAAAATAAAACAAAACCAAACATAAATTTTCAGTAAGTTAAAGATTAAAAAAGCAATAAGGGTGTACGGGGCACTTTTATACCCGTAACGCACTATGAAGGTAACACTTCACGGGGCTCATTATATCTCGTAACGCACTCAAATTCGAGACGGTTTTTTAGCTCCCGCAGTGAACGTGTTAACTGGCTATTTATTATTAAAAAAACACTGAATTAAAAAAAAAACACTGTTTGATATATATTATAAAATACAATTTTTTTTTGTTTTTGTACCGATACAGGATCGTTTACTTCGTCTGGTATTGTTTATGTTGTTTGATCCTGTCAAAACCTTTTTAATTAGAGATTCCATAAAGGCTTTGTCGTCAGCTTTCATATATTTGTAGGTACTTCTAATATATTTTATTTTCTTTTCCGTTAGTGTCTGATTTGAATTAGTCCTTATTCGTCAGATTCTTGTTTGGTCGGATTCTTGATTCATCGTAGGTACGTAATGTCAACATAAAATGAAACTATGGTATTACCGTGACTCCACTTCTTCATTTCAAAATGTAGAATAAAAACGACATAAATTGAAAATAAAACGGTGATAAGATCAAACCTATACGTATAAAAAATAATTAATATACTGAGACTATTTAAACAATTTAGAATTGATTTATTTTTTCAAGAAAATTAACCCTTTTTCGACGATTCTTTATGTTTTCATAAGGAATTCTTTGGTTTATGGGCTATTCATCCCTCAACGGCGTAATTAGTTCTGAATTTCTCATCCAAAATAGGGAATAAATTGCAAAGCAACGGACATAATAAAAATAGATGTACAATGTGAGCAATGAATCTGTGGCGAGTAAAAAATAGTATTAATCTACTTATCTAGCATCTAACATCATTGCGAACACAAAGCTTAGGTATTCGTAAACACAAAACTACCCATTTAATGCTAAGAAATTTACCCATTTAACAATTAGCAAACATGCAAGTAGCAGGTATATTTTGGCAGTCACCGCACAAAAGCAATATTTTTTATTATTATATTAGTTATATTTTACAACCTTACGAAATGTTCGAAACAATCTGTTTATTTATAGATACGTCACAATTTCATTTAAAGATTTAATTAAATCTGAAATTATAAGAATTAAATTTAAACATCCTGTACTATAAGTTTTCGATTCGCAGTGATAATCTACAAAGAAATGTTAACAAAAATACAAGTTACCGATTCTTTTCTATAGTTGTGACTATATTTTCCGATTTATATTTCGTCACGGACATTTGGGGTACTGTTTTCTATTAAAATTAATACTTTTTTTCTATATTTCGCGTTAGTTTTTACTCAAATGCGTGCGAGCACCAGCTTCGTCACAAAAGAAATTAATGATGGCGGCGTATTGCGTCATCAAAATGCGATGTCGTGATTGGTTACCTGTTAGGAGATTGAATACTTAAGCACGCAATCGATGCTCGGATGCACGTTTGGTGTTTCTCTACGGACTTTGAGCAATTAAGCATGAAGTTTTAATTCTCTTGTGTTAGTTTACTAAAACTTAAATTCCTTATAAATAATGTATTTTAAGTCCAAACAGCAAGTATTATATACCAATCGAACCGCAATTTGATCCTTAATAAAATTGCATTAAAAAGTGAAATTCGTCAAAATGGTCGGTTGAGCAAATAAGCATTCAGGCGACGAAATATAAAATTGTCGGTATCTGTGTCGGCGGAGTCATGTTTGGTTCTGGCTACTACGTTGAGGTTTAGTTTGATTTCAACTCTATGCTAAATCTTTATGTGCACAAGCATGACTTTTGCATTTTCTATGTATCTATTAAAAAAGCGTTTACTTAATAAATGAGAGCAAAGTGTTTTTGCAGAGCTTTTACTTAGTACAATATTAATTTAATTTGGAACGGGATGACGTTGAGTGGATGTGCGAGAAATTTCATAACAATGTCACAAGGCAAGGGCTTCTCTAGTGAAGTAGCAAAATTTGGCCTACTCTTACGACGCTAGTCAGACGAGTTGGTATACATTTTTGTGTCAAGTTTTAAAACTTATAGTCAGCTTTCCAGCACACATGGTATGATACGAATTGACGACACTAAATGAAAGGGGTTATTAGGACAATGACTGTTTCGTTAAATGGCTACTCATAACGAACGACGACATCGCAAAATGTCCACTGCTCTACTCTTAGAATACCAAAGTCGTTAAATACCTTGGTCGCAAAATGACTACATTTCAAAAATACTTTTTTACTAGCAGGTAGTTAAAAAGTCTTGGTCGCATAATGACTACATCGAGAAAATTCCCAATTTTCTAAAAAATGCCTTTTCGTAGCTGTATGTTCATCCTCCTTGATGACTGGACTGGCCACTTATAATATGAAATGATGATTAGATAAAATTATTACGATGACGTGTTTACTTCTTCATTGTCATTCAAACTTCAAACATGTCTGACACAAATTTAATATTTCATAGAAATAATAAAAATGGACTTGCTCTATCTTGCAATGGCTATAGATATAATTGGGTAAAAGAAAACGTTTCCGGCAACTCGTTTTGGCGATGCTCAAGTCGAAATGAGTGCAGTGCGTCGATCACATTAAATTGTGATAAAACTAAAATAGTCCGAGTAAGCGCACATGTATGCAGCCGTGACCCCGGAAAGATTAAAAAAAGCATAATTGTCAATGCCGCAAAGAAAAAGGTATGTGAGAGTATGGCATCAGTGCAAAAACTTTTCGAAAAAACTGTACTAGAATACATCGATGAAGATGAGGATGAAAGTGATCCCATGCCAATGTTATCTTTTAAATCAGTTCGTGATACGTTACACAGGACGCGAAAAAAGTATTTAAATGTTAATAATACACAATACTTAAGATCTGCTGATGTAGAAATTCCAAAAATAATAAAAGAAAAATTTTTGGTTGCCGAATTCGAATTAGATCCTAAGCGGAAGATATTTTTGTTTGCAAATGATATATTTTTACATCATGCGAAGTCTAAAAATAGCCAGAGAGTATTCTTTGGTGATGGCACATTCAAGCCAGTTCCAGCTCCTTTTTATCAGCTCTTTACAATACACATGGATGTGGCAAGCGATGAGCACCATACAAATGTTCTCCCCTGCATACACGCTTTGTTGCCAAATAAGACTCAGAACACATATACCGCCTTATTTACACTAATTCGTGATGTGCTGGGGATTAACATTAATAGATATAAATGTGACTTCGAAATGGCGCAAATTAATGCCTACAGGGATGTATTCCCTGCCGGGAGGGTCACGGGATGTTTTTTCCATTTCTGTCAGGCGCTCTGGAAAAAAGCTGATCTATTAGGCCTGGTCAGTACCAAGAAAGGAAAAAAGATTGTGAGACTTGTGTGTATTTTACCACTACTACCATCGTCCCATATAATTCATGGGTGGAATCGCATAGTAGATTATGCAGGCACTTGTACCGGTATGAGTGCATTTATTGATTATTTCGAGAAACAGTGGATTAAGAATACATCACTCATATCATGTTGCTTTGAGAGGCACCGAACCAATAATGCCCTAGAAGCCTGGCATCGTCGAATTGGGGTGCGTATACAGCGACATTCCACATTAATAAATTTTCTGTACAAACTCAAAAAGGAGTCAAGATTCCAAGCCATGAAACTGAGAGGTTTATTATCCAAAGAAGAAAACAGAAAAAAGAAATACATACTTTTTGACAGACAATACCGCCGAGAATTGAATAATCTTCTGAAAAAAACCATAACAACGCTTGATTTTATAATTAGTATTGATCAGCTAAAACTAAAATTAAATTTGAACTAGATGCCTACTACATACAGACTTTATTACTAGATTACATTTTTTTTTTAAGAAGAAGATTTTTTGTTAGGTATACCTGTAAAAGCAAGAAGACTACAGATTGTTTTAATTATTATTTTTAATAAGGAAAAATATAATTTAAGTTTAGAATTAAATAACCCATGTGTTTTAATATATCTACTTATACCACAAACTTACTACGAATACTTATTTCTATATTAGCCTTTTATGTTTTAATACGTGCGTGGCGTACCTACGTACGCGACCAAGAGTAGGAGGAAATTGGACCCCAAATTTAACATCAGGCGTAGTGAGTTTACTGTGTCGAGTGATTATAAAAAAATAGTAGTCATTTTGCGATTAAGGTGTTCCGAGTTGCAGGTAATGAGCGATCAAGGAATTATACAAATTTAGTCATTTTGCTGGTGTAGACGTTTTGCGTTTTAGGGAATATGCGGTCTAGACTATAAGCGATCTGAAAATTTTGCGATGTCGTCGTTCGTTATGTGTAGCCATTTAACGAAACAGTCATTGTCCTAATAACCCTGAAAATGATAGTCTATTATTTTCACATAATTAAAGAATTAATTTTCCAGCAATATTATTTAATGCCTTATCCACTACGCAAGACTCTAAGTGGTTGTACACCTATCTTACGCACGGGAACGTTGCCAAAGTAACCTGCCACTGCATACTCTCTGACGTTCACTGTACATACATACTACATTACAATAAAACTGTAGCTTGTGTCTGTTTTAAAGTGCTGGACTACAAGATTACTTGATTTAATATTTGTAAAAATACTACACAATTATTAATAGAAATAGTAATTTTAGAGATGACAGTGTAACGCTGTTCTTCAAAGTAAATTCTATTGACTTTGGCATGGATGTCGTTTTATAGAATAGCGATCAGAAAAGACATTGACACGTACGAAAATGATAAATCTCAATCTTCACCTTTAGTTTTAAAAATCAACTCCCTCACTAGTGATTAAAACTGGAATTGCTGGAGGACATTTAACAGAGATCAATTTAACCAAAAATAAATATAATTAAATGTTTATATGTGATTATAGATAGGTACATAATAAATAGGTACGTTAAAAACATAACCCTCTATCTACATCAATCGGGTAATAAACAAGGTAATTTCACTGATTACAAACAATACTTCAAAACAAAACAGCTGACTTGAAACAAAAGTAAGTAGGTAGATAAAGATTTATAGGCAATTACATAAAAAAGCGTAACAGTAAACATGACCTATAACTTAACAAACTTAGTTATGCCTCATCAACAAAAATATTTACTAACTTACTAAGTAACTAATGTTATTACTCATTGCTAACTTTTACGTATTTAAAAGACATACTACCAAAAATGAAACTTATTTTGGATTTATAGAAACTAGGTGCTCGTGTGACCAATCATCTTTCTCATTTACCCCACAAATAAGTATCCCGTTTAGTCCTAATAATAACACTAGTATAAAATAATCTAGAAATCAAGAGTCTTTTAGAAACACCAAAAGGGCCCAAAGAACGTCTCTGCCGCAATATAAAAGTGAAGAATAATAATTATTCTGCAAGGATTTGGAATTGATCGCCGTCTGTATATGGCTTTTTTCATATAAATAGATATTATTTAACCGCTTATAACTTAATAACAATTAATAGATATGTTTTAACTAACTAGTAATGCAACGTAAAACACATTCAGTATTCCAGCACCAAAACAGTACAAGTAGACGATAAGAATTTTCACGTAATTGGCTAAATTAAGCAGACGCCCGCACCGCGTGTACGTGTCCCATTCGGAATTTAATTTAAATGTTGGCGCGTTAAAAATTGGCGGCAAACGCGGTTGTTACCTGTCGCGAGTGTCACGTGACACGTGTCACGTCTGACGTGACAGCGTGTTGCGCCTGTAAAGAATAATGTGTCAGCATAGAGTGCGGGGTATTGTTTTTAATTTTGCTTTTTGTTGTGTGACAGCTTGCATAAATAAAATTAGAATTTAGGACGTAACAATTTGATATCGTACTCAATGAATGGATTGTTACTTAACAGACATTATTTTTAGTTAAGAAGGAAAACTTTGCAACTTTGCATGCATGCTATTCTTCTCCCATCTCACATTTTCAGGTGATAAAAGTTTATGGGAAAAGTTATGTCCTGAAGAATAAGTCAATTAACAAGCAAATAACCTTAGAGACAACACTACACTTATTCAAAGTACCCTTATTTGCCAACTCCGTGATTACAAGTGTAAATTCAAGGACAGGTAAAATTTTGAGTCTATAAAAAATATATAAAATTACTTAACACAGCAAAAGTAATCAAAAACGTTATAAAGCAAGTCAAACATTTACTTAAAAAGACGTAAAACATTATTCACGCTAAACGACGCGGACCCTCTCAGCAAAGTGGTCTAAGCGTAAAAACACAATTTATTAATTTGCAAAAAAACGGTCGCGATGGGCGTCACCTGTCACGCTGCGTGACGGGCCCCAAGAAACGGCGACGTGATGAATTGTGGAAAATAAAAATTACGACGTAACTGGATAAAGGGAAGGGGGTTGAAACACGTTTAATTTTAATCGACTCCTTTTTTCAAAGTGGAATTTATAAAATCTTGTTTCTTGTATTTGAGTTTGACAAATTTATTCGTCTCATCAGTTCATTGCTTTTAATGTTTTCTAAATTTTAATGTGAGTTTTTAGAAGCATACTTTTTACTTAAATTGTAATTATGAATATTAGACTTAAAAACGTATTTCTGGTGGACACGATTTAATATTTGGAGGAGGCCAATGTCCAGCAGTGGACGTCCATTGGCTGATGTATGTATGATGTTGACTGGTATCCTTCTGTTATAGAAGGAATTTGACTTTTTGCACCATGCGGGCATTGGATTGGTACTGTAATAATTTCCTAATAAAATACCGATTTTATAATCAGCGTGCTGATATCAATCTATGTTATAATGGCTATAATTAATTTGATAGAAAAAATATTATACGAGCAAAAGAATATGGTTTTCGAATAGTTAAAAAACAAGATATTAGAGGTAGCAAAACATAACAACTTTAACGGCATTGATAACCTCATTTACTTTTTAGAATCAACTAAACACAAAACTAAACTCCAATTCCCAAAACAGTTCTCAATATTAACACCCCGTTAACCAGTCCGTTAAACAAAAGTAATTCTTAGGTTGGTAGGTATTGTGAAGTGGGTGACTAATACAGGTGTTAGCAGGAGACTCACGTCTGCTATATAATTAGATGAAGCTCATTACCGTCCCTCGATGCGGCGGTTATTGGCGAACGAGGAGGGCTCTTGCATCTTTGTCCTCAATGTTTTTGTTACTATTGATTACTTTGCGCTCTTACTGTCTGCGAATTTGTCTTTTAGTTAAATATGTTTAGTTAGTTTTTGCTACTATACGAACAAGCCTCTAAGTCCAACCTAATTTAGAACATCTGGGTTACTTACTTGTCTCTGACCAGACAGTTTAGTAAAAGTTTTGTATCAATTTTACCTCAAAGTTGAAATGGTGTGTTAATAATATTTATTCTTATCCCATTAGTGAATACAAAGTGTTTTAGTAATTATGACAGCATTTTTCTTCATTTATTTCTAAAACAACAAAAAAAGGAATCCAAAATCTAAAAACAAAACAAGGCATTCCAGAACGATCCTATTTACTGTCCCACAATCAGCTAAGCAGTAAATCTGTCCAGGTGACTTAGACCACTTGTCCTTTTACATAAATCTCCGGCGTCGACCCCCGGGGTCATAAATATTGAACTATTGACTCCTGCCTCACCGGCCCTTAATGATAGTGGGTTCATTGCTATTGCTATCTTTGTATACACGCTTTTCTTTTACTACAATTTATACGTAAATAATTGCGTAACAGTTTTGTTTTGTATTTTTGTTGAAGGTAACTTTGGGAACTTTGTTTATGTAAAAAGAATTCTTACAATACTTGCATATCACAGACATAAAGCATGTCCAGAACGACTGACATGATATTGATTAGTGAATAGTACGAAAAATGATTTGGCAGTAAGTATAAAAACTACTTTTTATTTTAGATTTTAAAGTTATAGAAAAATAAAGTACCTAACTATTTAGAAAATGAGTATAACTTGTGAATATTTTAACATGTTATTAGATTTGTACTTACTTATACTAAAATAAGTGATGACATCATCACTGTATTGAAATATAACTAACTATAATGTTTTGACTAAATGTAATTACTTAAAACTATTTCCTTTAAATGTCGGGCTAGTTTAAAAGCTCTTAAAATAACGGTTGTATGTTAATGAGTGTACTATTTAGTAGTCCAGACTAGTGAAGCCGTAATGTACGCGGATGTACTGGGCATTGCAATGTATATACCTGGGACTTAGGTACGTACATTTTGTTTGCAATTATTAAAGTTGAGTTTTGTATTATTTGTTCATCATCTTGATAATTTTATACAGAACCTTTTATTTCTCAATGGGTTACAGGAGCAAGTAACGAAAAAGTAAGCTACTAACTTAACTTATTTTAATGAAAATATGTTTGTGAAACTCTTGTGATGATAATTTTGATTTAAATTGGTCAAGAAAATAAATGACTGAGTTACGTGATAGTATATTGATTATTTATTAAATATTGATTTATTGATTAATTGATTATTTATTAAATATTGATTAATTGATTATTTATTAAATATTGATTAAATAGTATGAAAAGTGTTTAGAAATGCTTTTCCTTGTTTGGCGGTTTAAAATAAGTTTTTTCTAGTTCATTGAAACAGCAGTATCAGAATTTTTATTACTACTACTTACAATAATGTATATGAAACGAATTGCAATCTAAGATGCGTTGAGCATTCAAAAAGAAGTTTATTAATTGTTTCCATTCTTATTGTGTATAACAAAAGAGTGTTACAAAAGATACGAATAAAGAAAACTAACACATTCCCAATAAAAGGTATCTTTAGACAAACTTCTAACAAACAGTGTTCCGGTTTCTCACGCTTAATTACACACTCAGAAAACAATGAGTAGACTCACCTCATAGGGTAAATACGCTAGATAGCGGCTATTGGAAAACTTTCTACAGAGTCAATAACCTGCAGGCGAACTTTTTCGATTAGTACCTGCCAGTAATAGGGCGGTTCACCCTACCGTTGAACTATTTACCCTTATTACGTCTTGGGTAAGTGTTCGGTAATTATTTTTAGTATGGAATGGTTTAGTGGTTATAGTTGGGATTGAAACTGTCGGGCTTAGTTGGAGGCTATCAGTCACGGGGTAACATCCCCTTGATCAAACGCCGTTGGTAAATTATTTAGATAAGTCTTTGCTATAAGCCTGAATCTTTATAATACCTGTCTAGCGCCTAGTAAGGTAGCGGTGTGGCATTAAAGAAAATCTGTTCTACGCTAATCAGATTGGTATAGGTTTTAGTATTCATCATCTCCGCAATGGAGTGTGTTTTTTATATTAATTATGTTAAACTATTTTTTCCATATTTTCTCCTTTAAACATAACAAAGTGTATACTCACAGGAGCACTGTCTATTTCAGGCTACTGCTCACGAGGCATCATGAAATCGTCAGACTTCCATTGAAGGCATTAAAAGTTAAGTGCCAACGATTCGATAAGAATCAAAACGTTATAAAAAATCTGCTTATAAATGCTAATAAAAAGGTATTTAATGCAAAATTGTGACATTTTACGTGTATTGTAGGATGTAAGTGCATTTTGAAAGTCAGGATAATAGATTGTAAGAATGAAGACATACCTTTTCGCAATGACGAAGTATACCTATCTAAAACTTATTTTTATATTAAATAAGTTTGTTTAAGTTTTGTTTGTTTGTTTGTTTTTCTTTTTTTTTCTTTTTTAGGCGATGTGGTCGCTAAGCTACAAAGCCTATAAAAAAAAAATAAGTTTGTTTAAATTTTATCAAAAAATCATTGACACGCAAGAAACGTAATATTACGTAACCAGTGTATGTAAAACTAGCCAGGACTTGTTTTCGGTAATTTTGATTGTATTTCTGAGAATAAGAAGAATAGTGAACGTGATGAATTTTAAATTATTTTTTGATGAAATCATTGAGAGGTGGAGATGTCCGGATGGTGACGGATACTGTGTAGCAAAAAGCTCTTTGCTTTCCGAAGATGTCGTAAGCCGATGTTAGTGGCCCCTGACTACCTCATTCAACGGCTTTTCACCACTCTTACCAGATCTCTGTTTACTACAGGAGAGGTCTTCCTCTCCTTTGTCTTCTGCATAGACATAGTCGCCTATCTGCGTCAGCTATCTTTCTGTCAATCCAATCGAACAGCCTGTGCGGTCATCCCTAAACTAAGTTATAACTATAAACTCATCATCATCATAACAGCCCATTAATGTCCCACTGCAGGGACGGGCCTCCTTCCGTGACGGAGGGATACTTGGCCTACTAATACCACGCTGGCCAGACGGATTGGTATAGGGTTTAATTTCAAGTTTTCCTTCTTTTTATTTCGTAAAGGGGAATAATCACGGTTAGTCCCTTCGGTTCGGTCGGTTTTTACGACACCCATGGAATAAGATGGGGTGGTGACATTGTATTCTTACTCCATCACCACGCGGAGATATAATCTATAAACTAGTACCTAATATTTAATCCCAAGCCATAAAATCCACCAAAAATTAAATTTTCTACAAAAATAAAGTCTGAAAGCAATTCCGTTCTTTCATTTCGTTACAATCTAGCTTTCAATTTAGTGCCAAAGTCTAGGTCGCCTAAATCATACCTGGTTGACAGGTAACGGCCTTCGTACCAACTCAACTGAGCAAAGATAGTAATAAATTTGTTCTATAAGTAAAGGTGGCCGTAAAAGCCATGGGTAGCCAATGGGGCAGAGAGTCGTTTTGATATCACCTGCTATAAAATCTACGGAATAGCTAGTTGGGATTTGGGAATTGAATGTCTTAATAGAATTAGGGTTTGGTTTTATATTTTTATGTCTAATTTTTTTTTGTTCAATTGACTTTATTTGGATACTTTATAGCAAATCGGAAGCTTGTCCGTGCGTTAACGGACTAAGAATACAGGTTGCAGGGACGTCATGTCATAAGGGGGTAATCAAAGACGACTAAGAAACTTCTAGTTATCAGATAGTATCTCTAGCAAAGAAGGAGCACCTAACATGACGTAGGAATGCAATACATCAACTGACAATTATATATGATGACGTATTCTGTCGGTTACTAAAATAAAACAACCGTTGCCTTATGATGCTCGTTTATTACTGGCGCAAAGACCAGACCACAACTTATACAATGTGCGTATGCGTACACGCACACATATACATCACTCCTCTAACACTATTTAAAAATAACAAAAGAACCACTTCCTTAAACTATCTAATTAACAATTTTACATCTTATAATTAACCTTACGCTTACAACTACGGATAGGCCTTGTAGGCTGTTGCTCGACTAATTCTTGATCTGTCTCACGGGTATTAGTATTATCATTATCATTTAGAGCATCGGCCCACTCATTCTCCTCTTCAACAATATTACTCTCGCCTTCGATTACTTGTTCATCATCATCGATATGAGAACTATTACCCGGCGACGCCGGCGTCGCAGTAGGCGATGCGGGAGCGGGCGGGGAAAACGAGCGCGGCGGCGACGGCGCAGTGGACGGGGTTGGGCTGCCCACGGCGTCCGTGCGTGCGTCGTTCGATTCGGGTCTAGTAATACTAATACCTGTGTACTTTCTTATTTGATCAATATGTCTCTTACAATTAACATTATAGTCTATAACAAATATCTCAAACATACGATTGCCTATTAATTTAATTATTCTGCCCAACGTCCAGACAGGTTTTCTCGCTATATACCATTGTAACCACACAGTATCGCCTATATTCATAATACGTTTACATTTAATAATATCATTATTTGTATTTTCGTCATTACAATTTAATAACAGATCAAGCCTAGATGTTATTTTTCTTCCAAACATAAGTTTAGCGGGACATTCTCCCGTTGCACAATGTGGTGTATTTCTATAATCAAATAAAAATCCTAAAAGTTTTTCATTAATTACACTTTGACTGCCATTATTAGTAATTATACATTTTATCATTTTTTTGCAAGTTTTCACTGAGTTTTCCGCTTGACCATTACTGCAAGGATGATAAATAGGCGATGTTATATATTTAATACCGTTCATTTCACAAAAATGTTTAAATTCCTTTGATTTAATTTTAACATCATTATCAGATACTATAACTTTCGGTATACCGAACCTAGAAAACAATTCCTTCAATTTAACTATAAGCGCCCGACTCGAAATCCCGCAACTCATATGTAAACACTCCAACCATTTACTATAAGAATCAACAACAATTAAATACACTTGTTGCTGTATTGTCATATAATCTATGTGCAAGCGTCGCCAGGGGGCGGAGTCACGCGGCCAGGGCGCGGGAGGCGCGCGCGGGGGCGCAGACCGAGTGCCGGAGCACACCGCGCACGTCCCGACCCACTCCTCGATGTCTTTATCAATGAATGGCCACCAAAACCTACTGCGGGCAGTACTCTTAGTTTTAACTACACCAAAATGTCCCGAATGCAATTCCTTTAAAAGCCTACTTCGAAAAACAGAGGGTATCACTACTCGGTGACCTCGAAAAACGCAACCGTTTTGAAATTCTAAGTCCGTTTTGCAATAAAAATAAGGCTGAAGCATTTTACAGTCTATTTTACGCGGCCAACCGGTTTTCATGTATTTAATTACGGATTGTAATATAGTATCCCTTTCAGTTTCGGTTTTAATATCGTTAAAAGTTAATGGAGCTATGTTAGCATCTAAAAAATTAATATAGGATAAATCATCGCATTCTTTCGCTGTACATTCAGATCCTGATAAAGGTGCACGCGATAAATAATCCGCCGCGACGTTATTTTCGCTTTTTATGTACTGAACAGAGTAATTATACGCTGACAAAATTATCGCATAACGCTGTAGTCTCGAAGCCGCCATAACAGAAATACCTGTTTTCTTACCGAAAATCGAAATCAAAGGACGGTGATCAGTTTTAAGGACGAAAGGTTCCTGACGGCCGTATAAATATTGATGAAAATATTTTATTGCAAAAATAATAGCCGTCGCTTCTTTCTGTATCTGACTATAGTTGCGTTCACTTGTAGTTAGTGACCTTGAGGCAAACGCTAGCGGCCGCTCGAGATGGGGGCTGTCACGGTCGCGTTGTGCTAACACTGCTCCTAGTCCGGCTGGTCCGGCGTCCACGGTCAGCACCAGCTGCGCCGCGGGGTCAAAATGAGCAAGTACTCTTTCTGATGAAAGCTCCTCTTTTACACTAACAAAAGCTCTTTCATGGCTTTCGTTCCATTCCCATTCTACCCCTTTTCGCAATAATTTGTGCAGCGGGTGTAATTTGGCAGATGCGTTTGGTATAAAATTACGATAGTAATTGATTAAACCTAAAAATCTCTTAACTTCGGTGACTGTCGTCGGCCTTGGCGCGTTTATAATAGCTTCAGTTTTCTTAGGACAAGTCCTTAACCCCTTTTTATCAATAATGTAACCTAGGTAAGTAACACTACTTTGAAAAAAACAACATTTTTCTTTTTGTAACTTTAAACCGGCGTCTTTCAGTCTACTTAGAACATCATTTAACCTTTTTAAATGTAAGCTTTGTGAAGGTCCAGTTATACAGACGTCGTCCAACCAGATACTAACACCTTCTATACCTATTAATAGTGACTCCATAGCTCTTTGAAAAATGGCGGGAGCGTTTGCCAACCCATACACGAGCCGAGTGTATTTGAAAAGGCCCTTACTGGTGCTAATCGTAGTCAGCTCTTGTGACGATTCATCTAGGAGAAACTGATTATACGCATTGCTTAGGTCAATTTTACTATAACACTGTCCTCCACCTAGCTTAACAAAGACTTCTTCTATTCGCGGCATTGGATATTTATCAATTTCTAAATCTTTATTTAATGTAATAGAAAAATCGCCGGCTATCTTGACTTTGCCGTTCTCTTTTAGTACCGGGACAATAGGTGTTCCATAATTAGAAAATTTGATTGGCAGTAAAATTCCTAAATCTACCAGTCTATCTATTTCATCGTCTACCTTTTTCTTTAAGGCGAAAGGTACAGAACGGGGCTTAAAAAATTTAGGTTGAGCGTCTTTTTTCAAAATAAGTTTTACCTTAAATTTATTAAATCTACCTAGCTCGCTACTAAACAGTTCGGAGTATCTAGATAAAAGATGCTGAACTTCTTTCGAGTCGGGCTTGGTTATAGACAAAGTTTGAATATTGTGAATATCCGAAGTAAAATACATCCTAAACATTGACATAAAATCTCGCCCTAATAGCGGGGGACCGCCGTTAGGTAAAACAAAAATCTTAATACTATGGCAATTGTTTACATAGGTTATCTTACCTCGAAAATATCCTAGAGGTGACACTTTTTGACCATTATAAAGACACATATTTAGGTTAGATTTCATTAAAACATGATGAGAATAATATTTCTTATAAAACATTTCGGATATGACACTAGCTCCCGACCCAGAATCTAACTCCATATCGAGCCTTACGTTATCTAATAATACATTTAGCATAATGGGTGACTTACTGACGTACCTTATATTAAATAAATCACATTCTTCGCACTCACTTTCGTCCGAGGCATTATTTACCGTATTCAAACAATTTAAACGAGATTCAACCTTTTTAGCACTACACACTTTTTTTAAATGACCTTTTACACCACACGATTGACACCGATAATTTTTATAACGACACTTTTCGACTTCGTGATTTCTGAGACCGCACACCGTGCACCGACGAAGCTCCCCAGAACGGCTGTTCGGGCTGCGGGGCGCCGCGGCAGGCTCGCGCTGTGCGCGCTGCTCGCGTGACCCGCTTATCCGGTACACAGGTTCCTCCTTGATCTGATCTGCTTTTGCTACAGTCCCGGCTCGAGCCAATCGCGCATACGCAGCCTGTTGAGCTACCTCCAACGCCTTTTTAAAAGTGAGTTTAGTGGCATCCTCTTCAAATAATCTGTCGCGTTCACGACACGCTGTGAGCCCGAGTATGAACCGGTCCCGCAGTAACATGTCCAGTGCCCCTCCAAACTCACAATAAACGGCTAAGCCTCTTACGCGAGCCGCCCAGTCTTCAATGCTCTCACCCTCAGACCTTCTCGCCTCATAAAACTTCTCTCTATCGGCAAAAGTGCAGCGTTTTGGTGTAAAATGATCGTCCAATTTCTTTACGAGATTATCGAACTTTACTTCCTCGAGTACATCTGGATGAAGTAAGTTCCGTGCAAGACGGTAGGTGTCATCCGAAAAATGAGTTAGCAACAAGGCACTCCTGTTTTCCGCTTCGACACCGTTTAGTTTAATGTATTGTAATAACCGACCTTTAAATATAGACCATTCTTGTGCGTCATGATCGAAATTTGTGAGATTCCCGATAATATTAGACATTTTGCACAACTTAAATTATTATTTCCAAAACGCGGGTAACTCGTCGCCAGTATTCTGTCGGTTACTAAAATAAAACAACCGTTGCCTTATGATGCTCGTTTATTACTGGCGCAAAGACCAGACCACAACTTATACAATGTGCGTATGCGTACACGCACACATATACATCATGACGACTTCACGGGACCGATTTAATTTCACAGTCGGCCATTCAGGCTCAAGATCAAGCTATGTATCGCGAGGTCTTTTATCCATACTAATATTATAAATGGGAAAGTGCGTCTGTCTGTTTGTCTTTCTTTCACGGCAAAACGGAGCGACGAAATGACGCGATTCTTTAAGTGGAGATAGTTGAAGGGATGGAGAATAACAAAGGTTACTTTTTGCTACCCCGAATTTAACGCGAGCGAAGCCGCGGGGCAAAAGCTAGTGAACATAATATATTTTTTACGGAGACAAATTACATCCAGATTGAGAAAAATAACTTGTGGATCGCACAAGTAATTGTCCTGCATAACCGAACCTCCAACCTCGTCAACAGCAGCAGCTATGCCATCAAAGAAGTCAAATAAATAAACTATTTTATGCATCTTGCCCTCGTGCCCGATTTGACTTTCATCCAAGTACGTCGTAATTTAGTATTAACAGATAATTTAATACTTTGCGTGGGTGTTCCCGTAATTGTTATCATAAGGTTGTTACAAAAAGCACCGACATTTTATTACTTTGCTGGAAAGCCAAGTTCATAAGTGACAGCCCTATAACTCAGACGCCAACGCTTTAGGGTCATCACTTTATTTTCAAATCCCACGTGAGGAAACATACTAGCACAAAAATATTCCATACCAATCTGCCAAACGATTTTAAACTCTATACTTACGTAATAAGTAACAAGTAAAATTCTTTCTACAAAAATGTCCGGTAGCACGTTTTACAATATGTTATTTGCGTTTTTGATAAGATAATTTGGTTCTTATGCCGTTGTGATAAGAGTCAGAGTGGTTGAAAAGGTGTGTGTTGGCTCAGGTTATACTAGATGGTCTCATTTGCATTGGACAGGAGAGAAAATTGTCTGTTTGTCACCTTTGGTTGGGTAACTGTGGACGTTTGATATACTAGGAACATATTTGTTTATTATTAGAGAAGAGGAAATTAAGAGCTTTTTGTTTGCAAACGCCCAGACGTTCAAACCTACGATTATACTGGTTACTATAAAATGGCAGGTAATTTTAAAAGTATTTTACAGGTGTCAAAAATATCAGAGTACAGTATCGATTCAGACGGAAAACACGATTAGGGTCGCCATGTAAGTCATACATGGACTTCATTTATTTAATCCCCATAATTTTTCCGGTCTGACCCTATGTGTGCGTTGTTCCCTGATCAAGTGGTGCAAGTGCAAGCCATTTGGACTATCTAGAACTATCCACCTACCACCAAGAGAGCAAACAAAATAAAAAGAAATGTCTTTGATATGGCTTTTTATATAAACTAACGCTTCAAGTACAAGTAACTTAGAACCTACTAAAACATTCGCAACTAGGCAGTCTCACTCACCTTACGATAGTAAAAGCTCGTTACTCGTTTTAGCAAATCAACTATTTCTATACCGTAGATCGTAACTCACACGTGAAACTCAACAATTCTTTGACATCTGCATTGCAAAGTATGCTTATACCCACTGGACTACGCCGTAATGAGTACGTTGATAGAGGGGACATCCCTAACACATATCTTGCAGGTTTAGGGAATGCGAATTGTATTTGCTTCCTAGATAAAACTTATAGAGTCGACAGAATTAGAAATGAATTGGAGCTTTTGGATTATTTAACGTAAAAGTAGTGTTTGTAGTAGTAAATGACTGGTTTTAGCTTAGAATCATAATTTGAAAGGTTACATTGAATGTTCTTATTCTCTGAGGTGTCAGCTCTAAGTATTGCAACTTGCACCTTTCAACTAAAGTTAGAACCTACCAGGTAGAGCTGTAATTAAGTTTTAAATAAATAAAAGTAAAAAGTATGAGAAATCGTTTTCAGAATACTAATAAGGCGAAGTGGCATATAGTACAGTCAAATAAGGCTTAATTAGGGGCAAACCTCGGAATGGAAGCGAATAAGCTGTAAATTTGCATAAACCTTTGTTTTGGTGTACTAATGACTGGTAGAAAAGTCTCATATGATCACGTGTCTGCATCATAAGTTATATCAAGGTCAAAGGTCACGAAAATCAGTTTTTTCCCATTATCTCGTTTTCTATGGGAAATACGCATTTAACGTCATTATAAATATTGTAGATCATAAAATTGTCTACAAAAAATATCTGAACACTTTTCTCCTAAAAAGCATCGCTTTCGAGATATCGTGACTTTAGAGCGCAGGAAAGTCGTATTTTCGACTATATGCACACACTAGCTTTTTCCCGTGATTTCGCTCGCCTTTATAAATATTATGAAAAATAAGGCTTATTTCAATATATAGTAGCATATGCATGCTTGGTCTCAGCCTAATCGGTTTGAAATTGACAAAGTTACATACAAACTTCCATCCCCTATCTTATCCCTTTAGGGGTAGAATTTATCAAAATCCTTTCTTAGCGGATGCCTACGTTATATCATCTACCTGCATGCCAAAATTCAGCCAGATCTGTCGAGTGGTTTGGGCTGTGCGTTGATAGAACACTAGGTATGTGGTAGGAGTATTCCTACTGGAGAAACCACGTTAATAACGCACGCACAGCCCAAACCACTGGACAGATCTAGCTGAATTTTGGCATGCAGGTAGATGATATAACGTAGGCACCCGCTAAGAAAGGATTTTGATAAATTCTACCCCTAAAGGGATAAGATAGGGGATGGAAGTTTGTATGTAACCTTGTCAATTTCAAACCGATTAGGCTGTGACCAAGCATGCATATGCTACTATATATTGAAATAAGCCTTATTTTTCATAATATTTATAAAGGCGAGCGAAATCACGGGAAAAAGCTAGTGTGTGCATATAGTCGAAAATACGACTTTCCTGCGCTCTAAAGTCACGATATCTCGAAAGCGATGCTTTTTAGGAGAAAAGTGTTCAGATATTTTTTGTAGACAATTTTATGATCTACAATATTTATAATGACGTTAAATGCGTATTTCCCATAGAAAACGAGATAATGGGAAAAAACTGATTTTCGTGACCTTTGACCTTGAATAACTTATGACGCAGACACGTGATCATATGAGACTTTTCTACCAGTCATTAGTACACCAAAACAAAGGTTTATGCAAATTTACAGCTTATTCGCTTCCATTCCGAGGTTGAATGCTTATTTGACTGGAGTAATAAGGAACTGAAATAAAAACTAAGAGAGGACTAGGTTTTAAAAACTAATTAATTCTTTTGTATAGGAGACGCTAATATCACAGTATCAAACCAGATGGATATTTGTATTTAGGAATTAAGGACACAGATAGTAGTCAAAAGTGTTTTGATTCTGTCGTCACCATTTTGCCAGTCTGACTAGACATGTGCACTAAAAGTAGACCGTTCGATCACCGTGTACGGAGATTATAAAAAAATATCTCTAGACCCCAATTGCTCTTACGACCCTCATTGCTCCTTCTAGGTAGATCTCCCATAGTCGATTATTATGACAATAACATAAGAAAAAGTAGTGGTGAAAGAAGAATGGGCAGTTTTGTATGTGGTGCGTCCCATGTGTTGTAACACTTTGTGACCTATATCATTTGAAAGATCTCAGCAAGTGCTATATTTTATTGTATGGGCATAACTCCGTATCTCGTGCAGGGAAACTGTTATAGGGTTAAAAAAAAAAAAAAAAAAATGTCTTAACTAATTGGTCTTTTAATAACTACTACTAAAGAGATTTAAAGGTAGAGCCTACTTCGACCCAACACCCTCTCTGCCATCATTGTAAGCGCAGCGTTGAGAAGATTGCAGACATGTAAAATGTGATTTACGGCGGTCTTTCTGGGTAGAAGAGTTCTCAAGCTTTCAGAAACGTTTGCGCAATTACATGGACAAAGAAAAAACAGCTCCCTATGCTCCCCGCCATTTTATTCCAAATATGACATCTGCTCTCTGCGTCCCAACCTTTGTAACTTTTTGCGACTAGCATAAACAAATTCACCTAGATTTTTTTTCTATAAATATATATTTTTTTCATTAAAATTGTGTGCAAGTCAAAAGTACTGAGCTGTTAATGATAAAATAATTTTTGTATCAAATAAGGCTTTAATCGTACTTTTTTAGATTTTGTGACACGGAAACACAATAAACTTATTCCACTTATAATAACTGTAAACAATTTACAGACAGTACTTAATCGTTAGTTTAGACCGTTATTAATAAGTACACAGTTAAAAATATATAAGTGAAAAATATATAAGTGAAAATGGTAAAGTTATCGCTAAATAAATCTCTTACGTAAATGTATAGATAGATACGTTATAGAGTTGAGGTTGAGAAAATCTAAATAAAAATCCTCATCGCATTTTTCTCTACATAGCTGTTGATGTTGATAAGGTTGTCATAATTATAATCCATACTAATATTATAAATGCGAAAGTAACTCTGTCTGTCTGTCTGTCTGTCTGTCTGTCTGTTACTCTTTCACGCCTAAACGGCTGAACGGATTTCGATGAAATTTGGTACAGATAATCTATAGACCCTGAGAAAGAACATAGGCTACTTTTTATTAGCAATCATATTATATTTTGATTTCATAGAATTTTGGCGGGAAAGCTGTGTCACGTGACCTGTGACGTCATAGGTCACGTGACCCGTGACGTCATAGAATTTTGACAGATGAGTCGTGACGTCACAGAATTTTGGCGGGAAAATATTTCTTGACAGTTGAGTCGTGACGTCATTGAATTTTTGACAGATGAGTCGTGACGTCACAGAATTTTTGACAAATGATTTGTGACGTCATATTATTTTGGCGGGAAAATATTTTATACCTCTGTCACTTTTGACAGCTGTCAATTTTGACAGATACGCGTGACGTCATAGAATTTTTGACAGATGAGTCGTGACGTCACAGAATTTTGGCAGGAAAATATATTTTGACAGCTAAGTCGTGACGTCATTGAATTTTGGCGGGAAAAATAGTATTTAAACAGCTGAATCCTGACGTTATCACAATTTGGCGGGAAAATAAATAGGTTTGTACAGGACCCTTGGTGCGCGAGTCAGACTCGCACTTGACCGGTTTTTTAGCTGTGGGTCTGATATATCTAGAGTGCTTAAATTCGTAATTGTCAACTTATTTCATCATAACAGCCCATTAATGTCCCACTACAGGGACGGGCCTCCTTCCTTGACGCAGGGATACTTGGCCTACTAATACCACGCTTGCAGGCGGATTGGTATAGGGTTTAATTTCAAGTTTTCCTTCTTTTTATTTAGTGAAGATAATATTCACCTTATTTGTTAGGCACTAAAGTGACACACCTTTGCTTATCCTATCCTACTAATATTATAAATGCAAGTTTGTGAGGATGGATGGATGTTTGTTACCCTTTCATGCAAAAACTACTGAATGGATTTTCATGAAATTTGGAATATAGGTAGTTAATGGTGTAAAATAACAATTAAGCGGGTAATACCGCGGGCATCAGCTAGTGATAGTATAAATATACAACTCCTTTAAATAGACCTGTTTTATTCACATATCATTCAAAATATATTGAAAACACGAAAGTACAGCTCAGCAACAACACTACACCATGCTTCCAGCCCTCAGCCAATAGGCGTCCATTGCTGGAGATGGGCTTCTTACAAATATCTTTACTTTGCCGATCCTGTGACTACCTTATCACTTGGCGCCACCCCGACATCACGCAATATACGCGGTCGCTTTTCGAAAACTTTTCTGCCTCATCGTCATTTGTAAATTCTTCGTGATATGTCGCTCCTTTAACGGGCAATCCTGAGTGATCTATCGGTCACTTTAGTTCTTCTGCGGATTATCTCACTTCTGATTCAATTATGTAGGCCAACTCCCAATAAAGCTCTCTCCATTCCCTTGTAGATGACCAAAAGCCTTGTGATTTGACGAGTGACCCCCTTCTCGAAGTTGGACTTATCTGGCCTGATTGTCCCAGGTAAATATAATCGTGGACAACTTTGAGTGTAGCGCCTCCAACCGTGATTGAAGTGAGTGCAACATGAACATTTGCCATGATCTTGGTCTTGTCCGTGTCCATTTTAGGACCCACTTATTGAGAGATACTATTAGGGTCATCGAGCATTATATTGAGGGAGGGGGTGTTGGGTCGAAGTAGGCTCTACCTTTAAATCTCTTTAGTAGTAGTTATTAAAAGACCAATTAGTTAAGACATTTTTAATTTTTTTTTTATTTCTTTAAAACCCTATAACAGTTTCCCTGCACGAAATACGGAGTTATATAGCCCATACAATAAAACATAGCACTCGCTGAGATCTTTCAAATGATATAGGTCACAAAGTGTTACAACACATGGGACGAAATCGCCCATACTCCTTTAGAATTCTCATTTAATTTTCTCCAAAAATAAAATTACTCTAACTACTTTTACAAATAATCTAAAAATTCAATTTTCCAAAATCGTTTAACCTACTCTCAATTTAGTTGAATAACATATTGTCAGTAAGAGTTTGTACAAACAGTGAAACATTTTCATTACAAACCTGATCAAGCAAAGAGCTCGGTACGGTAAGCTATGAAATATGTTGTTTTCTAACACCTACAGCCAGTCTAGACGTGTTCTCATCTTAGAGAGATATGCGACTATTTCTTGTGATGAATACTACACCGTGTGGTTAGACTATGTGTTCTTTGAAAACTTGAGTTAATAGTTTTAAAAGTAGGTATTATTTGTGTGATTCGCTAAAGATTATCTGGGGCCTTTGACACAAGGACACTTATTTTAAAGTAAAGAAGTTTCATGAAGTGCGTTTTTTTCGGACTGTATTACGCTACGGGAGGTAATCAATTATTCCTCACACTTTCACACAATGCTATCTTGCCCAAACTAAGCAGAGCTTGTAATATGGGCACTAGACAACGAATAAACATACTTATTCTTCTTTTTGTAAATACATACATGTTCTACATAGAAAACACCCAGAACAATGCAAACAATCATGTTCATGCCCACAAAGATTTGCATTGAGCGGGAACCGAACACGAGACCTTTGCGTAGCAGTCATGTTAAATAACCACTACGCCGCAGAGGTCATCATAATCAATTTAGTTATTTTATTGTTTCTTACATAACTGGTAATTATTGCTTCAAATATTTATTTTACTACCTTACCAGCAAGTCCATATACATTTCAAAGAAATTAATATTCTGTAAGCTGCCTGTCGACTAATAACAATTTTTACTTTCTTCTGTCTTCTTATCAGAAAAAGTGAAAACTGCTATTAATTATTTTATTTATAACAACTAAGTGTGTGATCATAATCTTCAAAGTATTCCAACGCCTCAAATCCTACAATTTGTCAGATAGCCAGGAGATAGTACCTAGAGCATGTGAGGAGGGGGGAGGGGGGGACTAATTGCACGTGCCTGAATCTTGGCAGCCTCTCTCCGTACATTACTTAACCTGAAGATATTTTAAAGACAAAATTCTCGTTGTTCTTGGTTTGGTTGTTTGTTGTGCAATTCGAGTTTACTGTGTATTTTTTGCACTTATTAATTAAACATCCTTTCACGCGGTGTCCTACGTGGGCGACGAAAGCGACGCGACGCGATGCTACACGCGACAATTAGTGTTCTATATTATGATTACGTAGCGTCTCGTCGCAGACGGTCACATAGGACACAGGTAGAGTACGCCGTTGATTTGATCGCGTACGTCGCGTCGCGGCGGCGGCGGGATCGCGTCGGCGTTCGGAGGTAAATAATAAATAAATATTCACGGACATCTGTACACAGCGCCATCTGTTCCCAAAGTAAGCAAGGCTTAACCTGCTTGTGTTATGGGTAACAGAACAAAAAAAAATACTTTCTTCAAGCCTCGTATAAAGAAGGGCATCAATCATAGTGTTTGGGGAAAATCACAGTTGGTATTTCATCCCAAGGCCTGTACGTGGAAGGTAAGTTACGTGAAAAGGTACGCGATAAAGTTCAGACTGTCACTGCAATTTTTTGGTATCACTTTTAACATTTATTGTTTGCCATGTGACAAGTTAGAACTTATACAATTGCCGACACTAACAGATAGTAGGGTGAACATAATTGTATCTGTCCATTCACTTAACGCCAATGTGCTGTTTGTTCAAACAAACACTTTTTAAAGTACTTTGTTGAACTGCAAACATTTGCTCACAATATTTGTTTCCACCTTCTACGTGAGTGGTCTCTGTGGACTGGACAGATATTGTTACACCTATTCGTGGAGTTTGTTAGTTCTTTAAAGTCATGTGGGGGAAGGTGGGGGAAAAAGTTCGCAAAATCTTTTTAAACTTCTATGAAATTAAAAAAGAAATGTAATAAATTTAAGAAAAATTGGTAAGTATTTTTTTTGTTTTCTGATAATTAACCCTTTCACCGTGCCGCCAGCAGACAATAGTAGAACAATGCACGTGTACTACATATGGTACACTGCACTAAGAACGTGTTAAGATAATAGAAAGTTCGGAGAACATTCCCAGTAATAAACTAAAATAATAAAAAGCAGAAGTAATGAACACTCTTAACTCAAGTAAAATGTACCTAATGGGGTTAAATGTACGCAACAAACTTTAATTTTAACAAGAACTATAAGGTTCTTTTAAAATATTAGATTTATTACTAAGGTGTTCTGTGGCTATTGATTTATTTTCTTGCAAAAATTTACTTTCATAATTATCATAGCAATCCTCTCAGACGCAACTACGCAACAACTTACAAAACATAACAACAGGCGCTAACAATACTCGTATTATTTCACACGACTTGCTCATCTCACAAACTAGTTCATAACATAAACAGTTTATACCTCGCACCTATCAGGTTAACTAGCGCCAAGTTACAGCGGCAACTAACAATAAAAGCGCTCGTGCAATTCCGTCAGTATTCGGGCCGTGGTTCCGTGGTCGCTAGCATGCCCGAGGGACATATAGCCGAGTGTTCCTACATTTACCCTACCGAGTTTAGTTGGATTTATTTTTTGTTTGTTTTAATTGTTGTTTTGGTTTTTGTAATTAATAAAGTTATTAAGTGACAAAATAATACCTGGGATTACATTTTTTATTCATTGATTAATACTTACCTACTTAGTTACAACATTTTCATAAGTTCAAATAACTTTTCTTGTCCTAGTGAAGGCAGTTTCAACAAGCTTGTAATCTGAGACCACACAACATGAGCCTTAACACGACCTCTGTGGCGTAGAGGTTATATAACATGACTGCTACGCAGAGGTCTCGGGTTCGATTCCCGCTCAATGCAAATCTTTGTGTGCATGAACGTGATTGTTTGCATTGGTCTGGGTGTTTTCTATGTATAATATGTATGTATTTACAAAAAAAAGTATTTAAGTATGTTTATCCGTTGTCTAGTATCCATAGTACAAGCTCTGCTTAGTTTAGGACTAGATGGCGTTAAGGTGTGTCCAAACATTGAGCAGCAAGAGCGCGGCAGCAACACGCGGCATTCGTAAGACACATTTCTGCGGCTGGTAATACAGGGTTGCCGCGCGCGGCACTCGTCCAATCACAACGCGGCAGGCAGCGCGCGGCAGCCGCGCTCGATTGCCGCTCAATGTTTGGACACACCTTTATGTGAATGTGTGAGGAATATTTATATTTAACAGACGGTTTATTTTTCCTTAAGAGTGAAGTGGAAGGATCAGAGTGTTCAACGTAAAAGCTAATTTATTAAAAAAAACCATGTAATACGAGGTGGATAAATAGATCGACGAATGAAGCAAAAATAAAAATATAGCGCACTAATATAAACAACCTATGCCTAACCGAATGGAAACCAATCCTAATTCCTACTAATATTATAAATGCGAAAGTTTGTGAGTATGTATGGATGGATATATGTTTGTTACTCTTTCCCACAAAAACTATTGATTGGATTTTGATGAAATTAGAAATAGAGGTAGTTTAGGGTGTAATATAACATTTAAGCTACTTACAAAACTCGGGTGAAACCGCGGGCATCAGCTAGAGAACAATAAAGTTCAAATGACAAAGTTTTATTAAATTTCGGAATGTTTGAAGTTGAATAGATTAAACTTAGCAAATAGCAAGTTCTACTAATACACCTTAATGAAAGGTGTCATAAGCTCAACTTAGTTTGACTGAGGTACGGTGTGCATAACAATATAGAAACGACAATATGGAAGGGAGTCGTTTTAAAAATGTATTATGATACGTTTGGCATCCGGTGAAGTTAATATGTAAAACTCTTTCAGTGTCCTAAAAGGCCTTATTAGCACCTCCGTATCTCGTGAACTCGACCAAGGAAAGCCTATTTTACAGTAATAAAGAAAATATTTCTAGGAAGAATAGCGTATCAAAATCTAGAAAACAAAGTTTATCTTAGCTCGAATGTTGCATTCTTAGATATGGATGGCAAGGTATGAAAAGGAAATAATATGCACAAAATAATTATATTAAAGAAATGAATTTCTCAATTTTTTTACGCTATCCTTTATGGGTACAAGACAAGTTACTAATAAATTTACATACCTTTGTCACCTCTAGCACCTAAATACTCACTGACACACAACTATTAGCAAAGTTTAAACTAATACAGAGCTCAAACGAGCCGTGGGGACTTACTTACGTGTATGAGAGATACTAAGTTAGTGTACAATTGTCGTGGGAGTGGTAGGTGACTAGTGAGGATTAATGGGGAAACTTGAGGAAAGGTGGAAGGGATCCTGTTGTTAATATATCCCTCGTGTGCATCTGCAATGATTTAGGAAATCCAAGGAAACAGATAAAAATTGGTGCAGAATATTTTATGTTAAAGGAAAAAAGGCAATACAATTAACTGAGAAATAATCCAGACTAAATTAGAAGTACATGTATGGGGGTTGGCTTAACAGTTTCTCCCTTAGCTGAGGGATTAAAAATTTTTCTCAAGACAAAAGTGTTCTCAAAAAACCACCACGAGAAAGCTGTACGAAAAGAAATAAATTAAGTACATAAGTTAGTAAGAACCATACAATAATAGTATTCTGAACGTCCTTGTGGCACGTGAGTGCGGTCCACATAATCGGTTTAGCTCACCTCTAGCGCTCGATACTAAATCATTTGTAAGTCCCCACCTGACACGCGTTATCGGACCACTCCGGACCTTAGCTCCGGCGCGTTATTGAGAGGCTTTGCTTTTTATATATTATATGTGTTATTACACATGTTTGGAGAAATAAATATTGTATTTATTATATTCATTTTATTACATTCGGCTGTGATATAGTTCATACTAGTAGTTGACAACGTAATCCCTTAACACATCCTTTGCATTTTATTCATTTATTGTAAGTACACGTAGATGGGAAATTTGTAACTTTTTGAAATGATAAATTAACTATTACTACTACATTCGATTTGTTTGATGGTTGATACTACGAGTATACGGGATTTTAATCTTTGTAACAGTTACACAAAAAAATCCGTATACAGACACGGGACTTAGATTGCTACCTTTTAGATTACTCTGCACCGATAATATCTGCACAGCTTCGGGCATAGTCGACTTTAACGAGACACGGATGCCTGTATTTATTCTTTTGAGAGTAACTTTAATTGTAACGATATTACGTTGATAACGGTGTAGGTTCATATTTGTATTCTAACCATAAAATAACTTAGTTATAAGAAATAATAATTATCTAACCGTTTGTTAATTCCAAATAAATAAATAAATATACACAATAGGAATACCTACATTAATAATAAATAAAGACCTTGGCAAAAGACCTCTTTGCTGCGCCTGGACATTATGAATGTTTTGTGAAGCGCTGTAAAACTGCCAAACTGAATAATAAGGTATTTAAAAGTGAACACAACATAGTGTAAGTAAAACCGATGTATCATCGTAAAGCATTCCCTTCAATAGACTACCGAGTTGTGTCAATGTTAACACTCAGTCATTTTTCATACCGTTGCCGATACCAAGTGAGGAAGAGTTGTGGATGCGGTAAATTAAAAGAGGTAATGTTCTCATAACATATTATGTTCTGATTTTCCTTTCCAGCTGGTGGAGGATGAAATCGTGTTATGATTACCTTCCATTGCCTTTTATTCCTGGAGTGTATTAATATTCTCCTTCATAGTCTCTGTGTGGTGACCGAGTAAGAATACGTCACCACCCAATCTCATCCCATGGGTGTCGTAAAAACCGACTAAGGGACTATCCGTGAAGAAGAAAAATTTGAAATGAAACCCTATACCAATTTGTCTGGCCAGCGTGGTATTAGTAGGCCAAGTATCCATTCGTCATGGAAGGCGGCCCGTCTCTGCAGTGGGACATTAATGGGCTGTTATGATGATGTTATGCGATACAAACTACACAGTCATATAGCCATGTCTTTATACAAAAAATAATAATAAACGTAGTAGTTAGACAATTTGATGTGTTTTACTGTGCATACACATTTGCATGTGTATGCACAGTGAAACACATCAAATTGTCTATTTGTCAATCTTTATTATTAAATAACTTTTCTTTCTTTCTTTCTTTCTTTCTTTCTTTCTTTCTTTCTTTCTTTCTTTCTAACATGATTTAAGTGCATTCAATATTGTAATATTACATCAATTAACTAGCCTATTGCAGTCCATTGCTAGACATAGGCCTCTCCCAACACGCGCCACAGAACTCGGTCCGCATCCAGTCCAACCCTGAGACCTTTATGAGGTCGTCGGTCCACCTAGCTGTAATATAACATAGTAAAGGTATATCCAAAAGATAACGATTAATGTACTTATTAACTTTGCATGCTTGCCTTTAACCTTTTGTCTGATTTAGTCTTCGTCAATTACGTTTCTACAGTACCTAAGTAATTACAAGTTCCTTCTACAAATGGTTGAAAAAACTACCCTATATTATTATTCCCACATCCTGGTGTCAAGCTCCGTCACGTCGAGGCAACGTCAGGAGACGTCACATGACAGGTGACGTGTTTACACGTTTTTTATAGGACGTCGGTTTTAAACGCCTCCCTTAATGTACGCCGTGAAAAATGACCTCTCTCATATCTTTGCGAACGTTTTTTTTACTTAGAAAAGATGATCTTTAGATGTCAGAGAATTGGGTTTTTAATTTAAACATTTTTGTATTTGTGATATGGAACTCTAAAATACTTTTAAAACCGTGTTAAACTGAGTAAACTGTCTTTAAATTATGTAAAATTGTTGGCAAATTATTAGTTGTTTATTCTTGACTTCCTTATTAAAATATAGAAATTAAATATACTTATGTCTGCTTTTATCCGGCTCTGTCCGCGATTGGATTAACATCACAGACGAGTTATATAGAGTTTGTGTCAAGTTTTCCTACTCTTGAAATGTCAATGTGGAATTTGAGTGTCCCGTAGTCGACTTTTACGATACTGCCGAAACGTGAAGAGGTGTTTTTGATTATTTTAACAATGACTTTTTGCATGTTCTTTAATAAATACGGAAGTTAACTGCCTAATTCATGCTTCCTACTACTAAGATTTTAACCACGCTTAATCTAACGGAGTAAAAGCCGAATTCAACCATTTTAAACATGTCCCAAAAAGCTACAAATCTCTGCAACATACCCAAAACAGATTGACACTAAGCTTTATCAATCGACAAATCAATTAAACAGTCAATATACAATCAAACAACAGAACGGTCACGATTAATCATCAAACAAAAGAGAAATACTCCCGTCAACTAATGACAAATACGTTGAATTCAAACTCAAAAAGGGGTGTGAATGAGTTTTCACTCAGTTGAAAATGGGGTGGAGGTGAAAACAAGTGGAAAATAGCTGAAAAGCTCGCTCGAATTTATTACGAGAGGCTATGGTGACCGATGATTGATTCCTATACGTTCCGCTTGTGGGATTTTTGTTAGCCTTTTGCGGTTCAATTTAGCATTCGTATTGAATTTGATGAGTGTTAGGAAAGTTTACGTGTGTTTTAATTAGGCTATTTTTTAACCAGCGTTACTTGGATATCATGAGCCCTACACTTAACAACGCACTGGTACGAGAGGTCTGCTCTGCTTCAGTGGTAGAGAAAATCTTTGTTTACATATATTTTTAAGCAAGTTCTATTGGCTTTTACGACTTCTATTTAGCCAAAAAAATAGTTAAGGTCTTATTAATAGTCTTCCAAATCAGTCTTCATTGTAATTCTATTACATCAGTTAGTCAGTTATAATCTTGATAGGTACTTTTTATAGTCATTCAAAGTCGACGAAAAATCCTGACGAATTGTCCTAAATCGAGGTCCAAGTCTATATTGATGATGACAATAAACGTGTTGTGAGAGCAAAGGACTCAATTAGAAAAGTGCAAGCATCAGTTGACTGATTAATCACTGTACTGTTCGCTGTCGCCTGTGATTGTTGGCAGGCTGTAAGGCATAAAATGCTGCGATATCAGAAAGTAAAATAAGTTTTGGTAACGGGTTCGATATAGCAACTTAAGAGGGAAACTGGACATAATAACGCACAGGTAACATAAATGCTTCTGAAGAATCTATGACGAGTAGAAATATCCAAACACTTCAAATACAAACAATCCAGAAATATTTTTTAGAGTTCCTTGCAGTGTACCATTTAAATGCTGGTAAAAAGCTAGAGACCATATTTATTATAACGACGTTCTCTACCCCATCTAAAGTTAAACGATAAAGATTCATTTATTGTAGAACTGTCTCAGGTATGTCGTAAAATGCATAAAACGATTTGGCCAGCTTAGTACCTAAACCTATAAACTTAGATATCTTTTATGATTGGGACTATTGGCTGCAGCGAAGAAGAATATTTCAAGTCATTAGCTTAAAATTTAGTCTCGCTTTCCGCTTGCGTTTTATTTCGTGTCTCCAGAATGCTATTTGTGAGTGATTATGAAGAGCGGGTCGAGACATCTATTCACCTGTCCAGTCGGCTCAACGCTTTGGCACGATACTGTCGAACTTTATAGAGCTGTTAATTATCAAAACACTTTTTAAAGGTAGGATAAAAGCACTAGTAATGCTGACTAAAAACGATAACAACGCCTTACTCATAAAAACTCTCACGATATGGAATCCTTTCCCTTCAGTGTTCGTCAGACAAGTTATAGGACAAAAAGTTTTCTGATGGAGAAAATATGGATGCATGGATACCTTTAAAAATGCATTTCTAATATGTATAAGCCCTAATAAGTATTCCATAAAACCAAAGAGTTGTCCTGTACATTAATTTCTGTGGAAAGGTATTTCATTGGATTAATAATGCTTTTCGTGCCTGTTTATTGCTGCTCATCAGATATGGGACTATCTAATATCTATGGCTTATGTGAAAAAAACGAGAATTATAGAAATAAAAATTATAATAGTCATTGATGTTATTTTAAGCGTAACATCATCTCAATATAAATCTCAAAAGTAACCCAAACAAAAGCATTTATCGCGATAACTCCGGTTGGGGCGGGAGCGATTGAAAAACGAAAAGGAAGTGTCTGAAGGTTTTTAAAAAAGAAAAATGGTTGTGAATAGCTTTTAAAGGTGGTTCAAGACAAATGGTGTGCTGACGCTCTGAGCGATCGTTCCAAACCTACGTTTAAAAGAACAATTGCTATTTTGTTACATACGATGCATTCTTTTAATATTATAAAGAGAAATTGTTGGGAATGTATGTGTGTATATAAAGGTTGGATCTATTTTAATTGTTCGAAGTAAATCTTAGAGCATTAAAAATAGCTCGGATACTTAATGCTTTTTTTTTCAGAATAGTAAATATTAATTTTTCGATTTATGCCCTAATTTCATGTTGAACCTATTAAGTAGTTTTAATAATCGTTTTCTTTAGACCGGAAATATAACTTTTACTTACACGTAAGAATACTAAGTAAGAAAAAATAAATGTTACAAAATTAATAAAAATGAACGCTTATTTCTTAAAATTCATCTTCTTTTTTAAAAAGCGACACACGGTAATATAATATCATAAACATATTTTTATCATTATAATAGTTTCACCTAAAGTAAAGTTACCAAGTAATATTAGAGCGCAACGAAGAGTTAACCTGGATAAACTTCCAAGTAGGTACAGAAGATTTATAGTGGCATGAGGAATGCATCTTCACGGTAACTTTGTGAGTCGGCTCAGTGAGCTGTAATTGTTACCTGTGCTACATAGTTTAGATTTAGTGCTATCGAAAGTTATCGTTTGTTATTCTTGCAATTGTTGCTTCAACTATTTTAGGTTTTTAATGTCGTACTGCTCTTTTATTTTCCGTGTGGTGACGGAGTAAGAATACAATATGTCGCAACCCCATCTCATCCCATGGGTGTCGTAAAAACCGACTAGGGGACTATTCGTCAATATTATCTTTACGAAATAAAAAAGGAAGGAAAACATGAAATTAAACCCTATACCAATCCGTCTGGCCAGCGTGGTATTAGTAGGACAAGTATCCCTCCGTCACGGGAGGAGGCCCGTCCTTGCAGTGGGACATATGGGCTCTTATGATAAATGTCGTACTGCTCGTACACACACACAGTTTAGTTATTTCACACGGGCTTCGTGATGAATGACAACTATTAACATTAATAACATTATAATAGGTCTACTATTTTTAGGTTGATTGCTAGTGATTAAGGAAAATTAGGCCACGGTCTGGTACAATGTACCTACAATGCGGAGTGTCGTTGGGATTTTAACAAACAACATATTGTCGTAAGTACCTACATAAATATCAGATTTAGGACAATAATTTGTGTGATCACACAATTATCATGCGTGGAATATAAACTACGGCCATATTGTGTCCACATGACCTTGGATTGGCCGTTTGAGTGCAACCACCGTGCTAAATAAATTAGAAATACAGTCGTATTACTACTTCAAAAAGCAAGAAACAGATAATTACAAAAAAGTCTAAAAAAAATGTTCCTTGTTAATAGGTAAACTCGTTAACGGTAGGTAGATGTACGGGCCCCGTGTTCGGGTTTGTTAATTAAAACTCCGTCTACGTTGACGGTACACGGTACTAGAGGAAAAAACTCAAAAGAATTGTGTACACAGTAATTATTGACGTGTAGATTAATGTAGTCGGTAAAGGAAAGTTGTTTCGTATAGCTTACTATGTAACTCGGATTTCCTAACAGTCAATTAATGTCCTACTGCAAAAACAGGTAAGGTGGGACAATAGGCAGCTTTTATGGTACTTGGTATAGTTTTATAATTTTAAGATCTACTTTCTATTGATAGTACCTAAAAAACTTTGTCGGAATTTATGATGAAACTGAAAACAATCTTACAATATAAAATAGAAGGATATAAAGTATTAGGTATTGTTTTCCAAACACATGCATAGTGTAATACAATAATAGGTACATCAGTGGGTGTGGTAAGGGCAAAATGTTTACGCCAATAATAATCAAATGAAAAATATTACTTTTAAAATCACACAAACCAATATACTTACCTATTGATATATCGAAATATAAAAAAACGCAAATAAATTCTCTAATCCACCAATTAATTCGACCAAAATAAAACGTACAAATAATTCAACAGAATATCTACGGGCGGAACTCCTCAATTTTGCACAATTACCCTTCGTCTATTCGCCTTTTTATTACGACAGGAAAAGTAATAAAAGAGGATTAAGGATTCAATAACTCGATCTGATAAAACACGGAAAAAAGCACCTGCCACCAATTTACGAGAAACCCTTCAGTAGCTGATACCGATGGTATTGAAAGTTGATATCATTTCATGCTACGATGGCCACAATTAGGTTAGTTTACTCCTGCCTGCCTTTACGTGGATAGAACTTGGTAATGGAAAAAGTTATCGCTATTATATAAAGTAGGTACTTAGATGCAGGTGAATGATGTTTTAATACACTTGAGATCAAGCCTTTTGTCGCTAGGATTTTTAAAGACATGAAATTATTGGATGTAAGGACCTTTAGCTTTAAGGCAAACTTTTTTGTGGATCTTACAATTAATTGTCTTGCGTGGAAAACTAACCTGCGACTTTATGAACGCTCGATTTCGACTCGTTTCGATTCCCGCTAGTTGGTCAATAGTTTGCTGTGCCACCAAAACAGTCATGTTTATTAATAGCATTATTAAAAGCTAATAAGGTCTTGTGATAAATTATTAGTAAAAGCGTATATATTTTTATAAATTTCTATATTTCAAAACAAAAATAACAACAAATTTAATCTAAATTCAGTCGGCATCTAATAAACACTTCCCTAGAGAGGTAACTAATGCTTTCTTAAGAAACTGCAGTGTAAACAAAATGCACCACACGTATGCAGCGCACGAACACCTGAATTAGTACCGCTTTGTTTATTATAATTACACTTGGGGCCCACTGAATGTGACACGTGAATATTATGATAACGCTTTTAACATTACTGTTTCTTGGCAATGGCTTGAGTGTGAAAATATTTTATTTTGTCTTTTAGTAGTATAGGTGTGCAATTGCTCATTGCTACCTTAAATGGGGTAATTCTAATTTAGAAACAAATTATTATTTTTATTTAATATTTTATAATTTTTGTAAATAGATTACCTACATGAGTGCGAATTAACTGAAATTGAAGTAAAATTCTGATAGTTAATTTTTGTGCTTAATTACTTTAATCAATAAGTACTTTAGTCAATAATTAAATAGTAATGGTATTCTGTTATCACTCATTTTCGTTGCAGGTATCTGTTAGGTTTCTTTGTATCAGTTAATAAGAAAACATTTTAGTTAAATCACACTCATAAAAAGAATAACCAGCCCATTTATAGTCATCGACTAAACTGAAATAAACTTGGTAGCCGGGTTAAATAGTGAAACAAAACAATTTAATGTAATAGCAAATGTAATACTAAAAGAAAGAATAACTTTCATAAACAAAAAACCATTCGTTGTATCCTGCAATCATTCTTAACCGTTTAGCTCACCTGCAGCCATTGTTTGTGTGAGGATAAACGAAAAAAATATATAACAGCACAGTCCAATCAATCGGGGAAATAAGAAAAAAACGATTGGATTCACCTCACGTGCGGACAGCCGTACAAAAAATAATGTGTGTCCATTTTTATTGGCACGATGTGTATTCTGCGAGCGGTGACAAGTTTTGCTTTTGTTAGTTACAGTCATTATTTCTGTTTTAGTTTTTTGTAGGTGCGAATAGAATATAGCTGAAGATTATTTCTTTGTTTGAAAATTGTGGTAAAGTTATGTAGTTATTCGAGTTCGATCATTAGATCGAATTATTTTATGCTACGTTAACTAATGTTCGTAACTACATAACTTTACCGATTCGACTATTTTATGCTACGTTTTGTAAGGCCTTATAAATCAGTGCTGGTCTTTGGAATCTTTACAAAAATTTATTTTAAGTATATTATTTGAACGTGCACTACTTAAACCGGCCCTAAGCGACAGTACATAAAAACATACAACAAGGAGAGATTCACAAGGAGATTTACAACGTGAAATAATTTTAGTATTAGATATTAGTATTATAGCTCTTTACTTGATGGATTAAATGCCAGTTCTTCCATCAAAGATATTGAATGATAGCTAAATTTAACCAAGTCTCCATACTATAGAGATAGCAATGACAAAAGATATAACTTTCCTCGTTTTGTTAAAAATCGTACCTCAAACATTTCCAACAAAGATTGGCTAAACTTTTCTGAAATAGTTCCTAGACTTCACCAGAACTAACAAACCTTGAAATATAACTCCAATTCACCAATTACTTAGCCAAAAACTATTTAGGCACTAAGTAAACTTTGAGAACTAACCCGAATTGGCAAGCGCGCCCAAAACTTTTACACCGACTATGAACGAAAACGTAAAAGTTTGCGTTATAAGTTTGAGTTTTGAATCGATTTCGATTTGGGTTTACGTCCAACTTAGGTGTTTTGTTATGGACTCTGACAGAAGTATCAATCAAAGATAGTGTTGTTGTTGGACAAGTTTATTCAGTTTGGTAACAAGTTATGACCAATATTTGAGTGATGTTATCAAATATATAGCGTTCAATAAGTTCTTGTATTTGAAGTCAAAGAACCTCTGAATGTAATATAGAAAGAAAACTTTAGTTTTATTTGGTAAAACAAATGGTGCTTTTGTAACTATTTAAAGATGGTATAGTTTCATACCGTGTGGTGACGGAGTAAGAATACAATATATCACCACCCCATCTCATCCCATGGGTGTCGTAAAAACCGACTAAGGGACTAACCGTAAATATTATCTTTACGAAGTAAAAAGAAGGAAAACTTGAAATTAAACCCTATACAAATCCGTCTGGCTAGCTTGGTATTAGTAGGCCAAGTATCCCTTGTCCTCGTCCCTGCAGTGGGACATTAACGGGCTGTTATGATGATATTTTAATAACTACGTAAGTGCTGGACATAAAACTTAGGTATTCGTAGCACCGTAGCTTTTAAGTGCTACGTCGTAGTATATCGACTGGAATATCGATCGGACTGGGTTATCGTCACTGCTAAAATACGCTCGCAGCTGGATATTGATCCTTCTTTTAATGTGATTCATCACTCGTGATCACTCCTTTACCCATTGGTCTCCAACATCTTAATAAGGTCGAAAGTCCAATGCGAGCGAGGTCTGCCTACTCTGAGTCCTCTTAAACGGGGTCGTTATTACAAAACTTTTATGCTCCATGCCATCCTTAACCCTATATTAGTCAATATTAAAAATAAAATATTCCTCACACTTTCACACAACGCCTTTTGGTCCCAAACTAAGCAGAGCTTGTACTATGGGTACTAGAAAACGTATAAACATACTTAAATACTTTTTTTGTAAATCGACGTCCCCGGGCAATAACCACGTAATCGCAAAAATCAAATTTTACAGGAAAAAATATTTAGTGATTTTTAACTATATCTCTTTAACAAAACATTATAATACCATGTTCAATGTATCAAATGAAAGCTAATTTTTTAAAGAATCAATTTGCAGTATTACAGTTACATTATATATTCAAAGGTTTATGTAATACATAAAAGTAACTGTTACATAAAATGTTTTTGAAACGTTTTAACAGTAATTGTATCTTACCGTTTAAAATAATAAAGATGAAGCCAGTAATATCAACTTACAAGATTATTGCGGTATTTTTTTCAAATTTAATAGTACAATAATGACTTTTTACTGTGTTCTCTAACCAACTTTTTCAATGAACATAGAAATGGTAACGTTCTATTACTGGCTTATTGCCGTGAAATCTAAAGCGTCTCTAAACAGTAAATATCTAGTACCGCAATAAACTTTTTGTATTTTAACTGTATGTTATGTATACTGATATATTTTGACAAGTCTTTTTTGAAACAAAACTACACATAAGCACAAAATTATGGCAGTTTTAAAAAAAAAAAACCAATACACATCAAACATAAAAATACAAACAGTCTTCTGTATTAGTTATAGTTAGTAAAATCAAATAAAAAATACAATATGGCATTAAAAATATGAAATTAAAATTGAATGTTGTCAATCTTCACTATCCGACGTTTCTTCAGTAAGTAAGTTGCTAATATTATCTTGAGAATACGTCAGATGATTTGTAAAAAATATAGTAGTGTCTTGGAATTCCTCCACTATTGCACAAGGAATGTAAATCTGTATGGAGTGCATTGCTAATTGGAAAAGGTTGATGATAAGCGGGTTCTAGCGCAATATCTTCAATCGGTGAGCCTGGTTTAGATTTTCGTCCCCGTAGTCTAATTAGAGTTATGTGTTAGGTGTCTAACTCCAAACATTCTTTATCAAAATCGTATTTAAAATAAATCTTACCTGGTTGTGTAGGCGGTACATGAAATCAGATCAACGAATAACATTTCCATATGAATTCCGACGCCAATAGATAGGAGTAACTAATTTTCTGATGTCTAAATCATCAGATTGCTCGATTTCTGTTATGGTGTACTATTCCTACAGTTGTGTACCTATTTTTATTCTCCCCGTAGCACACATAAGAGTAGTTCGATATTGTAATTAATTATTTTAACAACAAACAACTACCAATTTCTATACACCCTTTTTTGCCACATTCTAATGCCATACATAGCAGTAGTCTATACTATATTTACTCATAATATAAGTAAAAAGGGTACCCATATTATGGGTATCAAATAAAAGATCCCATCGAGAATAATTTGAAAAATATTCTAACATGTCGAAATAGTTTTTTTATACTCTTCTGCAATATGGGTATATCAAATGAAACGGTTTGCCGAGAATTTTGAGATGTCAGAAGATATTTACACCTGTTAATTATCTAGGATGCGATCCAAAAGTTAAGTTAACTCGACACCCTACTGACAAAATCACGGTCGTCAATTTGCGTTAGATTAATAATACCTACTCTCCGACAACTTAAGGACGACAAGCTTTTATTACTGAAGGCCGGCGCAGAACTCGTTCTAGGCTCATTAGAATTACAGACCCATGACTCTTTCTTCTGCCTAACGTCACAAATCGTACCTGAAAGTTATCACGAAAGGTCTCTAACGCAGACTGGATGACTTCCAGCCTTCCGAACAAGCCGGGTTGGTAAAAAAAACTATACTATATAATATACCACAAGCATACGCTGCGGCAGGTTATACAAAATATTATACCTCTGTCGTGGTTTATAAAGACTTCCTGAGGATGTTGCAGATAGCTAACACGACAAGGAACTCGCGAAACACGTCCTCTACGTGAATCTGAGTGAAAATTGAACAGGACTCATCTGTAAACACCATTACCGAACACCAGAACAGCTTATCTTTCCAGAGCAAATGTTTACGAGCCCACTATAGTCGTCTCTTTTGCAATAAATACTCCGCTCAGTAGCCGCAGGCAGGAGCATGCCTAGCCTACTACTCTTAACATTTCCTCTCTGATTAAATAGCGCCGCTGCTTAATGCACACAATAACATTTTATCATATCAGCCAAACCTTACGGATCAGAGACGTGGTCGCTAACTAAGGGCCTTCTCGGAAGGCTCATGGTCACTCAAAGGGCAATTGAGAGAACAATTGTTAGTTTACCTGCGTGATTTCATCAGAAATGAGGAGATTCGCAAAAGAATCAAAGTGACCGACATAGCGCTCAAAATTGCCCGGCCACAGCTGTTGGAGCAGAAAGGTTCTGGCGTGGCGACCGCGTACTGAAAGCGCAGGATGGGGAGACCACTCACACGGTAGACCGGCGACCTAATTAGGACGGCGGGAAACCGATGGATGAGGGAGGCACAGCACCGCACAAGGTGGCAATAAGTGGAGGAGGCCTATGTCCAGCAGTGGACAATAACATTTAATCGAAATTAATCCTTAAATTGTTTTATAACAATTAAGTTTAATAAATTAAATTTGACACGAAAAAAACAGTCCACTTGGGTCAATATACCGCGTAAATCTTTTGTATATAGTTTTTTTTTTAAATTCAAATTTAGAATCGTTAATAAAGTTTAACATAATAAGATTTTTCATCAAAATAATTTTCAAATCGCCTACGTAATGTGCGATACGGGTCAAAAAGTGTTTGTGATGAGCCAGTACAAACGTTTAATCGTGTATTTCAATTCGTATAAATACTGCTACCAACCATCACCGAAAACATCTGCCTCATATTTCACGGCAATAAACTTGTAATCGCGATAACCAAAACTTTACAAGAATTATTTTCCAGTATTACTATAATACCAAATAACAGTTATAAAATTTATAAAGTTATATTGTATTAATTGATTTTTGCCGTATAAAAATGCGATGAAAGTTCCATGCAATAAAACTGTCATTGATCATATTTTCGTAATTAACCGCAGAAAAAATCTATAAAAAATTACATACATGAGTTCTAATCCACAGATGCTAAATATCAAATAAAAAAAAATTCCAATAATATACTATTACTGGGTTATTGCCCGGGGACGTCGAAATACATACGTATTATACATAGAAAACACCCAGACCAATGCAAACAATCATGTTCATGCACATAAAGATTTGCATTAAGCGGGAATCGAACCCGAGACCTCTGCGTAGCAGTCATGTTAAATAACCACTACGCTACAGAGGTCGTCAAAGGTAATTAAGAGGTAGTCAATGGTCATCCATTGGGTGAATTTCCTTATAATAGGTCTTTACCTATGAAATTGCCATTTTTTTTCGCCGCAGTCTTTAGCCTATATTTTCTTTAAAAACATAGATTATTTGTATTATTTTAGTAATTTGGTAAATACAGGACATTACCAACAACTACCAAAAGATAATTAAGAAAAATAAATCTAATTTGTATTAGAAATAAGCCTGTAAATATGGGTCCAATTTAAACCAGCGTATTTTAACATTTAAACAAATGTAACTTTTTCCCTTATTTTTTTTTTTCTTATGATTAACATGCTAAAAGTTAGCTTAGATGTGCGTTACTTATACTATTAGGTTTAATAATTATTGAACAAACTAATCCTGCATTCTGCAAATCATAACATACAGTCATCGATAACTAAAAACAAAATAGCTTTCGACTATATAGGTGTATAAATATCGATAGATATAAGTACTCCTCTCACGTCCTCACACCAGAAGGTAGACGGGTCCAATATAAATGTATAGAGGGATTTGTGAGGGAATATACTTCCGATTGTCCACACGCACTCACAATTAGATATTATATATTACAAATGTGATGGTGAAGGAAAGTTATAATTTTGTCCTGTTAGTCCTACTCGAGGAGTGCAATGTTTTGTGTGGCTGATCGGCTTGACTTATTTTAAAGTAGATTTGCCATTTATCATTATAAAGTTTTTTTTATAAATCAAATTTTATTTTTTTAATCAAAGTAGGTCCTGTAATAAAAACCCTTTAGAAAAAAATATTTTAACGGACATACAGAATATCCAGGCCTAGGAAAAAAGAAGGATGCAGGATGACTTTATATTTTCCTCGTTTTTATTGTTTTAATTTTGATTAACGTTGCTCTCCAACGAAGATGTAAGAAAAGTCTCAAATATAACAAATTAGTACTTTGAGATCAGTACAATATATCTTTAAAGTCTTGTCTCCTAAAACAATATCTCTCCCAGCGTCAAGAGATTAACTTTTAACGTGTTTTTATTTTAGTTCATTACACGGGACAAATCCGCTCAGCCCCTGGGATTGGACAGGTGAAACTGTGTCCAATTTAAGGGATTACAACTTAATCCCTACTGGACTTTGTTTGTATATAAAACAGAGGGATGACCTTTTCATGTTATATTTATTAAGTTTATGTACCGTTTTTTGAAGTAATGGTTGGCTATTTGCTTGTGTATGGAGTCAGGAGTCATCATACATTATAACAGTGGATTAATATCCCACTGCAGATACGAGACTTTAAAGTAATTATTTCTTTATTTTATTTTATTTTACTGTGCAGGCATACATTACAAGCACACAATTCTGTCTCATGCAATGGACGCCAGTAACCTTCGAAGGGGCAGGCCACGAAAGCGCAGGAAAACCTGATTTTGTTTTTGTCACCTGATGGTAAGTGATCTCCGCCGCCCATGAACACCCGCAACACCAGAAGAATCACAGATGCATTGCCGACCTTTTAAAAGGGAGTACGCTTGCTGAATGGCTTAAACAGTAAATAGTATCAAGTTGCAACGTAGAAGACTGTTAGATGGAATTCTTTAGCAGTGGGATAGTAAAGAAGTTTCACATTATAATATAATGTAATGGAATTTTAGTCATAGGTCTATAAACAAACATCTAAGGTGCTTTATGAAACTAAGCTTATGATAAATCCTCGAAGATATCAATCCGTTTCACTGTCAAATTCAAAGAGCTATTCTTCAATATCCCAACATATTATTCGTTTAATACCACTCTTATTTCAATAGTGTAAAGGTTGAATTTAGTTTAAATGATTAGTATTAACAATGTCAATACAATCGTCTATGAATGAAGGTGAATCAATCAATGTCGTGCACCTCGATCCCTCACTCTGAATCCCTAATAATCCCCGCACCTATGCGCTATCGTTACGTATGATTAAATTTATGATCAATAGCTCTCTTTTTGTGCGATGAGTGGGCAAACTTTTTTATATTACGGTTTTAAAGATATTTGCTCTCAAAGATCTGTATTGTGAGTTATTAGTTTTTCAAAATTAAACAATAGAACATACACAACTGTTAGTTTTTTTATTTTATAACTAGCTTTTGCCCGCGGCTTCTCTCGCGTTAAATTCGGAGTAGCACTGTTTCCCTTTCCTGGAAAAAAAAGAAAAAAAAAGTAGTCTATGTTACTCTCCATCCCTTCAACTATCTCCACTTAAAAATCACGTCAATTCGTCGCTCCGTTTTGCCGTGAAAAAAGACAAACAGACACACTAAATAGACACACTTTCCCATTTATAATATTAGTATGGATACAACTCCCGCACTAGAGATCGTTCAATGTCGTGGGAACTTTACAAACATATTCTATTTAACGCACATACAATGAACATCCAGACTTAGGACAATAGCTTGTGAATCACACAAACAAATTGTTCGCTGCGTGGTCGAGTCCCGCACAGGACCTCGCGACCCGCGCAAACAGGCAGCTACTGCAACTGCCGCGCTGCCAATTCAAGTATCTGAATAATCATAACAGCCCATTAATGTCCCACTGCAGTGACGGGTCTCCTCCAGTGACGGAGGGATACTTGGCCTACTAACGTATTGGTATAAGGTTTCAAGTTTTCCTTCTTTTTATTACGTAAAGATAATATTCACTGATAGTCCTTTAGTCGGCTTTAACGACACCCATGGGATGAGATTGGGTAGTGACACACTGTATTCTTACTCCGTCACCACACGGAGATCTGAATAATAATTTAACTTTATTTTGCCAAAAATTTACCTGTGTATATCAGGTGTTTTTCACAATGTTGATTTTTTCTTACAAAAGGAAAGTGGAAGGATTACTCCTACAAAAGAGGAGTGTTATTCTCAGTTAACCATTGGATTACACCATTTGACATACACTTAATTTACCGAACAACAAATTTGTACCAACTAAAGATTCTATACTTAATTTTTCATTGTAAGTTAAAACATCAGGAGGGGAATTGAACTCCCCTACCGAAGTTCTTTGCTTGAATAATTCATTAATGCAGATGGCAATCGGGTCAGGTACTTGCACTTGGCGTGCAGTTACTTTCTTCAGATGGATGTTAGGAAAATTGGTCTGGATGTAAATGATTCTCGAATACGAATCTACGACATTGTAATTTGGTTGAGTCGGTTTAGTTTGAATCGAGAAATCAAACTTGCCACTTTGTTTTATGAACTTACAAATCATTGAATGTCGTGTTTAATTTACTGCTTGTGATTAAATGATAAAGTTAATAAAGGAATAAATTTTGTTTTTAAATTCATGTTGTGCTTGTGATTTTTAAAAATATAAAAAATGCAACAGAGCCACATCTATAATTTATTCCAAATACGTAGGTAGGTATCTCTATTTGGAAAAAACATCCAGAAAAAAAGTTAAAAGAACCTTGCATGAATAATAATTTCATAAGAAATCATCAGTTCATAAGAACAACATACAAAAAATTCAACGTTATATCTTAAGGCAGATTAGGTTTGTAACAATGAATATATCCCATATTAGTAGATAACTTTCTCCCAATTCTAATCTTAACATACTTAAATGGCTAATAGGTTTCCTCTTCAAGTGAGATCATTCTATCCCAATTCAAGTGAGATCACCGAAAAGTATTGTAATGGAATTGATTCCTCTCACCGCGGTACTTGAGGCACGGCTGGACGTCTCAGCCCAATATAAATGTAAATGTACTCAAGGTACGCTGGCCAACTTACTTAACTTATGTTGCAGAAAGGATAGTACTGGTTATTCTGCCTACGTACTGTGAAACTTCGTGAGGGATTTGCATGAAAATGAGGCACAGGAACTATAAGCAAATTTTTCTTATTATAACCTTATTAAATTTTAAGCTTTAACACCATGGTACCATCATTATCATCATAACAGCCCATTAATGTCCCACTGCAGGGACGGGCCTCCTCCCGTGACAGAGGGAAACTTGGCCTACTAATGCCATGCTGGCTAGACGGATTAGTAAAGGGTTTAATTTATACACCATGGTACCATACCTGATATTAAATAAAGGTACATGTAAGTAGTAGAAATACACAGTATCACCAACCTATGAGTGTCGTAGAAGTTGAACAAGGATTATCTTTCGCAGATTAATATAAAATCTATCTATGAAAGTAAAAATAAAACCGGTCAAGTGCGAGTCTGACTCGTGCACCGAGGGTTCCGTACAAACGAGACCTATTTCTTTTCCCGCCAAATTACGATGATGTTAGGACTCAGCTGTAAAAAGTATCAAAACTATCATTTTCAGGAACTAAAATGACAGTTTTGACACTTAATTAGTTGATTTTTACCGTTACTTGATCAGTCATTCGGAAACCGGGAGTTAATAACTTAAGTTATAGAACTAAACATGCATAATTATGAATACTATAGGTATATTTTTTTTCAACTATAAATCACATCTGAACGCACGTCCACTTTACTACTCTGTGCACAGATCGAGGACGTGCGTTCCGAATCACAAGAGGCTCTCATGCATAAAGAAACCTCCCGCAATGGCGCATCAGCCACCTGCACGTCAAACGACTGAATATTTCATTGACGTTAGTTCCAGAAAGTTAACTCAAACATTTTTTAATTTAATTTTGGTTATGATTGGCTATTATTTTTGCGGTATTTTTTTTTAATGCAGAGGTTGCATACGAGTACCCCGTGCTAAGTAGCATGTACTCATTGCTGTGGTAGGCATTTCCAGCAAGAGAATAAATCAAGTCGAGTTTAAGTTATACCTTCCCCGTACAAGCAAATTAGTAGGTATAGGTTTCGACGTATCAGTTTCTTGCAATGATAAAGAACTGTTTGTATTTTCATTAACCATCTCTTTCAAACTTGAAATTAAGTAGGCCAAGTATCCCTCCGTCATGGGAGGAGGCCAATCCCTGCAGTGGGACATTAATGGGCTGTTATGATAATGATCTCTTTCAACACCCTCTGGGTGAGAAAACTTGGTGACAAATTTTCAGTCCATCACCACACGAGCCACTTTATACCAAATCCCTCAATAATTCATTATTCCTTCGAATTTTAAAAAGCTTATAAATAAAATGCCTTCAGAAACAACATCGTCCACCTGACGCTGCAAAGTTGTACCAATTATTATGAATACTTTATTCATATTGGCCAAGTTTAGTTCGTTTCCATGATTTTTATACACAGAACTTTGTTAGACATTACCTATGCATTGTCTCCGGCGACCTTATACTTATTTAATTTAAGCAGCGGCATCTGTTTATAAAAGTTTGAGATTTTCTTGTTTGCCGAGTTCAATTTTTAATGGAAAAGTATGAAGTGGAGATTTTTTACCTGAACTTTTGAGGAGTTTTTATTTAATGTGTTTGAGTTGAGAATGTATTGTTTTCAGTTTTGTGTATGAGACGATCAATCTATGCCTAGTAATTAAATTACGTAGTTATTTAGTTACGAGTGCCGTAAAAGATTCTAAGTTAAACAAATATTAGTTTTCCGTAAATTTAATTTTTGTATAGTTCTGTCTTCTGTTTATATAAAAGAAAAAAGTATCCTCAAATTGTTACCCTGAGAAATTAACATCTTACAACAAAAATAAAACATTGTTGTATCCAATTATTTATCGCGTGTTTAGTACAAATCAGATATTTTATTTTACTGATGTTAAGTTAGTACTTAATTATAACATACCATTAAAATAAAATTACACCTCGAGATACAAAGTTACAGTTATGAAAGCGTGTGGTACCAAGTTTGAAAACAAATGTAATAACAAGAGGTTCCCTTAGTTCCTGAGGTGTCTGCCCTTCGGCCATCAAAAAGATGACGAGCGCCCTCATTGTGAAATGAATCTTTTAATATCGCTCGCTCGCTCAGAACGCTCAAATATTGGTAGCACACGTAACAAAAGGTTGCGCTTTATTGAAATCCGCAGTTCGAACGTTCCAAGCTCATACCTAATAACGTGATCGGGTAATAGTATGGATAAGGCTTTTATTGTATATTTGGTATTGCCCGTGGTTTTGTCTGGGAGGGCGGTCTAATTTTTGTTTATAATTTGTAATATGGGAGACGGGCCTGATAGGTAAATTTGGAAACTTGATCTACTAATTCCACGTTGTCTAAACGGGTTGGAATAAGGTTTGTTTCCAGTTCTCCATCATTAGAAAAATAACTCTTTTGCTTATACAATATTAGTAATATTGTACCTCTCAAGAAATCATTATTTATTCGGATTTTGGCTCAGTTTACAGATATAACTTAGGTACAGCTTTATAAGAAGTACCTACACATAACATGAATCTCAAGTGAAATATTAAAATAAAATAGAAACTTCTTATTTTTACTGTATCAATATTTTTCGTTAACAACGAGTAAGTAATACCTATACCTACGAGTAATACGATAAACAATTTTGTCAAAATTCCTCTTCCATACTAAATGAGCATCTGACTTAGAATGTAAAAAAGTGAGCCGATATCAGGAAATGAAACAAAGGTACAGGCTTGAGTGTGTTGCTCATCGAGTCTCATTGTCGAATAAACTGATGGAACACTTTGACACAATGCAATGCAGCCAACATACAATCAATGATCTTCCTTGTTTAGAGAGCACAAAGTATTTAAGTATGTTTATCCGTTGTCTAGTACCCATAGTACAAGCTTTGCTTAGTTTGGAACTAGATGGCGATGTGTGAATGTGTGAGGATTTTTTATCACACAGAATATTGCAATTTAGAGGTGTACGGGAACATACACTTATACATAAGCCAGCGCTTTGTTCACGTGGTGGTAGGCAGAAGCTATTGAAGGCCCAGTAATATTAGTATTTTGTGGATAGTAAATATTAATAAATAAAAAATATATCTTGATTAAATAATACTCGTAGGTTGTCATCAAAAACAATAAAACTTAACCAATTTGGATCTAGGGAAGTAACTTGCAATGTACCCTTTCAGATAAAAAATATTTTTAAAAACATATTTTTGAGACAAGCATTAAAAAATACAACTAAATTCCACCCCTGAGTATCTTAAAAGAGTCGGTTAAAAAGATACCTAGCAGATATAAGAATATTTTTGCACAGAAGGATAAACGAAAGAGAAAGTATAGTTAAATACCCGTGAAAATAGGTACCGGTGTGCATCTGTCATTGTCAACAACAAAACCACATTAGATGAGGGGAGAAGCGAATTAGATGGAATTTAAAATATTGTTTTTACAATGTGCTTTCTTACTGATTAGGTTTCCCTAAACATTTCCAATCAAGATTATTTTTAATTAAATGAAAAAAGTGGTTTTGCATTTTTTTAAATTTTATTCTAATGTTAGGTATGTCTTTTATTTATTTATTTGGTTTACAAACACTTTAACATTACATTGAACTTGAGTACACATCTTAACTTAAATCAGTCTTTTAGTAAATATATAAAAGAGAGAATAATAAAAAGTGTGTGAACCTGGGCGGAGTGATAAGTCTGGTAAAAAAATAAAGCCTTGTGCTTTTAACCCATCAAAACTAATACTTGATATCTATATATATTTGCAAACCAAAGGCCACTAAGCAATGCATCTATTACAATTCTAAATTCTATACATAAAACATAAATAATCACTATTTCTAAACATAAAATTGAGCTAAACACTACAACAGGAAGTGCTTCCATGTTTATGTGTTGCTCCACACTTTGCCCGGATATTATTGCTACCACCACATTTGCATTTTGCACATTAACTGTGTTTTATTGCTAATATGTTTAATTTTGAAAGGGGAACTAGCAAAGTGGCTGAAGTGTTGCAGCACTTTCTGTAGTATCTACGTCTTCATGTTTCTTATGTGAAAATAAAATGAGTATTTACTACAAAAGATTAAGTAGAAAATATAATTTGAGGCCAATTTTTTTTTTAAATAAGGAAATTAATTTTTATAGAAGTTATTTAATGAATAAAAATAAAATAAAAATATTAAAATTATTATTATTTAAATTATTATAAGTTATTATTTAGTCATTAAAAGTTTAGCAGGCACTGTAATTTTCATTTTCTGGTACCTACGTATTATAATATGTATTTATGACGCCAGGCCCCAGGAGGTTAAAGCAACTGCTGCTTGTGGAAAAGTCGTGTACGCGGCTGCCAAAGAATTTTTTGTGCCATCCACAAATTATTGTCCTGAGTCTGGATGCAATTTGTGTCCGTTACATAGATGTATATACTTTGTATGGACAAAATAATATACTTACTAAAAAAAATACACAATGAGTAACGTAACATACTCAAAATTGATTAGGTACAACAAGTTAAATAAAAGCTTTTCATCATCATCATAACAGTTCACTAATGTCCTACTGCAGAGACGGGCCTCCTCCCGTGACGGAGGGATACTTGGCCTACTAATAAATACCTCGCTGGCCAAATGGATTGGTATAGGGTTTAATTTCAAGTTTTCCTTCTGTTTATTATATGTAAAGATAATATTCACGGAAATAAAAGCTTTTAAAAATGGCTTATTTAGTACCAAAATGCCTAAAAACTTCCACCGTTTACCAGAATCTACCCATTGCAGTACATCCAATACACACAAATCATTCATTCAGCTCTCAAATAAGGCTTCACAAACGAATGAATCACTCCATTCTGGGCTAACAAGCGCATTATAGTCCGTTTACAGAGCAACCATTACTCTTCTACCCGTATTAATGACAACCATCTTGACTGACTTACCTTACTACATACCTTTTGTGGAGCGAGTTATAAGTTAACAGCGATTTTTGTGAGGAATTAATTAATTAAGATGCTGTGTCTTACTAAATGTATTTTTAAATAATAGTTATATCTTGTTTAAGTAATTTAACAGTTTCATACCATGTACAGTCAGCCCCAAAAGTCGCTGAACACATTTTAAATTCCAAAATTGCTGAACACTAAAAGTGCCATAAGTCAGTGTCGCGGGTATTTCAGAAGTATCGATGTTGCCAACTCGTGCAGTATACGGGAGCCGCGCATGACTGAACGGCAACGTCGCCCGCTGCGTCGCTCATCTGCGGTCGAGTTTCAGTGTAGTTGTAGTGAGTGATTTTGACAGTAGACAAAAGTCAAGCCAATTTCAAACCGGAATACTACATTAACAATTTCATCAAAACAGTTGTCAACACGATAGCTTTGCTTGTATAGAGCTTAGGTGAAAAGAAAACAGCTCTGGTTCCATCCTGAGGAACGGATCACTTTTTGTGTTTTTTTATTTTTTCTTATTTTGTTTTCTACTATTATTATTCAATACAAGCTGTAACCCGCGACTTCGTTTACGAAAAAAATGTATATTCGACAATTAAATTAAATAATTTAATTAATTCATTAATTAAATGGCTTTATCACCTCTAGACTTAATTTTAGTTGCATGTCATAAAACTATTAAGTTCAATGTCGCACAACAGGGAGCGCTTCTTCTTACATAACATTTCAACTCATATCATCGAATCTCCGAAAATGTTTCTCATACAATTTAAAGTCATAATGATCATTCTTCATTAAATTTAAAAATTAAATAAAAATACTATTTAATTTTCAATTAAAAATTAAAAATAATATTTTAACTTTATTAAAATACCTGTGAATTTAAGTTACTTGTTTTTTTTGAGATAAAATACAATAAATAAAAAATAAAAAACCAAAAAAAATACTTGGCACAACCCGGTTTCGAACGCACGTCTACTTCATCAAAGTCGAGTGTTCTATACCCTAGGCTATCGAATCTCAGTAAATTGTCTTGAAATTATGTATCTATTCCAACGAGTAAACATAATAGACACTAGTGTTCAGCTACTTTTGGAACACTAGTGTTCAGCTACTTTTGAAATACCCGCGACACTGACTTATGGCACTTTTAGTGTTCAGCAGTTTTGGAATTTAAAATGTGTTCAGCGACTTTTGGGGCTGACTGTACCATACACCATCTTTGATTAAAATCTCTTAAAATGAATTTCTTCTCACAGCCATAAATTTATTTAATTAAACATGGAACAGAGTAAATCCTTTTAGAAAAATTAACTACTTAATTGTATTTTTGAATAAACGAAAATCTAAATCATCTCTTTAATTTTTCTTATCTGTAGATTTAATTAGTACAATAATACGTTAAAATTAGATACAGCATGTCTTACTTACTAAACTCTATCACTAGAAGTTGTTTATGTTATGACAAACTCGTGTTTCTTTTTAAGAAGGTTTGAGTTTTTTTTTAAATTGTTATTCCTATTTAATTTTAGCTTCATTCAATCCTTCAACTGATTATTGCACAAGTAACGATGGCAGTAGACACAACAGTAAAGTGAAGTGAAATATATCAATAACATTACAAAAATATTTTAAACTCTTTAACCAAGGGTTTCTTAACTTCAGCCCAAAATTTCGCCAAAATCTTATCACTTACAATAAAAGGAACCAGACTTAGTGGCCAATGTAAAATCAACCTTATGTCAATAGGATAAATATCACTGTCTCTTAACAAACTAAAGGGTTTTCCAGGCAGGTTGTTGCAGGGTCCCACTCAATTCGTTACAATTTTTCTTTGTCACAAAGGGACGGATTTGGATGAAATTAATATTGTGGGTGCATTACGGCGTGGTCGAGTCTGTTTTTATTGTATTTATACATTGTTTGTATGCCTGTTTAAGAAAGGTAACTTCGGGATATTCAGTTTTTTTTTGGTTTTGATTCTGCCTACCAGTTTATTTTCTTTGTATTTTTGGCCAATCGTTTAAGTTTTTATTGATATTTGTGAAATTTATTAAATTCAGTATTTCCGTGTAATGAGGTCTTATGAGAACCAACAATTATAATTGATTGAGAATTGATGAATACTTGTTGTTCGAAGGGTAATTATTATTAATCAATAAATGCTGTCAAACTTATTGTACTGGACTGACTTCATTATGCTGTTCATAAAAAAAACCTAGTGTCATTTACCGCATACCCTTGCATTCATTGAAATAGGCATGTATTTTACAGTCAATTAAAAGAGGAAACTCAAAAGAAAAATATTTTTTACTAAAATTGTAACTTCTTTTTATGGAAATAAACAGGTAACATCATCATCATAACAGCCCATTAATGTCCTACTGCAGGGACGGGCCTCCTCTATTGACGGAGGGATACTTGGCCAGGTAACAGTAAATGCAATAAAACTGAAAAGCATATTTTTAACACATTAAAACACCGTAATTAAATATGTTCGTAAGTAATTTTCCGGTTCAATAACATCCCTGTGTATTCAAAACGGTTTATAGTGTGTCCGGATTATCCGGGAGAGTAATACTTGGGTTGGTTCGTGGACGGATACAAATGTCTACGGATATTGGTTAGTAGGTCTTATGGAAGGTATATAAAACGAACGCCTACCTGTAGGAACTTTACAGAGGTTATTGTTAAACTAGTGCTTATGTTTACGATACTATTACATATTCTCCGTGTGATGACGGAGTAAGAATACAATATGTCACCACCCCATCTCATCCCATGGGTGTGTCGTAAAAACCGACTAAGGGAATAACCGTAACTACTATCTTTACGAAATAAAAATAAGGAAAACTTGAAATTAAACCCTATACCAATCCGTCTGGCCAGCGTGGTATTAGTAGGCCAAGTAACCCTCCGTCACGGGAGGAGGCCCGTCCCTGCAGTGGGACATTAATGGGCTGTTCTGTTATTGCAGTTGTACCTAGTTCTTTAATCAAGGATCTTAATCTTTGTGTATGCTTCATGATTGCTAACGTTACTCTTATATTTACATTGACTCTAGAATCTTGTTATTAGTTTAAATGAATTCACAAGTATTTGAAGATGTATTGTGTTAAAATGTATATTAATATATTAAGTTATAAATATAAATAGATAGAACAAACGTTTTTTATAATAATTTAATGATAGGTAGGATTAGTTAGGCTAAAGTGTATTCACGGAGACGAGTTAGTAGAGCGCTATCTCACTCACACAATTTTTTAATTGCGATTGGTCAGTGATAAACGCTAAGGCGGTGTACACAGTACGAGTACTTTTTAGTCTACTCATACTTCCCGTGCTGTGCAGACGTGCTCATACTTGTGACTGTATGCTCGACTTGTGAAACCGGCTGGTGTATTGGATTTTATAATTTATTAATGAACTAACGACTGGCTTGAAAACACCTTCAGGTGTGCATTTTTTTTTAATAAATGGTCCATGGTAATTTTTAAGCATCGCAGGTGTGCTAATGACCCGTTTATTGTTCTTTTGTCATAAATGAGCATTACCATAGTAAAATACTATTTCCCAATTTTGGTATATTAAACTGGTGCGCTACATCCATTGTTATTATTATCATTAAGTTATTGTTATATTCTCATTGTTGAAACACGTGTTTTATAACATTTTTATATTCTCGTTGAGAGTGAGGATGAGGGTGGAGGATGGAAGGTGGTCTAAATATGTTTGAGTCGAAGAAACAAGGCGATTATCACAAGGAGATGAATGCCGAAGAATTTGAAAATTGGTTTAGAGAAGTTTAAAATAAGCTAGATGGTAATTCTGTGATAGTCATGGATAACGCTTCTTATCACTCTAGAAAAATAGAGGGAATCCCAACGGCCCAATTTAAAAAAACAGGATACTTGTAATTGGTTACGAGAAAAAAATATTAGCTATAACGCTGAAATGTTAAAACGTGAATTATTAAACATCGTTAAAAATCATAGACCGACCATACGACGCTTGCATTATAGACGAAATGTCAAAATCACAAACCAAAACTGTATTGAGACTGCCGCGCCGTATCATTGCGAATTAAATCCTCGAATTTATTTCTTTCCTTCATATCCATCAGATACCCATAAAAAAATCTATTAAATTAATGTCTCTCAATTTATACGACAGACGAAGCCGCAGTAATAAACTAAGCGAACTTTTAAGAAGCGCAGTGTGAACGCACATTTACATTTCTAAGGATTTGTTAACGCCCACCGACCCTAGAAAAGTATTTTTTGTCCTTGTCATTTGTATGATAATGTGCGATAAAGAAGGCGCTATACTAACTCGTCTCCGTGAATACACTATAGTATGAATATGTTGTGTTCTCTTTTAATTGAGGGAGCACAAGATTTATAAAGCACTGAACTTAGCAACATAAAATAAACGTTACACGTACTATTTATTTGAAACACATACTTATCAACGTACAAATAATCTCCGACAAATGTCAATGGGACTCCACGCTATAATACATCATGAAGACAGATAGGGGCGAGCAGATCCCGTAATCCCGGCTCACCTGCGGGATTAAGGTGATCCCGGGCCGCGGGACAGTCCCGTGATCCCGCGTCCTGCAACGATTATCTATGTCTTGATTTGACATTGCATTATTACTTATTCGTTGTATTTGGAACTTATTACTACATGCTAATATATTTTTAGCCTGTAGGCATTCTTCTGTAAAGAAGAGAAATTTGGCCAATTATTAATGAGCTAGCCAGACGAAATAGTCTAGGTTTGTTTATAATTTCAGTATAAAAGAATGTTATTTTAAAATTTCCTATCCCCAGTGCAAAAGGAAGTGGTTTTCATGTCATCGTCATATCTTTCCTTAATGTCCCACAGCGGGGACGGGCCTCCTGCAAACGGGTAACTTGCCAGATTTTTATTCACTTAAAACCTTGAACCTACACAGCTTATACTTGCTGTAAAAAAATTAAATGGTTGCTATGAAAGTGAATATAGTTTATACATAATTTCTTCTTTCTTTCCGTTTCCTTTAAAAAAGCAACTTAAAAAGAATTAAAGTAATAACCTTTCCAAACTGTATCAGAAGCGTTAAACAAGTTTTCCTCTAGGCCAAAATCTTTTAAAACAGTAACGATTACGTATACACTCTTATCTTCATACTATATATATATATATATATATAATACACACACATAACACGCGAACACACACTCACACTCAACACGCACCCACACTCTCACACACACTACACAAATATTTATAATTTATACTTTGTAAAATAAAATATGAAGTGTACAACATTATTGTAAACATAATTAAGTTCAGTTAATTGTTTCTCCGAGCTTGGAAGGCGCTGACACTTGTGATACAGTGTTCATCACTAGTACAAGTGTCGACGTTGCAAACTGTCTAGTTTAAGTATTTTTAAGTTCACCTTAAGTGAGTTATTGTTATTATGTATAACACTTATGTATGTTGTTGCAAATAAATAAAAAAAAAAAAAAAAAAAGGAGATATTGGTAAAGGTAAATATAAAACTACCATTCAATAAGCAAATACTACTTAAAACCCCCATCACGATCAAGCAAAACAATACTTGTAAAGTTGAACAAAATACAAGAAACCGTCTCCCCCTCGTTAGTTCAGCCCAGGTACGTCTTCGAATAACTAATTAATTTTATTTACGCGACTCGCTTGCGACAACACTAGTTTAAAATTCTTAACGCAACAAATTGTAAAAGCTTAATTTTACTTTCAACATTGGTAGATAATTATGTTTGCATTGTTTGCTTGGAATAAGGAAATCAGAAGAAATTGTTGATTTCTGATGGAAATTAGAAACATGAAAGTGAACAATGCTTACTAAAAAAACTTACGTTACTTTAAAAAAGCCTGACATAGTGTCAAGATATAACTGCCTCGGTTACGCGGTAGTGGCTGACATGTACGAGTGAATCCGATGCAGGACGATTCTTTATGCGATCTACAAAATATTGTCCAGAATTTTGATGTTCTTTTGTTTTGATGAATTTGATTTTTGTAACGTCCCTACGACACAGGGCATGAACCCTAGGGCGGGAGCTGTCTTACAAAAGAAGAAAAAAACAACAGTTTTAAATACTAGTAATAAAGATTAGTAAGTTTCTCTAAAACTTGTTCAATATCCTCCTAGACATCTATTTAAAGTTCCAAAAGAATCATTTAACTGAAATTGCGCCGTAAATTGCCCACTCAAAGAACTTCCACCTGAAAACTTCCAACTTTGGAATTTTAATGAAAAAATAATTTCAATTTGTAAAGTCCCGGGTCCCGGGAACTTTGCTAACATCATTACCTTCGCATATTTGAGGAAGAGACACTTCAAAACATTTGCTTTTATGTTTAATTTATCTTTTACTTGCGGTACTTTTTGTGGTCTTAAATATAATGTGATTTTTTAAACAAATTTTGTAAAGTTATGCCAGTTTAATAATTATTGCTTTGTTTGGTTTTTTTTCAACGTGGGAGGTTCAATATGATGGCTGTCGTAAAAACTGACTTAATGGCAGCAAACGAAAATAATTAATCAAACGAAGATGATGTGTTACAAAAAAGGAATAAGGTGTATTATCATAGACGATTATAATCATGTTGATTGTATCGTAAAAGGCGACTAGATGATTTAGTCTAGACAGACAATACATATTCTTATCTAAGTAGGAAAAACTAACTACCTGTAATTCTGTAGTATACAAAGTCTGGCCACCAATTTCTCTGTTGGCCCGTCCTTGCAGAGGCATCTTAATGGGCTTATAACGATGTATGGATTTAGAGTATTAATATATAGTCAAATAGATTAGGTTAATATTCGCACCCTCAGAGGGCAATATCAAAGTAAAACTTCCTCAATATTCATAGAGCACCCCTCAGTACAGGTGTTAATCGAAACTTTGTCGGCAACTTCCGATAACTTCCCAAACTGTCGGTATTTGTCGGGAATTATGACAGCATCTGACACTTAACGTTTGACAGATGATACATTAAAATAGTAGGTACCTCGTAGGTTGGATAGGATTAAAATGGACATCGTCAGAAAAGAGATTTTCGGCTTATGATGGTGATTAGCACACAGATTTACAGAAAAAAAATTGGTACAGTATAATAATATACCTTCACTGGTAAAATTATGTGAGTATATCTAGGATCTTAACAATGATTACAGAGTTCTAACTATCAGAAACCTCAGCCTGCCTTAATAATATATAGAAACAACTTATAATCCACCTCTTAAGACTTAATGACACATGTTTTTGTTGGATTGGCTTGATGGCAAAGCGGAAAGATGGCATTACAATTTTATATTAAGCGGGTGTCGAACCGAAAATCTCTAAGAATCAGTAAACTTCAGTCTACAATTATCCTAACCTAAAAAACCCAATTACTTTAAGATAAGTTAATCTCGTACCTCTTCAAAATATCTACTTTTTAAAAGCATTCAACATTTCCATGGTGCTTAAGTAGCTTTGCCTATCACATTAACTAAAGCCTGCGTGCAACAGTATCAAAACAATTTATAAACAATCTCCACATTGCCGATTGAACCAGGCGTCCATTATCTACCTTCGTTTAAGCTCGATCCTTACCCCGTAAGTCTAAAATCGTGTTTGATCCGCTTTGGGCCGCAGTGAACCGAAATAATCCGGTCACCTGATCCGGTACGATCCGGTACGTACTGCTGCGGCGACTTGTGGCGTGAGCCCATACTGTGAAGTTAGGACGACGTTAAACTTTTACCTACTTTGGGTTAGGACTTAAAAAAGTTTTGTGAAAATGTTTTTAAAATAAACAAGCTGTATTGAATATATTTGATGGATAATACGAGTATATTCTTTACTTAGACTTCAGAAACTGAGAATCATACTTGAACTCTCTAGTCAAAGTATGATTTTCACTTTCGTAATACCTACTGTTCGACATCTGTCACCGCTGTTTTAAATGTAATGCTTAACATAGGCCGGTTCGCAAGCTGGATTGCCACTAAAGTAAAATAAAAAATGTTTTGCACTAATATAAATAAATAAAAAAGTAATAAGTAATTACCAAGGTAGTTACTGTTGTTTTTAATTTATTTATTATTTTATTTTTTAATCCTAGTAAATGAAAATAAGAAATAATTTTTTGTTTTATATTTGCATGGAATTACAAATTCTATGCGCCTATTAATTACTTTAAGAACGGCTGCAATATTTGTAGCTGACATACCACCTAATCAAAAGTAATTTATTTTTGTAAACAAATAGCTTAATTTATTAAAATTTTGACTTATTTCATCAAAAATTCTACGCGTACTATCAACAACTATAAGCCTTTCAAAGAGGGTCCAAAAGGGGTGAAGGGGGGAAGAAAAATCACAAAAGGGGTCCGCGTTCGAATACCTGGCTAATTCATGCAAACGAATGCAAGCCAATTAATTAAGAGCAGTCTGACTGCGTTCAGAAATCTGCTGCCACCACCAAAACTGAGGCGGGAATAGTTAGGGGAGTTTCACATTACACTTTGGCTATCGATGCGTTTATGGTTTAGTCAAAATATAGCAAAAAATACTTATGCCGGTTTTTTTTGTTTCAAAAAACAGTAAATTGATAGAATACCTATATAATTATTTTCCACGCTTTCTCACATTGTCTTAGTACCACCGTTGTATCTATAACACTTGTGTAGTTAAGTATAATCTTCACGCATACACATTTTACATTGTGCAGGAATTGAATCCATAAACTCTGTCAAGCTCTCATTTCCTACAGCTACTAGGCCTAAGGTTGTCTTTCTTAATCAATCTTTACTATGTTAACAATATACAAAGTGATTTATAGCTACTTTATTACTAAAGTAGTGTAATACAAAAGTCACTTTTCATTTCGTAGAACGTTTTTGTGAAACAGTGTGGCGAGTACTTTATTGTAGTAATTAATATTGCAATATCTCGTCTTTCTGCAATGAGATTCTGTAGAGATTAAGGTGTTTCATTATACAGATTTATCATCGAGAGCAAAAAATAAGATTCGTCTAGATGTTGAAAATTATATTTTTGTTTCAGTAGAGGTATTATTGAGTATGGCTTCTGCTTTGAACACTATACTTCTATGTCCAGTTGGAGGAGCCAATCTTTTGCGGCCGGAGTAAGGTTGTGGAGCTCACGCATTCCCCCAGAGAAACGACGTCGGGGACATTCCTCGACGATGTGCATCATCGTTTGTTTTGTAGCTCCACAATCACACCCCGGCGAGTCTTTGAGGCCCCATCGGTGGAGGTGGTAGTAGAGGTATATTAAAAATAGGATATCTGTGTTCCAATGGAACTAGAATAGATGGTTGCCACGCCTTTTAGTATCAAGGATATCGTAAGAGGTGACTAAGGGGCGTCTACTTCGTAATTGTTATATCTCGCAAAAAAGTAAAATGGATATAAAAGCCTTATGCGACCTAACCCCAGAATGCTTCTAATGCCCTTAGTCCTTAGTCTTGTAAAGTAACTGTTGTATACTACATTCTTTATATAAATAGACAATACACACATGATCTAAGCGAGCGTAAAAATGAGTTCAGTATCGGAACATTGCTCGTGGAAATAAGAATGAAATTGTGTGTTTAGAGACATCGAACACTCGCCCGTCTACCGGTCTATAACATTTGTTATACTAAGTAAGGATGGTGAATTGTTACGAATCAATACATCGATATAGTCAAATATCGTTTTCATAAGAACGAAATTAAACATAATTCAATGTTTTTTGGCTCTTTGATGTAGAATAGACACTTCTTAGATTTTGCAAGGATTAAAATCCCATTCCGGTTTTTACAGTATAAAGAAGTATCGTAGTTACAGCTGTACAATACTTCTCTCTAACGGACCGCTAAAAACCATACATACATACATAAACTCACGCCTTATCCCGGCCGGGGTAGGCAGAGACGACAGAACGCCACTTGTCACGATCCTAAAAACCATCTCCAAACAGATAGCTATTATCGTGTCAAGTATCATTCTTGCTCCTGTAACTATTTAAAGTGCCAGTGGTAATAAAAAATATTTAAGTAAAAGGATATATTTGTGTGATATATTTGAAGAGTTTTTTTACCTCTAATTTGCAGAGTGATACAATTTATAGTTACATTGCCAAATAAATAAAATAATACAAATTGTTAATTCAATACGCAATATATTATGTTTAACAACAAAAATCCAATTGAATAAAAACATACATAAAATATTTAAAATATGATTATGATATTGTACAACATCGATATAACATATCGACATGAATACAATGCCATACGTTGAGTTATGCAGTATACCGTCTACCGAATGTCGATGAATTATTATGCTATTTACGTTACATCACTGACTACACAAGATGTATTGAATGCATTCGTATTTTTGAACATCGATGTATCATATTATTTCATTTCACCTGATATTGTGTACTATCGAGTTTAACTTCATAAAAGTCTATTAATATCACATTGCAGAGTTGAATTCTGTCTTGTGACAGAGGAAAACTACACACATCAAAAAAGTCTAAGCAACATGCATGATATTACAAATTTACCATTTATATTAATTAATTTCTAAGTATTTACTTACTCAAAGTGTATAGGTAAGTAAACTTTTTTGTTATTGATGACATACTGGCTGGTTGTAAAAAAAAAATTTCGATTATGTTTTGTTTTTTTTCATAAAATTCAAATGACTGCGAATTTGTTTGAATTTGAGTGCATGTTAATTGCTACGTTTTAGTCTTGATTTTATAATTTTACCAACCATTTAAATACAGTTGGCGACAAAATTGAATTGTTAGATATTCTTTACGTCATGGAGCGACGTCATTTGACGGCAGATGAAATGCAAAGAGCTGTAGGGATGTTGCAAGCGGGAAGTAATCAATCTCAGGTATCTCGACATTTTGGTATTCATAGAAGTGTTATTTGTCGTCTTTAGCAGCGCTACAATAATACAGGGGAACCCGCTGAACAGCATCCAGGCCGTAAAAGGAGTACAACCACTCGGCAAGACCGGTACATACAACTGACTGCAAGACGCCAGCCGATGTTAACCGCTCGAGAGATAAGTTTGAGGCTACAAAATTCAAGTGGTGTTGATGTAAGTCCCCAAACTGTGCGAAATCGACTGCATGAGTACGGCCTACGAGCTCGACGCCCTATCAGGTGCCCACCGATACGTCACGGGAATCGCGCTCGTCGAAATGAATGGTGTAGAGAACGCATAACATGGACCCAGGAACAATGGGATAAAATTATGTTTTCCGATGAGTCGCGATTCGGGTTTAGGCCTGATACAAGAAGGGTGCGAGTGTACCGTCGACCCGGAAATACTGAAAGTCTCAGGTGCGTTCAGGAAGTTCATCCATACAGCGGCTCAACAGTTATGGTATGGGCGGGTATTATGAAGAACAGGCGAACTGAGCTCGTTTTTGTAAATGGAAACATGAACGCTGAAAATTACGTTGAGGATATTCTCAGACCTTATGTCCATCCATTTGCACAAACCTTTGGCTCCGATTTTACGTTAATGCATGACAATGCGCGTTCACATACAGCTCGGCGAACCAGTGAATACTTGGCAACGGAGAACATCCAGGTATTGCCCTGGCCTGCACAATCGCCAGACCTCAACCCCATCGAGCACGCATGGGACATGCTCCAGAGACGTGTTTTGAAGGACTTGGACGGAGTGACAACAACCCAACAGCTGAAGGATTTGCTACAATTCCATTGGGAGCGAATACCGCAAGATGACATAAACAGTCTCATTAATTCAATGAATAATCGTTGCCGACAAGTTCTGAATAGCAGAGGAGGCCATACTTTGTATTAAATTGTCCTATTCTTTCACAATAAATTCATTTTCTTAAGAAATTTCAATTTGTAAAAAAAAAGTTTAGTTTCTTATGTACCTGTATATTCTAATATTGTTAATTTCTGTTATTAAAAGAACTTATAAAGAAAACAGCTGTTATTTTTACATCATAGAACCCTAAAAATATTATTTTAAAAATAAAATACAACGTTATAATTAAAATAAATGGTAAAATAAATTAATATAAATGGTAAATTTGTAATATCATGCATGTTGCTTAGACTTTTTTGATGTGTGTAATAGGACGTTAGATCAGTGTAAGACTATAGTAATAATTAATAATATTTCTTACAAATTCACACAGTCCCATCTAGTAGCAAAATAAAGCAGAGCTTGTACTACGGATGCTAGATAATGGATAAATATTTTCTTGTTAAAACCTAAATATAATGTACAGAATAAGACTTAGACTAATGTGAAGAATCATGTTCATGCAAACAAAGATTGCATTAGATGGAAATCGAACCCGAGAACTGCGTAGCAGACTACGCCACCGCGCTACGCTACGTATGGCGTAACCACTACGCTACAGAGGTCGTCGTTTTATTTATGTTATATTTTCTTTCTTTTTTATTTTGAATATATGATCTGCTAAAATACAGCTTTAAGTTTTTATTATTTTTTGAAATAATAAGATAAATAAAAGTATATAAAGAGTTTTTAGTCAAGTCAAAATAACCACTATTAATTTTAAAATAAAAAAAATAGAATTGTTTTCACGACAATACAGGTACATTTATTCATTTATGTACATTTCAAACAAAAAATATTTACTAACAAAAATAAAAACATCTCAGGGGGTGAGATAAAACCACCCCCTTGATGGCAACTGGCCCCATCAGATAGTACACCTTGAACGAATCGCTTATCTTCACAGATGATCTCGACCCTATCCATCCTCGTCACGGTAACACAACCTATTTATTTGTCTCATCTTTTGTAAAAGGTTTACAGGTTAACAAAAGATTCTTTCTTATGAATGTGGCCGAGGCCGAATCTGTTTGCTAGGATCGAGACAAGTGGCGTTCTGTCGTCTCTGCCTACCCTGGACGGTATAAGGCGTAAGTTTATGTATGTATGTATGTTTCATGCTGAACAGTTACATTGTAAAACAATTCTCCAACACATTTGGTTCCTTATTTAATGGTTTTGACGGACGTAGTGTGAAGAACCATTTTGCTAGAGCAGATAGAGGGACGGAATTACTGACTACCATCATCATCATCATCATATCAGCCAATCGACGGCCACTGCTCGACATAGGCCTCTCAAGTATTGCCACATTGTGCGGTCTACCATACGTTGTCCTTATTCCTATGTTCGTTCTTTCTATCAGGTACGATACGGCTAAGTTTTACTTGTTTAAAGAAAAACTTTACGAAACAGCTCCTAATCCTTGTGACACCGAGTTATTAATAACTTTTAAACTATTGCTTTTCGTGGTTATAAATATTAATCCTAAGCGGTAATTAACACGGCAAGTAATTAACCTGATATTTCCTTAAAGTTTAGCCGGCTGTTTTATTGGCCCTTATCTAAAGTCTGACATATTTGTCGAGCGATTGCTCGGAACCACGGTCAATGTAACTTGTACCGAAATATCAACTAAATTAAGGCGTTAAGCTTATGTTCAATATTTATAATATCAAATAACAAACAACTATTTATTGTAAGTATCGACCTTCAAGTTTATCTTTATATTTTTGTTTACACAACAGCCACATACAAACCCTTCACCAGGACGATAATACTACACATTTATACGTTCTTATCACTTAAGTACAAATAAATTCGTGCTTAACCATATCTGTGGTACTTCGGCGGCCGAAAAACGGTGTCTTGGTTTCACGTAGCCCATTACCTACAAACTAAACGATCGCCGGACCTCATTACTGGCGTCTTAGACCCCCCCCCTCGTCCCCCGGTAGTGGGGGGTTGGGGGGTGAACTAAGTGACTCCGAACGGAAATAAAGGTGCACGCGACTGGAGGTAATGTTAATTGAATTTCTGCAGACGCTTATGTGAGGGACGTGCGGTGTTGTTGTCGATGAAAATGTATTTTGTGATTGATTAGTTTAACGCTGCGAATTATTACTCTTGTGTTTTTGTTATTGTTGAAATTGGGTACAGATCAGTACAACAATGAGTTTAGCCCGAAAGTCTGAACTAAGAATTTTAACCATTTATTTTTGTTATCGGAAAATGGGTTTGAAAGTGACCTACTCGAAATTTAGTAAAAAAACCTTTGGACAGTGTGGTTTATGTAACATTATTACAGATCACTAAATTTCTCACCTACTTAGTAGATTTGTGTCCTTACAAGTTTAAAATTAAAATGAGTTTAAAAAATCTCCTAACTCCTTAATTTCAATAACTGTATTGCCACAATTTATATACATGCATAACTTTTACTATCGATATTAATTAATAAACTCGAAAGTTCGTACATCTCTATCATTTGGCGACCGGCGAGTGATACGCGCGGCGGCCGCGTCGCACGCAAGATTAAACGTCACAAACCTTCAAGATATTTCCACCAGGAAAAAGGGAAACACCTGTACTGCCACCAACACTCTTATTACAATACTATAAAGTTCAATTCACATTGTATGTGATGTATGTAAATGTTGGTAAATTAACAGTCACTTGCAGAAGACTGGTAGTCATAATATTATTTTGTATTGTGCTACAATTATTGGTAAGAAAATTAAAGTCTAATTTTATTTTGTTTACAGCAGATGTTTTAAAATTCTTCAAGATTATTACGTTTTACTGTTTATACTGTACTGTTCTCGACGCATAAAGGTCATTTATCTTGCAATAATCCTTCACAATAATCCTTAAGAAGAAAAACTTATGCCTCCTCTTCATAGTTTAAAAAATTCAAAAGACCAACTACCAGCCAAAATACTTTGTTAATTAGGTATTTTTTCTTGGAATTAATTTAATTAACCGATTTCAAAATAGGAGGTTTTTGTCCCAAAAACACAAAGGTATTTTTATTAAGAATAAGTGCTACGAGTAGATTTTGTGATTTTCTTGTAATTTTCCGGTTAACAAACTGTAACTACTTAAATATTGAGATATGCTTTTGACTAGAAATGAGTCAATTCTAACAATAAAAAAATATAAAAATGAACTTTAAAATGCAATACAATTCAAAATGTTTTATTGTTCTACCACACAGCATAATTTCTACACAATCGGATTTAAACTAGGTACAAATGTAATGTTTAATGTTAGTTGCCCTCTATTTCTTTCTAACCACAGAAAACAATTGGATTACAATAATTTCTGCAAATGTATGATTCAATAAAAAATCCAATAAAATTATAAACAAAAAACCAAAAGAATAAATTACAAATAAATTAATAACATTCTGTTCAAATAGCCGCCATATATTTGGTCGTCTATTCGATTCCCGTCATCAATAGCAAGTAAGTGGAGGTGTAAGTTCAGAGTCACGTACGAAGCCCGTAATAGTAGTTTATTGCAGGTAATAGGGATTGAGTGCCTTATGATGTATTGGAAGTTAAGTAACACAAAGGGGGAAATGAGTTATTAGTGATTGGTTCTTTAGTGTTTCATAGGTTTGAGATTATAAGGTTATATTTATTGTTATAAGTATAGCATAGTTCTCCGTGTGGTGACGAAGTAAGAATACAATATGTCACTAACCCATCTCTTCCCAAGTGTGTCGTAAAAACCGACTAAGGGGCTATCCGTGAATATTATGTTTACGAAATAAAAAGAAGGAAAACTTGAAATTAAACCCTATATCTACCAATCCAATATCTGCCTAATATTATAGGTATTAGTAGGCCAAGTATCGCTCCGTCACGGGAGGAGGCCCGTCCATGCAGTGGGACATTAATGGGCTGTTATGATGATGATGATTTATGGATTCCATGAATTTTCCTAGTGTGACCTATCTGCATCGTGTGCCCTATAACGTTTTGTTACTTACAAATAGACAATAATAATTAATTATTCTAGTCGCGCGTTTAAAAAAATAATTTAATTGTTTGTTTAAACAACATGGTAATAACAAGACAGTTATTGAGAACATTTTAATATTTATGGCATTTTTTTGCATAGAATCAAATACAAGATTTGTTTTCAACGTTATGTTAGACTATTAATTTATTGCTAACCGCACCTACAAAAAACTACTAAGTAATGACTTGTCTGAAAACTTAAAAACAATAAGTTTTTTTATCTTATACATGTATATTATATAACTAAAGGATGTGAGTCTTCACGGCGCTTGTACACGCTAAGAAAATTTGCCGTGTCTACGCCAGACAAGACAAATCTTCGTGTAGACGTCAAGAATTTTGTCTTTTTCGTACACGAAAACTTTTCTTGTCTTCCGCAGACAAGAAAATTTTCTTATGCATCGCCGGCGCTGTGTACACAGGTCGTGCTTAGAAACGACACGAATTCTTGCGTAGGCCCGGCGATTTTTCTTACCGTGTACAAGCGCCGTCAGGCTTAATATTGTTCTTTACCAATACTCCAATTTAAAGTTATACGAAAAATAGGTACTTAGTAGAAACTCTGTCATCGCTATCAAGATATGTTAACGAAATACATACTTTCTCAATTTATCTAAGATTAGGTATATCTGATATCTACATATCGACTCATCCGTAGAACAAAGGTTGATCTGCAGGATAGCTAGTTTTCATTAAAAAATATAAGGTCTCATAGTTCTAGAATAACACAAGTCAACAACTTTTCTAGCTTCTAATGAAAACTAGCAATCCTGCAGATCGATTTTGTTCTACGGATGAGTCGATTTATTATCTACATTTCTACATGATCACAATTCAATCTCTGACAATTCAATTAAAACACCAAACCAACGTACTCTAAAAAATCCCCTCCAAAAAATAAGCATAAAGTCAAATAAAGAAAAACACAGTATAAACAAAAGATCCCACTATACAAACGGTAACACTAGCCCGTGAAACAACTCAAACACCTGAAACTGTTTACGAACGGTAAAAGGTAGTATCCGGTTGCTCCCCTGCCTTCAGATCAGGTTACTAAACGTAGACAATATTGAGAGTTAATTGCAAATGAATGATGGTTTTGTGTATACTTAATATCTCAAGAGGCATTTAAAATACAATAAGGAAACTTCTAGGTGTTAGGTATTTACAGCAAGAGGCCATCTTAAGTCAACTTCAAGCAGAAAATTGTTCTGTGTTTAGGTGGTATTGCACCAAGTGGAATTATAGGATTGTATGGCTAGCCTATTTGTGTATTACTGCCGCCCATCAGTGGTGATTACCACAGACGAATAAGTGGGACATCTAGTGGTACGCTAGATGTCCCACTTATTCGTCCGACACTTTTTAGAAATATAAATAAAATGTATATTTTAATTTTTAAAACGTAAAAATGTCTTTATACTTGTACTTATCTTCTTCACTTCTCGCCATAACAACAGGAGTATACTTTTACCGTGTGGGTTCGTCCCTAGAGACACCACTGTATACAGATGAGTTAATAAGTATATAGCTAATTAACATCATCAATCAGAAAGTGACGTTGATCGAAGAGGCTGTTTTTTATTAATGGGTTACTCTTTACTGTTAAAGTGAGGATTGTTTTAGTTTCTTGTTCATTTAATGGCTGGAGTATAACACTGATTAACATTAGTTGATAGGGAGAATAACATCCTTAAGAGTTGGAAAGTTTCAAGAACCCTATAGACTAACGACAATACTTTTAAGAACTTTATTTGTTTAATCCCTTCGATCTTAATTTTTTATTTTCGACTTTTCTATCTCATGCTCTGTAATTACGATAGCTAATTAGGTCATTGTTAAATAATAGGTTAAATAATACCTATGAAATTGCCCTTTTAATTCTGCGCAGTCTTAAGACTCTATATTCTTTTAAAACATATTATTGTTTAAATATTTTTTGTTATTTAGGAAATATAGGATATTACCAACATTAAACAAAAGATAATAAATAAAAATAATTATTATTTGCATTGTTAAAAAGCCTGTGAACATGGGTCCAATTTAAAACAGCGGATTTTCTCATTTGTTTAATTGTATCTTCTTTCCTGATACTTTTTTTTCTTTGTTTTTTACCCAAACGTTAGCTTAAATGTGCACCATTACTTATACCAAATTTCATTCTATTTTGTTTAATAATTATTGAAATATCTAAGAAAACGTTACTATGAAAAATCTAAATTCTAATAAAATCTTCATATGTACAAAACAGCAATTTCATAGGTAAAGACCTAATATATAGGAAGACATACCTATCTACTATTAGAAGACATACTGCCTCATTCCAAGGCTAAAGATTAATACCTTATGGTTAGACTGTTGAGAGACCTTTGGAGACAACTTCGCCAGGCATCTTTTATCCCACCGTGCTTAGAACGTTTCATCAAATCTTTTTAATTGAAACATTTGATTTCAAATAAACCCTATACCAAGCTACCTATCATCATCATAATCATAACAGCCCATCAATGATCCACTGCAGGGACAAGCTTCCTCCCGTGACGGAGCGATACTTGGCCTACTAACACCACGCTGGCCAGACAGATTAGTATAGGGTTTAATTTCAAGTTTTCCTTCTTTTTATTTTGTAACGATAATATTCACGAATAGTCCCTTAGTCGGTTTTTACTACACCCATAGGATGAGATGGGGTGGTGACGTAATGGTTTCTTACTCCGTCACCACACAGAAGCTACCTTTATTTAAAAGAAATTAAAGGTTTCCTTCATCCATGAAAGAGCTCGACCATTGGACCATGAAGAAGCAATACACGAAAAACCACAATAGTTTATTATTATAAAATACACGTCCAGTAGTTCAGCAGACGATTACATACAAGTGTGTAGTTGTGTATGTATTGTATATGTATAGTGTAGCAATTTCCCGCCAGAGGTAACAAAGTCTAAGGGACTGACCGCCTTATATAGCCTTGATAAGACAGCATAGTGTGGATCGTCTTAGTACAAATATTTATACATAGTTTAATCTTTTTTATATTCAAAATAAAGTAAGTGTAATGTAAAGTGTTAATAATGTACTATTTATGAAATTTAGTTGCTACTTATACGAACTAACAATATAAAATTATGTATAATACACTTAGTTAGTAAGCAAGATGACATTTATTTTTAACACTGTTGCAGGTTATTTTTCTTATACTGATTTTACCATACACCGTAAGGAACCTCTTCTCATCTAACGAAGGAGGAATACTTCGATCTCCAACACCACACATAAGACAAACAATTTTTGTAAATTGATTTTATTGGCAAGTTTTATTCTTTTGGTTGCGTTGGAATAAAACTCGTATATGGGGGTTTTCTCTCTCATTTGGCTTTTACGACACCCCTAGTATAAGGACCGATAGTGACACCACGTAATTCCACTCCCTCAACACTCAGCTATTAACCCCATCTATTTTAAAACTACTAATACCTACTTGATAAATAGTTATACTCATAGTAAGTAGTAATGTACCTAAAGTCATATCCATACAATTCTTTTCGTCCTCCGTCAGTAATTGGCGCTATCAGAGTGGCGGCCACGCGGCCATAAAGAGGTGAAGCGAGGTGGGCAGCCGATCGACTGTGAACCGAACGACGCTGACACATTGATCGCTGAACACTGCCTTCGGAAAATTGTGTAAAGTTGAGTGGAGAAGAATGGAACAGCTGATTGCTTGTGATTACGTGAATGCAGAAATGAAAATAAAACATTTATTCATCACACTGTTTTGTAGAAAATCACATCACACTATGCTTTCTGTACCAAACGTAGCTAAGTTTGTACTATCGGTCACTAGACAATATCTAAAATGGATTGGTGGTGGCGTGACAAGTATTCATAATTTTCATTTATCTGTTATTTGAGACCTTGACTTTTGGAATGCATGCTTAAAGCCGGAACAATAGCGAAGAGTCACTTTACGAGAAGAAAATATGGCCAGCAAACTAAAGCTGCCGAGATATGCTGACTTGTTGGAATCTCAGCCGTTATGACATCTTACACGTCCAGTTGGTAGTCGTAGTATGGGTTAGACTCATGGCTTGTCCCCTTTAGCCTTGTGATTTTAAGAGAAATCATTAAATATTACCGTTCTTTTTAATCGTACAGAAGATAATCTTTTTCACAGAATATCAAGCCTTTTGTCATAGGGACTTTAACAAACTTTCATTTGACGGATACAAACCTAAGCTCAGAGCTAACGTTTTTTGATTGCACAACAGTAACTGGTTACAGCATTCTCTAAATAAAAACTAAAATGAAAATTTTAAAACATCTATTCAGTGTTACATTAAAAGGAAAATGAACAATACGACCGTGTGTATACCATTAGTAAAAAGAAAAACGGTTGTCCCTTCACGGTAATACGGAGTCCACCTTCGCTAAGAGCGGTCGCGGGTTAACCGGACGATTTGTGGGCTCAATTGACTATCAATGAATAGTGAACTACTTACCTTTGTACTTTATAGCCTGCTATTAGGACTATTTCTTTTGGGGACCACATTACTGTTGGCGTTTTGAATGTATTGGACGGGTAGTAGGTGAAGTAAAACGTTTTTTAAAGGAATTGATTAATCTTTTGTAGAATATAATCTGCTTCACAAATGTTTTTGTTTAAATGGTTTAATTAGGTGCATATATTGGCTTATGAAATTGTAATGCATGTCATCTTTCATGTTTTAATATTCTAACTACAAATAGTACCTAATTAAAATTATTTTCACCTACTTTGCTACAAATGTGGCTCCTGTAAACAAGGATCAAAGATTTGACCGCATAAAAGCACCGATCCTGTTAATAGCCCCGTTAATATTATGGTTAACATTTGCTCTTTAGGTTTCGTTGAAATCATACATTATTTTGTATGATTTCAACGAAACCTGTGCTTATTTATTTAATGTGCTTATTTATTTAATCTAGTAAATATTTTATTTATTTCTACTTACTTCACATTATGACTTCTTCTGACTCTTCAGATGACCATTTTTCTACCTGCAGTGACGACACCAGTTTTGTTAGCATTCCATCACTCTCTGAATTTCTTATCTCTCACTTCTCTGATGTCCCAAGGAACCTCAACGTGGTTCATATTAACGCTCAAAGTATCCCGGCTCATTTTCCTGACTTACTGGCATCTTTTGACTGTACAAATCTTCACGCTATCCTTGTCTCAGAGTCCTGGTTAAAACCATGTCTTTCGTCTAACTCTTATCTCTTGCCTGGATTCCAACTCATTAGGAACGATCGAACTGTTGGTAGGGGAGGAGGAGTCGCCATCTATCTCCGTTCACATATTCCTTTTAGTATAGTTAGTTCATCACCGCAACCCCCTCCACAAAATGCAGGTGAACACCTATTTATAGAAATAACTCTGCAGCATTCCAAAGTTTTATTAGGTGTTTACTACAGTCCTTCATTAAAAATTGATTTCTTCTCTTCTTTCGAAGTTACTTTAGAAAACTTACTTCCCTTGTACAGTCATAGTATAGTCATGGGTGACTTTAACACTTGCTTACTTAAAAATAATTCACGTTCGTCTTCCCTCCGATCTGTCCTAGCTTCTAATAACATGTCAATACTTCCTCTTAATGCTACCCACAACCTCCCTAACTGTACGCCTTCCTTACTCGATCTAATTTTAGTTTCCTCGTCTCAACATGTCTCCAAGCATGGACAATGCTCCGCTGATTCTTTTTCCTATCATGATCTTCTTTTCTTATCTTATAAAATTCGCTGTCCTAAACCTAAACCTAAGATCATACTTCAGCGCAATTTTCGTAGTATTAACCTTGAGAGCCTTCGAGTAGATGCGCTTAACGTTGATTGGAGTACTGTCATTGATGCTACTTGCGTTAATGATAAAGTAGAAGGGTTCACGGATAAGTTGAAGCTTCTTTATGATGTACATGCTCCTATTAAACCTATTAAAATTAGACATCTTCCCTCGCCATGGCTTACTGACGAAATCAGGGGAATAATGGCGAAGAAAGCTGCGGCTCAATCCAGATATAAGCATCGACCGAACATTATTAATTGGCAGAAATTCGTCGATATAAGAAATCACTGCAACAAGATGTGTAGGAACGCTCAACGCCGACATATTCTAAAGTCTGGAAATTCTTAAAGTCACTAGGAATTGGTAAAACTCAACAAAATTGTCTCCCTAACGATATTAACATTAACTCTTTAAATAATCACTTCTCAACATCGTCGTCCAACTTTGATAGGACAAAAAAATCTATTACTTTACATTCTCTTTCATCTTTACCATTGCCTGACTATTCTCCCCTTGTCTTTTGTCAATTCTCTGCTTGTGATGTTAAGAAGAGTGTATTGACCATAACTTCCAATGCAGTTGGTAGTGATGGTATAAGTCGCAAAATGATCGTACTAATTATTGATGAGATTGCACCGATAATTTGCCATATCCTAAATTTCTCTATAGCCAGTGGCGTTTTTCCAACTTCTTGGAAAGCAGCCCAAGTAATTCCTTTACCCAAAATCAGTAAACCCTCTTCTTTTTCTGACTTCCGTCCTATATCTATTCTCCCTTTTCTTTCTAAAGTCCTTGAACGTTTAGTGTACTATCAAAAACTTAAAACTTTCCTTTCTAATGCTAACATCCTTAACCCTTTACAATCAGGTTTCCGCCCTGGTCATAGTACTACTACAGCGTTAGTGCATATCACAGATGATATTAGATTAGGCATGGAAAAGGGTAACGTTACAATTATGGCTCTCTTAGACTTCAGCAATGCATTCAACACTGTTGATTTTGAAATCTTGCTTGGTCTATTACACTCTCTTAACATATCTCCAAGCGCGATTGACTGGTTTCGTAGTTACCTCTTTGGTCGTCAGCAGCAAATTTGCGTAGATCAGCTACGTTCCTCTTGGTGTAACACATCTGCTGGCGTCCCGCAGGGCGGCGTTTTGTCTCCATTACTCTTCGCAGTTTTTATTAACTCTATCACAAATAAATTACTCTCTTCCTACCATCTTTACGCAGATGATTTACAAATTTATACGCAAGCTCCTGCATTAAACCTATCAGATGCCATAGACAGGATAAATAAAGATTTTATGAATATTTGTGACTGGAGTAAATCATTTGGACTAAGTGTCAATCCTTCCAAAACGCAACTATAGGCCGACCGTTTATCTCAGTCCCCGCCTGCGGTATGAAAGGGACGAGGGGGCGGGGTAGCGGTGTCCGTTATGGTAGCGTACACAAGAGCTATATCGAGTTGGTTCTATATCAAATTAAATAAATTTTTACAAAAAAAAACTGACTTCAAAGACAAAAATTGCACTAAAAAGTAAAAAATAATTATATGCTGACCGCTTAACTCTGACCTCGCCTGCGGGGTGACTGGGGGGCGGGGAATGACGACAAAGGGGATCGCGCGGGGGGTGCGCGGGTGGCACAATTTTGATTTACAATGACAGTGCCCAGCACAACATAGATAAGAATAAGTACTAACGTAACTTTATACTTAACAATTTAGTATTCAGTAGTAAAATAAACCTATCATAATATATTTATAAAATAAAAATGTGAATGATGTCACGTGTCTTAAGATGGGATAAGTATTATTTAAGATATCGCTTGATCTCTTTATTAGAACAGTCCAATACAAATCAGGGGTCATGAAAAATGGTTTTGGTTCAATGTTGAATGAATTTAAATTTCGTTCCCTAACTAAGTATTTGAAAGTCGTTCATAGACAAATGGTTAAAGTAGAAGCTGGGTAATGAGGTTCGAATCCCATGCCGACGAATTTTTTGGGCAATTTTTTATTTACACAATTTTTTCATTTACAATTTACATGCGGACATTACGCAACCTTGGATGGTGCTGGTCTACCGAATATATAGTTAATATTGTATTTTGCATGACTTGATGGATTTCATTTCAAAATTATTATCAATGTATATTTATTATTATTATGTCAAGGATTCTCTGCAAAGTGCGTCTATCTGATAGTTCCAAAATCGTAACATAAAGAAGTTGTTAGCACACTGGGTGGTAAAAATATTGTACAATATGGATTACTTGAGCCAGTAGTCATTCCAATTCACCCTAAACTTAACCGGGAATATATGGAAGAAACAGGATATAGTGCAGCCGAACTATCCTCAATTCTTAATAATAATATTACTAGGCTAACTACAGAACAAAAATGTGTTTATGATACCGTAACAACAGCAGTAATAAACGAAGAGGGCATAGTATATTTTCTCGATGCTCCTGGTGGAACAGGGAAAACATTTCTTACCCGAGTGATTTTAGCGGAAATTATAAGATGGGAAAAAATTGCCTTAGCGGTGGCATCTTCAGGTATTGCAGCAACATTACTTCCTGGTGGCAATTTTTCTTGGATTTAAATGGCACTCTAACTCCAGTGTGTGGTGTGTCACGCAATAGCGGCAAAGCCAAAGTGCTATTATATTTCTATTGGTATTTCACTTGACACTGGCAAAATATGTAACTATGTTCATGATGCCTTAGTAAACAAATAATATATATACATACCTACATTGTTTTAAGACTAAACATACTAATATGTATTTAAAATTACCGAGTAAAGTTACTTTTTCACGCGGACAAAGTCGCGGGCACAGCTAGTTTTAAAATATATTTATTTAAATGTAATAAAAAAAGTTATTTAATTTTTTTTAAATTTATAAACTAATCCATAAACAATCAACAACTTTATGTCATAATGTCGAAGTTATATAATAATATAATTTGTAATTCATGGGCGCCATTCCATTTGCTTTGCTATTATCTTATTTCGTTGGCTGACACCGACTACAAAAATAACAATAATATTACATAATTTGTAATAATTTGATTTTATTTTAAAGAATCTACAAATAAATATATTTGTTATTTAAGAAATATCCTTAACAATCCTTTGTACAATAATCAAAAGATCCTATTCTTTAGATTATAAGAATGGCTGATTTAAAGTAATTATAACTAAAGTCTTAGAAAATATTTACAAATAATAACAATGTACAATCATTAATTATATATTAAAATCACAGTATAATCACATGTGGTGTAATTACAATAATTTACATTAAAACAGGTATGATTTAAACATATTAATTTGTAATAATCAGTCTTAGAAAATATTAACAGATAATAAGAACAATATGTACTAAGAGTATTTTTAATTTTTACACTAATTTACGCTACCATAACGGACACCTAGTCAGTATGTCAGTATGACACTAGTGCGGTATCCTAGTCCGTCTTCTATACAATTTACAAATGTCAAAGATGGTGGCGTCATCTTGCAACTAGAACTCTTACTTTCTTAGAGAAAATATGCAATCTAAATTATTACACAATTTAAAGACTGACCAGAAAAATAAAAAATCCTCTCCAGGTATTTTGATTGGTTTATGTTATAATTTCAATTTTTCCTTCTTTTTATTTCATTAAAATAAGCTAGCTAAAAATTAGAGCTGTGTTGTGATGTGATGTAGTTCGGGTCACAGTATCTAGATGGCGCCGTTTTGCCAAAAAATCAAGAGATAGCTCTCTACTTTGTCCTCGCCCCCCGCGCACCCCTATTACCGCAGGCGGGGTCTGAGTTAAACGGTCGGCCTATAATTGTAATAGGCAGCTCAAAAATGATATCGAGAATTAAATGGGACCAACTTCCAAGTATTCATTGTGATGGAGAGATAGTTCCATTCTCTGAAAAAATCAAAAACTTAGGAATATATATGGATCAAACTTTATCTTGGGTTCCTCAATTGCAGGAGGTCAGCCGCAAAATGTTTGCCTGTCTAGGTTCGTTGAGAAGGCTGCGCAACTTTTTGCCAACAACTACGAAAATTGCACTGGCTCAGTCCCTTCTACTTCCCATCCTTGACTATGCTGATGCCAGCTACCTCGATCTTACTGAAGACCAACTTAACAAACTTGAGAGACTCCAAAATATTTGCATCAGGTTCATATTTGGACTTCGTAAATATGACCATATCTCAGAATTTCGTCAAAAACTCAAGTGGCTTCCCATTCGTCTTCGTCGGGATACTCATATTCTATCTCTACTCTATAATATTCTTTTTAATCCTCATACTCCTCCTTACCTTAAAAATCGTTTTGAATTTCTTCACAATACACATTCGAGGGCCCTGCGGTCATCAGAGAATCTAAAATTAAAAATGCCTTCACACACCACACAATTTGTCGACAAATCCTTTTCAGTGCAAGCTGTATGACTCTGGAACAATTTGCCTGAAACAATAAGACGATCCCAAACACAGCAGACATTCAAAAACCGTGTAAAGGAGCATTTTCTCACCCACATAGCTAAATTCTTTCCAAAATTGATAGCTTATTACATTTTTATAGTATCTGGTTTGCTATATGTTTATGTATCATTATTTATTGTTAAATGCGTCACTAAACCGTATCCTATTTTATCTTTCTATATATTATTATTTTATTTCCTTTCAGTATGAGTAAGTATTAATATTACTATTTTTATTACCTTATCTTTATAATTTCCTTTTCCGTTTCTACTATTATAAGAATATATAATTAATATAATTATACTATAAAGTACACCACACAACATAAAAATCATATTACACATTTTCCATCCAAAGGTTGTCTGGAAGAAATCACTTCGAGTGATAAGACCGCCATTTGTGTCACCTAGTTTTTAAGATAATTTGTGTACTTACCTGTTGTATTTTATTTTGGTGTACAATAAAGCAATAAAATAAATAAATAATAAATAAATAAATTATTTTCTTTGATTATTTAAAAATAGTTCAAGATAATATTTATAAGATAATAATTTGTGAATCACACCATTCAAAACCGCGACCACGTGCACGGCCGCAGGATACACGACCTCATTGCCATCGATGCATTTTCTTTTACAACAATAAGTCAATATGACATCAATAATACGAAATGAAAACCCGAATCTGGTACCGGAATAAGAACAACGGAATAAGAACAATATTATATTATACATATTACTTATTTACCGATCTCGCTAATTGTATGTTCACACTACATTTTTCCATTCATCCGATGTCATAGGCATTTGACTTGATTTGTGGAATTTTATTTTGTCGTATATTCACTATCAATCGAAACAAATCAAGCAATGTAGCTTTATTTAGCCTTATTAAATAATAATATCTCGATAAACAAAACTTATAATGAAAAGCTAGTGATATCATGGCTATTAAATATGACAACTTCTGTCTAAAGTAGGCAGCGGCTTACCATCAGACTGCTAGCTCGTCTGCTATCGATTAAAATAGGTCACAGCAATAAACAACATAAAAGCAACTTCACAAAGCAAATAATAAATAGAGTTTAAAGCCACATAATTGTAGTACTTGTAAAAGTATCGAAGACAAACATCTCCCCTCCCCCGAGTGCTATGCGCGGTGAGTGTTCCACTTAATAATATTTTTCACCTTGTTTCGTTTTCCAATTTTCCGCAAGTCACTCTCGTGGGTAACGGCCCGTGTTTTGATTTAGAAATGCTTCAAGAATACTTTGAGTTTTAGTTCTTACGATACGATTTTGATTGGTTTATTTTGTTTGGATATCGTGTCAATTTATAATATATATCTTATGAGACCGAATAAGTAGAAATAGCTTGTATATATTTTTTTTTTTTTGCTTGGGAAACCTTTTATAGGCCGTCTACGCCTTTGGCCCAGGCGGGCAGGTGTGTCGGAGTCCCGAAACATGGAAGTTCGGTTTACCGACTAAAACCCACGGTGTTCCTCTGTCACCCAAAATGCGGAGACGGCGAGAAAACTGGCATTACTCGAGCCGTCCCAGCGGAGGTTTGTTATACCTAACTTAACAAAGTAAACCACAAATAACAACTTATTTTTTAAGTATTATTTAAAGAGCTTTTACCGTTGGGTAAATTATATTTCTTGTTTTGTCAAGGTTTTTTAGATTTACATTTTGGATAGTTCCGTGATTACAGAACCTTATTTTGTGTATCTCAGAGGTACATGAACACCATAATTTTTACATTAATTTTTTCTTAACATTTAAAAGAAAACAGCATCTGTGTTTCATACAGGTCTTTTCAATTAACTTGAGTGCTTATGCTTCGAGTATGTGAAAACCCGATCGTTTGTTATAAATGATAACATAAACAGATTAAAGACGGTTTGAACAGTTGTTTTTTAACGAATTATTATATTTTATGTGTATTCTCTGTATAGCGTCGGACTAAGAAGACATGGTACCATTGTAGTAAAAAGGAATGGGATGGATATCATACCATGAGTGTAAATAAATACTATATGAATCCCATCTTGGTGACAGTGTCCCCATCCTAACCTATCACGTGACCCTCTTAAAAGTGGACTAAAATAAAAGATATGCCTAAACTTGAAATATAACTTTATACCAATTCGTCTGGTAATTGTGGTATAAGTAGGTCAAGTTTCTCTCCGACACTGAGAAGATCTATCACTGTAGGTAGTGGGACACTGTTTAAAAAAAATACCTACTTTGTTATTTAAGGAAAACCTATTATTAGCCTTACCACTTTGTAGCAGTTATAAGTCGTTGTATTCTCTTTGTATTGCTGTTAGTTTTCTAATAAATAAATAAATAAAAGGTTTTTATCTATTTTCTAAACAACAACACCCTGTAACGTTACCTCAAAAAAATAATCATGTTAAGAGCGTCTTACGTGTATTTATATTTTCCTTTATTATCTGATATATCGCAGATATCATCTCTTATATTGTGACGTCACTGGACGTTCGTCGCGCTTGACCCCGCTTCTACCAATCTAATTTGTTCCCTTTTAAAGATGTTGGACAAATGTTTGTGACCAAGCCTATTGTGTTTTGTTTTGTATGTTTTGACGTGGTGTGTGTTGCAACTGTATGAGATAACTTATCACTTTACAGCACTATTTAATATAACCAAACAACTTTTCTAAGAATTGCGTTTATGATTGACCTATTAAAGTGGCAATGGACGCACAGAATTTGTTTTTGATGTATTGGGAGGCAAACGAGCCAGCAGGTCACCAATAATAATGGAATTATAGCTAATGTTGTAAAGGTTGATGACTGACGTAGACGAAAGTAGATAGATGCCGATGGATAAGAAGGCATAAGTTTGGATGTAGTGGAAGCAGTTAGAAGTGGTCGATATACAACTGTGACCGTCCTTTAGCTGAAATATTTATGTAACTTATTAGGTGTTTTACGGTTGTAGTGACCAATGGAAAATTTCGTAGACATTGTGGACGACGACCTCTGTGGCGTAGTGGTTATATTACATGGCTGCTACGCAGAGGTCTCGGGTTCGATTCCCGCTCAATGCAAATCTTTGTGTGCATGAACATGATTGTTTGCATAGGTCTAAATGTTTCTATGTATAATATGTATGTATTTACAAAAAAAAGTACATAACTATTAATATCCGTTGTTCTGTTACCTATACCACAAGCAGGTTAAGCCTAGCTTTCTTTGGGAGCAGATAGCGCTGTGTAGAGATGTCCGTGAATATTTATTATTTATTTATTTATTGTCTCTACAAAATCTTAACACAAAACTCTATATCAATCTGTCGAAGCAGCGTAGAATAAATAAAATATAAAAATAGTAAAACAAAAGTAAATAAGCTTTTCATGAAGTATTGGTCATCAAAATATGAATCCAACATTGGTACAAACATTGGTTGTCCGTAATAACTTTTATGTCGTAACATAACAGGATACGAAGGGGCGAACAGGCAGGTAACTTGACGGAAAATCTAATTTACTAAATTGAATTACTGTGTCTAACTGCGGGATATATTTCAACAAGGATATCTTTGTCCCTTTGTCGTGTATTATGTTTGTGATGGATGCGTTTTTGAAAGTTATTTTTGAAAAATGGAATTTTGGGATTACTTTTAAGTAATAAGTAAGCATTTATATTCAGCTTTGTATTAAATCCTTGTAAAAGATAAAGTCTTTAGTTAGATTTTAAATAGAATTATTCAGTAATTTCGTCTTGTCTGTTGTTTTTTTTTTTGAATTGTTTCATTTGAAAAATCATAACAAATTGTTAAATAGTTTGGTTTCTATCTTGAAATGCTTTGCTTGTTTAGTAAGCCATTCTCTGATTCATATAGATGATGTTTAGAGGTGTCAAGCCAACTGAGCCTTTAGGTAAAATTAGGCAACCATTTTTGAAACAACGTAGATTCTTCAATCAATCAATCAGCTAGCCTATTGCAGTCCACTGCTGGACATAGGCCTCTCCCAACACGCGCCACAGAACTCGTTCGTACGTAGATACTTACTTGAATACAAATTAAAACTCTCGCCTTAAATACTTTGGGAACCAGTACCTATCTTTATCTAATGGACAAAATAATATTTCATTTCCCTTTGTGAATAAGGTTTTTTCCTATTAATAATTGCCTTTTTTTCTTTTTACAGGTAAAAAATAATTAACGATCCCCCTAGCTACTGTATTGTTACTACAATAGAATGTATTTAACTGTGGTGCGCTACGGAATATTTAAAAGTAGCGACAGCACGTGAGTTAAGTGCAATTTATATGTAAATGTGGCGGACGCACCGGCGCAGAGGTGTACTCTGAATAAGAACTTGTTTAGAATGTTTAGGGTACCGTCGCCAGAGATGTGGTTTAACAATAAATTTGTGGGAGTTCATTATAATTCTTTAGCATGAATGTTTTAATACGAGAAACCTTATAAAAACCTTATAATAAACATGTAGAAGAGGGTGTCATAAGTAGAGGAAATAAATAAAATAGTTAATTAAGATTATTATTAATATCTACCTACTGGACACAATATTTTTATTTTATGTCTCTTTCTCTTTTCTCTTTTTTAAAAGACAACTCCCGCACTAGGGATCATGCCCTGTGTCGCGGGGACTTTTACAAACATCAATTAACGGACACATGAACACCCAGACTCAGGACAATAATTTGTGGATCTCACAAATTATTGTCCTGCGTGGGGATCGAACCCACAACCTCATGCGCGGCAGCTGCTGGCTCTACCGGCGCGCCACCGAGGTCGTCATGTATTTTGTGTTTCTCATGTAAGTGACTGTAATGGTTTTTTATGAGAAAATAAATATTCTTTAACCATAAATAGGGGCCTAAAGATTTTTCTGATTTACTTACCCCTAAATTTAAAAGGTTAGTCATGGGAGGGTCTATATTAGTATTTATTGTAAACTAAAGACCAAAATGTTTTTACAGGAACGTCCAACAATACAACAATGTAATTCATTGAAAGTTATTAGGAAAAATATAATACTAATTCGAAGGAAAAGTGAGTTTATAAAAGTAATGGTCAATCCACCAGTCACCCCAAGAAGCGAATATTATTATTATAAATCGGATCTCTCTTTCTAGCTTATAAATATAATATTTACCTAAAATTACTGATAAACAAGCATGTTGTTGGTTATACAAAAACTAAGTGTGTTAAGTTTAATCTAGGGATCATTAGTTTGGACACATGTCACGTTTGTAATGCAATCCGTATCAAACTATAATAATAGCTTAGCCTGCATGACGTAGGTTTAAAGATTTCACAAAAACTTTACACAATAATTATTTTGTTGTAACCGTTATTATACCTTTAAACTATACCTATAGTGTTTTTAATACTTCTCTTTTAAAAAGAGACTGTCTAAGTTGGTATCAACGCAGTGTCTTTTTAATCTATCACTGAGTAGAATAAAAAGTAGAATAAAAAACAAGAAGCGTACGTAAATTACTTTGTATCTTAATGGTGAAGAAGAAAGGATACAATTGTTGTCACTACCCCCATCTCATCCTGTAGGTGTCGTTAAAATGTACTAAACTCGCAGATTATGATCCTTACGACAGAATAAGTAAATCTCGAATCTAATGAAATCCAAAGAAACAGGGACAGGAATCAAACGTAAAGTTTTTGACACCTGTATCCTGCCTTGCCTCACATATGGCTGTGAAACCTGGTCACTCACTAAACTCCAAAGGGACAGCCTAGTACATTGCCAAAGAGTTATGGAGAGGAGCATGATAGGCGTCAAAAAACAAGATAGGCAAAGAAACACCTTTATAAGATCAAAACCAGAGTAACAGATGTGCTAGATAAGATAGACCAACTAAAGTGGAAGTGGACAGGCCATCTACTACGATGCACACACGACAAATGGAGCAAGGTAGTTACTGAATGGTACCCTAGAGATGGAAAAAGAAATAGAGGAAGACAAGGGAAAAGATGGGAAGATGGAATAAAGCTAACAGCGGGGCCCAACTGGAGGAGAGTTGCAAAGGACAGAAAGCAATAGAAAATGTTAGAGGAGGCCTATGCCAAGAGGCACACTGAACTTAGAGACTTTCTATAAAGAAAACAAAATATAATATATTGTAATACATAGTTCAGGATTAAAGGCTGATTGATTGATTGATTGAAGTAAACCTCGTCATTAAATCATACAACAACCTTTCTGGAGTAAGAATACAATAAGTAACCACCCCACCTCATACCATGGGTGTCTTATAAATCGACTGTGTGTGATTAATATCTTTACGAAATAAAAAGAAGGAAAACTTGATATTAAAACCTACACCTCTCCGCCTGCTGGGTATTAGTAGGCCAAGTATATCTCCGTCATGGGAGATGGCCCGTCCCTGCAGTGGTATTAATGAGCTGTTATGATGTAGCTTTCTGGGCACTATGGCTGTAAGTCAAGTTTACATCGAGTACCTAGGACTTGTAGCAGGCGGGCAGTGTATCGGAATACCGTAGAGAATACGGTGTACCGACTAAAACCCTCGGTGTTTCTACCCTTACCAAAGAATGACCGGAAGGCAAGAAGACTGCTATAGAGCCGTCACGGTCATTCCGTGACGGCTCTATAGCATATATATATATATATGTATGTTTACGAAAAAATAAGACGCTTAGAAATCTATTTGTTTATTAACTATTTATTATCTAAAAAGAAAATAAAATAATTTATAAACACGTAAATAATAATATTAAACAACATTCACATAACATAACAAAACATAACGTACCAAGTCTTTAACACCTCCGGTATATACTTGAGCTAATGTCAAACACTTCACAGTAAATAATGTGCTATAAAAAAAAGAAAAAAGGTATTAAAGTTTTACATTGCACGTTTATGTACTAATGGACGTCCGGCATAAAATTACTTTAACCGTGATGGCATATGACTGAAAATAATAGAATGTAAGGTAAGAAATAATACTTTATTATCTAATTGTATTCTATTGTAAGTATTTATGCATCCTTGTGTTGTTATGGCGTGACCTAATAGTATTGGAATTTAATACGTCATGTTATTTATTTATGATAAAGGGTGTAATAAATGTTTAAAAATAAGAATTATGATATGTCTGATTTTCTTAGCTCTAAATATGAATGGTCTGTCATTTGGTTATTATTATTTTTTTTGGTTATATTCAGGTACTAAGTCTTTTCTTTTCAAGTGTTTGTTAATTAAAATAATTTAATTGTTGTATGTTCAACTGAATCTGTCATAATTATGTGGGTTCCTCCACCAAACTCCTTGTAGGCTAGCTGTAGTCAGTAAAGAAAAGCTCTGGTCAAAAAGATTGATACAGCATTTGATTGGTTATTAGTTTTCTTGTATAACGCTTAAATGATTGTTGAATCTCCCATAAATTGACCTATACGTCAATCACATAGAAGAACTGATGGTTTATTTGCTCACTCTGTCACCAGGTACTATAAATAAAATTAAACTTGAAATTTAATTTTGAATAACATATCAACATTCATTTTACAGTCTAATAATATCGGCTGTGGCCTGTGGGTGACAGAGCTTTATCCTCTGTTCTAATATTAACCTTCAGTTGTTTTTTAACTTGGCCATACAATCTTATGTGTAGTTGAGCAGTTATTAAGAATTAAGTAACATTAGAGTGACTGTTCGTTAACTAGCCTCGGTGTCGCCACAATAGGTTGCGGTTCGAAATCCTCGTCGATTATTTGTGAGATCCACAAATTATCCCCGCAACAAGGGGTATGATCCCTAGTGCGGGAGTTGTCTTTTAAAAATAATTAAATAAAGGGAGCTCAATATTCCTCAAATAATGTCAAAATGCAATCTTGTATAACTCCGTGATTGTAATATTTCCACAGGGTTAAATATTTATAAAAAAATACAAATTCCAAATATTGTGACGTCATAAGAGTCAAATAGGCAAAGCCAGTAAAAAATATTAATATTCAAATTTTATTACATTAATTTTATAATAACATTTTATGTTTTAATTTTACAATATTTAAGTCATTAAAATCCCCAGGTGATTGATATTACATTTATGCCAAAAAAAATATAATTACTCGTATATTACCTGTATTTGTAAAGAAATAATAGTTGTTATAGTCTTCTATTAACGCAATAATAACGCAAAATACATTTATGAGATGCCTCTCGATATCACATTAATAAAAAAAAATGATTTATGCGATTATTATTTTTGTTGGTGTGCCTACTTTTTAATCGAGCTTTAACAGATGAAGGCTATTAACGCGCACATTATTATTTGAAACGCATTGTATAATTCTTATTTGTTATAGATATCGACGATGGAATGTTATTTATTCGAAGAACATTGGTTGCTTATACTTATTTCATTCAATAAGTATCCGTTTAACGTTCAGTACGTATAATAGAAATAGCTCAATACAGTAATGTTTTCTTATTCTTTATTTTTTTCTCTGTCCGTGATGATGTGTTTGAGTATACCTATGAAATCAGTTCCTTTTTTTTCCCATCAAAAAGTGGTAAATCCCAGTAGTAAACATAACGTGATAAATAACAAGGATTGTACAATAGCCACCACTGAAGTCGGAAGAAACCATTTTGATTATAATATGAAGAAAATAAATAAAAACAAGGACTACAATGAAATTAAACCGTCTTTATTTATAAATAATCAAAGAGCGAAGACAAGTGCAAGTGTAAATACTGAGCTACCATATAACTATTTTGTTCATGGTGCTATGCTTGAGGACAATAGAGATATACAAGAACTTTTGGATTCAAATATGCCAAAAATAAAAATGAAATACGATATGGAAAATCCCACTCAATCAAATGAAGAACAAGAAAACCAATATGATTTAATTGAAACACCATCACAAGTAGTAAAGTTTTATGGAAGTAAAATGAATAGATACCCTATTACTATTCGGCCTTTTAAAATCGCTTTAATTCAAAATTCTAGCAATGATAAAGTGCGTCCTACTGTTGATATTGATCAACTCAAATCAAAACCTAGAAATTACAAAACATATTTCTCTCCTAACTACCATGCCTCCTTATCAGATAGCAAAAAAGATATGAATAAATCATCCCACGTTGTGAAAACTGATTTAGAAAACTCAGATAATGAAGAAAATTTGCCTTCATTTTATATTACAAGAGTCGAAAATAGTAACAAAAAACAAACGAGGCCTTTTAAAGTTGAAAAATCTGATTTAAAAAATGGTCAACACAAAGTATATCAGATATTTAGCCAATTATCAAAAAATAATATGCCTATCATACAACCAAAAAATAAGTCTACAAAAATTAATTGGGAACATTTAACTTATGATAATTCTAGAGTAAATAAAAAAAAACAACTGAGTATTAAATCCAAAACAAAGTTAGAAGATGTGCATGAACAAAATAACTCTTCATTTTTACTTGATTTCAAAGTTCAAACTGATAAAAGTTTTCCTAATTATAATACTTTCCCTGTAAGAAATAGACTCGTCAACGAAAACAAAGAAAATTATTACCAAAGCACGATATCCCAAAGAGAAACAGAAGCAACAAACGCGGACTTTGAACTTTCGGCTGTTGACTCCAACAAAATTAAACCTACAAATGATGAAGATAATGAGCACAGCACAATATCTCAGCTAATTGAGTACGATTTTGATAAAAAAGAAGTTTTACCTAAAATAAAAATCGAACCTAACAAAAGTTTACAACACTTTGACATATTTCAACCAACGAAAAAAAACGAAATCAATAGAGAAAAAGATAAAAATGTCCAATTTTACACTGGATCTCAACTGGTTGATAATATCAATAATAGTGAACTTTCATATTACACTGAAAAGTTAAACGTCACATCAAAAAATGATGAGAACCAACATATTAACAAAGTGTACGAACCGATTTTAGATAATGACAAAATGCGCGTAAAAAACAATGAATCTGATGAACTGCACGCTGATGAAAACAATGTACTTCCACTAAACAATATTTTCTCATCAAATATTATGGATTATCATACAACAATTAGTTACATAGAAACTCGCAGAGCTAAAAATGTTTTAGAATTTCCTCATAAACATGAAGAAGAACGTCCATTTAATAAGCCTAAAACTAAAATGATAAGCATTGTTGAAAATAAAGATCCTTCCGCCGAAAATAGTAATATAATTAAAGGTGCTGGAAAATCTCCGAATTTTCCGACCTTTATTAATCTGAGTAATGAAATGAATAATAATAAAAAGCACCATAACATCACGGAGCTCATTAAAAAAGCTGTAGATGTCGCAATTAACGAAAAACTCACGGAGGCCTATGTTGTTAAAAGAAATGAAACTGAAGAAAAACTAACTCCTGACTACATAGACGAAATTGATAACGACGTCAAAATTTATAATCACACTGCAGTGAACGATAATAAAGAGGAAACCAATTACTTACATTTTTTAAAGCTAAAGGTGAATTATCCTAAAGATGTTAGCAAAACTAAGGATTCACTAACTCAGGAACCTAAATCAGAACTTTCAGACTATGATCAGCATTCTGATTACGTAAGAACCACTCAGGATTCACTCACACCGAAACCTAAATCAGAATTTTTAAATTATGATCAGCATTCTGATTACGCAAGAACCACTCAGGATTCGCTCACACCGAAACCTAAATCAGAGCTTTCAGATTATGATCAGCATTCTGATTACGTAAGAATCACTCAGGATTCGCTCACACCGAAACCTAAATTAGAACTTTTAGATTATGATGAGCATTCTGATTACATAAGGGTCAAGGGAATAGATGGTACCAAACATATAAAACTTAATAAAGTTCTTCAGACTAAAGACGTTGTTGATAATACTCAAGGTTTCCTATTTTATGTTTCTACAGAAGATAATATGAATAATAATTCTAAGAAATTAAGTGGTCATAATGGTGCCGTGGAAATAATTGAGAATTCTTCTGGCATGCATATGCATGTATCTGGTACTAAAGTCAAGGGTAGCGATAAGCCTAACATAGATTATGACGTTCTTCATGTAAAAGTAAAGAGCATTAACGACGAGAAGGATCCTTTACTTTTAGAAATTCCTATAATTGCAAACTTTCATAAAGAACCTCCGACCTTCGACATACCTCTAGCAACACCCGATAAACATCTTGAATACCCTTATGGCTTACTTAAAGTAAAGTTAAAAAAATCCGAAGAAGATAAGATACCGCCAATGTTTACTATTCCTGTAAAAAAACATGTTGAAGAAGACAAGGTTACTGTTCCAAGATCTCTATCTAGGGTAAAAAAGACTAAAGAAGCTGAGATCACTTTTTTTAATATATTATAATTTTTAAAATATTTGTTTAGTGTCTAATTTTACTCACCTTTGATTTTACTGTTTTTATGTTGTCATTAATATAAAACAATGTTTACCGACTTCATAAAACTGAGGAGCTTCTCAATTCGATTGAATTTTTTTTTTGTTTTTAATTTGTCTGATTGAATCTGAAATGACTGATCTGAACTAGTTACTTATCACTTACCATTTTATCATAATACTTATTAGTCTAACGTATTTTTGTTGTTGAGAAATCTTACGTGACTATTACTAGTGATAGTTTTGTTCCGAGCTACATGAACTCAGAATTTTATTCAAACTAATCATCTCCATCTAGGCTGCGTAGCTGTATCGTAAACTTTTCAACTTTCAATGTTGTAATTGAAATTTTAATATTAAGAATGATATCGTACACAATACAGACCGACCGGCTATGAATTAAGTTGTCAACGATACCATAAATTTTAAATTAAGTTTTTAATCATTATAGTGTCTTAATGATGCATGCAAAGCATGGATCTTTATGTATGCGGCTGCCGTACAGTAGGTCGCGAGTTCAAATACCATACAAGACTATTATTTGTACGATCCGCAAATTATTGCCTAGAATCTGGAGGTACGGTTTGTCTGTTAATTTCATGAAAGGATGTAAATATATCCGTGATACAGGGTTTGATCTCTAAGGAAAGAGTTAAATTAAAACCTACATTATTATTTCCTTTAAAACTTTATTTTGTTATGGTAAAACAATTCTTGTTAAAATACTTTAATAAGTTTCTACTTTTAATGTATGTTTACAGTAATGCGCTATACTATGCATAGCGCTTTCGTGTTAGAGCTGTAAGCTTATTCTGTTGTTATTAAATAAACATTTAAATATTACATAAACCTATTCATTCTTGCATGTAATTCGTTGCATTTTACTTAACCCTTACGAAGTTTTTGTTACCAATATCTTTCTATCTGCTTTTTTACATTACGTTAGAAGTGCCAAGGAATCGAGTGTGATGGAAGCTTCACAATTGTATTGTTGAGAACTAAATAATTGTGTTTTTATCTGTCATAGTTCAAACTTTTAAGTAAGTAGCTGCAGGTGCCCTTATATGATATATAAGCTATATTAATGTTAAGTTTCATTGGTTTATTTTTCATTTCATTATGATATTTTTAAGTGAAAGAGTAACAAACATCCATACTTAAATACTTTCGCCTTTATAATATTAGTAGAATAACATTATTTTATTATACAGCAAAATGTTGCTGAATGTCAGTTTTCTGTGTCTTAGCTAGATAAAACTTAAGTAAAATTAAAATCTGTATAAATTCATGAGCATGCTATCAAAATGAATATAACAAATAATGTTTTACGTGAAGAATCGCTAATTATATAAAATAACATCAAAAAAATATTATAACATCACGTGTCATAACTGACTACTACAAAAACTGGGTTATTTAAATATACATATTATTAATTTGTTTGCAGACAGCTTAACTAAAGGTTCAAGTTACCGTTACAATATTAGCCTATTTTGCTTCATTAATAAAATAGTTATTTTAGATTTTGTCTTATTGAACGACTAGGTATCTATATTGTGAGAGTTCTAACTATTTACCCATTGTCTGTTTATTATAAGTTATTGTGAATGAAGTTGTATAGATTGTATTCAATTTTAATTCCTACGCCTACGAGTAACAATAGTGTTGTGTATTCTTTGGAATTATGGAATGTATATAGTATATTGTATATAAATGTATAGATATTCAGTCGCATAGCTATTCTATTTTGTTTTACTCACCATATACATATGTCATTCGACAAGATACCACATAACACTTAATACGTTTATAATTTAAAACATTAGTATCAGATAAATGTCTATAAATCGTTTATTGTTTTGCGTGTTGGTGGTAAATACATATTGGAGCATGGCAATGAAATCAGTACCTTTTATATCATATCAAGAGGAAATTAAACTGCAAGTAAAGAAAATAGTGAAAACTAAAAATCAAGGTAAAAAAACAAACATTGCAGATTATGATTATCAAATAGGAAAACATTTTTTAACATCAAATGGTAGTGAAATTAAAACCAGTGATAACGATACTAAGAAGGAGATCCCGTACAACTTTTTCATTTTTGGCGCTAAAGCTGGTGATTACGATGATACCCAAGACCTTGCAGGTCTTAATACACCAAGAACAGCAATTCAAAAGGAAAACAAAAAAACTGAAGAATTTGGTAATGACAATATTGCGTTCAAGAAAGTACGAGTTGCTAAGTTTTATGGAAGTAGAAATCATACTAATCCTATGTTTCAACTAACTGAAATTCGGGTTAGAAATGAACAAGTAGTCTATTGATTTAATTTGTCTGTAAAACAAAATCATAATAATTAATAACTTCATAATCAGAATGTCAAAACAGTCACTATGTCATCATTTCTAAAAAAAGGAAATAATACGTATTTCATGTAAGAATAAAACATAATTAACAATAAAAAAGAAAATAAATAAAGTGTTATACATTTTTGAAGTTCTCATTTCGTGTTTTAGATCCCAATGTTAGTACGGAACTATATTTATTTAATTATTCCTCTTATTTTATAAGTTTCTCATATTGATCCTGATGACTTTTTTACGAACTAGTAGGAATAAAACTAAAGGAGGTTAAAAGACTAAGTAGTATATATTCTACTCCTCATATTTACTCTTCCAATCGTGAGCATGTCCAGTGTAGCCGACAATAGCAGATGGAGGACCAGCTTTCAACTTCGTAAAGGCAGTAATGGTGAATTGGTAAGGTACTTCTAGCTTTATTGGTATATCAATCATAGTTTTATTCTGTGGCACTTCCCATACTGTTAGATTTCCTTCAGGTATTACATTTTTGTTATTTATGCGCTTAGCTTTCTGAAAAGGATTGATTTATTGTTTAATTAATAACAATAATAAGTTAAGCCTCAACTTTGATGAAATAAATGGCTAAGTGCTAGTTTGGAATTATCTAACTTAAACGCATCTACGAAAAGTCAAGTATATGTGTGAGTAATATTAAATTTTGACTGATATAGCACACGAAATAAGTTTGAATGTAGTCCCAATTTTACTTAATCATCTTTTTATCAAACTTGGCACAAAAGAAAATAGTCTTTGTTTAGTTGCTGTAACCATTCTTCTATTATTTTTACGTCAAAAACAAGGTTATACTTATGGAAAAATATAATTACCGGATACTCTTCAACTTGTAGACGCTCTACAGTGCCGTCACTGTGTTCAATAGTTTTAATCCTTTTAATTTTTTTAACTTCCCACACGTGTACCTTTAATAATAACACTGCTTTATATTACAAGATTTTTGTTTTTGTTTTCTTTAATGTAAAATGTTTTGAGACATTATAAAATTTAGTGACACACTGAGAGAGACTCATTATAAGCCGTCATTTATCGTAACAGCCCCACAATAAATGATTAATGTCCCACTGCAGGGACGGGCCTTCTCCCGTGATGGAGGGATACTTGGCTTACTAATACCACGCTGGCCAGACGGATTGGTATAGGGTTTAATTTCAAGTTTTCCTTCTTTTTACTTCGTAAAGATAATATTTACGGTTAGTCCCTTAGTCGGTTTTAACGACACCCATGGGATGAGATGGGGAGGTAACATATTTATGTATTTTTACTCCGTCACCACACGGTCATTACACAGGCTATTTCTAATTATTTTATTAAAACTTCAGTAACATAGACAATAATGTTTTTAATAAATATGTATTCTTAAAAATAATTCTTAGTAACTCTTACTTACCCTATATCCAATTATAGGATCATTATCACTATTTTCAACCTTTTGCCATTGCACATTTAAAATTGGAGGATCAACATCTTGATTGAGGTCAAAACCATACCAAGAAGTTGCTTTTAAATCTGCACTTATTATAAAAACAATTTGACACGTAGTTAGTACAAGACTTAGGATTAGTTTCATGTTGACAATGTATACTTATGTTTCAAACATGGGAATGAATGATTATAATATTATGAACAAACGAGCTGTGTAATCGTTGAGGATAAAATTTATTTTGTTATTTTTCCTTAATAGGTCTAGTTTAATTAAAACTGCACATGTAATTTTATTGTTTTGGTTTAAGCATAACTTAAAAGGTATAAAAAAATACGGCATACGGCAGCCGTACGGCTACCGCACGGCAAGATTTGTATGAAAACAAACGAACGTTGCTTTTTCCGTTCGAAAAAAATACGGCAGCCGTACGGCGCGAAACGGCTAAATTGAAAGAGCTCTTATAAAATACTCTGGTGGCGCGCCAGCCATGTTCTGCCACGAAACGTTTGTTTGTCTGATCCACAAATTACCGTCCTGATCCTGGATGCTCTTTTGAATTTTGCTGTATAAAGTTAAAGTTTGGCAACTAAAATAAAAAAATGACATCTCTTAGTTGTTCGCATCAAATTAAAATCCTACGGACGACTGAGAGGTCCTTTTAGATAAATAAAAATTAAAAGTCACATAAATATTATTTAACTTCACTCCAGTTAATTATTATCAAGCCTAACTAATGCCATAGGTTTATGAATGTACGAGTATAGTATATTTAGTAAAGAAGTAAAACATTAAACCTATATTCAAATAACAAAATAGAAAAAAAGTCATCAAAACAAAAAACTGCTTAAATAAATCACCCGTCCTTGGTACAAATTAAACATTATTCTTGAATGGAATTTCCTTTAGAGTCCGGGCCACTTTTATTGGAATTTTTGCCGATAGATGTACGTGGCAATACATACGTTAAACGCTTGTAACATTCACACCCCACGGCATTTAGCTTCTTTATGTCAATCGGTACACACACACTCATGAATACTCACACATATAGATCGCATGCAAATCGCAAAGACGGAACAGAGAATTCAACGTGTATTCTATTTACTGTAACTGTTAATGCTGGATTTATGGTTTTGATACTTGAAGTTATAGTCTTTAATTCATTTTGTGTTACAGACTAAATACTATCATAACGTTTTTGTAATATTGAATAAAAAATGGTTTATTAAATACCTTGTACGTGTAACAGTATTTAACTTTAACGCGCTTAAACCTCTTACGCGCCTTGTCATCTTAGTCTTAGGTCCATATAATCTTTCTATCTCGCTTGAACTTACGGGTCTTCTATTTTTATATATCTGATTCTTAAGTTTTATGACTTGACGACTCAGATGATAACGCGAGTAAATTAGTAAATAGTTTTTATTTAAATGAATTCTTTCTTTTCTTCCCTCTCTTTCTCTCTGTATGTATAGGTGTTTAATATGTTCGTATATAAACTACCGTCTTTATCTTGAATTTTTAACTCAAAGTAACTATGTAATGTATTTGTCTTTCCAAAAATCCACGGTATTATTAATTACAATACATTACAACGCTGGACTACGACTACAATACAGTATGTTTCAAACACTTTGGCTTTGAAGTTGGTTTTTTAATTAGAAAATGATTCAAGTATCAAAACTACAGACCTAAATATAGTCCAACTATATCCCGTATTGTCCCTTTAACACGAAACAGAGGCGTATAACAAAATAAAATACGATACAAAAAGTGCTAAACGTGAACGTATTGATTTGGTGGAATTTTTATTAGGAACCTACCTCGGAGGGGATCGAGCCATTTTATTGTTCCTATCTCTTACCGGCCCGACTTATTGCCGACTTTTAATTTTGTTTATATGGAGATTCGTGTGTCACACTTTCTTTTATCTACGAATACTCACACATATAGATCGCATGCAAATCGCAAAGACGGAACAGAGAATTCAACGTGTATTCTATTTACTGTAACTGTTAATGCTGGATTTATGGTTTTGATACTTGAAGTTATAGTCTTTAATTCATTTTGTGTTAATGACTAAATACTATCATAACGTTTTTGTAATATTGAATAAAAAAATGGTTTATTAAATACCTTGTACGTGTAACAGTATTTAACTTTAACGCGCTTAAACCTCTTACGCGCCTTGTCATCTTAGTCTTAGGTCCATATAATCTTTCTATCTCGCTTGAACTTACGGGTCTTCTATTTTTATATATCTGATTCTTAAGTTTTATGACTTGACGACTCAGATGATAACGCGAGTAAATTAGTAAATAGTTTTTATTTAAATGAATTCTTTCTTTTCTTCCCTCTCTTTCTCTCTGTATGTATAGGTGTTTAATATGTTCGTATATAAACTACCGTCTTTATCTTGAATTTTTAACTCAAAGTAACTATGTAATGTATTTGTCTTTCCAAAAATCCACGGTATTATTAATTACAATACATTACAACGCTGGACTACGACTACAATACAGTATGTTTCAAACACTTTGGCTTTGAAGTTGGTTTTTTAATTAGAAAATGATTCAAGTATCAAAACTACAGACCTAAATATAGTCCAACTATATCCCGTATTGTCCCTTTAACACGAAACAGAGGCGTATAACAAAATAAAATACGATACAAAAAGTGCTAAACGTGAACGTATTGATTTGGTGGAATTTTTATTAGGAACCTACCTCGGAGGGGATCGAGCCATTTTATTGTTCCTATCTCTTACCGGCCCGACTTATTGCCGACTTTTAATTTTGTTTATATGGAGATTCGTGTGTCACACTTTCTTTTATCTACGAATAGGGTCGTATTATTGTTTCCGTTCCCGCTGCCTTGCAAGCTTGCAAGCTCTAAACTAACACATCCTAATATTTACACCACTGCAAAAAGAAATAAACATTTTTACCTCAGAAATTGACGAATTTTAAAAGTAACCCTTTTGACATGGATGGGTTCCAAAATAGTTCCGTATTTCGTCAAAATTGCTTAAATAATTTGGTTTTTTATCTATAGCTATTGAAATTTTTATGATTCAATTAAGTAGGTACACGACACGACGCACGTTTATAATAGATATCAAAGTGTTATAAAGGTTGGAGTTGATAGGTAGACAATATTTTTTTTTAACCCTAATTGGTTAGATTTTACCTGTAATTTCCTCTTTATATAGAAGTAGACTATAAATAAGTAGCACCGACTATAAAGATGAAGCCAAAAATCTAAGAATTAGTTGTCTAGCATTACAAGAAAGCAATGCTTACATCTTTTTTGTGTTATTTACAGAGGTTTTGTTGGAAGATGACTATCCTATTTTTTTTTTACAAAACTTTAGATCTACAGATTATTTTCAATGTGGCGGTGACCTGTACAAATACAAAGGACATCCAGGCTTATAAAATAATTTGTGGATCACACAAATAATTTACTTTTCAGGGATCGAATAACCCTTTGCTTTGACTGGGCTTGCGCGACTACTGCGTTACCAAGGCCGACAAGCAGTTTTAGTGAGCTATGATAAATCGGGTATAAAATATATTAAAGCTACATTACATGATCATCAGAAATCAAGGATAGACTTTTAGTTAGTGTAAGCAATAAAAAAACTAACTAAAACATTTTCAAACATCGACTACTACACACTAAACGCTCCCCATCACTAGCGTATTTCATTGAAACCTATATATCGTCCGGGGGTCCGTTTTGTTTTGCATCTCACTCATTTGACCACCTTTATTGGTTGGTAACGGTTTGATCCCATCAACACGTCGAACCATCTCGTTTGTGTATCGTTTATTGTTTTAGAAGGTGCTTTTTGTTAGTGTTTCGTTATTGATTGCGTTTGCTGTATGTTTTAGAGCTTTTTCGATTAGGTTTAGATTTTAGTACTTTTTAGTTACATTGGTTGTAAGTGTTAGATGTTTTATAATGTGAAACATTAGGCACAAAATCAACAGGTATTGTCAAAGGCCAACTGTAGTTATCTGCAAAAGCTATGGTAGTTACAAAGATTTCTGACCCTTGGATTTGAAATAAAAATCAATGAATACTGATAAGTTTTATCTGTGTTTCTTTATAAGCGCTCCTTAATTCGCCTTCTTAGACAGGCACAAAATTGGCCTGGTGCTTTTCTGTATTTTTAATCCGATATAGATATTTCTTACTTTATTAATTAATAATAATGTAAATAGTGAATTTATTTCAATCTCTAATTACAATTTGAAATGAAATAAATAAACCACAATCCTCAAGAACGAAATGAGCCAACAAATTCAACTGAAAATTTAAATGAAAGTAACGCAATGGGGAATGGAATTGTAAGGCATGTATACACGGTACGGTAAGGGCGTATTTACACGCCACGGCAAACGGCGCAAAAGGTACGGATTTGTTAGAATGTAAATCAAACTGGATGTTTTATTAAACACTCCAGTATGCTGTATATTCAAATTAAGCGGTGTCGATGGTACAATAATATGGAAGATACTTTTTATGAAAGAAAACTGTAGAACTTGTCTTAGGAACAATGCTGGTAATAATAATTATGATTATTATTTTTTCTCTTTTGCAACGATATTTCATCATCATCATCATATCAGCCAATCGACGTCCACTGCTGCACATAGGCCTCCTCCAAGTATTGCCACCTTGCGCGGTCCTGTACCTCCCTCATCCATCTGCTACCCGCCGTCCTAACCAGGTCGTCAGTCCACCGTGTGAGGGGTCTCCCCACCCTGCGCTTTCCGGTACGCGGTCGCCATTCCAGAACCGATATTTAGGCAAAATATTTTTTTAAATTGTAACTCCTGTAAGCCAGAGTCATTACTTTCCGTAGCTTTTATTATACAAATATCTCTAATCACTTGAGTTACAAGTAAACTTTTGAAGGTGAAAAGAAAAATGTTTGCCTAACTTCCAATATAATGTATTTCCCTGTAGATCTAGTTCATGGTATATGTAAGTTAATTTATATCAATTCACTACCTTTTCCTTAACAGTGGTGCATTTATTGAGAAATGTTGTTTTGATTTATTTACATTGCATTCTAAACGCGTACCAGTAAAGTATAATAAATAATAAAGTTGTTCTCCATATAAGCGAGCCCTGTAAGATTTCCACCTCAGCGTTCCCGTTGGCAATATTTACCCGTTACTTTCTGTAAACACCAGAACATCTCGAATATAACTCGTACAAGAAAATTAAGCTTGTTTAATTATATAACTTTGCCCGCCTTTTGTTGTGTACTTTTATAGGTATACAATATAAATTTGTTCTAAATTGGGTGAATTGATATAAATTAACTTACATATTCCATGAATAAATAAATAGACGTATGAGTCATTAAAACCACGGGTTTCTTTTTTAATTAAGTATTATTTAATTCTCTAAGCACGTTAATTTGATGTTATTCTTATGACGACCTCTGTGGCGTAGTGGTTATATTACATGGCTGCTACGCAGAGGTCTCGGGTTCGATTCCCGCTCAATGCAAATATTTGTGTGCATGAACATGATTGTTTGCATTGGTCTGAGTGTTTTTATGTATAATATGTATGTATTTACAAAAAAAAAGTATATAAGTATTAATATCCGTTGTTCTGTTACATACAACACAAGCAGGTAATGCCTAGCTTACTTTGGGAACAGATGCCGCTGTGTAGAGATGTTCGTGAATATTTAATAAGTCCTTTCGTAGAAAGCCTAGATATAGAACAAACTGTAACAAAACTTTAGTCAATAACAATGCCACATTGAAACAGGAAACAGGCATTTAGTTAGTTGCTGATCCACTGCCAACCATGAATAACAACAATCTAGCCTTTTGGCAACTTAGGCGATAGCCTGAGAAAGAGTCCAGAGGTAACCGTAAGGGATTTTATCATTCTGAGCTAGATACATTAATTCATTACAGCCTATGAAAGTCCTACTCGAGAGACTTCTTCTTTATGACGAAAGGAATATTTGCCTTGTACCATGCTAGCCCGACTGATTCGTATAAGGTTGCACAAATGTTACACATTCTATTCGTAGTTTTTGTACGCAGGTATCTCATGAAAATGTATGAAAAGCTGCTTATGTTGTATTCACATCATTAGTTTAAGGTAGAAAGAAAGAATAAAAATTTTTTCAGCACACAAACACATTACATGTTACATATATCATTCTGTACACATTTAGAAAATAAAAAAATCTAGCACTCACATACCCAAAGAAAAGTTGAACTTTCGAGTGTAACACCACTGTTATGTGACCGGGATAAATATTATAATTCTTCCTGTAAAATAAGTAATAGTTTTTTCGTTAATTATGTTTTTGTGCCTTAAAGAAATATTTTCGATAAACAAAACAGGGACTTTCCTCAACATTATTCACGGTCATTAATAAGAGGTACTAGGAAGGCAGAACTCAACCGGAGCGAACTTCGTATCTGCTTCCGCTAACTACTAAAAGATGGTAATGAAGCGCACTCACCTTTTTATACCTGTCTCACTCACACTTTCTTAATTCACCTTTCTCCATCCTTCTCTAAGCTGCTGTCACAGCCACAACGGCGATCCAGACGGTGACAAGAAATTAATTAGGGAAGCTCGGGAAAATAATGGTGTGCCGTGATTTTTAAATGAAATTTATTTTCTTCACTTCATTTATTTCTAGACGACATGACACTTCGGAAATTATTAGACTTTCCCTTTCCGTAGGTAAGGTTTCAACTTGTTTACCTTGTACCATGTTGGGTGGAGTATTATGTTTATTTTTTGTTGAGGCGTTGATTGAAATTCTTTTTGCATATTTGATTTTAATTTATTTTGTAGATTGAACATTGCAAATACATCTTTATAAGTATTAGTGTTACATCTCAGTAAAGTTGCAGCATTTTTTTTAGAAGGAAGGAGTCATTAGCACCCACAATATAATAACAACTAAGTACTACAAAAGGAAGTGCTACAAAAATTGCACTTGTTTGAATGTAAGTTGTACCTATATATGTTACGGTAAATGTGATTAATCAAAAATTATTAATAATTGACGACCTCGGTGGCGCGACGGTAGCGCAAGCGGCTGCCGTGCAAGAGGTTGTGGGTTCGATCCGCACGCAGGACAATAATTTGTGAAATCCACAAATTATTGTCCTGGTCTGGGTGTTTTGTGTCCGTTAATTGATGTTTGTAAAAGGTCCCCGCGACACAGGGCATGATCCCTAGTGCGGGAGTTGTTCTTTTTTCAGGAAAAAAAATTACCGGTTATTATTAATAATAACCACATGTTTTGGTAAATGTGAATAATCGATCGAAATTTATTACTTTTAGTAGTAATTATTAATAATTCACGACACATTTTGGTAAAAGTGACAAAATAAATAGAAACCTAACGTTTTTTGACCAGCAGGTATTTTTTTTTCATGAATTAAGAATGTGGCGTGTGTGCTTTGGTTGTCACAGTTCTAACATAACCTAACCAAATGATCTTTTCATCGAAAACTTCAAAAGCGGTCAAGTGTTTTCAAGTTCAGTTTGCTACACTAGATAGAATGAAATGCGACCGTCCCGCCCCGCTTACACCGCCCCGCCCCGCAACTCTTTGGCAACTTATTACATTTACCACTACTAAAAACCGAAAAATGTGATTAATTTATCACTTTAACCTCGACTTTCGGTAATTATTAATAATAACCAATAATTATTAATAATCTTCAATTATTCACAATTACTGTTGCTTTTACTGCTTTTCTTATATTCTTGAAGCAGATTCTTTTGACACCCTAATTCGTTAAGCTAAAAGGACAAAACCACTTTTCCAATTAACCTTTTAGAGAACAACCGAACACCAGGTACTGTAATACATACCTCAACAAGGACTACACCTTATCAAATCCCTTGTAAAATATCACTAAATAAAGGTGACCCGCTATATCCCGACCCGTCCGCAACACTAGGTGTTATTGTTAAATTGGCTCAACAATCCCAAGGGTTTCAAAGACCGATCTTAATTATTAGCAAGGTGTTTAAGGGTTGAATTTACGATGTGTTAATACGAACCGATGTACGTCGCCTGCAATTACGTTTAACCCTAAATTAAATTTACCTGGGGTATTTTGGACCCATACTTAATTACAAATGGGTCTCGTTTTGGGTTTACTGTAACGTTAATATGGTAACAATTGAATTTGATGTCAACATTGTGAATATTTATTGTTTTCGTTTTACTATAACAATGAAATATTAAACGTTTATCTAGTAATTAATGCTTTCATTGCAAGGCTGTCCTAAAAGATAGGTAAAGAAGAACAATTTGACATTAAACGCTATACTAATTCGTCGGACCATCACAGGCAAAACCTTTAGGCCATGATAAAGAATGAGGACTATCAAAATAGTATCTAAGTCTTCCAAACGATGCTGATCTGCCTGAAAATAAGTTTAGGTTAGAACAAAAATTAGGAACTATCACATAGTGAAAGTTTCACTACTCTTTTGAGAGAGAGAGGGAGCCGAAAAAGACATTATTTATGATATTATCAATTTGAATAATAAAGCCTTCAATGAAAACATTTGCTATCTCAAGGACTTATCAATTAATACTCATAATAGACTGGATAAGGTTTTTATTGCTTCAAGAATCATAACAATTGTGTAATTAGAAAATAATTGTATCAAATCACGAAATAAAAATGTTTTATCAAAAAATTGTTGAGTGTCGTGACAAATTATGTTATAGTTTTAATTTCCTATTCGTTTATAAATATAATTATCGGTAATATTTTGGTGTTAAAAGTTTGCCCGAAACAATAATTATTTAGATTTTTGTTTTGGTTTCCAAAATATGTTTATGAACACGCACTTGTCAGTTAGCTTTTCGTGAAGCTAAACGTTGATCTAATTAAAACAAAATGTTTCTTGAACCATCTTTTCAAGTTCAAGTGATACAAGATGATGAACAGCATAATTCAGAAGATGATCCCACAAAACCAACTGTTGAAAACGCGCCCAAAACTTTAAAAAACAAAGCCAAAGCTTATGGTAACTTGTTTATGGAAACCTCTTCAATTCATGGGTTGAATCATATTGTAGCTGCCCGCAGACATTATCTGGAAATGTGAGTTTTTTTTAATACACAGTACATTAACTTAATACATAGTATATTACTAATTTGCATGGGTATTGAACCCGCGACAATTAGCGTTCTTTATAAACAATTCCTTAATTTTTTTGAGGTTTTTATGCATTTGAGGTTTTAATTAATGATATCTACTGTTATTCCGATTTTTGCTAACTTGATTTTAGGCCATAATATAGTTTGTTAAATATTGTTGTTTATTGTTCTTTGCAGTTTTCTTTGGCTAACTATTATTGGTCTATCAGCATTCGGCTCATTACATTTGTCTAGTTACACTTGGGGTCGGTATCAGTCGTCACCAACAGTGGTATCTATGGACCGAGACATGTATGAGTGGAACACTACCTTCCCTTGCGTTACTATTTGCCCACATGGTATTAAGAATATTGATCCTAAGAAACTTGATATTTATTTGAGGTTAGTATAGTTGGTGATTATTAATTAATTTTATAATTATTAAGTTTAGTTACAATGAAATTCACTGCACCTCGTATAGAATGTTCTCTACACAACTTGCACAGCTACAATTTCATTTTTTATTGTTCCTCGCTAAGCATTTTTACACGTTTTACTTAAACTTAACTTTAAGCGTAATGTTTGTCAAATTGTATTTACCTAAATTTACAGAAAGATTAATTTTTAGAATCATTAAAAGTATTAAAATTAGGAACTTAATTAATACTTGTACCTAGTACCTTATAGTTCATTACATCATTAAAACATTTTATTTCAGTAACAGTGATGAAGAAAATAAAACTAAGTTGGAAAACTTCATAATTGGTCTTGCAAATGCCTCATACAAGAGCTTCGAATATATTCCAGAGTACCCCGCTATACCTCCAGAAGATTACTTGGAACTGTTACAGAACCTGTCTTTAGCGTTTAAACCTTCTTTGACTATTGGTGTAGCGAATGCAATGTTGTCGTTTGTTCCAACCATAACAGAAATGGGTCAATGTTTTGCTGTAAACTCAGTAACTGCAATGTATAATTCACCTCAGTAAGTACCTAATAAATAAATCAAAACTTATTGATTAAAAACTGTAAAGAAATACATTATTATATTGATAATTTGATTACAGGTACAGGGCAGCAAATAGGTGGGATATCATAACCAATGGACCCAAGCCATTATTCATTCATCCACTAGATGGAGAAGTGTTTGCTCAAGTTATAAACATGACCACTCCTTACGACGTAAGCTTAATAATATTTAAACTCGTAGCAACAATATGTTAGGTTAATAATGACGATAATTAACAAATAATGTCATTCTAGTTTTCACAATATTTTGATGTAAATTGAATTAGAATTTAGAAACCATCAGAATATAAAAACGTAGTCAACAACCTGTCAGCTCTAGCATTTTTCTACTAACTATTTGGTCTACTCGTAGTTGTCTGCTTGTAATAATAACGCGTGGCGGTAGTAATTACGGCGTCTCCGTGTGGTGACGGAGTAAAAATACAAGATGTCACCACCCCATCTCATCCTATGGGTGTCGTAAAAACCGACTAAGGGACTATCCGTGAATATTATCTTAACGAAATAAAAAGAAGGAAAACTTGAAATTAAACCCTATACCAATCCGTCTGGCCGGCGTGGTATTAGTAGGCCATAAGTATCCCTCCGTCATGGGAGGAGGCCCGTCCCTGCAGTGGGACATTCATGGGCTGTTATGATGATGATGAATAATTACGCACTTTATATATTTTAGGTTTACATTCATGGTCCTGAAGAGATACCCGATACTACGTCAAAGTTTCAGCAATCTGAAATAGGATTTTATTTGAAATTGTATGTCACTGCGTTAACCGTCTACACTTCACCGAAAGCTGCCAAGTAAGTATTACTGTATGTATTTTTAATTTTTTCTGTGTCCTTATTGTATTATGTCTTGACTATAAAATTGCTAGATCGCTAGTGTAATTGTCATCCCAATGACTTATGTAAAAAAAAGTGACATTGTAGCTGCTCTTCTTTAAAACAAATAATAAACTTTCTTGTGTTTTTAAAATTTTCGATTTTATCAAAAGTCAAATAAGTCTTTTTTCAGTCAGGTTTCAGTTCAGTTGTTGTTTTTTATGTTTCTTACCTCAGACCAAATTAAATGTATACAAAGGCTCTCTGTTTGACAATGTTTACTCTCAAGTTAGTTCCTTGTTAATTTGAGTAAAAAAATAAGACAGTGATTTGGTGTGGTTTATATCTAAAAAATAAAAAAAATGTGTTAAATAACCATACAATGTTCCATTGTTTGTAGGTTAAGTATAAGTCAGCGTCGATGCAGATTCCCTCACGAGAACATATTGAAACACAACAGTATATACACGTACACGATGTGTAGAATAGAATGTCGCATACGACTTTGTCTGAAGTACTGTCAATGTATACCACACTTTTATAGGAAAATTGGTAAGTTAAAACATTTTACTTAACCGACAGCGGTGACGGCCTAGAAGGAGATAGAAGGCGAACGGAATGAATAGAAACCTTTAAAAATAATTGTCACGGATCGCTACAAAAGGAAGTTTGAAGGGAAGACATCATTTTTGGATTCATGGATTTTACAGACTACTTATTTAACAATTTAGATCAGCAAGTGCAAGTAGATGCTGTATATACAGACTATCAAAAAGCTTTCGATAAGGTAGATCACGACCTGCTACTACAAAAGTTGGCATATAACGGAATACGGGGAGATCTTCTTCGATGGTTTGTTTCATATGTTACGAATAGATCGCAACGAGTTGTGGTCAGGGGATATCACTCTTCGTTTAGCAGTGTAACGTCTGGCGTACCTCAGGGTTCTCTTCTTGGACCTCTTTTATTTATTGTTTTTGTGAATGATATTGGTGCGTGCTTCAGACACTCAAGCTTTTTGCTATATGCTGATGATTTGAAGATTTATAAAGCCATTAGGGCTGAGAGTGATTGTCTCCTCCTTCAAGAGGATTTAGATAGATTCTCTGAATATTGTGCAAAAAATAAACTTAGTCTTAATGTATCGAAATGTGTCACTATTTCATTCACAAAAAATAAAAATCCTTTCTCTTTCGATTATAAGCTTATTTCAACAACTTTAACTAAAGTTACGTCTATGAGGGACCTTGGGGTACTGCTGGATAGCAAATTGCATCTTGACCAACACGTTAGTAGCGTTATAAATAATGCCTATCGTATGTACGGTTTCGTAATGAGATCGACTACTGAATTTAGGCAAGTGGGTACATACATGCATTTGTACAAATCGTTAGTTAGACCCCAGTTAGAATATGCTGCAGTAGTGTGGAATCCTCATTACAGAAAATATATAGATTGTATGGAAAAGGTTCAGCGCACCTATTTTAAATCTGTTCATTACCGTTGTTTTCGAAAAACTCTTTCGCCTGATGAGTTGTTGGATCACTACAGGCTTATGACACTGGAGTCTCGTAGACTGTACCTAGAGATGATGTTTCTATATGACTTGTGTAACAACAGATATGAATGTACTTCTGTACTTAATAAGTTGTGTTATGTTATACCGCGAACAGTGATGAGGCGAGAGGTACGCTCGCGACCACTATTTGCTGTAAGCACGAGTAAAACCAATGCTGGTGTTCGTGCGCCCCTTCGTCGTATCACAAGCGATTTTAATAAGCATTTCACAGATCTTGACATTTTTGGAATGTCTCATAACCAATTTCGTAGCGCACTTATCGAAATAATAAATGGGTTAAGTATGTAACGTAGCTTTTAATTAGTTTTAATTTATTTCTTTATTTTTCTCAACTAGGTAAGCATTTGTGTACCTAATTGTTTACATTAATTAAGCACTTGCCTATTGTCACATATGAATATGATTCATATGTAACTATAGTATTTCACATCCACACATTGTATTACGTGGATAACGGTGTAGGTTCATATTTGTATACTAATCATATATAATTAGTAATAAGAAATAATATGTAACCGTTTGTTAATCCCAAATAAATAAATAAATAAATAAATCATTTGCCCTGCAGTGGGACACATACAGTCAACATACAGTCTAAATAGGAATAACAGCATATTAACGTACATTTTCTATACTTCGTAAAACTAAGTTATTAATATACTTAGTGTAAAATTATAGACAAGATACCAATATGTTTGTGGTGGGTATAATGTTGTGTGGATAAAACACCTATAAATATTGAATAAGGAAATGCTTGGTGTCGCGCAATGAGTACGTTATTATTGTATGTGTATGTTCCTGTATAAAAAGGGAGATATTGACGATATCAACAATTATCGCCCAATAACTTTGATACCTATAATATCAAAAATTTATGAAAAATGCATGCATAAAAGATTAGTAAATTATTGTAACCAATACGACATATTTAACAGCTCTCAATTTGGATTCCAAAAACATAAATCAACAACACTGGCGATGTACACACTTGTAGACGAAATATTGACAGGAATCAATGATAACCACTACACTACCGGGTTATTTTTCGACCTTTCCAAGGCGTTTGACCTTGTGTCACATAACACCTTGACCAAAAAATTGGAAACGCTTGGAATTAGAGGTTTAGCTTTGCAATGGATATCCTCTTACCTAAGTAACAGGCAACAAAGGGTCATAATAAACAGAATTGATGAAAATCAGAATATCACATCATTCCACTCAGATTATCAAATAAATAAACGAGGCGTCCCACAAGGAAGCGTTCTAGGTCCAGTGTTATTCTTGCTATATATAAATGATATAACAGATATAACAAATCATAAATGCACCCTATTTGCAGATGACATATCCATCATAGTAAAAACAAATAAAAAAGATAATACTATACATAATCATGAAAGTGACATTAATAATACAATTGACAAACTTATAGAATGGCTTAATGAACATAATTTAGTAATTAATCTTGATAAATGCTTTTACATACAATTTAATAAATCTCATAATAATAAATACAATTTCAAGTTAAATATACCAAAACTTAAGCAAGTTACTGACACAAAATTTTTAGGTGTGTTCATAGATGAGGACCTAAACTGGAAAACACATGTAGATAGTGTTTGCGGTAAAATAAATAAATTTGTATACGCCCTAAAACATGTAAAAAATATTACAAATATAGATACAGCTATTATGTCATACCGAGCTTATATAGAATCTATACTTCGATATGGGCTCATTACATGGGGCAACGGTACTGACATAAATAGAGCGTTTGTGGCGCAAAAAAAATGCATTAGGGCTATCCATGGTATGCAACAAGAGGAATCCTGTAGACCAATATTTCAAAGATATGGTTTGTTACCTTTACCATCGCTCTATATTTACGAAGTTTGTATGTTTGTACGTAAGCATAATGAATATTTTATGACCGCAAAGGATGTATGCTGTCGAAATCGACGAGATCAATTTAGACTTGTTTTAAAAGACATTCCAAGGTCCACCAAATATAATAAGAACTGCTTAGCAATGTGTGTAAGAATATATAATAAAGTACCTAATTCTATCAAATTACAAAATGTAAAATTATTTTCAATTAGTCTGCGGACTTGGTTAATGGAGCATAATTTTTATAGTATTAAGGAATTAATGGAACTTAAAACATTTTAAATATTTGCATGCTATTGTACTTAGCTAAACATGTATGAACTATGTATACTGTATTGTACCAACTTTAAATACCGTGTTTTAAAGCAAATAAATTATTTTCATTTTCATTTTCATTTTTCATTAATATGCTCCTTTTACTCGTAATAAAAAATGTATCGTCAGTAATACATTTTGTTTGCAGGTGACGAGAAATTTTGTGATGTAAAGGGTCTTCACTGTCTTGCTAAATACAAAGGTAACTAACTAAAAATGAATACAACAAACATTTTTATTTGTGTAAATATGCATTTTATGGTCATCCATTTTTCGTATTTCACTATTTATCAAGTAAACTAAAATATTTAAATCACTACTTGTTTTTGTTTCAGATGAGTTGTACACACTGAAAGATAAAAATAAAAAGAGGATCAATTGTGGATGTTACCCTTTATGCGACGATGTTAATTATACCTTGCAATCTAATGTTAGTATTATAAATCATTCTATAACTATATACCCCCTTACTCATAAACGCTTCTTAAATTTAATTACTGTTTAACGAGATTTTTATTAGCAAAACCAACCTTATAGCAAACAAAATCGTAAGAATTTAATCTGTTTGTTTTTGTAGTTGACTGGAAGAAAATGCCTTAGGCATTAAGTCCGCCTTTATACAAAAATGTATTTAAAGTGTTAAATAAAATAAATAATCAATTGACTAATAATTAAGAGGCGTTTATGAATAATAGGGATAGTAATATGAATCATTCTCAACCTTTTTGACATCCAAAAGTACGGAAGACTAATTGTACACCATACTTTGCACATAATAAGACGGATAGCTTTAACTTTAAAAATTTTGATTGACAAATTTGTACTTTTATTAAAGACAACTCCCGCACTAGGGATCATGCTCTGTGTCGCAGGGACTTTACAAACATCAATTTAACGGATACAAAGAACGGCCAGACTCATGACAATTATTATGGATCTCACAAATAATTGAATCCGCGACCTCGTGCAAGGCAGCCGTTTGCGCTACTGTCGCGCCATAGAGGCTGTTAAAGTTTCTTCTTATTCACCATGTTATCTATTACATAGGTACCTAATTGTATAATATATGATTCCTTATGTTATCAGGCACTCCAAGAATGGTTTCTAGGCACTAACTTCCAATGGGGTATGGTTGCCTATCCCAGATTGAGATACAGACGGGACATTATTTTTGGTTTTACTGATGTGTTGGGTACGTACTCATATTTTGAAAGATTGTTTGAACAATATAATCTAATAGAGACTAATTAAAAACTACAATGTGTCAACTCCTAACTCATTACATGGGTATCAGAGATGGGATAAAATAAAATCCACTAAGGAAAAATACAGATATTACCTATTAAATACTAAAATAAAAGACGACATACATAATAAACTAAAATCTATCATAACAGCCCATTCATGTCCCACTGCAGGGACGGGCTTCCTTCCGTAACGGAGGGATACTTAGCCTACTAATACCACGCTGACCAGACGGATTGGTATAGGGTTAAAGTTTAAGTTTTCCTTCTTTTTATTTCGTATAGTTAATTTTCACAGATAGTCCCTTAGTCGGTTTCTACGACACCCATGGGATGAGATCTGATGGTGATATATTGTATTCTTACTCCATCACCACACGAACTAAACTCTATATAACCCTAAATATTTTTCCGTCACCAAAGGAGGTTTTTCCTTATACTGACTAACAGTTGGACATTAGCGACCTGCTATCATGATTTATTTTGGTAAATAAAAAATGGACTAAGATACTTAGTACATTTTTATACTTATGCACATTTATTTTTCAGTTGCTGTCGGCGGCATGGCCGGTCTCTTTCTTGGCTGCAGTGTCCTCAGCTTTATGGAAATTGTTTATTTCTTAACTCTCCGATTCTTTTGCTACAGATATAAGCAACGCGTATCGAAATATAATTAAATCTACAAAACTATATCGTATTTTATTTTACAAACGTAAACTATTAAATTTCCTACGTAATGGCACCATGGCACGTAAATGTTTCATATCATTATGTACTATAGATAGTAATTTTATCACCTTTATGCAAAACATTTAGATAAGCATATTATTATTATGAATTAAGTTGATTAGTTTTGTTACATGAACTTTTATAGTCATTGCAAAGCACTAAAAGTTTGGTCGTATCTAAAATTGAATCAATAAATAGAAATGTTACCCAGGCGTGCTTTCCAAATTATTTTAATCCAAGAGGATCTTCAGAACTCCAATAGACGTAAAACTATTAAGCCAATTATAAAGAAGCCCAATAATAATTTCAAATACAACGCTAAAACTTATCTGAAGCTATTCTTAGAGACTTCGTCAATACATGGACTCAATCACTTGGTAGCTACGCGGAGACAATACTTGGAGATGTAAGTGAATCAAATATTATAATATCATACTCTAGAAATGTTAATGTGATCCACATTGGTGGTGCACTTTATGACACATACTTGTATCATATCAAATCTGTGTCATAAAGACACAAATGTATTATAAAGAACAATACTCTGCGTTATTAAATTGAAAAGAGTAGAGTATTAATTCATTGGAGAACTAATACAAATACATCACTTTTAAATTTATTATACACAGTAATAAAAAATATTGCCATAATTTAAATAATATAACTTTAGTGGTTCTGTAGTCGCGTAAGTCGTGCACGAGAGCATTTTCGAATCACAGGCAAAGTATTTATTTGTTTGTGATCCAGTGAAGAATAATTATAATGAGGTTCTTTTGTGTTCTTCACATGCCTCAACCTACCATCTGCGAATATCTCATTGTCTGTAGTTTACGGACTATTTTTTTTTTAATGTTCATAAGTGTAACTATTTGACGACCTCTGTGTCGTAGTGGTTATATAACATGACTGGTACGCAGCGGCCTCGGGTTTGATTTCCGCTCAATGCAAATCTTAGTGTGCATGAACATGATTGTTTGCATTGGTCTGGGTGTTTTCTATGTATAATATGTATATATGTTTATTCGTTGTCTAGTACCCATAGTACAAGCTCTGCTTAGTTTGGGACTAGATGGCGTTGTGTGAATGTATGAGGAATATTTATTTATTTAAGTTTATGTAGCCTTGTTGAATAAATAGTTTTATATTTTTTTCAGTATTCTATGGTTGGTGGTAATACTTCTCTCAGTTATTGGCACGTTATACCTCTCTGCTTTAACATGGAGTCGTTACCAGTCATCGCCAACAGTTATTTCAATGGATAGAGATATGATGGCTTGGAACACAACTTTCCCTGCTATTACTTTATGTCCTACTAAGGAACGCAAGATTGATAATACGAAACTTAATCAGTATTTAAGGTGGGTTGATGCAAACATTTTATTTAATAAGTGTAATGTAGTAAGTGATCCAGCTAGCCTCTAAGGGGTTGCAGGGTTGTACTGATTGTGGGAAGCAAAGGATAGTGTATTATTAAAAAAAAATTCACGGACTAAGCTAGGCTTAACCTGCTTGTGTTATGGGTAACAGAACAACGGATATTAGTACTTATACAATTATACATAATATGTAAATACATACATATTATACATAGAAACACTCACCCTAATGCAAACAATAAAAAAACAAAGAGTGGGAATCGAAGCCGAGACCTTTGCGTAGCAGTCATAATATAAATATAACCACTACGCCATAGAGGTCGTCGTATTATGGCATCTGTTAAAAGAAGCATTGGTGTGTCCAGTAGTAGACTACAATCTTTTTTTTGTCCAAATGGTGTCGAGTAGTAGGTGGCTATGATGGCTAAATGTTTTACAAAATATAATACAATGATATTCCGTACGTTATCTCATGGACACTGGAGACACTTTATCACTTCGAAGGGAATCATGGTATATTTATATTGAGTGCGCCAAATAATAATATTATTTCCTTTTATGCTAATGACGATGCTTTTACAATGCCTTGCTATTACATAAATTGTCATAGATAATGTTCTTAATTAAACTATATTTTATTTTAGCAACTCTAATGAAGAAAACACAACAAAACTTGAGCAATTCATACTATCACTCGCTAAAGCTACATATAAGAACTTCGATCAAATACCAGATTACACAGATATACATCCAGACAATTATACAGAGTTACTTGTTAATCTTTCCTTCCCATTTAAACCTACGATTAGTATAGACGTATCGAAAAATGTTGTGCTTAAATTGATGCCGACAATCACAGAAATGGGAATGTGCTATTCTGCCAATTCCATAACTGCAATCTATAATTCACCTGAGTAAGTACCTGTTTTATTTAATTTTTTAAATATCAGAACATCAAACAATCAATCAACTAGCCTATCGCAGTCCCCTGTTGGACATCTTAACCCACAGTGTTAAGTTCGCAAATTATCTTTTAATTAGTAATCACCACTCTTTTCACAATAAATGAAAAACCAAATTCTCGTAATATGTACTCGTTTATACTATAAAAACAAAAAAAATCATCGTTTACGTGACAAAGACTTAATATACCAGAAGAATATATTGATTTAAAAAAAGAGGGGGGAAAGTATTGTATTGTATTTATTTCATAAACAAATTTACATGTAGAAATTTAAACTAAAAAAATAACTAATTAACTTAAGACTAGATTATATAATATAACGATTACTATTAATAAATTCTAACATTGCTATAGGTACACTAAATAAAATCATTGAATAAAAAAATACATTAAATAACATCAAACAAAAATAATAATTAAGAATCACATAATAATTAAGACCACGAATCACGTAAAAGGTATAGACGGTCCTTTAAACTCACCGAGCGAAACGCTGAAGTTCAAGATCAAGAAACGTCTATTTCGACGGGTCCTACGTATACTGGTGTAACCCGCAAATTGACGAAAATGACTTTTTTGCTTGAATGGCCTTAAAATAACCTATTCTTTTCAAATCAGTAAGAAAAAAATTATAATTTCTTTTAGTTTCGGCTACAAACTCGTAAACTGATGTAAGTAACACAATTTAATGCAAGAAGACAGTCAAAACTGATTTAAGTTACTTGCTACGATCTACGTGACGCGTGAGTGTAAGTGACCGTTGCACCAGTATGCGCGCGGCGACGATACAGCGCGTACGTACGATACGGGTGTAACTGCAACAAATTTTACTTTATGCATCGAATTTCTAAAAATTATTCATATTTTTGCGACGTTTTGAGTGTTTAAGATCAGTGAAAATAAAAATAATAATAAGTATGAAGCGTTCTCGGAGTCAATTAACCCAGATACTCCTGAAACTATTAAGGGACTCAGATCTTTAAAAAAAATTGATATGTTGGTATTTGTGTCACTAACGTTTTAGAAAAACTACAAAAAAAGTAATCCTGGTCCTCTGGGAAATCTGGAATATGTTTGCTATTCTGATAAAAAATATACTAGAAGAGCTATAAGTATTTAACTGTTTTCAGGTACAGAAAGGCAGATCGATGGGATATACCTGACCTTCCAGATCCGTTGTACATTCATCCTTTAGACGGTGAAGTATTTGCCACCGTGGTATATTTCCAATCTATATCATTTCACGTGAGAATTCTCTTCTATGTTTTTAATTTAGTTTAGTTTTTCGACAAATTTTGAAACAAGTTACAACAATTTGAGACAAGTTTAGTTTTAGGAAGGAAAAGAAAGGTTTAGTTCATAATTTTATCAACGTTTCCTTCTTTTTATTTGATAGAGATACAACAATACTTAAAATTTTACATTTTACAAACAATATTTAAAATTTAAAATATACTTACTTACTTATTGTTAATAACCTAGAAGTTTTTGATTCGATGTTAGGTACCTTATGTTTCATAGAGCCATGATAAATTCGTCTATTCCCAAGACCGTTTTAACGACATAAGTATTTTGATGACATTTTATTTTTTGATTTATTAAGCATACTCGTATGTTCATTTTTGTGTTTTACCGGTTTTAAGCTTTACCTACACGGACCTCAAGAAATTCCGGACATAACCACAAAATATCAGTTATTGGTACATGACCATTTCCTAAAAGCTTACCCCACTGCAGTTACTGTCATCACCACACCTGATGCAGCCTCGTAAGTAATAGCAGCTTTATTCTCACTCACAAATAGTCATCATTTGACTCCCATTTCATCATCTACTCCCACAAACAGACAAATCATCTACTCCCATTTCACGGATAGTACACTTCTTTGAATGACACATGTTCAACACACACATGACACATGTTGTGTGTTGTTTCCTAAAGATGTTTTTCGATGATGAGTACTGTCTTTAGTAGTTTAAACATAAGTTAAAAATAAAATGAGAATACGAGGAGTCAGGAATCCGACGAACAAGGGATACGACAAACCAGAACTAATTTGTATTTTGTTTGTAGGTTAAGTATAAGTCAGCGTCGCTGCAGATTCCCTCACGAGAACATATTGAAACACAACAGTATATACACGTACACAATGTGTAGAATAGAATGTCGTATACGACTCTGCCTAAAGTACTGCCAGTGTATACCACACTTTTATAGGAAAATTGGTAAGAATATTTTAGTATTTTTATGAATCAGTCGTTCGCCTAGTTGGTATGCTCCACGCCGAATGTACAAAACTCTGTGTCACACTGTTATCAAATACAGATCATCATCATTACTAGCCCATTAATGTCCCACTGCAGGGACGGGCCTCCTCCCATGACGGAGGTATAATTGGCCTACTAATACCACGCTGACCAGACGGATTGGTATGTATAGGGTTTAAATTCAAGTTTTCCTTCTTTTTATTTCGTAAAGATAATATTCACAGATAGTCTCTTAGTCGGTTTTTACGATACCCGTGGGATAAGATGGGGTGGTGACATATTGTATTCTTACTCCGTCACCACACGGAGATCAAACACAGATATATTGATGTAATTATATAGTGACTAGTTGCCAGTTTGGAAATCGCTCAACAGGTTACTTGTCATATGGCCAAGATCCTGGAAGGCTTGAGAGACACACGGATCGAGCTTAACGAGTAGCTGAATTCTGTATTGGCACCGTGTAACCAACAAAACGATAGTAGCAAAATCTGTTAAGTCCTATCCAGAAATGTTACTATGAGTAGCTACTGCAGTACCCTTTCACTTATACATAGTGACATATATGCTTTCTAATTCTTGGTAGTGGATTAGGGGGCATAGTGACATGGCATCAAAGTAGCTGGCTATTTCTGAACAGGTCTCTTGATTATTTACAGTAAAATAATAGGGGTATGATTTTACTGTAAATAATCAAGACCGCACAAGGTGGCAATACTTGGAGGATGCTGTCCAGCAGTGGACGTCGCCTGGCTAATATGTTGATGATGAATCTTGATTCATCATAGGGTTTGACCTTGTCGGATATAGGATTGATATTATGATATTTTAAATTGCAGGTGATGAAAAGTATTGTGATGTTCAAGGTCTGCACTGTTTATCGAAATTTAAAGGTAAATTATTTTTTTAACTCGGTTTAAAAGAAAAAAGTTTTTTATAAATCAAGCCTTTTACCAATATTCCACAAAGAAGCTAAGAACATAGAAACTCGATATACCTATTTTTTTATGAATACTTATGTGAATACTATTAACTTATTTCACACAAAAACTGTCGAAAAAGGCTAATAAGGTAGATATTTTCAAGGTACAAAATATCACCAGTACAGGAAAACCTACAAAATCGCATGTACGCCTGGCTAGTGTGGTGAAGTCCTCTGCCTTTTTTAAGCACAAGGCTTGAAAGAAAATGAAGTAAATAATAATGAATAAATAATAAATGTAATAATAAGTTTTTGCCTAGATGTTTTGTATCTATCATGTTAACCATAGCAGCATATTTCTACTCCATAGTATGGATGGCCCTGCTTAAGCCACCCTTGACAGATGGCTAGGTATCGGGTTTTATGTCAGGTTCCCTTTTTTGCTAGAGACTTAAAAACGTATGTCCCCCATCACAAGGTGGGCCGCGGACTTAGTTAAGCAAATGATTTCAGATGAGTTGTATACTCTAAGAGACGAACAAGGCAAAAGGATAGATTGCGGATGTTTTCCTTTATGTGATGATGTCAATTATGTTCCGGAGCCAAAGGTTTGTTAAGTCAATTAGTTATAAGATAGCATAAAATTCATAGAATTAAATTTAATTAAGTAAAAACAAAAAAAGGAAGGATTATTTTACTATAAGAATTAATATTCTTAAGTATTATCATAATTTTTAAGTTCATATATGCAAAGAAGCATACGGTTTACTAAGCAGAATTTAATAAAAACATCAAAAATACCGATTCGTTTAGAAGATTTAACTTAACACCCTGTATAGTTGCTTATACGCAACTGAACACCCTGTAAAGTTGCGTATAAGCAAAAACTATACAAAATAAAAAGAGCGTCACTATTATTATAGATATCGCGTTATCGTCGGAATCTTAAAGACATGTAATTTCTCTATACCTATTTCACTTGCTTTCTTCTATTCTTATTATAATTTCTTCTATCTCTTTTTGGAGTACTCAGAACGTGCGTGCTATAGGTTGGGAAAGAGCCTATTTACTTGTTCAAAGGTTTACTTTGAATAAGTAAAAAAAGGATATTTTGCTTTATTTTCAGCCCCTAGCGATTTGGAAGATAGGTACCAACCTACAGTGGGGTATGGTGACTTACCCTCACGTAAGATACAGGCGAGACATCATCTTTGGATTTACTGATGTACTGGGTAGGTTATGATGACGATCTTTCTTGTCAATCCATACTCTACTTTTTTTTGCAAATACATAAGAATCACCCAGACGCGAATTGAACCTGAATATAATACTTTATTTTATTTTGTATTTCATAAAATCCAATTAAGTACTTAATGTTTCTTTACAAAACAAGTACGTTTCAGTTTGGAACAAGCTGCCGCCTCATGAATTTCCTCCATTGTATTACGAGTATATCGGGTCCTTCATTCAAGAATACATAGTTAGTACAGTCAATTATGGCTTAATTAGGGGCAAACCTCGGAATGGAAGCGAATAAGCTGTAAATTTGCATAAACCTTTGTTTTGGTGTACTAATGACTGGTAGAAAAGTCTCATATGATCACGTGTCTGCGTCATAAGTTATTCAAGGTCAAAGGTCACGAAAATCAGTTTTTTCCCATTATCTCGTTTTCTATGGGAAATACGCATTTAACGTCATTATAAATATTGTAGATCATAAAATTGTCTACAAAAAATATCTGAACACTTTTCTCCTAAAAAGCATCGCTTTCGAGATATCGTGACTTTAGAGCGCAGGAAAGTCGTATTTTCGACTATATGCACACACTAGCTTTTTCCCGTGATTTCGCTCGCCTTTATAAATATTATGAAAAATAAGGCTTATTTCAATATATAGTAGCATATGCATGCTTGGTCACAGCCTAATCGGTTTGAAATTGACAAGGTTACATACAAACTTCCATCCCCTATCTTATCCCTTTAGGGGTAGAATTTATCAAAATCCTTTCTTAGCGGATGCCTACGTTATATCATCTACCTGCATGCCAAAATTCAGCCACAAGTCCAAGTGCCAAAAGTCAACGCACGCACAGCCCAAACCACTGGACAGATCTGGCTGAATTTTGGCATGCAGGTAGATGATATAACGTAGGCATCCGCTAAGAAAGGATTTTGATAAATTCTACCCCTAAAGGGATAAGATAGGGGATGGAAGTTTGTATGTAACCTTGTCAATTTCAAACCGATTAGGCTGTGACCAAGCATGCATATGCTACTATATATTGAAATAAGCCTTATTTTTCACAAGATTTATAAAGGCGAGCGAAATCACGGGAAAAAGCTAGTGTGTGCATATAGTCGAAAATACGACTTTCCTGCGCTCTAAAGTCACGATATCTCGAAAGCGATGCTTTTTAGGAGAAAAGTGTTCAGATATTTTTTGTAGACAATTTTATGATCTACAATATTTATAATGACGTTAAATGCGTATTTCCCATAGAAAACGAGATAATGGGAAAAAACTGATTTTCGTGACCTTTGACCTTGAATAACTTATGACGCAGACACGTGATCATATGAGACTTTTCTACCAGTCATTAGTACACCAAAATAAAGGTTTATGCAAATTTACAGCTTATTCGCTTCCATTCCGAGGTTGAATGCTTATTTTACTGGAGTAAGTAGCATTTGACCAGTGCGGCAAGCTGATGACGGGGGAGTGGCCATTGCACTCCACATTATAAGATGGAGGAAACATATCAGCTGGCAATTTGTTCAACAACTTATTGGTTTGCCATAAGAAATAATTCCTAAACCTTTGAAAGTACGCTGATAATAATCATGATAAATGTAAAGAAAGTATCCGAAAAGAAGAAAGACAATGAAAAAAAATTGGTACTCGATGCGGGACTCGAACCCGCGTCTCTGGACTATACTTTTTCTAGTTATACCTAAGCTTTATAGGTAAAAATATATGTAATGTAAAGAAAGTATTACATAATTTTGTTTCCTATTTCAGTTGCTGTGGGTAGTATGGCGGGACTGTTCCTTGGGTGCTGCGTCCTCAGTTTTATAGAAATTGTTTACTTCCTAACTCTAAGACTAATCTGCTACAGCTATGGATATCGGTCTAAATAATTAGATTGATTATGGGTAATCAGATGAAATATTCCCCTTCGGCCCCCATCGCAACCATGTTTTGCAACCAATATTCAAAACGTGTTTTGGTGTATGACAATAAAGTAACCAAAAAAATACATTAAAAATAAATAAATAAATATCCCTCACACATTCACACAACGCCATCCAGTCCCAAACTAAGCAGAGCTTGTACTATGGGTACTACACAACGGATAAACATACTTATTAAATTACTTTTTTTGTGGAAATACATACATATTATACATAGAAAACACCCAGACCAATGCAAGCAATCATGTTCATGCACACAAAGATTTGCATTTTATTGAAATTCTATCCAGTGATTAGCGCCAGCCTTCACCAGGTGTTCGGCGGCAATAATATATATAATAATATAAATATGGCAATAATAATATGATCTGTCAAACTTTGCGAGTGTAAACATTGGCTCCTATAATTTTTACAGTTATAAATACTAAATACTTTTTATAAGGTTGTAAATAGTGCTAAAGTGAAAAGTAAAGTGAAACAAACATTATATATATTAAAGACAAAGACAAAAGTGACCAGTTACTACAATAAGAACAATAACTAAATGCCGCGTTATTGTTGTATTTAATTCGGACAGTGAAGATTTTTACATATCAGTTTATGGTTAATACGTTGAAAGACCCAACACCTAATAATAGTGGATGTGCTTAACAATATAATCATACCAAAATTGTGTTTTTAAAATTTTTATAACCTAAAACTGCATGAACTTGCAACTTTTAACAGCTGATCGATATTTCAAACATACTACAGCGCCATCTGTTTCAACTGGTTCATACTATCTTATAACCCTCAATTACCGAACTCGATCATCACCATGTCTATGCGCTCGATCATTGAGCATATTAGTAGTTCATAAATAAACCAAAAGAGGGCGCTGTTTGAACACTATATGAGAATATAAATTATCTACAAATAAAACGGAATAATAAATCTAAATAAACACAAATACATAAAAATAATAAAATAAAATATATATAAATTTAGAATATAAAAATTAAAAATAAAAATAAAATAAAATCCCTGAGATTTGAACCCGAGCTCTGTGCTACGAGCGACCACGCACGGTTGCCTACGCGACACTACGTCATCAAGTGCTACGGGTATTCGTATGGATTGAACATCGACTACGCAACCTTCCTACGTTTTAATAAATACACGTAATACAATACGTTGTAAGAACTACAATAATAGATACTTGCTATTATAATTACATACTGCTGACGACCATGGCAAACCTGCATCGCACTCCCCCCAACACACCTAAAGCTACCCATAATTTAACACAATCTGAACCAGATATTAATGCGGCTATAACAATGAGTCAAAATGTTAACACCCAGAGGACTAAACGCCCTCGTCAGGAAAATTCTCCGCAGATTGAACATAACTCCTTCACCCAGGAACTACAACAGACTCTGGCCTGCCTGGTATCTGAAATAAAGGAGATTAAGACACAGAACTCTCAAATAAAGCTATCTAACGACGAAATATATAAGTCTAACGCAGAAATCGTTCAGTCTATGTCATTTATGAACTCTAACTTTGAAGAAATGAGAAGGGAAATAGAAGATTTAAAGAAAGAACGAAAGGAACAAACTTTATATATAGAAAAACTAGAGAAAAAGATAACAGATTTACAACTTAAGTCACGTTCATCGAGTATAGAGGTACGCAACATCCCGACTGTTCAACACGAGACTAGTACAAGTTTGATACAAACGGTACGCAGGATTGGCGAACTTGTCGGAGTTCAAATCTCTGAAGTAAACTTCCGAGACATCTACCGTCTTCCAGGGAAGCCCACCGAGACAATGAATTCCCGCCCTATTATTGTAGAATTTTCGGCCGTAGACACAAAACAAAAACTAATTTCTGCCGTCCAGACATTCAATAAGTCTAAGAAACTAAGCCATGAAAAAATCAACACTGAAGTTATTGGAATACCCGGAAAGCGCCAACCAGTTTTTATATCTGAGCAATTACCACCAACCATCAAAAGGTTATTCTTTCTTTCGCGTGATTTTGCAAAGAAAAATGATTTTAAATTTTGCTGGGTTTTAAACGGTAACATATTTCTGAAGAAGAAGGAGGATGACAAACGTATCCTTGTAAGAGACGAAAAAACCCTTGAAGACCTTCAACTTACTCTGTGACTAATAACTGTTACTAAAAATCTACTTGTTTTGTCTCTTATTATTAGATACATATCGCACGCTATAAATAAAAGGGTATTAAGTCTGAAAAACCGTTTTTTTTTTATTTTGAATTCGGAAACCTAATTTTTTTCTCTATAAATTGGTAAGAAAATAGTATTTAAATTCCAAATACTTTTTGAAATATAACGATACAATTCTTTCTTGACTATTTATGCACCCTATTTTCGAGATAGGTAAGACAGTCGCATCTTAGTTGATTCAGTAGCCGGGCATCGTTCGTGGTCGTCGCACGTATCTTTCTGAGTTACAACCCGTCCAGTCGTCAATATCGAATCAATCTATAAAATTGTAAGTATTCTAAACAGTATTATGTAAAGTTAATACCTTATTGCTTGTTAAAATTGATACTAGTTTCATGTTTTATTTTAAATAATACTGTCTTGCCTGTTCAATATAATATAATTTGGTAATTTTAACGAAATAATATTAAAATAATACTTTATAGCCCCCGATTTGCTTGAGATAATTCTGTACATCTTGTCAATTGTATTTTATGGTTGCAAGTTTCAAGTAAAATACTACCTTTTAAGTTGTTATTATATTTTTTCTTTTTTAAATTTTAGTTATAATCAAAACAATGAAGCGAAGTAGGAAGGCTGGTTTAATAATGAAAGCAATCAGCAATCGCCTAAGTACACCGGACAGTTCTTAAAATGAAGAAAACAAAGACCCATTTGCTCATCATCATCATTTCCCTGCCCTTATTCCAATTTTATTTGGGGTCGGCGCAGCATGTTTTTTTCTTCCATACTGTCCTATCGGACGTCATCTCACTAGTAACACTCTTCGCAGCCATATAGCTTTTCACACAATCCATCCATCGTTTCTTTGGTCGTCCTCTTCCCCTATATCCATCTACACACATGTTCAGCACCTTCCTCACTACATGACTCTCATTCCTCCGCATAACATGCCCATACCATGACAGCCGGCTGCCACGTAATTTTTCTGCCACCGGTGCCACTTTCAAATCTTCTTACATACTCATTTCTTACTCTATCTACTCTCGTAACACCACACAGATTGTCTTTCATTCATCCCTTTTCTGGCCAACTCTCTGATCCATACAGAACGGCAGTTGTAATCATAGTTTTATAGATCTTCCCCTTAAATTAAGGGGACTGTGGGGGTCACAGATAGTTTCCGTGAAGCAATGACCTGCTGCCATTTCATCCATCCTATGTTAACTCGGTTCTTGACCGCCCGATCTACTTCGCCATCGCTTTGAATGAAAGAACCGAGATACCGGAAGACAGAGAAGACTAGAAGGCGCATGCCGTTAAGCGCTATGGCTTCAGGACTGCCAACGCTCTAATCTGCTCAGGATCTTAGGTCCATCCTCCCCAACCAGAACAATGTAATCGGCAAACACTGCACCAGGGTGCCATTTCCTGTATGCCCGCCGTCAAGGCGTCCATAATCAGTAAGAGGTAAGGACTTAAAGCCGACCCTTGGTGCAAGCCTACCGCCACACTGAACTGGTTGGAGTTGCAAGACGATCGGACGTATAACTGGTTTGTCTTTACATAGCACGAATTAACTTCACATACTTCCCAGGTACAACTTTCTCTTTCATGGCCCACTTCAATACTTTTACGAAGACCCATTTGCTGACAGTGACAACAGGGATCTAACGTATGTCCCTAAAGTATCACATTTGATTTAATTTGATAGTTTTGTTACTGTAGGTAACTACATAATGTTGTTAAATTATGTTTCTTTCATAATGAGTTTCTTTTTTATTATAACTAATTATGATACTAAAACAAATAGAATTTCTAGATTTTCAGTATTTAATTTATTATAATACCAAGCAAAAAATATCAACCAGAAACAACTTGGTCAAACGCCTAACTTCTGCGTCTTGGGGGGCAGCCCCACATGTTGTCAGGACTACGGGTCTGGCATTGTCCTACACGGCAGGAGAGTATGCGTCCGCGGTATGGCACCGTTCGGCTCACGCAGGTATGGTCGACTCTGCCCTGAATGAAACATGCCGTATAATAACTGGCTGCTTGAAACCTACCCCATTGGTCAAATTATACTCATTGGCCGCCATTGCTCGACCTGGTGTTCGCCGTCAGGTCATTTGCGAAAGTGAAAGGAAAAACAAGAGACCGACCCTCGTCATCCACTTTACTCGCACAATATACCCAGGGCACGCCTCAAAAGTCGTAAGAGTTTTTTGCGACACACACGTGCACTGTGCGGTGACCCCAGTAAGGCTAGACTGGACGGGTGGGCCTCAAACTTTGCACCACCGGCGGACTTCATTCCACCCGCCGAACATCTTCCACCTGGTTTCGAGGAGCAGTGGCCGATCTGGAGGTCGCTCAATAGGCTACGTACCCAAGTAGGCCGCTGTAACTCTAACCGGACTAAATGGGGTTATCTGAACCCCTCCTATGGTGGATTTGGGTGCGGTTCTCTCGTCCAGGACATGGAACACTTCCTATCATGCCCAATGTGCCCTGCCACCTGCACACCAGAAGACCTAAAGAGTGCCAACGATAATGCTGTTGCTGTCGCTGGTTTTTGGGCAAAACACATCTAAAATATATTTGAAATTAGACTTATTGCCGTCGAAACGAAGAAGAAGAAGAATTATAATCCCTTAGCCATGTAGGCAAAAGATAATTTCTGTGCTGCTTAATATAGTATCAATATTAATTACAACTGGTTATCGAAATAATTTGGTAAATTTTGGTTAAGCTAGAGAGTAGCAAGTTAAACTTAAGAGCTATTTGAACTGCTTAAAGGGTATCATCTTTTTCTGTTCCCATAAAACTATTAATATAAAAAAACTGTTATAGATACACAAACTAAACTTAACCAGCATAAAGAAGAATAGTGTACTTTTAAATCTAGAGATAATTTTAAATATTTGAGTAAGTAGTTCCGAATCTATGATTTTTTAAAACTTCAATACGCGATATCTCAAAACAACGTTTTCGAAATAATACCCTTTTGTTTGTGACGTGCGATATTATATGTTAGTTTTAATTACCAAGGTTTTATGCTAATACTTTGTTACTATTCTATGCATCACATAAAATTAAAAATACATATATACAATACTACACTATACCTTACACTTACACACACTTTCAATTACAACTTCAACACGCAGTTTACAACATTGCACTTACAAAAACTCCATACTTTCTTATTTAAATTATCCTATGTATGCAATAAACTATTTACTACACGCTCAACTTTCACAGTCATAAAACTTTTATATCAAATATGTATAGATAATCCGTACTTTAATTATAAAATAGTTACAGATATTACTATACACAACTATATAAATTATATAATATTTTTAATTTTTATACTATTATATAGGCAACATCGGCTAGATAATTACCCACAATATTGCGCATATAATCTCGCTGCTTTTTTAAAGTCCTACTTTTACAAAAATACTAAAACGATATATTCATCACTAGGCGTCGTGTCTCTTTATCTTTCTCCACATAACCATACATGTGTCACAAATACTAGAAAAAAACAATAGTTACAAATGGCTACTCTAAATAATATCACCGTTAAAATAATGTCAGTATACCTCTCTTCTTGTAACGTAGAAACTTTCTCCGTCACAAATATGTTAAAAAATAATAGTTACAAATGGCTACTATAAATAATATATTATATGATCTAGATCAAGACAACACAACTAGCGCCGTTCTATGCACTCCGGAGGACTGTTTGACCCACATTAAGTCATCTGAGGACAGTATAAAAATAATACACCTCAACATTCGGAGTATTAATAAAAACTTTCATAGTCTTCAAACACTGATACACAGAACAAAGATTAACTATGACATTATAGTCCTAACTGAGAGCTGGTTGAAAAAAATACACAATCTCCCCACCATCGACGGCTACCAATCATATGCCACTACAAATAATTTAAATCAGAACGATGGGATTGTAATCTTCATAAAAATAGGTCTCCAAGCTACAGTTAAAGAAACTAAATTAAATAAAGCTAATTGCTTAACATGCGAGGTCGATAATAAACTAGCCTTAGTGTCAGTGTACCGTTCGCCTTCATACCAAAGAAACGAGGACTATGAGAGTTTCTTATCTAGTTTAAATAATTTATATAATGAACTATCTTCATATCCCAACGTAGCTCTCGTGGGTGACTTAAACATTGATATCAAACTAACCAATAGAAACGCGCATAGTCTTGACTACCTTATACTTAATGCTTCACATGGCCTAGTTCCAACGCATCTTCTACCCACTCGTTTAGATAACTGTCTCGATCACACACTTTTAAAAACAAATCAACCGAGCAAGACACTGATCTTGGACTCCTATGTTACCGACCACAAACCAGTCCTATTAACTATAACTAACATAACAACTTCTCACAAGATTAAAAAAACTATCACAAAAATAAACCACGAAGCAATAAAATTAGAACTAGAAAATACCGATTTCAGTGACATTTATACTATAACTGATGCGAACGAATCCATTAACCTAATAATTAACATAATTACATCAATTATAGCCAAACATACAAAAGAAACTAACATCTCAAAAAAAACACAGAACAATTAGGCCGTGGATGACACATGGTCTACTCAAATGTATCCGAAATCGAGACAGAATGCACATTAATCTACGAAATTCTCCTAATAATTTAATACTTAAACTGACATACACACGTTACCGTAACTTCTGTAACAACCTTCTTCGTAAATTGAAAAACACGTATGAGAGCGGTCAATTAGAAAAGGCTAAAGGTAATTCAAGGGCATTGTGGAAGGTAATAAAGGGTATAACCGATACTTGTGGAGTGCGTACTGGTGCAGGTGAATTATTACGAACAAAAGATAATCCTGAGACGGCAGTAAATGCCGTCTGCAGCTATTTTACTAACATAGGTCAAAATATGGTAGCTAAACTAACATCTCATAGTAACCCTTATGCACACAACCATGCAGATCAACCAACTTCATGCTCTAGTAAGACACCACATAACTCTTTAGTGTTGTTAGCGGTTGATGACGCAGAGGTAAGAACATTGTTATTAAAACTACGTACGGACTGTGCAGCGGGATGGGACGGCATACCACCCGTGATTTTAAAGCAAAATCATGAGGTTTTGGTGCCCCCTCTATGCTACATATTCAACAGATGCATCGAGTCGGGAGTCTTCCCGGACGCGCTAAAAAAGGCAGTAATTCACCCAATTCACAAGGGTGGGAGCAGAAGCTGTGTCAGCAATTATAGACCAATATCAATCCTGCCCTCACTCTCGAAAATACTCGAAAAAATTCTTAATAATCGTCTTACTTCATTCCTTGCTAAGAATAACCTTCTAGCACAAAATCAATATGGCTTTAGGACTGGTGTTTCAACGGAAGATTCCGTTGTTGATCTAACACAACTTGTGGCACATAACATGGACCGAAATATAAAAACCTTGGGTATTTTTCTAGATCTATCAAAAGCGTTTGACACAGTTTCTGTTCCTTTGCTTCTTGCGAAACTTGAACGGCTAGGAGTTCGTGGGGTCGCACTGGAAATCTTCATAGATTATCTCAACAACAGAAAACAGCGTGTAAAAATTGACTCTCATCTCAGTTCAGAACAAGATATAACGTGTGGCGTCCCTCAAGGGAGTATACTCGGGCCTACGTTGTTTTTAATATATGTCAATGACCTATGTAACATGGTCTTTCCAAATACGCAACTCTTCGCATACGCGGACGACACAGCGATTCTGGCTTATGGGCCTACTTGGGAGCATGTCAGAATGACAGCTGAAGCCGTACTGATGCGGGTTATGAACTGGCTAAACCTTAACCTCCTAACATTAAACCTAAATAAAACCGCATATCTTCCATTCTCAATCAGACGCACTAGCAAACCTCCTGACACGTTCAAAATCACAGCACATACATGTAACAAATCTGCCCAATCCTGTAAATGCATTACACTTAACAAAACTGACAAGGTGAAGTACTTGGGCGTGATGATTGACGACGGACTGAAATGGAATCACCACTTGGACACACTTAGTAATAGAATTTTGCGACTCATACATGTCTTTAAATCTTTGAGAGATGTAGCAAGCATCGACACCCTTAAAACGACATATATGGCGCTCTGTGAGTCGATTATAGGTTACTGTATTCCGGTCTGGGGAGGTGCACACAAGAGCAACTTTCTGAGGGTCGAGAGAGCACAGAGAGCCGTTCTAAAAGTAATGATGAAACTGCACTACAGGCACCCTACGACATTGGTTTATGCCGAATGTAATGTACTGACTGTGCGTCAGCTCTATGTACTTCGATCGATTCTACGAAAACATAGCAATTTTAGTCCGCCCAATCCTAACAAACGGGTCAATTTGCCTAAAAGCGTGGAACATAAAACATCGTTTGCAAAACACCAATACTTTGTACTTAGTACATACATCTATACAAAACTCCATAAAATTTTAAATTTACTAGATCTAAACAAATACAAAGTTAAATTAAAAGTAAAAGATTGGCTGTTAAAACAGGACTATGACAAAACTGAACTTATTCTGACTTATATATCATAACACATTAATTGACACAATATGCAAATTCACACACACACACACACACACACACATACTCACTCACTCACACTACATACTCACTCACCGACATACACTTACACACACACTCTCCAACTCACTTACACACACACTACTCACACTGCATGCATAATAATTAAACATATAAAAATTGTCAAAACTTTTAATGGGTACACTCGCTTCCTCATTTAATAACAAAATCAACTGACCAAATACTACTACTTAAGATACAGGATTTTCCTAGTTTAAGTGGTAGGGACCATAATTTATGATAAAATTGTTATATTAAACACATATTATGTAAAAATGTTACCTATGTTACTGTTTTTATACCAATAAACTATTTTATTTTATTTATTATTTATTTAGCGGGAATCGAACTCGAGACCTTTGCGTAGCAGTAATGTTACATAACCACTACGCCATCGAGGTCGTCTAAAAGGAGAAAAAAAAAGCTTTACTTTTTTATAGACAAACGTTCTGCTTGATTTAGATAAATTACGTGATATATTTTGGCTCCCTCTCATAATATAAGTTATACATTAGCCAACACCCTCTTTTATTTACAAGTGACGATAAAACGTTGAATAGACATGGATGCACGTGGCTTACTGATACTTGTAATAGTTGTATCCTGGACACGAGTCATTAATATCTATAGTAACATTTTTGGTTAAGGATTTGTACTAGATAAATGCCAACCATGGGTATCAAATCAAGTGCTTGGGCATATAATAAGACCTAATCTTAGCATTCTATGGATTCTCTGTACGGGTGCCGGGTCCATCGCGTGATAGAGGATGGAACACTTGTATAACAGCGTTTGGGACTTACGACCTAGATGTAGGTTTAAGGAGACCTCCTTACAACACGTTATCGGTCACCTTAACATCTGCTATGTTCCGTCCTCTATATAATATTATTATAATACTGGGCACTAACTAACTAATATAAGTAGGTTAAGCAAGCTTGTCAGAGCGTTTGGTATAAAGCTAATGTCAAATATACCTTATTTATAAAGAGATAATAAAATTACAGTTTATGCATTGTATGGTTTGGACTCACACCGGACATAAAGCATTGTATACTTTCGTCATCATACGAATGGTGGTAACATGGACTATGTAGATGATTTCCTTAGATTTGTCACACACAAAAATCACGAAAAATAAATGAAAACAACACAGGCACGTGAAGTGCCACGATCAAATCAAGTACCCCTGACCTATAGTTATTTACCCCACCTATAAGATTGCCAGATAAAAAAATGTTCCCTGATTTATGGGAGTTTTTTTCGATAAATAGTTGTCTTAAGGGCCGGTAGGGCGTTCTGTACTCATTTTTCCCAAGGTGGATATTGCCTTTTTGCTGATAAAGATATAACGGATGAGGTAGGTGCAGGATAGTTTATGTTCCGTCAGATTTATAACATGGGTTTTTATTTTACGATCACTTTATCATAGGTGTAGTTCATTTTTTGTGTTATATTCTTGATGATATTGGGTAAAGTTTTATGATGTATTTGAGTGACGGTTATAAATAGATATCTGAGTGTTTATCTTCTACCGTGATATGTAGCTTCAGTAAACGAGATCGCGTGGAAGATTTGATTTGAGCACTAGACAATGATTATTTTCGTAATTTTCACAGAACTGATCATTCTGAACCTGAATAACCTCAATGTTGCATAGTGCCTTACATAGTTGATTTTTACGTCACTTACTTGTGAAATAGGGTAGTAACATTGTATGACTTGTATCCCTTGCCACATTAAGAATAGAGAGTACCTATGCAATAATATTTAACTTAGATCTACTAGTTATTCAAATTGTTTACTTTATTTAAAGTAACACATCTTAAAATAACCAATCTACCGCAATTCGTGCTCATCTCATTGAACAATAGGCAGTACTTCCTTCTCGTTTGATGTCGCCGCTGACAGGAAGGGGGGACGTGAAAGGGGGGAGGTATACGAGAGGATCACCGCGAACAAAGATTTAACTAAGAGACAAAACATGCTTGCTTAGGCTTGTTACCTATTATATATACAGGTTGTTGCAAATTTATGTTGAGTACAAAATTGGATAATGATATCTCTATGAATAAATTTGTGGTAATATTCCTACATTTCAGTAAAAGACGATTACGACGACGTATTGCACGAGGTGGGTTTACCGGAAAAATATTATGGGAAAGCTACTAAGAGCGAATTCTTAACGATGTTCAGAACAAATATTCGAACATTTAAATATTGTTAATGGAGAAAACTAGTTGGTGACATTCTTCAGAAAAGTACGTAGCATTCGGAACCGACGTTCATGTATAAATATATATTACATAATATTATGAATCTAGACGAAGGAAAGCGTGTATAAAAAGATCGTAGTACAAGGAACTTAATAGTCTCTGCCTACCCGCATGGGTACCGTGTAGTGACGGAGTAAGAATACAGTGTGTCACCACCCTATCTCATCCCATGGGTGTTGAAAAAAAAACCGATTAAGGGACTATCCGTGATTATTATCTTTACGTAATTAAAAGAAGGAAAACTTGAAATTAAACCCTCTACCAATCCGTTTGGCCAGCGTGGTATTAGTAGGCCAAGTATCCCTCCGTCACTGGAGGAGGCCCGTCCCTGCAGTGGGACATTAATGGGCTATTATGATGACCCGCATGGGAATAAGGCTTGAGTTTATGTATGTAACTAGTACCAGTAGTAAACAATATTTAATTACATACAATAATGGCTTAATTTAATATTTTTGATAATTGTCATCACCCTGTACATTCTGTATCTCACCTCTTGCCATTGTGGCAGTCTGTCGCAGGCGCGCGGCGTCGACTAACTTTTTAACGAGCGCTCCACATCATCTGCAGTTCGTTAAGTCACCTTCACATCATACCTCTATACCTAGCTATACTTAACGTTAACTACGTTATCTTTAGCGAGAATAGTTTTAGAGAGTTTTAGTTTCTATTTTAAATATGTGGTTATAGAATATGAATATTACACAAACCCAATAGGCACTTAGGTACACGAAGATATTATGGGAACAGGGAAGAAAATTAATGAAAATTCACACGTAAGATAACACTCTGTCTTATCATGTATTGTTACCTATTAAGGAAGATTTTGTTTAAAAGACCTTAATTTATTACATATTATTACATGCAACCGTGTATATACAACAAATACATAATTATACTTACTACGTACTAAACAGTACTAAAACGCCTACCAGAAATGTATTAGCAAAATATTTTTTGCGTTACGTTGCTCCAATATTTTTAATTATTATTGTATGCAGTCAGAGCAAGAGAAAGAATTTAATTATAGCCCTAAAATCCGTAGAAATCAAGGAAATTTTACCCGAGGACTAATGGTTGTTAGCACTTTAATAGGAAGAGGAGCAAAAGAATGTAAAAAACTAAGTCTTACTTCCAAGGCTGCATGTATCATTTGGGGATTGCTCATCTATCAATTTAAGGCAATAAAAATGGAAAATTATTAATTGGACTTTAACAAATTTAAGGAACGTAAATAAACATTCAGGCTTAGTTGTTACGTTGTGTATTCTATATATCCTCTTCTGCTCGAGACCTTCTTTTAAAATGTTACTGTAGTACCTAATGTTTATAGGTCAGCCATTCCGTAGGTACTTAAAAGAACAGAGAAGCTAAATGTTTACAAAAGCCACATAAAAATAAGGTTTACACTACACAAACAAGGGTGCACACATTTCATTAACCTTTACACTTTAATCCGCAATCCATCGGATTCATTCCACTTTTTTCCGATAGCCCTTCACAACGAATATCGTTCTGGCAAAGCGGCTGATCAAATCAACCGTTTATTTGTGTGGGGGTACTCGGCCGTGCAGGATATCGCGGATATTCCCGCGGATACGCGGATATTTGCGGTCTGCATTCACAATTTAAATAGCACACTCGTGTAACGTTATGTATACTCATTTGTGATTGTGTTGGTCATTTAGTGATTTTGGAGATATTTTTGTTGCATTTGTATTACACCTAATGCCCCATTGCAGGGCCTTTAATGCCTGATAAACTTGGCTTAATAATAACAAGCCGTCCAGATTCACTGACATAAGGTTTCTGCTATATTTTACCTTGGCCTTGTTTTTTATTGATTTTAAAAACACACAAAGAGGTTTGTGGTGGAGTTACGACCCACATAAAGTAAATTCGTTAAATAAGTAAAATCGAGCCAAATGTCTTATAAGACTACTCTCGCTCTTCTTCTTCGTGTCGATTGGCAAAAACTCAGACAGTGCCAGCCCAGAATTCGGCCACAGCAACTGCATTGTCTGTAGCAGCCCAAAGGTCTTGAGGGCTGCATGTAGCGGGACATCGAGGGCATTTTAAGAGGTGCGACATTGTCTGAGGGTCGAAGCCACACTCGCACTAATTTGCTGAATCCTCAATGTAGCCCCATTCCAAGATTACAAGATTATTATTAAGATTATTTACAAGATTCCAAGTGCACTTGAACTCTCAGAAAAGCAGTTGGAGAAACCAGCGTAATGGGCTACCCCAGGGCAGTGTACTGGCACCTACCCTGTTCAACATATATACCAACGATCAGCCCAGCCCTGCCCGGACGGAGAAATTTCTTTACGCCGATGACCTTGCCCTGGCTACGCAAACAAAAACCTTTATGGAAGCGGAGCATAACATAAATGTGGCATTGGAAGAGTTGAGCACTTATTATCGCGATAAAGGACTCACCCCAAATCCCAATAAAACTCAAACATGCGTATTCCACATCCGCAACGCTGATGCCAACCGCAAACTGAATGTCAAGTGGGAAGGAGTCCCAATAACACATACCGATAGCCCCGTCTACCTAGGAGTCACCTTGGACCGTGCATTGACATATAAAGGCCACTGTTTAAAGACCAAGCAGAAGGTGGGAGCACACAACAACCTTCTCCGCAAGCTTACCTCGACAACGTGGGGAGCCTCCCCTCAGGTATTGCGCACTACAGGCTTGTCACTGTGTTTTTCAGCGGGAGAATATGCGTGTCCAGTATGGCGAAGATCCGCCCACGCGAAAGAAGTGGATGTCGCGCTTAACGAAGCCTGCAGAACCATCACCGGCTGCCTCAAACCGCCTGGTATTGCCCCTCCCTCGGTCCGTAGGGATGTTACTACTGCCATGGAGAAACACAAGCAGGAGGTGGACGAACGACATCCACTGTTTGCAGCTAATCCAGCCCTCCAACGCCTGAAAAGCCGAAATAGCTTTCTCAAAACAACAAAGGGCAAAAGCTAGGCTTGAACTGTGGGTTGAGAAATTCCAGCCTCCTGCTGTGTACATCAAACCTCCCACGATACACCTGGACGTCACTCAATCGCCTAGGTACCCAAGTGGGCCGTTGTAAGCTCAATTTGAGTAAATGGGGCTACTCTCGCTCTAAGGATCGAGTTCAGTGTTGTGTGAAGTACATATTAAAAAAGTAAACAGATACAATAATTTACAATCGCTCAAATAAATTGTTTGGCGTGGGAATCAAACCTGCGACAGCCGCATACACGACCGCTTTGCTATTGAGCCAGTTTACTCTTATCTACCGTGTAGTGATGGAGTAAGAATACAATATGTCACCACCACACCTCATCCCATGGGTGTCGTGTAAAAACCGATTATGGGACTATCAGCGAATATTATCTTTACGAAATAAAAAGAAGGAAAATCTGGCCAGTGTATTATTGGTATTAGTAGGCCAAGTGTTCCTCCGTCACGGGAGGAGGCCCTTCCCTGCAGTGAGACATTAATGGGCTGTTATGATGACTCTTATCTACTGTTTTTATTGTTACAAGATTATAATATAATATTATTCCAATATAATATTATTTAAATACAAAACAGAAACCCAAACCTTTTAACACTTTATTAAAACACCTATTTACGAAACAAATAAACAGGATTCAAATTAACCCGAACTACAGTCAATACGAGAACTATTTGTACTGAATGACGAGAGATCGGTTCACGAAATTAACCGATTTTAACCGAATGTTGTCGAACAATTAGTTTGATAGGGTTATGTAGTGTCATGGTGGGAATATACACCGTGCTAATAGCTTGTATAAAATTGTGAGGCTGATTGAGTTACATGTGATTTTGGTAGCGTAACTTCTGTTTACGGTAGAGTTTTAAATACTGGACGTAAAAAGCATATCTGAATTCGATGTAAGAACTGTCTCCAAGGCAACAACTGTGTGTGTGTGTGAATTCCTCTATGCTAGGGAGGATCAAATGAAATACCACTCAATGGTTACCCATTTATTTTTTGGAGGTCTTAAGGAATCCGAGGTATGAGGTACCTCTCTACCACCTCGGTGACCCATTGTATCTATAATTAATTACCACACAGAGAGAATTACAAATAAATTAACCAATTTCTTCATCGTTCTTAAGATAAAGACAATTAAACTATATAATCTGAGCTACAAAGTCAGTACCTATCACAAAGTCTAACAGAAACAATTACAATAAAAAATAAATCATCTAAACAAGCAACCATAAAATGTAGTACAATAGAGAGTAAAGACCTCAACACACGGGCGCAGCGTGTGTCTAATGGCGATCTGAGTGGTTTGCCGTGTACCCTCACCTTAGGCGCCCGCTCGTGGCTGGCCCGTAATCCCCTACTTTTAGTTTTTTAACTTGGAGTAAAGTGCACAATGTATTGCTCTCTCATAAGAGGCTTTTACTGAGGTTCACTTTACTCAACTCTTAATTTTGTTGCGTTATCTTTTGCTTTCAAGTTTTTATAGGATTATTGTTAGCTTGGAATATTGTTGAAGGTAAATTGATACCTTTAGTGAAATATGCTATGATAGAGGTCTAGAGTAGACAGTGGCTTGAATGTGTCCTACCATTACTTTTTACATTACATTTAAGAGCGGTAGTTAGCACTTGTTTTCGTCTGATTATGAAAAACCTATCTTTGCCATAAAATATTTATGGACAGTTATGATAAAATTATATATAGAGGCATACTATCATACTTAACAAACTATATCAAGCAGTCTAGACAGCGTGGTATGAGTAGCCCAGTTTTCAGACTCGATAGAGTCCCTGGAGTATGACATGCATGATTTGTTATAAAATTTATCATAAGCTACTTTTTAAGACTAAACGAGTAGTTATAGAAATATATATCTAAGTATTAGAACACAATATAATATGTCTGAATAGCCGCAGCATTGCCGCAGTAAAACCACTAGGTATAAAGCACATAAATTAGACTAGTAAATGACTTCGGTTCGGCCCGTGCATATACATCATCCCGTTGCAAGGGACTGCAATATACATTTTATATTATATAATTTATATGCATATTTTATGGTCCATGTAATTTACGGGCGGACTTTAAGATTGCATCTGCAACGTTTAATATAAGACTATCTGTATAAAGTTTTAGTTGCCAATATCTTTAACCTTTTTGCTAAGAAAATATTGTTATTTTTAAAGGACATTTTAGGTTTTTCATTTAGTTTCAAAATATTATAAACCGATTTTATTCTAATTGTTAAAGACTTGAATGGGTTCTCTAGATAAAAGAGCCTTTTTCAGTACCTAATAGAAGATAAACTTCCATTAGGTACTCCTACTTACTAGGAGGTGACTTGTTCTATTCATAGCACGTCACCAAATATAATTTTTTTACTTGCCAACTAGCTTTGTTTTTCAGCTGCCAGTCTTGATTATGACGCACAACTAGTGAATCTATTGTAAATACTTTTAATTTGAAAGCGTAGAGAATCGAACGTTAGTAACTAAATAAAAAGACAAAGCTTTTCATTGATGTTTCCTAAAATACAATAAAATAAATAGGTACATTATTCTGTTTCATGTTTTAATAAATCTCTGAAAGTTTTATAATAATGAGCTAGACATTGTGGTACCTAGAAAGCAAAATGTTCTTAATTCAAGCAGACTAAAATAGTATCAACCTACGCATAATAGATTCATTACTGCGAAAAAACGGAAAACTTGGCTAAACAATTCTAATATGACAGACCAAACTGGTCACTAGATGAAGTTTCTTTCTACCACTGGAATTGACTTGTATTATGCTAATTTTACTTGGGTATCCGCTACCAGGCACTGTAACAACTTTAAAGTTTCACTTGAATGTGTTCCTTAATTTCTCAAGGCTTGTTCGTTTTTCAAATTGTCAAAGGTCGATCTATATCTTTTAAATAGCTGCTTATACAATCAGCACGCAACAAAATAATTATCAAAGACACAGATCACTAATCAGAAAATCATCGTAAGCTCCTTAAAAACCAAGAAGAGTTAATAGTGAATGGCTCATACGAAAACCAATCCAACAAATAGATGCATTAAGTGTAATGTTATTGTTGACAGATATTTGACTAGTAGTATGTAACTTCCCTGTTGCTGTTGGCGCACTCAATGTAACAGGACCTGAGCGCGAATGCTGAATGTCGCGCTAGATTAGTATGGAGATGGACACTGATGACAGGCGCTTTTTGTTTAATTGGCCTACCAGAGTGACTCTTTGGTGCCTGATGTAAAGCATCCATTATAGTCCAAGAATGGCGAGCACCATGCCAGCTACAATATTTGTAGAGGCATGAATGTTTCCACTATGGCGGCTTCAGAAGATGCTTGATTTTATTAGAAAACTTTAAGTTTAAAAAAAAAATTGCTTGATTTCTTTTACTATATTTGAGGGTATAATGTGTGGTATACCTATTTGCTTTCAATAAACAATTATAACTCGAAGGCGTGAATACACTCTTCATAGCCACAAATCTGTATAGTATTTTAGTGGTTATTTGTGGACTGTCTAGCAATTACTATTGTTTATTTTCGCACAAAAATAATAAGCTCCTTTAGAATATAGTCAGTGCTCATGTTATGTAACCATTGCCAAAAAATGTGAATAGACTAACTTCTTTCTAATGTAAAAAAAACCAGTTTGGCTGTTTCATAAGAAACTTGAATTAGTGACAGTATAAAATAAAAGCTGTGTCCATACTATCCGTCGTAAACGCATGAGGTAACGACAACGAAGGCGATTATATTTAGCTCTCAACACCTCTAGGAAATTCATTAAGGAGACACTATGTTGCTAATGTGCGCCGGCTCTAATTGAGCAGTTTGTCGGGAGTCAATGCGTAACTGTTCAATAGTCAGTGTTCCTCGAATTATGATCATAGTTTTAGTATTAAAAACAGGTAGCAAAAGGTAGGGTAAGTATAAAAAATGCCGTGGATAATGTCCGACTAATGGACTACGCGCGTCTCATCATAACAGCCCATTAAAGTCCCACTGCAGGGACGGGCATCCTCCCGTGGCAGAGGGATACTTGGTCTACTAATACCACGCTGGCCAGACGGATTGGTATAGGGTTTAATTTCAAGTTTTCCTTCATTTTATTTCGTAAAGATAATATTTACGGATAGTCCCTTAGTCGGTTTTTACGACACCCATGGGATGAGATAGGGTGGTGACATATTGTATTCTTAACCCGTCACCACACGGAGATATATACGCGCGTCCATTTACATATATCTGTGATAAACATACATGTTTGATAAAAGACGAAGAACTTGACACAAAAACATTTGGACCATCTAACATCTCTAAGCTCAGCATAGTACTGGGTAGAAAGGCAAGTATTCCGAATTTAAGTCTTACTAATGTAGGATATGATGTCAAAATACCAAAGTAACTCTTTGATACATAATATCTAACAGTTTTAACTTTTTTCTGACGTGAAGCTAGAATGTCAACATATCTATTGCTATCGATAAATCCAGATTAGGGAGAAAATAGTCTGCTTAATATACTCGAATCGTTATACTGCAAAGATCTTGTTAAATCTGGATCATAACATAATAGCACATTATTTGCATTTTCTGTAGATGTGTAATCTCTTCAATTATGACATCCGCTCCTTTAAACCTAATGTGAAGATGCATTTAGTTAGACCGGAAAACTGATAGAAACGTTACTCTGTTAGCACCAGTTTTCCAGTCATTCTTAGTCTGAGTTATTTTTTGCTTATAACCATGATTTGTTATAGGTAGCTTTGCATTTAAGAGATGGATTGGATAGGGTTACGATTTTTATACTCACTTCTCCTACACAGACGTAATACTTTACGTCATCTTCATAACGGCCTCCTGCAGTGACGGAGGGATACTTGGCCTACTAATACCACGCTGGCCAAACGGATTGGTATAGGGTTTAATTTAAGTTTTTATTCTTTTTATTACGTAAAGATAATATTCACGGATAGTCCCTTAGTCGGTTTTTACGCCACCCATGGGATGAGCTGATGGTGTGGTGACATATTGTATTCTTACTCCGTCACCACACGGAGTTACGTAATACTTATTAAAAACGCAAGGCACTAAATGGTCTCCTTTTGTCCGGGAAACATACAATCTATTGCCAAAACGACAACCTTAACCTAGAGAATTTATTCTAATATAAAAACTATACATAAAATACAAGTAAATTAAAATAATGTAACTGTATACCCATCCAATAATGTTGAACTGATATTAGTATTGTAAGTTAAACATTTGAATGTAATATCAAACAATAATGGCGCACACGTACACTTGTCATAAATACCTGGCGTTTATTGGTGGCGCATTTGTATGTGAAAGTTCTATGGAGCTAGTAACTGTACTGTGGCTAATCAGGAAGTGATGCTACGATCTCTATGTTTGGAAATATTAGAAATATATTTTGAATTCTCCATGTGGTGGAGTAAGAATACATTATGTCATCACCCCATCTCATCCCATTGGTGTCGTAAAAACCGACTACGGGACTATCCGTGAATATCATCTTTACAAAATAAAAAGAAGGAAAACTTGATACCAATCCGTATGGCCTGCGTGGTATTAGTAGGCCAAGTATCCCTCCGTCATGGGAGGAGGCCCGTTCCTGCAGTGGGACATTAATGGGCTGTTATGATGATGATATTTTGAATAGCTAATTTTTAATATTCAGACTATTTACCGTGATTTTTAAAGAGTTAGCCTATAATACTATTCCTTTTTATTCCAAAGCACTCTGTGACTCCTGTGTCGTGAGGACTGTACGTCAATTACACGAAAATAACCAGGATAAGAACATTCCTACCAAGCTTACATTAAAGAAATATGATACAATTTCAGAAAAGTAATACATTTAATTACTAATCTGGAATTCGCAACTTTAACTTAAGTTAACAAAATAACTGAATTCTGATCCTTAATTTAGAAACCCTTCTTCTATCTAAAGTAGGTTAAAAATCTAGACAAAAAACACATATATACCAATCGGACTGCATGCTATTAGTAGACCACCTTTCATCACTGGAAGATGCCAGTTCCTGTAGTGAGACAACAATGAGCAGTTACAGCGATGAATCACAAAAGAAAACTATTAACTTTTATCTCCAGTCTAAATAAGCTCCAAACGCAACTCGCCTACACACTCACAAACCTAATTACAACGCGTACCTTTACATCATAAATAGCACAGCCATTACGAACAGTTGGTGGTAATGTGGGCTAACATTAAACGCGTTATTGTGTCTGTCTGCAGGCGGATCCGAATGTTGGTAACACCTGATCGTTTAGCTATGCTATTTAGAGGTGCGATGCTAAAAGCTATATGGAGTCGAAATACTTATTTGTTTAGATATGACTGTTCTCATTTATACGTTTATTAAATTATGTGTTTAATTAAGGTTTGGTGGTTTGGTTTTGATATTAAATTTAACTTCTTGAGTTCTTTGTGGACTTTAGGGTGTCATGGCCTCGTAGCATACGGAGGGTGATGTAACAAGCGATTTTTTATTTTGTAGAGGAATTGTTTTGTGTTAGACTCTGTAGTAGTAAATATCTTGGCGAAGAAGAAAAGGAAGAGTTAAGAAATAAATGGAAAAAATAAGAAAATAAACAATGTCAAGAACCATTTTGCCAAAATAATAGAACGCTGAAATGAATTCATACGAGTATTACGACTACCGTTACCCCATTGTATTTGCTCGATTGTATTCGCACTTTCCCGTTGCTTGTGGTCATACCTATCTCATTTAAGTAAACATATAAGAAGTACAAGCTCTGTTTAGTTTGGAGGTAGATAGCGAATGACAAATAACATGATCTCATTCACCTAGTTTCTAGTAATAAAATGAAATCTCAATATTATGAACATATTATAAACAAATAAGTAATAAGCACCTGCTAATACATAGACTGGAACTAATGCATGACATCACTAAGCCGTAGTACTGCGACATACTATTAGTAACTATTAGTGTTGAGCCGCTTTAAGTCCCGCTAATGAAGACTAATCGACAATTAAATCAACAGGTTAGCAAGTTAGCACGGATTTACTAAATGTTGATTCTAATATTTCCTTATATCTAGTTATAGTAGGAAGTGTATTTTAAAGGCTTTACTCTTGTGAGCCTAAGTAACTACAAACTGAACTTTATAGTTTTGTGTACGGGACCTTAAATGGTGGAACGCTTAGTGTTGGCGGTTCTGAAAGCAATAGGAGCAATAGTTCAGAGTAATATAAACTCGGAATTAGCTTATGGCACAAAGTGCGTGTGGTGATGCACTTTTAATTTTAAGTGCCACCACCCCATGGTCATGGTTAGAGTGTTACAATGCGGGATTAAGGATCGACGTCCTGTCTTTTAAACGCTATCAATTTAACATATAAATCCTGGCTCAGGATACTTATCACCCAAGATCACACAAATAATAGTCTTGCGTGGGATGCAAACCTGTAACCCTTTCCTAGGTGTACACGTCAACTTTAACCCGGGGTTATAATGGTAGCTTAAAATTTATGTTCAGATTCACACGGTTTTCTTCTGAACTACCAAACATCTACGATAAAAACCACTGCTAATCGTCATTGTCATTGGCAGTCAAAATACGTCTACTGCTGGATATAGGCCTTCTCCTAACTTGCACCGTGTTAGATCTTGTGCCACCATCATCAATTGGTCTCCCGAAATCTTGATTATTCTCTTTTGAACATAAAAATGTAAGTATTCTAATGTTTTGGAGAACCCTGAATATGACGACAACTGTCACTTAAAATTTACTCAAACAATAATAAATTTAAATTTCACTTCACAACGTTAAATGTTTCCATTAAATCTAAGTCATAAAACGAAGATACATCTTTCAAACTCAAAACACTCAGCCATTTCTCGTTCATACGACAACTATGTACATACAAACTTGATTTACATTCATTACCTGACGTTTGTTCTAGACCATTCGATCTAATACATTGTTGTCTTTATACATTATCTTCTTAATAGACCGCACTATTTTATAGCTTGATTTATGCTTTTGGATATTTTGATAATTCGTTTCAGTAATTCGATTAATCATTGAAATTTATAGATGGGCTCAATTAAGTATTGCTTTTATACACAGAAATGTATATTTTAGATGATGGCCATCTTAATTCACTTTACATTATTTTAAAACATTTTATTCATCTGTTAATATTCCAATCTAGTCAGGTTGGACATTTGGGAACCCGTTGGTAACATTCTAAAATCAATGAACATTGAAGTAACATTTTTTTTACTGAAAAAATCTATATTACTTAGCGATTCTATGTTAGTTTGTTCCAACGTTTCCGATTTATGATATTTTTTAAACCCTATGGCATGTATTATCTTGAAAAGAACATTATTATTTTGATAGGCAGCGGATTGGCTATACTTTGGTATAGTGACGGTTATCACTTAGGTACTATCCAAATATAATACATAGTTTTAATGCAATATTCTATTAAATTTGACAAAACCAAGACAAAGTAACTTCGAATATTATTTATACAAGCTCGTTTAACAGTATTAACAAAATATCTGAAGCGAAATAATAAACCGCAGCATGTCACCTCAAGATAAAAGGGATTAGCGCACTTGAGAAACAGGTTGTCTTAACTTCATGAACACCAATGTATCTTGTACTCACTACATTAAGCCTTAACTTGTAAGGAATAAGGATGAATATTGGTTGGCTAAAGTACATTGTTAACTTTGCAGGAAATAATCAGTATGTTATTGCAAGTGTAGGTGAATCTTTGTATAATTTCATTTCGCGACAACCCTAATGTGTTTGTAGGGAAGTGTGGTGCTACAATTCTGTAAAACCATGTTATCGATATTTTTAATTCATAAATGAAAAGTTTTATGTTTAATATCGTTACTTCATTATTATCCTTAAGAATTACTACTTACAGACCTAATTGTTGTTATTTTCTTTCCTGTCTATTAGCTTGTTTGTTCGTTAATTAAAACAGCACCTATTTTTTATTTTAGTGTGTAAACGCACTAATATTACTTTGCTTAAAATTTTGGATAGCATGTCGTCTGCTTCTGTCGTACACACGGGATATCCAGGGTTAAAAAAATAACTTGTAGATAACATAAATAGATGAACTTTATGAATTTGAAATCCACTACTTTATGCTCGGCAGCTTTTTACCTAGCGATTGCGATTTTCAAAAATTTTGAGTATATAACCGCAGAAGTAACACAAACGCTTATCCAAAATCCTATCCCATCCCTAGACAATGTTCATCAACGGTTAATAATAAGAGGTTTAACTGCGAATTTTAAGTGGTTCACATTTGAACTGAGTTTGTTCCCCCTTAAGACGAGATATGGCAGGTGAAGTACCTACGTATGCCGATAACAATGTTCTTTGTGTATCAACTTTGTTTACAATATACCTTTTGTGTTTTATAGATAAAGTGTTTGCGTGGCAAATGACAGACAATTCAAAATGTCTTTGTTTGTTTCGAAATGTTAATATTTTGATTTTGCTGAAGTTTTGGTCGTTCAGTGTAGACAATGTACTTTGCGTGATTTTGTAACATCTGGTCCCTGTGGTGGTGGTGTAAAAAGCCAAGGTACCGCCACCCCATCCAATCTCAGAATGACCTCGAGAAGGAAATGGGACATTTACGGTTTGTGATAATTGCGCAGCATCTCGCTAATTACGTCGCATCCTGAGCTCCAGCTGACGATGCATGGGTACGTTGTGACGGCATGCCCTTAACAAAATAGATCGCAAAAGTTCTAGTATCTATTCTGACTTTAATAGATCTGATGAGAAGGCGACAGTCTGAATGGTATATTTTCCTGCGCAACAGTTTTTTAAAAACGCTTCTCTACAAGATCACCGTGTTCTTCGTTACATGAGGATATTTTTTACAATCCATTAAACGGGTCCAAATACTCGCACGGTTAATGTCCTGAAAGAGATTTGAATTCTCTGACTTAAAGAGTAGAAAACGTTTAATAATTTTATTAATAAAATAGTACTATCCGGAGAATATTGTTTTACATTTTTTTATTGGAATTTAGTGGTTTTCAAATCTAAAATCATAGCAAGTTTTCGAAATCAAATTAAAACTTATCGGTTCCTATAAAAAGTTATAATAAAACTGTAATGTGAGTAAAACGTGTTAATGTTAAAATAGCACGTATATAAAAATACACGGGCGCGCAGGTAATGGTGATTGCGACCGAATTGCGGCGTACGCGCACACGACGGCTAACACATGGCCCAAACGTTTACGTGGAATACTGCGACTAATACTTCTTGATAGTTTACTGTTTTAGGTTATATTATCATTTTTATTTTCTTGTAACTGACGGTACACCATTATTAAACATGCTATACTTAATGTTTGCTTTAATATTATAAAAGAGCTAAAGAACTAAAAAAGAATCAGTTTCCTTGATAGTAAGTGATTATCGTAGCTTAGGAAGCTGTGGTTCTGTCTGTTAGAAGTATAATTAGTGTGGTCTCGAAAAAAATGTCAGGTATTTTTACAGCTTTTTTGTAAATAATGATTTCGTGATTGTGAATGCGAGAACTAATAATAAAATCATACCGAAGGTACAAGGTTTTATGTTATGTACTTACAATCCATCGTTTACGACACCAGAGACACTGTGGGTGGTGGCACCAGGAATAACCATCACTTTTTTAAGTTGTATCAATTCAATATTATTATCATCAATAATATTCATGTCAGTGTATCAAGATCATTCAGTCATACTACACATGTCGATCAAGCGCAAACGCATCAAGCATTTCAGTGAAACCAACAGGTAATTTACAGCTGGGCGCCGATACCAATGTTTATTTTAGTTCATACTATTTATTTTATTTATCTCAGACCGATATAACGATGATTAGATTTTATTATTACTGAAAGCAGATTTTTAATGGGATTAGCCACCTGGTTTCGATATGTTTTTTATTTTTCTACTTTACATAAATATTTTAGAAATAATATTATCTTTTTTGTAAGTAAAGGTAAACAACTTGTAGTAATATGTTGTTAAATATTGAGAAATCTATAATAAAATAGGTGTAGTACCTATGTAGTGATGAACTAAGAATACAGGTGTCACACTACCACATTACATTGGTCTCGCCTATGGGTATCATATTTGTCACTAAAAAACTGCTACTTTGTCAGAAGTCAATATTTCTAGGGAACTCCTCTGGCCAGGCAGCGTGGTTGCTCTAGATCATGTTTCCCAACATTATTATATAAATATGTGGCAAGGACAGAGGAGGCTTATCTTAATAAACATTGTCTAAGACAAAGATTATCCGTGTGGTGACGGAGTAAGAATACAATATGTCACCACCACATCTCATCCCATGAGTGTCGTAGAAACCGATTAAGGACAATCTGTGAATATTACTTTTACATAAAAAGAAGGTAAACTTTAAGTTAACCCGGCGTCATTGGGGTTGGGTCTGTGGGACCCGCCACATTTTATTTCGCTTGTAGTTGGGTTACTATACATGTGACGTTGCTGCTTTTCTCAATAGCTGGAGCTGTTGAGTTATCCTACACGTCACAAGCAACACGTAAGTCGTGCCATGGCTGCAGTGGGAGATACACGTACTTACGTGAGACCCATCCCCGCAGTCGGTGTAACAATTTCGCGCCGTTTTGTGTAGATATTTTTTTACTTATTATCTGTCTTTTTATCATTTTAATGTTTGTTTTTTCGTTGCTGTTTTCTGCTGACTGTACCAAAAAATCAAAGAACAATGCTCAAAAATGTATGGACACCGTCCCCACTTTGTAGCACTTTAAGATATATGTTAATCGAAAGGTATTAGTCATCTCTCCATTTTATTGTATGACAGCAAAGCTCAAATGTGTATCCGAAAAAAGTTATATCGACATTAAGAAACCGAAATCAGTCGCAATTATAATTATATTATTGTTCATGATGTTCCTTTTATTTTAATTAATACTGTGGAATGAACTTATTCCGAGTTTTGAAATGACTCCCGCTTTTTGTAAAGTGGCCATGGACGGTTTTTAGAAGTTTTCAAATAAAAATATCTTCACAATCGCAACTTTTTATTACATTAATCAGTATTTTCAGTGTCTATTACAATATTGTCCCGGGCACTGGCTGGCCCATTGAAATTGTCTAAATCCCTTCCAATACCAAAGTACCACATGATACTGACGACATGCGCGCAAGCACCAGCTGTTCTTATAGCAGTTAAGCATGAACAATAATATGCCTGAATGGCGTTTATATCCTGTGCATTATTTCAATCCAAATAAATACCTGTAATAGGTCACATTTGACCTATGTTTGGATAAAATTCGACCCCTCAAAAGAGTGCAATCTGCCGTGTTTATACCGTATTGGTTCATAATTAGACTTGGAGTAGCACAAACTTCTATGTTGCAGACGCCGCCCCGTAAATGTTCGCTAACATATGAAGCTGCTAGTTTTAAGTGTGATATGTCCCCAAACTAAACAAAATAATATCCTCGTTTGACAATTCAGGAAACGGTATATTTATGGACTCATCAGTCAATGTTCTGAACGTAGCCCGCTGCCTGTAACGTAGTTACCCAAGTCATTGTTGATGTGAATTCTGCAAAGAATTCGTTCAACGAAGTTTGTGGCATAGACACTGTCATGAAAAGGCTCCCTGAATGTATTGAGAAGCCCTCCAGCAATTCGGAAGTCTGTGAAGAGATGAAGAAGTGTATTATTGAATACATTCCTGAACATTTTTAAATCACCTTTAAATGTCCCGTTTATGGCCTCAATGGCCCAACGGACAAATTGTTACTAGACGGGATTTATTTGGTTATTCATTCGTAAATCTGCGTCCAACGCCCTCAGCGAGTGGTTCTAGATATGGAGGATAACAGTCAACCCCGAAAAGAGCCAAGCGTTGATGTTTCACAAGAAAAGGAGCAACAAAACTCTCTCGGCAGAGACACCGCTCTCACCTCTGGGATGGCTCTGCACAGTACCTTGATCGGTTACAGCGGCGAGTTGTGCGTATCATTGGGTGCCCAGAAGTATCCAAACCCTTCTATCGCCTGTACCACGGCGAGTGTTCTGATGAACTTTTCCAACTGTTTCCATCCTCTCCTTTCTTATCCAGATCAACACGTGCCGGACTTAAGTGCCAAACAGTGAACAAAGCGGTTCAGCACTTCGTACATGTGCAAAACCACCAAACAGTGGAACTCTTTGCCAGCCCACGTGTTTCCTTCAAACTACGATCCTGGTTGCTTCAAGTGTGGCGTGAAAAAGCATCTTCTGAAGTCGCCATAGTTAAGACATTCATGCCTCTACAATTATTGTAGCTGACATGGTGCTCGCCATTCTTGGACTCTAATGGATGCTTAACATCAGGCACCGTAGAGTCATTCTGGTAGGCCAATTTAAAAAAAATAAAAAACCAAAAGTCAAGATGTTCAGCTCCCCGATCCCTTCGGCGAGGGAAGCCAAATACCTTGGAGTCATACTCTTGAGACTTGTATTAGGCCAATCATGACGTACGCGTGCGTAGTTTTTGCCCACCTTGGGCCACACAGCAGGATCCATAGGTTACAAACAATCCATAGGTTACAACAACAGAATAGGTTCATGCGCAAAGCGACGGGAGCACCGTGGTTCACGCGTAACGAGGATCGCCATATCGACTTCGAGTTGCCGACCAGCCAGCAACACATGAAACTCTGTTCCCGTCGCTACTTTGAAACGGCTGCCACTCACTCCAACCAACTAGTGGTTGAGACATCCAGGTACATCCCTTCTAGAATATCCAAAATTAGAAGACCTAGACATGCTCTAGACGAACCGGGTGATAGGATCGCGATCGCTCAACGTAGAGCTCATACGGCTCGCGAAGCCACAACAACACGTCCGCGGTTCCATCCTCGCCGACGAGGTCCTAGAGGGTGTGCCTTCCGCAGATCTTGTTAGTCTGTGACTGTCCAGGCCGAGGTTCGTGCCCTCAGGTGCCTCTGAGGCATGACACTTAAATGTCGTAGGGCCATCCACCCCACAGCCAGCGTGAAGTAGTAAATGTCCCAGGAGACAAACTACTCGTGCTCACAAAAAAGAAAAAATCGGGTCATTGGGCATATACGGCGCGTAATAATAAATAAATAAATAATCTTTTATATTTTTCTTATATTCTACACTGTTAACTATGTGTTTTAAGGGCTATCATTTCGAAAAAGTACAATAAACAGCAACATAATTGTGACTCATTTCGGTTTCTTTAAGGCGATATAACTTTTTTCGGATACACATTTGAGATTTGCTGTCATACAATAAAATGAAGAAAATACTAAGGCCTTTCGATTAACATAGGTTTCAAAGTGCTACAAGCTGGGGACGTTTTGAGCATTGTTCTTTCAAATGATTTTTTTTTCTTTTAAATTTATTTAGTTACCTACCAAAAAGTGCCAATAAAACGTTAAAACTGATTGTTTATTAATAATACATTACATTTATGTTGAAGAAAAAAAAAATGTTGAAAAATCTTTTTTTAAAATTTTATGGTACATAATTAAAACATAATATAACACAGAATTTGTGTTTAATTTATTCATGTAAATACCCAACAATATAAACATAAATAAATATAATCTTTATTATTTATAAAGCATTGAAATAATTTCGAAATTATGAACGGGTCGGTAAGACCCACCCCAACGTCCGTGTAATACTTTTCCACCCCCATGACGCCGGGTTAAATCTTATACCAATCCATCTGGCCATCGTGGTATTAGTAGGCCAAGTATCCCTCCGTCACGGGAGGAGACCCCTGTAGTGGGACATTGATGGGCTGTTATGATGAAGACAAAGATTGCCGGTAACGTATTAATTATAATACATATTATTTACATTTAACAACTTAGAGACCATAGACGCGATGGCGCTTAGGATTTACGTTACGGTTAGTTACGTGGAGTAATTCGAAGTTGAACGAATTGTTCTGATTAAGAAGGGGCCTTGAGCTACATACTAACTACATACTCGAACCTACATACTCAAGTATACGTCATACTTGAGTATGTAGGTTCGAGTTTAGTCTCGAGGCCCAAGAATGTTGTCTCTTGCTTTTCTGTTTAAATTGAACTTTATAGTAACTGCAAACTTTGTAGAGACATGAATATAAATCGTACATTTCAGTATGTGTTGGAAAAAATTCAGAGCATTTTATACCTGACTAAAACAGTCCTCGATATCCAATAAAATAAACGCCGATGAAGCCATGGTCTAATTAATCCTCAACTAATCAATAAGTAAGACAGACAAGTATCATTCGCACCTAGGACAAAGTATTGTGGACGGGCGGCGAGGCACGCGCGGCACGCCAGCGCCTCGGTCACGCATCGAACGCGAAGAGCATGCGACTAGCACGCATGCGGTATGCGAGAAGCATCCCTGAAGCATGCGACAAGCATGCGTTATGCTCGCAAGGAGCATGAGTCCGGCACGAGAACGCGTCGACAGCGCGAGGTGCTAACGATTTATAGCTACTAAATTGTTTTGAAAAGGTGAGCGTTAAATTAGTTGGATCTGGATCAAGTTGAAATACGATTGTTTCTGTGTTACTGTTATTGGATTTATTGTCTACTGAAATAGTATTAGTTTTCTTTGATTTATTGCTCTATCTAGATTGGGTTTTAAGGCTTTTAATTACATAATAGAAAAACCCTTGCCTTGTTCCCGTGGAGGTAGTGACGTAGAATGGTTCTTTTAAGCCTAAATTTGGCATCTCGCTGTGGTGACTGAGTAAACCTGATCTTACCACATTTCCCAGATATATTAATATGAAAATAACAAAAAAATAAAACTTGACTTTAAACCATTAATTTCAACCCAGCTGGATTAGTAAATTCACCTGAATAGAAAAGCCTAAGTACGGTACAGAAGGAGGCCCAATCAAAAATTTCAATCTAACATTGAATATTTTTTCTATGTCCAATTATCTAGATCCCTTGAAGTTAGAATATTTCTAAAGGTATGGAAGCAGCATGCATTACACATATAACATTGTTTATCTTAATTCTTCTTAATATTAACCTCGTCTAGAATTCCTTTTTTTTCCCTACAACTTCCGGACTTAGGATCATGACGTCTTGTATCGCAGGGACTTATATAAACTTAGTTTAACGGACACTAAAGATCACACAAAGAACTGGCCTACGTAGGAATCGAACCCGCGACCTCGTGCACGTTAGCCGCTTACCGCAACCGCCGTGCCATCAAGCTTCAAAAATTTGCAAACATTAAAACCTATAATAATAATCAGTACAGCTGCAGGACATTATTTTAAAATAATATTGTTTACACTCCAAAGTAACGTTTCTCGAATATTCGTTTACATTTGTATGTTGTACCAGTTTGTGTACCTTTAATAAACATAAATAAATCGTGCTCAAATTAATAGTTTGTAATTGTAATAAACATTTTGGTTCAAGAGGGAAACTGAGGTGATTTGTACTGTTAATAATAAGCGAATGTGCACGAAAAACGTGGGATGGAAATAGGAAAAGCGGCTCAGGGTTTTGGAAACAAAAGTGTATAATCTAGATTGGTATTTATTGTTGAAGAATACAATACGTTACTACCCAATCTCATTCCATGGGTGTCGTAAAAACTGCTAAGGGACTATCCGTGAAAATTATCTTTACGAAATAAGAAAAGGAAAACTTAAAATTAAACCCTATACCAATCGGTTTGGCCAGCGCGGTATTAGTAGGCCAAGTATCCCTCCGTCATGGGAGGATGCCCGTCTCTGCAGTGGGACATTAATGGGCTGTTATGATGAAACAATTATTTATTTAAAATCAATTATTTATTTAATTAATATTAACAATTATTTTATATTTCCTAATTAACCGATGTATGATAAGCTACTCTCCAAATGTCAGAATGATTTTAACACAGTGATTCCGATCTTTTTTAAATTAAAACAATTTACTTTATGTTATTGTTCCGTCTTAAATATGAAGAAATAGGCAGCAAAGTAACCTTTAGCCAAAAGCTTACTTTTAAAGCCTTCTAAGGTGTTACTGTTCGTGAGATGACAAACTAAGAACATAATCATGATGTCACCAGCTCACCAGTTCCTTTCTGTCGAGTAAGGCAACACTTTAAAGTAAAATATTATCATCATCATACCAGCCCATTAATGTCCCACTAGAAGAAGAAGACAACTCTGAATTGTATAAGGAATGTACAACATTGTTGTCTCATTTGGAAAGTTCTTGTAAAGAAACTGTTGCTAGTAAATTACTGTATGACCAACATACTAGTCAACTTAAAGCTCAAATAACTGACCTAGAGGCTCAATTAATTAAAGTAAATAAGGAACACCAATTATTTACTAATGATTACATTCTTAAATATGATGAAATCAAAAGGGTTGGTAATGAGCACATAAAGCAAGTATCTGCTCTTAGGTGTAATAATGCTTGCTCAAACTGCTCTGAAACCTTAGATAAAAACTTATTGCCTAAACCTGAATTAGAACCTAAGAATCAACAAACAATGCCTAGCAGTCTTCATAAAAATAATAAAGCTAATAAAAACATAATTATTGTTAACGACGTATAGTGACTGACAATAGTGTGTGAGTGAAGGACTAAAATTAAAAGACGAAAAAAGACTGTGAATCAGTGATATAGTGATTGAGAGACCTCAGATATATAGTATAAGTGTAAAAATATTAAAATAAAACGAATAGAAAGACTTTTATTAAAGAAAATGTGTGAAAATGTGTCGAATTATAATAGAGACTTTGAAACGCTAAATACTTAGCTAAATTGTTGATTTATATAGTTTAATTTTGTTGTATATTGTTAATTTAACGGTAGAGATAAATAATAAACAACATATAAATATAACTTTCAATTTAATAAAGAATTATAAACGAATAACTGCTAGAGATCGACGATATTTTGTGTATTTTTCATGTTTATACTATCATAACTTTTTGTACCATTGAGATATAAAGAAAACTATTTTGTATTATTGAAACTGACATTGTAACGAATTTATCCATGTATAATACTGCATATTTTATGTTTTAAATAAAGAAATACGAACAGAAAACGAGGTTACTCAAAGCGAAAATTAGCTTGAAATTAAGCGCTAAATCGCGGTGCCCACGTGACGGTAATGCTCCGGGGTACTTAAGCGATTGCGTTTTCTTGGAAAATTGTAGTTGGATCCTGAAGAAAAGTAAAACATCAAGCTTTGAGTACCTCGGAAACTGGAAGAAATACTGAAATAGTAAAAATAGTGTTTTATTTATACTCCCTTGAAGAACCTGCGCATACAAGCACCTACAGCAAGATCTTCCATAGTTGAGGAATAGACGGGCTACCGGCGCGGGCTAGAGCTTTAGTGTTGCTCTCCCGAAACAAACCCCGTCACCCGTATAGGGAGGTATCCCTCAAGTGTGTGTCCTGTGTGTGTATACTCACACACACCAACGCACACACCGCGAACGCTTAAGTACTTCTACGTACGAGAGGGCGCGGCCAATACAGTTGGTCCTTCGAGCCGGATCTTATTCCTTTAACGGGTTTAAGAGCTTGCTTGTAGGCCGATAGCTGTGTGCGCTGAAGAAAGAAGATAACGGTTCAAGATGCCGGTCACCAGGTCACAGAAGGGCGCGCCGACGCGACGCTCAGGTGAAGAAGCGACGGAGTCATCTTCAGAGAACACGGAGACGACAACCGGGACTGGGACTACGGCCACTGAAACAACCGAGAACACTGAAACAACCGAGAATACTGAAACTACCGAGAATACTGCCACTACCAAGAATACTGAAACGAACGAGAATGCGACGGCAACTGAAGAACGTCGTGCCGAGGTACCTGGGTCGACAAATACAGTCGTTCCCAAGTCAACCAAAGCGAGAACATTGAAATCCTCGAGTTCAAGAAATAAAAGAAGAAAAGAACTAGAGGCTGAAGAAGAGTTGGCGCTGCTTGAGTTAAAGCGGGCGGAAGCTGCAGCGGTGTTAGCACGCGTCAAGCTCGACAGGCTTCGATTGAATAGCGATGCAGAGGAAGATGACGATTCTGTGGAAGATCATGAAGATAGGACTGCAAAGGTGTGTGATTGGATGGACAGTACCGAGAAGAAAAAGGCAGATAATGTGACTCAGAGTGGGCAAGCACGTATGGTGTCCGTGGAGCACAACGCCGTGAAACCAGAAGATACAACACCAGTGAGCAGCCAGTCCATAGAAGTCAAGGTCCTTGCCGAAGCCCTGAGAGATGTTGTGAAGGGAACAAACACTTCACAACCGAAGTATGTGTACGAATTACCTACGTTCGATGGGAACATAAGTGAATGGATAGCTTTCAGGACATGTTACGAAGATACATCGCCCATGTTTAATAACGTACAAAACATGGCACGATTAAGAAAATCGATCAAAGGAACTGCAAGAGATGAAGTGAAGAGCTTGTTATACTCTGAAGCAGTACCAGATGCAGTATTGGTGGCTTTGAAAAGAAGATTTGGCAGACCGAATGCTCTAGCACTAGCCGAACTGGAGAAGCTGAGAACATTGCCTAGGATTAGTGACAACCCTAAGGATATCTGCATGTTCGCTAGTCAAATAAATAATAGTGTAGCAGCCATCAAAGGATTGAAGAAATCTCAATATCTTCATTCGCCAGAGATGATGAAGACAATTATAGCGAAGATACCACCTATTATGAAGTTTAGATGGTATGACTTCACAGCAGAAAATGAAGAAGAAGAATTTTGCAACTTAACACTGGTAGCGAAGTTCTTCGATAAAGAAGCTGATAAGTGTGGGGCTCATACTACATATGAAGACGGGAACAAGATGAAAGAAATGAACACATACAAGAAACCGTTCCAACGTCATGTGACTCACACAGCAAGTGAAAGTGAAGTGAATACAGTGAAGTGTCCACAGTGTAAAAACAATCATAGACTATATGAGTGTAATAGTTTTAAGACATTGAACATTGACGATAAGTGGACATTAGTGAAACGAGAAAAATTGTGTTTTAAGTGTTTAAATAGTGATCATAGACATGAACAGTGTAAACGATGGCCGTGTAAAGTGTGTAAAGGTTCGCATCATTTCCTACTGCACAATACGAAGAATAAGAATACTTCTGTAGAACCACAACAAGAAGAGAAAGCTGAGAAGTCAACGAACATAGCATTGAAGATGTCCAGTGCTGGGAAATCACGTGCCTATTTGAAGATTATTCCTGTGGAGCTGATATCAGACACAGGAAAAGAAAATATATTGGCTCTATTAGATGAAGGGTCAACAGTGTCTTTGTTAGATAGCAAGGTAGCTCGTGACTTAGGAGCTACTGGAATCAGTGAAGATTTAACAATTGAAACTGTCGGTGGACAACGATTGAAGACTAAGGACTCCATGAAGATAAATTTGAAAATTAGAGGAGTTCATGAAGACAATATCCGGCAGTTACGTCAAGTCAGAACTATTGATGACATGAAACTCACACCGCAGTTCATCGACAAGGGCAGATTAGAAGAATGCTCACACCTGAAAAACCTTAGCGACGTATTATATCACGAAGCAGAAGAGCCTAAGCTGATAATAGGTCAAGACAACTGGAACTTAATAGTGTCAAGATACACAAGAAAAGGAAAACCTGGACAACCAGTTGCGTCGTTAACCGAGCTAGGATGGGTACTGCATGGTCTAGATACAAGCATAGCGAAGACAGTGAGATACATAAACTATTGTTCTCACACTAAGACAATAGAAGAAGAGATGCATGAACAAATAAAAGACCACTTCGCCATCGAAGCGCTAGGAGTGATGCCACGCAGACCATCAACTGACTTCGAGGGACAGGCTCTCAAGATGTTAGAAGACACCTGTAGAAGACGACCCGAAGGCCGATTCGAAGCAGGAATGCTGTGGAGAGACCCCGAAGAAGAAATGCCCGAGAGTTATATAGCGGCTGAGAGAAGGTTACGCACCATAGAAAAGAAGATGGAAAGAGATTCTAAATTTAAAGCAGAGTATGAAAATCAAATTAAGAATTTATTAGACAAGGGTTATGCGGAGAAAGTAAACATTGAAGGTGATTTTAAGAAGAAATGGTACTTACCTCATTTTGCAGTGGTACACCCTCAGAAAAAGAAGATAAGAATCGTCTTTGATGCCGCAGCACCATCAAGAGGGAAAAGTTTAAATGACGCGCTGTTACCTGGACCTGACCTGCTTCAGTCTCTGTTCGGAGTTCTGATAAGATTCCGACAAGGACCTATTGCGGTAGCAGCCGACATAAAAGAAATGTTTTTGCAGATAAAAATCAGAGAAGAAGATAGAGACAGTCTACGATTTTTATGGCGTGACGATAAGACGTCAGCACCTGTGAAATACCGGATGACATCAGTTATATTCGGTGCTACATCTTCGCCATCGACTGCCATCTATGTGAAGAATAGGAACGCTGCTGAGTACGAGAACGAATATCCAGATGCAGCGAAGGCAATAGTACGAAATCATTATATGGACGATTATCTTCATAGTTTTCATTCGTCAACAGAGTTGCAACAGACGACCACGCAAGTCGACTTAGTTCAAAGAAAAGCTGGTTTCGAACTAAGAGGATGGACTTCGAATCAACCTACGTTGCTGCCATCACATCTAACTGGACAAGAAGCTAAAGAGATACACTTGGGCCAGAACGAAGAGAAGACATTAGGACTGAAATGGATGACGTTTGAAGACACATTAGCCTTTCGTACAAACCTAAGAAAGTTGCCTGAAGATGTACTGAATAACATCAGAAAACCCACGAAAAGAGAAGTAACGAGCGCCGTGATGTCGACGTTCGACCCACTTGGATTATTGACACCAATTTTAATACAAGGAAAGAAGCTCATCCAAGATATATGGAGAAGCGGCATAGACTGGGATGATCCGGTAAAAGACGGCGACAGTGAACGCTGGAAAAGATACGTGAGCAGACTAGATCTACTGAAGACTCTACAAGTGCCAAGATGTATATCGCCACTTCACGCTGAAGGGGAGCTTCACGTGTTTACCGACGCAAGCTTAGCAGCATATGCAGCTGCAGTATATTGGCGTACCAAGTCTGAAGATGGTACGTACATGATGACATTAATATCAGGAAAAGCTCGAGTAACACCCTTGAAACCGATATCAGTGCCTCGCTTAGAATTGCAAGCTGCACTATTGGGAAGCCGATTAGCACGCACTGTAGAGGAAGAAACAGAATTGTGTATTACGAAGAAGACATACTGGACAGACTCTAGTGTGGTATTAGCTTGGATACAGTCTGATCCAAGAACATTCAAGACATTCGTCGCTCACAGACTTGCCGAGATAGAAGAGTTGACAACACCCCAGCAGTGGCGCTGGGTACCAACATCTATGAATCCAGCCGATGACGCAACTAGAATCCTCGCTGAAGACTTCAATAGTGAACACAGATGGTATAGAGGTCCAGAGTTCTTAAGACTTGAAGAAGACAAGTGGCCGGAAAAACGAAGCTTCGGCAGAGAGAAGACGATAGAAGATCGAGAAACCGAATCAACTATGATCATGAAAGAGATATGCACGCTTGAGCCAGAACGATTTTCGTCATGGAAAAAACTATTAAGAACCACGACGAGAGTTCTGCAATTTATAGAACTATGCAGAGCAGGAAGAAACCACAAGACGAATCTTGTAAAAGAAGAGGACTGGAGAAGAAAGAATAGAAAACGTCAACCTGCGTTTAAAATGAAATTAGAGAATATCGAGAGAAAATGGTTACCAATAAATGAGAAGCTCATAGCTAGAGCAGAAGAGATATTATTCAGAAGATGTCAGACAGACAGTTTTCGAGAAGAATTAAGAAGATTGCAGAAACAAGAACCCCTAGAAAAAAGTAGCAAATTGAAGAAGCTCGATGTGGTTATAGAAGACAACCTTCTCAGACTGAGGGGGAGAATCGATGCGGTAGCTGGATTATCGAGAAGCTATACAAGACCTGTGATTTTGGATAGTAAGCACCACATCATACGTCTCATCATCTATGACTATCACAAACGATTTAATCATGGCAACCACGCTACGGTAATGAACGAGCTCAGACAACGATTTTACATATTGGGTCTGAGAGCAGCAGTCAGAGCAACTCAGCATGGTTGTCAATGGTGTCGCATCAGGAAAGGAAGACCGCAAGAGACAGCATTTGGAGATTTACCGATCGAGCGACTGAAGCATGGTGAACATCCGTTCACGTACACCGCCGTTGACTATTTTGGACCGATGACCATCACGGTGGGAAGAAGACACGAGAAGCGGTGGGGCGCCTTGTTTACTTGCCTGACCACACGAGCAGTTCATCTAGAGTTAGCTGCCTCTCTATCATCTGACTCTATGATACTGGCACTCAGAAGACTAGCTGCGCGTCGCGGTATGCCATCCGTGATGTTCAGCGATAACGGCACGAACTTCGTCGGGGCCAACAAAGAATTACAACAAGCTGCAGAAGCATTGAAGAACGAAACTCTAGCTACTGAGGCCGAGAAGTATGGTGTTAGGTGGAAATTTATACCACCTGGCGCTCCAAATATGGGAGGAGCCTGGGAAAGACTGGTGCGATCGGTGAAAACCGCACTAGCCGCCACACTCCGAGAACGACATCCGAGAGAAGAAGTTCTACACACTCTTCTACTAGAAGCCGAGCATATTGTTAACTCTAGACCTTTAACAGAGTTAAACGAAAATGAAAATGAAGAAGCACTCACGCCCAACCACTTTCTCATTAAGCGGTCGTGCGGTGCTGGACGACTGGGCGCATTCAGTGACCACGATTTGGTTGGTCGCGAGACATGGAAGACGACGCAGCAGCTCAGCGACCATTTCTGGCGACGTTGGGTACGGGAATACCTACCTACTCTCCTACCCAGACGTACGCCAGGAAGCAACGTCGGAGAGAACATGAAAGTTGGTGACATCGTGTTCATCGTGGACCACACACTGCCACGCTGTACGTGGCCGAGAGGACGCATCATCCGCACGTATCCAGGGCCCGATGGACGGGTTCGGATTGTGGACGTGCAGACAAGAGGAGGAGAGCTGCGGCGACCCTGCTCCAAGGTGGTGCTACTGGTGCCTTCCCAGACGTCGTTGCCACAGGATGGTGCGACGCACGAGGGGGAGAATGTTAACGACGTATAGTGACTGACAATAGTGTGTGAGTGAAGGACTAAAATTAAAAGACGAAAAAAGACTGTGAATCAGTGATATAGTGATTGAGAGACCTCAGATATATAGTATAAGTGTAAAAATATTAAAATAAAACGAATAGAAAGACTTTTATTAAAGAAAATGTGTGAAAATGTGTCGAATTATAATAGAGACTTTGAAACGCTAAATACTTAGCTAAATTGTTGATTTATATAGTTTAATTTTGTTGTATATTGTTAATTTAACGGTAGAGATAAATAATAAACAACATATAAATATAACTTTCAATTTAATAAAGAATTATAAACGAATAACTGCTAGAGATCGACGATATTTTGTGTATTTTTCATGTTTATACTATCATAACTTTTTGTACCATTGAGATATAAAGAAAACTATTTTGTATTATTGAAACTGACATTGTAACGAATTTATCCATGTATAATACTGCATATTTTATGTTTTAAATAAAGAAATACGAACAGAAAACGAGGTTACTCAAAGCGAAAATTAGCTTGAAATTAAGCGCTAAATCGCGGTGCCCACGTGACGGTAATGCTCCGGGGTACTTAAGCGATTGCGTTTTCTTGGAAAATTGTAGTTGGATCCTGAAGAAAAGTAAAACATCAAGCTTTGAGTACCTCGGAAACTGGAAGAAATACTGAAATAGTAAAAATAGTGTTTTATTTATACTCCCTTGAAGAACCTGCGCATACAAGCACCTACAGCAAGATCTTCCATAGTTGAGGAATAGACGGGCTACCGGCGCGGGCTAGAGCTTTAGTGTTGCTCTCCCGAAACAAACCCCGTCACCCGTATAGGGAGGTATCCCTCAAGTGTGTGTCCTGTGTGTGTATACTCACACACACCAACGCACACACCGCGAACGCTTAAGTACTTCTACGTACGAGAGGGCGCGGCCAATACAATTATCATCTCTGACAAATTGGGGATAGGTTTTAGTAGCTTACTGAATTTAAAAACAAATTACTCTATATTAAACCTTTGCTCACCTGGAGCAAAACTTAGTCATTTAATTAATATTTTAAAGAAATATTCTAAATAAACAGACAACTGTATTTTTTTTGTATGGTGACAGCTTATCTGTCACTAGAAAAGACATTATTAATTTGACAGAAGTTATGATAAAACAGCATGAAATAACCGGATGTAACTTTATAACAAGTGCATTGCCTTATTCTAAAGCCTTGACTGAACAACAGAACAGGCGCTTAGGACAATTAAATTTACTTTTATACAATTGTACATATCATCACAACGATGTAATTTTATTTTTTGACATTAATAAGTTTATTAATAATAATTTTATTTTAACTAAACATACCATGCATCTTCCCATGTTTTATAGAAAACAAATAGCTAATTTGTTAATATTTAATTTATTTACTGACTCGGGTACTAATAGTGTACCTAATAATACCTGTGTACAAAGCAATTTTACAATTGAAACTACTTCCAGTAGTTTAAACTTTTAAGTAAGACAAAGGATAGGCAAACATGTATTCTTAATTTAGTTCACCAGAACATTCAAGGCCTATCCGGCAAAGAATTAGAAATAGAGTTATTTTTAAAAAAGCACGATGTGCATTTCTTGTGTGTCACAGAACATTGGTTACAGGCTCACCAATTGCTATTTAATAATGAGTATTATAGTGTGAAAGGTGCATTCGTCAGACGGAAGGCTATACGCGGTGGCTCTTTAATATTTGTACATAATAGTGTTAAGTGTAAAGAACGTAAGGACATAGCCAATCTCTCTATTGAGCGCACTTTGGAAGTATCGTCTATTGAGTCTGAGCAACATGTTATTGTATGCGTGTACCGACCACCGCACAGTGATTTCACCTTATTTGAAACTGCCATGGAAGACATTTTAAGACGTTTGAGCTCTAGTAGTAAACACATAATTGTGTGTGGTGACTTTAATGTTAACGTACTTGAACAGTCACACCTAACGATAAGATTAAATTCTTTGTTTAAATCTTTTGACTTACATGGCCTTTTTCTAGAGCCTACCAGAATCACCTCGCATTCAGCTACATGCTTGGATAATATTTTTTGTAATTGTGATTTCCTACATAAGGAAGTATTGAGTGAACTTACATCTGATCACAGTGGACAAAAGGTCTCTCTGACTGTAGATAAAATCTCATATGAAAAATATATAACTTATAGACCAATGACGTTAGAGCGTCTGAAACGTTTTAGTGATAGTATTTGTAACACGGTCAATAAATTAGATCTGAATTATTATAATCCAAACGATTTATATGATCCTATGTTTAATTTAATTAAAGTAGAGTTTAATAATACTTTTAAATCAAAAACTCTCAAAATTAACTCAAAAATCAAATTTTGTGACTGGGCTACAGTGGGAATCTACAAAAGTAGGGCTAAATTATACGATTTATATGACATGAAAAAATACAATTTTAATTCAAATTTTATACAATATGTTAAAAATTATTCTAAATTATTTAAAAAAGTATGCTCTGCGGCTAAATCCATCTATTTAAGTAATAGATTAGTAAATTCAAATAATAAGATCAAAGCTACATGGAATATTATTAATAGTGAAACAGGACGAACCAAGAAGGGTGATAATAGTTTTAAGCTTAACGTTAATAACAAATATTTTAGTAATGACATAGAGATTGCACAGATATTTAACAATTATTTTGCAAGTGTATCTGTAAATACAACAAACTCCTTAAACTCCTGTTTACTTAGAGCTGAGTCTTTGGTAAAGGGCAGTGTAAAGGAAGGTAGCGTCTTGTTTAGTTTTAATTATATTGATACTCATGAAGTAATCAAAACATTTACATCGCTCAATTCGAAGAAATCAACCGACCTATGGGGTATATCAGTAAAATTAATAAATAATATAATTTTTAACATTGCACCACATTTAGCAGTAATATTTAATAGATGTATTGACTCAGGTATATTTCCAAATTTAATGAAACACAGTCGAATACTGCCTTTGTTTAAAAATGGGACTACTAGTGATCCAAGTAACTTTAGACCTATTTCAATATTACCGGCACTGAGCAAAATATTTGAAAAAATTATATTAAAACAAATAGAGAGTCACTTTAATAGAAATAATTTATTTCACAGCAAACAGTACGGTTTCACCAAAGGTCGCTCTACCATTGATGCAGGTGTGGCTCTCCTAGAGCACATATACGATGCATGGGAAAACTCTATGGATGCAATTGGAGTTTTTTGTGATCTCTCCAAAGCATTCGATTGCTTTGACCACAATACACTGCTTCTCAAGCTCAGTCACTATGGTATCCGAAATGCCGCACTAAATTTGATTGCCTCGTACTTGAGAGATAGGATACAACATGTTGATGTCAATGGAAGTATGTCCACGGGATTGCCTGTATCGATGGGCGTTCCCCAGGGCTCAATTCTCGGCCCTTTCCTCTTTTTGATTTATGTCAACGACTTACCTTTTTACGTTGAAAAGTTCGTTGACATTGTACTGTTTGCAGATGACACGTCACTTATTTTTAAAATACATCGGAACACTTCCAACTTTAATGAAGTAAATAGTTCCTTAGAAAGGCTGTTAGAATGGTTTACAGCTAATAATCTACTTTTAAACGCTTCAAAAACTAAATGTATTAAGTTTACATTACCAAATGTAAAGAATAATGTTAGTCCTTGTTTAACAATTAATAACGAATCTGTTAGCCTAGTTCAGTCTACTTTATTCTTAGGACTGACATTGGATTCTAAACTTCAATGGGGTCCACATATAACACTACTCGCTGGAAAACTTAGTTCTGCTGCTTATGCTGTCAGAAAAATTAGGCAACTCACCGATGTAGCGACAGCAAGGCTAGTATATTTTAGTTACTTCCACAGCGTCTTGTCATATGGCATACTGCTTTGGGGTAAGGCTGCTGATATACAAACTATATTTGTACTACAAAAACGAGCCATACGTGCCATTTACAATTTGCGGGCACGAGACTCTCTAAGAGAACTATTTAAGGAGATAGGTATTCTAACTGTTGCGTCACAGTACATTTACGCTAACTTAATATATGTCAAACAGAACATCCATTTATTTATTAGGTATAGCGACATTCACAATTTAAATACAAGAAATAAACACAAGCTGGTAGGATTACACCATCGTCTGCACAAAGTTCACAACACTTTTGTGGGACTCGGTGTGCGCTTCTATAACATGTTGCCCAAAGAAATAATGAGCCTACCCCTAAACAAATTTAAAATTGTTGTAAAAAATCACTTAATGCAGAAGGGTTATTATAAGATTGACGATTTTTTAAATGATAAAAACTTTTGGCTCAATACAGAACTTGACATACTAATGTAATCTTTGTATTATTTCTGCTTTTTGTTTTAATTTATTAATTATTTATGATTTGTTAATTAATTTATTAATTATTTACAATTTGTTAACTGATTTATTGATTATTTATAATTTATTAATTATTTATTGTTATTACCTATTTTAATTTTTTTATTTTTATTTGTAAACATGTTTTTGACATTCATAAGTGTTATTTTGTAACCTACATGAATAAATGTTATTGACTATTGACAGGGACGGACGTTCTCCCGTAATAGAGGGATACTTGGCCTACTAATACCACGCTGGCCAGATTGGTATAGGGTTTAATTTCAAGTTTTCCTTCTTTTTATTTCGTAAAGATAATATTAACGGATAGTCCCTTAGTCGGTTCCTACGACACCCATGGGATGAGATGGGGTAGTGACATATTGTATTAAATTCTTACTCCGTCACCACACGGAGAAAAATTACAAATATTATATTTAAGTGGAAATATAAATCTTTAAGTAAAATATGATCCAAGGTACTCGGTAACTAAAGTTGTCCAAGACAGAACATTAATACTTGATAACACAATTAATTTGAGACTGAAATAGGGTGTGGTCATATTAACAGCGGGGAACGATTTCATATTTTCTCAAAATATTCAGAATCAAATGAAGGATTATACGCGTGGTAACGGAGTAAGAATACAATATGTCAACAACCCATCTCATCCCATGGGAGTCGTAAAAACCGACTAAGGGAATAACCGTAACTACTATCTTCACGAAATAAAAAGCAGGAAACCTTAAATTAAACCCTATACCAATCCGTCTGGCCAGCGTGGTATTAGTAGGCCAAAGAACCCTCCGCCATGGGAGGAGCCTCGTCCCTGCAGTGGGACCTTAAAGGGATGTTATGATGAAATGACGGATGGATGCAAGTGGGAGGATAACACGTGGTTTTTGGCTAATTTATTATTACTACAGACTCATCAAATTTGATGTAGTCCTCTCTATGCTCTTTGCGTGGCTCTTATGTAGAAGTAACGGCGGCGTTGCCGCTTAGAGGAGAAAGAGTATTTCGTTATTAACCCGGTTTCACTGGAAACCAGTTACACCTTTTCGATTGGCTAAGTCGGCGAGTGGATTTTTAATAAGATTCCATTGTAAAAAAAAAGAAAAGATATACTTAGTACATTTACGAACAATATGAAATAAGACCTCAGAACACTGCTACGTCGTAGCTAGGGGTCTACGTTATTGTGACAAACATGAAGATATTTTTGATAAATGCTTGTCTTAGTTGGTACAGAGTATTTTTTTTGATAAACTTTACGTTAAACTTAAAAAACAGTGTTGTCTTAATGCATAAATAAAAATTACGGCTAAACACTTACTTATTTGTACTTATTAATATATTTTTAATTTTACCAATTCTGTTCTTTTTTACGAAATATGAGCGGTAGGTAGACAAAAAAAGATACACACACACTTACATTAGATAAAAAAAATCTTTTAATGAAGTTTAATCTCAATAACCACAAATGCTATACCCGCTTCAAGCTTACACTAAAACCATACCACAAAACTCGTAAAATTTTCAATTTGCCCGCTAAAGTTTTACCTGATAAACGTGAAGTTAGGTGCGTTAAAAGGAAAAGTATTTCTTAGATAAGACGAAGCGGTCCGTGTAATTACACCACCGGTAGGGGGCGGTCGTGTCGTAACACTTGTAATTTACTTACTGGCAAACGCCGCGTATCTGCTGATCTCTAAATTAAATGTACAAGTTGAATTAATTGGCTGCTGTGGTCTCGGCCACGTGGATTACGGTATCGACGTTTGTAAGATTTGATACAGAACCTTTGTTTATTACTTGACATGTAATATTTATCAGTTTCTTAAATGGCTCTTTTGAAGTAATGAAAGGATGGTTGCTGGATAGCATCCTGATGTCACAATAACTAGAAGACATAAGATGTGAAAGTTTTTTGAGATATTTTTAGCTTAGAATGAATTGCTTATTACTTTCTGGCAACTTTAATGAAATCTAAGAGACTCAAACTCAAACGTTTAAGTATTTTTGCTGCTAAGTGTTACAATGTTCTTATAAGCTAAAAAGGTACAAGACTTAGCGCCTTTTTCAGGCGTTACAAAAATTTTTTACACAATCTTATCAATTTAGAGACGGGAAACAAATCAAATAAAGACTGTTTTTGCTAGCTCCTGATCAGCATAGACGGGCTCCTTAATCTGTGGACATGTTCGTACTCCAAAGACGTTTTTGTAATCTCATTTAAGTAGTATAAAACTAAAACAAAATCAGAAATTAGTTATTAGTGTTTTAGGTACTCATAATAAGTATTTTAACATTAAATATATACAATTTCCTGTATTTGAACACACGCTCCATAACAGCCAGGTGCAACACGTACTTCAACAATACTTTAAAGTAGCTATTTTTACAACATCACCTTTTCGTTACATGTTTCAATTTTACATCAGCTTGTAACCGTACCCTTGCTTTGTTTAAGACAGGTATAAATACGTTTATTTACTTGTTTGTTGCTTTTGATTGTTTAAAAAAAGTTATGTCGTATACCTTTCATTTCCGTGACTAGTATTCACTGTATTAATCTAACTACTAAAGTTGTGTTGTGTTCTACAAATGCAGCACAAGGTACAATAAATTAGACATACGTAATAACACAAATATCTAATTCTCCAAAGTAAACCATGTTTCATTAAAAGCAGAAATAATCGTGTTATTTTAAAATCACCACCTCCCAATTAGGGTGGGTTTGCAGTTCACGTAAAAGCATTGGGTGTACAGTCACAAACACAAATAAAGACGTTAAATTTAGAGGCGTGCGGTTTGAGCACCTGGCGCCGATGGCACGTGCCACTTTTGGGCTCCACTGTACACGTAGTAATGACATAGAGCTGTTAATATAATAACAAGAAACATTATTATTGGTATTGCTTCTTGGTTTGCTATAACTTATCAGAATAACTATAAAAATACAGAATAAAAACTAAGTCCTAGATCTATCTAGGACTTAGTTTTTTTTCTGTAAAACTCAACATTGTCAATATTTTCTGGTTAGATATTCCACTTTGAGCCTGCTTCCATTTGTAATTTATTTGAATTAAGTGCCTATGATTTTAGGTAGTAAGTAATATTGACAAAGTAATAAACTAAAACTGTAAAGTAATTTCTATTATGAATAACATTATTTGTCATAAAAAAATGTTTGGCTTAAACATTAATCTAAAGTTGCTTAAATTTGTGTTAATCAAGTAAAATTAAAATTCGAAATGTTTTTAAAATTATTTAATGCCCTTAGGTTAGTACATCCAAACCAGGGTAAATACACTTTATAGTATTTTCTTTATTTTTCTTTAAGACACGGCAAAATTACGCATATTCTACGTTAAAGAGGTTAATGTTGGATGCTCTAATGCGACCAATTGTTCATCCTTTGTACGATTTTAGGTTTGAATTTTTAAAGAAAATTTAAAGTAATGGAGGTATTATCAGCTCAAGTAGTATGTATCGACATTCTAAATACCGCCAGTGTGTATTTATTCCGGTACTTTTACCGGGAAACGGTCGCCGGCTAACTTCTTTCAAAGTCCTTCGTTCAGATGTTATTATTTGCACGACCAATTGGCTATTGTTTTTCCTTCTGACTGTACTTTTATTTTGTTATGTTAAATTAATTTTTTGAATTGTTTTTAATTGTTTACTTAGGGTGGAAGTGAATTTTGTGGAACATAGAATCGTGAAAATAGGCTTTATATGATGTTATATTGTCAAATAATATATTAAACAGTGTCATATAAATCGTGTTAAAGTTTTAATATAACTAATGTAATACACTTTACTAGTGTGTTGAGAAGAATGAAGAGATTACTGTTAGTGAAGTTATAATTGGAAGTGAAAGACTTGATGAACAGGTGAAAGAATTTGTGTATCTGGGGAGCATGTTTACGAGAGATGGAAAACATGATAAGGATATTGAGAGAAGAGTGCAAAAGGGAAACTCGGTGAACGGTGCCCTGCACTCGTTTATGAAAAGCCAGAACGTGACTACTAAAGCTCGTCTGGCTGTTCATAAGGGAGTGCTAGCACCAACCTTAATGTATGGTAGCGAGAGTTGGGTATGGCAGAAGAAGCATGAAAGTAGAATTAATGCGGTAGAAATGCGTTCACTGAGAAGTATATGTGGATTAAGACTGATAGATAGAGTAAGGAATGATGAGATAAGAATACGTTGCGGCATGAAAGATGATATAGTGACCAAAATCGAGAAAGGAAGGTTGCGTTGGTTTGGTCACATTGAGAGAATGAATGATGAGCGTTTGACGAAACAAGTATACAAGGCTAGTGTGCAAGGGCGAGTCGGTGCCGGTAGGCCCCGAAAAACATATGGTGACCAGATAGGTTGCATATTGGAGAAGGGCCAAATAAAGAGCACTCGTAACCGACGCGCATGTATGACTCGCTTAATGAATGTGGACGAGGCCGAATCTGTTTGCCAGGATCGTGACAAGTGGCGTTCTGTCGTCTCTGCCTACCCCGGCCGGGATATGGCGTGAGTTTATGTATGTATGTATGTATGTTAAAGTTTTAGAAATAAATCAGCTTAAAACAAAAAACCAAGGAAAATCGCAATCATAAGACTTGCAATATCATTAGCAACTACAATGTATTTAGTTTTTTTTGTTTGTCCAACTTGTTTTCTTATCTCTCAACATCCCACCACCTTGTTCAGATCGTTGGTCCTGAGCGCAGTTCTGCTCTGCGTCTTCCAGTCGGCGGTCGCCATGAAATTTCAGTTCAGCAGACTTTATCTCTGCAAATGAATAAATTATCTTGTACAATGTTAGTCATTGTAGAGAAACTACGTCTCCATTGATGAATGAGGTCTTCTATCTCCTTGAGACTTATGCGCGCAGATATTTAATATATCTTCTGAGAATAGATAATTATTATTCTTAGAATAAATAGAGACATTAATGTCGATTATTTCAGTAGTTTAGGTTTTAAGGTGCAATAAAGTCATTGCATGTCCCACTTCACTTTATAACGGGTGTCTTGTTTTAGTGTTAGTAATAAATGATGTTGCAGCTAATAAATTTATTAGTTAATTTTATGTATAGGATATCAGCCAAAATTATATGAAAAAATTTCTTCTTCTTTGAAAATTTATAAGGGGGCATTAAATCGATGTTATTTAAAACATGATTTTTTTGTATCTGAAAAAAATAAATTTTGCTTAAATAAACTCAATTTGTTTTCAATTATAAGGACCAAATTTGTTTTTAATTATACCAAAACCATTAAAATAATAAAGAATTTTTGTATGGTGGAATTTAGTAAGTGACTCATATCTTATTCATTAGTGGGGCTCTTCAGAATATCAGCGCTATGGGTAACTAATAGCACAGTGCTGAGAAGGGTTCCCTTTTTGGTCTCTCACTGTTTCATTGCTATCTATGTATTTAATTGTTTTCCTTTTTTTGTGACAGTGTGTATATATAATAAATAAATTTTCTTTCTTTCTTTGTATTCCTTTAAAGTCTAAGGTAGAACTTTTAACAGCTATCTAGCAAGAAAAGAATACTAGACACACAACCCTATTGTATCCCTTTGGGCCAGGAGCATTTTGTAGGCAAAACGGTGCTAGTCCCACCTGTACTGTACACATTACAATATTGTAATAATAAAGTAACATTTTTTTTAAAAGACAACTCCCGTACTAGATATCGAGCCCTGTATCACGGGGACTTTTTAACATACCTACATTAAATTAACGAACACAAAGAACAGGCTCAAGATAATATAATAAACTAGCTTTTTCCTGCGGCTTCGCTCGCGTTAATTTCGGGGTAGCACAGTTCCCCTTTCCTGGACACGGAAAAAAAATTAAAAAAGTATCGTATGTTACTCCACTCCTTCAACAATCTCCACTTAAAAAATCACGTCAATTCGTCTCTCCGTTTTGCCGTGAAAAAAAGACAAACAGACACATTTTCCCACTTATAATATTAGTATGGATAAATAATAGATATGTATATGCAACATACAAATTATTATACAGTAACATACTTTACCAATAACAAACTAACTAAATGTTATAATTTCTCAACTTTCAGGTGAATTAGTATAATTATTTCTATTGAATTCTATTAATATGTAACAGCGACTATAGCGTGCCTCTGTCCTCCTACGTATTTACTTTGTAAGTTAATGTATTCAGAGAAAAGTAGTTAGGTACTAGACAAAATACGTTTTTAGTTAGCTATTCATCATGTCTACCTCCTCCGTGTGGTGACGGAGTAAGAATACAATATGTTACCAGCCTATCTATCATCCCATGAGTGTCGTAAAAACCGACTAAGGGACTATCAAAGAAGGAAAACTTGAAATTGAACCCTATACCAATCCGTATGGGCAACGTGGTATTAGTAGGGCAAGTATCCCTCCGTCACGGGAAGAGGCCCGCCCCTGCAGTGGGACATTAATGGGCTGTTATGATGATCTCAACCTATTGACGTGCACTGCAAGACACAGGCCTTCTCCAAATATTTTAAATTTACACTAGCTTTTCGTTCTTAGCGATTGTCTTGCATGTATTTTACGGGCATAATTACAGGTATTTTGAACCTAAAGTAGGCCTATACCCTTGTTACATTCAGACATTTTAATTATATTTATTTATTAGATAAATTGATTAGTATTATTTCATACAATAGGGCGCACAACAACAATAAACTAAGATATTATATCGAAAAGGCATTTTAATATTTTCTAACGAAACACTCTGTATATGGACCGAACCACTTGAACTATTATTATTTTTATATAATCTGTAAAAACAATAAAATCACCAACAAGAAATACTAAAACGTTTTCTTTTGTATACATATTTTAGTATATTTGTTTGAAAGTTTTATAGGAAAATGTTATTTTGATTATGTTTTACTTCATTTTCAAATACTTTATTTGTAAGTAAAGTTATCTAAGAAAACGTTTTATAATGTTTTTAGAAAAACTAATCTGTATAGTTCATCATTCGCTTTTTCATTTATGATGCGTAAAATAGTTCAAGCTTAATTAGATTTTAAGTCTAAATTGTGCGTTAGTGCTAAGTGTTGTAATTGAGATATTATTTTATTATTTGAATTTTATGTTTTACATTTCAGATTTAATATTGCTACCTCTAGTGAACTCAACTTCAATCGTAATAAATGATTTGTCATTCATGATCGAAACGTTAAGGCCACCAACAAATACTATATTAAAAACTAGTGTCTTACCAACATCAAAATGGTTCTCAGGAAACCTTAGTCTTCCAAGTACACCACTACAGGATAACAATTTTGCTAAGTATGTATCTTAACTTCTATCTTCTGCGTTTAGTTTTGAGTTAATCAGCTCTTTTATTACTACATAAGAAGGTGCCCAATACTACTTGCTTGTTAATAATTGTAACAGTACAATAATAAACCCCCCCTTAATTGTGTTATTAATCATTTAATTTAACATTGTACTTTAGACTCATTGAGTAGTTTATTAATAAATATGGCTAGGTATAAACAATTAATATTGATAAAATGATTCCCAGGAAGGACTCAAAAAGAAAAAGAATATGGCAAAATTACCAAGATCCACCGTCCGAAGAAATTGAAGACAATTCATTTGATTTTAAACCATGGATAGAATACATTTATAATTTAAGCAGACCACAACAAAGTGATCCCGAAACTACATCAGCAACAAGTGCTGTAACTGATGTTCGACAAATATCAGTCAGAAGTAACAATAAACGAAAAGATCATTATTTCAAAGCTACAACAGAAAATGAATGGCAACAATTCATTGAAAATTTGAAACAGCAAGATCAAACAGTTGAAACAGATGAATCCTACCATGATAATCAAAATATTCTTCGTACCACCGCATCTACTACACTAAAAACTACGGTTCCTACTACTACACAAAAGGTTTTGCTTGTCTCACGGACAAGGACGACGAAACGGAGAAAAGTGACCGTGACTACCGTACAGCCTAATTTATTAAATGAAAATAGTTATGAAGTTAAAGAGATTTACAATAGTTTGTGGGAACCAGACGTGTACAAAGTAAAAGATGATAAAAAAATAACTAAATTTACTAACGATATGATACATCATGCATTAACAGTATTTAATAACTGCCAAAAAAAAACTACAGAATATCACTGGAAAAAACAAATAACTCATTTATCAAAGACCTACGAAAAGAAATTTAAAGACTTTCTCAGGACTCTTAAACGCCAAGAAATTAAATCAAAAAACGGTACCGCAAATGTTGTTCTTAATGCTATCGACACATCTGAACGAATGTTAAATAGGCTTCTTAATTTGTTGACCGATACGATGGATCACAAAGGATATTTACGATATAGCGGTACCGCAGATGTATTGCATACTGAAATAGCAAAGGAAGTAGACTTTGAACACAACCGTGCTTGTTGGGAACTAGGAATATGTAATAGACGTAATGGTTTCATAGATTTTCTTATAGGTGTGTTTCTAGATATTCTTCGTCTTGACGACGAAGTGTTTAAATTAGCCTTTGATGACTTAGTTATAATTTTTGAAGATACAGATTTCTCAGAAATTTTAGGCTCTTTAGTCGATAAACGCTTAAAAGATAAAATGAAAAGTTTGCTTGATAAAGACATCAGAATAAAACGATCTATGATCTTGATTCTTAAAAATATTTTAGTAAATAGGTATAAACCGATAGTTGTAGTTTCCGATAACAGTGCTTTAACCAAAAGTAATGTTCCCGGCACCTTGGCTTTCTTAGAAATTGTTAAAATTTTAAATCAAAATGTTCATGATGATGATGCTAACGTTAAGGAATGGCAGGATATAAGAACAGCAATGGCTACTTTGTCGGAAAATGGAGACATTCAAAATACAATGTCAAACTTTGTTTTACATATCAAAAATATTTTAAACTATTTGAATGGTGAAGCCCTAGAGACTGTTATTGAAAACGCTAAAAAACTTTTATATTAATATGTTCTATTATTTACCTGAAATGATTTACCTATATGAGTAATAAATACCTACAAAACATATTTACTGGTTTTTCATACCTGTGTCGTTAATGACAAAGAAGTCATACCTACTTATTAAAACACGGCTAACTAACTCAAAATAGAAGTTTTCAATCACTGTTCATAAATAATTCTTTTTTGACTTTGCAAAAAAAATATAATTTCCCAGTTTGCAGTTGCCTACACCAAACCTTAACATAAATCTTCCCTTTACACAAAACTCAAACTTGTAAGTAAATTGTCAAATTACTTAAAATTGTTTTATTCTATTATTTTATAACTCTAAAGTGCAAATCTACCTCACTCATGGCGTACCATACTAGTATATCGCATAGTAACCATTGCTCATAGACTCTTCTCACTTAAGAATCATACCTAAGAAACAGCATCTCTAAGACAGAAACTGCTACTGTACTAGGTTTTGTACTCTTTCACCTATACAATAGGTAAGGTATATACCTTACCTATTATATAAATATTTATGACATGTAATTTTATATAGCCAGAACAAAGAAGCACAGCTTTGATTGAAAAAGAAAGATTCAGAAATTGTGCAATATGAGTACAAAACTGTGAGAGATTATCAGAATTGCGGCTTATGAGTATAATTAGCCATTTGAGTTTAGGTCAAAATTCGTTAATATGGTATTATGTAAAAAATTAAATTCTTAACACCGATAACCGAAAACTCTTTAAATAAGTTAGCTTAAATATACACTAAATCGCGTAAAGAGGAGTCTTAAATCCAGAAATGGGCAATGGAATCAAAAGTAAAAGTAATCAGTGTTAATGATGATAATAGTCCCTGTTAACACTAGCGATTTGTGATTGGTAGCGGTGATTTTTTGTCAATTTCAAAATCAGGCCGCGGCGAGCATGCCGTTGTCACCTTCACAGGCTTTTCTCATTTACAAAAAGACTCCGACGAGGAGAAACTTGCGGCGTGCATGTTGTGTGCACACAGCGATTTCGCTTTCGTGAATAGGTCCGTTTGTTTGACAAAAATCATTTGGAAAAATTACACTTGACAAACAACGTTTGGCAAAACAATCATTTCGCCAAATGTTCATTTTACTATGTATAATTTTACAAAAGACTCATTTTATGTGCCGCGCAGCGGTCGGCGAGAGCTAGAAGAAAATTAAGAGCATTTTTTTAAAATGATATTTGGATTAAAGCTTTATTTACAAAGCTAATGATTTAGTAAAATGAAAATAGGTCAATCAAAATTTTAATAAAACATTTAGATTATTTGCTAAGTGAGTTTTTGTAAGATGATACTTTTGTCAAAAGTCTCGTTTGGCAAATTAACATTTGGTGAAACGTTGTTTGTCAAATGAGCATTGGTCAATCATTTTTTGGTCAAACATTAGTAAACCTTGAATAGGCTCTAAACTAGGAGTTTAAAACTGACTAGGTTTATAATAATCTATGCTTGAGTATTATAAGTTTTTAAAACGTAAACTGCAACATAGTTCTTACAGTTAACAAACACGCAAGCTACATAATGCAAAAATATTATATTAAAATAAAAAAAAACATATTTCACAATATTTATCACATTTAGAGTTGGGTGTTTTTATGGCATATCCATAAAATTATATTTCCTAACATGTATATTTTCACACTCGTTCGAATTTTTCGTAAGTAATACCAGATAGTTATTTTAATAACATTATCAACATGATTCGGCAGCGTTGTATTAGTAGGACAAATGATAGACAACACGCCAACGTCACCGGCGGAGGCTTATGCATGTTTCACATAGATTGGCATTTCTTGTCTATTATACAAAAACAATGATGTATTTTAATATAGAAAAACAAACTAATTATAATGGTTATTTTCGCAAAGTGTTACTGCTGTAAATGACCACAACCAGTCTGTGAACGAGTAATGATCTTAAGCAAGACCCTCTATTGGTAAATAGGGTTTTAAAAGTGTCTTAAATTATTATTTTATTGTAATTAAAAAACCAAATAAGTAAACTTCTCAGCAAAAAAATAATCATTATGGTTAATTTTACAGATTTGATTGGCGTCAGTTTTGCATCATTATCTGTAGTAGTAAACGACTTTTGGGTTGATATCGCCACTGTCGAAACAACTAAAGACAACCGCTTTACATCACGCGAATATTCAAATTCTCAAGGAGGACAAAATAGGCATAAATTTAAAAGTAATAAAGTGCAAACAGAGAGTTTAAGAAGAGCTAGTCTGTATCCTAATAATATAAAATTAACAACAGTCCGTCAGTTACCCTCTAGATTTATATCGACTACAGAAAAAGAGTTAATAAATGTAAATCTTGATTCACCAAGCAATGAATCAAGCAAAGAAGGTGGATTTGAAGCTAATTTTAGAGCAAGTGAATTGATAAATCCTTTAAAACAACAACGTCTCTCTTTAATAAAAGAAAAATTACTAACGGAGTACCATTTTGCTGATTCACTGAGCAGTGAATTATATAACGATTTTACTAGTACAGTTCAAACGACCCCTAAATTATCTAAAAGGCACAAGCTTAGAATAATGCCAAACAAACTACAAAAATCATTTATTGAAAACGAAAATTACTCACCTATATTTAGTAATTCACCAAGTACCGATACTATAATAACACAAGCAAGTGATACATTAGATAAAATTAAAAACAAAAAACATTTTAATAGAAGGTAAGCTCAATAGGAAATTTATGTATAATTTTTACTACTTAAAGCATTTTTCCGTAAACTATTAATGCAGGGCGAACTATAGGGTTTATTTCTTATTATAACTACTTATTACTTCGCTTAAAATTGTCTTATCTACACGGGTACCTAGCATATCGTGTCATCCATCCTGTTTGCTATTGTTAATTTACGAAAAGGCATGGCTCAGATAGTACCGACGCCGACGACGCCAAAAAGAAAAGAAACCCCTTAACAAGGACGCCGTGCGCGTCCTTGTTAAGGGGTTTCGAAGTCAGGGTTTGACGTCTCTTCTGATTTCTTTTGATTTAATATTTTCTGTCATCTTCTATTGAAAATAGCAAGTGAGAGTGGGATCGTCTGTGAAGCTGCGCGGTAAAATATTAGCGAATTCTTTTATAGGATGTGTTCCTACATTATATTTTTACTATAACAGAACCTACCACATCGTCATATTGATAATGTAAGTATAAGATAGGACTTGTATAGGGAAACTTTTAGTTTAATGTAAGATAATTAACATGAATCGAACCTACAGTTAGAGTACTTAGTAAGTTACTAATTTCATCTACTAACAAATAGTTAATAAAACTTTAATGGTATTATTTAATTCTGTTCGGAAACGAACAACTTGAAATAGGGCACGGATTTACTCTTCCTAGTAGCTATATACAAGTTCGCTTAACCATTCAATCAATTTACATAAACTTTACCTATTTTTTAGATCAACGCTAAAAATAAACAACCAAGAGCTTAGAAGTAAGAAATATCCAAAGGCAACTTCTGCTACTTATTCTATTAAAAACAAAATAAAGAAATCACATAAAAAGAATGAAAGTCTAATTAAGTGGCAGCAGCTCGTTAAGGAAATATTTAATTTGAAAAGGCACAGAGAAACAACTCAACACTTCCACGAAAAAGATATTGTAAGACACTGCACACATACCGCAAAACCCATCGATTGGAAATTTTTATATAAAAATAAACATCATAAACATTCAAAAACTAATGATAATAATTTGGATGGTAAAATGTTAGATAATAAGAAAAAATTTATACGTGACAATCAACAAACCGGTATTTTAGGTGATGACACTATTCAGACCATCAAAAACACAAAAAATAATCTTGCTGTGAACATCGATCAGTCTACTGGTCAAAATATAGAAGATTGGTTCAAGCTAGGTGAACAAGGAATAAAATTGGAAAATAAATCAGCTCATAATTTTGATGTAAAAAATACACGAACTGTAAATCAGACAAAGGAATGGGCTCAACATTTTTTCAATAAATCAAAAACTGCGCTTAAACAATGGAATCCATTCAATCGTAAAGTAAAAAATGACAGATCAATAAGTGTTTTTACTAATAATATTCTTAATCATACTCATCAATTATTCAAAAGCCTTCAAAATAGTAATGACCAATATCAGTGGAAAATGCCAATCATACAAATAGCCAGGAATTACGAAAACGAATTTAGGGAGTTTCTCAAAACTACAGGTCAGCAACGGATTAAAACTAAAATAGGTAGACGAAAGGTGATTCTGAACGCAATAGAAATTTCTAATACCATACTTAAAAGGTTAATGAATAGGGCAATTAATAATATGGAAAAGAAAGGAATATATCTGACTAGCGATGCAGCAAAAATCCTAAAAAAAGAAACAGAAGACGAAATTGACCACGAACGTAGGTATGCTTGTATTAGTTTTGGAATTTGTAGATTACGAAGTGGTTTTGCAGATGTTGTGGTTGATGTGTTATCAAATATTCAGAGTCTTAATAACGAAGACTTTTCACTGGCATTTGAAGCATTTATTGAAGCTATTAAAAGAACTGATTTCAATTCTATTCTGGGAGCTAAAAATATGGAGCTCTTAAACAGAAAGTTAGAATGGACTGAAAATAAAGATTTGATTACAAAACGAGCAATTGTTGCGATTATAAAAAATACGTTCAGGTTCAGAAACAAGCCGTTAGCTATTTACTCAGACAGTAACTCGTATAATATAAATCTAAACAGTTCCCTAGCATTCAGAGAAATTATTGACACTTTAGAAGAAAGTGTCCAGCAAAAGACTGATAATTTAAAAAAATGGGAACATTTAAAAAATTCGTTAAACAGTGTTCAGACAGGTAGCTCATCTGCTATTATAAATATAGCAAATGAATTTATATTATATGTAGCCAACATCCTACGAGATTTAGATGAAAAATCTTTGAAAAATGTTCTACACAATATACAAATATTTCTCGCTTAGTTGAGATATCAATAATTTAGGTTAAAGTTTATATTACTTGATAAGCACAACATTTTGATATCTAGAACGAATCTGGACAAATGTTAAAATAGACTGTTGTTTGGTGAGAACCGTAAATAGTAAATTGCGTGTTAACAATAACAATTTTACTACGCAACTATTGTTAACTGTATAATAATTAGAAATAAAAACAAGAATATTAACTATCAGTATTGTCTTTTCAATCTGAATTCTTCATAATAAGTGCACAAAAAATCAGAGGAGAAAAGTTCAATCTTAGGTTTACATATTTTGGTAAGCTTTATTTTACCGCAATTCTGAAAGAGATCCGTTCGTATAGTGCCATTTGTTTTTTAGTACAGCACTAAATTAATCTTAGAGAAACTAGTAAGACTTTAGTTGAGTTAATTATGGTTTAACAGCAACAGTGTTTCCTTTCCTTCCCCATTAATCTCTTTTATAAACTCCACTCCCAATACAAGACAGGCTTAAAACCCATGGACATGTGAGGTAGAGCCATTAAGGTGGTAGAGTCACACTGTTAACAGCATGAGTGGGCTGACTCGACCGGGGGAGTACAACCCTTGCACAGAAAACCGAAGTAAAGCAGCAGTTTCTTTTACTGCCTAATGTAATGACAAATTAATTTCTTTTCATTTTTATTGTGCATATTATTAATTGCGAGTATAGGGCCTAAGTCAATAGATCAAATAAATACCAACATGAACCACCTAAAAGACTATCAGCATACGGTTAGAGAGAACTGGCATTGAGCCAAGAGTGCGGCTACACGTTGCTCGTCGCAGGTAACTGGCCCGGCAAGTCATGCTGCGTTTACATTTAATTTGTTCTAACCACGTTACCAGTCCAGTGTGCCGTACTATGGAGTACATGCTAAGCGGTACCGGGCGGGTAATGTAATTTTACTAATATTTTAAGGTCGAAAGTTTGTAAGTATGGTTGCTCTGCTAATGCATATACTCTTTCACGTAAATACGAATGAATGGATTTGAATAAAACATTCTAATTATACTTGTAATTATAACTTGTACTTGTAGAATAACACATAGGTTACAATTAAAACAAATATTGTGTGAGTTGCCTAAAATAGCTAGTGTTTTGATAAATAGTACCTAGTAAGTACGCTAAAGTGCTGTCGCGGTGTAAACGCTGCTGATCTGTTGTGCTCGATAAAACGCAGGTATTTACGGTCGGCCTGCGCTCTATTGTTTCAATATCGATCTGCTTACCCGCCTATGCGTAAATTCACTATTACGCGTTTTGATATCTATTACATAATATATTTGTAGGTATAGCTTTAAAACTATCTCAATAGATAGCCCAGGGGAGTTTAATTTACCACATTTATGTTTTTATTTATATTTATTTCTAATATCTGATTGAGGCACTACCTAACAAATTTAAATGATTATATACATCTGAGAATATGTAATAATGTACCGATACTGTTTCCAAAACTAGAGAAGAAGCCTGTAATATTCGAGGCAGTGTATCGACCATACCTACTGGCTGTAAACAAAAAAGTATTTTTTCATCAAACATGAATACGTGTGTCGACTAGTGAATATACGTCATAACAAAATTACTAAGCACTGAGTCATTCATACACATTGCCTTTAATTCCCTCAACGTAGTGTAAATCCAATCAGCATAAATTCAGCAGGACGCAGGAGAGAACGACAGATGCCGTGTAATTGTTCCTGTGACAATTTTTTGTGAACACCCCTTAATGTGTGATCGAATCTGTTTAAAACAGCTAGGTTTATATGGAGATGGCTTTTTTCTATTAAAAGTTTTTTGTAAGAAACGACTGCGGCAACAGGTTGAGGAAGCGTTAAAATTAATGCATCTCATCTTTAGATAATAAGCATTTAATTCGGCAAGTCAGGAATTAATTTTATTGTGTGAGAATCAAAAGTAGTATTACTTAAATTAAACAAAACATTAAAACTAATCAGACGAGTTTGAGTTATGGAAAACGCTTATGGTTGGCCATTATTGATTGAGGAACGACATGACTACGTGAAATTTTTAATTTAAGCTAGTAAAATGTTATTGAAAATCAAATATTCTTTATACTCACAGAGATTCAGTTAAAATAGTTATAATACTTACAAACAACGTCAATAAACATCTTGTGAATAATTTTACCACTGTTTTGTTTAGTGCAGATCAATTGTACCAAACCAAGAGATAATTATTGTTTTATTGCTATTAATACTAAACTAAAATTATAAATTTTGAGTCTGGGAAAAAGGTCATCCATTACAATAGAAACCAAAATTTACAAAACCTCTATTTTTATATTTCTAACTTCACTCAAATCCTACTCCACACTTAGTATGCCGCTTCCCCACAACAAAATGCAGGGGAGCGGTGTACTCAGGTGTCGAATCGCGACCGTGCACAGTATGTGCTGGCAGACTGGCCCTTGCATTACCCATGCTATAAATTATTGTGCATACTTTATAAAATAGAGCATTAATATTTTTGGAACATCTTATATTACTATCAACGCCCCTGTAGTGACGAGCCAACTGTAGCGCTAAGAGATTGCCAAGATTGCCACACTGCCAAGATTGATTAGAATAGGGTTTGTATAATAATCACTACTTACTTCCAAAAAGTTTCAATAGGATTTTTTTTAGTCGGCTCTTCAATCAATTGGTTAATTGATTCGCTCGTGCACCTTAACATTTCCTCTACATTTCCTAAGTGTAAAGAGAAAAAGATACAGGTCAGCCTCGGGTACACGGTACACCTACGGCTTCATAGACTCTAATGAAAGTTCTAATTTATTATATTGAAAAGTTATTCCTTAAAAATATCTATAAAATGCATTAGGTAATTAAATTGAAAAAACAATCTGATATTCAATCTAATTCAATCTAAATACTTAGGCAGAAAATCTACTAAAGGGAACAAATATTCATTCCTCAAATTCCACGCACTAAAATCATTTGTATATATTATAGTTGAAACAAGGGTGGTATTGCAGAGGGGCGGTTTCATCCCCTGTACCAAAACTCTTTGATGTGGCCGCCGTGACCGTGAAAATGTGACGTCGATTCATTTCAGACGTATTACAGGATTTGTAATTGCATTTAAATTGAGGTCTTTGTGTATATTTATTGACTTAATGATTATACTTTAAATGAGCCTACTGTGATGACCACATAACTTATTATAAAGATAAGTATTTTGTGGGCTTGTACCTTATTTATAACAACTATTTTCTACTTACCATAGCAGGTTAAATTGAGGTTATGAGTAGTCCACGCTCATAGAAAATAAACTAACACTACAAAGAAAATCTAAACTATTTCGCCAATTTTATCGTACGACTTTTTGCTGGATAAATTAAGTACCAATGTCCATTGTTATTTCAACGTATTAGAAAATTTAGACTTATTAGCAATTGCATAACTAAAAAGCAATTAGCATTGTTAATAATACCGATACGATCCAGCAAACAATTAAACATAAATATCAAACAATGTTGTTCTGATTTACTATCCTGAATAGCATTTAGTTAAATATGAGCAAGACTTTTTATTTCATTCCCACATCAAAGGAGCCTCGTTAGGAATCTTTCATTTGTTTTTATACTTCTTAGAAGACGTGCCTAGCCATTGTTCATAAGTGTTCCGGCTGTTTATGCCTCTAGACGTCATTTGTTAGTCCAATTAGAGTTACGAATAAATTTGCAGTCTACGATTTGTCTTGATCACATTCCCTGAAATGTCGCCTTCGGTGTCAGTTGCGATTTGTCGAAGCCAGAGCTTGGAAGTTTGATGCATTGCCTACATCTGACTGTAGGTTAAAACGTGTGTGAGATTCTTAGTGGGATGTGCTTTTATTGTTTTTATGTGATATTAATAGGTGATTAAATTAGATAGTAAAATATGCAGTGGTGTGAAACCTGGGCCCTATTTAATAAAAGCGACAATTGTCAGGTTTTAATTGTCGAGTCTCTAAGAAAATATTTGTGGCAATGACAATTTTGTCGCTAATTTCGACATAATTGTTGCAACATTATAGAATAGCGTTGACATTGGATGAATTGCCTGTCGAAAATCTGTTACAATTGTCACATATTATTATGTTGGCTTCCAATGACAAATTAGTGTTTAATAAAACAAGTTTTTAAACAAAATATCGTCAATTGTCGGATTTTCGCCTGTCACCTATCACCTGTCATTGTCGCGTTTATTAAATAGGGCCCTGTACGTTTTCAATTTCTTTAAATTAAATAAAATCAATTTTAACTAGATTTCTCACATACATGCACACATAGACACATCAGTAGGTTGACCCCAAAACTGACTATGGATATTTTTCGATTAATAAACCATAGACGTCCATAAGCTGATATGGATGGATGGATGGAAACCTAACTCTGTTAGAGGTAGAATTAATTTTATTAAAAATGCAACAAATATAAACCTCGTTAAGTTGTTTAAAACTTAAGTAAATATTTCCCGCATTGTGCTATCTGTCCTTATCTAGGTTTGCGTTCAAGTTTGATATTAAAGAGTAGCATTAGCTCTGCACTACCTATTGGTCTACCAATCTTATAGAATTCGATCAGTCTTGTCTTTGTTACTTCTTCTACCTCAATGAGTTATTCCGATCCTTGCACATACTTGATTGCGACTTAATCTTCGCTATATAATTTGCGTTTAACCTTTCGCGGCTCAGTCACACACCTAACATTAAATAATGTTTCAAAACAAAAGTAATTATTGATTAGCTTTTACCAGATAGATAGAGGCCAAACATCAAAGCGACAATAGCGCATAAACATCGTTAACAACTCAATAGATTCGTAGAAGGCAAGTGTACAAGCATATGTCACTTGATTAAATTATCTTAATTACATTAGAATGAATGTTATATCTAACTGATGTTGCTGTTTGGATGTATCTGTATTCGTAGTATAAAGGTGTGATTATGTTGAACATACCGTGGAGAGATGTGATGTTATGCAGACACGCAAAGTCCCTGTGGGTGTCAGGTTGTCAGGATAGTAAGTTAATTTAAATTATATTTTTTGATTTATATCGATACTTTGCGAAGAAGACCTCTTCTAAGTTAAAACAGAATATTTTTCAGTTTCCTATTTATGTAATTAATTTTGCACTTATCATGTTGCACTACAACTTGATCAGACTAACATTCTTAATCAAGACACTGTAATAATCTTTCAATCACATAGTAAAATGCGTTATATATGTTTTATATGGCATTCAATAGTTACCCACCCTCTTAAAACTTACTCTCACATTATTTCTCTATCGATAAAAACATCTCCCCTTCAATAAATATTATAAATCATTCACAATACTGTATGTATATCGCGATTTTATCGACACCAATAACTGTTTTCGCCAAACGCATCGTTTTTACAACGAATCCGACAAAATTAAAACTACACTCCAAAAAATTATCTGTCAACCTTATTTAAATGGGATTAAGAACCAATTTATTTAGCTATTGCTTTGATGATAAGGTCTTATTAAATTGGTAACCTTCTGTAATTGTCTAATACCCCAGGAGACGGTGCGTGGCTCTTCTATTAACATTTTAATGTGTATAGGTGTAATCAGTAAGTAAAAAGCTAATTTATATGCGTCTAGACGAGAGACCGCGAAATTGAAGGTGTTTGTTACTGTCTTTAAACGAATTTTCGAAATAAAAGACAAAGTTTTAGAAGATATTAACTGTTTCTCTTATTAGATATAAATATTTCAGTTAAAATAAAAACGCTGTTGATAAATACAGAAGGAAGTCCTTTTCAGGTCTCTTTCAGTAATGGAAGGAAACTTGGGATACTAATACCATGCTCATAACAGCCCATTAATGATCCACTGCTGGGACGGGCCTCCTCCTATGACGGAGGGATCCTTGGCTTACTAATACCACGCTAGCCAGACGGATTGGTATAGGGTTTAATTTCCAGTTTTCCTTCTTTCTATGTAATGGTAATACTCACAGATTGTCCCTCAGTCGGTTTCTACGACACCCATCGGATGAGATGGGGTGGTGACATATTGTATTCTTACTCCGTCACCACACGGAGAATACCATGCTCAGGTCAGACAAATAGGTAAAGTCTTCTGCTTACTGGTAAAACATGATAAATGCATTTATTTATCTAAAATGACTTATGTATTCATATACACGTAATTTTCGATGCTCTATCTACTGGTTAAACAGAATCATTTTAGATAAAAAATGCATTTATCATGTTTTACCAGTAAGCTGACGAAGTAATGTTTTCGTATAAGTAGATAACGACTAAAAAAAGTTTGCAGAAACATTATTTTCAAGTTTACAACACCTGCACCTGCACGACGAGATAGTGTAGTGACACTCTGTTATCACATGGAAAGCCTGTGTAAACATTATCTACTAAGTGTTTTCTTCAGTGAAGAAAACCCTGCAGTAGGACATTAAATAATACTATGAATACATTCTCCGTGTGGTGACGGAGTAAGAATACAATATGTCACCACCCCATCTCATCCCATGGGTGTCGTAAAAACCGGCTAAGGGACTATCCGTGAATATTATCTTTACGAAATAAAAAGAAGGAAAACTTGAAATAAAACCCTATTCCAATCCGCCTGACCAGCCTGGTATTAGTAGGTCAAGTATCCCTCCGTCACGGGAGGAGGCCCGTCCCTGCAGTGGGACATTAATGGGCAGTTATGATGAATAAATAGTTTGCAAATTCTTATATTTATATCAAAACCTGATAATAATAAATAAAAGTCTGTCAGGTGCTTAGCTTCCCACTAAAGTTATAAGCTTGTACCCCGTAAAGGGTTCCCGTGGTGCCCGTAAGCGAATTACAGGAGCACTCTCAGTTAGAATTTTATACAACACAAGTTATACTTTCTTTGAATTTAATGTATTTTTATTAAGTGGGTAAAATGCTCTAGGCATTATACTCTACTTGAGCGTTTGAGACTTAAAAATATAGCGATCATTGCAATTATTACACCGCTATAAATTTAGCTTTTCTTCTTTCATAAAAAACGTAACAACACAGAACTGTTTTATGAACCTTGCATGAACTGCACTACAAGTGGTATTTTTTTTTAATATTACGAAAAACAGTAAGAATTTAGAGGTTATAAAGTTCTATTTACACTTTCGACGTTAGGTAATAATTTGAAACACTACGTTTATCTGTGAATCTTAGTATAAAAGTTTTACACGTTATCCAGGACAAATTCTGCTGAACCAGGGTTGTATAAACATTCCTAAATTAGTTAAATATACGTGAAATAATAATCATGTTGTAATAACTACATAATATTAATGCTATGCCAATCATCCTAAGTCATTGGTATTAAATGCTTAAAGGACGTCACATTATTAGCGTCGTAGCATGTCATAGCATTGTGAGTACATAGAAATAATTCTATTGGATTTAATATATTAATTGTAGTGTTCTAATTTAGAAATTCGTAGTAATTTCAGTTCCCATGGATTAAGTTAGGCGCACTCGCCAAAACACAATTACGTTTTAATTTTTCTCTTCTTCGGCATGACAGGTTGATAAATGTCCATTTACAATTTCCCCGTGGGGAGCTAATGCCTGTGCTTATCTGTCTAACTTATTCACACCTATTACAAAAGATATTGGCTCCAACAAAAACGTAATGACTTTACAAAGACAAATCATCTATAGGTACAACCTGTATAACGATGCAGTAACTAGAAAATCGACACTTACTAACAAGTAATACAGTTCAAAATCGATTGATGTGACCTAAAATACTTTCTCCTGAATTGACGGATTAGCAGAAAGTAGAAAATCTAAAACCACGTTAACAAATGGAGTCACTTCAGTTCTTATTATGTAGCTATTAAGGTTCATTATGGTTTGTTTGGAGTGTGTAAGAGTGTTATTTGACCAACAGGCTCATCAATCACACAAGACTTTGATGGAGGTGGTCTGATCTAGTTAGTCGGTTTTGTTGAACGATGGCTAAGCACCTGCTAATTGAAGGGACAGGTGTACTCGTACATCATTTTGAATAATTTTCATTTTCACTTTCGATATAAATAATGTTGTTAATAAATAGCTTTATTTACTTAGGTTTTAAGGTAACTCTTGTAAAAGTTGAACTAATGTCTGCCAAATTATCACATTTTTTTATTGTTTATACAATACTAAAAAAATACTTTTATTTTTTAGATATATTATAACTACTCTGTGAATACTCTTTAATATGTTACAAATTTATTGAAATGAATATTATTATTTATCTTTGTAAAACAGCGGTACAAAAACACTAAAAATAAATCCTACTAATATTATAAATGCAAAAGTTTGTGGGAATGGATGGATGTTTGTTACTCTTTCACGCAAAAACTACTAAAAGGATTTTGATGAAACTTTACAGTAATATAGCTTAAACATCATAATAACATATTGGCTACAATGAATAAAGACTTTTGATCCCTAAGTCACCTTTTACTACAAAAAAGTGATGAAAAAGAGACTAAAAATAAAAATAAATTGTCACAAACCGAATTTATTCAGTCGGTGTCATAAAAAATTGCTAAGATTTGTTACAAAATTGGATATGGATATTCTGAAATCTGAAAAAGAACATTTAAGTTACTTTTTATCAAAACACCACGCGTTCGTAGGCGCGGGCGGTAACTAGTAAATGATAAAAAAGGAAAAAGATGCAAGAAAAAAAATAAGGAGCATCTAAACAATGAGATTGAATTAAATTTTTTGCAATTATAGTAACTTTAACAGGTAAATTTCGAAAGACTCCCACATCCAAATAGTTGTAAAGTATGGTAGTACTCTACAACTAGTAATAATATTTGACGACCTCTATGGCGCAGTCGGTACATTACATGGCTGCTACGCAGAGGTTTCGGGTTCGATTCCCGCTCAAGCAGCACATTTCTGTGTGCATTACTATGAGTGTTTTTTATTGGTCTGAGTGTTTTCTATGTATAATATGTATGTATTTACAAAAACAAAGTATTTAAGTAAGTTTATCCGTTGTTTATTACCTATAGTACAAAGCTTTGCTTAGTTTGGGACAAGATGGCGATGTGTGAATGTGAGAGGATTATTATCATTATTATATAATAGTACCTACCACCGAAACTAATATATTAGTTGTAGCATATTGTGTAGAGTTTTTAATTTAACAGTACAAATAAGAGGTAGGTACGAGTGCAAAACGCGCATCTGTCCATGAGGAGCTGTGCCTGTGGCTATTGAATACTTACAAGCATGTATGAAAGAAGCCAGTGTGGATGCGGTAATGTATGTTCGGTTATGATCCGTAGCAACGCGTAGGCTTATTTATTTATTGTTGCTAGATTATTCTTATTTCTTGTTGGTATCAAAGATAGTGTAATTTTTCTTTCTTTGCTAAATATAATATACACTTTAATTAATAATGTGCATTAGCACCTTATACGACACCTACAGGATAATATCATTCACTGTGTATAGTTTGTTATGCGTGGATTTACGAACAAACGCTTAAGCAAGGCACTAAGCCTTAGTTAAAAAATATTAGACATACAAATAAGTAAGAACTACTTAATGAAATTTCTATATTTTTTGATTTGCTTAACAAAAATAACTAAACTATTGTAACTTTTAAACTATCGCGTTTCATTATTATAAATATTATATAAACGGGATATTAACGCGCATTTAATTTACCTTTATTTTACTTGACGTTTCGGCACAGGTTGCACTGGCCGTGGTCGCAAGTTTATTTAACTGCTCGTACGAGTACGAGCGGTTAAATAAACCAAAATCACACAACCACCTAAGTTATATGGGCTACCTAAAATACATAAGTCTAACGTACCATTGCGGCCTATCGTGAGTCAAATCTCTTCTCCTACTTACGACCTTGCAAAGTACGTTACGTCAGTATTACAGCCACTTGTGGGAAAAACACCGTCTTTTGTGAAGGACTCGCGCCACTTTGTCCAGTTGACAAGGAATTTACGATTGGAACCTGACGAACTGATGGTGAGTTTTGATGTCGAATCTCTGTTCACTAATATACCAATCAAAGAATGCGTTGAGGTCGTTAGAGACAAATTGAGTGACAATGATATGCCCCACAACTATGTTGATCTTTTAAAACACTGCTTGGATGGCAACTACTTCCTTTTCCAAGGTCAATACTACCTCCAGATTGATGGCAATGGGGAGTCCAGTAGCCCCGGTACTGGCTAATCTCTGGATGGAACATTTCGAAGAGAAGGCCCTGAGCCTTGGCCCTAAAACTATCAGACTTTGGAAACGTTATGTTGATGACATCTTCAGCATAGTCAAAGGAAGCAAGCAAGAGGTAGATCAATATATTGCACATCTTAATGCTCTCCATCCAAAGATGCGTTTCACGTATGAAATTTAGGCGGACAGGTCATTGTCTTTCTTGGATGTCAAGCTAGCCGTAAGACCAGATGGGTCCATATCACATAGTGTTTACCGTAAACCTACACACACGGACAGGTATTTACACGCAACGTCTCATCACCACCCGCGACACCTTCAATCTGTGATAACATCATTAAAGAACAGAGCATATGATCTCTGTGACCCTGAGCACCTGGGGCGAGAGCTAGACCATGTTCAGGAGGTACTTACGAACAATGGATTTGAGGTTAATACGCGAGAGAGACCAATAAAAAGAGAGAGACATCCTGGAGTGAACAGGCAACCTGCGTACCTACCTTATCTGAAAGGCGTGACAGATAAGATTGGCTCGGTGTTGAGAAACTACTCAATACACACCATTTTCACCCCGGAGGCCAAGGTTAATAGTATAGTACGCTCACCAAAGGATGTCCTACCTCTGCAATGTCCTGGCGTGTACAAGATTGACTGTAGCTGTGGCAGTTCTTATATTGGGCAAACAAAGCGGACCATTGCTGAAAGGCTCAAAGAGCACATAGCTGCTGTGAAGAACCGACAGACCAACAAGTCAGCCATCGCCGAACACTTGGTGAACGCTGGCGCTAATCACTGGATCGAGTTTCATAAGCCACGGGTAATCTCCACCGATCGCCACCATTATTCAAGACTTGTGCGCGAGGCCATTGAAATCAAAAAGTTCCCTAAAAACTTTAACCGGGATGACGGTTTCAAGTTGTCAGCAACGTGGAATCCAGTGATATCGAAAACAATACCTCCCTTTTTTGAACGGTCGGTTAACGTACAGAACAGCGATACGGTCAGTGTTGTGTGTAGGGGGACTTTATATTAACATCTCAAGATGCGAGGGTAGATGATAATAATATATTATCTATCACGAAGACGAAGCTGTGACGTCGCATCACCAGTCAGCTTGCGACCAAGGCCAGTGCAACCTGTGCCGAAACGTCAAGTAAAATAAAGGTAAATTAAATGCGCGTTAATATCCCGTTTATATAATATTTATAATAACTAAACTAGTTTTAGTAAAATATACTTAAACAATCTTTTAAAATTGGTAAAAAATGACAGAGTTCTGAAGCAAAAACTATTTTTAAAAAATGTGAATTTAAATATCCAAACACCGCTCAAAATTTTAGTAGTTTTGACAAAATTGCCGTATCTATATTTTCACAAACAACGTAACTAATATTCGGTGCAGTTCCCCTAGTTTTGGCGAGGCTCTCAAGTGGCGAGGTGTGCACACTCACCGACTAATCGATACCGCTTATTGTAATCGTTCAGTATACTCTTTAATATTATGTATGTGCGTACGTACTTAATTGTTTGAATATGGGATATTGTTTGCTTTAGCAAAGCTTAGGGATCGTGGTATCTAGTTTGGTACGATGAAGGAGTTTTTAAATAAGCAATATACACCTAGTAGGCATAATACTTTATAAATCAAAATATTACTTAAATACAAAAATTTACGATGTACGGCTCCTCAATCTCGTAAATACATAAACTAAAAACTTATGTAGCTGTAGTCAAAGTGAAACCAAAGTGTTGAGCTCTATACATTTTAGGTTTTGAATCGTAATGTAATTATCTGGACTTCAGGTAAAATTTCGCACTCCCCACCGAATAAAGTCGTAAGATTAAAATATCAACTTTTCAGGAAAAATAAAAAACCGTTTTTAACTTTTTTGCTGAATAACTTAAGAACTACACGTCCTATAAACATGATTGACATGTCAATTGAAAGTTAATTTTTTTTCGGCTTAGTTTAAATATTTTTTAAATAAATATTGATGAAGTTCTATTAGATACTAAATAAAACGTGTAATACCACAAATTAAAAGGATTATTTTTGTGGTAAACATCTATTACCACTGTATTCGTGGCAAATAGTACTCCTCGCGATTAGCGTATTAACCTATATTCGGTAAAACTTGCTGGTTTATAATTTAAAATAAGACAATGCCTATTTCTGTAACATTGACTTACCGAAAATCGGCGTTCATTTCTTCACGCGAATAAAGTGGTAAACGCGCCTTACAAGTTAACACGGTTTATTTAATTCCGATGTATACAACCGCAATGGCGTATGACAAGTTCGTTCAATACTTGTCCGAAATGTAAGTGTTTACTAAGTCTGTATTCGATGTGAATTTTTGTTATTATTATAATCAATATATTTAAAAAAAATCTGAAAAAAATCTGGGAAAAACCTTAAAAAGGTGGTAACCGCGTTTACGACTTTATTCAGTGGGGGGGGGGGGGGTGCGATTTTATACTTAAATGTGTCTCATACAGGAAACATACATACATACATAAACTCACGCCTTATCCCGTCCGGGGTAGGCAGAGGCGACAGAACGCCACAGGGAACTACTAGATTAAAATTATAATACCTACCTAATTCTATAAAACTTTTTTTTCAACAACTATTTAGCCAGTAAAATTGTAAGGTTGGCCACTAGAAATACCTTGATGCATTATTTCTCCGCCCTTTAAATTATTTTATATTCACTGGACAATTAATTCAATGACAATTAAGCCTTGTAAATTTTTCTGGCTAATTAATTTAAGCAATTTGAATACTTCCCCAAACTTCTTAATTACCTGTCTCATAATTATTTTAGCAAACTTACTACAAAACTCATTAGTAGAAGAGACAATCTTCATTATTTACCTTGAGTTCTAATTAATTCCTTGTCATGGTTTTTGCTTTAGCTTTTGAGTTATATCTTTAGGAAAGTCGAAAGAGATGGAGAATGACTATTTGAATGAGTTAAAGTAGGAGAGTTATATGTCTCCTGTACCTGATTAACATCTTTTGGCAATTAGTAAAACACACAAAACTCCTCCCCTGGCATGTTCTGATCCCCTGGTAGGTGATATTTAAGTATTCGCTCGTAAATTAGTTGCAAACTTATGTACCGCCAAGGTGCAGAACTTGAATATAAATGCATTTGAACGTTGTTGTTACTCGTAGATAACGTTACCCAATGTTTTGGTTATTAATGATACCTTCAGATTATTTTGATACTTTTGGCACTTGTATGGGAAAAGTTTATTGTTGTGGTGTGGTGTATGGTTTTACTAGCTACATACCCTAGTTATGTATGTTACACAACATGAAAATCACTTGTACAAGAAAATACATTACGATTGGACACAATTATGAAACTACTATAGGTACCATTGCAAGACCTCCTTTCATTTACTCTATCACTTCACCACAATACGTCAAACTTGGACAATATTAATTTAATAGCCAATAGAAACTCAAAAATAATTCTCATTACATTTTCCTTTAAAATCATTCAAACAAAAAACCTCGAAAACCATCCTGACATTTGTATTTAATTACATAAATTTGGATGACCTTTGTCAGACATAACCGCTGGGCACGCGTCTGTTCGCGCGGAAAATTCATTGATTATAAAAAGGTTTTTTATTCGTGTAAAACATTCTCTGAAACGATTATCGACAACCTCGGTCAAACGAATTACGGGTGCTTTAATTAAATTTAAACGTTATGTGAAATTCCTGATATACACGTAAAAGAATAATAGGCTTAATTTGTTTTAGGGCAAAGGAATGTATTAAAAAAAATAAGCACCTCTCTTTTACTTAGAACAACATGCTAGCCATTCACCATACACACAACCAAGTACGAAGGTAAGTAGTTCATTTGATGATAAGCGGTAACCGCCACTCTAAAACATCAGCAATGCCGAATCAAAGTCAAGACGATAATCCTAGCCGTCGCTATGTATCATAGCCCTAGCCCTGTAATTACACTATCAAAGAAATATATTAACAAGCGGGAACAAAGGTATGATGGTATCAAACTGGACGACTACTTGCTAAAAAAACCAAAGATGATGTGTGACTAACACAAACACTTACTCGTATTTTAAAAATAAATAAATCACAATATACCAGTACTAAATCAGTACAGTAGAGTCTGTTAAATCAAACATCTTAATACATAAATAAACTCCACCTACAATTTTCGCTAAAGGTTTTTCATTAAGCGTGAATGTAAAACACATCCTTTGACCAGAGTTATTATGCGGTATACAACATGCTTGTAAAAAAACCTCGACACTCAGAGAAATGTTTGAATAACTGTGTGATTGCGGTACGAAACACATACAAAAAGAAACTTTCATTAGGAAGATTCAATGTTCATTTTGAGTTTTCACTGAATGCTTTTGATTTACCTTGTGGGTGTTCGAAGGTGGAATTATGTTTTTTAGTTGTTTTATTTAATAAGAGTTTCTTGTTTTGCTAACGTCTGTGATGATAAAATATTATTGCTTAAATACAAAATATAAAAGCTGTCATCAGTATAGGGAAGTATGATAAAAACTTGTTGTTATGCTCTGATTTAGAAGACACAAAATTTATTTAGCTACGTCACACAGTATTCAGTTTCGCATGGGATTGGACCTTTCAATAATTACGAATAACCAAAAAATATTGTATTGCCTAAAAACGTGTATGAATCCGTAAGCTACTTAAGCCACATAACATTACAAATAAACCATTTAAGAAGTTTTGGTGAAGTCACAAAAAACTATTCGCAACGACACACTACGAAAGCATGTCTTCAATTTCAGAAGAATGTAAACGTGTTAAACATAAATCTTTCTTAAAATAATAATAATGTTTTGACAATTAAGAACGTCTTATTCGAATTACCTTTCAAAATGTAATCAGTGTAAAAAATAATGTTTACGTTCTCAAAATAGCATTATACGTCAAAAATATCTTTTTCAAAATAAAATCGTGTGTGGTCGTCTTCAAGCGATAAAATGTGTCCAATCAAAGCATTTAACGCACCAATGGCGGTTGGCAGCGAGTAATTTGAATTTGGAATACAACGCACGATTGGCTAGATGCAACTTCAATGACACGGTTCTGCCACAGTAACACCCTAGTGTGAGCCGACCTTTACATTAAATGTATGAAATGCCTAATGTTTGAATTTTTAAAGGCTATTAAAAAGATTTAGTGGCACTTGTGAACATTATTGCAAATCGAGCGAAGATAAAAGGGTAATAGGTTTTGTTTAAATTAGCTTGTACGACCATTCGTCTGTTTATTTGAGCTTTCTTGCCAGTTATCCTAAGAAACATAGGCACTTACACTAAAATAATATACTAACATATCGGTAATAAAATAGTTTTGATGTATTTTTTTTTTCAAAACATTGTACCTATTTTACTTTTATCTGGAATATATTTAATTATTTTAATGTAACATGTTTTATTTTTATTCGTAAATAACGTTCTAAGAAAACGATATAAATGTTGGCAATCCAAAGTACCTTTTCATTCGATAATGTGTCATATAAGTCGATTATGGGTCATAAGGTAAACATACTATGTTGTCAGAGAAATTCAATACAAACGCTGGTTGCTGCATTCTGGCAAAAGGTTTCTCCAACTTCTCTATCACGAAAGAAAACTGCAACTAACTTAAGTGTACTATCGAAGAATAATAATCAGATTAGATAGAATTAGACCTATTTAAAAAAAATACACCTTGCTGGCCAACTTGATATTAGAGGGCCAAGTTCTGAACAATAAAGGAAACCCGATTCTCCAGTATAGTGTAAAATGGGCTATCAATCATAGTGAAACTTTTCATTAATAGTTATATTGGATTGAAAATCTAATTGTCAAAAAGGTGAATTGTTTGAACTGAATGGCTTGATAATAATTTATTATGAGTAGATCTCATAATGTAGTTATGTCCAGTACCATTATAAATAAAATTAAAGTAAAATTGTTTCGAGTTACGATATAAAATCATTGAATCTCGTCTGTCGAAGGTCTGTGCATCGCATTCGTACCAAATTATTACTACGGGAAGCTGAATAGAAAAATAAAGCAAATCATAGCTAAAAATAAAATACACTAGTTATGTGGAAAGTAATAAACTAGGTAAAAAAACTTTGAATTTTGAACAGAAATACAAAATTTAAATATTTTGTTTCCTTCTATAAAGAGTAAATAATGTAATGTTAAAAAATAAACGTATGTACACACTATATCGTATCGGTCGGCGGCGCGTTATGACGCGTGTCGCGGCCACGCGGCCGGAGTAGTTTGTCTCCTCTGACCATTTCCTGTACATCCCTCCTGGGAACAAGGAAAGAGACAGAGTTGCTTTGTACCAAAATATTTACAGTTCAAATAAACGATTTTACAAAAACAAGTGCAAGCTATACTCTATTACTTATATACTCCGTCTAGTGGCGGACTAAAGATATAAAGGTGTCACCACCAAATCTCGGGCTAAGTCTTCAAATTGGGTAAAAGAAATATCTCGTCGATAACAAAGGATAGACAATGGATACTGAACCAACTTGTCTGACCCGTATGGTAGTAAAAGGTCATGCTTTTCTCCAAGAAGGCGTGTCCAGCACGTAAATACTTCGACTCCAATGGTGAAAGATGGAGTACGCCAATAGGATAACTTTTACAATAAATGCAGAAAATACAACATCAAAATAATGCTTATTTTTATATTACACTTACATAAAAAATCATAATTGCATTAATAACTAATAATTTACCTTACATTATTTCCAACCAAATCTTTATCGTCGAACAAACATTACATAAATTTTCCTAAATATAATAACTTTAATACCTTTCCATAGTTTTCTTTAACCGTGATAGGTTGGTTTCGGTCCCCCTGAGGGAATATTTCAAGAATATTATTATGTAAGAACATGCGCGGGACTTTATGATCACCTAGCCTTTCACGGTGACCGCTCTGCCGCGTCGCAAACAACAGGGTTGTACCATGCTTGGTTTTTAACCTACTTTATGTAAAACAATAGGAAATTTTGTTTTCTTTTCTAATTTTAAATTAATTATTATTAGATTTAATACAATCATTTTGAAAATTGAACTTGTATTAAGGAAATTTATAATTTACAAGTTATTAATATCTTCTCTTGTCATAGAAGATGATAAAGAATATTCATAAACCATATCCTTATCCCTGGAGACTTGTCTGACAAGCAGGGTGCTAATAAGCCAATAGTTATCAGAATCTGGCATTAATGAAAAACACCTATCCCTATAATATGATACTAAAAGCCTAAGAGATCTTGAAAAATTTAAGATGAAAATATATCTTGGAATTCTATTAAGGATTTATATACTTGACGTGTACACGTCATTAAGTATATAAAGTGATTAAGTACGTATTCAATTTTTATTTCCAGTAACGCATGTGCATTATAATAAGGTACTAAAAGTACCTTGTGTATGGTACTAGGTACTTTTAGTACCTTATTATAATGCACATACATTACCGTTAATAATGCTTATAAGTCATGGGCTTTTTTAAATACTGTAAAAACAGCAATCAAATAAAAATATAAACATGGTTAATTAGACAAACGCCGTTTATATTTTTATTTGTAGACAACCCTATTAAGTCAGGAAGTTTGTCCGCGGATTCTTTATATTTATATTCACCTTGTCGTTCGTCCGGCAGATTTATTCACTTCTTTAGAGCGAGCGCACTGACCGTGTCCACGAATCGCCCCCCTGTATGCTTGCCTTAGCTTGGATACGCACTGCGCCTTAAAACGCTCTTACTTAAATTATATTAAATTAATTTTATATTCTTTTTATTTTACTTTATGGATAGATCAAATAAAATGTTAAACTACAATGACAATTATAACAAAATACATTTCATTTTAAAATAATAATTTTATGCAAAAGTTTTCTTATCTTTTACCAATATCTAGCTACGTGCGTACATTTTATCATCATAAAAGGGTTAGGTAAAGCCTTTATTTATATAGGAAAGCAAAAATTTTAAACTGCTTTAGCAAATGTATATATTCCTCACACAATTACATAATGGCAACGAAACTCCTAAAGTAAGATTGGAACACTACGTTCCGCAAAAAATAGTATCTCACTATCATTGCATATAAAACCGCCGCGTCTTGAAATAATCCCAGTGCGTACTATACCGCACCCTAAGTCCGCTATGATATGTGTTGCGTAAAATTTTGTTTTTCAGAAGTCAGCCCGGCCTAAGGTATCGCTGACAAATGTCCGACAGTTTATTATAAAGCGGATAAAAGGGATAGTCGACGCGTACCTTTACATGTTTTTCCTGTGTTGTTCATTTTTTGAGTAAGTATTTGTATAGTGGGTAGTAAAAATATTTTAAATTATTTTTTGGTTAGTTTTTTGACCATTGCACTTTATAATAGGTAAATTCAGGGGAATAGGGAATTATATTATATCTACTGTATTACTCGTAATTAGATATTGACTAATGTGTGCCTCTCAATAATTGAGATTAAGTACTTAATACTTTCATTTTAAATTTTTGATGCATACATAACTAATACGCCTATTAATATACATTTACAAAACGTCTAGCCTTAAATTTAGCCTGTTTTATTGACATCAACTTAACAATTAAATAAAAATTGGCATACTATTTTTTAAACGCATACATACGCAAACATCTAAACCAAATCAACACCAAAAGCCAAAAAATGTATGGCTTACCCTACACAAGTCAAAGTTTTCTACATTCCAAATTAATGTCCTACACTCAAGTATGACCCCATCTGATAATCAACTCTTAACGTCCATTTTTTGAAAGTAATAACTTAATTCAGTACTATTTCCTCCAATACCTCATTAACAGATTCTATCTCACAACTTTCTTTCCAAATAACAGATAATAGTCTTGCAATCAAACTTATCTAAGCAATCGTAATTATCTCAACAACAATAAATTTCACATAGCCACTAGAACTATTGAGCGTCACATCTGTCGAGTCCCGGTCGATCTCCTCACCTTAGATTGTGCCACTCGAGTCGCCCTCATACGAGCACCCTCCACTTATTACGCCTCGCGGGTACGCGCGTATTGTTCCATATTTCATTAAATAGTTCACCTTTAAATGCGTCTAGAGATCAATGAATTCTCTCATTGTATTTTCATTCGTAATACATACCTAATGAAAACTTGTTTATATTTATATTTATTTAACAATCAGTTTTTATTTTCAAATTTATTTATAATAAGGTAATCATCACAGAATATATTATACATCGTTGCACTAGCAGCAGACAAAACTGATTCTGCTGTTGAGTAAAGTTCCGGTGAATCACATTTCAGTATACATTAAACAAATAAAAAAAACCTAAGTAATAAGGTGAGGAGTCTTATAATAGAGACAATATTAGACACCAATCGCAATTCGTTCATAAAAATATATGCTGAAGCTTTTGAGTCAGTAAGCTTTTATAATATATCGTATTTACCGAGCTTTGACGCTTAATTTAGATGAGTTTTATGTTAAAATTATGAAACATTTCTTATATTATGTATTTTATTTATTTTTATATATAAACAATTTTGAGTGAAGTCTTTCTTCCATGAGTGGAGTATAGGAATATTCTAAACTAGATTAAGTAACCTTCTTTTCAAAAATAGATAACTATAAAAATTAAAACCTAAAATTCAATAACCAGTACGGGACCATGACGCATTATTTAGCAAAGAAGTGTTAGCCTAACATTATAAATCCTAACGTAATAAGTATTGTCGTGTGTGCTAGATACATGATTCCAGCTTACAGTAGCATTTCTAGTTTTGAACATCAGCAAAACAAGGAAAGCCCCAAATGAACTTAGGCCAGCAATTCCCGACTATCCCCACATCAATCAAGCGACTACTTCGTAATCTCCGTTATTGGTCTAATCACCCCTACGCCCGCGGCATAACTGCACAGTCCACGGCATAATACCTGGGGTGCCCCGCGGCATAACTGCACGCTGGGTATAATCCCTACCTGGATCCCCTACACACGTTAAAGGGATTTGTGCAAGCGACCGTAGGGCTAGCTGATTGTTTCTGGATAAGCAATTTGGATATATTTGTTTTTGATAGTTCTTCAATTTATTTTATTATTCTGGTAGTCATTCCACACATAAATAATTAAAAAGTGATAGGTATGTTCATATGCCTAAAATAGTTTTCAGAAAAAAGAGAAGACCATTAAAAGCAGGTAGAACTAAAACTGCATTACAAATAATAAAACTAAACTAACTACACGGCTGACAGTTCAAACGTGACAAATAGTCGCGTCACTATACGTCATCGATGACGCGTGACGCCGTGTAATAAGAGAAAACTACGCTTGAAGTGTAACTAAAAAAATAAACTCTAAAACATAACCTGTACCAATCAATTTGGCTATTGTGGTACTGCAGGCCAAATTCGGTTCATAGCAGGAGGAGCTAATTTTTAGTCCGATATCTTCCTTTATTTCCATAAAGGTACAAAACTACTAGAATATAGACAGAAAAAAGACCACCTCAATTAAAAGCAGGTAGAACTAAAACTGCTTTACAAATAATAAAACTGAACTAACTACACGGCAGTTCAAACGTAACAAATAGTCGCGTCACTATACGTCATCGATGACGCGTGACGCAATGTAATAAAACAGAGATAACAGAGTTGTAGGTGAATTTGTCACTGGTATCAATCTTACGGTAATGAGGACGTATTCGACTGTTGAGTGTTGCAGTCACAGCTTGAATTACTGCGATATGCTACATTTATTTTTGCTTTAAATTATTGGTTCCCTAAGACTGTGTCAATTAATTTTATTGCTGTTGCGATAGAGAATTGGTGAGTTCGATACCTGCATGTAGAATAGATTGAAATCTGTAACAGTAATAATCAAATTTCTAATGGAGATACCCAAGAGAATCAGGGTATACAATTAATCAAAACTGACAATAAGAATAGTCCTAAGATGACTCTTGGAGTAAAAATATATGAGATATGAAAATTATGTAGCTGCTTGATCAAGGAAGTAAACATCACAACAACGTTATTACTTACTATTTTCTCGTAGAACCATAGTCTGTGTAATGTCTAAGTGAGATTACACGGTGTCACCACTCTATCATAGCTTGACCTTGATATCGACTGGGATGGCAGAATGATGGAGCGTGGTGCCAAATTCTTCGAGTTTATTCTTACTAGTTCACCACCGTACTTCCAAAACAAAAACTTTTTATTCAAAAGTGAATAGCAAAACAGTAATAAAATAACAAAAACATATATACATCATCCATTTTAATTCAACTATTCTTTGCCACAGTACATTTTATATAAAATCCTCTCCTAATAAGCGCTCGTATTCAATGAAACGCATTCGTATGCACCAAGCTGGGGTGGCCATTTTAAATGTTTTTTGAATTAAGAACTCGCCCGTGGCGCAACGGTCATTTTTTTCTTTTTATTTCTCTCTTTTTATATTATTTTATTTGCACTGGGGCTTACAGGCCCATAAAGGTAGGGATGGGTTAATAAATTTTGAACGTGTGGCTGTAATAAAAATTTGATTGTGTTTTTAATATAATGGTCTTATTCAAGAGTGAGTGTATTATGAATTATTGTTATTTGGACTGTTTAATTAAACTGACGAAAATATTTTGTTGTTTTTGTTGAGTATTTTGTTATGAGATTAGTAGAGCACGGGGGTCTAGTAGATAATTGACTACTAACTGTCAGTTTAGTATTTTTCACTTAAGTTGAGTATGAATATAAATGAAGTAAAGCAGTTTTATAAAGATAGTTCCGTAGAAGAAGTAAGCATGCAATACATCTCTCTTTTAATATTATCGAGAACAAAATTTAGATAATTTTAATACTCATAGTATTAAAATATAAAATCAAATATTACAGGTTATATTTTAGACCTACAACGTTTCAAGAGACAGGCCTACTTCTTTCATAAAATTTATTTGAAGAAGCGTAAATAGTAACTTAGACACCTTTTAGAATGGGCTTAGAGCTTAGATTTGGTAGGGACGGAAAAGTCGTGTTCTGTTCATAGTTGAGTCTAATACATAACATTAATTTTATTAGATTTATACCTACTTACTAAAATAATGGTAAGTAAGTCAGAAGGGTTATTTTGTATTTTAATTTTATCTAATATTTAATACCTGATTAAACTTTCTTTTAAAATAAACTTAACGACTTTTTCAGTACAAAAACTATGTCTATAGTAAATACAGACATTTTCGTAACCAAACTTTGACTTTGATACGAACCATAAAGTTACTGCTACTCGCCGCAAGAGGCGCTTCAATCGCCACCTACGCAACAACTCCATGAATGAACGCATCTTTGGCTGTTGTCCCGAAGGTATAACGATGCTAAGATAAATACAATTTAATGTTTCTTGGAAATTATAGTTAATAGTAGTTTTATGACCGCGTGTGGACTAAGGATCTCTTTAAATAATATCATTACGTAGGAATGTCTGTTTGTTGTATCTAGTATTAAGATGCGAAGTGATATTGACATCATATTATAACGTTTTCAATAGGTAAAGATTGCCTTTGTAAACATGTAGTATATTCTTTTATCATAATGCTTGTCTACGAAGACGGTACTATTTACGTGCCCTCTAAATTGTTTTTTTTTTTAAATTGGCCTACCCGTATGACTATGGTGCCTGATGTTAAGCATCCAATAAAGTCCAAGAATGGCGAGCACGAAAACGCTTAGCTGAGATAAAATTAAATACTAAGAGATCACCTATCAAAAGTCCTCGCCGATGTTGCTTAACTTGCTTTTTGTTTATAAATCGTTTTAACTTCGGATTGCAACTGGCCAGTTTGGTTTTGTTATCTAATCGGGAGTGAATTTGGTAAAAAAATATAAATAGGTCTATCTGTTTAGAAAATAGTTTCAGACATTTATAACTCGTCAATATTAATGAATATTATAAATATTATATAAACGGTATATTATAGCGCATTTTATTTACCTTTATTTTCAGTTTGCTTGCAACCTGTGCCGAAACGTCAAGTAAAATAAAGGTAAATAAAATGCGCGTTAATATCCCGTTTAATAAATATGTGTATAGGGTTGCTTCTTTTGTCTACGAATTCATTCATTATGTAACATTCCAATTACTTAAGTTGTTTCTGAGGTTCAGGTTGACCTCAATATTGGCCCACTTATACACTACATCTGTAGGCGGAATATTAGCCAACTAAAGGTCACTCAATCCGTGTGGTGACGGAGTATTAATACAATATGTCACCACCCCATCTCATCCCATGGGTGTCGTAGAAACCGACTAAGAGACTATCTTTGAATATTACCTTTACATAGAAAGAAGGAAAACTTCAAATTAAACCCTATACCAATCCGTCTGGCAAGCGTGGTATTAGTAAGCCAAGTATTCCTCCGTCACGGGAGAAGGCCCGTTCCTGCAGTGGGACATTAATGGGCTGTTATGATGAAAGGTCACTCGTTTGTCCAGCGTGATAGCAGGTTAACAGGATATCAGATTTTTGTCATGTTGTCTTTCTTTGTTAAAGATACTTTTAAGTTTTGAAGTCTATTAGTTACCTTTTACCACTTGGTATGAGATGGCGCATTGATAACCTGTATTCTTCGTACTTAACGCAATTTAATTGCATTTAATTTTAAACCAGATGTTTTTAGTCATTCACAAACTTCTTTAATCGTATAAATAAAAACACAATAAAACCACGGCAAACGTAACTACGTGATACATTTATCTAAGCATGGTGTACATTTTCCAGCAAATAAAATACGCAATTCCGAGATATTTGCTCGTCGGCCAATCTAATACCTAGAAGCGGTAAGTGTCAGCCAATATTAGGTTCGTTCAGAGAACTAGTTAAACCTAGTGTATGTTGTTAAAGTGCGACGGTGCGACGCGGAATAGATAATCAATTAATTTAGTCGCGGCAATTAGTCCTGAGTCACACCTCGCTATTATGATTAAGATTAATCTTTGGATGGTTTTATGTGAAAATGCCTAAATTTTGTTTAGTACTTTGGAAATAAATAAAAGGTCTTTACCTATGAAATTGCCGTTTAATTTCTGCGTAGTCTTAAGACTCTATATTCTTTTAAAACATTATAATATATTGTTTAAATATTTTTTGTTATTAAGGACAATAGGATATTCCCTAAAAAATATTATAGATAAAAATAATTACTATTTGTATTATTAATAAGCCTGCGAACATGGGTCCAAGGAATATTTTAATAGTTCTTACAAGTTGGTTAACTACTAATACTCACATTATGCGTTTAGTAGTTATCTTAACATTTTTTATCAGTGAAACTAAAAATATAAAATTACCTAACTTGCAATTAAGTCCACAGTCACTGTTAAAAAAACATATACTCTTACTTACAGTACAACCCAAAGCCCCCTTTCACCTCGTGCACAGTCGATTCACCCCCTCAAGTTATATAAACAATGATACTCTATACTAAACACATAGGCATAAGCAGAGATATAACAACTTTATACACATATAGGCATAAGCAGAGATACGTAAACTCAAATGTTATTTTGATACATTGTTCACTGATGGATAACGTCGTTGAATGAAGTGAAAATCTTACAAAGGAACTTGTTTACCTCTAATTAATATGCCGTAGGTAAGAACATGATGCCGTGGAGTCGCTAAGGAGATTATATCATGGAAATTTGCTAAGTTAGTTTCGTTAGGAGACTTAAAACCAAACAGTGGACTAAGGAAATTCATTCTAAGTACAATCAAGTTGATTAATAGGCTTAAAGTAAAAGTTAAAAGCACTTTTTTGTTCTGTAAAATATAAGTACTGAGGGACGTTTATGGGCGCAGATATTTATGCTAATAATGAGGAAGCAAAAGACCACACAGGCACTATTTGGTGGATGCCTATGTCCAGGAGTTGACGTCATTTGGCTGATGTGATGATGATTATGCTAGACTTGAAATAAAATAAAAACATTGTAAAGCTAACATTCAAGAAAACCTTATAAAGTAGTACATATTAACAAATAATTTTTGATCAAGCTTGTCTAAAGTATTCACAATCATTTTTACTATGACTTCGACAATTCGTATCAGTAAAATTTATTTTGCCTTTCCTAAGATACAATATAACTTCAAAATAATAATAACAATATGATCGACTCCACGGTACCTGTGTGCGTCAAATCGTAGAGAATGACATCAACCCATTAGCGGTGCGCGCAGTCAGCGCCGTCCTACCGTGTACACCGCGTTTGTCTAATATTACTACCTTTTATATTATACGATGTTAAGGATTTTTTAAAATAATAATTCATAAAAAAATTATGATATTGTTGTATTGATTAAATATAATTAACCCTTATTGCGTCAAACCGAACAAGACACCAAACGGCGGTCTTGTATGCTAAGTGAAAGTCGCCTCAATATTTTAGCTTGTAATCTTCAATTCGTGAATCCTCATAGGTCAGCAACACGTAGTATATAAAGAAAAAGTAGGTCACAAACCATTTACAAACCTTCTCTTTCAAAAGAAACACAATTATTTATGAAATCAGATAGCACAACTGCGTTTTCAATTAGCCTCCGAGTCAATATTATAGTGATTAGTAGTGTACTTTAATACGAACTTACATAGAGAAAAAAAAACTAAACAGAATTAAAGTTAAAAATTTAAAAAATAATCAAAAGAAAATATCGGATTTCTGAATGCTGTTACACTAACAAATAAGTTACATATTCGGTATTGGGATGTCACTTACGACACAATATCGTATCGTACCATATAAACATTTTCAAAAGAGATTCTCCCACGTACATCCAGGTTGCTTCGCTTAATCAACCCTCAAGTAATGAGGGGTATCTTGCGAGGGGCTGAATCAATTAATGAATATTTTACTTCGCCGGGATCTTAATAAACGTTCCTTGTCCCGGATTTTTGGGGATTGCCCGGGATTCCGCTTGATTTATTATACTCGACTCAAGTGATTGATTTAAACGTGATTTAATTATGAGTTCGAATTTGTTTCTATTTCTATTTTCAAAATGAGTTTTTAATTATAGTTTTTGTTTACAAGGTACATCTATTTCCGATATTTTAGAGAAGGTATACAGACGTACATAATCACCGTTAAAGTTTTATTCTGTAAATATTAAATAAGTAAGTAAATAAATAAAAAATAAACAAATACACTTTAATTAAAAAAAAATAACTTCCAATCTAATAGGGAGCCCTGTGATGTCAGGACATTTACAAATATGAGAATACTTTTGTTATTTTATTTTTTTATAAAACATAAATAAGGGGATTTTTCTTAATTAGCTTTTCTACATCCGTGGGACAAGGTGGGATAGAGACACGGAGCTTTTACTACAAAGACAGAGCTGGCATGCATAAACTATTTAGTTCAACAAATCGAACGAAATGTTAATATAAAACTAGAAAAAGATATTCATAAATACAAACAGTTTGTCTGTCCTTGTGATAAACTATTTTGAGCGACATAGAACGCAACAGATGTGTTAAACTGTGTGACACTCGATGTCAATAACCTCTTATTCTATCTTAACCTTGGCTGACGTCAGAAACAGCTGATTGAGATATTTTTAATGTTACTGTATGTACTACCCTTTTTTTGTAAACACATTAATTTAGTTAAAATCAAACTTAACGTGAAGAAGCATTAGTCCAGACCGGCGAGGTGATGACGACGGAATAAAGTTATAAGTATATAAGTATATTCCTCACACTTTCACACAACGCCATCTAGTTCAAAACTAAGCAGAGGTTGTACTATGGGTATTGGGTACTAGACAACGGACAAACATATTTAAATACTTTTTTTATTGTAAATACATACATATTATGTATTTTATTTTTTGACTACAATCCGTTTCCTTTATTTCTGTACTGTTTTTGAGCTATCCATCACGTTAGAAATTCTAACATATTTTACACTATTAAACTTACGAGTACATAGTTATGATGTTACGTTAAGAGAAATTTACTATCAAAAAACAAAACTGGAAAAACTTGACATAAAAAAACCCAATTAAATATAAAAATTCCTCACACATTCACACAATGCTATCTAGTCCCAAACTAAGCTGGGCTTGTACTATGGACAACTGATAAACATAGATAAATACTTTTGTTTTTTTTTGTTATTCCCACCATTTATTGTGAAAAGCGCGCATGGTATTATCATGCCATAAACCAGCTGTGAGTGTAACTACAATGGTGGATGATTGGTGACATTCTTCAGAAACGTCGATGTATAGTATACATTTTTTTTAAATAAATACTTCTCACACATTTACACAACGCCACCTAGTCCTAAACTAAGCAAGGCTTGTACTATGGGTACTAGACAACGGACAAACATACCTAAATACTTTCTTTTGTAAATACATACATATTATACATAGAAAACATCCAGACCAATGCATACAATCATGTTCATGCACACAAAGATTTGCATTGAGCGAGAATCGAACCCGAGACCTCTGCGTAGCAGTCATGATATATAACCACTACGCCACAGAGGTCGGAACCTATTATTAATTAGTTGATGCAAAGGATGTTTTCAGGAACCGTAATACCTGCCACTCAGCATTCTCTACCTATAACGGGCAAATTCATGTAAGTATTTATGTATGTATTTTCTAACAAATTAAATAAGTCCGGTGATAAAATATTTCGCAAGAACAACGGATATGATATCGCATGTTCGTTATGCGTTCTTTATTAACAAACTAAATATAAACTATAAATCAATGTCAAACTGTTTATTTAGTATTTCCTACGTTACATTTTCTTATGCCACCTTTAGTTATGTCACATAACAGATACTTACAGAATTTTAACTCAATCAATACACTTTACTTTCTGGAGTCGCGAAATTTTCTCATAAAGACTTATAGTTAACTTAACTGATATACGAGTATATAGAGAATATATAGATTGAGTAATGGCATTTAAGAGCTTGATTTAAAAATGATATTGATACAGGAAGAATGTCCCTTAGTCAAAAATATCAATGTAAAAAAAGTTTACTTATACTTAAACCTGTTAAAACAATGATACAAAAATATCTATAAGTAAGTCAATTTACTTAAGTACCTATTATATCTCTAACCCGTTTTTGTATATTTTTAATGCAAATTTTCAAATAAATTCACGGTAATATTCGAAATTTTGATATTCTATTACAAAGTCACGAAAAATATCTGCACTTGTACCTAATTATTGTTTCTAGCATTCTTAGACATCTATATGTTTTAGCGGTGTCTGTGTGTGCCTTCTTCTACACAGACTTCTGTACGGCTGTTTTGTGTCTAGATCATATTTAAATTGATCATTAACTAAATTTCGTAGATTATTCCTCTCATTTCTAGATCCCCACTGTCTGAGATTAATAACAAATTAGTTTTGAACATTTAATTTTAAGTACAGCTTTAAAAAATGAACTTTACTTGCCCAGTTTTAAGAGTGATATTTGTTTTGTATAATAGTATTTTGTAAATTTGTTTTTATAGCGGCATGCTACAGTTATAAATTATATTGTCCGAGCAATGTCACCTGAGTGTTTTTATATTTTACGATTTTCTTTTTAAAAATGCGAAACATGTTTAGTTTGACAATGCAGTAAAATTATGTCGTAGGTATAAGAGTTTGATGTTGGTATACTAAAAGCTTTTTAGTTTAAAATTGTTTTCTCGTACAAGTTATTATTGTGGATATTTTGCATGTTTTTACCGTCTTTGATCCGTGTCGTGATACTAATGGGTCAATTTAGTAGATCAAAGTAGTTAGTACTTTATCTGTGGAAAGAATTTAACTTTTGATTTTATTGTTATAGTCTACTGATATTACGATTTTATTTGAGTTTATGTCAATTTTTAGAAGACAGGTGGAAATAAAATATTAATATGACATAGGTTCTATTAAATAAAACTAATAAGTTCTTAGCTTTTATGTCTGGCATTTTGTAGTTCATCCCATTGTCCTCTAGTAAAGGTGGAAAACTTTAAACTTGATTTGTTTCTAGTTAGCTAAGTTTAGTTTCTGACATCCATGACCAGTGTTTACCACCTCAAAATGATAGTAAGGACCTTCTTGCGGAGATATAATATTGCATATTTATAATTACTGAATGATTCAGATAGAAATTACTTCGTGTGTAAAACTGGCATTTATGTTACCTAGTTCCTGATAAAATGTAAAGTACTCATTATCTATGATGATGACGTAAGCTAATTGGCTTCAAAACAATAATACAAAACATTCAACTAAACTTTACATACTAGCTATTATAGGACATATCAATTTAAAGCACTTAAACTGAGAGTATTAGTGCATTGAACCGGACTCAAACCCCCGCAGTCACGGTGGCGCCCCGCCGCGGTCTCCCGTAGCAATAATGACCACTACCTATTGTTGTATACGTGAACCATTATAGCCTTCATAAATAGGTATGTTTTTTAATTCTCTAAATTGACTTTCGCCAAACTCTTTCTTACTATTGTTGTTTCCGTTTTAGCTCGATTTGTGCAGACGTAGGAGGCCCAATTAGCTTAATTGTTTAGTACAACAAACACCTTCCTGTATTATAATAGTCGTTTAATGTCCTTATGGGTGCATTAATATGAGATGTGTAGAGACTGAGGATTGAGATCTGTGGCTCAGCGGTCGCGATTGGGGCTACCGTGCAACGTGTAGCGGGTTTAAATTCTACGCACCTAAATCGGTTCACGCGCGACTTGAGCTTGTATGTTTTTTGTGTTTGTTAATTACATGTTTCAGAAAGTCCTCGCAACACAGGACTCAATATTCAGTGCAGGACTAGTAATTTTAAAAATAAAATACAAGAAATGTAATAATTGACGATGAAAATGTACCTTAACGTTAATAAAAGGAACAAGATAATAGGTCTGAGGTCGCGATGTCCAATAATTCACAGTAAGCTTAGTTTAATTCTTTACTTAACTGGAAGTTGGGGCGACCTCCTTTCTTAAATTATGTTCGGTAAGCGGCTATCTTCTCTTTAAAAGTGTTTGTTGATCTTGAATTATTAACGACGTTTGCTTTTCTATGTGCGCATTTTATAGTTCACTAGTTTATTTTCGTGGCTTTGCTGGTATATGAGTTAGTTCGTATGCAAAGTTCCATTTAGAGATTAGTAAATAGTAAAAGCGAAATCGAATCAAAAGGAAAGAGGTACAATACTTAGATTGTGACTTAAGGTTAGTGGAGAATACCACTTTTACTTACGAGATTCGACAAGCAAAATAACGAGGAACTGTGACTAAATTTGCAAGTTAGTAAGTTAGTTGTTTTAGATGAAGGTTTTAGCTAAGTTTTAAGGTTTACCACCAATAAACTAATCGTCGAGGTGAAGAAAGAAATACTCATAATACAAAATGAAAAAAAAATGCTTCATTTAATAACCTTTTTTAGTTTCCTGGATGGCCCAACATTAGTCAACTAAATACAGTAAGAACTGCAACATAATTAATGCCATTAAAACAGTAAATAAGGGAGTTGAACTCACAACAGTCTGGTTGAAGCTATTCATTCGTGTAAAATGTATTATGTTACATTACAGCTTTGTAAAATAATACTATTAGGAAGTATTTTAGATTGTATTTAAATATCATATCAGATTAAGAAGCTTTGTCCGTGTGTTTATTATTATAAGATTAAGATCTTTTATAGGGCTCACTAGCGCGTCCAATTGAAAATAAATAGTAATTCACAAACAGGATCAAAAACTCAAAATGTTGGATACTAAGTCTTGAGAAAAGGTAATAAAATATTTGTATAACACACTCTCAAGACTTTATGTTTTAAAATTAGAAAAATTTCGCATTCGATAATAAGCGGCCGTTTTTATTTTAAATGCAATATCTAAATCTTTTTTTTAATGGCGGCACTAGTGAGCTACGTAAAGGCCCTTAATAATGATTACTTTGTACCCTTCTCTAAAAGGAAGAGGTTTTTCGGTTATAATTTTTTTAGTGTTGCCAATGTTTGAACGTAGTCGTTTCAGTTCATAAAAAGGTATAGGTACTCTCACTCAAATAGTATCAGATTGGTTAAGTTTACATAACTAAGTAATTTCTGTGAATCAGTCATGTAAAAATATAGACTAATTAGGTTAAGTATTAACATCAGTCTAACTCAACCATGCATTCTGTGGGTGAATACCCAGAAGCCATGCCAGGCCAGCGTAAGCTAGTCTTGTTATCGGTAGATAGTCGATGTCAGTGAAGAGACCTTTTATCTTTCTATAAAATATAACACAATATGATATTAAAAATCACATTTGTAAGCGAAGCCAGGTCAAAGGATTATACAAAACTTAAACAAAAATCGCTGCTACGTCCGCTACGGTACATAAACACGTTCGGTCATTTCATAAAACGTCTGTGTATTTTCTATTTTGATAGGTTTCATATTTCTGACCACAGGGGGCGCGGCGATCGTAAACCGCGCACAGTTTGGCTTTCTGCCCTCCCTCAGTATTTTATTAACGGCAAACGCTAAGGTATGGCGTGTCGACTCCGGGATTTTAATAAAATTTTGGTTACACAGCCAAAAGTTGAAATAGAAACATGTTTTTGTACATCTGCTGTTTTTCTTGACGTTTGCTAATTTATGTAGGTTAAAGATCTTGGACTGGTCGTCACGTTGAATATATATCACGTTCTTATAGCGAAGCGATTTCAATACTGTCATTTAACGTAGCGCAGCTACATACAACCAAGTTAGATTGCTTGATCAAATCCATTTACATAAAATGATAGTAAATTGCGCAGAAATAATCGCTCACTTTGCAAAAACTTGTATCAATCTTTATGCTGCTGAAAAACGTTACAAAATTAAATTGTTATGTTTAAAAAGAGTGGCCCGAGCTTCATGTTCACATTTTTCTCAGAGTTTTACTAACGTCACTTTGAAGTAAAAAAAAAATATGACTAAAATAAACTTAACCGATGATTTCAACATTGAAATATACCTCGTTACCTCTTCTCTAAGTACTTTTTTCTTTTCGCTTTTTTCTTATCCGGAGTATCCTCTGTGGCGCTACGCCTCTGCGTAGCAGCCATTGACTATTCGTCTCGGGTTCCTTTTTCGCTCAACGCAAATTTTTGCGCACGAACATGAATGTTTGCATTGGTCTTGGTGTTTTTTATGCATTATATGTATGTATTTGCAAAAGCAAAAGTATAAATGGCTTAAACGTTTTCTACTATCAATAGTACAATATCTGCTTATTTTGGGACTAGGAGGCGTTTTGTAAAAGTGTGTGGAATGTTATAATACTATCATAAATTTATTACTTATGAAAAAAAAACGATTCAGTTTTACACTGGACAATATTGGCGGCATGAACTACAATGTTTTTGTTTTGCCGTTGTGTTACTTTCCTTTTCACTCACTCGTAATTTTGACTGAAGTAATTCACATTGTACTCAATAATTTTATAGCTATATATTGTTGTTATTTTAATGTAAATCAATCATATTTAAAAGATAAAAATTCACTAGTAGTCTAAACCATGTCTTGTTCTTAGACAATTTATGTAATCATATTTGTAATGAGGTTATGACTCATAAATTATAATACTTCATCACCTAATCTTACATTTACGACGTCTGATTCGTGGTCACAACTTCATCCTAGCTTAAACTGTTTAACACTCAGTCATAAATTTCTTAACACACAACGAATATAAAGCGATAAAATAAAAACATACTAATCTACTTATTACGAGTTTGGCACTAACCCGTCAAGTCGTAAAATGTCTTATAGTTTTTATTTTCGCAGCATATCATTAGTGTGGCGTTTAGTATTCTGTTGTAATTATAATAATTATGTCTTTTAAAAGAGAGGAATACAATCAATCAATCAATCAACTAGCCTATTGCAGTCCACTGCTTTTACCATCACGCGCCACAGAACACGGTCCTGCGCCTTCCGCATCCAGTCCAACCCAGAGACCTTTTTGAGGGAATTACAGTTTCAGTAAATATTCGATCATAGAAGCCGAGTGTTTGTTTCTTAAAAGCGTAGTTTTTCTTTATCACTTCTGTAAAGATAGTTGCTTTAGGGATATAAACCAAGTGTCTGTTCTGTCGTGGATAATAAATCTGCATTCTTACAGCGGGTTATTACTACACCACGTATTAAAGATGCATTCCTTTATTTACTACAACTAATTGACACGCGAAGCGGGATGGTCAACGGGTGCCTTCATATCAGCCAATCGACGTCCACTGGTGGAGATAGGCCTCCTCCAAGTTTTGTCACCTTGTGCGGTCCTGTGCCTAGGCTACCTTAATATCAATTAAATTATATCTTGTCCTTTTTTAATTGTTAAACATAATTGTCTTATAATGTTCTTATTAGTTAATTCCTAATTAGTTAAAATCTAATTTTATTCTAGTCACTTTACGTAATGACATCTTTTACACAACACTTAAAATCTCTTAAATCTTATAGTAATATCTTAAACCAGAGGTAAGTAACATAAAAACAACAACTACTATTTATGTAGAATGTTACGTAATTAATATAAAATGTGTTAACCGGAAACGTTTCAAGACTTCAAGTAGAACTGATGTTGCGTGGGAGACTATAAACAGTCGAATGAAAGGTGCCTTTCGTAAGGTAAATTAAAACACGCGAATCATCTTTGAGTAAATATTAACATCATATTAGACACGGATGTTCTATAATGGTGGGTTTAATCATTATTATATCATATAATATTAATATTATATTTTTTAAGAGAAAAAATATAATATGACCATAAAATTTGACCATATTTGGTTAAGGTAATAAGTACTCGTAGTAATACTCTTTGTCCTATTTATATTTTTAGGTGACTGCAGAGCAGTACTTTAAATAATGATCTAAATCTTGAATTCTTGGTCTGGTTGATAAAATATTATTACAGATAATTTACAAAACATGTGACGAGTACAAAAAAAACAAAAATTACTTGTTCAGGAATGTATGTAATTATTTTTGAATTATTTAGTATGCGGACTTAAGTTATTATGCCTCACAATAATGCAAAAATTCTTGATAGTATTATTTCTTTTATCTCTTTGTGGTTGATTTACAACTAATGATATCAAACTACAGGTCAAACCAATTTGTTTTCATGTTAAATAAGTATATTCAGATTTCTTAAATATTTTTCTCAAGAATTAAAATATTATTAATTACATAAAATATAAATAAATATTATAATACACCAGACTTTTCTAAATGTTTCACAACCATTACAATAAAATACAACAGTTTTTTACTCATATTGCGTAAAATCTACCTCTGTCATCCGGTCTTTGAGTTCATTATGCATATCAAAATACACTTCAATGGCCACTTTGGCTACAAACTAACAAATTGTGTCATAGCCGTCATATTTCTGACAAATTATTGTAATCGTCATCACATTTTACTTCATTGTAGATGTCAACGTTGTCATTACCGTTTCGTCTTATATTTATTGTCATCACCGTACTATTGGTACTATAACGTTGATGATCAACATAAAGTATGCAATATTACTTTTAGGTTATTAGATGAAGTCTTGTAGTTATCAAAAATTTCTTTAATAAAAGCATGTTTCATATTTTTATTTTCTCTTTTCTTCTTTATTGTTGTCTACCATTATAATAAGAACCCTTTATTTTTACAAAATATTATTCGTGAATTTGGGTGGTCAGTTTACGATAATTTTATATGAGGTTACTTAGAGTCACGTTGAAGTTTTAAGACCTTTCATTGATTTTAATTTTGTATAGTGAAAAGAGAGAGCGAATTAAATGAGGGTATCATTTTTTATGACACCATCTAGTCGACTGACCAACTTTATAACTGGCTATTAGTGGCCAAATGAATAGTACATTCTTACTGACGATTCTATTTACCTAGTCACAAACTAGGCAGCTAAAATAGTTAATATTAGAAAAATCATCAGATTTAAAACTAATAAGAAACAGTATAAGATTTGCGTCCATTATAGCAGAGCCACACATCCGGGACGATAAAAACTGTCGGACACATGATTGACGCGTACTGTTTACCTTGTACTACCGGTGTACTACTTATAGTACATACGTGTAAATGTAAGGTAGATTGTAGGAATGAATGTGTGCGGCGGAGAAATGTGTGTCAGTGTGTTCTAGTAAGGTATGGCTGTTTGATCATAGCTGATCGTTTTACAACGATTACTAGTGAAATAGACAAAATATTACTTGGAACGAACATCTTATTGTGCTCTGATTGCTTTTTTTTAAATATTGTTTACCTATCTGTTTGATATTTATTTAATCAAATTATTCAAATCAAATAATTTATACAAATTATACTAAAATCTATAACCCTATACCAATCCGTCTGGCCAGTAGTATTAGTAAGCCAAGTATTTCTACGTCACAGGAGTAGTCCCATCCCTGCAGTGGGACATTAATGGGCTGTTAAAATGATGATGATATGACTAAATTGTAAAGGTACCGCAATACACGTACAAACAATATAGGCAAGTGTATAGTTATCAAAGTAATTAGTCAGCTAATTATAGCCATCAATAGGATGAGATTGTGTAGTCTAGAGTTCTTGCATCATCACAACGTAGGTAGGTGCAACTAATAACTTACGCTAATAGATTTATTAATTTTAATATCTCTAATAATTTTAATCAATCCATTACAGTCTAAAACTTTCTATTTTCTCCGATGCCCTACATAATTATTCCTTTTGATCCAAAATCAAAGGGATATTTCACACGAATATTGATGATTTTTTTCCTAATATATTAGCAGTATCCCAAATATTAGCGGAAACCTTTAAAGTAACCTTTATGAAAGTGTTTTATTTAAAACGTTAGCGATAATGTTATGTCTGTACTAAACTGGCGCCGCCTTATGCGAAGGTGTAGAAAAAACATGGTGGAGTTTCAGATTGGTCTTTTAAACCGCACGCTTTTTGTATTCAATGTTTTTCTTTGCTTTTTCAATAAATACATAGTGCTTTGTATTAACCACAAGTTTCTCCCACTGCTTGATTTGATCTGTGTGCTTGATTTGTACTAATACAAGTTTGAAAAAAAATTATGATAACAGATATAAAGGAAATATTTATTTACCAAAGAATACTTCATCAAAATTATAGGAAAAGCGGGAAACCGATAAATAAGGAAGGCACGAGACCAGGAAAGGTGGAAATATTAGGCTGATAAGCTGATAATGACTTCAAAATACCAAACAGTATTCTTCCAATACACATTTAAAGTTTCAATAAATTATTTTCAACAGAAAGTCTAACCACTGTAACGCGCGGTCATATAATATTAATCTGAAAGTATCTTAATCCCCACGGACAACGCGACGACTGAGAACATTTCGCGACCCTTTGATGTTTCACAACGCAATATATCAAGTGTTTTGTTTACATAGCCAGCAATGTATATTAATTGATGATATAGTGTTTTATTTAGTTAGCTAAGGTAAAAGGTTTCAAACATCGTTTGAAAGATTGGCAGTAAGCGAAGTATGATTTCTTTTGATGGTGTTTTAAAGTGTATGTTGGAGTTATAATGGTTATGTTCGTATTTGCCGCTGAGTGGTTGGATCTGTATGTTTTTGTATGGGATTATAAGTAGTTTACATTGGATTTCTTAAATAAACAAGTAAATAAAAATTAGCTTTTGTTGTTCTATGTAAATGTGGCACTGTAAGGTTCATACTTGGCATGACGATTATCTGCGTAAATTCGTGTGAAAACATATTTTTATAAATCGTACCTAATTTAAATTATATTGTATCTTAAACCTAAGAAATAATAACTTTACAAGATATTGTTACATTATATATGCATTAAGATGGTAATGCTAATGTGGATCCACTGTTATATACCAATTTAAGTTATTTATGGTACATTCTGTGTTTTTCCTGAAAAAATAACCAGTTAACCTATTTTTTTGTATGTGAAGTTAATTTGTGTTTTTCACAAAGTGCCTTGTTTTCATATAACCATACGTGTATACTTCTGGACAATCCACAGGTACAGATAACAAACAACTGCTAAAATATCTTCAAAGATTAATTACTTATCTAGTTCAAACTTCAAACTAACCGACCACAAAAGTTTACATTTATATCTTTGGCCAGGTGTTACTAAGGTGTGTAATGTGTTTAACACCCCATCTGTTACGTTGACTGGTCATAAATCAGTTTTAGAATCGAATGTAACTGCCATTCCAATGGCAACAGACGTTTATTGCGCACGAAATTGATAATAGCTTGTGATGTTCAATGAAAGTGATAAATGTATCTTAAACATTTATTTTTATATTTGCAAATATTGTGCTACTGTTCTTGTGTTTCAACTTGCATGTAGGTAAGTGTTTCAGGTTGGGTCTATAAATATAAATATTCCTCAGACTTTCCCACAACGCCATCTAGTCCCAAACTAAGCAGCTTGTAGCTTGTACTATGGGTACTAGACAACGGATAAACATACATAAATACTTTTTTTTAACATATTATACATAGAAACACCCAGACCAATGCAAACAATCATGTTCATGCACACAAATATTTGCATTGAGCGGGAATCGAACCCGAGACCTCTGCGTAGCAGTCATTTTATATAACCACTACGCCACAGAGGTCGTCATGTGTATGTAAATGTTTCAGGTTTTATGTGAGGATGGGTCTGCCTAGGTAGTGCAGCGGTTATGAAACCGTCTGTCGTGTATGAGGTCATGGGTTCACAGGAAAATCACACTGTAAATAATATTTATAATATAATATTACAAATTGTACAGTTATACAATTTGTAATATTATATTATTGGCTACAGTGTACAATTCTAACATTTGTTTGCATTGTATAGAAATTTAGTTGTTGCTATGTATGAACTATGTATATTATCATATCAGCCTGTGGACATTCACTGCAGCAAATATTCCACCTTTCGTGGAATGAAATGTACAATTTTACAAAAACAACTTTATGTAGTTACATTGTATTTTATTTACCTAGTAGTTACAGTTCAAGCTCTGCTTAGTTTGTATAATTATTATTAACACGGGTTTAACACGCGTATATTATTTTGGTAAATATTTAGTAATAATGACTTACCTTTGAGGCTCTTGACGTTTCGGCCAGGTTACACCAGCCATGGTCACGAGTAGACTGTCTACTCTTGACCATGGCTGGTGTAACACGAAAGTTTTAAAGTTAATATCTGCTTAGTTTGGTCGTAGATAGCGTCATGTATTGTGTTGTATATGATTATTACACCTATTATTGCGTGTTTATTTACAGTATTAAAAGCAAACAAAAAATTGACATATCTTCTAAATCAAAGTTTTTGTTAAAACTATATCTAACATAGATCTCAACGAAATAGTTGTCAGTATAGCTAGCGACTTGTACCTAGCTTCAGGTTGACAGACAAAGATCTTATTAAGATGTCTCCCGAACAGATTGGATAGAACCTTACTACTTGTACAGATTGAGACTTGAGTTCACTTGACATACTCAGTTCTTAAACTGTCTAACTTTAAAATGAAATGTTGAGAGTTATTTTTGAAGTGAAATTGTTAGTGGTTAAATTTTGAGTAGTTTTTTTTAGATACATTAAGATAACAAGATGAAATCCAATGGATATAAGTAAATCATTAAAAGAAAAAACTATTTATTATTCAACATTTTAAAATAATTTCAATTAAATAAATTAAATAAAATAAATTCAGTTCCTCCGTGATCATGGCGCTTGTAACAGCGCCGAAATATCGGAAACTCGAAAACCCTAAACATGGTCAATATCCCGATAGTATATTTATTACTAGTGAATGTGACCATGACAGTTTAAAGAATTTCAATTGTTAACAAAAACATTTCTGTCGTAACGAAGGTTAAAATTATATTTAATTCAATTATTGTTTGAGTCATAAACTGTACATGCTGTGACATGTAATTGAAAGAGTAAGCAGATCCAATACAAATATTTCTATATTTTTATTATCTTAATCTTGAATCGTCGCTGTGATACAACCTTAATTCTTAACTAATTATATATTTCAAAATTTGATAAATATTAACAACATATTTTTTTAAAGTTATCAAAGTGAATAAAATTGATCTTTTACAGTACAGATACTCTGTACGAATCATAAAAAAACGTGTAGTCAAACAACATTAAATACAAAAAACTCTTTTAGTTTTTACTAAGCTTCAGATTTAGATACAGAAAACAGTTTTGATGTCTACTAAGCTAAATATATACACCGTGTAGTCGTTACTTTTATCAGCTAAAGAATCAATAAAAATATAGGGGAAAACAAGATCCTTTATTTTTGAAGTCATCTAAAAATATCTTATACCATGTTAGCAATTTACTCATAATCTTAAAAAAACAATGTATTCTCTATTCATATAAAAACAACCGCATATACTTTTAATCTTACATGAAATCATAAAATATTTATAGTGAAACATCATAATACTATTTCGATCGAATTTCCATTATCCTATGGTTTCCGGTGGCACACGATCATCTCCGAAAATAGCCGAGTACATTGCTTTAACTAGACGTTTCAATAAAGACTACGAAAAAAGCACACTAACACCTGCATCTGAAAATACACCACATACTTCTATCACTTTCTTTTGTTTCGAATACATTGCTGGTTTTGTATCAAGACCGTTACATTCTACTCTTATAAAAAAAGTAAGGGTTACTGTATTTGTAATTAGGTTTGTATACGATGCATAGTTGTTTGACATTTCATAATAACATGTTGGCTAGAGTGACAGTCCGCGAAATTGCGTAAAAGCAATTAATATGATTTTGGAACATGTTTTAAATGAAAGTTGACGTTAAAGCGGGTGGAGTGTTTATGTTCTATGACAGGTTAAAACACAAAACATTTATAGATAGTGTGGCGCGTGCTTTCATAGGTTCATGGTACCTGGTGACCTCTTTCTCTTGCTGGTAGTTAGTTAATATAAAATACATTTTTTTATTAACTTTTATGTACATGCGTTGTTTTAATATTGAATTTGTGGGCAATGGTCAATCTTTCAGTAATATTATAAGCTCTATAATTCTAAATTACTGATATTCATGGACAAGTACTTTATGGTAAGGTAGCTTCTCTCTTTTCAATAAAAAAGCTAACTACGTATACCGTTATTAATAATTATGAATAATGATTCATGAATCTCACCTTTTCCGTTCCAACAACAGTTTCATGGTAATTAAGACTCACAAGATCTACTTAAAGTTATACTGAAAGTATATATCGGTATGGGGGCTATACCGGCTATTATCGGGCCATGTTTTTCTGCACACTTTCTAGCATACGTAATAATATATAGAACAAAATCTGCTGGCAATAACCAATACAATTTACAATATTACTCTATTCTAAAATATACCTAATCAATAGCAAAATATGAATGTAATAATGTTTTTAGAACAATAAAGTATTCTTAACTAAAGTATTGAAAACATTGAAAAATCAACACGTTCTAAAACTTGGTATTAAAGTTTTTATTTAAGCCCTAAGCGAGTTAGCGGTCATTCATAACGCCTACATGATACGTGTTCCCTAATCTTTTGGCAAGCTGTCAAATTATACCACACCTATTTTTTATACTATACGATAACGAATTTGCGTATTTATTTATACTTTTATTGTGCTTCACTCTGTGTAATCTCTAGCTCATGCTAGATCTAAAGTTGTCATGAAGGGACTAAATTGAGACTACTATTAAGTGTCTTCTTAAGACGGAATAATTGTCACAAAACCTTTACCACCAAGTATAACTAACGTAAAGAGTCCTGTATTCTCTCCATTGCCACTAACCTAACCTAACTGCCAGCCACTGAAGCATAATAATCATTGTTCCTTATGAGAAAGATATTCCACGGAAAGTCTCCTCTATTTAGAGAGAAACTTAGCCTGCAGATTCTACGTGTGTTTTGGACAATGGTTGATATATTTGAACTGCTTTGGTGGCTGGTGGCTTACCATACTCAGTTTTAACGATATCATTGGTACTAGGCTGGTAGATGACATAATGTATACTATTCAACCTATCGTTTACAAAATTAGTAAAACTGTTTCTAAATATAATACTTCAGCAAACGGCATATTTATTTTGCCAAAACGAAATAAAATCGTATCGGTGTCGTCTCGTACCCTCTAAATAACATATTGACAAAGAATTTTCATAAATTATTGTCCGTTTTTTTTGTATTATTATTATTCTCGATAGTTTATTAGTTGAAGGAATCAGGGCGTTATGAATGGATCCTCAGGGGCCTGAGTTATGTTCCGTGAGTCGTATTTATTTTCTTAATTGAATCTAAATCATTAACTAGTTGTATAGTGATTTGTTTATTATATCTTGATACAATATCCATAACATGGGATTAATAATATGGGACAGTTGTATATTAACGTGATCTATAGAACAACACCTTGGCTGTCTTGTAGCTTTTAGTTCTTTTTGAATGAAATATATTGATGTGACTATTGTTGAAATATGGGTTTCAAATGGTTATTTCTTATTTGTATTAGTGATTCTATAAGATTTAGTGTATTATGTGTCGGTTATAATTTAAAACTAACAAGAGTATGTCTTAAACGTTACCACAATAAGAGAAAAACTTGTTCATTTTCCCGCCCAAAGCAACGAGTTTTTTCGTAGCACAGAATTTTCTGTACATATAAGCTGGTTTAGAGAAAACCAGATACTGTCATTTTTAACATGACTCTAGTACTGTTTTCTATGACACTTGGACAAGTTGTTTTTGTAAAAACTTTTAAAATTACGATGTAATATACTTGGTACTAAAGGAAACTTAACTAAAAGCGTCATTAATAGCAAAGAAGTAAAATTCATAATCATACGTTGTTTTTACATTAGTTTGTACATTAGTTTTAATGCAATTTTATTACCCTTTTCTTATGAGTATGAATCCATCTATACCAATTCCCGTACTCTCCTTAACAAACCCTCGCCTATTAAATAATCTAAAACCAACAAAGCATTAGACCGTATATTTTTGATTGTATAAAAAGCTCGTAAATACATTTTGATAGTGAACGTTCCGGTGAGCGTCGTGATCGTCGTCCGCGGTTCTATTCCGGTCCGGACACCTGTCGCTCGCACAATGCGTTACTACATTCGATCTGCACGGATTTGTGATCTAATAAATTAGACACGACTAGGAAAGATACTTGTTAAACTAAACTCTTTATTATTATCTAGGTCTTGATAGATACTGGTGTATGTTATTTGAATTTATTACATGACTTAATTATTTTCTTTCGTGTTGTTCATTTGTCAATGTACGTAGGAAAATTGTTTGGAGTCGTGTTTACTTCGCAAGTGGGGTCATAAATCATTTGCGTTACAGCCGGAGATCATGGTAATGAACAAAATTACGAAATAATTACAATAATTTCTGAAGTCTATCTTATGCTAATACAAAAAGCATAATATTTTTACATGAAAGGAAAACCGAAGTCTTTGGTCAGTGTATATAAGAAGGCCTGGAGATCAATAAAACTCATAATAAGTACTAGAAAAAGCTAGTAAAGTATCAGGTAATTTGTGACTTGCGTTGATCTAATAATAAACACTGTATGTAATGATAGATGTTATACCATTACATGACATTTGGTATCTGGGCGCAAGAATATTCTACATTAGCATTTCTTTCGAAAATTTTACTCGTTATTGTTACAAAGATATATTAAGACAGAAGTTATCTACGAACTTTATTTATTATTTAACCGCGACAAAGCAGTTATTGGTTCTCATAAAAAAGTTTATTTGAATAATTTTATGAACTTTTTGGACCAATATTTTTAATTGTCTAAATCTTTATTCCTATGTTTGTAGCTCACAATACATAGTAAAGGAGTAATTACGGTCCCAACTAAAGGGCACTGATTTCAGTTTGTGGTAAATGATTACAATGAATGACTCTCAAAGGTGAAGATATGCGAACAGAGTTAAAAAGTATATTTATATGAAATGTGTGGTTACTTTGTTTTTATTTAATAGGTACACAAAATAAAATAGGGTGACCACAAAAGTGGGTTAGGTTCTTAAAATAAAAATTACCTAAATCCCCCTTGTTCTGACTAAGTATGTCAAAAACTTGCTTAGAGTTTTTGGACTCTACCGCAAATACCATTGAGTAAATTCCAGAAAACAAATACCATAGTTTCCAATGAATACTTAACGGCAATCGGAAATGTTCGTTTCGCCGAATTTTCCCGAAGCACATTACCTCTAGTCTAGACACGGGATAGAGGGCAATTGCGCATGAATTACACCAACTATTACAACGTTTATGAGTGAAATAATCTGGCACACGTGCGCTAGCATATTGATTCCGAATTATAAGCAAATAGCCAGTGAACTTGGCGGACTGCCAACCGACGTGCCAAACTGTACGGTAACCAAGCTACGTGGAAAGTTAATTAGCAGGTCATATAAGCTTCAGGCAATAACAATATCTTGTTTAAAATTATGAACTCTATTAGTTCTGAACACCTTCTACCTAATGTATGAAATAAGTCGATAAATTTTGTACTTTAGAGTAAATCTAACTAAAAGCTTTTTGATGTTTGTGTTTAGTGCTAAATCGTATTAAAAGGTCTCCATGTTAATATATTTTGAGTGATGTAAAAATATTATTTAGTATTAGTTTCCGTCCGCATTGAAAGTTTTGTCAGATATTATTTTAATTGATAGTTTTATACTTGATAGTAGGAGAATGTAGGTACGTCAACAGTCAGTAAAGTATCCTTTCCGCTGTCATGAATAATATTATTACATTTTGATCTGCTAAAATATTAGAAGATCTCTATTTAATTCAATAAGATCAATATTTTTATTACCTGTCTTATAATTGGCAGAGATAATTGCGAGGCAAATTCCGAAATAAACTTCCTGAAGATGTATTACCAGGGATTCTTTCCTCGAATATATAGGCTTAGGTTTATTAATTATAAACAAAAACCGCGACTTCATCAACTACAGTCGCTTACAGCGATTGCCACACACTATGCTACTGAAACATAACATGGTCATTCGATACCTACCAATGTTGATAACACAATTCCTCAAATCTATTCGACTTATTCTATTTGTTAAGTAATACTATTAAGCAGTATCACCTGTAACCTATATTTTTGTCAATCAGCAGAGAAGACGGAGATATAAATTATCGTAAAATTAACAATTACTTAATATTTTTGAATAATTAAAGCATTGTCACCTTATTCCCAAACTGGCTCAGTTAGACCACAGGCTGTAATTCACAGGTAATACTGTTGTGATTGTTGCATAACACCATCACAGTTAGCCGTAAGATCGAATAGCTTGATCGTTGCACATAATACCGTCCACTTAAATGTTTCAGTAAACACAATTACATTACTTGATCGTGTGTAAGGTTTGTGTTTTTTATTCTATGGGTTTATTTAAAGCTGCCATAGTAATTAAAATTTCATTATTGTAATTAGGTTATTAAAAATATAATATAATAATATGTATACTTATTACGTGACGGTCTAAGATGTGTAAGAGTGTTTCTATTTCATCTCATCCCAAGAACGTCGTAAAAGGAACTAAAAGACTTTATAACAATTTTTAAGCACTATTGGTAACCATCTTCTTAATTCTGTCAAGTTAAAAAAAATCTCTATCTTTAAATTTTTTTCATAAAAATTATAATTGAAAAAAAGTATACATTTACAACTTAAAAAATATTATTTAGTTGTCACAAGTTACTTCAATTACGTAGGAATCAAACCAATACTAAGCTCAGGCACGCAACAAGGATAAAGTAAATATTTAAACCATTTGCGCCAAAAGCGGCATAGTAGGTAATTGTACGGTGTGTTAATAAAAACAATATTAATTTTCGTTGTGTGAGGACGTCCCGTTTCACGGTGGAAGCTATTTTAATAATGCTAAACAGCAGACTGTCCTTATTTCCGCTACAGATAGAGTGTGAAACCAGCCGTATTTAGTTTTGTCCTGAATATTTTTGATCCAAATGAAATGAACTTATAAAAATAATTTGACGTGTATTTACATTTTGGTGACTATAAAGTTGACATTTATGTATAGGATTTTTTAACCAGCATGTCTATTCTCGTTCCTTAAAACCGTTAAAAATCCGGTTAAATTAACTTTAGTTGTCAAATTGTCATACTATAGGTAAAACAATTTGACAACTAAAGTTATCTTAACCGATTTTTTAACGATTTTAAGTAACGAGAATTGACATGCAGAACTGTTTTTTAACTCTCCTCTCTTGTTTTCAAACCTTACATATTTATTTATGTTTCTTAAAAACCGTCTAAGCAAAATATCGAATCATCAAGAAACGCCTTTCCGAAACTATAATAAAATGCCTAAGTACTTACAACAATCTGGTCAGTATAGAATAAGAGGTAAATTATCTCTCTTAAAAAAATTAATTTATTAGAAAGTTTCAAAACACGACTAATATTCACACTCTGCCTACAACATTTCCCCGTGGGGCTTATTGAAAATATTCCTACTGCCGTTTCCTTTGCTTTGCTTATTGAAAATAAAAAGAACAGCAAATGAACTGAATACAGGTTGTTTTGTGTAGGGTTATTTCTGGTTTGTATATTTTTATATGATTTTATTGTTTATTAATTAGACAATGATCTTTTTGCTATTTTGAGCCAGGACTGGGCCAAAAAATACTTATATAAAGTGTTTCCTCATATCAAAAATCAAAACTAATCTTTGATGAAGGTGTAGCATAGGAATTTAACTTTGAAAATGACACTGCCCAGGAGATGAGAGAAGAAGAATCAAAAGGAACAGAACTAACAGAGTTAGTACTATATAAACCAAATATAAGACAAAATGGAGCCCACACAGAAGATGAAGGGACATTTTCGTGAAAGATATCTACAAATTGCAATTTCAGCGATAAATTTCAACTTATTTTAATCAAGACGTCTAAAGTTTGTGCATCAAGAAAAGAACTCATAAAATAATATTCACAAAATTTTGATCAATAAATTTTGCGTGTAACGCGGGTGGTCTGTTTTTAGTGTCGATTAACGACCTACCGATGGCTGCTCAGGCGCCTTTGATTCAGGTTATGTGCTGTTTATACAACAGGACAAACGATCTCTTGTTGGACAGCTGCGTCTTGCTACAATGTTGTGTTTGAAGTAGGGTTTAATCGTCTACATTCAATTTCTCTTTTGCTGTTTTGATGATACATTTTTTTTCGTTTCGCGGAATCAATTGCGATTTGCTATGTCGTCAAACATTGGAATAATAAAAAAAATGCTCCTCTGACTAACTAAGCTATATTAATGTACATTAAACAATTAGAAACTTTTTATAAAGTTGGATAAAGGATTCCAAAATAGGCTAAATTGATGTGTGACTTGCGCTACGTCATCTCTCGTCTCTTATTAGTTCTTTGACAAGAAAGCCCTTAGGTAGTAGCAGGCTGGGTAAAAGAGAATGTTGTAGAGTTTTTATTGCTAACAAATAATGGTTTTCTTCAGCAGATTAATTTTCCATGACATGGCTTCAAAAGCTTTGCTTATCTACACCATGGCTCAAAAGGTTAGATGAGAGAGTTTTCAATCGATCAGCTGTTTTTTTTTATTTTCTTTACTTTAATATAATAAAGTACATCATAGGTGAAGGAAGTTGGTCAAGGCACAAGAATCAAAAATTTTCAATTATCACAAACGAGGCATGCTAAAATGTTGTAATAAAAACGTCTAAATCTATTATTCTTTGTAAGCACGGATATTACTCAACCGTGTCCATCTTTAATAATGATATTTAGAATATAGGTCGTTATGAGTATACGACATACGGAAATGTTAGTAGTTCTGTACGCTTACGGCACACTAACAATGTTATGTGTTAGTAATGACCGCTTCGAAGAACAACGGAAGGTTCACTCTACTCACTGACTTTTATGATACCTAAATGAAATAGTCATCAATCAAGGTCTGAATTGACGTCAGTTTTGGTGCCGCTGGTTGAGATATCGCTTAAATTTTAAATGTTTTAAAATTACTGCCCCGTTGCTGAAGCACTCGCAGTAGTTGACAACGTGCACGATGTTGAGGTATCGGATGGTCTTGGGTCTGTTAAATTGATGATTGTAGAGATTCCGCGACACAACATATTATGCCTGGTATTGAAAAATGAGTTTATTATTGTGCTATATTATAGTAATAATATTTTGCAGCGTTCAGCACCTTACAAATACATTGTAATCTGGTAAAAAACGATACAGCCTATTGCAATATTCATTTTCTTCTCAAATTCAGTATTACAGTTAAGCTATGCATCATATTCAAAACTTTCTTTCATAGGATAAACATAATCCTGCAGTAAAATATTATGAGTCAACATTACCGATTATAATAAACAGCAGTTGATAGCGATTTGTTCGTTAACATTGACCCAATTCTGTATTGACAAGCAGATGTAACATTTTGTATGTTTTCATTCACATTATGTTTAAAAACTGACAGTTAAATAATTCAGTAGCCTTTCGGAGCTATATTGGTGCATTAAAAAATTACAAACGTGTCCTCACGAAGGTTGTAGTTGGGAGTAGGCAGTGAATAACGTACAGTCAGCTGCAAAGAAATCTAACCCCTTTAGCGCGCTGTTATATTCTTAAAGGGGGTTAGATTTCTTTGCAGCTGAACGAACATTATTTTTCATTAACGAGCTTCAAGTTTTGCTTGGGTCATTTTAGAACAGAATTTGTGTTATAAAAAAGGTTCTTTGGATTTGTTCGTTCAAACTTATGCATTTAGACTTTTGTTTATAGGTAAAGTCATATCCCTATCAACTTTCAATACCTACTTTTGTTTTCACAACATAAATAATATAGGTAGTCACGCATATAAAGTTCTCTTAAGTTAAGTTGTAAACCTCTCTCAGCAATTGTATAATTTTATTAGAATTAGAAATTGTGTAAATGTGTCAAAGCAGATTCTATGTTCTTAAATTTAAAACGATATTTTATTATAATAATATCAATGTTACATTTTAGTATGGTTTTCAAAATATTCAGGTGTAAAAATATATTTTGACATTTCAATATTTAGAACACAATACGTCCTCTCTCATATCCGAAAGCTTGGAATACTTTGGCTTCAGTAATCCGATTCTAAAACGGCCGTGAATCAGAGACTGATACGTCGAGGTATTTCTTTGTCTCCTTTGTGATTATTTCTGAAGGCAGGTACAGCGACAGAGCGGTTGAGTCACCGGATATTTTGGTACAGTTGCCGGCTTAGGTGAGAATGTTGGATCGTGGATTCATTTTGCCTTTGTTTGGAACATTTTGTTTTGGCTAAATAAGGTTAGTGACAAAGGTGTTTTGTAAATTTGTATCTGTTCTTCATCAATATAGGAAACTTGTCTTTTAATTACTTATTGATGGAGATTGGAAGAGTATTACTTAGGTGATTCGACGGGTTAGTAGGTATTGTCTTACAAAGTTGTTTCTCTGCGATTACTTGTCACAGAGGAAGAACAACAAGAGTTAGGTGGGTATAAGGTTGTTTCAATAAAATGTAAAACGGTTGGAAAGTATTAAGAAAGTATAAGCAAATTCTATACTTCATAGTAGCTTATAGCGTTCTTTTGTAGTAACCTTTTCTTCTCTATAAATGAAATAAAACTTGGGCTATAAATATAGCGACCAAGACAATACTGAATGGGTCGGTATGGATTTCATGCCAAGTTTTCCTACTTGGAGATAACTGTCAATTAAATTGAAGTTCTTTTAATCGCTTCTAACGATATTTATGAAGATGATATAGAGTGTTGCCACCTGTTCTGCTAGTGGGTACCCTGAAAGCTTAAGTAAAGCTAGTTACCTGTGCCTTCGTTTCGTTTAAAATATTAATATTGTATTTTAGGTAACGTTTTACAAGTGTAACGTATCTGGTACATTCAAATAATACTCGAATAATTGTGGAGCCTGAAACGGAAATTCTTCTATATATTGTTGTTGTATGTTGTCGTTAAATTATCAAAATTTGTGTGAGATGAGAACGCTTGCCAACAAAGTCAAGGCTGGTATTATTGAACAAATATGCAGTAAATATGTGTCATTAAAACTGAATATCATATGATTTTATTAAAACATGATATCTTCAAGTTTATAGGTATGCTTTATGACGTAATTTGCTTTGTGGCTGCGCTCCCAATAAACGTTATTTTTTTAAATTAACCAATTTGCATTGTCATGTAAGGACTAATTATACAACAACTTAGGAACCCTATCGTTTTATTTTTAACTAAATATCTGAACCGTCTATTTTAGTAGACTTTTAGCTTTTTTTTAGTAGATATAAATTTATGGATATAAACTTAAAATCCTTATTTATACCTTTGAAGCAAGAAATATTCAAAAAAGGATTACATGCTGAAAACTGCTATGTAGGTAATGGATTTTGAGAATGGCCATTCCAACAGCAGAAGTGGCAGAAGTATTTTCCTAGTCTAATCCTAGTTTTAGTACTACAAATAAACGCCGTAACTTATGCCGCTTATAAAGAGCTTGTGACGTGTAAGAAGACTTGTATTGTAAATGGAGCCAAGTAAGCATAGTACATACTCGTGCATACATACATAAACTCACGCCCTATCCCTTTCGGGGTAGGCAGAGACGAGTAAGCGTAGTATATAGCGTTAGTTAATCTTTAAAAATGTTTTCACCTTAAAGTTTTTAACAATAAACTCTTTGTTATTATAGAAACATGATTTAGCTCTAATAGCAAGATGTCCACCTGTCAGTCTGCGCTCAAGACATACTTCCTATCTACCACGAAACTTGACAGGTATTCAAATAGTTCCACCAATTAGCTATACATTGATTTTTATGTTCTAATGTTGAAAACTTCTCTAGGTTTAAGCAAGCAGTGTATGTTTACTAAGCAGTTGTGGTGACAATTTTGTTTGTATCTCAGTAGAGTTACATTAGTATAAATTTTCGCACGTCTGTCCGTCAGCGTGTGCGACGGGACGACGATTGTCTTTCCGGAACTCGTTTAGAGCCAGTTTCTCCGTAACGTGAGGAATTATTAATTTCAGTTAAATAGGTCTTGTAACTGGCTTGTGAGAAATGTGGAATCATTTTACAGGTTGTTAAATATGTATTTTTTCACTTTGTAAGTAGTTGTTTTTTTTTATATTCGTACATTCTTGTAAAAAGTAGAAAGAGCGCAGTGTTCTTGATTGTAATAAAAATAAGTCAACATTTTCTTCATTCTTTTCCCCAATTTTCATTCACTAGATACATTTTCCAATAAGGGACAGTCCGTATCATAAAATGGAGTGGTTCAAATATAGTGTGAAGAAACATACCAAAAAGACCTGAAATGTTGCGTGCTTCAGAGCGCGAGCGAATCAGAAATAAGGACTTTATTAGAACTAACAGGCTGACACGGGTCATAAGATCACTCTCTTAAAATGGCACTCTATGGCAAACATTGCTTGCAAAATAGATAAACGCAGACCATTCAATACTCAATATCTTTATTGCACTCCATATGTTACAGAAGGTGTTACTTATAATATCACAGATACAATATGGACCCTGTTGGGTATGGAACTTTTTTAGAAGAGAGGAGGATGCTAGATTTCAATAATATATCAAATTAGCAAACTTAGTTGTAAACATGTAATTATTATATAAAATATTGTGTAATTCATGTGGTGGTCCGATGAACCAGATAAGTTAAGTAAGTGAGAGAGTGTTAAAGTGAAGCAGGATAGCGCGATACACGTAATCTAAATAAATAAAATTGTTCTAATGAAAAACACCAGGTAATTAACTATGAAATAAAAAAAGTCATGTAATTTAAATGTAAGAACATAAAATAGTCTGAGGTCATCACCTGTTTAATTTTTCAAAGTAGTCATTAAATATAAAAACTATTGTAGAGCTCCGAGGCTGAATGATGAACTGACAACATGTTATATTTTAACAAGCATTATGAACAATAAAAGCCAAAATAAAATAAAAGATAAAATATATTGTGGCATTTACAGTTTATGGAATATAAATCTATCAATGTCGGATATAAAAATTAGGCAAGTGCGAGCCGTACTTGTATATTTGTGTTCCGTAGTAATAAAATGGAAAAAAACCAACTAGTCATCGCGCTATAAGAGTCGCTGCAGTTTCGCCAGGATGTCGCGTCTCTTATCGTGTTCTGCCGCATATACCACGGAGAGAAAAGCACTGACTTATTTGCTATAGTTCTTCCCTCCCTTTTGCACAAAAGAAACCACCACCGGCCTGCGATGTAATAGTCTGATGGTCAGTCAGATTTTGGCTCGCACTAAAGGTCTGTTCCGATCCGATGACGACAAAATGAAATTGTTTTTTGACTACTAAGTATCTGTGACTTTTAATTCATAGACCTGGCCATATTGGCATTGAGCCTTAGTTTCGCTATGACTATTTAAAATAAAACAAAAAAACAGAACAAGAGCATTTACCATTTAACCCTAAAAACTAATTCTTAGTTTATTATTTAAGCAAAAATGCTCGCGACTCTTCAATGACTTCATGGAGTAAAACTACTGCCCAACTTTATGATTGTGACTACTAGAAGTAGTATACAGATTACTTTATGTTTTAAAACAATTTTACATAAAAAAATTTACGTCATCATTAATGTGCCATGACTTCGTGTATGCAAAGGCGTTAGCCCAAGTAACACATCAAAGCATTATAAGGGCCGAATAAGAGTATTCTTGTATCCTTTTAGCATTTTGAGTTAGTTTTATAGTCGCATTATAAACGTTTATATGACTACTGTAGTGCTTATTTGGGCACAAATTATACAGCTTTATGCCCTATATAGGTTCACAGTAGCTGGTTAATAGCATTACTGGCGCATTAAATTAGCATTATTGTGGTCAAGAAAGATGTCAATCGGATTAAACAAGCATCATTTTGGTCAATAATATTGCCAATCGCATTAAGAAAGCATTAAAATGGTTAATGAGATAGCCTATTGCATTACAGAAGCATTATAATAGCAAAAATATTGATAGTGAAGATGCCAACGGCATTACAAAAGCATTAGACTAGCATTTAAATGTGCTAAAAGAATTATTGGAGCAATTTAAGTGTTCACACTTAGGAAACTTTATATTATTGCGTGTAAATTATTACAATCAAAATAAGTGACGCCATATTATAGTTTGCATCAAAACAAATTCATCGGATTAATTTTTGACTCGTTTGTTATTTCTTGCCTTCAAATATTACTGCGCAGTGTAGTTTACTGTACTTGTTTATATAAGTTTCATTGAAAATTTTCACGCGCCTTCGATATTTTGTGGTTTTCATACAAAATGTTTTATAAAAATGATGTGTGTAAAACCAAAACAAATGTGTATTCCTAGTACAGAATAAGTTTTGAATAAATATAATCATAGTTTTGCTTGTACTGTATTAAATTAAGTTATATAAATATTTTAAATGACAATTCCTTTTGTAAATAGGTCCGAAAGAAAATATTTTTTGGTTATAAAATATTTACAAAATGGTGGTCAGCCTTAAGCAGCCCGGAGAGCCCAATTAATGCCACCAGCATTACAACTACTCACGTGTGATTGTTTAAAGAGCTATTAGCTACACAACAGCACTCAGTTCTTCCTTTAAAATGCAAGCATTATATTGATTCACATTTATGCTGTTTAGCAGCATTAAGCTTTAACTTACCCCTTACAAGTGCTTTTACACAGCAAAAGGCACAAAAAACAGCTTAAAGCTGGATATCGGATTTACATGGCATTATAGTGGTTCACGTTTGTGCTGTAAAACAGCTTCAAGCACTTATTAACTACTTTAAAATGTCTTTGTAGAACCAAAAGCACTAAAAATAGCTAAAGGCTTTACAAAAGCATTCTGATATGCTATTATCCAACTGTTATACAGCGTAAAGCATTACAATGATTTTCAAATGCCATTGTTCAGCTTCAAGACGCTCGGTGAACTTATATAAGAGTTTGTACGGGTCGTAAGCTCTATATAAGTTCACTTGTTGCTTGTTAAAATGCTTTCTGTGTTACTTGGGAGGTCACATTTTGTTCGGGCTAATGTTCTACCCACCGCTATTGACATTAAACGGGTAATCCTTACCGTTCCGTCAATCACTTCAGCTCTTCTGAGGATCTCCTCATTTCTGTTTGATCACGCAGGGAACTCCCAAAATAGCTCTCTGCAATGACCTCTGACTGACAGTAAGTCTTTTTAGAAGGCCCATAGTCAGTAGAACATGTTTCAGCTCCATATATTGTGTCAAGTCTGGCAACACAGGTCAAATACCTTTGTCTGCATACAAGATGGTAATCTCGACACTTGACCCTTTATTACCAATCCAGCTGGCCTGCGTGGTATAAAAAAGCCAAGTACTACTATTCACGGAGAAGCCCCATCCATACAAAACTCTTTTTGAGACTTAACCGTAACCACGCATGTAAAACAATTAAAAACTTTACACCGTACGTGCAGCAACTGCGGTTAAAGAATATTGGGTGCGAAAGATCAAAGGCACCGGTATGGGTGGGGCGTGGCTAATCACATCCCGGTCGTTCTCTCTATCCGGCTGTTTCTTGAATTATTTTTAGTGGACAGGTAACAAGAATGCCCCTTTGAAATACAACACTTCCGCTCATAACCTCGGCTTGTTGGACATAGAGGTAAAAGGTAAGTGCAAACATTTGTGCCTACTTGTTTAACTATTCTCAGAGGAAATTATTGAGAAATTACAGAGAAATTATGACGTTAATTTTGGTGTAATGTACATTATGAAAAAAAAAATAGCCTTTATTTATATTAATTAATTATAATTTACATTACTAAACTAGATCTATCTTTATATCAATTAACTTATAGTAGTCGCCTCTATGGCGCCTCTTGTATATTAACTCAAGTCAAATAAAGTCCCGTCTATAACTTCCACATCTATACTCAACAATCTATAAATACCCATATAGTTACGGACATCAATATTTTATACATTTTACACCGATGCCGGCGTTCACCGGTCTGCCACTCACCACGTGTCTCCTTCCATCATGGCGGGACATTTAGGACCTATTGCAGATAAAACAGGTAAATTATTACCAATGCTGTTACAATAAATTAGTGAATTAGCTATGATTGAAGATCCAGTTTTATGATTAGTACTTTATGAGTTTATTGCAATTTACATTTTGTTATTACTATAATAAATAATTATTTTGAATGGCTTTTATGTTGAAACGGAAAATTAATTTTAAGTAGGGCTTGTTTAATGATAGTGCTATATTCCTTGCTTCATAATTATCTGATCTGTCTACCACGTTTCGTCTCAGCTTATTAGCTCTGTAATGTGGTGGCTGTTTATAGCTTATTATGTGATGTAAATAAATACTCACGTTATTGTAAAGTCTGCAGTTAGACGTGTTGTGTATGTATCGTCATATTTCTGTGGGGATCGTATCCCTGTGGAATTGAAAAAGTAGAAGAACATTTTCATATATCTGTCAAATACTATATTATTAATTTCGTTACTCAGTATTGGCTGATTTTGCCAAAAAATTAAATTAAAAGCTTAAGGTAAAACGTTAATTTAATTTTTCTACTTCTAGAAAAAAAGGACTCTTGCAATTACTCGAAATGATTGAAGAGGTTGTGCAAAGGGACTCTTTTCTTTTTAGATTTATACAATTTGAGTTACTTTGCACCTGGTATGAACAAAAGTACAGCTAGCTTACTATAAAGCAAACATCCTATTTGTCTCCATGTCTTTCTATATCAAAATTAAAGGCACTGTTCTTAATACACCTTTCTCTAATTCAATCGCGACATAAACAAAGCCAATAGTATTTCATCAAATAAAACCGTCAATAGCAACAGGATGCTTAAAATTCCCGCATTACTCCCCCCTGGGAGGGTCTTAGAGGGGGAAAAGGAAAATAATGAGAGCTCCACAGCTCTTAAATCTTGAGGAGCATCTAGTTTTAATGGCATTTAAATTAGCTTTTTATTTGCTCGGGGTTAGAGCGGTCGCACGGCGGTTATGTTGGTATTTACTTGTATTTGCAGATGTTTTTTTGGCTGTGACAAAGCTGTGTAGAATAGTTTGTTAGATATTAATATATTTATTGGAATTAGTTAGTAGTATCATGAAGCTTTTTAGTTTTATTCGTTAAGGAGATTTTAAGGCAAAAAATGGAGCTCTCCTAATCAATTAAAAAGTCTTTCCTTGTAGTAATGTAATAAAAAACGTAGTACATTACCATGTTAACTCATTAGTTTTATAAAAAACCTAAGATAAAATTGTCAGAAATTATCTCTACGAAATTGAAAACCAAAAAAACTCGACATACTCGTAGAATCTTTCTCTAAAGTGTGCTTTTAAAAGTGCAAGTTTTCCTGCGTCATAACCCCGTCCCTTCAGTGGGGCATTATTATGCTGTTATAGTGCTTATGATGTTCAGTTTGTATAACATCTATTAGTAGTTACGCTATTCTCTTTGAAAACGCAAATGTTAGAGATGTTAGTGTTAGTCTAATAATACTCTGTGATTGTCTATACCTTAGCTTTCATCGTTGGTGGTCTTTATTACCGGTAATGTTGTTAAATATTAAGCACGCGGAAGTGTTAACAATATAAACTATTTGATGTTTGTCTGATTATAAATTTGCTTTGAATGTTGTTCTATGAGAGGAAGAGAAGAAGTGGCCACCAGCGGAGTTATTAGAAAAGTTGGTAAAATTGTAGTGGTTTTGGTGTTCTGGAAAGAACTTTTGGTAGGTAAGATAACACCTAGGATTGATGTGTTAATACTGTACACCTCGACAAATGCAAACAGTTTTGCGTTGAGCGAAAAAAGAATCTAAAAGAAACACCACGCCAACAAAGTAAGAAAGTAACAAAAGCGATATTGTTACCAGACGGATGTTCGTGATTTCTCTAGGCACTGTTATAAAAGGCCCTCCCGTTACATTTCCATGTGCTGCAATGATAAATAAAATAGGCAAGTACATTCACTGGCGTATGTATACGAACCCACCTAATACCTTATAATAATCTATAACCGTGTGGCGACGTAGTAAGAATACAATATGTCACCACCCCATCGCATCCCATGGGTGTCGTAAAAACCAACTAAGGGACTAACTGTAATTATTATCTTTACGAAGTAAAAAGAGGGAAAACTTGAAATTAAACCCTTTACCAATCCGTCTGGCCAGCGTGGTACCTATTAGTAGGCCAAGTATCCCTCCATCATGGGAGGAGGCCTGTCCCTGCAGTCGGACATTAATGGGCTGTTATGATGATAACCTAAGTATAGTTTAGACTTACGTTCAATTATAACCTATTATTAATTGATTATCGTCAATAATAAATGTATAGTCGAGACACTTGTATAATTTCTCTTTCGAATGCACCACGTTATAACACCAAAGTATTTCTTATCATAAACATATTTACTTACAACTATCAATACCAATTTTACGACATTCTCTTAATACATCCGTCTACTTCAAAAGGCTATCCACATGTGCATACCAACTTTGAACTTGTGTACTTATATAATAAACGTATTACCGCCAACGAAGATTATCATCAAACTAAATGACAATAATACTGTGTATCAAAGAAATAGTTAAAAGATTGTCTACTGCTTGTTAAACTAATATTTATGTCCCCCTTTTTATAAGCATCGGGTAAATAGTTCATTGAATGATCGTCAATTTAATATAATAAATTTGATGTTTTAGAAAACAGTGTCTTCGTGTGGTGACGGAGTAAGAATATGTCACCACCCCATCTCATCCCATGGGTGTCGTAAAAACCGACTAAGGGACTATCCGTGAATATTATCTTTACGAAATAAAAAGAATGAAAACTTGAAATTAAACCCTATGCCAATCCGTCTGGCCAGCGTGGTATTAGAAGGCCAAGTATCCCTCCGTCACGGGAGGAGGCCCGTCCCTGCTGTTAGACATTAATGGGCTGTTACGACAATGTTTTAGAAAACTGTTTTATCGATTTATGTAGTTGGAGGGTGTCTTTGGGCTGCGCAAATTACTTAGATGCATAAAAGGCCTTTATTCTTGATCATCAGGGAAGAAGAAAAATCTGGACTACTTTGACATGTACCTACATATTAATGTTTCTTTATTTTGTGTTTGTTGGAATAATATCTGCAAATTTTCTTTTACTACAGACTATTAAGACACTCGTGGAATGACATAGAGCAATGGTCCTGTTGTTTGCTTACTGCGTCACGATTTGTAGATCTATTTTGTATTTCACATCAAATATTTTGCACCTAGAATAAGCTAGTTAATATCATAAGAGTTCACTAAATATATAAATAATAAATTTATTCAACCAAAAACAAGTTACAAAATCAAATGTTACAGTTTCATTGCTATTAAATCTAATTTACATATTAAGGGTGTATTAGTGGTTTAGTGCAATAAATTTAGTATTGTAACAGTCTACTGGGGTAACGAAATATGTTTTCGACTATCCAAAAAAAAAAAGTTTTCGTGATAATCTTAATACAATAAGGCTGTAATGTGGTTTTTGTTCTAATATTCATAACAAAAAAATTATCATACATGGCATCTATGTGATGTGAAAACCGGAAATTGGGTCAGAGTCGGCCACTTATGCGCCGGAAGTGGACGCCCAGGGGCAACGTATTTCCGTTCGTGACGGTTACACACCTCCCCTGAACTGATTACCGTGTTTCGGGAATAAGGCTGCGTTTTATGTGCTATTCAATTATTTTGGTTCAAACTTTTAGTGAAAACCTGTAAGGAAAATTTTATAACAACATTAGTCAGTAACAGACCTTGATAATTATAACAAGTTCTTATAAAGAACTTAACAAAAAACTAGAAGAACCTACTCATTTGAACATTGAACGTTTCTGAATATAAAGGCACTTTAAATACAAAATCTATCCACTCCATATACTACATAAAGTCACAACATTTGCGTTAACGACAGTTCCTTCTTTTGTTTTAGAAGAAACAATATTTACTAATTTACTTTTAGTCTACTGTTATAAGACTTATGGAATGAGATAGAGTAGTCACACTATTGTATGTTTACTCTCAACACCGAAGTAATAACATATGTTACAAATTAACAAACCTTATTCTATATTACCAATCCGTCTGGCCAGCGTGGTATTAGTAGGCCAAGTAACCCTCCGTCACGGGAGGAGGCCCGTCCCTGCAGTGGGACATTAATGGGCTGTTATGATGATTCTATATTAGATACCAAGAATTAGTAAAACTTACCTGTAAATGAATAGTACAGTACATAAGCTCAGTAATTAGGTACAGTCACACGCAACAGTAAACAAGAATGCGATGCTCATACGAGTACACTGAACACGACAAGCGCTTTGATCTTTTACGTATTGCGGGTCATAGACTAATATACTTTACTGTCTTACACTTGTGTGCAAGAAATATACTTTTATAGGTATTACTTGAGATTTTGTTTTGTTGTTTGTAGACTTGTTTTGTTTTAAGAATGATTTGCCTGGCCGGTACGGATAGTGATGCCCTGTACCCTTTATTTAAAACTTTAAACTTGTATGTGTACCAAGCGCTTATTTCCAGAAAATCTAGGAACTTATAGGTACCATTTTCTTCATTGTACATATGGTACAGTAGGAGACATGCATGCTTTTTTAAGCATTAAATGAGGCTTAGATTGTTCTAAGCTTTATCCACAACAGTTACAGAATAATTCGGTGCCTTACAACCGGACCTTTGATATACAGGATGGCTCATTCAAATCAGTCAGTATGGGAAAGTCTTAAACTATAACTTGCTTTGTTCTTAGAATCTATGTCAATCAATCAATCAATCAATCAATTTTATTTTTGCCAAACATGGGTGTACAATATTGTTGTTAGTATTTTACAGAATTATTATAGTTCTACCATGTTTTACCAAACATTTGGTGTGCAATGTTATTACATTTAATTTAGTTAGTTTTTACATTGAATATAGTTAGTAGGTACATATAAAATTATAATTAAATACATTGAATTTCATTTCATTTTACTATCATTAATAATATTAAATTATAATACAATTAAATACACAACATAATTTTTAGCATTATTACCATTAATTTAAATTTTTATCACTCAGAAATTCATCTACTGTATAATAGCACTTAGTAACTAGTAATTCTTTTAAAGTTGATTTAAATTTTGGCAAGGGCATATCCTTAATATAATTTGGTATTTTATTGTAAATAAGAGGCGCCATCCCAAAGAAACTTTTACTCAGCAGTGCAGTGTTACAACTAACTGTGCTCAACATGTTCATATATTGCGTTCGAATTCCCATTCGAACGCAATACGAACCTCAGATACCTTTTGGAAAAGGTTTTTATTAATTTTAACAAAATGTGCTACCTCTAAAATATATAAAGACGGGAGTGTTAGTATATTAAATGTTTTGAAATACGTAACACAGCTATCCGTCTGTTGTATCCCACACATTGACCGTATACATTTTTTTTGCATTCTAAAAACTAGCTCCTTGTTAGTAGAGTTTCCCCAAAAAATGATTCCGTAACGTATGATCGAGTCTACCAGACCATAATATGCTGTCAATAGAACCTCCTTTTTTACTTTTTTCGATAGCTGCCATAACGCTTAAGTAGATCTACTCAACCTTTTACATAATTGTTCAGTATGCGGCTTCCAATTAAGTTGGTTATCTATTATCAACCCTAAGAATCTGGTTTCATTTGTCCTTTCAATTTCACAACCTTGATTGATGACATTAACATCTGGGAATTCACATCTTTGATGAAAGTGCATAATATTAGTTTTTTTAAAATTAATTATTAAATTATTATTATTTAACCAACCAATTATATTACATAAAGAATTATTAATGTCAATTTCGTATTTATCTGCATCAGAACACTTTATTATAGCTGTGCTGTCGTCAGCGAATAGTACCATGCGATGAGTTATTGTTTGCGGAAGATCATTGATAGAAATAAAAAAAAGCAGTGGTCCTAGCACACTCCCTTGCGGTACACCATACTGTATGAATCTAGATTCTGAGAAGTACTTAAGTTCTTGTTTACTTTCTGTGCATATCCTTGAGATCTCTGTACACTGTGATCTGTTATGTAAATATGATTCAATTAGCCTAAGTATATTACCTCTAATCCCGTATTCATACAGTTTATTTAATAACTTTTTGTGATTCACGTAATCAAAGGCCTTGGTCATATCAGCGAATATGGCACAAACTGGTATCTTATTGTCTATAGCTGGCATAATATTCGACAACAACTCAAAAATTGCCATGTTTATAGAGCTATTCTTTCGAAAGCCTTTTTGTTCTGCACAAAACAAATTATATTTATCAAAGAAAGCGTATATTGAATCATAAATGACTTTTTCAAAAATTTTGGAAAATATGGGAATCTTTGCTATTGGTCTGTAATTTTTTAAATCAGTTTTATCATCTTTTTTATGGAGTGGTTTTACAATAACTTTCTTAAGACTATTTGGATATACTCCTTCAGTAATACACAAATTCATTATGTGACTTAAAATTGGCGATATCTCTTCATGGACATATTTTATGACCTTTGTAGAAATGCCATCATAGCCAACAGTACTTGTATTCTTTAAACCATTAATTATTCGTACTATATCATTATTTGAAACAGGAGACATACATAGAGAGTTTGCATGTGTATGTCTAAAATTATTATTATTTAATTCAATGTCCGATTTAATAATATTTTCAATTTCATTTATAAAGTAATTATTAAATTCATTGGCAATATCTGCTGGATTTTTAATTAGTAAATTGTCCTTAATAATTATAATAGGCTCTTGTGGTAAACAAAAATTTGATTTGTTAATTATTTGCCAAGTAGCCTTTGATTTATTTTCAGATTTAGCTATGAATTCATTATTTTGTGCTTTTTGAGTCAAGTTTATTATTTTTTTGAATAATTTGTTGTAGCTTTTAAAAGCATGTTTGCTTTTTGTATTAGGATTCAATCTGTATGCCCATAGTAGTTGCCTTTGCCTTCGACTACATATTTTAATACCACGGGATATCCATCTAGTTCTTTTGCTAGTTTTTATGGTAGTTAATTTTTCAGGGAAACATAATTTATAAATCAATGAGAACTCATCTATGAAGTTGTCATATGCTTCGTTAACGTCCCCTGCATCATATGTTTGCTTGAATGATAAGCATTTTAAGTAAGATCTAAATTTTCTTAAGTTGTCCCTAGATATTACTTGCTTTTTAATTTTCCAAAATTTTAATCGACATGTTTTATTTACTGGTACTTTCAAAATGTCACCGATTTTAATAAAAAGAATAACTGCATTCATAAATTTAAAAAAGATACTGTACCCAGCTGGGTAACCGAACCCGGTCGTTTTGCAAAAATAAACTGTGCTTCAGTTTTGCACCAGACACCACTTGAAAAAAAAATAGTTCTTAAAATTTTCTTGGCAGAATAATTAAACCGAGTTCACTTAACGTCAGATCTACATAATAATCTATGGTTGCATCTACGTTCACTAGCTGTCAACCTTGAACACCAGGCGCCAATTATCTTCAAAGTTTATTGTCTCGTTTGATATCTTCTAATAACAGTACCGAGATGTCCCTTTTATTACTACAAACATAGGTGGATGGGTGACACTAAAATCCTCTTTTTATTAGTGCACAGTTATTCTGGGAAATCAAAAGTTGGAACTTAAATGTTATGTTTGTTAATGAAGAATAGAAATTTAAACTATAAAGTGGTTTTAAGATTGGCATGAAAGAATCTTTAGACTGTTTAGTTTATTTATTTTGTTCTATGATCATTTTTTTGTATTTTATTTCTAGTCTAAGAATTTGATGTGCGGTTGATGGAACGACTCAATGTCTTTTAAACATTTATTGTGATTTTGATTACAAAGAAAATGTTTTGTGTTGATGTTATAATTTTATATTTAATTTAGCTACGCTTTGTCATTGGGGTTAATACTGGTTGTTACAGTTTTTTTTTCTATTCTTTTTTATGTGTTTCATAGATATTTCTGGCGTTTGATGTCTTCAATGGAAAACAACAATAACAAAGTGCCTACCTTTTTTATTATAGGAAGTTTTTAATTCACTTCTGATTAAGGTTGACAGGCGTATCAAGTCCTTGAAAAAATGAAAATAAAGATGTACCTACCATAAGCGAATAATCAATTAAACAACGAAAATTCAAATGTACAGTTGCCACTGCAAACTACATGACAATTATGTAAAGAGAGTATTATCAGCAAGGCCATCTTTCTTTCAGAATCATAGCGCAAACTGAAACCGCTTTCTTTTGCAGTGTTCAACAATATTTCATAATAGTATAAACGTTTTTGTCATAATTAGTTGACTTACTAACAATAATAAAAATATATTATGTTATTGTACCAAATAAATATTTACTTTTGTTTGCCTTCCGTCGCTAAGGACAAGTTAAAAGTTTGTTATAAATTTACTAATTTATTTATTTTAAAGTAAATAAATAATTTTATGTAAAATATCTGTAATTTAAGGTATACGAAGCTCAAATAAATTGCAAACATAATTGGGTTGTCATCAACCTTTTAAAATATAACTGGCTAACGAGTTGTAAGCTCATAATTAAGTACCATCAACTTAGGAAAGATATGATGTGGTATTATCAAAAATACAATTTTTATTTTATAGTTACTATAATGATTGTGATCAAATTAGAATAGGTAAACATGACACTGTTTTTCCGCATTTGAGTGTCGCAAAAGCTGAATAAAATAATTGTAGAGAATGATAAATTAAAATGTTTTTCATATTCACGCAAAGCCATCTCGCCTCATACGAAACTGAGATTACTGAATTTACTTATGTATATACTTTTTTTTCTACATACAGTATTGTATGTTGATGACATGTAGACCAAAGCCAACGTTCGTGTTCATGTGCACAATAAGTTTTTTTTTGCATTACGAGGTAATCGAACCCAATTCCTCTGCGTAGTAGCAATGAACTAGAAACCCGGTCTATGAAAAACAAGTAGGTAATTCTTTTAACATGCCTGTACAATAGCCATATTCAAATATAAAAGCCAATAAAATGTATATTCGTACCTCCTTTGTAATACCTGACTGACGTTCGCCCTTCAAAGCCGCAATGAATCAGAGCGATCGCTTTAATTATACAACTCATCACGTTTACTCCTAGCGATACCTTCCTGGCACATTTATTATTTTTTTGGGAATTAACTAAAATTGTTTATGTACTAGGTTTATAAGTAGCTATAATAGATACTTAATAAGAGATCTATCTGTGGTGCGGGAACTTTTAAAGACATGAAATTAACAAACCGAAAAATCCATCAAGAGTCAAGGTTTGTGGTTCATAATCATGTAAGTAGATATATTTACGTTGCTGATACAAACCAACAATCTTGTGCACTGTAGCCGTAAACACAACTCCTTGTCTATGCAATTAATGTCGTAATAATAGTACAGCGTCAAATATGCGAAACTCTAAATCAAGTAAGTATGTGTTATAATATTCAAAGGAAGTGGAAACATGTTTTTAATTAACATTTAACGCAAAAATAAAACAATTAGACTCAAATAATAGTTCTTTTAATCTCACGGGCGGCGGTAAAATTTTAATCAGTCAACACCTTCCCCCACAAGCAAAGAAACATTCAAGAGAATAGGTAGAAACAAATCATCACACCGGAAAACTTCTCCTTTATATTTAAAACAAAAGGAGGGTCGTTGCAACAATGGCCGCCTCAATCTGTCACGTTGTCAGGTGTCAGTGTCAGCTGTCAACTGTCAGATGTCAGGCAGGTGTCACGCCGCGGCTGATTGCAACGACACCTCGGCCCGCCCGTGGACACACCTGCGATTTGTTAGCATTCGGTTTCACAAGATTTTTCCGGGAAGTTTAAAAATATTTGTGCTTGATTTTTCAATGTATACAATTTGCTTGTTACGTGGAAAATATATCAAATAGGACGATTTTTCAAAAAATTTATATGACTATAAAGCTATTGTTTTACATTATTGATGAGTAAATTCTACCATGATAATAGTCTTGTTATCAAGATAGGAATTTTGATTTTAAAATAAACTTCAAAATTTAATTCTATGCCAAGTTTTAATATGACGAAATCATTCATAACCACATACTCGAGTAATTGAAGAAAAAAACAACGTCACAAAATAAACATCAATAGAGTAGCAAAAAATAACTGTTTTGAATCCAACAGATTACCTGAAAAATATCGCTTAACTCGAAAAAAAGCTTAAAACATGTGCCAAAAAATAGTTGGCACTTCTGACAAAAGGTGTTTATGCTATTCCATGGTTCACGACGAGAGTGTTCCAAAACATATTACTTTTTTATACCCAATGACAGTAATAGCTAACTATTATAGTTTTAAATAAAAGCTGGGATTATAATAACTCCTTTTAATTGGTATTCAAATCTTAGACTAGTAACAGTTAGTTCAGGTTGTTTACGAGGTACGTAGCCTTTTTAAGTACTTTGATTTGCGATCTTCGTTCTCGTTTTGCATCTGTTCTCCAATAAAAATATTTGAGTTTTTCGAAAATATGCATTGAAATAATGTTTCACTCGCGGTAATCCCTGAGTCGGATGTTAATCTTGCGGTTTTCTTATCTTAGACTGCGTTAAATGTTTTAAAATAATAAATTCTTTGCGAAAACGCAAAATACTAAATCAAATACCTATTTAATTTTTATGTTAATTATAGAGTTTGAATGAAATTAGAGTACAAAAGTATAATCTTATCTAGTAGTTTAAGTCTGAAAGTCTAGTCTGAAATGTGTTTTAGCCTAGAATACTACGAGTATATCTAGAATACTTTGTCTTTAATTCTTTAGTACCAATTGTGTCTTGCATAAAATTTTTTTTTTATTCCTAACAATATTGCAGAATGTATAGTAATAAAATCATTGTAAGAGGAAACTTCAGAATAACAAATTAATATTAAAGGGAAATATAAAGATTGTTTGCAGAACCACCGTAGGCGTTATCAATTATAAATCCAATGAAGAAATTTAAAAATCTGAATGGAAGTCATAAAATATCTAAACTATGTTTTGATTTAATTTAATTGACGCTAACAGAGAATATATGTAACAGTTAATGTCAATTAATAGTATATAATTATATCTCCAAATAACATAAATAAGCTTATAAACTATTGAACTAATACTTTTATAGCTAACCGGTATTATTAACATTTCAAAATAAATAACAATGAATATAGGTAAATTTGTTAAAAAAAAACAAGACGCGGTAAAGCTATGTCTAAGGTTTTACGTCATTGTTCAAGGTATTACCCCTCTTTTTAGTGGTTATGACCGAGTTTTTGTAATAGGAATAAACCCTCATCACATAAGAGTCGTAATAAATGACAAAAGGAAAGCATGCCGATGAAAGAAGAAAAACTTTACAAATCATTCTTTTCCACAAAACCTGATTCCTAATTCATACTAACACGTATGGTCACCGCACAAATTTCTCACCATCACTGCAGGAGACCTGTCTCTGCTCTGGGACACTAATGGGCTGTGTATTCTGTTAAAATATTTTCTTTGTTTCTTGTTTTTCATCTTTTGTACCAGCGAAGGGTGCCACTGAGCTTTTACAATATTGTAGAAATATAAAAACATGTAAAAAAAATAGATTTAATAACATTAGATAAAAATATAGATACATAGATTGACGCAATATCAAAATGTCGCCTAAGGTAGCTTAAGTCCCGAGTGCACGATATTTTTTATCGCTGACTCCAATTTTGCCGGTAAATTGCAATCCGATAGGCAGGTTGCGAGGGGAGGCAATTAGGATACCGTTACATCTGTGCTTATTTGTATCTAACCTTCGCTATGTAGCAGATATGTGGGAGGAGGCAGATTATATCAAAACGATATCTTGTAGGTATTGAGAAGCCTCTAAAGCATACACGTATACTTTACCTTTATTGTGTACCTATAATCATGATGTAATCTACAGGCGAAAATGATTTGATCTTACTTACCTACTGATCAATTAGCAATAATTAGACTTAGTCAATTTGATTTTAGCAATTTTTCAAAGTAGTTGCTGCAAAAAAGGTCGTGATTTTAATTAAAATCTCTTTTAAAAACAGAACCTGTGATACAGGGCTTAACTCCAGCTTAAGATATTTCATTAGATAAGTAAGTTATAAAAAAGAGATATCTGAAAGTAGCTACCAGGCTACACAATAGCTAATAAAAAATACATGCAAGCAACTGCCGCAGCTATTTTATATCTAAAAACATCTATTCAAAACAATTTTCAAATGTTACACATAATAATACACCCCATTACCTACAATCTAAACTCACTGGAACTATCAACAAGCATCTAAACTAAACTACATTATAACCTGAAAATGAACTAAACTTATAATAAAACTGTCAAATCATCATTATACCTGTGCAAACCTACTTCAAAGAAATAGTTCGACAAGAATTTATACATCAATTTGAGTAGTATATAAGAAGTATTCTTCAGAATGAATAGAATATGTCCAAAAGGTGCCAAGTCTAAAATTGTGAAGCATGTTCACGCCAAGGTACTCTGACAGCGACACCTTTCAATGAGATGTCTCTTGTTTAGTAGCTTTGGCAAATGGCGCCTACCAACAATTTAGTGATTGGAATATTTTATATCGATAAGTTGTTTGAGTTTTAGGACAAGATTTACAACATGTCAACGTACGTACCTACAAGACCTACATACATACATAAAGAATATACAAACGCAATGTACTTACAAATTAGCTATCTCCTCTTTCCTGTATCAGAATTACTACGGCTTCACCCGCGTTTTATAAGTAGCTTAAATGTTATTCTATACCCTAAACAAATTCAAAACCTATATTCCAAATTTCATCAAAATCCATTCAGTAGTTTGTGCGTGAAAAAGTAACAAACATCCATACATCCTCACAAACTTTCGCATTTATAATATTAGTGGGATAGGATACGCATTGCAACCTACGAAGCTAATGTAATGTTCAACTTATACGCCTGTCATCTGTAATAAATTATATTTGAATAGTAAGTATTGCTTTAGAGATTTATGTTTTTCTCCGTTTATTTTTTGTTAACTTTATTACATGTGTGTATTAAAACCCTGAAGAAACAAGATTAAGTAATTTGTCAATAGTTAATCATACTTAAAATATATATTTATCGACAATTTCTTAGCGATACTGTCCCACCACTATTCATACTAATGAGCGTCGCTCGGCATCCAGGTGAGACGTCCACACATCATTACACGTCGTTATACACCGGATTTCCGCCACACTACATCTCAAACACCGTGTAATGGCCTGCCAAATATATGCTGAAAAACATACACTCACACAAACATTGAAACAGACACAAGCTTAGTTGGAAAACATACGAGATCACAGAGACAAATGTACTCGTAATTACCATTCAGATTGCGGACAAAGTCTGTAGTTGGCAGTTACAAATGAACGTACGGCGCAACACGTGAAATACAACTTTTTTTGTTTTTGTAAATCCTCTATCTATAAATACTATCCGTGTGGTGACGGAGTAAGAATACAATAGGTCACCACCCCATCTCATCCCATGGGACACCCATGTAAAAACCGACTAAGGGATTATTAACTAACAACCCGTATTCCCGTAACTACTATCTTTACGAAATAAAAAAGAAAGAAAACTTGAAATTAAACCCTATACCAATCCGTCTGGCCAGCGTGGTATTAGTAGGCCAAGTAACCCTCCGTCACGGGAGGAGGCCCGTCCCTGCAATGGGACATTAACCCATTTAGACCGACAATAATTTTTGTAAATATTTTATAATTTTTCAACAAAAGCTTGCTAAAAGACACATCAGCAACCTAAAAAAAATATATAAAAAATTATCCAATAAAAGGGGGAGCATAGGGGGGGCGTACCATATACGGTACAGTATATAGGCTTATACGTATGCAAAATACTTTATTTTTACCAAAGACTTTTATTTGCTTTTTTGTGTGATACACAGTAAAATATTCCATGTGAACTCAAATATTGCACTTGACACACCTTATAGGGCATTGCTTGTGACATTATCTACACCTGGTTCTGTTCTCCTGCTTAGCCTGCTCAGCCATCAGACTAGGACCAGGTTTAGACGTAGCTTGTTACTGTCGTTGATTGTGTTTGCGATACTACGTCGAATGTTTAGCAAGTCCATGTGCCTGCCATCATGTCTATAAAACAACCAATCATTTTGTAAAAATAAATCAATTCAGTGAAGATTTAGAGGCATGTTCCACTTTTTACCACGAACGCTGGTTCGCAATCATCGTCAGCTGGAAGAAGCTTTTGCACAAAATACATATTTGTTTTAGTTGTTAGCAAGTCACGTTTTCAGAAAAGTACACAGAAGACCATTCCATTGGATTTCTTACAAGAGAAACGTTATACATTGGTTGCCAAGTCGTAGTCGTTTAGGTCAAAAGTCTCGTTGTCTCCAGCTATACTTCATGACGCGTTTTTGCAATAGTTCTTGAGACTCACGAAGGTCTTCTGGCTCTTTAGAACGACTAATAGGAGCCACTTCTGCTGGTGTTCGTAGCAAACTTAGTGGTAAATGTCTGGGGCATCCTTTTCACCAGAGGCATGACCAGCCTAAGGCATGATCAGGCATTCGCAGTATCGGGTAGAAATAAAATAAAACCGGTCAAGTGCGAGTCTGACTCGCGCACCGAGGGTTCCGTACAAACCTATTTGCCAAATTGTGATAACGTCAGTACGCAGCTGTTTAAATACTATTTTTCCCGCCAAAATTCAATGACGGCACGACTCAGCTCTATTAAAAAATATTTTCCCGCCAAAATACTATGACGTCACAACTCATCTGTCAAACTGTATGTGACGTCACGACTCATCTGTCAAAAATTCTATGACGTCACGCACATCTGTCAAAAGTGACAGCTGTCAAAGTGACAGCTGTCAAAGTGATGGGTGTATAAATTTTTTTCCCGCCAAAATAATATCACGTCACAACTCATCTGTCAAAAATTCTGTGACGTCACGTCTTATCTGTCAAAAATTCAATGACGTCACGACACAACTGTCAAATAATGTTTTCCCGCCAAAATTCTGTGACGTCACGACTCATCTGTCAAAAATTTTATGACGTCACGTTCCATCTATGACAGATGTCAAAAGTGACAGCTGTCAAAGTGACAGCTGTCAAAGTGACGGGTGTCTAAATTATTTTCCCGCCAAAATAATATGACGTCGCAACTCATCTGTCAAAAATTCTGTGACGTCACGTCCCATCTGTCAAAAGTGACAGCTGTCAAAATTCTATGACGTCACTCGTCACGTGACTCAGCTTTCCCGCCAAAATTCTATGAAATCAAAATATAATGTGATTGAAGTAAAAATTTAAGGTTTTCGGAATTTTTCCATTACATGTACTACAAGACCTTGCTCCATGCCAAATTGTAAGTTTGTAGGTAGACTGGAAGTACCCTGTAGGTTTTTGCCCTTACCCCTCTAAATTTTGCGACAAAAACGGCTATATCTCTTGATTGCGTTGGATTAGCACTTTGAATTTTTTACAGCACTAAGAGGCAACAAGCCTTAGTATTTGGTGAAAATTTCAGCTTGATACCTCCACGCGTTTCTGAGATAAATGGTCTTGACAGACAGACGGACAGACGGACAGACGGACAACAAAGTGATCCTATAAGGGTTCCGTTTTTTCAAAACTGGTACGGAACCCTAAAAATATCGACATCTTGCCCTTGATAATAAGCATCATCATCTTTCTTAAAATTTGTAGCAATATCATGAAAGATCAACGGTCTAGTAGTAGTAGTAGAACTGTAAAATTCTAAGATCTGTATAAGTATCCCAAGTAACACATCAAAGCATTATAAGGGCCGAATAAGAGTATTCTTGTATCCTTTTAGCATTTTGAGTTAGTTTTATAGTCGCATTATAAACGTTTATATGACTACTGTAATGCTTATTTGGGCACAAATTATACAGCTTTATGCCCTATATAGGTTCACAGTAGCTGGTTAATAGCATTACTGGCGCATTAAATTAGCATTATTGTGGTCAAGAAAGATGTCAATCGGATTAAAGAAGCATAATTTTGGTCAATAATATTGCCAATCGCATTAAGAAAGCATTAAAATGGTCAATGAGATAGCCTATTGCATTACAGAAGCATTATAATAGCAAAATTATTGATAGTGAAGATGCCAACGGCATTACAAAAGCATTAGACTAGCATTTAAATGTGCTAAAAGAATTATTGGAGCAATTTAAGTGTTCACACTTAGGAAACTTTATATTATTGCGTGTAAATTATTACAATCAAAAAAAGTGACGCCATACTATAGTTTGCATCAAAACAAATTCATCGGATAAGTTTTTGACTCGTTTGTTATTTCTTGCCTTCAAATATTACTGCGCAGTGTAGTTTACTGTACTTGTTTATATAAGTTTCATTGAAAATTTTCACGCGCCTTCGATATTTTGTGGTTTTCATACAAAATGTTTTATAAAAATGATGTGTGTAAAACCAAAACAAATGTGTATTCCTAGTACAGAATAAGTTTTGAATAAATATAATCATAGTTTTGCTTGTACTGTATTAAATTAAGTTATATAAATATTTTAAATGACAATTCCTTTTGTAAATAGGCTCGAAAGAAAATATTTTTTGGTAATAAAATATTTACAAAATGGTGGTCAGCCTTAAGCAGCCCGGTGAGCCCAGTTAATGCCACCAGCATTACAACTACTCACGTGTGATTGTTTAAAGAGCTATTAGCTACACAACAGCACTCAGTTCTTCCTTTAAAATGCAAGCATTATATTGATTCACATTTATGCTGTTCAGCAGCATTAAGCTTTTACTTACCCCTTACAAGTGCTTTTACACAGCAAAAGGCACAAAAAACAGCTTAAAGCTGGATATCGGATTTACATGGCATTATAGTGGTTCACGTTTGTGCTGTAAAACAGCTTCAAGCACTTATTAACTACTTTAAAATGTCTTTGTAGAACCAAAAGCACTAAAAATAGCTAAAGGCTTTACAAAAGCATTCTGATATGCCATTATCCAACTGTTATACAGCGTAAAGCATTACAATGATTTTCAAATGCCATTGTTCAGCTTCAAGACGCTCGGTGAACTTATATAAGAGTTTGTACGGGTCGTAAGCTCTATATAAGTTCACTTGTTGCTTGTTAAAATGCTTTCTGTGTTACTTGGGTATAGTTATGTTACATTTTGCTTACATATAAACCTACTGTACCACATACGGTACACCTATTTGGAGATTGAATAAACCTAACTTCTATAACCTAGGTCAAAGTTTTTTATAGTCATAGCACCTATTGTACTCTAAGCTATATAAAAATACTAATAAACAATCAACTTTTAATAAAAAAAAATAAAAAATGCCATCTTGAAGATATTGTAAATATTTTCTTACGTTTCTGCTAGCAAATGTCGATAAAAACACAAAATTACTTGCATTTAACTTATTTGTATTAAAATAAATGTACAACTGTCACTCTGAACTAATTTATATAACTAAATAAAATACGAATATACCCATACGAAAATCACAATATTTTTTCAAAGTTACTGTACCATATAGGGTACAGTAGGTCAATATGGGTTAATGAGCTGTTATGATGATAACTACTTCAGTAAATTATTGTTACTAAAATAAAGATCTTATGTATACAGCCTATTTGGAAGAATAATGCCTGTTAAAGCCGATTTCTTACTTTGTCATCTAAATTATAATAAGTAACATTTGTAAAAAAATAAAAAGGTTAGCTATTCAATTAAATTAACAAGGTGAAGAGTTACGTGGCCCAGTATAAGAGTACTGTAACAACGTAAGCATAAGCACATATAAGGTAAGCTATGGAGTACCGGTGACTTAATATAACATGAAAATTGACATTTTTCCATCGGCCGAAGGGTGACGTAAGACTTGATTAAGGGTATAAAGAAATCATTTGAAAGAAATAATTTCTTTCAAAGACTAAATTGAAACAATATTGATCCACTTGACCACCTTTGAAGTGCGCGTGAAAGTTCCTATATTACATTCAATTTGCAAATTATAAAAACACACAAACAACCAGCGCTCCAGATTGGATTTCAAGCCAATTTGGAAATAGTTAATAAATACATTTTACCTCATTATAATATGTTTGAATATCTTGCCAACGAAACAAGTGATGTAAATTAGCACACATCACTAATCATCTGTTTTACCACTGTGCTACTGCCTGCTTTATCTACCTAAAAGGAATAGTTCTTTACCTACATAAATTATTTATTTATTTGGAAGACCAACAGCAGTTTAACAATATGATGAGAAGAATTAAGAAACATAGAGCCAATTATAGATCCTCACAAACTGTAAGGACTGTGTTATGAACTATGTAAAATTCACAATAGTTCAGATTATGCTTGTGTAAGCGGCACCGTAAACGTACTTATTCAAATATGCACTGTTAAGTAAGGGCATTTTTAAGTTTTATTTTATTTCTAAAATATACGAATTACGTACTTAATTATGGCACTTACTTATTGTAAAAAAAATCTTTTAACCTAGTTCATTCAACCCAAATTATAAAAAAGAAATAGATTTTAGCTAGTCTCAAAGATTTTGCAATGAAGATAAGAATGCTTGCTCTATAAAATATAAATTGGATAATATTAATAAAATATTACATTCCTAAATCTTATTTTAGTTTTGTGTAAATAATTTAAGACGGACTTTTATTTGCACTAAATTAAATTATATTGTCTAGCGTACCTATTATCTGGCAATGTTACAACCAAATGGTTACCTATCCGTTGTTAGGTATTACAATGTCACTGGATTATTTGTTAACTGTATTAAGGTCATAGTTTACCAAATGCGCAGAATTTTAGGAGCATTATAGTACAAGTCCAGTTAATATTGTCACAAATAAAAGCAATTTATTGGATTTTATCTAGCCCTGAAACATGTATGGACTACTTCCCAGGAATGTCCCACTGCAGGGAGAAGTCTCCTTTTATGATGAAGAGCAACTAAGTTTACAGTGTGAACCAGACTAGATAGGTAAGCCGATCGGTGGTAGGTATCCTTCTTATCTGCGACTGATATCGAATTTTAGAAGTAGAAGTGTCTCAACTGCAATTTATGACTCCTGCGTTATGATATCCTGTATTTAGAATCCATCTCCACAAACATAATTATGACCACCTATTATTTTAATTTTGTAAAAATTATAATAAATAAATAAAAAAAAATATAAAAATAATTACAAATATTAAAATATTTTATTTCCATCTAACTTACTTATTTTATTCATTATAAAACCCGTAGTCTAAAGAAGACATATTGAAATCAAAAATATGGCTTATTCCACTTTTCCCCGTTGGATGATCCCCATTGATGGGGATTAGTGAACTTTTTGTTCACTATTCCCCGTTGACCCAAAATTTTTATTTAATGGGGATAAATGAACTAAAAAGTTCAATAATCCCCATTAGGTAGGTAGGTACGTTAAAAATATAAAATATATGAATCATGTTACACTTATTAATTAAAAATATAACTTTCTTATACCTAGTAAAATCACAGATAGAACAATTATTAATTTTAAATAAAAAATATAACTTTCTTATCTATACTTCTATATAAACTCGAGAGCAAAAGTTCCGGGTCACTAGCATTTACTTCAATATCTTGAAAACGAATAAAGCTATCGTATTGAAATAAATTGAACTTTATAGAAAATTTAATAATCTTTCATTAAACACATAAAAACTTATTGATTGGCGGTAAGTAATGGCATTAAAAAAGTTATAAAAAAAAAGATCCATTTTTTTTAAATCAGAACTTCTAATTTTCACTACTGTTTTTGCTTTTGTTTTTGTTCTGTCATAAAATGTATTTATAAGGAGTCATCCAGGTATCCAATAGTCATTATTAAAGTGGTAATTATGTCACTCACACCTGAGGAATGTACGAGAATCCTCACGATCCTGGAAAATAGGAGCAGTCAGCGAGAAACAGCAAGAATAGTCGGTGTATCGTTGTCTACAGTTCAGCGTGTTCGCCAGCGGTTTCTAGAAACTGGTTTGAACCTACGCAGACCAACAACAGGCAGACCCAGGTGTACGACGGCACGGGAAGATCGATATTTAGTGAATAAAAATCGATATAAAAAATCGAAAAAAAAAAAAAAAAAATATATATATAAAATAAAAATCGATATTTAGTGCCAGTATTTAAAATATTATATATTATAATTATTTTTAATTAATAAATTAATTTAATTAATAAGTAATATTTTTAACGTACCTACCTACCTAATGGGGATTATTGAACTTTTTAGTTCATTTATCCCCATTAAATAAAAATTTTGGGTCAACGGGGAATAGTGAACAAAAAGTTCACTAATCCCCATCAATGGGGATCATCCAACGGGGAAAAGTGGAATAAGCTTTATTCAAGCAAAAAAAAAAGAAAAACAAAATAGATTTATAACGTTCCAAATAGATTTTAATCTCTCTCACTTACGAATAGCAACATTACAATAACAAACTTGCTACCTACACAGGTAAAGCCACGCCTTCTTATCGATCTCACAGGTGTTCCGCCCTCTCATTGGCTGAGAGATACACTGAGACAGGTGTCTTGGCTGTCCACCAATCAGAGGCCAAGGTTCCACAGGTAATTCCCTCAGGAGGTCCTACCTGTATTGTAAGGTATGAGGCCTATCGTTGAACAGATCTTGTCATTGGCCGGTGTTGGTCATTTTGGTTCAGATTTAAACTTAAATGGTTGAACCAACGACGAATAAAGAAGTTATTTTGTTTTTAGTTGTTAAAGTTTATAAATGGCGCATTTTTTATATTTAATTGTAGCATAATTTGACTATGGTTAACTTTTACCTAATTAGCGAATATAATATTGTTTATTTTTGGTTTAATTTATTTATTAGGTTTAATTATCTTACAAATTACGAATGTAAAACTTGTCAATCTTTTAATCATTATACAAGAATCTTATCTTTTTAAAATTACATGCTTCGTTAGCGTAGCGGTTACAATGTGGCTGCAGTCCATGTGAACTAGAGTTTGAATCTTACGCAAGACAGTAAATTGTACGATCTATAAAGTATGATAGTAATTAAAGTATGATACTCCGTGTGGTGACGGAGTAAGAATACAATATGTCACCACCCCATCTCATCCCATGGGTGTCGTAAAAACCGACTAAGGGACTATCCGTGAATATTTTTTTACGAAATGAAAAGAAGTAAACTTGAAATTAAACCCTATACCAATACGTCTGGACAGCGTGGTATTACTAGGCCAAGTATCCCATCGTCACGCGAGGAGGCCAGTCCCTGCAGTGGGACGTTAATGGGCTGTTATGATGATAAAGTATGATTGTCTAGACTCTGCATGTTCTTTGTAAACGTTAATTAGATGTTTATAAAAGTATACAAGACATGTAAAAATACTAGCGCGATAGTTTTTTTTGTTTCAATCTATCAATCAACTAGCCTATTACAGTCAACTGCTAGACATAGGCCTCTCCCAATACACGCCACAGAACTCGGTGTCGGTTTTTTTGTTTAAGCATACATAATAATAATTTTATAGTATCAGTACTGATAGTGACAGGTTTCAATGACAGTATATTCTAATATTAGTACATTGGTAACGTCAGTGGTAGTTTACAGCGGCCACTAAATCCAGAACGTATTAGATCTTACTAAGAACCATTAAAGTTTCGCACCATTTAATATATCACTCTCTATTAACTCGAAAATACGAGTTAATTACATACGACCAAAACAGATTTATTTCTCAAAAGTGTTAAAATACACCTAATCCCACATTATTCGTATCCTTAGATAGGTTATTTCCAAAGTACGGCGGTCATGTTATATGATCCATCTTTAAGCTCCCTTCTACTAATTTAAAAATGAGAAAAATATCAAAAACATGAAAATAAAAAGTTCCACAATTGACTTAACCCTAGCTCATTCAGTATGGCGCGGAAACGACTATTAAGTAAGAAGCGGACTTCACTCTGTTTTTAAGTGATAGTAAGACCAGCTGCGTTTTAGACCAAATGCTACTTCTACCAGTTGCGTTTAAGACGATATGATAGTGACCCAAATAAGTAAGGTAATGTATGAAATAATATTAATTTAGAATAAAGACGGTACTGTAAGAAATAATAATTTAGTTACTTGCATTGATCACGCCATAATTAAAAAAATGCCTTAATTAAAAAACTTAATAAATATTATTATATCCACATAAACCACTTCCTATTATTTGAAATCCCAAAAAGAATATCTACCCCTGGTGGGACTCGAACCCACAATCCCCGGCTTAGGAGGCCGATGCCTTATCCATTAGGCCACAGGGGCTACGTCATGAATGGTGAAAAGTATTAGTCATATTCTATCGAAAGCTTTTGTAACTACTTCATCGAGATAGTGCTAAATAAATGTTAATTTTCCATAATTCTACTTTGGATCGTTAATAAGATTAGCACCATCAACAAACAACAAAATATGGTGTATTTATACGCAATTTGAATGTATTCTTATCAGCCTTTACATGTGCTATGACAAAAAAGGACCAGAAAGTCGGAGTAGTGAACCGTAAAACAATGCTTTAATGTGTGTGTCCAAACAAGGTGCAATTTACTTAATATAAACCAAAGTATAGCATATCTACGTTAATTCACAATCTTACGCCATTTTCCCGTGGGGATCGACAGGCACTACGGTAATAGGTACGCCATGTACAAATATATATCTGCTTTTCATTCTCTATAGAACTAGGAATATTTTCAATTGGTTGCCAAAACTAGTGAAACCCTCAAAGATGTCTTCTTACTATTACCATATAAATTCATGGTCCTAGCGAATAAGAACTCAATCGCGCGGCTGTTAAATGTGCGTCAGTGGGGTTCAACCCCAGATTGACATGAGTACACCTTGTTGGGGTGAATTGTCTGCGTATTATAAGCAAATTAAATGAGTTTTTAGATCCCTTTTTATCTGCTGCCTTTAGAAATACGAATAAAAATACTTTTAGGTGATTGTATTTTTTTTAGAGACGAATTTATTTTATTTACCTTTTGTTAGTGGTAATAAGTTAGTAATTATAGTAGATTTTAACATACCTTTCTTATAATAAGGGATCAATAATACAAGCGATATAACCCCATGTCATTTTGAGGGTGCTGTTGAATCTGGCATACCTAATATGAAGCTATGTAGATAGTAGGTATATCTATGACAAAAGAAGAAGCACCTATTTGCATGCAAGGTTTTTTGTAAGCCAAGTCTTCGTCAACCAAGAAGTATGTCCTTGCCTGAAGTAGGATACTAATGTGCTGTTAGGATGATGAAAGCACAAATAAATACTTTCTTTTTATATTACACGATGATAGTATAATAATTATGTTATAAATAAAACCTAAATTCAAAGGTAGACTAAATAAAATTCAAAAACAGTAAACAAGATCATTAGCAAAACCTCAAACTAGACTAGATAGAATAAAAACATAAAATGGCAATGAAAAAATCTCACAAGATATTCTTAAAGCAAAACAATTTTGTGTAATAATAAATCGCTGTTGAAGATAATAAACAATTCGTTTGTCACCAATATTAGAGAGAAACCCAATACTAAAATGTATTTATTTATTCTAGAAATAAGAAAATTGTATGAATGAAAGTATTTACACACAACTAATAATTTACACTATTTTTGTAAACATGCTCTGGACAGATTTAATTCTTGAACAGTATATTTGGGTTACGTTAAAATAAATTTTATACCTCGACGTTAAAATGAATGTTGAGAAAAATCAAAACTGCCATTATTTCTTTTAGAAATCATGCCAAAGTTTAAAATAATAATTGACGACCTAAATGCTTATAAATTCATTAACTATTTAATTTGTTCCCAGAATATTTAGCAGGTAATAGGAACTATATCAACGTTGATATTTCTGAAAAAGTAATATTTAAAAATTACTGCTTACATACTACTTGCAGTGCCAGTGGTTTGACTATCAAAATTAAATAATTGATAAAATGATATAATTGTTTGTAAAAATGGTGTGTTTAGAAATTAAGATTTAGAAGAACAAGTAAGGTATTTTCCGGCCACAGATTTGAGTGTTTAAAATTAAATGTATGTTAAAAATATATTAAGTACCTATGTGCATTATTGACCAATAAGCAAAAAACAAATAAAACGGTTCAATTAACACGACTTGTTATGAAAGTATTTTGTTTTGTATTTTAAAATAATAGTAGGTATGATAATATAGTATAAGAGTCAAATGTAAGTAAATAATATTAAAACTTATTATGTTTTTACTGTCAAGCAGAACCTATTAAGTATGCGTTTATTAATATTTTCACCAATTTAAAGTTGCATCCAACTGCCGACGGGTGCTAAACTTTTTTATTTTTAAAAGTAACTGCTTACAAAAATGTATTATCAAATAAACGAGGTCAAATAGTTTTTTTTTGTCATGTGTAACTGACGACAACCAATTAGTATAGTTTCACGTTGTTAAAGAAAGCAGGTCGATATTATTTTTACTGAAAACATAATGTATCTTGATTTGACACGGTCAATCAAAATTATGAGCGTGTATTCATTATGAGTATTATTCTAAGAAAATAATTATTGCTACGACAAAGAATTATCTCCAACATTTTTTTTTAAACTTGAGAGTCTATCTTATGACCAGATAATAGATTAATAGGTAGGCAAGCGTGACATAATTATTACATTTACTTTAGTTAAACCGCAGTTTAATAATGTAAACGATTGTTATAAAAAATAGGTACAATAATTTTAATATTTTCTTGTAGTTAAAGTTTATAATTTATTTGCATTTTAGATTATTTATTTGCTGTAATTAAGATGATACTTATTGTCTAAGTATTAAACTAACAAAACCAGCGAGTAAACGACTTGTTAAACGTTAATAGTAACGTATTTACAATCCATCGATTCGACTTTGGCTTTAATGAACAGCAGGTGTTTTTAGGTGATCGAAAAATATGTAAATACAGTGTACCTACGGAATTTAACTGCAGCAGCCAAACCCTATGAAGTAGGACTATTCCGTTCTCGTTCTAATCTCTAGCTCTAAATGATAGGGATAAATATCAATTTAATTCACAAAAGCAACAATCAGCCCTAATACAATAATTATTGGATAAAAAATTCACCTGTTAGTTATTCGAACATATTTCGTAGTGTTAATAGTACAAGAGTGAAGTGAATAACAATTAACAAAGTTTTCCTTAAGCCATTGTCTACGGTTATATTTAGACGACACCCATATTATACTCGTCTATGACGGTCAACGTAAAGATGATGACACACTGCACTGCGGTACAAACTTTCCTTGTAATGTCTGGTCTTTGTATGGTTGCTTTATACTTAATAATATCATGTTAAGAAACATAAACTGTATCAGAGAAACTTTTATAAACGTAACGTATGAAAATAGGTCTCAGCTCAAGTTATAATTCGATAATTCTTAAAGTACCTTGCACTGGATTTCAATTCCAGAACACAAATGACAACCATAATCAGCTATGGCTATGTTATTAAGGCATCTAATGGCTAACTCAGGTATATATTTAAATTAGTTAAAATAACTGAACTAATTGCCTTTTTTACACATACCTTTTTATATTTGTTTAAAGTTTTTTTTGTTTAATAAATTAGTAGTAGCAGATACTTTTCAGAAGGTTGTTAGTATCTACCAGTATTGCTTGCGCGTAAATTTTGTAAATAAGATAAGATAAACGTTTATTTGTTAAACATAGCATTACAAATAATCAAGTCAATGCAAGAATAAAATAATAAAGGAAGTACAATTATATGTTCTGCCAATATTAGGCATAAAAAATACAAAAACAATTCAAACAACGACAAGGCTAACAAATAGCTGATGAAAATAATAATAAAACAAGGCGATACAAAAATAGTTTCGTTGAGTTTCACTAGTCAATTTTAGTAAAGAGGCCCAATAACTTTGTGAGGCATTAGTAAAGTAATTATGCGATTGGCAAAAGACTATGAATACCTAAAATATATTGCACCACAAGTTACAATTTACAAAAAAAAAAATACAATTAAATAAATAATCATCATAACACCCCATTAATGTCCCACTGCAGGCACGGGCCTCCCGTCACGGGACGGAGAGATATTTAGCCTACTAATACCACGCTGGCCAGACGGATTGGTATAGGGTTAAATTTCAAGTTTTCCTTCTTTTTCTTCTGTAAAGATAATATTGACGGATAGTCCCTTAGTCGGTTTTTACGACACCCATGGGATGAGATGGGGTGGTGACATATTGTATTCTTACTCCGTCACCACACGGAAAATAATTAATAGGTAATACTAAATAGTTAACTTATTCAGTGTGCTCAGACCGTATTATCGTATCTATTTCTGTGTTGATTTATTCCAGCACTTGTACTCAACGAACGCCTCCAGCCGCGAATTAATTGTTTATCCGTTTTATAATCTACAGATGTTATGCCCATTATTATACGTTACTTTAATTATACTCATAAAATTGTATTATGTAAATAAACTCCTTTTTTGTAAAATATTATGTAAGCAATGTTGAGTAATTACTGTAACTAGTAAAGAGTTAAGTAGGACTTCAAGTTTCGGGACTAAATTCTAATCTAAGATTTATTCATATCACCCGAATAATCTCCTATTAAAGTGCCCCTCTTTCTAATCATGGAGAGTTCTTTGGTCTACTAATGCCAAACGGGTTGGTACCTAGATATACGTGTATTGGGCAGATTTTCCTGCCTTCATTAGTGGGACTTTTTTTTTACTGTTGTGAAAACGACTCCCATGAAATGAGGTAGGATGGAAACATGTATGTATTAAAACATAATCAGTCGAGCTAATCAGATCATTTTGTTCAAACATCTTACATTAATTAAACAAATTAATCAGTTCCTATCTAAAGACAGTTAGTAGGTATATACTGGTATTATATTGTTTACTGGCAGGTATGTCAAATGTCAATCCAATATAGAATGTTTGGCACCTGCTGAGCATTCAATATTCATTCTAGCATCGTATTGGCGCCAATCATGAACTGGCGCTACTTGCCAGAGTCGCCAGGAGCGCCGGTTTATGTTGAAAGATTGTGTTAATGATTTGCTGCGGGCTTGGATTAAGGTACCATTCGGATAGGATAATTGCTTGAGCAATCCACAAAATGTATAAGTTCAATTATATCATTCTTTAACTATTGAATGGTTGAAGATACACAATGAAATAGATGCAAATATGGTATTCTACTCTCAACCAATACAACCTACTTAAATATAAAAAAGGACTCTCATGATCCTAAAAGCAATCTCTTCCATACATTTATAAAATTTTACAATTGCCACTTTTAACTAAAAACTCGAGTTATCTTTCTATTTTCATCTCATATCACTATGCCAATTAATCTTCATTATACTTTCATTGTTTCTCACGGCTATTCTTCATTCTAACACATCGTTAGTATTGTTATGATTGCAATAAAAATATGCGCGTGGGCGCATATCGTATATCAAAACTGTTCGTAATTTCTTCGTATTTTATATTTATTATTTACGATTATTTTGTCAGATAAAATGATGATGATTACTTGTATATATCCTAAGGTGACCGTATCATAGATAACTCGTAGTTATAAGTGGGATAAATACCATTATTCAGTCAGGTGTGGCTTATTTCTGTAGTTTTACGTTAGTTATTGGGTTGTTTCTGTCAAAAAAGCTTGTTAAAATGAAATTATAGAACTTTTATGATAGCTTTTAAGTGTAATTTGCTAGTTAGGAGTTTAGATGAAATTCAATTTTTGTGTTATTTTCGATACATATTTTTTTTATGTAAGCTTAATTTAATAGTGTCTTCATTTTCTATTGCATTGAAAACTAAAAACAGTAAGTTTTACATAGTTTAATGGTACATTATATTTTATTGCTATCAGGAATGTGAAAGGAAAACAATTTGTGGTAAAATAATGTTGTATACATTAACAGAACTACATTAAAACAAAATTTATATAAAACAATTTCATTTAGGCACAAATGATACAACAAATCAATTTTTTCAACTCTTTGTGCCACATTAGCGCTCTGTTTTTCGTAATAACACGTATTTTATAGATATGTTATTAAGTTAAATTAAAGCGTTAGTTATGCTAGTTAACAGTGAGTCAAAATTTAAGAAACTTTATCTATTTTGCAGAGTGTACGTTTGTTTTCATACAGTAAAGGATTACATCATCATAACAGCCCATTAATGTCCCACTGCAGGGACAGCCCTCCTCCCGTGACGAAGGGATACTTGGCCTACTAATACCACGCGGGCCAGACGGATTGGTATAGGGTGCAATTTCAAGTTTTCCTTCTTTTTATTTTGTAAAGATAATATTCACGGATAGTCCCTTAGTCGATTTTGTACGACACCCATGGGATGAGGTGGGGTGGTGACAATACACGGACGAAGGATTACAAATACAGAGCAATACCCTTTTATGCCCGCTCTACCTAGTCAGCTCATTAATAGACAATAATCTTTAAAGAAAAAAAAAAAGATAATATCCGATATGTCTGGCTAGCGTAGTAACTGAAACCAAATTACTTGCAGTAGTGGTGTTAATTAAGCAGGTCACAAATACTTTTTTAGAGTTACATTCAGCTTAGTAAAGGGAAATAAAATACGCAATGGGCCTATTTCACATTCCAAGTGTATCTTCAGATTTTTAGTACATTCCAACAACATTTTATTTCTTCGAACGCAAACCATTAGGTACCTTTTGGTTACCAAATGGCGTTTTTGATAATATTACTTGTCTAATAACTGGTTCAATGTTAATTAAATAGGGTACAAATGTTTACCAGGTGCACAGTTAAATGGCAAAATTCTTTGTAAAACTTTCAGGTACAATGAATGACAATATTTTACGCGAAGCTTAGATAAAAAGTGGAATAATTACGGACAGTTAGGCTCTTAGCCAAGTGATTACGGATTATAATGCTATTCTATTTATTTTAGTGGCTTAGTGATAGTTGCTTGGATTATTATGTTATTGTGAATTGAGTGGCGAAATAGTTATAACTGTGTGACAGTTACTTTTACTAGGATAACAGTTTTGACCTCTATTTTGATTTTGCTTATGAACTGTGTCTGCCTCACTGGAAGCCGGTAAAGGTTCATAATTTACTTTTAATTTTATTTATAATAATGGGTAAAAACAGAAATAAAGTTGAGACAGAAAGGAAATTCATTAATGTCCAATGCAATATTAATTAAGCCTGCTTAGACGCAGCAGGCCAGACCGATAAGTAAAGGGTTCTACAGTTTTCTTTCTTTTATTTTCATACAGAAATTATTACATAAAGTTTTCTTAAATTGCTTTGCGACACCCACGAATTATGAAGATGAATTTAGGTGGCGCTGTGGCATTACCTACTCCATCACCACACATAAAATCATTAATTACACCTCGCTAAAAATATTTTTTAAATCTAAGCACTTTTAATTTATCTAACACCTGCTCAACCCAAACGCAATGGCCGCTTAGAAAATCTAAACTAAGAGAAATGCCCTACCTACAAAACAAATGGCGGTGTCGTGTAATATTTTTAACGTAATAATTCACTCGTGAACAATGTCAAACAAAAGTGTTAAAAAATGAGAGATATATAGCTATATGAAAACCACCTGCGCTAAATCAGACGACGTGACAAGGACACTTCGTCGGTCACTAATTCTATTTCAACCTTTTTTTCAATATTATGCTAATTAGAGAGTATAATATACGATTGGCTTGAAATAATAAGCCCTAAAAGAAAGAAACAAAGTAATGATAGCAAGTAAATGTAGTAGATTAAGACTAAAATAAATAGAGGTAAACATTACCTATATTTTTTTATTTAACCAGGCCTCGGAATGTATATGTCGCAGGGAAATGAGGAAACCAGGGATTTCACGAAATCACTAGGGATATCACGAAATCCCGGTAAATGTCGAAATGCCTTGCACTTCGGCGGCCGCTGCCGCGGCACGCTCGCTTCGCTCGCTCGCCTCGTGCATTATGGTCACAGTTCTAACCTAACCTAACCTACAGACGATAGAATTTTTGTGTTTTTTAACCTACAAACAAAAATATGAGCATTTCTTTTCTAGTACAAATGGGATTTCGTCATATCCCTAGGGATTTCGTGAAATCCCTGATTTCCTCATTTCCCTGCGACATATATATTGACGCCGATGGAAAGGAAAAATACATTCAGGAATGGTCTACAGATTGTAGTAATAAAATGGCTTCACTCTCCAAAATTTTGCCAAAAATTTCAATACAACAAGCAATTTAACATTTAAAACACAAATAATCCTTTTTTTTATTTAGACAAAGACGTATAGAAATAGACATTTTGTCGTTAAACACTCGTTATTTTATAAAATTACATTCGTTTATAAAAAAAAGTGAGGTGTTAACTGATCTGTAAACCGCGCACTCGTTAAAATTGACCTGTTTTCGAGTTAGTTTCTCTAAAAAAACTGTGACATGCATTTCTAACATTCGATAAACGCTATTAGTATTATTTAGTATAATATTATTACTTATTAATATTAGTGGCAGACTTGGATTGTAAATACGAAAAGCGTTTCTATGTAAAATTTGTGTGTTTGTGACGTTGTAGGGGGTAATCTCTGGATCTACTTAACCGATTTCAAAAATTCTTTCTGTGTTGAATAGTCGATTTATCGGGGATTTATTTAAAAAAGGGACGCGTTTTTTTCTGCGCCCTACGAAGTGGGCACGGGTCAGCTAGTTGATCCTAAAAGACAACTAATTAATGGAAAGTAACGCTTGCAAACAAGGAGCTTGGTGTCTGCAGGGCTATCCTTGCAAGAAACGTTTATGGGGTTGTAAAATGATGATGTTATTAGAGAGTACCAACTAGTGACAGCATAGAAAAATCAGTATTTGATTCCTTATCGGTTACAAATAGGTTTAAATATTATTCTTATAAGATACTTTTATTCAGGCTTAAGTTACAAACAGGTGCTAATATTTATTGTATCTCGTTCTATTACATTTTCTCATGGGTGAACTTTAGTAATATTATAACATAATGTAAAATAAATTTCAAAGCATGGGTAACGAAATGCTCATAAACAGTTTGTGTGTCTCCAATTTATAGACCTAGCGTGTAGAAACCTATCATGAATGTATTCACCAACACTAATGTACACAGGTTTGGATAAATAAATATATTTGATTTGATTTAAAATCTAACAGTCATGTTCATGAAAAAAATGTTTGATTTGTTTAGTTAACAAGCCTGTTTCAACGTACCTCATGTTTCCTTACCTCTACATTTATTTCATATTTACAAAAAATATAATCATAACTGACATTTAGAGTCAAAAGCTTCAACAAAATACGTCTTTCTTGTCTAAATTAACACATACCTATTTGTGTTTACGTGTGTTTGTGTGTGTGTGAGAAGGTGAAATGTTTTGTTTTCGTGTTTCAATTTAAAAGTTATTTGACCGGTCGTTCTTAAAATATTCCTTTATGTAACGTTTAAATATTTGTATTTTATTTCTTTTGCGCCTTGCATTCTCGTGTTTTACATATTGGATGTACGACAGACAAAATAAGAATTGCTTCAATGATTTTATTACATCTTATTTTTAAATTTTTTGAAAATAAAGGTTCCTAGTAATCTGCATCATCATCATTACCCTGACCTTATCCCAATTTTATTTGGGGGTCGTCGCAGCATGTCTTCTTTTTCCATACTTTCCTATCGGACGTCATCTCACAAGTAACACTCTTCGCAGCCATATCGTCTTTCACACAATCCATCCATTGTTTCTTTGGTCCTAGTAATCTGCATAATATTTATAGTGAAAAACTAACGAAGTGTTACGAGGCTCACCCAGTAAGTTTTGTAAATACCGACTAAAAGTACAAGTTTTATCTCTACGTATGTACCTAAACAAAACAAGGAAAAAAAATCAGTGTGGTTTACTGTCGTTGTAGTCTTGACGACTTGACCATTTGGCAGATTAAGTTATGTAGATCTTACACGGGTTTCGAAACCCATGCAGGACAAATCTAAGCACAATACACAAAATAAAAAACTCCGTGTGGTGATGGAGTCAGAATACAATGTCACCAACCCATCTCGTCCCGTGGGTGTCGTAGGAACGGACTAAGGGACTATCCGTGAATATTATCTTTACGAAGTAAAAAGAGGAAAAACTTGAAATTAAACTTTATACCAATCCGTCTGGTCAGCGTGGTATTAGTACGCCAAGTATCCCTTCGACATGGTAGGAGGCCCGTCCCTGCTGCGGGACATTAATGGGCTGTTATGATGAAAAGTCCCCGCTACACAGCACAGTTCTCTAGCGCCGGAGTTGTCTTTAGTAAATAAAAAATCCCTAGGTATTTTAAGATAAAAATACTACGAGTAAATCCAATTTATATAATAATATATCAGTAAACCATAGTGCTTATAAACTAGATAAAATTATACGAGTACAATATATTCACAGAAATAGTTGTATTCTTAAAACTCTTAGCTTATAGCCCGTTTCATAAAATTACATATTTACATAACTAACTCTAAGATTAACCCGTAATATAGAGTAACCATAAAAATATAGGTTACAAGATCCGCGCAACAAACTACCACGTTAATCGAAAGTTACGACCCGGGAAGCGAACCTGGGCCATCGAGCACGCGCTATTCGTAAACAAGATCGGTGATAAAGCGTTTTCTAATCCTTCTTACTTTATTATGTTTGGAAAGTGTTGTTATAAAATTGATGCTATAGATTCTTTAGATTCGATTCGATTTACAACAGATTACGGTATTGAGATCACCAGGAAAACGTAGAAGCTAAACCCCCTTTTTGTCTCACTCTAAAAAAAGGAGAAGGACTCAAATCGACTTTTTTAAATAATATTTTGTCCAATTTTAATGTTATTGTTATTACATAGGTACCAATTTTGCTACGACCTCCGCTTAGCACGTACCTTAAACATTACGACACAGCTGACTTCGTTATTATGTTCCCATGATGGCAAGTTGTAACCGTCGCTCATGAATGAAATGCCATAGGACACCTATACCAAGATCTACCATTTACAGAAGTTGTCGAGTCTAATACCCTGGTAATACCACAAGCTATACTGTAGCCTACTAAATTAAGTAATGTTTCCCCACTACTGCTTTGAGGTATAATAAGCAGGCATAGGTACCGTAGCGACGTGTCAGACTGCGCCAGACTGTCTGTGAACAGAGTAAGGTGGAGGGAGATCGTGAAAAAAGCTGGGTCAGCCACTAACATCAACGCGGATGCCTCATCATGTCACGACCGCTCTTTCAAGAGCGAAACGGCTGAGAAGAAGAGGTACCGTATCTAGACAACTTCTTGCTTAAGAGATCAGACCAGTAGAACTGTATACCTTGCTTTTGTTGCAGTCATCGTTTCGGAATCATCATCCCACGAATTTGGAAGCTTAGCTGGTAGCTATGTAAAGTTTGTTCCTGGTACAAACATATACGCTCTTGCAATTACAAGAGAAACATTAACAATATTAAATGTTAGACTGCACACATTAAAGTAATAGTATAGTGAATAGTAAATTGTTATTGTATAGTATTTGTCCACTAATGTAGTATTTTTAAGTTATTAATTCTCTTAGTGTTAACGAACTTAGTTTAAAATGTTTTTTGTTTATCTGTGGAAGCTTGTTATTGGCGTTTTGTTACTATTTTTAAGTTCATGTATATCATAGCTGTAAGCCTCCCAAACATATTAAAATAAATAAATATTAATTACACATTCTTCTAGAATTGATCTACCAATTTAGTTGAAAATTAATTACAAATCCAACGACATTTCTCTGAACCTGAACAGCACTAATACTAATAAAAATACAGAATGTTATTATGTATGCTTTACTCAAAACGACATCTATCACTCAGCCAACTAGGTTTATCATATTGTAAATCATACTACGCTCAAACATAACCAACATAAGATACAACACTTCAATTTCTTTAAAAGCAGTCTTATTATTGTAGTAATAAGGTTCAAGATGATGGTAGGTTTAGTTTGGTTTGAGGATACTCATAGACATCAAAGCTCCGATTATGACATCTGTTTTTAGTAGTATCCGTCTGTTCACACAAGGTGACCCATTATAAATATTTTATAGTAAAGTGTAATGTGTTCAGCTCTTCATTGGAATGTTTGGTATTCCTGTGTCTGTGTGTAAGTGTTACAAATTAAGCGTTTTTTATGGTAAATCTTTTTTACTAGCTTAAACCTACTTCTCAGTATCTTCGGTAGAGTCTAGGGAACAATAAGTACCCTGATGTTCATTGAAGAAGGTCTCCTTAAACGCTTGTCTTTGTTAACTGTGATCTCTTCTCTAGCTAGCCTTTGGAAAAATCCTAAATAAGTTGCTTTAACCTAACATCACTAGTAGAGAGCTTAGAGAGCTTTCTAAAAACCTAGTTCCTAATAGCATAAGGCTGAACCATGTTTGTTTAGTACAACACTTTCCCACATAAACATACTATCCGATTTTTTCTATTGATCTTTTTAAAACCAAAATATTTTAATGATGTACTAAATTGGTAATTGCTAACGAAATAATTTCCACTAACTATTTACTCTATATTTTAACCATTTCAGATTATAATAAATCTAAGTGTTGAAAAACTCGATTCTTGGAGTAGAAAACGTCACCTTGCTTTTTCCGTCTATCGTAAAAGCATTATTCTAAGTAAATATTAACCCTACACAATAACAATGATTTAGCCATGTTAGTTAACTTTTCCACCAAGAAAAACCACCATCATTAAAAATAAGTCCATCTTTATACCGCTTAAGTAATAACTATAACAGTCCATCAATCTTCAAAACTCTTTCAACACTCATAAGTGCATAGAATGTATCTCCATCAAGAAGGCAATAAGCATTCATTACAATCCAAAAATACTATAAGAATTTACTATGTTTATAGTATTTGTTTATAAAAATATCGCACGCGTGGTCCTTGTCAACCTATTTGTCACCATGATGTACAGCTTCCTAGATGTCACGGCGTATTCGGTGACCGGTGGTAGTTGATTTACTGGCTAACGGCTGCGCACTACTGCTAAATCATTGTGTGATTCTTTTTGATTTTTTATGTGTTTTGTGTGTTATAACTTATTTTATAAATATTATTTGGATGGTTTCGACTAATTAATAGGATCATTATTATTTTTTAAAGGTGCCGTTATACGATCAAAGTTAGAATGAGGACATTATAGTGTCTGTTACAAATTATTATTGCTGACTAATCTCATTAAATACCGTTGTGTTGTAAGAGAGTCGCGGAAATAGTCATCTGTCTCTAAGTATTTTTATAGTCAAGTCCCGTTTTAGGTAGGTAGCAGGTATTGGCCCCGTAGATTTTTTAAAAACATAGGTATAATTACATTCAGGACTCGAATGATAAGTCCAGGGTACGCATCTCACAAATAATTTTGCTTCAATGTGCAATGCAAAAATTAAAAAAATACCCAAGAGTAAAAGAGCTTTTTTTTTCGACCTATTATGGATTCTAACCTTAGTAAATTACTCTAATACTCTCTTCAATTTACTCAACTCACTTTAAGTAAATTACAAGAGGTGTATTAGCTCCGTGGCACAGCGTTTTGTTACTGTCCATATTGACCAACGATACGATATTAAGGATAAATTATTAGCTTCTTTCGTTAACTTCAACAGATTATTATTAGCCGATGGATGATGAAGGCACAAGACCGCGCAGGGTGGAAAGGTTTTGAGGAGGCCTATGTCCAACTGTGGACATTCAAAGGCTGATATGGATGGATGGATGACCTGATTAACTTTGCATCTTTCTTATTTACATTCACATCAAAACCTATTGTAAATCTATAACACTCTTGTCCAAAATAAACTCAGTATTACATACACTTACCTAATGACCCACTAGTTTAAAATAAAAGACCCACTTTATATTATTTTAATGATAACAATGTAATTTAACACAATTTTCTAAATAATTACTTCCCATCAAAATTTCTAAGCTAAATCTTAGAACAAAATTCAAATTTCCGCAACCTCGCCTTTCAAGATCAAAATACAATATCTGGCGGAACACCGACACTACCACAGACAATTTGTCATCTGTCAACCTGTGCTTTAATTACGTCCATCCCCCCTCTAGCATGCCCCCCCTCTAACCTACCGCATCCCCTGGGCACCTTGATTAAACTCTGCTATATATAAACTACGGAGAACGGGTCATACTTGTCATTTTTGCATTGACGTCCGTCCGTAGGTGTATTAATCAGGTTTTTGGGTTGGAGTTTCATAAATCTAGTGCGGAATATTGAGTATTTTATGAAGGAACTAAATAACGTAATACGCATAATATTGGGGCCGGACTCGTGGTCACACCAGGTTGTCACACCAGTGTGACTATCAGGAATTATTTTCTTGTTAGTCACACCGCTACTAAAACAACACCTTGTATCGTTACTTGTCATTGTCAACTAGTGCTGTTTTATCGACATGTAAGTTAAAATTCGTTATCATATATCTAGTTACAAACAAAATAATATTTAAATTAAAGTAACTAACTAGGTATTTTAAATTAAAGTAAGTACAAAATTATTTCAGCATTTCAAGGAAATGGCCTACTGATATTTCATGGTTTAATAATTTTTATTGACACCCTAAAACAAAATTATCTTTAGCAAATATATAATTTTGCCGTGGAGCATGGCGCCTCTTCACGACCTAAAGAAGAGAAAAAAGAAAAATTAAAAGTTACGTCCGCGAAATAGGGGAACGTGTTAGTTAGTTTATGAAGAACACACCAAACCTGATTTGGTGTGTTTATCACAAACTTCAAAGATTGCCAGTGATAGAAAAAAGGAATAAACAGAAGAACTAACACTAACATTATTCTATTTTTGCATAAAATGTCATAATGAAATATCGATGAATAAGAGGTGTTAATCATCCGCCGCACTAATTCATACCTAATACAAGGTGTTGTATTATTGACTATTAAACTTTTTGTTTTTCTACTCTGTAGTCTCAATGTTATCGTTAAAGTCGATGAAGTAAATTCAATCAGCAGAATTAAGTAACATTTAAAGATAAAGATACCATTAAAGTTTTCTGAAAATAGTTTTAATGTGCACCAATTTTTCTGACTATCATTGTGAGGAGGCAAATAAATGTTTTACCCGTTCACTGGAAAAAGCTTGTTCCTACAGAGCGACATTAATTAGTTGTTATATAATAAAACTAGCTAACAAAATTACAAAAAGAACTCAATTTAACAACACATAATCAAAGGAAACGTCAACAGAAACAAAAGAGGTATTCTGTTTGTAAAACAAAAGCGTCATTCGTAACAGATCGCGACATCAGTCATTCGTTGTAACAAATGTCAGTATTGGTCGACCAGGGAGCCTGACAGCCAGTATGGACGACACTATTATTGACATTCGGAATATAACTATCTGTTTTACTACTTTGTTGCTGCTGAACATATCGAAATAAAGGAATTGACGTGTTTTATTTATGTATTTTAAAGTAAAATATTACATAATTGGGGGCAATTTTCTCAAGCAAATAAAACGGGTGAAATCACGAGCGTTAAAGGAAAACTTCTTAATGATACACAGTGTCAACCGGCCTGTCTCATCTCATGCCGTTCTGCGCTTGGACGTATGATATCAACGAAAATAGAAGAAAGAAAACTTGACACCAAACTCTGTACCAATTTCTTTGGCTAGTAGCAATTGGCTATCGATCGAAGGAGAAGGCCTATCTCTACAATCCGACATTTAAATACGATGATGACTGTCCAACGTCCATTATCATAACAATCTTGCAACAGAAGCATAGCCAGGAAATTCAATCTCCATATTGATATAATTGCATTGCAGTTTCTCACATAGTATCCGCAAGACTAATTATTTTCTAAATGCCGTTTGACGTTACGGCTAAATACACTGTACACTCTGCTAAATTTATTTCACAGCACGTCAATTAACCTGGACTGTGCAAGTAAATCATTCGCCTACGTGACTTGTGTGTGTGTGTGTGTTTGTGTTGTGTTCGTGTGTATGTGTTTGTGTGTGTGTGTATTCAACTTTGTCGCCATGTCAACCGTCGACAAAGGTTTTGATTTACGAATGCGACAGTTTAAACGTTAGTCGAACGTGTTCTATATTTGAATTTGGATTTGTAGACTACAATTTTATTTTCTTAGTTACTGATTCCCAGATATTTTAAAGAATTTCATTGGTTTTAATCACAGTTGATTGAAACTCCTGTACTAAAAAGTCCTGTTATTGCAGATTTGTTTAGTAACTAACCATCATGATATTTTTTTTATAAACATCATGACTATATTATAAACCAAAAAACTTCCCTTACTTGACATATATCCCGCCTTCAAATATGTCCATCGCACGCAATCTTGAGCATTCCTCATTCATCGATCTCCCATCATTTTTAACAGGTTGTTGCTTTATCGAGTGAGGAGTCTGTCCACTCGGCTTCATACGATCCACAGTCACTGTGCCTTGCATATTCAAGATTGCGAACTTGACGATCCACAATCACTGTGTCCTTCCTTGCATATTCAAGATAGCGAACATAAAAAAACAATTACCACCGATTTAGAAGCGTATTTCTTATTTTGGATTCGGTTATAAAAGGAATTATCCATACGCAAACCAAGACAAACACGCTAACCGTTGGCGAAGTTTCTTCACTTCCGAGGTATATTCTTGAGCTGTTATCGATATCAGTCTTCACATCAACCAACACCTGATAGAAAATAATAGTCTCACATTCACTTTAACCGCTTAATAATTAACAGTCAGAACTCATAAACCTATGAGCACTTTCATCTGTACATTATAAGATATTGTAGTTTTGACATCCAGCGCTGCAACGGCCATCATTCAGTGAACAGATCAAAGAACGTATTCATTGCTCGTAAGTTTGTTTATTTTGTATTCTTTGTAGCGTTGAGAGAGCAATGGAGTTGAAATGAGCTGAGATGGATTTTGATGGCGGAATAATGAGTGATGCTTTTAGTTTTATGATATTTACGTTACATGAGCAACATGAATAAGACTTGATTTTTTGAAAATAATCTATGACACACATGTTTCACAAAGCAAATTTTACTATAGGCCGACCGTTTAACTCAGACCCCGCCTGCGGTAATAGGGGTGCGCGGGGGGCGAGGACAAAGGAGAGAGCTATCTCTTGATTTTTTGGCAAAACGGCGCCATCTAGATACTGTGACCCGAACTACATCACATCACAAGACAGCTCTAATTTTTAGCTAGCTTATTTTTATGAAATAAAAGAAGGAAATATTGAAATTATACCCTAAATCAATCGAAATACCTGGAGAGGTTTTTTTATTTTTCTGGTCAGGTTTTAAATTGGGTAATAATTTAGATTGCATATTTTCTGTAAGAAAGTACGAGTTTAAATGGCAAGATAACGCCACCATCTTTGAAATTTGTAAATTGTATAGAAGACGGACTAGCTTACTGCACTAGTGTCATACTGACATACTGACTAGGTGTCCGTTATGGTAGTGTGTAAAAATAAAAAAAAGCTCTTATTATTGTTCTTATTATCTGTACCTAAATATTTTCTAGGATTGATTCTTACAAATTAATATCTTTAAATCATACCTGTTTTAAAGTAGGTTTAAATGACAGTATATATGAGTAATTTCAAAACCCCCTAAAGTGATTTTTCTTAAATGTCGACAATTCATGAAAAACGTCTTAAACTTACTAACAACCTTAATTCTGTACGATTTTTAACATTATATTATTATTGTAATCTAGCAATGCCAACAAACATCTTTCTTTAATAAAAACAATTTGAAAAACGAGGTTATTTGCAAAAATAGATTCGTTTTAGGGGACTTAGAAGTTAACTTTAGGTTTTAGTGAAATTTGAAAGTAACCGATACCGTTTTAGAGGGTTTTGAAGCAATCACTATTTTGAACTAGGAAGGTGTTATGCAATAAAATTGTAAATAAGACACAAAATAAAAAAGACAATTATTTTTAAAATTATTTTATTTCAAAAGAAATGGTTTTTCATTTTTATGTAATAATGAAATAATAATTATGTAATATTATTGTTATTTTTGGAGTCGGTGTCAGCCAACGAAATACGATAATACCTAAGCAAATGGAATGGCGGCCACGAATTACAGATTATATTATTATATGACTTCGACATTAGGATATAAAGTTGTTGATTGTTTATTGATTGGTTTAAAAATTAAACAAATATTAAATAACTATTTTTATCATATATTTTTTTTTTAATAAAGACAATTCCCGCACTACGTATCATGCCCTTTGTCGCGGGGACTTTTTACAAACATCAATTAACGGACACATAGAACACCCAGACTCAGGACAATAATTTGTGGATCTCACAAATTATTGTCCTGCGTGGGGATCGAACCAACAACCTCATGCGCGGCAGCCGCTGGCTCTACCGGCGAGCCACCGAGGTCGTCAAAAATAAATAAATATATTTTAAAATACCTGTGTCACGTTCAAACGTTTTAATATACCTATTTAGTAACTGATTAAAACTTTCCATAACTTTGGGCGTTTATATAGGTTTAACCAGCACCGTCAATTGAAAAAAATCGTAATTCGCAAATAGGATCAATAATGCAAAATGTTGTCTACAAAGTCGTTAGAAAAGGCAATAAAGTTCTGTATAACACATTCTGATCACTTTAAATGGTTTTTAATTTTAAGTAATTGTCTTTGATTCGTAGTACTTTCTCATCTTAGTCTTTAGTCTGAGTATAACACGACGCCATATTTCTTTAAATTTTAAGTCAGGAATATAAAATAGAATATAATTATCGTGGCTGACACCGACTCCAAAAATAACAATAATATTACATTATTTGTAATAATTTGATTATATTTTAAAGAATCTATAAATAAATATATATGTAGACCCTTCAAGAAATATCCTTAACAATACTTTTTACAATAATTAAAAGAACCTATTCTTTAGATTATAATTAAGTAAAAAGAATGTCTGATTTAATGTTGCAAAACCAAAATACAACTAATTTTTTTTAAATTTTTGTGTTTGACTTCGGTTTTTTTTTTGTAAAAACTTATTTTATTTGGCATAGCAACCAACTCGATATAGCTCTTGTGTACGCTACCATAACGGACACCGCTACCCCGCCCCCTCGTCCCTTTCATACCGCAGGCGGGGACTGAGATAAACGGTCGGCCTATAGTAGATACTCTATTTGTGCTTATAAAAAATGGAATATGAAAAACTGAAATAATTTTAAATAATAATTTTTAAGTGCTGCTTAACTACTACAGGAGCAGTCTTTGATAACTCTTGGTCTATTTTATGATGGCTCTTGGATATCATCATCATCATTATAACCCAATCGACGTCTACTGCTGGACATCCTAAGTATTGTCACCTTGTGCAAGGAACAACAAGGTAGCTACATAACACAAAATAATTAAATTTCTTGTCTAAAAATATTTACGCACACTCTAAAGCCATCGCTGTTCCAAAATCTATTAAGTCAAGTAGCACAGTCTCCAGTATATTAGTCACCTGACCCCTTAAACAAGACTTACACGATGACAGATCACTTCCAACTACTATGTAGACCAAGGAATGTAACACCTGGCGGCCATGTTACTCGCAACGTATATCATTTCATAAATCGTATTTGGATTGAACTTTTAACAGGATTATACGGTATTCATATGTTCTTGGAATGGATGAAAGCACTTATGAGTGATGTTCTATGAGTCATGCTGAATCTGAGACACCTATTTACTGAGCTTGTTATACACCTAGTTGTTGAGTAAAACTAGTTAGGTACTTTGTAACACAATTTGAGTATTGAATCTTAAATATAATGTACTTTTCATGCATAATTTGATGATGGTTTTTAGATGCTTGAATTATTTTGATGTATTTCTCAACAAAAAACATTCAAAATTTTAGCACGCCATCAAACCCGATATTTGGCAGTCAAATACCAACACATCACGCTGTAGTGACGATCAGAAGTAATTCTTGATTTTATCCATTCAATACAACTACAATATGCTGCAACTCTCTGAGTTCTAACCACACGGGGCGAGATTTTAGGGGAGGCTGTATGACGCAGATTGTCAGAATAACAATGGGACAGGACAATACGCCGGTGGGCGAAACAACCGGACTCTTTGTGGAGAAAATATCTTCAAAGATTATTATGCAGGTGCGTCTTCTAATATCTCTTTTATTTTAACTTCATAATACTGGGGCCATCAATGTTATAATCATATCGGACTTGTATACCGACTAAAATAGACTACACTCTCGACGTTTCGGCCAGGTTACACCAGCCATGGTCACGAATAGACTGATGCAGCGATGTCACAACTCCGTCTCCGAGGTAGAAGATTTTCTTTCTACCTCGAAGACAAGCCGATAGTATTATTATAATAAGTAAAACATAATCTCACTATTCTGTTTCAAGCTATACCTATATTATATCGCGTATATTATCAAACATAATATATGTTTGACATTGTTAATAGGTTTTACTAGTAAATGAATCTAAAGTAAGCTTACAGCCTCGTAGGCAGAAAACTTTGTAGCTGAGTGTCCAATATAGAATTACATAATCGTTCATGCTTAGACGAACACTGTTGAAAGGTAGTGGCATACCTTCACAGACACAATACCAGAGGTTTAATATGACGATTTAGACCACTGCTTCATTGTTGTGTTAAATGTTATTCTTAAATAAACATTAATGGATCAAATTTTACTTTATTGTATTATTACTAAGGTATAGTTTTCAGTGACAGCCAAAATGGGTATTGATTCTACTTGAATTACTTATTTTACCTCAGAGATATGGTTTTCAAGGCTCTCAAAGAAAGTAAGTTTTTCACCACTCGAGTTCAAAGGGCGAGGATCTAAAGACGATTGTCTATAATATTAATTATAATTAGATTTATGAGAGTTCCAAATAAGTGTTCAGATTTTAGTTAAACTTAAACTTTAAACTTCGTATTAAAAACCCATAAGACATACTTATACGCAGAGGTCTCGGGTTCGATTCCCACTCAATGCAAATTTTTGTGTGCATGAACATGATTGTTTGCATTGGTCTGAGTGTTTCTATGTGAGTATAATAGTATGTATTTACAAAAAAAAACTATTAAAGTATGTTTATCCGTTTTTTAGTACCCATAGTACAAGCACTGCTTAGTTTGGGACTAGATGACGTTGTGTGAATGTGTGAGGATTATTTATATATTTATGGAGGACATATAATATTAAGAAAACACAGGCGTTTTCTGTATGTCACTCTTACTTTTTGTTACTTTTAACGAAAAGGTGATGAAATGAATTGTCTGCTTGAAGGTATGTTAAGCGGGATCTAAACAGTTTTGTTAAGATGTAAAGATAGAACACCTGTAAAGATTTAAAATAATATTAGTTTAATGAAGAAATATTTGCAAATATATAAAACTAACCTGTGAAAACGTAACTCATATAATTCGACTGAACACAAATAAACAGAACAAGCTCGACTAAATGTTTGTTTTCTTAGTATTTTTTTATCTCCACCACGTGCGTTAACGACTCGACCGGAACAAGATATTCGTGGTTTCGCTAATGTTAATCATATACAATTTGAATGTTATACTTTAAAATAAACTTATTATTATGGGTACTGCCGTTTTTGTTGAGATCGGGCCCTTCAAACGTTGTGTAAAAATTATGACGACAGTCACGCTTTTAGTTCGAAGGCGTCCCGGTTGTCTTTTTCTTTACCCCCATTAAAAGACACTAAAAATTGTTATAGTATTGGATGACTTGCGCGGGTAATATTATTAGAAGTCGCGACCTAGTGTTGGCAACCGCATACACTGCCACTGCACCTCCGAAGCTTAAATTATTCACCACTTAAAAGTTAATTTTATAACAACCTTAAATAATTTTGCGAGTGAAGAGTTTTCCTAAAATAAAATGTCAGGCACTATTGTTCATCACAGTACCGGTGAGAAGAGAAAGTATATTAGGACGAGTGCGGGGGGGTGAGACGCTAGCGGGAGGGGTCGTCAATTGTGCTGATTGTCGTCAATTGGTAGCAATAGAGCGCTGAGCAGAGGTAGCGAGACTCACACCATGACCTGCCTTATTGTTAGAACATGTTATGTGGATAGGTGGACTCCTGTTATGATAACAGTTCGACGATTAATTATTTGTATAATGAATAATAATTATAGATAAGAAAAGAGCATTGTAAAATAATTCCACTTCGCAAACCATGAAACCATCGCGCCTGGTTTTATTTACCGTGGTTATGATAGGTAAAGCTAAATCTGCACACGTCTTTGAAGTATTAAAATCATTATTAGCATTAGACGGCTAATAAGAGGACTCTAAATTGATGGTAAAATGTACTCTTACCCCAGCACTACACGGAGAATAAGGTGCTTTAACCAAATAGATCTACTGTATCTAGTTATTTAATGGCTCCCTTAAATATACTCGTAAGTCCGTGACACGACAATTCCCTAATAAGGATGTTGACTTTTTCATAAAAGGTGGCTATTTATAAAAGAAGTTAGAAAGGAATTGCATATTCGTCTCACTTTCGACTTTATTATTATGTAATAAATGGCCAATACACAATATATAAATACTGATCTAGACTCACTAGAAATAACAAACGCATATACCTGTAGTCCTGAAGACTGTCAGAAATACCTTAAACCCTATAACTGTGGTTTAAAAATATTTCATGTCAATATCCGAAGTATAAACAAAAATTTTTCACATCTTTGTGCTCTGCTGGCAATGATAAACGTAAACCTAGACGTAATTGTTTTGACTGAATGCTGGCTGCGTGGTTCACCCTTGCCATCATTAGATGGGTTTAATGTACATAAAACACAAACTACTCGTAACCAAAATGATGGCATCGTATTATATACAAAAAATAGCATAACATGCAAAGTAGAAGAACCACAATTCGGAGACGCGAGTTGCTTGCTATGTCACATAGGAAAGGTAACAATAGTTTCCATTTATCGTTCGCCCTCACTTAAATCGAAAGATAATTTCAACAATTTTATAAACAGTTTAAATTATATATACAGTAATATATCGCCTTCTCAAATAGTCTTGGTTGGTGACATGAATATAGATATTGGACCTAACTGCCTTGATCCTTTTCGCAATGATTACTTAACTTTTAATGCTACTTTTGGATTATACCCAACACACAATTTTTGCACAAGACTTACCTCGTGTCTAGATCACTATCTAATAAGACCCGACCTTCCCTCAATTACACTAGTCTTGAAATCCTTTATCACGGATCACATGCCTATCGTACTACTCTTGGACAAAGTCCACCCAAAAAGACAACCATGCACATTAAACACCCACACTAATATTACTGAAGTCGTAAACGAGCTTAAGACTTTGAACTTCAAATGCATTTTAGAGCTAGGAGATGCCAATCAAGCAACAAATGATTTCGTATCTATGATTTCGAATGTTGTACAGAAGAACACAATAACAGCAAAAAGGACCAGAAAGAACATTATTCTAAAACCATGGATTACGCCAGGATTACTAAGATGTATGAGAAACCGTGATAATCTGCATATTATAAGTAAAACATCACCTGAGAATATGACGCAAAAACTAATTTACACTCGCTACCGTAATTACTGCAATGGCCTCCTCCGTAAACTGAAACAAGCGTATGAAAAAAACATAATGACTGAAGCAGGAAGGGATTCCAAAGCTATTTGGAAAGCAGTGAAAAAAGTAACAAATTCTCAAAAAAGTAATATAAATCCAACTAACCTTCTAAACTTACATAGTGACCCTAAGATGGCGTTAAATCAAATATGCAATTATTTCAGTAATGTAGGCGACAAACTGGCATCTAACATTGTAAATTCAACATCATCAGGGAATCTCTTAAATAATAGAACAACTGTTTTTAAAATACCAAACACAATACCTAACTCGCTTGTCATCACAAATGTAACCGACTCAGAAATAGACTTAATTGTATCACAGCTACGTACCAACTGCTCGACAGGCTGGGATGGGATCTCTTCTCAACTTATAAAACAAAGTCGAAATGTTCTTGTTCCTATCATTACACATATCTGTAATCTTGCCATAAAAACCGGAGTTTTTCCCGAAGCCTTTAAGAAAGCCACGATCCATCCAATCTACAAGTGTGGGGATAGGGACAGTGTCAGCAACTACCGACCGATAGCAATTTTGTCTAGCTTGTCAAAAATAGTGGAAAAAGTTTTAAGCCTAGCACTTAAAAATTTCTTAGACAAATTTAATATATTGGCAAGTAACCAATACGGCTTCCGTTCTAGCTACAGTACTGAAGATGCAGTCCTAGATCTGACAAAAGCTGTGGTTGATAAACTGGACCAAAAACAACGTTGCTTGGGCATATTTTTAGATCTTTCCAAAGCTTTCGACACTGTCTCTGTCCCGATTCTTCTGGATAAATTGGACAAATTGGGAATAAGAGGCACAGAGCATAACATATTCAAAGACTATCTCACTGGCCGAAAGCAACGCGTGAAAATAGAAGGCAGTTACAGCGACGAGGTCTCTATCACGTATGGTGTTCCACAGGGTAGCATCCTGGGTCCAATACTGTTTCAGCTCTATATTAACGATCTTTGTCAGATGTCGCTTCCAAATGCTAGCATTTTTACTTATGCCGACGATACTGCCATCTTGGTATGGGGCTCAGACTGGAACGCTGCTAAGCAGGCTGCGGATTTTGCTCTTGCTAAAATAAAAAACTGGCTTGATCAAAATCTCTTGACATTAAATGTTGAAAAGACTAACTATGTGGCCTTTAACATTGTCCAGAACAACTTTCTGCCGCCTGATTTCGCGATCAAGTTACATAAACAAAGTTGTGATTTGATCGATGGATGCAGTTGCCAGAATATAAACCGTGTTCAATTCGTGAGGTACTTGGGTGTGTACATAGATGGTGCCTTGAGGTGGGATAAACAGATTGAGACAGTGGTCACTAGAGTAAGAAGATTAATACATATCTTTAAATCGCTGCGTGACTCCACTCCAATAGATATAATGAAATCAGTTTATGTGGGGTTGTGTCAGTCAGTCATCGGTTACTGCCTGCCGGTGTGGGGAGGGGCAGCAAAGACACACCTCATAGCACTTGAGCGAGCACAGAGAGCAGTCTTAAAAGTCATGTACAAAAAACCATACCGATACCCCACTGCGTCCATATACTCGGAATCTCAAGTGCTTACCGTCCGTCAGCTGTTTATACAGAAAACTATCTTGAGAAAGCATAAAAGTGTCCCGTGCCCAACCTCGCATAGTCGTAGCAAAAAGCCTGTATGTACTCGTGTCATATGCAGGACATCCTTTGCTAGAAGGCATTTTAACAGTTTAAGTGGCAAACTTTACAATCGGATAAACAAAGAGATTAATATAGTAACACTGACAAAAAGAGACGTCAAAACTAAAGTAACCAACTGGCTCCTGAAATTAAATTATGATCAGACCGAGGAGTTGCTCAAGCACATTGAATAATCAGTTACTACTTTGTTTTACTGTGTACCTATGTAACATCTGCCACAGACTTTTCACATTCAATCATATACATAGTCTGGCCATAAATACTGTTACAATTAAAAATAAGAAAGATATTACATTTGAATTTGGAATCTGTCATTTTTATACGATTGTTCATTGTATTTTCTAATTTTGGCGCCAATACATTGTACAATATTTTGCTATATTAAAATGGAGTGGGGTGATAAAGAAAACCGAATCGCTGTGATTGCATTACACAAAGTTGGTATGGAGCCGAATGTAATTTTTAAAACTCTCCATACGCTTGGTATTAGTCAAATGTTTGTGTACCGGGCTATTAATAGGTACAATGAGACCTTCTCTGTTTGTGACAGAAAAAGATCTGGCCGTCCACGTAGTGTTCGTACGAAAATGGTGGTCAAAGCAGTAAGGGAAAGAATTCGAAGAAATCCTGTCCGAAAGCAAAAGATTTTATCTCGGGAGATGAAGATAGCACCCAGAACCATGTCACGCATTTTAAAAGATGACTTAGGACTTGCAGCCTATAAGAGACGCACTGGTCATTTTTTAACTGATAATTTAAAAAAGAATAGGGTGGTAAAATCGAAGCAACTACTGAAGCGGTACGCAAAGGGAGGTCACAGAAAAATTTTGTTTACGGATGAGAAAATCTTTACAGTTGAGCAACATTTTAACAAACAAAATGACCGTATTTATGCTCAAAGCTCTAAGGAAGCTTCCCAATTAGTCGACAGAGTGCAACGTGGGCATTATCCGACTTCAGTGATGGTTTGGTGGGGTGTTAGCTATGAAGGAGTGACTGAGCCATATTTTTGTGAAAAGGGTATCAAAACATCGGCACAAGTGTATCAAGATACCATTCTTGAGAAGGTAGTTAAACCCCTTAACAACACCATGTTCAATAACCAAGTATGGTCCTTCCAACAAGACTCAGCGCCGGGTCATAAAGCTCGGTCCACGCAGTCTTGGTTGGAAATGAACGTTTCGGACTTCATCAGAGCTGAAGACTGGCCGTCGTCTAGTCCCGATCTTAATCCGCTGGATTATGATTTATGGTCAGTTTTAGAGAGTATGGCTTGCTCTAAACGCCATGATAATTTGGAGTCCCTAAAACAATCCATACGATTGGCAGTGAAGAATTTTCCCATGGAAAGAGTGCGTGCTTCTATTGATAACTGGCCTCAACGTTTAAAGGACTGTGTTGCAGCCAATGGAGACCACTTCGAATAAGCTTTTTATATTTTGAATTGTTTTATATTTATGTATTAAACTAACACACTGTAAAAGTAATAAATATTATTTGCAATAAAAAAAAATGTTTTTTCTTCGTAACAATATTTATGGCTAGACTAGGTATAAGCACTCATACACACGCACACACACACACACACACACACACACACACACACACAAACTCACACACACACACACACACACACACACACAGAAACAAATGAATTGAACTCTAAACTTTAACATTTCATCATTACTTGTTCATTGTAACTAAATTGATAAAAATAACTGAAACAATCGCATCGGAAACACTGATTTCGTTTTTGTATCCTACATAAACTAAACACTGTCTCTCAAAATACAAGCCAAGGCTTAGTTTAAGAGACAGCGCAATGTATTCTTAGTTAATATTGTTTGAATTTATTGTATAGAGAACAAATTGTAGATGTCAAATAGTGACAATAAAATACTTTTATTTTTTATTTATTTATTTATTTTATAACACCTTTAAGACAGTTCATAAATTATGAAGGAAGTAGAGATTTGACACCTTTGCAAGCGTTACAAGATTATCGATAACCTCTGTGGCGCAGTCGGAATATTACATGGCTGCTACGCAGAGGTCTCGGGTTCGATCCCCGCTCAATTCAAATCTTTGTGTGCATGAACATGATTGTTTGCATTGGTCTGAGTGTTTTCTATGTATAATATGTATGTATTTACAAAAAAAAGTGTTTGAGTATGTTTATCCGTCTCGTACCAATAGTACAAGCTTTGCTTAGTTTGGGACTAGATGGCGTTGTGTGAATGTGTGTAGATTATTTATTTATTTATTATCAAACTCAAACCTGTATGTAGTATTACTCACGGAAGGACTGCACTAGTTATTCAGTCTAAACATAACATGTAATAATGGCCGACCTCGACACAGCACACACCTTTACGTGGCGGCGTAGTGGGGTCATCAACCACGCAGGATGTGCTCAATTGAGGAGCAATAAAGGTGCGTTTGCCTCATGACCCGCCTTGAACTTTTACAGGATTAACTGTATACTTTGTTTAAGCTTTGTAATCTTTTGTAATAATACTATATGGGGTAGGAAGAACTATTTCAGCGTCAACAGAGGGAAACATAGCATGCTGTCAACAGTTTTAAGTCAATTTTTTCTTTTATTGATTTTTAGGAAAGAATAACTGAAAGCCTTCTCTTAGTCAGTCAGTTTTAACAGGTTGAGATATTTTGTAAAAAGAAACTAAAAATATTTTATTCAAAATTAATACAACTTTCGTTTTATATTTTTTGACGTTATTTATACTACTTATTTTAAGTTTATATTACATATGTGTTACATAAACATGTGTATTGACACAATAGAATATAATATTATATATACTTATACACTACAATAAACATTTCAAAGTTTAGAAAACTTTACCACCGCCTCCAAAGCGCTAGTAGAGAAGAAGCGGCGCAACAAACTCTACTGCTTAATTTTCTTGACGTCATAAATTTTTAACATTGTAGATAGCTGTAATTAGGCGCTACAACCTTTGTATACCATATAAGATGGAATGTGGTAAAGGTGTGAGGAATATTACAATACGGCAGGCAGAAGACTGTGTGTTATGATGCGTATTAGGAGAGGTCTAGGTATGTCTAGTAGTGAGTAATCTACATTGTAGGCTGCAGTATTTCTTAGCTATAGTCTTCTCAGAGCTGTACTATCTGCGAAAGTATTTAGTTTGTATATGATTTTTATAAAGGAACTAGCATATCCGGCGAACTCTGTTTCGCCACCAGATAGCTTCGTTTTATGTAATGTGAAAAAAGATTTTCCCGCGTAACTGTTGAAGTTTTTCCTGAATTTTCTTTGCTATAAACCTAACGGAGTTCAAGACCTTTCCAATGAATGAAAAACCTTGGAAATCGGTTTGTGCGTTTTGGAGTTATAGCGTCAGGAAGGAAAACCCGACTTATTTTTATATGGTAGATTAACATATTTTTCTAACCAAAGTAAATAAAGGTATTCTAGATTGGCTGTTCTCTTAAAAAGTCTTCTTTTTTTTAAGGACTGATAGGTACTTAAGACGTCCCATAGTTTATACGAAGACCTCTATTTATAATTCTGTTCCAGGTGTATAACTAAATTCGTTACTAACTTTTATATACTCAATAAAATAGAAAGCATTGTGTGGTCGACAGTACTGATCAATGAGTCAGGTCTTCCACCTTTTATTGTCGCTTTCATATCGCGGTGTCCGGTTGCCATCCGCGGCCACAATTGAACTGATAGACAGAAGCCCTTTACACTCAATGTGAAATTGAACTCTCTAGCAATAATAATAAGGTTAGTTTTTAGCTGAAGTATGGTGTTAAAGTTGTAATCTAGAGAATTTATGTGTGGTTGGTAGCGACATACCTTTGTTTTGTGTTGGTATCTAAATAAATTGATGTGGGATGTAAGGGTATAATAGTGTAGTTTTTACAGGAGGGAAACATTTAGTTCTATAAGTAATATCTACTTTATTATACTTACTTAACATTTCACTTATAATTTCATCTGATAACAAACAGCTAGCTTATTATATAAACGGGAAATTAACCCGCATTCTATTTACCTTAATTTTGCTTGACGTTTCGGCACAGGTTTCAATGGTAACTAATTCAGCGATCGCGTAAGCATTTTTCGTGTAAGAGGACGTGAGTTCGAATATCACCAATTAACTATAGTTACGACTTCCATAATTAATATTTTTAATTATATTAAAATACAAATAATAACACACCAATATAGGTAACTGCAAATAGCAAAGTTAAGTAAATGACAAATAACCAAATAATTCAAAACATTCAACTACTTTAACGTAAAACGACTTTCCTGAATTATGTGAAACACTTACCAACACGATATTGAAGTTATTTACTGATCCTTTACTGCATTTCTCTACTTTTTAAAAAAACTCTCGGCACGAAAGCGTCAATGTAACAGCAAAATGAAAATGTACTCGTTTGAATCGTTGCTTGGTAGGATGACCGTTGTTCAGAAATTGTCCAAGTTAGTTTTTCATAGGCCCACTAATGTTAAGTTTTTGATATACGACCGCGAGTGACCACACTTACACTAAAATATGGAATTTAGTTCGCCAAAAGCAAAGTTTTGTAGTGACCGGGAAAGTGCTTTAATATTGGAGTTACTAATTATTTTAGTTATATTTAGAATTTATGTATATTGTGTTGAGAAATATAGGTATGTATTAAAGACTTTCTCCGTGTGGTGACGGAGTAAGAATACAATATGTCACCACCCCATCTCGTCCCATGGGTGTCGTAAAAACCGATTATGGGACTATCCGTGAATATTATCTCTACGAAATAAAAAGAAGGAAAACTTGAAATTAAACCCTATACCAATCCGTCTGACCAGCGTGGTATTAGTAGGCCAAGTAGCCCTCCGTCATGGGAAGAGGCCCGTTCTTGCAGTGGGACATTAGTGGGCTGTTATGATGATGATGATTAACTTATCAGAAACTGATAAATTGTCTGTGTTACTCACCACTATGACTTAACGAGTTTGCGAACAATCACAATACCTACACTCTGTTCTCAGCAAGTCTTCATCTAATTGTCTCACCTGCCTCAACTGGGCCTACGCCCGTCGACATAAGTTGAGAAGTAACCCACTCAGAAGGGAATCAAAGTGCTGGTAAGAAATCTGTACTTCCATGTTCTTCAAGTAAAAATCATTTTTTACCCACTAAAAAAAGTAGAGTACGTTATCATATATATGTTACGGGCAACGTGATTAACTGGGCATTATTAATAAGGACCGGTCCTTATTAATAATGCCCAATAACGATGGCCAAAGTGATAAATTTATCACTTTGACCGGCCCTTATTAATAATGGCCGACGGCCCGTGGTCCATGTAATAAGTTAGTGTTTGAGATAGCTTAAAAAACAGCTAAAACCTAAAATTAAGCCAAAAGTCAGAAACATTTGGTTAGGTTAGGTTAGTATGGCGACCACAACGCGCACGAGCCGAGCGAGCGAAGCGAGCGGGCCGCGGCAGCGGCCGGCGAGTGCCAGAAACATTTAAGTAAAATGTTTATTTTTTAACTACTATGTCCAATAGTTTATTTTTTGTTAACTTTTCATGAAAATTTTGTAAGTTTAATTTCATTCAATAAACAAAAACACTACAGTTCACCTATTTTATTACTTTGCCCAAGATAGGGTGGGCCTTATTCATAATGGCCGGGAAAAGTGATTAATTATGCTGTATTAATCACATTGCCCAATTGAGTCGGGCATTATTAATACAGACCGGTCATTATTAATAGTGCCCGGACTTATCAAATTGCCCGTAACATATATAAAGGTAGCTTACTGAATTAAAAAATTAAAATTGGATTTTATTGTAGGTACATTATTTCTGAGCACAAATCGTCTTAATAAATAAAATTACAACTTACAGTCAAATCTCTGTCGGTATTACAAATTACAGAGAAATATATTTACCAAATATTTAAATCAATCCAATGAAATACCAACTGAATATTCAGTTGGTAACCCCTCACCAAACAAACACATTCTTATCACAAGATTTATGATAATGATTATTCATCTGTCCAGCCTCCTGCCGTGGGCACAAGGTGATGTCCGACCGGAAGCGGAAGGGCGCCACCCGCCAGCGCCCCCTGTCTTAATTTCCGGTCACATCGCATCACAGATCTTCTTACGATTATGCTCATTCTTATCCCAGGGTGTGATACCCCCTTTATTTTTCTGTATAAATATAACATACCTATGTAGGCACGTTTATTTTTACCAGTATTGAAACATTTTTTTGTTTTGGTTACTTTGTATTAATGTTCAACAACTTCAGCGTTTTCTTTCTTGTAATTTTATTATTTTTATGCTTGAATTTCGTTTTATTTGCATAGTTATACGAGTATGTATAGAATGAAAAATGCGTTGGCGCCCATAAAACGCAACCTGGCGCAAATAATAACCACTTAAGAACTATATAACAATACAATTAATTAGACGACTGTGAAATCAGCATGTAAACTCTCGTACCTTAAAATCGTTAAAAATTCGGTTAAGTTAACTTTTAGTTGTCAAATTGTCTTACCTATTGTGTGACAATTTGACAACTTAAAGTTAACTTAACCGAATTTTTAACGATTTTAATTTTTTGGTACGAGAATTGACATGCAGATTACAAACTGCATAATTATCCTATAAATATCAATTCTTATTTAAAATTTATGTACGTCACAATAACAGATAGGTACCTGATTCGAATTTACTCAAACCAATTTACAACAACTCAAAAAACACATACGATACACAACAAACATAATGAAGCATAAATTGTTACCGTTACTGTCAACTCGACTGACCAATATGACCCTAAGAAAATGTTAAAATATGATCCAATTCTTTTTCCCCACAAACGACATTCACAATCCCCAATACAAAATTCAAACTTATTTGAAAGGTTAGCATCGAAAGAAGCACTCATATAATTTGGCGAGCCGACCTTAAACCCTTCGTATAAGCGGGCATGTTGCGGCGATCACCTTATATTTGCGGTATCGCCCATCGAAAGAGGAGAGTGGGGGATATTGGAATATTTTTCATACAAACACGTATCTACGTGGACACTTCTACTTGATACAATATTGCTTTTTAAGATGGACTTACATGGACGAAGAAAATGATAATTTATTTTTGAAACTACTATTTATTTAACTTTTTTTGTTGATACTATAAATATAAATCTCTTATACTTTGAATGAGCAAAAATCGACAATTCTACAATCAGCTGAAAAAGTCACAGAACAGGTTACACTAAATATAAATACTATATTAGAGAAAAAACTACAAGTTTTAAATGAAAAATATGATAACATAAAAGAAAAGTTGGATAATCAAGAAAAGAGGTTATACTTCCTAGAAAAACAAGCCAGACAAAGAAATGTTGTTATTTTTGGTCTAGAAGAAACAGAAAAATCGTATGCAGGTCTAGAAAAAATTATAACAAACTTTATACATCAATATTTTCCAATAGAAATACAACAGAGAGACGTGCAAGAAGCCCGGAGAATAGGTAGAAAGGGAGAAAAGCCCAGACCCATCGCAGTAACTTTATCTACATTAGGCATAAAGATAGAAATTTTAAAAAATAAACATGCTCTAAAGGATACTTTTTACTATATTAAGGAAGATTTTCCACAGTAGATATTAGAAAAAAGAAAAGAATTACAAGAACAAGTAAAAATTGAACGAGAAAAGGGCAACCTTGCCACTATCCGGTATGATAAATTGATAATACACCCAAAAAATAACGACATAACTAGTAATAAAAAAAGAGCACGCCCAGTATCTCCAGAAAATAAAGCGCCTACGAGATCCGAACAGTTAAACACACAAGTAAACAAAAGAAACAAAACTCAAGCAGGCGTACAGAGATCATCAAGTTTATCAGAAGGGGTGTTAAAACCAGGAATACTAAGCTACTTATCTAACAATAACAAGAAGGAATCACAGAAAGAACAATTAAACAAAAACACTGAATAGCAATTACAGCCCCCTCCTCCTCCTAAAACAGCAAACATACAAGTGAAACAAACAAAACACAAAACATATCTTCCAAGCCGGCTGGTCACCGTGGAAGATCATGACCAAAACCCTCCAGAGAAGAAAAATGAGCAACTTAAAGTCCCAAAACCAGAAAAACCAAATAAGTTATACATAGCAACATACAACGTTAAAACCCTTTCTTCATACGAAAGGTTGTTAGAACTCGAGGAAGCTTTAATCAACGTAAAATATGACGTCATCGGTCTGTCAGAAATTAGAAGAACCGGCAGCCAAATAGAAGAATATGAGAATATGATACTATACTATATAGGCCATACACCAGGTCTTTATGGTGTAGGTTTGTTAATAAATAAAACCTTGCAACCTTATATTCAAGAATTTATAGGTTTAACAGAAAGAGTTGCGTTACTAAACCTCGACATTCATGGTTATAATATAAGCATTATACAAGCGTACTCTCCTACAACTTTATATTCTTTAGAATTTACCAATTATTGTCTAGGGTCTGAGTGTTCTTTGTGTCAATTTCTTTCATGTATGTAAATGTCACCGCGACACAGTGCTCGAATCGTAGTACGGGAGTTACCTTTAATAAAAAGATAAAAAAGAAAAAGATAAGTGAGAAGGTAGATTAAGCAAAAAGTCATCTGATTTTCCTTCTATTTAGTTCTATAGTTACATACTGCTTAATTCTATCGATAAATACCTAACTGCTCACTTAACATTTTTATTCTAAGGTTTATTATTTTTTCCAAATGGATCTTCGCCTGTACTGGCTGCGTTCGATGTAGAAATGGCACATTGTTTCCCAGATTTAATGCACGATAGTAATAATCTTCAGTTAACGATCTAAACAAGTAATTATAAATATTTTTAACAGTTAAGGACGGTTGTATTGCGGTTTGTGTTTGCGCTGTTATAGTTATACTGTTTTAAAGATAAGTATAGGTAAGACCTAATCTTAGCATTCCATGGATTCTCCATGCGGGTGCCGGGTCCATCGCGTTATAGAGGACGGAACACTGGCATAACAGCGTCAGGACTTACGACCCAGATGTAGGTTTAAGGAAGCCCCCTTACAACGTGTTAACGGTCACCTTCACTGTCTGCTATGTTCCGTCCTCTACCTATCCCAATTTGGTGGAACCTAACAATGCCGTTTTGGACATTCGTGATAGTTGAGAGCTTACCGAAGTTCTCGGATTTAGATAGTGTAGCCCTTGCACCTATTTCTACGGCATACAGCAGAGTAACCCTGTATTTCTTGTTATCTCATTTGTCAGTCGAAGTTTTTGTTTGTCTTAATTGCCTGGTCTTTAGGGATGTCAGTTTCCCACAATACCGTAAGCTCAATAAGTAGTACAAGCTTTTTCGAATTTGAGTAGAGGAACACGTCTGATCTTAACGGTGACAAGCAGATATCCTCCGGGATTTTGTAGTGTATTTCATGCGTGTCAACCAGTAGTGTCCAGTCGTCTGCCGAACTCAGGACTGAAAAAGGCTTGTAGGTGGTCTTTTTAGTGATGCCTTCCTAAACAAATTGGATGTTTTGTGTTTCATTTGTAGTCAGCCTTTTTTTAGCTCTAGCAATCTATAGACTCACTGCTTTACCTATAATCCCTACTCTATCGTGGCGTTCCGAGTAATGACCCCTATCTAAAAGCACTTTGCAGCCCTATACAGTAGTCACCTAGAGTAACCCATTCATTTTGCATTTCTAGGTTTATTGCGTGCACGCTGTACCTGTCATTCTCATCTTGGTTTAAGAATGATTGTATAATTTCTTTGTCTGATTGACTTTCTGTGTTTCATGTAACTACATTTTATCCAGTTTTTAATGTGTAAACATTATAAACTGGATAAAATGTTGTTTATTTTCTAATTTAACTTAGTAAGACAAACACATACGACATAAAAATATACATTTTTCCATTTTAAAATGTTGGATATACCACTTCCTACTTTAATTACTATTGCACATGCAAATAATATTGACGAAAGTGCCACTATCGACAGTTTTCCTAAAAAATAGTCCGCATGATAATGTCAGTAGTGCATTATTTTGAAAACTATCAATTGATTCCCTTAATTTTCTACGCCACAATGTAATGAATATTATAAAAAAACACCAGTCCAAATTTTAAACGGCTGTGTCTTTTAATACCTTTTTTATCCTCAAAATAAACTTTAAACTGCTCTACTGAAAAGTTGTGTTTTTGGAGTACCGACATTCTTAATAGGGACCGTCGATCTAATGTACTACGTTAATTCTTTGCCGGAAAATCAAAACATAGAGATGACAGTTCAGAATTATTACGATAAGATTGTCAACGCTATTAATCTCAGTTTACAACAGACAAGACAAATTAAAAACACTTCAAATAGACACAAAATACTATCAGAGAGAACAGTTACATTACTAAATAGAAGACAAATATTACAAAAAAAGGCAAACAAATCCCGATCCGAAAAAAAAGAACTTTGCGCCTTATATAAATTAACAAGCAAGTACATAAAACAAGACTATAAAAAGTACAGAATAGACAATATACAAACCTACCTAACAGCAGGGAAAAGTCTCAAAAAAGCGTTAAAAGAACTCCGGACAAACAAGACTTGGATCGAAGGATTGAACAACTCGGGCCAAATAACACAGAACCGTAAAGAAATAATTCATGTTGCGACAGAATTCTACAGGAATCTATATAGTGCGTCGACGCAGCAGACAAAAAAGGAAGAACTGAATGAATATAACAACTACAAAAATATAGAAAATAATATAAAATATATAGACGAATTGGAAATTATTCTAACATCTAAAAAGTTAAAATTAGAAAAAAGTCCAGGCCCGGACTTTATTACCAACGAAGCAATAAAAAATGGTTGTGAAATACTAGCAACATCTCTAGCAACATTATTTAATTTAATACTGAAAACTGCGAACACACCGTCACAATGGTCAGAATCAAATATTGTCCTGCTTTATAAAAAAGGAAATCCAAATGACATCGGCAATTACAGACCAATAAGCCTCCTTCCAACGATCTACAAGCTTTTCTCTACAATTTTAAATCAAAGAATAGCAAAAACTTTAGATACTAAACAACCCATAGAACAAGCTGGTTTTCGTAAAGGGTTCTCTACAATAGATCACATACATACCCTAGAACTTGTTATTGAAAAATATCAAGAACACCGAAGACCGCTCTACATAGCGTATATAGACTACCAAAAAGCTTTTGATACAATCTCACACACAAGTATATGGGAAGCCTTAAGTACACAAGGAACAGAAAATGAATACATAAATGTAATAAAAAATATATATAACAACAACGTTAGTAGAATTAAACTGGAATCAACTGGACCGAATTTTAATATCAATAGAGGAGTGAGACAAGGCGACCCATTGTCTCCTACTCTATTTATAGCAGTATTGGAATTAATTATAGGCAAATTGGACTGGAACAAGTACGGCTTATATATTAAAGGAAATTATTTGAGTCATCTAAGATTCGCAGACGACCTGGTACTACTGTCTGAGAAAGGTGAAAACTTAGATATAATGATACGTATGTTACACGAAGCTAGCAGACAAGTAGGATTAGAAATAAATTTCTCTAAAACAAACATCATGACCAATAGTTACAAACAACTTATGTCAATAGAGCAGAAACCAATAGAATATGTGGAGCGCTATATCTATTTAGGAAAACAAATATCATTTGAGAACAATAGCATTGAACTAGAGGTAGAGCGCAGATCAAGAATTGCTTGGAATAAGTTCTGGAGTTACAAGGAAATTATGAAAAGTAATATGCCAATTGAAGTGAAAAAGAAAATTATGGACTCGTGCATTCTACCAAGTCTTACATATGCTTGCCAGACCTGGACGTTCACTAACAAGACAAAAAATAAGTTAATAACATGCCAGAGAGGAATGGAGCGCAGTATGTTAAAAATAAGAAGAACACACAAAATTCGCCATACTAAAATAAGAAACTTTACAAAAACTGTAGATGCTCTCAACTTTGCTCAGAGGCAAAAATTCAGATGGGCTGGCCACATAGCGCGACTTAAAGATAAAAGATGGACATTAGAAGTAACTACATGGAAAGGTCCCCAGGGGAAACGGCGTGTTGGTAGACCATGCACTCGCTGGGAGGACGAAATTAGAAATGTAGCTGGACTAGACTGGATCACTGTTGCTAACGACCGAGACAAATGGAAATCTTTGGAGGAGGCCTTCACCTGAAAGGGGTCCATGAATAAATTTAATAATTAAGAATTAAATAGTATACATATTAATTAATTAAATAAAAATAAATCAATAAGTAAAATATCAATTTAAATTATAATATAAGTAATACAATTATGATAAAATTTAATAAAAGAATAATTGTTATTTTCATTTTCTTGCTACAATACTAAAAATAAATTTAATTTTAATGTAAGAAAATAAATGTGTTATACTTGTGATAATTAATAATAATTATTATAATTAGTGAATTAATTAATTAATTAGTGAATAATATAAAATCAAGCAACAATTATTTATATATTTTGTAAAATGCATGGAATAAAAGGCTTTTTTATTTATTTATTTTATTTATACTTTGAATTCGTAAATTAAAAGCTTAAAATATAACTTGTACCATGCCTGAAAGTTGAATAAAAAGGTTTAATACAAGTTTTCCTCCAGAGTTTTTTTGCTAACAACTACCTAATGATACCATACGCAGTGCTTGCCGAACTCTATTGTACGGTTGTTCAAACGAGGATTCAAAACAGCAATACTTCCAGGTTAGGCAGCGGCTTGGCTGTTAGATTGCTATCGTCTGTGAGTGATTGTAATCTAATTTGCTATCTAGGCAGTACAAATATATTAAAATTCAACTTTTCAAATGATTCCTATTCGATATCTATACCATTGTCTTGTCAGCGTCAAACCTTTAAACATTTCTTCACAGGAGTTAGATATTTATGTAAAATGGACAGCAGCATCATGTAAACCTACCTTAACCCGTAGGTGGTCGCGTCACTGTCCAGAGGCGGTCAAACTTTATATATTTTATGTTTCGGCACACCGCCGTGCCGCCACACCCCCTCACCCCTTCTCTGCCCGCATTTATTACACGACTTGTTACTGAACACGGGCCACCGAACGAAATATTGCTCAATTGCTTCACTTTGGGCCCTCACTTTATATGCTTATCATATTTTTTTAATATCAATACACCGCTATCTTATTAGATTTCTGCTGTGTAATGCAAAGTACAAACAAAACTCACTCAGGTGATAAAATATTCTTGGATACTTGGGCTAAGAAAAGTAACGTAAGTCAGCCTTGGTACAGATTTCTTTCGCTTTTCGAGTTTCCTATAATCGTTATAATAAGACACTAACAATACGAAAAAGATTTACAAACTGTGCTGATTGGTAAACCTATACTGGTTTTCGTTTACTGTCTGCTAGTTGAAGGCTTAAGATTACAAATATTTGAAGATTACAGTTTTTGATAAATTACTTTTCCGTAAGCTCTCAGCGACAACTCTTTGGCTTCAAAATTGTCATTATAACATTGTTTAATTATTTATTGGCTGTAGGAAGTTAATTAAAAGATAAAGACTGCTTCTTAATTATGAGGTATTGCCCCTAAAAAAATATCCAAAAAATGGTTCAAATGAATTCATCATCATTTATTAATCTAGTTTAATGATTTTTCAATGCTTCATCAGTCATTACACAAATCTTTCAAGTCATAGAATTGAGGACACGCAAAATAGTTTAATCAACTTTATAATGTATGGCGTAACCTATATACTCAAATTACATTATTAGTAACTCAGTGACTAATGATCAAAATGGATACTGACTATTTTTATTTTTTCAATTCTACGATACGAATAATATCTTCAAATACAAGGTGGTTCCTTACAAGTGGGAAGAAAATGGTTTCATTAACTGTTTCAAGAAGCTGATACTTAACCTCCTGGGGCCCAGATCTTTTTTTTTCAAATTATGAAATATTTTTTTTTTATTTATTGTTTATTCAATAAAAATAAAAAATAAACTTTAATCATTATTATTTAAATTACTAAACTTTAGTATTTAATTATTAAAATGGCACTGTAATTTAAATTTTCTGGTATGTATTATGACGCCAGGCCCCAGGAGGTTAAAAATTCGTAGGTACTTGATGGTGTAAGGATGGAAATTTGGATAGGGTATCCCAAATCGTAATATACAAACAATATCTAATTGGTTAAATGTTTATACGGTGTAATTTTCTATTCATATAAATAATTTAAAACGAAAAACGTGGAATTTCTCTTCAAAATGAGCCATATGTACTGACAAAGGAAGTTTGTTTCCACTGTCATTGAAATCAGGATTGATATCATAATTTCAGTACTCATTGTTACATCAAAAGTTGAACGAACTATCTCCAAAATATACGTTGACATCACCCCACGTTGTCATAATAACGAAAAGTCTAACAATACAAAGCGTTTTACGAGGGATCCCTAATCTTACGGAACCCACCTTGATGTGTTTAATAAAGACGTCACATGGTCAGAGAGTCGTAAAAGTCATCTGACTGGACTTCGCATAGACATAGATATAGATAGGTATCATACCTAGATTATATGCACCTATATTTGTTTTCCGTGTGGTGATGGAGTAAGAATGCAATATGTCACCACCCAAACTCATTCCATGGGTGTCGTAAAAACCGACTAAGGGACTATCCGTAAATATTATCTTTACAAAATAAAAAGAAGGAAAACTTGAAATTAAACCCTACACCAATCGACCTGGCTAGCGTGGTATTAGTAGGCCAAGTATCCCTCAGTCACGGTAGGAGGCCCGTCTTATGAATAGTTATAATTGTTTTTGTCACACTTAAACTTAACTTAAAGTTTGTTAAACCCCATAGTTTAGTATAAAAATTGCAAAAGTAAGTAGGTATAACATTTGTAAATGTGTTTATAAAAAACGAGTGTCCAGCATAACTTACACGGAATTTCCCAATTTCCTTGGAGCATAGCAAAACACAGCTTGGAATAAATACGCAATCAAATCAGAGAGGAAGGTGGGCGACTATGGACAACAAAATAAAAGTAATAAAAGGCAGACGGACGATTGCGATGACCGTCCCCGGCGACATGTGGCCGGCCACTTGCATTTTTTAAAAATAAAATTTGCATACATTTAGGGTCCCTCAGGATTTTCATGCGCGGCTTAGAGACATTTTTAAACAATATTACGAAGGCTAAGGAGTTTATAAAACGTTTTATACTGCGGTAAGTTTCGGGATCGTCAAATGAAATTGTTTTTGGCTATACTGTGCGCTGTAAAGTTTTATATTTGTATTGGAATTGCTGCATAGAATTCTGTTAGGTACTAGCGTTTTTTACAAGTTTTTGTATAGTAATATCAACAGAAAATTTTTCAGTCATTAGGTTTATTTACAGTCAAAGTATACTTTTTTTAGATGCTACTTGAAGTGCTTTAAGTTCCATCTGCATAAAATATACAAATACTGTGGTACTTATTGTTAGTTGTTACTGTTATTAGTTACAGTCCTGTTAAGAAACTTGTGTTTGCAGACTCTGAGGTAAAAGTCATTTTAATCTACACAAATAAAATGAAATACAAGAATTGTAATATCATTGGAAAAAGTAGTTTTGCTGCTTCAGGTGGCAGATTAATTACATTTATAGACTTGAGTCATAGTTATTATTATAATTTATTTTCGATTTATGTTATAGATTTTATACGTGTTTTCTTCTTTTTATCTACCCAAAACTGCACTTAATGCATTATTACGAACAAAAAAATACAATTGAAAAGTCATACACAGATTGTACTGAAATCACCGCTTTTCTCACACAGATTTAGGTAATTTGAAACAATATAGTTTGTGATGACAATGATGACTTTATAACACAGTATTTAAACATCTTGAAAATAAAAGCGTCACACATATATTTATCATCAACGGTCATCTATATCTCTCATCTAAGTGTCATGAGTGGCCCCTTCCATTACAGCCCATTCGAAACTACTTAGCAACTTGTTTTCAGAGAGAGCTCCCCATTTAATTACCGAATTAAAAGTCGTCGCCTGTGAAAGTTCTACCATACAGTTCTCACGTCTGTCAGTCGGTATCGTTAAAACAAAACCACCTCAATCCAACACAGGGAAACCATAAAAATACTGTTTAATTTTCAACTTTATGATGTGGGAATAAGGTGCTAGTTCCGAAATGTGGTAACGTGTAATGCGTCTCCCACGGTGTGAATCTATTTACGTTACGAATGTAGATTGTTGCTTTCAGTCTTGATATAAAAGTATACAAGATATTGATACCTTCATGTGCATAGCAGCTTTCACGTTGAAATTTTTTGCGGGTTTAGGCTTTACAAGCTAGTTTCCTTTATTTTATAGCTAACTTTCCTTTATTTTGCAGAAATATTTATAATAAAGTGTATTAGTAAGATTTAAAATTAAGAATATTTCGGTACAAAAATTGATTGCTCTGATAAACATAAACGAAATTAACGTGGTATGGTACCTATTTACTTTTATTTTGCTTGATGTTTCAGCACAGGTTACGTTTTGGTCCATACTGGCTGGTTTATAGTTGTCTTGCTGACTTGGGTCTGTTTGTTTGTTTGATAATTTAATATTAAAAGTCAAACAACGTGGTAGTTTAAAAATGATAACGAAATGCTCTATTAATAATTTTTATGTAAAAGTTGCAGTATATTAACATTTCTTTAACTATTTTTTTACTTGCAGATTGTGTAAGACAATATTATTATATGTTAGATAATATTATTACAAAAGTTTTGAAAATAATTTAAAAGTGAACATAATTTAAAAAATGGAAAGACAGTTTGATTGTCATACAATTAGAAAATCTCACCTTGTCATTCACCGCAAAAAAGTGTAATTAAATACATAATGTTTTTGTACGACAGGCATACAGAAAATTAGCACGGAAACTTCATCATTTTAATAATCAAAATAACCTTAAATTATTTTATGTTATAATAGCTTTCAAGACTGAAGAACCGATAACTAAATAATAATTATTAGGTAATTCAATGACATTCTTGATTCAAGATCTTAAATCTTTATGTTTCAAGAATGTCAAAGTCATATTTGCTATTTATTCAATTTAATAGTACAATGGTGTGACTTTAAAAAATTCTGTATACAAAATTAGGTAATATTTTGTACCCAAAAATTGTCCCCCGATCTCTTGTGTAGCAGTTTTTGCTAATAGTATTACATAGTTGCCGTCTTTAAAAATGGTACTTGCATTAAAATTGTGATAAGGTAACTTGAGCCTTCAGCTAATTCCAACATTCAATTAAATACCCCAGGAGATAGATTACATAGTACTAATCAACATTCATGTACTTCCACGACCGTTCACCTCTCATTCGTTCATTGCCTTTTTTCTTCAATTATATTCTTATTTCAATTTCGCGGGCGGTCCACATGTGGCGCCTTTACCCTTTTAAACCTGACGTATTTAATTTGAACTTTATTTTGTGAGTTATAAGATATATTTTATAATTATCAACTGTATGTGTATGTTTGTTTGTGCGAGCGTTAAATGAACACAAGTAAAGCGTAGACACGTTTATGGTAGAAACGTTGGTAACACCTGGATCGGTTCTTGTAACATATTTATACGTATTCTGAGAACATACCATACGTTTTGGTGGTCTTGTTATTATTTAAATTATTTGAATAATAATTGCGATGTTGATGATGTGATGTTCTAAAAAAATGTAAAAGACTTGCGTGTTTTTGTAAACTCAAATTGCTAAAGGTAATTTTTTTTTCTATTTCATATCAATCATTTAAGATCCCAGGCCTTTTTTAGTAAACCTGGAGATCGAGCCTGCACCCGTGGATTGGATTGGATGGTGGACTCCTGTTCCCGCACTTGAACTCTCTTTTGGTCCATTGTACGTAAAGCCTGCACCTGTGAAGAATATGCAAGCCAGGCGTACTAATCGTAATATCACGATAGCAAGGCGGACTCAAAAGAGGTCCAGCTACCATTTTTGGTGCTGGGTCGCTGCGGAAGGCGAAGAATCGTGTTGTATTGAGGGTATTGGTAGAGGACTATGTCCACTGTGATAGCCTTATTGAATCTCTAAAGTAGCAAGCTATCAAACAAGTAAACAAGATGTCAAACTAATCACTAACAAAAACACTAAAATATTTAGTTATATTTTCTCAGCCGACTCCGTCTGTTAGCGTCATTAGCCAGTTGTCATCAGTAGAGTTGCCGCTTGATTAATTACCACATGACACTGACACACATGTAATGACAGATAAAAACACTTACTATAGCACTACCTATTAGATCATTATTAGTAATGTTTTTGTATCTTGTTTTTTGAGACAAAATGACACTATTCCGTCTCTTCCCACGGGTGACGTAGAAATCTACGTAGGAAGTGTTTGCAGTTGTTTACTTTCGCGAAAATGATAATGTCAATAGCTATGCCTGTCAATTTTTCCGCTTATGATGATTACCTGTCAAACAAAGCTTAAAGTGGTCTTGATACCATCTAATCTGCTCTTATGACCGACAAGTGCCAATTGTTGTAGACATAATGAAAGGAATGATGCAAGAATGTTGCATATTTTGTTTTTGCTTATAATCTTATATTTTAAATTGTCAAATATTCTTAATAAGAAAACTTACTCTATACATTGATTCATATCGGTTACTTAAATGTATCACCCATTTTTAATCACAACTTTATTTTAAATTTCTCACTTTCCCATTTAAGTGAGGTTATTTAAATCCCACCTTCATCCTATTTCGGTACACAATCAAGTAGAGTGCTCACAAAATATTTCCTGAACAAGAGGATTCCGTTGAATGTTGAACTAATCCAAATACGTGTGCCCACAAAAATGCGCTTCACCTTTATTTTGGGAAAACACGACTATTCCGGTAGTCAGACGCGACAGGTGTCGCACCGGTAGGGTTAACACTACGGGATATAAAATAATGCTTAGTATTTTCTATTTGAAAATTTCTTATTTAAAAATTGTCAGGGTTGAACGACTTAACTGTAGAAATACTAAGTAAATATTTCTTTAGTTAAGTATAAATACTTGTAATTTTGTAAAAGGTTAACCAAGTTATCCTCCTCTTTTCCTTTCATAGTTATCTTCATTATTTCTTTCTTAATCGGCATTTACAATACTTATGATGCATTTTCTGGAGTTCTGAAATACAGGGTATCCCTATTTTAGGCTCCAGTCCACCCCTCAAAAATTTTGTTAACCAATCCATGTAAAAAATTATTATGGTGGAAATTAAAATTATTTTTTATTTTTTTATTAACTAAAATGCAAAGAAGCAGAATTGATTTGATTTTGGACTAAAGGAAACAGGCAGACCCCTTAGGTGTTTAACCAATGATCCTATCAAGATAGACGGAGGTCGATGAATGAAACAGGCACAGAGTAGAACGGAGTATAACTACCTATCCAAAAGAAAATTCTAACCAGTAGTGGACGTCTCTAGGGTATAACGATGATAATAATTAATCAGTCCCTACTCTAGTATTCAAAAACAAAATATACGTACTTACTCAATAAAAATGTTTGTTACAATATTGTCAGCCCTGCAATATGCGCAGGCGCCCATGTCGTTTTGCTCTTAACATCCGTCATTGTCGTAACAAACTGGAAATGTCCCGCTTTTTCCTTCACATTAATGTTTTTTTTAATAGCGTAGGTAGATAGTAGGCGTCACAAATACCTGGACACAAGCTCTCATAAATCCGTATACATATATCAAGCGACATTAACCTTAGGACGCGAGTAATTTATAGTTGTGACAGCAACCGCTAGACGGCGTCTTAATAAGAAAACATAAATCATAATATACGTTTTTATATATTCAGTATTCTACATTTATATGTCGAGAGAAATATGCGCCGGATGTGGTCAAAATGTCCGCCTTCTCACTGTATTTAAAACCTTATTATTTAGAACTCACCTCCAAATTATGAGTTTGAAAATAGTTTGTGCAACAAATATTTTATAATCATCGATCAAACCATGTTATCTGACGAAAATGAAAGATTTACTGTTACTTTTATGTTATAAGATGGAAAAACTCTAAAAGTGTTGTCCGCCTATACCGTCTGTATATCATGGCAACAACTTACAAAGGGTTATAATATGAAGGCCTTTATCTGATAAATAAAATAGAAAGTTGACTAAAATTTATTTTAATAGACCACTACGACAATAATGTGAAGATAGAATATAACTTGTACATACTTCCACAATGTTCGTTGCTGATTAATATAAATTCTAAAAGATTATTGCAACTTGTGTGACGCTTTATAGTACAGAAATTGGGTGAAATGAACATAATTAATCATGGTTTTAGATTGTTCAAATTACCGCATAGACGCTGCATTATAAAACTAAAAATCTAAATTGTTTAACTCGCTCATAATCGTAATAACATAAACATTGTACAGATAATTTCTTTCGATTGTTTTCGTAGCGTCAGTTATTAAAAGTGGCCCGACGGGTCAAAGCAACAGTGTGGCTGGCTGGACGCCAGGACTTCATCCATTAATCACATCAAGCGAGAATCACTCAAAAATCGCTACGACCGACCGACAGATGTATCGATAACTTTGACGATATTGTAAACAGGCGTTTTTTATGTACAGGTTAAGTAGTGGTGTAGAGAGTTGCTGGGTATCGGGTGTTTGTAGAAGTACTGGGAAAATACTAACAAAGAAAAGTTCAAGAGAGTTGAAGACTTAGAAAAAAAGACCAGCAAGTACAAATAATTGCAAGTCACTGTTTGGTAAATAAATATCATAGTTAACATGGATAATTCCAGTACTTTCCTGGTAGCACAAGAAACAATAGCCTACGGTTCCCTAAAATGTAACCTTGTCACAATACCGGTGAACATTAAGAGAAATTCAAAAACATTCTGTGAAACCTCCAAATATTTTAGAAATATTCTGCGCTAGCCTTAAATTACAGAAGATGAAAATCATGAAATAAAACGCAATACTAATCCGCATTGGCTGGTCATATCTGTCGAAGGACCGATGGCTGTTGGAGCAAACGTGTCCTAGAGTGGAGACCGCGACTCGGCAAACGTAGTGTAGGATGCCCCCCAGCTATGTGGACCGACGACCTCAAAAAGGTCTCTGGTACGGACTGGATGCGGAAGGCGCAGGACCGTGTTCTGTGGCGCGTGTTGGGAGAGGCCTATGTCCAGCAGTGGACTGCAATAGGCTAGATGCTTGATTGCTTAATCCGCATGTGAGGCGAGGTGTTGGTAGACCAAAGTTCCCAGTGGCGCCAGCTACATTATTGGTACATTAATGAACTGTGATGAAATTCGAAATTTCTGCATTCTACATAATTATCTACCGTTAGGTATGCAACTAACTAAACGCAAACACAGAAAAGACAACCTTAAACATTCCACATACAAAATAAATCTGTAACAGTTTTAATCATTAGTTTATTTTTACTTCTTCCCTCAGTTCCGATGTCTATAAATCATATCCAAAAACACGGAGTTACAAATCAAAACAGTATTTTGTGTTTCACACTACTCTATGTTGAAGGTAAACATAGGGCGTGTCCACACTGCCCGTCAGCACTCTGCATTAGCACGTCAACGCGCGTGTGAGCCGGCTTTATCAACCATCGACTATGTTCGTCTATGATCTCATGGATTGTATTGATCTGTGATCTCATTGTAAAAATTAGACAAAATTCACATAAACATTATACTGCATTGCTAAGAACTACTTTTATTTTGCTTATTTACAGTATTTATATAATCACGGTCTATACAATTGGCAAACCTAGATATGCAAAAGCTTTTTGAAATAAACTGTATATAGAAAAAATGACAGTGTTTATTTGTTTAAATTAGAACATTGCATTATTAAGTAAAGAAGCAACGCAAATAATTGATCTGAGAACGACAAAGTTATATATACCAAATAGCGTTGAGGAAAATTATATATAATAAAAAAATCCTTTAACAGATAGGTAAAAGAACAGAATTTCAGAGCAAATGCCAAGTGTAACATATTTATAGTACTACTTCACTAATAACAGCAGTACATCGCGCTAAAAAGATTTATACCTCCCAAGCTTTTATTAGCTGATGTATTTATCACAAATACTTAAAGATATTGCTTCTCTAACCCTCTCGTATGGAGAGGGTAAAAAAATTGTCTAAATATCATAAATCTCGGCTAGGTGGCTAGTACGCAATTTAGATAATAAGCACCGAGAGTATATGCTACTGAGATATACAGATGTACTCGTATATCATCATTGGACATGATACTATATCTTATTTAAGATAATATAAGTAATACAAATAACGTGTTTATTGGAATAAACGTGAAAATCTAGGAAATAGCGTGACTTTGCTTATATGATGTATTTTTTATATATTGTTGTCACTGTAGTGATCTAAGTACTAAGAATCCAATTAAAATGTCATTGAATCAAATGCCCTGTGAGTGTCGTGAAAACCAACTCTACAAGAAGATCCATATTCACATTAGCTATAAAGGGCGCATATAAAACAGCAAAAACTGACTCGTATAATGTATTTTTGGTATCCTCGTTTCCCACACCGGTGTTCTAAAAATGTGATAAGAAATATTTAATAGGCACATAATCATTGCGCCTGAATGAAACTCTATATAAACATTTTACCAATCAGCGTAATATAAGCAATTGATGCGTCCAGTAGCCACTAAAGGCCTCATAAGGTACCAAAATAACCTGACAACTTTTAAAACATTGCATTAACATCATAAATTTATTTAAAAAAACAAGATGAACGAAGCGGGTTCAAGTTACACCCGACAAAACAGTTCATTTACATTACCTGTCAAAAACAATTTTAATTTGGACTAATATCATCACTTTTTCGCCTGTTTCACATGAATCACGTAATTTATAAATTAATATTTTTGACGTGTATTCCAAACATCAAAAACGATATTTTTTCATGTATTAATTATACAGTAATACATAAAATATGAGAAATAGTGAGCCAACATCGAAGAGCTGAGCCAACGAATAACACATAAAGATCATAGAGGAACTTAATAAAGTATGAGTATAAATGATTAGATTAATTAATTAGACATCGAACACATTACACGGTAGCTAATAATGTGCGAGAAAAAAAATCAGTTTAGTAAAAAAAGTTCAATTTCGAAATAATTTGAACCAAGAACCGAATGGGGTACTGCACAGTATTTCCTTCCCTGGTAATTAATTTATTTGGATCATTTATTGATTCTTATTATATAAAATTGAAAATAAATATTATTTTTAAATAAAGTAATTTTATCTGAAAGGAATTATAAATCATAATATCAATGTTCATGGTCCAAACTTATAAAAGAATTTGCGTCTTGTTGTTTGTTCTTAGTTAAGTTGGGTTATTAGATGGATGTCATGTTCGACTTTAGACAACTTTGTTTTTAAACAGATCCTGAAATTGTTTTTATTCTCACCGGGCAGTTTTTTTAAGGCCTTATCTAAACAAAAAGTAAATAAGTTTAGTTATAAATGACATTATACACTAATTAATGATTCTCCATTTATAACTATTGTTTTGTAAAAACAAACTGACGCATGTTTTCAAAATCATGAAATTTTGTCATTATTATCAAGATAAAGTTAAATTGATAAATATAAGCAATTTGTTCCAAATTATCTGGTCCATGTATTTTTACTTTAGGATAGATATTATTATTAATGTGTCTGTGACTTGTACTGATTAGGTGACTCCATGCTTCAATGGCAAAAGTGATAGTTATTTAAAACAATGATGACTAATTTTTGTTTCAAGGGTTTGACTTAAACGGTGGTGTGTGACAGACTGTAATTTATTTTGTTTTTAGTTGTAAAAACTAGTGTTGTAAAGCTGAGTTTTGGCGTCAACATTTTTTTTATACCTACTTTAATTTTTAAGGTCTGCTTTTCTTATCATTTTTTATGCTTTGTTAAATTTTTTGATTCAAATAATTGATCTGAACAGAAAGCGAACCCACACTCTCTGAACTGAACAGGTACTGTTGTCGTCATTGCTGTACCCATACCGTGACAACAGTAATATGAATTACTTATACCTTAGTTTATAAAGTCAGCAAAACGTATAACAAGCTCCATAAATATGCCAAAATATTTTGTCATAAAATAACTGCAGTACCTATCATTAATCATAGACTAGTATATTCTCAAATCATCACTTAAATACGATAAAAAATATTATAATTTGATGTTGACTTATATAAGTGTCAACAAATATATTATTCGAATATTCACCTGAAGCGAGAAATAATAAATCTAGAATCGCCATGAATTAAAAGTAAATCTTTTAACAAAATATTTGTCTACAGTCACTTATGACGTTATAAGTACCACGATAGACTAAAATATTCTATCACACGTCATCGTAGCCGCCAATCACGAGGTCCACTGTTGGACATAGGCCTCCTCTAAGTAATTTATTATAACTGCATTGTATAACACAAAAATTGCAAGGAAAATTTCGCGTATTAACTTTACATCGTAATAATATCGTTATCACGAACGTAAAAACTTCTCTAAAATTCAGAACTAACGATACGCAGAATGCAGACATTTATCAGACACACAGAGTTGAAGAGAGCTACACAGAATCTACATTATATGTATTATTTTGTGGATCACTAAGCAACTAGACTCGCCATTCGGACTCATAAACATTTCCCAAATATTTATCAGCGGTTTTTGAATGATTCGTTTCTTTGAAAATCAATTCAAATTGTCTACATAATCTAAAAACCTAATAAACTTTCTTAAATAGTGTAGTAATAAAGAAAATTCCACATTCTTATCGTTCTAAATTAAATTGGCAGCGTGCACCAGGTATAATAAATTAGTAAAGTCAATGTTTACCTTTGGGGACCAACTATTTTAGCACTTTGGTGTAACGCCGCATTCCTACACGGCTGGCTAGTCACTTTGTTGGCGAAATTATAAATAAGAACTTTAAAATACAGAGTTATTGAGCTAACTGTATGTTTAGTATTGCTAACAATACGTATACGTATGTGTTTTGAGATTTTGTATTTGTTCGGCACTACTTTATTATATGTATTACCAGGCTATTAATGTTCACGTCCAGTGCAAGGATAGTCCTTATCACTGCGTCTCGATCAACGAAGAAAAGGATACCTAGCCTTCTATCAAAAAAGTTGGCCGGACAGATTACGATGTAGTTTTATCTGAAGTGGCTATTATTTAGTTTTCATGAAGTCAATATTTTCGAATTAATACACGACATCACATTAAACATTAGCAACTTATATATAATATATGCAGTTATTTGAAACGTAACGTTTTGCTTGCTCCAAACTTATTAATTAGTGTCGACATAGCCATGTGTTAGTACTCACAGGTCGCGGAGTGAGCGCGATTATCAAAAAATATTACGTACAGGATGAGCTTGAGAACTTAATATTTTATACCTTCCTATTTACCAAGTTGAAAGAATGTGAGAAGAACGTGGAACTAACACACAGTCACTTGTTTTTCATCATCATCATCATCATAACAGCCCATTAATGTCCCACTGCAGGTACGGGCCTCCTCCTGTGACGGAGGGATACTTGGCCTACTAATACCACGCTGGCCAAACGGATTGGTATAGGGTTTAATTTCAAGTTTTCCTTGTTTTACATGAAATCCATTAATTGTAAATATCGCTGGGTAATCCTTAATCAAACACATAATTAACAGTAACTGTTATAGTATTTTAATTAAAAATAACTCAACAAAAAACTATTCCTATTCAAAAATAAATCGATTTCTATTCATTCGTTCAAAAACATCCCACTTTTAAGAATAGAAGCACCTCATAGAGCTGAATATATGTAGTGGCATTAGTTCTCGCGCCTATAACCATTAGTTATGTTATACGGGAACGTTTTATCATTCATACTTCATCTTATGCCCATTATAAATAAACTAGATGAGAAATTATAGTGTGTTTTTTAAATAAGATGGGTTACCTTATAGATGGATACTGCTGAGGACAATGTAGAAGTGTGGATGTACAGGATTGATCGATAGTTATACTTATCTTAAGACGTCATCTATCTACGATAGTTTGAATGACTATCGCTGTCGGTTTCGTTTGTTACACTGTAGTTCTTAGTAGGGTGTGAAAACTCTTCGTAGTTATAATAACATGCTGACAAATGATAACCCAGTAGGAATCTCTTTAACTGTCTCATTATTGAATGAGCTTCATATCCAAATTTCAATAAATTTATTTTTCTCTGCATCATCCAAAGATGTTTTACCCCATTAGAGCATTTTCTTCGAGCTCGGCTAATAATGTCTTAATGCGTTATATAGCTATTGTCATCATAACAGCCCATTAATGCCCCACCGCAGGGATGGGCCTCCTCCCGTGACGGAGGGATACTTGGCCTACTTCTACCTCGCTGGCCAGACGGATTGGTATAGGGTTTAATTTCAAGTTTTCCTTCTTTTCATTTCGTAAAGATAATATTCACGGATAGTCCCTTAGTCGGTTTTGACGACACCCGTGGGATGAGATGGGGTGGTGACATATTGTATTCTTACTCCGCCACACGGATAGCTATTGTAAATCTATGTAATTTTGAGCAAAATTTTTCATAAATTAATAACTTAGGTTTACTTTAAAAACTATCTTGGGAACGATCAGTATTTGTAGAGTTAATCATCACCCTGTATCGTTTCTGTCGCTCACCTCAAAAAACGAATTAGCAACATAGAAGACAGAGGCTCTTTCATGCACGTCCGGCGATGTTGACTGAGCGGACGGATGCACACATCCTGGCATTGATACGTCTAATGTTACCTTACATACATCACCAACACTTATTAGACATACTTATTTTTGAATGTGAATGAAGACGACCTCTGTGGCGTAGTTGTTATATAACATGACTGCTACGCAGAGGTCTCGGGTTCGATTCCCGCTCAATGCAAATCTTTGTGTACATGAACATGATTGTTTGCATTGGTCTGGGTGTTTTCTATGTATAATATGTATGTATTTACAAAAAAACTGTTTAAGTATGTTTATCCGTTGTCTAGTACCCATAGTACAAGGTTTGCTTAGTTTGGGACTAGATGGCGTTGGGTGAATGTGTGAAAAAAAAAGAATTTGTTTCATTTGAAATGGTAGAAGATGAATTGGTAAGGCTTATCATTTGAGGTCTTGTAATTGCCTGATCTAAACTGATTATCTGTCTATCATGCAACGTTTTAGACTTGCACTGCTTCATTATGCTACTTATATCAGACTCTTTTCTCAGACACTGTATGTCGTCATGTATTTAAGGGGCAATAGAACTGACAAAAAGAAAACGTTTAAGTAGAAATATATATTTTTTTATTTTATTTATTTTTATTTATCTCCACAAATTACATAGTAGTTCTTATAATCTATTTGTTGACATTTTACATTTATACATTAATTTGTAATTTGTGGGAGATCTGGAGTCTAAACTAAGCCGAAGCCTGTATTATAGAACTCCAGGCCCCCCAACATCTAATATTATTATAATTACAGAGGTTGTCAACACGTTTGCATAGTATATTTATGGGTGTGTGTGTGTGTGTGTGTGTGTGTGAGTATGTGTGTATTTCTGAAAGTGATTATGTTTGTGTCTAATCATATATAGGTAGGATGAAGCATTTAATAGTATTGGTATATACATTTCAATAGTTTGTTACCGGTTTATGTTAAGTATTTCTTCTGTTTTAACATAGTCCAAATTAAGTAACCAGGTCTTGACCTTTTTTTTACATACGTTGTTATGGTCGTTAGATATTGAAAGTTGTTTATTTACTTTGTTATATAATATACTTCCACGGAAAGAAAAGAATCTTTGCGCAAAGGTGGTGTTGACAGCAGTGTGTTCGCATAAAGCGTATTTCCTCCTAGTGTGAGCTATGAGTTTCTTTCTGTCATCTGGTATATCTATATGCTTGAGCAGTACCGTAAGCATTATATATAGCTGACGCACAGTTAGTACTTCAGCTTCTCTGTAGAGTGTCAATGTAGGAAAGTGACGTGGTTTGCCAAGGCTCACCTTGAGGATCAACCTTTGTGCTCTTTCTAGGGTTATCATTTTAGTTTTACAGGCACCACCCCATGTGGTAATGCAGTAGGTAAGAATGGACTGTACTAAGGCCTCATAAACCATTGTCATGATTTGTTTATCCGCTACGGAACGGAGCTGTTTAAAAATGTAACTAAGTTTACGAATTTTGTTTGATACTGATTGTAAGTGACAGTTAAAAGTTAAATTTGCATCGATTTCAACACCCAAATATTTAAAACATTGTGCAGTATCTATTTTGGGACATTTGCAATTTAAAGCTGGTGGAAAGTTACATTTATGAGCTTGTATAGTGTTGCTAAGGTTCATTATTTCCTTTTTATTGCGAATTGTAAAGACTATGTATTTTGTTTTATTCTCATTAAGTGTGAGAGAGTTATATGCTAGCCAATGACAGATGGTGTTAAATCCACTTTGGGAGAGTTCAAAAAGGTCCTTCCAAGACTCAGCAAAGAAGGTAAGAGCGGTATCGTCGGCATAAGCTGCTATACGACAGTTTTTAAGTTTAAGACTACATAGGTCGTTTATGTAGCACAAAAACAGGGTAGGGCCCAGAATACTGCCCTGTGGAACACCATATTCGACCGTTAATGTTTCGCTTATATGTTCCCCAATTTTTGTAACCTGGGTTCTATTTTTTAGGTAGTCTGTCATTAATGCCAAAGGGGTTCCCCTGATACCGAAGTCCTCCAGCTTTTGTACAAGCCGAGGGACAGAGACAGTGTCAAATGCTTTAGTGAGGTCAAGGAAGATTGTTAAACATTTACTTTTGCTGTCTAATTTGCTAACTACATGGTTGACAAGGTCAAGCACGGCATTTGCTGTTGATCGGCCTCTTCTAAAACCATATTGTGTATTAGAGAGAAGTTGGTGGTCTTCTAAGTACTTTGTTAACCTTTTGTTAATTAAGCGTTCAAACAATTTGGATAGTGTAGTTAAAATAGCAATTGGTCTATAGTTTGTGACACTGTCTCTGTCACCCGTTTTATGTATAGGGTGCACCATAGCCTTTTTAAGGGCATTTGGAAATACACCGGTATCAAAACAACGATTAATTAGTTTAGATAGAAAAGGTGCTATTGTAGCTGATATATGCTTTAGAACCTCTGCACCAATTTGGTCCCACCCAGGAGAGCAATCACTTTTTAATAGTTGTAACGTTCTGATGACCTCTGCATTATCAGTGGGAAGAAGAACGAATGATATATGTTACGGGCAATTTGATAAGTCCGGGCACTATTAATAATGACCGGTCTGTATTAATAATGCCCGACTCAATTGGGCAATGTGATTAATACAGCATAATTAATCACTTTTCCCGGCCATTATGAATAAGGCCCACCCTATCTTGGGCAAAGTAATAAAATAGGTGAACTGTAGTGTTTTTGTTTATTGAATGAAATTAAACTTACAAAATTTTCATGAAAAGTTAACAAAAAATAAACTATTGGACATAGTAGTTAAAAAATAAACATTTTACTAAAATGTTTCTGGCACTCGCCGGCCGTTGTGGTCGCCATACTAACCTAACCTAACCAAATGTTTCTGACTTTTGGCTTAATTTTAGGTTTTAGCTTTTTTTTAAGCTATCTCAAACACTAACTTATTACATGGACCACGGGCCGTCGGCCATTATTAATAAGGGCCGGTCAAAGTGATAAATTTATCACTTTGGCCATCGTTATTGGGCATTATTAATAAGGACCGGTCCTTATTAATAATGCCCAGTTAATCACGTTGCCCGTAACATATATATCGAGTAACATTATTTAACAGAAACAAATGACGACCAATCGCACAGTGGTCTTGTCTGTCTTTCTATAAAGGTATTATTTTAGCAAAATCTTTTTACTTATTTAAATATTATCCGTACCTTGTTTTCATTAAAATTATTTTACGTAAAAGTCCTCGTATACCTGGCCGTGAGCCATAATACGGACAAAATCATAAAAAAAAAATTAAAAAAAAAAATTTTAGCGTTATTCATCATTTAATTTTGTCCAAATTAAACCTGGGCAGGGAAAACTTTAAGGTTGATTGTGATCGACTCATAATAAGTTTGTACAACCGCCTAGACAGATAAGGTTGCATAAGCGGGTGCCTTACACGAGGTCGCGGATTTGAGTCCCACACAAAACAATTATTTGTGCAATCTATAAATTAGTTTATTTATGTCTGTATTTTTTATGTCTGTTGTAAAATCCTCCTTAAATCATTCTTGGACTCTATTAGATGCTTAACATCAGGCACCATAGAGTTATTCTGGTAGGCCAATAAAAAAATAAAAAAAAGTGCTTGAGCGGGATTTGTTTGTAAATATGTAATAAATGTAAAATAATATAACAAGGAGATGTACAAAGACTAGTAAATGTCCGCTGAGTCAGTGTGATGTAGGACCGAATACGGCGCAAATAGGAGATAGCTAATATTAACCGTGGACAGCTCGGTATCGCAAGTGCCATTACATCCGATCTACTAGTTACTGCTTGTACTTATATACGCACGCTAATTAGGGATATTTTGTTTAATAACATAAATATAAATAATTCCTCCTTGTGAGGTAGGCAGAAATTAAAGTAGACTGTAAAAACACTTTTATAAGAATTCTTGCCAGTTCTATAAGCTCATAGGACGGCAGTTAAAAGTATTACTAATAATTGTAAACAGTGTAACTTCATGACTAGTATAGGTACTATCATTTGAAATTAATACTCTGGTCATCTAGAAATTATATTTTTATTTAAGGAACCATTTAGACAAGCGACGGTACGTATGGAATCTTTGTCTGCTTGTGCCAAAACTGGTTTTAGAATGCAGCAGGTCTATTCCAAAAAGTTCCTAAATATAGTTCTACAATCAAACGCTTAAACAAGTTCTGATTATAGTCTACCAAACGCCACTTAACCACCGTAACTCACCCCAGGTTATCAGAAAGGACAACTGTTGTTAAACAAACTTTATTTTATCAAAAGAAGGAAACTTTGACACTAAGCGCTTGAAAGCACACGGCTAGCTGAGCATGGTGTAACACAGTCAGCCAGAATTTCCATTTAGCCAAGGAGACCCTTTTTGCCATAAGATGTCAATAGGTTGATACCTTAACCCAGTTTCTTGAATGGATTTTTATCACTTACAAAGAAAACTCGAAGAAAAATTCATTTGGCACACGTTCAAATTCCGCAGGTGAAGTTTTATGTTTCGAAGAAGTTTTAAAATTTAAAAAGGTTTTAGAAATAACAAAGGTTTATTGTTACCTATTTCAAAATAAGCAGTAATGGCAGCACTTAATAAAATTAATGTTTACTCCTTTATAACTACTTCCAAATTTCATTACAGTCATTCTTTCCAAAAAAGATTTCTAAAATCAAACCTTTTAAAAAAATAATAAAAACAATCCCACGTTGTTTTACATAAAAATAAAGAATGAAAGATAACATCAATAATAAAGTACTCCTTAACAAAATAATGTAAACAAACACAGTTCTCCGTCATGTTTCGAGAGCCAAACGTTTAGTCATTCTACTTGTCACTAGATGGCGGTAGTAGTAGTTAAAGTAATGTATAGCTAGAATTCGATGTGTCAGAAAAAATATAAAAGTGTTTTTCAGTAGGAATTATAATAAACGAGTATAATTCTCTTTTAATTGTATTAACTAGGAGAGTGACCTTTAAACAAAAGGCCTCAACCATCTTTAAAGCCCTTGTAATTTCTCGAACCAAAGATTAACTACAGGACGCAGCGACACGGCCTTGCTCCCGTGATGAAAGAAATTTAATGTACGGAAGCCACGGACTACACAGGGTTGGACAGAGATTATTTAATGTTACAAAGATTATCATCATCATCAGCAGCTCAAGAAAGTCCTATCACCGTCAAGTAGTAGGCTATCCGGGCTACTCTAGATTTATGTTAAAAGAAAGCTAGCTATGACTAGATGCAACGGAGATTGCGATTGCGGTCGTGCGTTGGAGTCCCACCCAGGTCAATTTTATTATTTTTGCTGTGCCTACATTATTATTCCGAGCTGGGATATTCTTTGCCTCGTCCATGTAAAAAATGTGTGTGTGACACGGGAAAGATCATATCCCTGTTGGTGATTCTTTTTAAAAAAAATATTCATTTAATTTCATTCTGCTAAACCTGTAGGTAGTAAGAAGGAAAACTTGAAATTAAACCCTATACCAATCAGTCTCGCCAGCGTGGTATTAGTAGACCAAGTATCCTTTCGTCACGGAAGGACGCCCGTCCTTGCAGTGGGACATAAATGGGCCGTTATAAAACCTGTAGTAACACTAACAGGTCATTCTTTCATTGAACTGGCATCTTTTTTGATACGTTTGTATAAAATAATTACATTTTATGTATAAAATAAATATGTATAGCAAAGAGATAGAGTCAGAGAGCACTTAATTTCTTGACTTCCGTTGTTCTCCTTCATGAACTGTTATTGTGTTTTAGGATGTATACGACTATGTTGCCGTAGTTGTTGTAAGCACATAATATATCTGTGTACTTCAATACATAATATCTGTATTTATATTTCAATTGCGTGGGAATCGAATCCATAACCATCAAGAAAATAGACAACGCGCAACGCCGTTCGCTCAAGTATACGTACCTATTACATACAGTTATTTATAATATCGTACAGTTTGACGTCTAACACACGGTAGACCGTCACAACCCAGTATCTTATCTCGTCAATTACTTACAGTAGATATTCTAGCAACATGTTTATGTACTATCTGAATACCTAAGCATTATTAAGTTAACAGTCACTAGTGCACGAGTACATATTAACATTAAATCTGAGTAATGCGTAATTAACGTTATCTTTACCTATATCAAGAATACGCATGTTGTTTTATTGGAATTGTACTAGTTTGTACTGCGGTGGAGCTTGTTGCTTTAAAGGTGTTTATATTTTGTAGGTATATTTTTGTTTTAACGGAACTAAAGTGTCTTACTGTACAGATGAATATCTTGCAATGACAAGATTAACTTGGCATTGCACTTTTTGTAGCACTATTCATAAAAATTGATAATAAATATTCACGAACATCTCTACACAGCGCCATCTGTTCCCAAAGTAAGCTAGGCTTAACCTGCTTGTGTTATGGGTAACAGAACAACGGATATTAATACTTATATACTTTTTTTTGTAAATACATACATAATATACAAAGGAACACTATGACCAATGCAAACAATCATGTTCATTAACACAAAGATTTGCATTGAGCGGGAATCGAACCCGAGACCATGAGACTGCGTAGCAGCCATGTAATATAAGCACTACGCCACAGAGGTCGTCATAATGCTCTATTCAAAGCATGAATTTCGTTATAATCTTGTATTCCTTGATATGTTTAAAAACACTCATTGATTTTTAAATAATAACACCTAATTTCGAAACTTAAAAAGTCTGTTTTAACTTTTTTAATAGAGACAAATTGGTAGATACAAAATGATTGTTTATTGTTAAATTATTCTTGTTTTTGGCTAGCACCGGGCTTAATTTTAGTCAGGTTAGACACCCATGGTATAAGATGACAGGAAAATAGTGTAACAGTGTATTCTAAATATAACTATAAAACATGAATAAACAAACAGACATAATATAAGAGAATGAAGTATATCACAAGTAGTGTCCACGAGTAGCATTACCTAAGATAAGGTACAGTTCCAAGGAAGTGGGGTCCCAGGTCACGCGTTATCTTACCCACTCATCTCATTACTAATGCCTCACGACTATAACTACTAGGCTAAACTTTCTGCTTTGTCCGAAACGTAGGTACACTAAATCAAATATTTATTTTTTTAGTACTTTCTGACCAGTCTTCTAATGTTACGGTATAGAAATTATAAAAAAAAAAGTAATTTAACACGTTCACAAGGTGAACAATTAGATTCATATTCATTTGAGGAGCAAGAATCGATTCAAAATATTGCGGACGACAATGAGTCTAGTCAAAACGCAGTGCACCATATATGGTACACGTGCATTGTTTTACTGTTGTGTCTGCAGGCGGCACTGTGACAGGGTTAAGTGCATTGGAAATTGATATAGGAATCTGTCTTCATCATCATCATCAGCTAATGGACATTCACTGCTAGAGAAAAGATTCCTTCAAATATTTGTGTTAGGTAAGGTTCTGTGTCTCTAAAATATACCTTAACCTGCTTTAATGATTAGTACGCTTAACGTAATAATTAAGTTTTCCTTCAACGGTAAACGGCATAACCAAACTAAGTAAATATTTTTTTATATATTTTTTATATATCTTTCCGAGTAAAGAATACATACAGATAAAATTCACACATTTATTTAATTACAAACATATCGGCTTACCTACCTTCCGACAGAAACAGTTCGCAGACCCCAAAATGTTATCATAATGTCATATTTTTTGGTCAAAAGGGACCGCTATAGACGCCCACATATGGCCCCACCTTGCTCAGGTAATAATCAACCTTTACCTTTTCAAGACCCTCTTATTACAATGGGATAAAGTTCAAATTAAAGTTTATGTAAATTAAGGATACCGTATGCAAAGCTTTTTTGAATTGAACCTTATGTATACGAATGTAAAGTTGATTTTAAGTTGTTATAAAATTAGGTGATCACAAAAATGGTATAAAAAAGCGAGCTTTGTTCTGGCACATGTGTGCCGTGTTCTAAGAAGGGAATAATTAGCGATTGTGAAGGTATGATGTGGGTGTTCCCAGAAACTTTAATATTAACAACACATTTACCTTATACGCATTAAATATGGTGTAACGTTCTTATATGGTAGATAAGTATGATTATTATTTGAATAAGATAATACGTTGCGAAGGGTTTTTTATTTGGCTAGTTTTATTTTGCTTTATTCATTTGTTTTATTATTTCATAATACTAATAGAACCAATGATATACGTCCAATTTAATGATTGCGCAGGGAAACTAACAACATAGCTTTCTCATTGGCTATCTGAGGAATTTTTATATAAGTACCTAATTAAAAATAAAATATACTGCCCCAGTGCAGGGGATGGCACTGTCGCTAAAGCGGCTGAGCTGCACGAGGTTGCGGCTTTGATTCCCACGTTGAACAATATACTGATCCACAAATTGTTGTCCTGAGTCTGGTTGTTCTTTGTGTCAGTTAAATAAAGGCCTACGCAGACCGGGACGGCATGGCAAGAGATTTTATTTTTTACTAATGGAAATTCAACCGTACTGTTACAGAAATACGACATAAATTGCTAGGCTTTAAAATGATGCCGTGGCATTGAAAGGGATTTTATCGCACGGCATTTTTAATTTCCTAATAAAAAATCCCTTGCCATGCCGTCCCGGTCTGCGTAGGCCTTAAATGTTTGTAAAGTTCCCGCGACTCAAGGAATGATCCAGCACGTACCGAAGAATAAATTATAACCTAGAATAAAAAAAATAACAAGCCACTATCAGATCTCCCAATAATAAAAGAAGTAGTATAAATAAAAGGTGTTTTATGCCGTCCTCGATCCTCGTTATCAGGGGTCAAGTAGTTACTAAAACTGTACAAACTAGTGCTATGATAAGAACTCAGTGATGACGTCATTATCTAACTGATACAGTGTGAGTGACCTCTCTCTGATTACATTTTGAAATTATTTTAGTTCATATTAATACTGTTTGTTTGATTGGGCCAGAAACTTACGATACTGGTTCGAATTTAAAAGAGAAAAAGTTCTCTACGCCAAAAATATTGATAAGCGTTGATATAGCCCCAGAAGTAGGCAAGTAGCAATTAATGTTGTTGCATGCATGCGAATATTATATTTAATCGGAGGTGCTTCGGCCGCTGTACCGACTGCTTTGCATGACTTTGCGTGGCTTCGATTCCCGCCCAGGACAATTCTAAGTAAGATCCAGAAATTATTGTCCTACTTAAGTTGCATCTCATTGACATTATCGTTACGGGTCTGTGAGTAAAGATTATTATAATATTAGCTCATCACTACAAATGCAATACACATTGCACTCCCCCAAATTAGCTGCATCCTAATTTGGGTTTTAGACAATTTTAAACTTTTGGTTTGATCGGTCGTAGTTTTGATTCTTTGAGATTTAAGGTCATCTCGTATAGAACAGTATGTTTTATAAACATTCCATATTATGAATCATCTTAACAGCCTATAGACGCCCATTGCTGGACATAGGCCTCATCCAAACGTTTCCACCCTGCGCGGTCTTATGTCTCCCGAAATTAAGTAATAAAAAATAAATAATAATAAAAAATAAATTAATAATAATTAATTTACTTAATATATGCATAGTAAATTTGACTTAAATTATTATGAATAAATTAAGTCAAACCACTCAGTATATAGCTGAACATGAAACCTCCCGCGGTATTTTCCAAGAAAGGTATTTTCCAATAACACTTGATTGAATGAATCCGTACGATCTAAGAACCTTGTGTTCAGGTTTACTAAGGTATCCTTTCATTGATACTGCTGTTAATTAAGAAACTAATCAATTCTAAAACAATACGTTTTATTAGTGCTTTAGACAATAATGAAGAAAATAAATAAATCTCTCAAAAACAGTAGACAAATATAATTAAAGAGCTCTTCACGATATCGATTGATGAATCTGTGTTTTATTCTTGCTTTTTGCATTTAAGTTAGCCAACTGCCCACCTCATGCATTGGTGGGCTTTTTACCTGTCGAGGTAGAGTTGACAACGCGCGCCGTCAGGGTTGAGTTAGTAGGTAGAAGAAATGTTTCCCACTTTAAAAACAGCGAAAAATGTATAAAGTATGTTTCAAGTTGATCTTCTCTTGCAAAATATTGTAAATAATATTATCGGCTGGTCGACATTTACACGACGACACCCACTGCACAATAATACTTGCATAATATTCTTTAATACTAGTTTAAGATAACAAGGACCCATTGCTTTAACTTTATCCTATTTCCAATGTTAAGCCCGATTTACACATCGACAAGTACAGTAGCGAGTTGAGTAGTAAGTTGTTGATTAAGTTGATTTAAATAGATCTCCATCCTATTTTTTTGGCGAGTTGCGAGACGCGAAAGAAGGGGCTACTTCGTACTTAACTCGAGTTAAGTACGAAGTAGCCCCTTCTTTACTGTACTTGTCGATGTGTAAATCGGGCTTTAAAGTTTTTTGTGAAAGAACGTTCATTCACAAAAAAACGTTCATGCAATACAGTGAATGGTTGACATACGCAGCATCCGTATACATTGCAGCGGACCCTTATCAGGCCATATCTCGAGGCCATTACAATTTAACGAGGTATTAACAGCCAAGAACAACGGTTACTTTGTCGTCAAATAGTTTACTTTTAATTACCTAAAGCTAAGATTTTAAAACCAGCGGTTTACGACTGTACAAATAAATTACGTAGGACAATAAATTTCAGAGTTTATTTACAAAAATACTAAGTTGCGTTGAAGTGAGTCTTGGTAGGAGGTTAGATGAGTTTTATGTAAAACATAGGAGGAGGTAAGTAGATTATTTTTGATACGTTTAGCCGACTTTCAAAGAGAGGTTTCTGAATTGGATTGTATTTTTTATGCATCAATAATAAACTCGTATTCATTTATATAAAGAAGATTTCAAGTTATTTCATCTATTGGTTGTGTGGTATGTGAGACTATGCACTTAACATAAGCCTACAAAAACTTATTTAACATCTAAATATTACAAAGAATGTGCTCAAATTATATTATTACTATAAGTTAGACTAACTTCTACAATAATATAGTTAGAACACCGACCATTAGCCTACAGTCACACAATAATCAACAACACACACATACACAACTAAATAATGTATGAAATAATAACACATAGTTACCTACCCGGCCGTGTGTGTGGTGTATACACGGCCGTGTACTTGTGTGCAGCGATGACGTCAGCCGACAACCTGTCGCCCGCGCCGTGTAATTAAACCCGTCCAAGGGTGCTAGGGATGGGACAAAGTCATTAATAATAATCGATTAAAAGTAAATAATCAAATTATTGTGGTGTTTTAGGTAGTTGTTTAAATAAAAATGGTAGGTATTTGTACACTGTTGTATGAAGCATTATGCACGTTAATTGCATTTTATAGTATATCAAACATTTTTATAATATTACTGTAATGTGATTCAAGGACCTGATTGAAAACACAAATATGGTCCAAAGCTAGATAGTGGAGGGCTAAATGGCTTTAACAATTAATTAACCGACGGCCTCGGTGGCGCGACGGTAGCGCAAGCGGCTCCCGTACAAGAGGTTGGTGGTTCGATCCCCACGCAGGACAATAATTTGTGAGCTCCACAAATTATTGTCCTGGTCTGGGTGTTCTTGTGTCCGTTAATTGATGTTTGTAAAAGGTCTCCGCGACACAGGGCATGATCCCTAGTGCGGGAGTTGTCTTTTTTAATAAAAAAAAAAACAATTTAAAAAAATAATTTGTTTAATGTCCATCCATATGGAACTGATAATTCGACTATGACATTAAAGATCAACATGAGTACCGCTTTTAATAAAAGTGAGTGTCGTAGTACTTATAGCAAATATTTGTCAACAGAACACGCTTTACTAGACCTTTATTGATACCCTTAAAAAGTCTAATATAACTGGAAGAAAAAACACATACAATCTAGATAAAATTAGTTGTTTATAGAACAGATTTATCACTTAGAATCTGTAAGTGATTAATTTTCTACTTTATAAAGTTACTGCATAGGCGATGTGGTCGCTAAGCGACAAAGCCTATAAAAATTAATAAAAAAAAGGTTACTGCATGTTGATATTTATAGAGCATATTTTTGCATTTAGCTAATAAAAGTATAACGTTATAACTATTAGTATCGTGCCACATCCCTAGGTTCGACCCCCGCGGCAGTACGTTTTATTAAGGCGCGTTTTTTGTGCGGACACACGTGCTCGCCATACCTCGCACCGTCTTGTTCTACACGATATTGTCTCCTACTTATTACAGATACATATAAGTATAAGTACTAGGTATAATGTGTTATCTGGTCGTTATTGCTTTATATACTAAAGTACATAGTTAGCTGTTTGGTAAAGACGATAATTATGGTAAACAATCTCGTGATCGTTGATGTGAAAAGGACTTTTGAAGTGATTAAATTTTTGTTTTTATTGTTTTTAACTTTTGCAGTAATAAAAGTTGTACAGTAGCAGGCGTCGTATACCTAATATCGACCAGTCTACCTTTGTACAATATAAAATACGCATTATTATTTAGGTAAATATTGTTCCATCCCCTGCTAAGACGAAAAAAAGAAAGCTTTGTTTTTTTTTGTAATGATTGATGTATTATTACCCATGTAAAGGTTAAATAGAGTACCTACCGTTTGCTAATTACTATTGAAAATATATTTTTAAATACTTAAACATAGTTACATTGTTGCATACCGACAGACAAATCGTTAGGCTTGTTCTCCATACCTCAACACAAAGTATAATGCATTTGATATTAAAATATTCTATCACAAAAGTATACCCGCCATTGTTCAAGAGTAGAACAATGTTTGCGACAGAAAAGTCACAAACTACCGCAGTGTAACAGAGTTATTCTATTTTCTACGGTAAGATTGCACTGTGCAGTAAAATAGTTAGAAAATAATATGACACTGTCGGTCGGGCCAGTAGGAGATTGGAAAACTTGGGAGAAGTATCCGTTTATGACTTTGGAAACTTTGTCGAGATTCGTTTGTTGCCTTACCTCGTGATTGTCGGTAATCACCATAATGTTGTAACTTTTTTGTTCGTAGTGATAAAGGAGGGTGAAGTGTTACGTTAAGAATTAAAGCTGCGAATTATTCGTCATAGAAACTCTTTACACACAATATAAATCATCTTTTTCAGTGTCTTAAGACATTTTTTCTACAACGATAGAATAACTTGAAAAGTAGTTACTTAGGTATTTATAATGCTACAGATTCAGTCAATTGTTATATAAATTCCTTGCCAATTAAATGCGTTTTTAACCAACTTCAAAAAAAGGAGGAGGTTCTCAATTCAGTTGAATTATTTATAATAAAATTTATTTTGTTCTCAACTTTCGAGTAACACGTATAAATAAAAGTTAGTTGCAATAATTGTCTAAAATTACAGGAACTATCTTCAATTTTGTTATTAAAACATAGCACGCTGTAACTCAAAAACTAAACTATTAAATATAAGTGTTTTTAAAAGAAGCAGCGTTCCCAAAAGCTAAGAACACTAAATCAGAGTATCATTCGCGCTAACATGTTGAAAAACAAAAGTGCGGAAGTCCCTCCGTTTTGGTAGAGGTCTAAAAGAGTTAGGAATAAATGCGAGGACACACGAGTGACACTCTGATCCGTCTAATTTGATTAAGTGTATGAGCTACGCGTTGTGTTAGCATGGGAATGTGCTTAGTAGGCTGTCTGTGATACTGTATTTACGGGGATAATTTCGGAGCTAAAAAAATAAAACCGGTCAAGTGCTAGTCTAACTCGCGCACCGAGGATTCCGTGCACAACTATTAATTATCCTGCCAAAAAGTGATGACGTCACGACTCAGCTGTCAAAATTTCTATGACGTCACAAATCATCTGTCAAAAACATTTTCCCGCCAAAATTCTATGACGAAATAATCAAAATATAATATGATGGAGGTAAAAATTTAAGGTTTTTGGAATTTTTATTTTGAAAATTAAAAGGATAAAAACGAAAAAGGAACACTACGCCAATGACTTAAAATAAAGAATTAAATAAAAATCGTTTCATCACATACATAGAGTAGAAAGAGCAGGCGATGAAAGTACCTATATCGAATACGGAATTATTATGAAGGGAGTAGGTATAAATATCAAAAAAAAAAAATTAACCATCTTAGAATGCATTTATAAATATCAACTTTTAATCTTCGTGACATAAAATCAAAATAAACTTATCTGATTTTTCTATAAATGATGGTGACCCTAGTGGTTACCTAGTTGATTTAACCGATAATAGCGAGTAGTGTTGTTTGCGCCTAGGCGTCGTATTGGCGAAATATTTGCATAATACAATTTACTAAGTGTTGCCTCATAAAACATCATAACTTCAAACACTATTTAATTATGTAGTTTTCATCATCATCATAACAGCCCATTAATGTCCCACTGCAGGGACGGGCCTACTCCCATGCCGGAGGGATACTTGGCCCACGAATACCACGCTGGCCAGGCGGATTGGTAGGGTTTAATTTCAAGTTTTCCTTCTTTTTATTTTGTAAAGATATTATTAATGTACAGTCCCCCAGTCGGCCTTTGATGGGGTGGTGACATATTGTATTCTTACTCCGTCACCACACGGAAAATTTAGTTATGTTATTTTGATCATACCGAAGTAGTAAATAAAGTTCACCTAAAATCTATCTCGTTGAACCATAATATCTACCTAACACCAAAAGTTAAAAGCGTAATGCCCTACTCGTACTCGTAGCAGAGTTTGTTCATACCACCTGAGAAAAGATCTCGTTCCCGAGTTCTGCAATCAACTAACAAACTAACAACTACAGTAGGTATTTCTCGAACGCTATGAATTGTTCCTTTCTATATGGGTTAGGGAGAGAAATTCTTTCTGACTTTAAGGCAGTGGTTTTTAGCTTATATTACGACAACCTCAGAGTGATATAAGGCCTTCTTTGTATTCTTAATTTGAAATCCAAAGCTGGAACGAGCTTTCTAGTAGTAACCTACCATGAAGAAAAAAAGGAACGGGGTAAAAAGCTTAATAGTTTATCATAATTATCTTATGTGTTAGATTTTATACTGCTGTAATATTCCATTAGAATTTGTAACTTTATAAGAAACTGAAAAAGGCTTCTTCACTCCACGTCAAGGCAAACGTTAACAGAAACATTACAAATTCCACCTCGACCACGCAAACATAATCCTTCAGAAGCACTAAATAATGTACGCCATCTGTCGGCACGTAGCGGCGTCACGGCCTATTACGTCACAACCGCCACGTCATTAGGTACGCTTTGATGACGTCACGCCACGTTAGCCTACCACAAAGCACGCTCCACTTAGGCTTTATTTAGACAACGTTAAGTGGGTCAAGTTGCCCTTACTATCTCGCTTGTTTGTAGTGTAAAGATGGTTAAGGTATTATCTATACTCTTGCTTATTCCTATCACCTTTTTCTGCACTATATAAAGTTAGATATTTAAATAAACTGTAGAAAGTTGTTCGCTAGAAAGAAGTTCTTAAGAAGCCAGACAATAGAATAAAAACGCTTATCAGAATGGCTCGCGAAACCACATCAATCTGTCCTCGGTTCCATGTTCCTGTTCGCTATAAAGCATAGAAAGCCAAGGTTGACACTCCTTAAAAGCCAATGTGCATAATATGTTAACAAACACCTAAATTAAACTATTTAGGACTCTACGTTCCATCAGAGTACTCGTAAACTTATAAAGGTTACTAAATAGTTAATACTTACGTGAGAATACGCAACTACTAAAATGTACATACATAAAAAGTCCAAATATAATTAAGTTTTTTTCTTTCTATACTGACTTAAAGTTGGAAAATCTATCAAAAGAAAATAATATTATGTAGCAAAGTAATTACCTACATACATGTAGAGGTAGTGAATAACTCAACAAACACACATACAATCGTACAGTACACTATTATATGTAGAGAGAGCCGAGTAGTCCCGTGGGCTGTGAACAATCTGCGCGGGCAGAACCGGAAAATTAGACATAGAGCCATGTTTTAATAAGCTGCTCCGTTGCGTTCTTTGTATACGATGTGCACTGCAATTAACTGCACTCTGAATACTTAGGTTTCAGTTTTGTTTCATATTTTATTACACGAAAATGCTGTGTTAAGGTTGTTTTCAGGTAAAAAACTATCATCATAACAGACCATTAATGCAGGGACGGGCCTCCTGCCGTGACGGAGGCATAATTGGCTTACTAATACCACACTGGCCAGGCGGATTGATGTAGAGTTAAATTTTAATTTTTCTTTCTTTTTATTTCGTAAAGATAATATTCACGTACCTATAGTCCCTTAGGCGGGTTTTACGACACCCATGAGATGAGATGGGGTGGTGTCATAGGTATCATACTCCGTCACCATACGGATAACACCTACTAATGAATCATAAGGTACAGAGAAGTACTGTCTGATATTCATATCAAGTGAACTTTATGACGAGTTGTGAGAAATCAACAGCCACACAGAAGTCTTGGTCAATTGAAATTCAATTCTTGTAGTTATTAAACAAATCAATCAATTAATTCGTTGATTTCCACCTTATATTACAAAGTTATAACTTATTGATATTGATATTCTACTTAGTTTAAGCTTACACAGTAAAAGCCTATTAAACTTTACCACCGCTTCAAATGTTAGCCCTGATCTATGTGTGATAATAATATTAATAAAAATGTATCTCGTATTTGCATAAGCTCTACTCGTAGTTATTTTAAACACATGTTTGAGTCTGTTGAGATTTTTTATCATGATAGCACCTATTGAAAGCTTACAGGTAAGGTAAACTTCCTTTGCTATTACATTTAATTCATAATAAATGACTTAATACAAAACACATAGCATATAGCAAAATTTATAAACGTACCTACGATAGGTATATAATCCACGTAGGTAAGTTAGTTGTAGGGAATCCCAGTTTTTACAGTGTAGCGCCGCCTGCGTGAATTCATTTCAACTTTGTCTAAAAGCTCGTCCACGGTTTTTTGATGCCCCAACTGAATATGAAATGAATACGAGAAAGTTATTGAAAATAACAAGGTTTGTCAGCTGACTTTGTGAGGTATACGATACTATTAAATAAGGCTTTTGTTATGACTATTTATTTGGTGATGGAGAATGAATAATTAGGTATAAGTTTTGGAATCACTTCATCTCCTGCGTCTAAGGAAATCTTTTTTCACAAATACGTTCTATGATAATGACTAATGATAGAAAGGTGTACTGTTATTCGAGATCGCATGACTTCGTTGCTAAGTTATTCCTGGTGGCGGGCATTCGTTGTTATGCGATTAGTTGTTTTTAAACTTACGGGGTCGTGGTATTCGTTGATTCACATTTCGTTTTCACATATTACAACCAGACAATACTGTTTTCTATAGCACGTCAACCAGTCCTAAACTCCTAATGTGTCTATTGTCTTTGTATTTCATAAATAGTTATTGACAGGACTCTCCGTGTGGTGACGGAGTAAGAACAGTACAACATGTCACCACCCCATCTCATCCCATGGGTGTCGTAAAAACCGAATAAGGGACTATTCGTGGATATTATCTTTACGAAATAAAAAGAAGGAAAGCTTCAATTTAAACTCTATACCAATCCGGCTGGCCAGCGTGGTATTAGTAAGCCAAAAAAGGAGAAGGGCCGTCCCTGCAGTGGGGCATTAATGGGCTGTATGGTTAAGATTATTGAGGGGACAGTGTGGACAGGAAAATCAGTAGTCACCACTCCATCTTGTGCAAATGACAGCGTTGTAGGTCAAGCTTCCCTTCATATGACCCAACATGAGACTCGCTACGGTATTAACGATGCTTTAAGCTGATTCCCGAGTCTATTTGTAAAGTAAATGTTAGTAAAAAATCTTGTAAAACTCGTTACCTCAAGGATGCCACAGAATCTACGGAAGAGGTAAAGTTAGTCAACATGGCTCCACTCTCCGAGTTAGTTCGGGTGCTCGTTATAAAGTTGTGCTGCCAACGTTTTCCTTTACTTATTGTTCGATTTACCTTTATTTGTTATGTACAACATAATAATATCAATAGAGAATTGATTTTTATTAAATTATGTGAAATTATCCATGTGGTGACGGAGTAAGAATACAACATGTTACCACCCCATCTCATCCCAAGGGTGTCGTAAAAACCGACTAAGGGACTATTCCGTATATTGACTATCCGTGAATATTATCTTAAGAAATAAAAAGAAGGAATACTTGAAATTAAACCCTATACCAATCCGTCTGACCTGCGTGGTGTTAGTAGGCCAATTATCCCTACGTCACGGGAGGAGGCCCGTCTTTGCAGTGGGACATTAATGGGCTACTATGATGAATGAATGTGAATTATTGACAAAATTAAATAATAACCATCCATTCTTCTTCTTGAGGTTAAAAAAAAATTGACAATCACCTATTAGAAGCGAAGACAAACTCAAAACATATAGACCCAATATCCATACTTAACTGGAACAGGACCATTTGGTTGTCGACATCCTACTACCTAGTGAATACATGACATCTTTTATGCTTTTGTATTTCTTTTATGACATCCATTGGATGAGAGGCAATAGTGATTAAATGCATGTTGGCAGGGATACGTAGAACGTAGATAGTTTTCCGTAATCTCTGCATATTCTCATTGAGTAGGCAATTCGTGTTGTTAATCAGCACCACATAGTGACGACGATGAAAACATTAAAGGCAGAGAATCAATGGAAATGGATGACAATAATTGATACTTCGTGCTACTTACCTAGACGACACCAGACCATCGTGTACTGGTCCAGAAAATATCTTTACGTAGGTTAACAAGTTAGAGACATCAACCCACACGATACAACATTAAATCTGTGTATAAAACGCCGTCAATACTCAATCTCTCAAAGGATCCACCATTTTGAAAAGGTCACGGTATTTCCACTTAAAAAATCTCCATTATTTATATTTAAAGCTTGTCGGCGTGGGACGTTGGTGGCGCAATTTTTCCACCCCCCCCCTGCCCTCCTCCTACTACACAATTTGTCTTGAAACTTGCTCGACCTGGGAGTGCCCCCCCCCTCTCTCCTCGCCCCGTGTAATCAGGCTTCCACCCCCTATGTGCCGCTTTAGGTGCCGAGTTTAAGGTGTACGTACTACCTAGATTTATGGTTACATATTTTCTTTGTTTTTATATTACGAGTATGTAAGTACGTAAGTAGTTTAGCATTACTGAAACAGAGAAACTTTGTGTTGTTGCTGTAGGTATTTTTTACCATCACTACTTTAGGGACGTTACTTACTTTAGGGATATTACCGCCCTGTATGAGCCCGTGGTTGTAAGGAAGTAAACCAGCTGAGGGAACTTAGAGATATTATCTCTACAAAAACATAATGATGATACACTCGACCTTAACTCGAGATTCGATTAAGCTCGACATTTTATTCTTCAGTAATAAACTCCTTTCTTTCTTCTCTGTTGAAAAAACTGTCTTACCACACCTTACCTCATTATATTATAGGTACGTGCAGTAGGTAGTAGAACATTTCATCATAACAGCCTTAATATTCCGATAACGAGTCTCCTCTGCAACTTGACCTACTAATAACACGTGCCTGGATTGGTACTGTGTCAAGTTTCTCTATTGTTTTCATAAAGATACACTCAACTCTATATATTCTCACTATTCAACTACACAGGGTAAAAAAAATGTTGCCAAAAGCATAATGGCAATTAAAAGTTATAATAATGTAATCAAACTACACAAATTATTTTTACGTTCTTTAACAACATCTTTTAAACATTTTCTACACCTGCCTTGAAGCCATTATAATACAAAACCTTACTTATAGGTATAATAATTATTTATAATTTCTACGCAATACACAAAACACAAAGACATTATAAAACACCGCCAGTAAGGCGTATATACCGTCGTGTATATACAAAGGCCGCGCTACATAGAGTCATCGCTCTCCGTGACCTAGTTGCGCGACCTACATCGCGAGACCAATACCTGGAGGTTTTACCTTCGCTACCTCTCAGGTGAGAGGTACCTGCGCCTCATTGGAAGGCTGGCGACCAACCCGCGGAGTGCCACACCTGTGCTGTCGTGCCGCAGGTGCGCACAGGTGCACTTTACCGCCTCTGCACAAGCCACGCCCCTTTTTATCGAGCTGCGCAGGTGGGCTGCGCGCTGATTGGTCGCGGCAAGGTACAAACAGGTATTACCTGCCTATACAGGTGTATTCCCGGTAAATGTCCCTTCTAAGGCAGTTGTGCGGTAGACGGTGATACTGTCAGATAATTTAGTGAAGTTTAGTTAGTGAGAAATATAAAGTAAAATTGTGCGCATGTGTTGGTGGATTGATGTTTCCTTGAGGTGTGCTAAATTTAGTACTTAGGTGGGTGCGCCGCGTCCTTCGTAGAGGTCACGGAGAGGTTACCAACGGTATGTACCTAGGTTACTTAATGTTTGTATTTACTTATATTAAGTTTTAGTTTTGCTTTATTTTATTATTTATATAAAAATATTCAAGATTGATATGATATATTAATATATATATATTATTATATACGTATGATTTAAAATAAGTTTTTTATTTTAAAATGCTTTGTAGGTAATATTAGTATCATAGAAGGCTGAATTAAAGTATAGGTACTTACGTAATACTGAAATTAAGAGATCCTACTGTCTTCATGTTAATATTTGCTATGGTTGAGTACGAATCTTGTTGTTGAATTAGATACCAGAAGTTCGAAGTTGTTGTAATTAAGTAGTTTATGTTAGGTAACGTCGTCAAACAAAACACACCATAAGTAGGTACCTATGTGTCGTAAAGAAAACTACTGAGTATTTAGCATCATTAGAAAAGATGAAAAACTGGATATAAAACACGATAGCAACGTTTCTGAGTAACATAGTAAGTATCTGTGGATCAAGTTTTATAATACACGTCAGAAGCTCGTCCCTGCAGTAGGACATGAATGGACTGTAAATAATGGAATCTAACTATTATACCTAACCCATTTGATGCATACCAAAACATCCAGGCTCAGGGCAATCAATGGATGATTAAAGAATGAATAGTTCAGCAAGATATTCCAAACTGCCACGTTGTGCATAAACACGACCAGTATAATATAAAATTAAATAAAATAGGTAAGTACTACATAAATATTAATTAAAAAAGAAATAAGAAATACCTAAGTAAAATACCAATAACTTCTTTAGTACGTTATTAAAAATAACGTTTAGTCCCCCCCTAAGGTGGTTCTAACGAGATCGTAGTAAACCTACGCTCGGCTAGGTAATGAACTAGGAGGGGGGGAGACCTAGAGTGGGAGGGGTGAGAGGGGGGGAACGTTGAGGTAAAAGCCACTTTAATTATGAAGGAAGATTGAGCTGTAGGTAATGTGAAACGAGGAAGAGGGGTAAAAGGGGGGGAATGGAGGATAGTAAACGGTATCACATGCCTTCTTTAATTGTTAATAAAATATAAGAAATGGTTATAATATATTTTAATTATGACGTCTTTCTGTATAGATGGGTCTTCTTCAGTGACGGAATGAAACAGATGCACTTGCTAGATTGGTTGGTATCAGGTTTTATATCAAGCTGTTCTTTGAATATCAAAAGATTTTTAAGTTGTAATATGCGTGTGGTGACGGAGTAAGAATACAATATGTCACCACCCCATCTCATCCCATAGGTGTCGTAAAAACCGACTAAGGGAATAACCATAACTACTATCTTTACGAAATAAAAAGAAGGAAAACTTGAAATTAAACCCTATACCAATCCGTCTGGCCAGCGTGGTATTAGTAGGCCAAGTAACCCTCCGTCACGGGAGGAGGCCCGTCCCTGCAGTGGGACACTAATGGTCTGTTATGATGATGAATGTCTTTGGTCCCCTTTGACAACAAAACCTAGTAAAAGTCGAAGTAAGGTCATCGGATAATCAAATATTCTTTTTTTTTTCTACTAAAAAAGTATGAAAAAAATTGACATATACCTTTACCAAGTGCGTCTTTCAAGCATGCTACCAATCTGGCAATGGACTATAAGAAGATTTTTATGATAAACGTATTTATGGTTATCGTTAGTACAAAGATTTTTGTATCTGATAAGAGTTAGCAGATGCCCCGCATGTAAATATTCCATGTTTTATAATTGTCACCATAATCATACCGATAAAATAAATACCTACCATCTTTAATACCAAAGCATTCCTATAAGATTAGTATAATAAAACTAAATAACAACATAGTTAATACGCCATAACAAACTACAAAACCGTACCTCGATAATATTTTCCATTTGGCGTATTGCCGTGAAGCAGACGTTAATGTTGACAGAGGCAATACGACGGCCACCTAACGTAACGATAACTCATGTGCATCCACAGAGTACATGCACTACTACTCGTAAAACTGCTTGGGATGTGGACATGTTCATAGGCTGAGCGATGAGCGGGGCGTGTGAAATTTGTAATTGTGGTTAGGAACATAATTATACCTTTCAATACGATTGTAAAACACTTGATCATCTCCTGTTGCTGCCAGTCATTTTGTCTTTATGGCTCGTTTGACTATTTTAAATTTTACCTAAATATATTAAAAAAAACTGGATTAATTTTTTAAAATAAACAGACTTCACAGTTATGAAGACAAAGTAGAGGTAATATTTGAGGCATTTTAAATAATGCCTTGCTTTTGACAAAATCCGCACTACATATTAGCAATTTAATTAATGTTTTAAGTAACAAATCGATTACGAATAATTGAAATTACACAGCCAACATTGTTGACTCTATTCAAATACAGTTTATCAGTAAAGTAAATAGTTAATATAATATAGCTTACCTACGTAGTAAGTTAATAGCTTCCGAGTGAAAAACAAGGGCGCCAATAAAACCACACAATACATTTTTTATTAATACCCTTATTACTTACCAGTATAAATTGTCCGCTGTCTCTCATAAACATAACCGCAGTGTAGTCACGTCAGAGGCTCCAACTCTCTAACTCATTTTATCCAGTGAATACTGTCCAATTTGGAGCACGCACATTCTGAAAACTTAATGTTATTTTATCTGCACTAAGCTAAGAAAATAAATAAAATAAAATTTGTGGCCTACATTATACAATACTTTGCTAAATTCTACTTTATTTAGTTTATTTATGCCTAGAAAAATGTAGTATAAAATAATAGCAACAGAAAATGGACTAGAATAATTATCCAAAACGTAATAAAGTTAGCAAAAAAAAAATATGGAAATTATCATTGGTTTTACTCCAAGAGTTACAGTTATACGATTAATAATTCTTCAGGTGCAAGCGGATAAGTACTTATTTTAATTAAACTTATGAAAGAGTATTATTAACTTTTTTTTAAATATGGTAATATTTTTATTAATGGGTGGAGTCTGGCCCTACTAACACCAAGTCGATCAAGAGTATTAGTCGTGTTGTACGTCAACCTCAAGACGCGATGAAGTAGCGATATTATCCTTAATTCTCCAGGACACAAAGACTAACACAACCTGATAAAGAAACAATAATAAATAAAATATAATCCTCACACATTTACACATCGCCACCTAGTCCCAAACTAAGCAAAGCTTGTACTATGGGTACTAGACTACGGATAAACATACTTAAATACTTTTTTTTGTTGTAAATACATATTTATTGCACATAAAAACACTCAGACTAATGCAAACAATCAGGTTCATACACACAAAGATTTGCATTGAGCGGGAATCGAACCCGAGACCTCTGCGTAGCAGTCATGTAGGTAATATACCGACTGCGCCACAGAGGTCGCCAAACAATAAACAATGAACTAAAAATATATCCTCAATTTACTGTAAAATTTGTCCATAAACATTAAACGTCGGTACAGCTTCAATCACCCTGTATAGTATATATACTTACCTCAGAGGGTCGCCCCTGTTTGTTCAGTTAAAATGTTTGCCTCCAAGAGTGCACTCGATGACCTACAGTATCACGCACCTGACCATTCATATTTAATGTCTCTGTTGGATTATCGGCTTTAATGTACAAATATTATGGGACTCATTGATTATGTATGACAATAGAGAAGAGATATGGGGTTTCTATAACAACTGCAAGAACTTATAATTAAGCTAAAAATACTTTTTACTATAACAACCAAAGATATCAGAAGCATTTCTGTGGTAACAATCAATTGATGCTCTACTATACCGGCCTCCTCATAGAACGCCTAAAAGCTTAGGTTTCAACGTTGTTCAGACAAATAAATATGAGCTTTTTGTAATATTAAATGATATCCACCATGTCAGTTGCAATAATGACGAGCATTCGGTTTCGGACTTACTCTTTATTAGAAAGGTTGTTTTGGATTTATCAAGAAAGTTGATACTGATATTCCATATTATGTTAACAAAAAGCAAACAAACCAATTGTCCTGTTGTATGAAGCATAATATTATTTCATAGTGTGGTGCCAGTGAATACGTTTCAATTAAATTTGGTTTTCACTTTTATTTTAATGTGTCCTATAAGTGGACGTCTTTATTGGCTGATATGATAATATAATCTGTAATTTGTTAATGAACTGAACTTATTTAGAACAAAGGTATACAAGTAGGTTAATATATGGTTTATAATCTTAGGCTCTATTTTTATACTTGCGCTTAAAAACCCTAATTATAATTTGTTTACATAAATTGATATCAAAGATGCACGCTGTGTAAAATAGATTTATTAAAAAGTGAGCTTTTAACACTTATTTTCAATTCTGAAAATAATCCTGCTTCAAAATTTAAATACGTTCTAGACGATGCGTTTATGAATCAAAATTATGACAATATGTAGTGTACAGTTTATTTATTTTATCTTAATCTCTATTCATCATTTAGTCTATGAAATGGAATGTGTAAGATATAAAAGAGCTTATTAACATGACTCAGCTTTACAACTGAAATGAAAAAATCAAACCAATGAAGACGACCGAATAATTTACAAAACTATTATATACCCGCTGTCACTGGGACTCCACAATAATGTTAATGCAGAACACATTAGCTGTTTGTAGTCGGAAAAACTGTGCGATTATAGCTTTATTATACAATACAATTAGTGTAATCGTCCCTGAACACTACACTGACTGATTACTGTTGTGAGGCTAAGCAGTGCTTGTGATAGATTATCTGCCATAGAAGTAGATGTTATAAGTACAAGTAGCTGTGAATATATACCTGTAAATATTATAAGTTAAGTACTAAAATGTTTTCTTCAAAAAATCATTAACTAAGCATATCGACGTATATGGAATGGTACCGTCAGTTTTGTCTAAAGATATAATTCAAAATACTTTTAAAATAGAGAACTAAATCATTGGAAAATCATAATAAGTAACATCTACTACAGTTGGTATATCACAAAAAAAATTGTAATTGAAAGAGAAATGAGTATTGTCAACAACATCTTCATATTATACCAAAAACAAGTTTTTCAGAAATAAAACATAAAATTTTGAGTACCATCTGACTTAGATCCAATGATCACAAATATTCTAACCGTGATCATGTCGCCGAGTGGTGGACAGTTACCGTGGCCCTAAAAACGAGTTATTACTGTCCTGCACATTACGGCCGCACAAAAACGGACCCATATTGAGAGCTCGGAATGTAATAAAGGGTGCCTGGGGCATAGACAGGGGATATAATAATATGCTTTTTATACTAGAAGGTATCACTAGGAAATTTGGCTTGATTTGATAACAACGTTTATGTACATATACAGTTTTCTTGAATATAATATCTTATAAATATAATATAATAAATATAAATCTGACATTATTAAGATTGTTTTGATATTTATATTATAAATAAACTCTTGTTCATGCCGTAAGTGTCGTAAAAGTCGACTAAGGAACTGCCTCAACTCCCAATATCTTCAACATAGAAGCTAAACTTGTTACTAACAGGATATCTGACATGAATAAAGCCTAAATATATAAAAAAAATCTCACACATTCATACATCGCCATCTAGTCCCAAACAAAGCTGAGCTTGTACTATTTATACTAAACAACGAATAAAAATACATAAATACTTTTGTTTTTTTTTTGTAAATACATAGATTATATGTATAAATGCTGATCAATCTAAGACTTATCAATCCACTCCTGTATTTTTTGTTTGCGTCTCTATTTGCCACCCAATAAAGTATTATTTCTTTCTTTCTTTCTATCCGTACTAGGTATACCTACCTACGAGTACAAACATATCTTATCTCTGTTCATGTAAATAGTTTACCTAATTTATTAAATGTTTCTCATGATCGCTAATTTGTTTATACAAAACTGCAGGATGTCGTTGTTGTCAAATAAAATATTGTGAAGAGTTACGAGCGAATGTTATTAGTTTACGTTGAAATACATTAAAATAATATATGTAGGTTAAATGTATTAGGATTAGATTTAACATTGCTTATCTGATTCTGGGAAGGAAATTAAATGATCTTTTATTTATTAATTCTTGGCGTATTTCAGATAGTTTCTAATCGGAAATACGTTAAAAAAGGACAAAGTATCAAATTTTAATGACTTTAAAATAGCTCACTTATTGCTTCCTATAGAAAATAATAATATTTCATTTTACATGTTCAAGCCTAATTTAACTTAGGTACCTATAAGTATAAGTACCTAGCGAGCATTTAATAATATTTCAACGAAATGATCTGCTTTCCTTAAAATGTAAAAATGACTTGCTGTGATGTCCATGGATCCGTTACAACACCTACTTAAATTAATAATATTGAAATTAACACCACTCATTAGTATTGACAAAACATATTAATCAAGAAACTAAATACATAAATAAATGATGTACCAAAATCATTAATACTTGTGACAGTATCAATAAATTTGTGTAAAATCAAAGAAACATAAAAGTGAATAAGTATATATATAAAGTGAATAGGAGCGCATAAACTAATGTGAGCGCGTCAAATATCTTGTAGGCGGAACGTACTTATGATACTGTTTAGATATATGATATTGTCTTCTTTGCTATTTTTCATATTCTTTTGGCCTTTGTTAGTAGATATAAACTACACGTTTAATATTTCTTGTATTACATAAACGATCTTATTTTACAGGTTTCAAAACACCATCTAATCTTTTGTCTAAACCGACTAACCAAAAGTTAACTCTGTTACGCTTACACACCTTTTAACTAAACAATTTAGATGAAGTAAAGTTTGAAGGTAGAGCTTCAAAATACATAATTATAGCTTTATGGGGTTTCATTGGCTATTCTTCACAAATTCTTGTAAATAAAAAAAATGTTTTAACCACCAAAACAGGAAGCTAATCATCACACTAATATTGTAAATGCGAAAGTTTGTGAGGATGGATAAATGGATATTTGTTACTCTTTCACACCAAAACTACCAAATGGATTTTGATGAAATGTCGAATACAGGTAGTTTTGGGTGTAGAATAACATTTAAGATACCTATATAACGCAGGAGAAGCCGCGTGCATCAGCTTGTGTAATCTAAACTGTCATTTAATTCGTAGAAACGACTTAAAATGAACACTAAACACATAAATATATTATTTTTGTCACAAAATGCTTACATTTATGCATCCTGCACATAAAATAAATGAAAGGAGAGATAATATGTGGTTCTCTACGACCGCGTGATTAGCGTTCACTGCGCTTTAAAAGCCTTAAGAGGTGCCAATGTGCTAGTTTATGCATAGAGTAGTAAAATTATACTTTAAGTATTACTGCGAAAGTGTTAAACCAAGATAGTTATAAAACTTCATAGCTTATAATGGTGTATGCAACAGCTATGCTATCAATCTTCAAAATATTCTTCATATTTTAGAAATGCAATCATACAATTCGACCCATTTGTATAGTTTAATATTTATTGTAAATATCTTTCATCGATAAACTTCAGAAAGTAGTTTAAACAATTTAATCTCTTCTTTTTTGTATTTGTGTGATTGGTCTGGACGTTTACTTTGTATAAACCCTTACAAAAAAAAATTAAAATATACTATTTACAAATAAGATATATAATTATATATGTATATATATTCATTCTATAAAAGCTATATTTGGACGAGGCCCAATCTGTTTGCCAGGATCGTGACAAGTGTTGTTTAGTCGTCTCTGCCTACCCCGGACGGGATGAGGCATGAGTTTATGTACGTATGTATGTAAAATTCATTTAACGGTCACCCCGTTAGCAAGCGTTTGTTTACCTAAATCCACGACCATTTCCTAAAACCTTAAATTAAAAACGCTTCTATAATATTAACTTAATCTTTGTATGTAGAGTGGGTCGGCTCATTACGTCCTTTAATGAATGCTCGCGCACGATGCTTTGTGCAACCTGTGTTATACTTGTGCATACATATTTACTGTAAGAACTAAATTACTGATAAAAATCTTGGAATACTACTGGATAAATGTTTTTTTGTACCTCTTTTTCTGCTAGCTTCTTCCTCTATAGGCTCTACACAGTTAGTATTGAGGCATGCAACAATTAATTCTCAGATTAACCTAACCCGCTTGATACAACTCTCAACTCTGATATAATTTTTGGTTTGAAAATTCATCAATAAGGGTCGTAGAACATATATCAAAACGCAAAGGGATCGGCACCGCCTTGCTCTTTTCCTCGCTCTCAAACGTCAAAAATCCGATTACGTTACGATTCTGATTAGTGTGCGTTGCAGTAAGTATTTTCATACAGAATACTGAACGGCTCGAGTTGAAACGGTGCCGATCCCTTTACGTTATGATAATTGTGTGCTACTTCTACGTTACGCTACGTCCCTAATGGTCATGACATAAAACTAAGTATTCCACAAATTTCAAAAAAAATATTCAGCCATTTTACTTCAAATTATCATCTAAAGACATACATGTTTTACACCCAAATCCTTTTATCAATAACACTGTTTAATATCATATCATAATATTATCCTTCCACACATTCTATGAAAAGGACACCAGGCCACACGTCACCAGGATTACATAACTAATACAGGGGCCACACGGTTTTACACAAAGCTTTATAATTACAAAATATAAAATCTTTTGATCGTTGCGTCGGACCTCCGTCAGGAATGAAAAGATCTTTATTGAAATGACGGCCTTCAATTAACTGACCATCCCTGTGTTTATTTATCTATGATAAGTATGTGGACTTGTCTGTCTGGTACACATTTTTGAAACGGGAACAACCTTTAGAAAATAACAATTTGTAAAATGCTCAAGAATATTTATGTTCAAAGCTACCACTATCTACAAATGCTTTTCTTTGAAACATGGCTCAAACTGTGTTTTCCGGGGTTCCGATTGATATTATGGACACGAAGGTGTTCAATTTATGAATCACATAAATAATTGTAATGTTTCGCTTACCATCCTATCCTGAATGCTTGAATTAAAAATCATAAAAGAACACCAATATACTAAATAGGTACAAGATTAATATTTACAAGCAAAACCACGGGTAAAATCGAGCTCTTAATAAAGAGCCACGTTTAGGGTTTTCATTACACCGTGTATAATGGCGCGTACAAATATTTTTAATCCGCTGCCTCATACATCTTCCGCAGTTCATTTTGCTCGACGGCCGCACGTTAACGATGTGTAAACCAAGCCAATTCAAACCTTATTGCTCTCGAAATTGAAATCATTTTGCGTGAACTATCTTTTTGCAGCAAATGGAAAGTTTTAATCAAGCAAAAGCAAGCTTTGTGATCGTAATAATACAGTACAAATAGGATTGTGGAGGTCCGACATCAAAATACTGAAAAGGTGGACGAGTAGAGTTTTTTTTTAATGTGTGGATATTGCATCGACGTGTCCGAAGTATTTATGGACAGGTAAATATTTTGGTAGCGAATATAAAGAGATATTGCTTGTGCTCGTATATCAATGACATGAGGGTGATTAAATGACATAGGAAAGGTATAAGGATGATAAATATAACAATAATAGCAAGTAAATAGACTAAACAAAGTGAAAATAATACATTTAACCCTAGAAAGATAACCTACGTCGAAACGACGTAACCGATTTTGAAAAATGTTGTTTTCTTGCTCGTGTGCCGCAATATCGGGCTTACTTTTCCCGCCAACTAAGCCAGCCCACAGAACTTGCAGGATACGACTGTACTTTTTAAGTAAGTGCATTATTATCCTATATATTCGTAAATATAAATCCGCCGCACGTCGAAATGACGTATGGTTATCTTTTCCGTAAGCTTATTTTAGATTTAGATATTCGTATTTTATTGTTTTTCTTACGTTGTTTGATTCAATTATGTATGTATTCATTTTTTACTTGTATGTTATTATTATCACATCACAATTTTGATCTATTTTTCGCCAGGCCATTTGTGACACCATATAAACAACTTTTGGATTTGCGAGGTTGTTGACCTTTTTGGATGTATATTCCTAAAACCCAAGACTGCTAAACCGACTGCAAAAGAATAAGATATGTGCCTGTACCAAAAAAAAGAGGATTATGTGCTTTTTGACCTACAAAAATTAAAAAAATGACTATTTTCTCTTTGATAAAGTCTGTTTATGGACAGCATAAGTTTAGCGCATATCCTAATTGCGTTTGAGGCTCAAATTAGAAAAAAGGAGTTTTATTTTGGGTTAAAGGTATTCTATAGATTGTAAAACAGTGATTATTAAAAATTTATTGTAATAATTATAAGACTGGAGAAAAGATCAAATTTTCGTTTAATTTTGAAAAGAAAGCAATATCTGTTTTTGTTTACCTATTTTTTTTCTTTTATATAATATGCAAAATATAGTATTATTTTGTTTTATTTGTAAGGTAATAACATACACAAAAAATAATTTAAGTGTAAATGAACATATTACATACAAGTCTTACGCTATGTGCATCTTAATATTCGCACGTCGATTCGACGTATGGTTATCTTTAACGTAGCACAGAATATGGTTATCTTTCTAGGGTTAAAGAGCAAGGAGACTCAAACAGTTATCAAACTTCTGCATCGCTTTCCACCTTGAATCAAAATAAACTCAGAAATCATCAAATGACATACACAAACAGAACCACACTTATGACAATCTATAGTTGCTCACACTATGATCTGTTCTGTGCTAGGTCCGAACCTGCAAACTCGCGTACTCGCCAAAATATTCCAAGCGCCGCATCACAAGACACTTCATTTATCTTCGCATGTAAGTAACCATTAAAAGTTAAATTGTACAAATTGTCACGGATATCCGGCGTGCATGGCATGCGAGGAGCCTATTGAAAATCTCTTACGAAAACAATTGTCTGCCATAATGCATAGAGGTAATTTCGACCCTCGAAGCCACGTGGCGATTGATAGTCGCAATTAGGCACGCCATTCGCGGGAAGTCACTGAAAGTCGTGTGCGAGAATACGACCGCGTGAGAGTAAAGCGAGGGAAGCCACGTGTACGAACACTGGCAACACTCGTTCGACGACTGGAAATGAATTGAACTATTAATTGTATGCATTTGAAGCTTTATCGTGAGAGAATTGGTGAGATAGTTCTCAGATAGTTGAGGAATATTTTGCATATCAATCACTTATAGCTTTTTATGCTGCTAGAAACTGTAGCAAAGTCAAAGGAGACGGTTTTTTTTGTTCGGCGAATAGGCCCATTTTGTGCGAGTTTAGGAATGAAATGCATACCGGTTTATTCCTTATAATCTCTAAATAGACAGTCTGCACATATCACAACTCCCTCTAGAGGGAATACTCTGAAATAGGACAATCAAAACATGACTCTAGTGACAACCTAAAATCTCACAACAGCGATTGTATAATGAATAAACACTAATAAGGCAACCAAGACCTCTCGAAATAACGCAGTTTTTGCTGGCTATTGCTTGTAGATCTAAAATAGTAAGGTAGTTAAAGAGAAACAATACAATATATTATGTATGACACAAGAAATATTTATTACTGTTCACAATTATAATTAACACATTCATCTCTTAAAGCAGTATTTCATCTTAAATAGACGCAGGTGGCTCAAGCTTGATTTATCCACTATCTTTCTTAAATTTTAAATAAATATAATTTTTTCCAACGAAAAATTTCACAGATAAAATTAATTTTATGATTTGACATTTGTAGATTATAGAATTTTGTCCTTGATTCCTATACATTTTTCAAAGATTAAAGACGAAAGTCTTTAGTCTGTGGTTGACAAGACGCCATATATGTTTACGTTTTAGAGCAAGTCTGTTTAAATAGACAGTACATAGAAATGCATTTATCTAATAAAATCTGAAACAATAATAATGTTGTCTGTCAGTGTCAAACTGATTGAAATGTACTACAGAGTATCAGCTATGGGTTGTTATTTACGTTTCGTTCCACGATTATTTTTAAAGTACGTTACTTGATAATTTGTATTAACCATTAAAATAAACCTAAGAACGTTCCAAAACAAGCATTTTTAGGCGTAATCCTTTTTTATTATTATTTCATTATTCCCTCTTCGTTTATGTATAATTTGTGTTCGGTTAACTATATTAAGATAATAACTATTTTTGTGAGCAATATGAATAATAAACATTACTGTTTAGGGTGGTGCAAAAAAAAACCGTCTCCTTTAAAAGAGTGATTGGGAATCCTTTATATAACCCGAGTACATTTATGAATGTGGTGGTATGTTTTGTTTAAGTATAAATGTTATTTTGTAATGAAGTGAATAAATATCACGCAACATGAGTAATGTTAATAAGATTTTGAAGTGGCTAACCATAATATCATCTACCAATTTAACTATTATACGGTTAATTCTGTTGTCATTTGTGCAGTCATTTAAACATTACACGAAAACTCAATACAACGTGGCTTTTTTAGTGCTGTAGCGTTTGTCAGTGTCGATCTATAATTTTAATGGTAGCTTCAATTTTAAGTAAACGACGATTTCAAACAATTTGTAATAAATTTTATGAAATAAAGTATTTTGAAATTTGAATAACTGTAATTACTTGCCATAGGTTTCTTCTATCATTTTTCGATATGCTCAAAAAATATCTTCTTACTTTCTTTTCTTTTATATCATAATTAGATGGCCTCGTAATAACACAGCAGACAGTAAACAAACATCAATAAATGCGTGATCTTCAATATCTACCTTTTCCACAAATAGCAAATGCAATAGTATTTCATCAACTATAAACAAAAACATAAAACTATACTCCTTTATATTAAAGCAATTGGCTGAACAACCTCCTTACTGATGGCTTAGACATAGAGACGTAATGACGCGAAACTGTTACGTATGTATAGAAAATGTTACTAAATTATCATAAAGTTGTATAGGAGAGCTATAATGGCTGTCTAAATATTAATCAAGGCTTATGTTAAGCCTATAAAAATAACTTGTAATGATGCATGTAACGATAAATAGAGTTCTAGTTGACGTGGTAGTTTTTCACGTGTCTGTCAGCAAAAATAGTGTCATTTTAAATTATTTATGAATAATTAATAAAGTTAGTATATTGTGGAGCAAGTTTGCAGTTTAAGTTAATACCCTTTTTAGTCAAATTGATCGCCATCGATGTGAAATTATTGCAAAATTTGCAATATTTTTTTTTAAATATTTTATAATTTGTATTTAATACAAAACAAAAGCTTTGAGCTTTTGGTTGTTACACAATACTTTTCACTCTATTTCTGAATTTATAATCAATAACAATGAACAAATACAATGAAACTTAGATTCCTATTTTATAAGTTTGTTTTACACACATAGTAGTATGTAGTAGTAGTTTTACATGCTGTGTCAATGGCTAAATGGGTATGAACATGATAATTTTTATGTAACAACACCTCACAACACTGTAAAGTTACCCTGTTTATCGCAAATAAAGAATTTGTATTTGTATTTAAAATTAAAATGCCACAATATAAACAAAGAGTGTTTACAGTTACCTTACAAACGAAAGAAAATAAATATTAACAATATGGTAATGTAAGTCCAGATGCACACTGACGTGTATAAATGTGCACCGTTATCACAAAACAAATGACACGGTCACTAAGTGACTTCGTGTGTCCGTGCCACCTCCAATACTGTGGCGCGAACCAATCATCATTACCAAAGGGTCCAACGCGATCAAAATAAACACCACGCTAAACGCACCTTTATTTAGAAAAAGACAAAAATATACAAAACAAATAAGAGTAACCAAGACGCAGATATAAGTCGGCCAGAGATCGTAAACAATTGTGCAAATGAAAGATTATGTTTATAGAGTGAAGGTGTATTGTCTAATAAAATTACGTGTTTATTCCCCGGGTTGGATATAAGTTCTGATTTTGTAGCATTGTCCCTAGTTTTCATTACGGTCGCGAATATTTTTTGCCCTAATGTTTTTCACTGCTGTTATTTTATTTTAGTCATTTTGTAGCATTAGAACTATAAAATAATTACATGCCAATCTCCATAGAAAACAATATACCGTGAATATAGAATAATAAAGTACATAAATACAATAGGTACCTATCTTATATTGATTAAAACAACCATTACACGTTCTTCGTTTTATAATTCGTCCATCACGGGAAGAGTGACCTTTTACCACGTGAAACTTCCTACGACATGACACTATGCCTTAAGTCTGACATCAAACCAATTTAATTTGATCTTAATATAGTTAGTATAAAGTATTCTTTTGTATGTGAAAGCTGACGCGTCTTATTCAAGAATGATTTACGCGAGAAGACAATGCAATCTATTCTGCGGGACTACATTGCACAGAAAATTACATTCTATATTTGATGAATAGAGTTGAAATTCGAATGTAAGAGGTAAAGAAAAACTAAAGAAGCTCTCACATTTCACTGAAAAATGTGTAAGAAGTAAGGCAAGGAAAGCCGCAGGATCCGTTATAAAGACATATTATTCTTTTGAGCGCGACGGTTGTCGAGTCGCAATAAGTCGCAGTAATCCTCGCAAGGTATAGTGCGATTCAATTGTCATTGTTTGGCGCTGCCCTAATGAAAAATATTTCGTTGTGCTCCTTTTTTATTTAAGTGTTCGTGTTCTTTGTGTTGGCAGAAGTGGGAGTGTTTTTGTGTTGGTAAAAAGTTTGTTTTTAGAGCTCAATGTGAGCATCAATGTGAGGTTGAGGTGAGAATCACTGGAAGATTCCTAGCCGAATAATGTCTAACTGAATGGACGACCATTTTCTGTATTACCTACAATGTATTACGATGTTATCTTGGTCAACATTACTCTGGTCGTTCTTATCCCATCTACGACTTTGACATTATCAGAATTTGTCTTTTACACAGCCTCGACTTTCTTCTTTGTCACCAAATGCAGAAAAGAGCTTAATTACATCGTTTTATTTTATGTACAGAAAAGTATAGTATAAGTATAAAATGTTATAAACAATTTTTATGGAACTTTACAAAAGCTAGACTCGGTGACTTTCAGCATATCGTTGTGAAACTTATACGAAAAATCTTTAAGTTGAATTTGAAAAAAAGCACAAACCGATATCCTGAAAGTGTCAAAAGCCTTTTGGCGCGGACACAGTGGCCCAAACAAATTCCAAACAACCATAAATCAGGAAGGCACAAATAAAAAACTAAGGTAAGCGCTCCTGTTGTCGGCCGCGGCCAAACCGGGCCAGTTCCGTTCGACGGCGGAAGCTACTCTATTGGCGTAAAAAAGCTGCGAGTCAACTGGCCAGTTTGTTAGAGGTTTATTGAAAAGCGAACATTGATAAAAGTGTTCGACGCATCCATGTTCGAATGTCACACTTTTGTGTAAACGTTAGGATTTACGGACTTTTTGGGCGTTTCAGGGCAGAACATTTTTTGTTAGTAAACACTTTTTTATTTTTTTAGTTATTTACGATGTGAGTTTACGCCCCTAATTCTTTCTAAATATGTGAATGTTTGATTTTCTATAATAAAATTAATTCTACTACTTACTGCAGAAAACGGCTAAAATGTCTCTTTATTTTCATCCTCTAGTAAATTCATGAGACATAGGTACATTTGAAAGATCGATTGCATAAGTACATACAGCTATGATTTCTTGTAGAATAGGTCCAATAGGTATCATGTTTGATCTCTTACCTTTTATGTATAAATAGCTGACGATCAAAACATAGCATATTATAATTCCCACACAGAAGCATTCGATCCCCTGCATCCCTGTGCACGCGTCTCCTTTCGTTACGCACGTGTAACGCGAATTAAAAACATTTCTGCTGCGCTGTTATTAATTACCGATAACTGCACAACTCACCCTACCTCGTGAGACACAATTAACGTGCATTGTTAAACTATTTCTTAGTGTTTTTAGTTAAATTATTTTCCTATTTACATTTTATATGACTTAGCTTGTCACTCAAATGTAGCTTCTACTGTAATGCATCTTTTTTTATCGCGTTCAATGATAGAATATTAAGCACGATTAGATTAGAAACTGATGTTAATACTTACTCATATTACGCAGCATGCAAAAATAGTGACAGGTGAGGCAAAAGTACTCTGTATATTAAAAAGACGTGGATTGTGCTTCCAACACAGCTACTTAATGACAGAAAATGTAATGTTTTGGGTATGACCAGACATTATACCTTTTCCTAAAGTTTATACCTTACGAGTAAAAGACTGATTTTTTCGACATTGACTGATATGTCGAAATATTACCTTCAGCAGTATGGTATTGAATTTAATGAGCTTTCACGCTTTAAAATTTTTGTGAAGAGAAGAACGAATTTTAATACCTAACTACATAGCTGATAAAAATATATTAATAAAATAATATTCATCATAACATCCTATTAATGTCCCACTGCAGGGACGGGCCTCCTCCCGTGACGTAGGGATATTTGACCTACTAATACCACGCTGGCCAGACGGATTGGTATAGGGTTTAATTTCAAGTTTTCCTTCTTTTTGTTTCTCTTCTTTTTTGTGCCTTTAGTCGGTTTTTACGACACCCATGGGATGAGATAGGGTGGTGACATATTGTATTCCTTACTCCGTCACCACACGGAACAAAAATAAAATATTTCTTTCTTCTTTCTTTCCTTCTAATATTAAAATAACAATATTAAAATCGCAAACGTACGATCAGAAAGTGCTTAGCATTTTAATAATCTCTCATATAAGTATGTAAGGTCGATCACACGAGCGCGCAGTCCACGTGTCGCTGTGTAGATCAGCGCGGTGATAACCTTAATGAAAAGATCCCCGAGCTTGATAACTGTCGCGGGTTCGTATCTACTCTACAAAATAATATGCAGAAGGTCAAATCTATCAATTTATAGCAATATTGCAAAAAAAAATTGTCATTTCGTAGAAATACAGTATTAGTTTTAAGTTAAATGTACTAAAACAAGATATGTATTTAGTTACCTATTAGTGTTTAGTTAAATGTAAACTATACTGAAAGAAGGTACGATGGGGTTAACTTATCCTGTAGGATAAAAACCCCAAAACAAATAAAAGAATAAAAAAAAAACAAATTATTTAAGATGTTTTTCTTATTTCTTGCTGTTTATTGTATGTATTATTTAAAGATTTACTTAAGTACTTATTTAAATACTTCAAGCTCGATACAATTTTGTAGTAAGTATCTGCCTATCTGGGATCTCGGCCTAAGTTTACTAACTCTAATATTTTTTCTTGCAGCCTTGTTAAGCTTATTCTTAATATGTACCCAGACAGTATTTGTTAAAGTTGTTTTATATTTGTTGTATATGATAATTGCGATTAGATTAATCTAAAAATTTAAAAACACAAAAACTGATATAAAAATTTGTTACATTTAAATATTAATAAACGCCGAAAATTGTAATCTATCACCGTGTGAAATATTTAGGATTGGTGGTAATAAGCATTTTTTTATTTATATTCTATTAAATACCATATAAATAGACCTTTAAAAATAATCTATCTTACCCTGACTTCCCGTAGAGGGTAGAGTCTACTAGTAGTACTCTACCCTCTACCACCCGCAGAGGGTAGAGTGGCTAACATAGTATTTACAAGTTTCCCATATTACGTATGAAGATCCTTCCCTACAACGGTTGTTATTTACTTTTTTTTTACTTCGTTTATTTCCAAATAAATATACAATGTTTGTACAAAGAAAACAGAATCGCCAAACTGTAAATACAGTTTATTGGCGAAACTACATCTGTGCAATCAATAGTTGACCTTCTGATATATGTTTGTAGAGTGTAGATGTACTCTTCTGCGGCAGAGTGAAGGCTAACACATGACAGGTAGCCGATGCGTCTGACAGATGTGCACTTATTGTAATGTAATTGCTACTAGATTACATCTCTATAACTTTATCGTTAATGTAACAACCGGTCAGACTTTATTTTGGTCTAAAAATACCTTCTTTATACGTCTATGTGATGACTGATGACCCAAAGTCTAAGTAAATATCCAAAATATCACCACCCTTTATGTCATAAGAGTGTTAAAACATGAGCATAAAACTTGGTTAAATAATTTAATACTCTTAAATAAATAATACTTCTTAAAACTATAGCCCAATGTTGGGCTATATTTTATGAATTCTTGAAACTATTGTGAGGTGAATCAAAGTTTTTGCACATGTAGGGTCAGGAGTATTGTATACGTTGCGTTATGCCAACGTAACTCTCTTTTTACTAATATTAATCAGCACACTTAGCAACTTGTGCTTCGGTTACCAAACAACACATACCTGTATATTTTTACTTGTAAATAGATTTGTACACGTAACTATTTATAAATACATTCTAGCCAAAGCAAAGAAGCATCCACTGTTTGAACCCGTGACTTTGAAAGCAAAAGACGTACTTACATGTTACATTATTTGATAAAAAGTAACGTAAAATTTTTTTGTTTCAATTTATTGTCTTTTAGATTTATTTAGAAAAAGACTACTCTGGCATTAGGTAACGCGGTCACTTTTAATGGCTACAAAGACCAGCCAATCTCAAGACAATAATTTGTTGATCACACAAATTCTTAATTATTATATTATATTGCTACAATTTTTAATTTACAAAATATATTTTAATAAGCATTACCTTCCAATTTACCCTACACAAACATATTCACAACTTACTGACTCTTTTTATTCGTCATCCATGTGAAAAAGCAACAGCGGCCATTATTAATAGAAGCGTGCACACTGCGATTGTGCGCAGATGAAAAGGCGATTAGTCGCGGCACGTCCCCTCCCTCACCTATTGTTTGACGCGCTGTGTGGACGATACCTACGCACTATTTATACTTATTTAAATCTCTTTAGATTGGATAAATCGGACTCAGTTTCGAAAGGTCTTAAGTGCCGCTTTAGATGTGGGAAAAATATGTCACTTTTTTCCGTTACACAAAATATTAAAGTGAAAAGTCGTATAAGTAAACTGACTTATTTTGCATAATAATATACTGCTCAGGTTATTTCAGACAATTATTATTATTTGAGACATTATTATGTCTCAGATCCATTAATTTTTAATAGATGATGTTGCAACAGTTAACTGATGTGATTTCAGAACAGGATTCTTTTTTGCTGTTCTTCTTCTTTAAAGAGATTAATATAGTAATGCGCAGCTACTTTTTTAACCTCTGTCAAAACAGTAGAATATAGGTGCAGGTGGGGTGTATTTGTATTTTAAACAATGGCTAGCTTGCTACAATTTAAACCATATAAGAAAAAAACGCATATATAATAAAGCACTTACCTGCATGATTGCATTTTAATCTGTGAACATTGGTGTGGGTTATACGTTTACTTTATCCATAAGTTTTGTATTGTGTTATTATGTTAACGTAAAACTGTTAAATGTTCCTTATAAAATAAATAAATAAAATAAAATAATATGCATAATTTATTAGGCAAACTAATCAACTAACATAAGCTAACTTAAATACTACTTTATTTTTCTTTAAAATTGCAAAAAATAATGTAAACAAAAATGTAATTCATTACACGTTACACTTACGTCGTTTAGTATCGGCATAGTTTGATAAATCCTAAATCCGGGGCTTCACTCGGCGCACTGTAACGAACTGTTCGTGCGTGCGAATGCCCGTCACTCGCCATTGTCGAATAATGGGGGGGTACACTTAAGCCAAAGGATGAACGATTAAAAAACGTTTGTTTTTCAAGAACGAACTTAGGTTTCATTAAAGGGTTTGCGTGAGAGTTATTTTAAACTTTATGGGGTGTTTAAATAATAAAAATAGTAGGTATACTTTAGTTTGAACTGTAGAAACCTAATTAACAGAAAGTTTTATTTTATTAAATAACAGCCCATTAATGTCCCACAGCAAGGACGAGCCTCTTTCCGTGACGAAGGGATACTTGGGCTGCTAAAGACGGATTGGTATATGGTTTAATTTCAAGTTTTCCATTTTTTTTATTTCGTAAAGATAACATTACGGATAGTTCCATAATCGGTTTTTACAATTTAAATATGTTACCTCTCTATGCATTTTGTGACATCTTAAAATATTGTGCATTTACTTGATATTTAAGCAGCTTTTATTGTAAATTTATGTAACAACTACTGGTTGTCCATAACAATAAATAAATAAATATTTATCATATACAAACTTACTTACAAATGGTGAGTTTGAAACAGTTGGAGTAGAAGGGTTCTAGAATTGCGACTGAAAGTACGTACTGTAAGTATAAATATCAGAAGGAACAGAGTGGGCAGACTCCTCAAGAGGCCGACCGACGTTTTATTAAAGATTGCAGGCTGCCGATGGATAAAGAAGGCAGACACTTATTTACAGGAGGGCTATATCCAACACTTGACACGGCTGTTGTTTAAATCATCTTTCGTAGATGTTAAAGGCCATTGATGATGATGATATCCAACAGTGGTTAAGATAAAAGAAGTTATTACGAGAACCAGCTCTCAAATAATTATAAAGAATAGAGTTCTCAAAGCATACCTATTTTGTAATATAGTATATCATAAGTTATCGTGAAAACACTGATTTAAATCCTGCTTCAAGTTTCAAACGGTTTCTTTGATTTTCATTTTATTTGAATAAGGTTTTCGTAATCAAAGTACAGTGTCAATATATTATATCTAAAACTAGTGTAAAAACTAATTTCATTTTCGCAACCCTCGATCAACTTGCACCGGTAGAAGGGGTTATTTTAGCAATAAAAAGTAAATAAAAAACAGAAAAAGTAGAATAAAATCTAAAAGAATCGTTACATTTAATATACGTACCTAGCAATAAAAGCCCTCGCAAACGTACATAATTAACATAAAAATAAATTCATAATCACATGAAATATTACTGTACTAACAACAATAAGTGCAATTTTCCACGCGATAAATCTTATAATAATAATATTTAATGTGTGCAGAGCGAGGGCGACGCGACGTGCGACACAATGGTCGGAGATTTGACGCGCGCGATCGGTCGCACAGTGTGCACCTTGCCTTTGTATTCCCCCTGGATTTTTGATGCGGTACAGTGAGGTGTGGGCTTATTGTATGAATCGAATTTTGATCAGCAATGGTCATAGTTTTGTTATCACGGTTCATTTATTCGTTGTGGTAGAAGCTTTGTGTAGGATAACGTGCAGATAGATTTGATCACGATTTGACTTTTCGTCGCCTGAATGCTTATTTGCTCAACCGACCATTTTGACGAATTTCACTTTTTAATGCCATTTTATTAAGGATCAAATTGCGGTTCGATTGGTATATAATACTTGCTGTTTGGACTTAAAATACATTATTTATAAGGAATTTAAGTTTTTGAAAACTAACACAAGAGAATTTAAGCTTAATGCTTAATTGCTCAAAGTCCGTAGAGAAACACCAAACGTGCATCCGAACATCGATTAAGTGCTTAAGTATTCAATCTCCTCACAGGTAACCAATCACGACATCGCATTTTGATGACGCAGTACGCCGCCATTATTAATTTATTTTGTGACGAAGCTGGTGCTCGCACGCATTTGAGTTAAAACTAACGCGAAATATAGAAAAAACTTATTAATTTTAATAGAAAACAGTACCCGAAATGTCAGTGACGAAATATAAATCGGAAAATATAGTCACAACAATAGAAAAGAATCGGTAACTTGTATTTTTGTTAACATTTCTTTGCAGATTATCACTGCGTATCGTTAACTTATAGTACAGGATGTTTAAATTTAATTCTTATAATTTCCGATTTAATTAAATCTTTGAATGAAATTGTGACGTATCTATAAATGAACAGATTGTTTCGAACATTTCGTAAGGTTGTAAAATATAACTAATATAATAATAAAAAATATTGCTTTTGTGCGGCGACTGTCAAAATATACCTGCTACTTGCATGTTTGCTAATTGTTAAATGGGTAAATTTCTTAGCATTAAATGGGTAGTTTTGTGTTTACGTATACCTTACGCTTTGTGTTCGCAATGATGTTAGATGCTAGATAAGAAGATTAATACAATTTTTTACTCGCCACAGATAAATTGCTCACATTGTACATCTATTTTTATTATGTCCGTTGCTTTGCATTTTCTTCCCTGTTTTGGATGAGAAATTCAGAACTAATTACGCCGTTGAGGGATGAATAGCCCTTAAACTAAAGAATTCCTTATGAAAACATAAAGAATCGTCAAAAAAAGGGTTAATTTTCTTAAAAAAAATCCATTCTAAATTGTTTAAATAGTGTCAGTATATTAATTATTTTTTATACGTATAGGTATGATCTTATCACCGTTTTATTTTCAATTTATGTAGTTTTTATTGTACATATTGAAATGAAGAAGTAGAGTCACGGTAATACCATAGTTCCATTTTATGTTGACATTACGTACGATGAATCAAGAATCCGACGAAAGAAGAATACGACGAATAAGGACTAATTCAAATCAGACACTAACCGAAAAGAAAATAAAATATATTAGAAGTACCTACAAATATATGAAAGCTGACGACAAAGCCTTTATGGAATCTCTAAGGTTTTGACAGGATCAGACAACATAAGCAATACCAGGCGAAATAAACGATCTTGTATCGGTACAAAAACAAAAAAATATTGTATTTTTTATTTATACTCGTATTGTATTATGTATAGGTACCTAGTGTACCAACCAACCACATTCTTAATTTATGAAAAAAAAAATCTGCTGGTCAAAAAAAGTTGGGTTTTTATTTATTTTATCACTTTTACCAATATGTGTTGTGAATTATTAATAATTACTACTAAAAGTAAAAAAATTCAATCGATTAATCACATTTACCAAAACATGTAATTATTATTAATAATAACCGGTAATTATTAATAATTTTAAATTAATCACATTTACCGTAACATATATATCAGTGTTTTTTTTTTAAATTCTGTGTTTTTTTAATAATAAATAGCCAGTTAACTAGTTTTTTTTTTTACCACGATACACAAACACACTGTATTTGGTTATAGGGCACTTAAGTACTAAATATATTCGAATGCAAAATGCTCAACCTCCACTCCAGTAGTGGTCTATCTCCAATTGCATAATTTGTTTTGTGTTTATTTGCTCAACCTCCATAAAAAATTGTGAAAATAAACATAACTGTTTGACTTTTTATTGATTATTTGTAATATATCATTTCATAAACACGTTAACTATTTTTTTAATATAAAACTTTTATAAAATAATATTATTTGCTTAAACTAATCAATAAAACGTCTCTGGTGTAAAATGTTGCAAATGGAGGTTGGACACTTAAGTATTCGTGCGACGTTTTAAATTACAACTTCTGTATGCGCAGTTACCGTTAAATGTAATTAGATTTTTGGGATTTTGTTGTTCAAATATTAAGTAAGATTTTTTATAAAATGCTTATATTACTTTATCACACTAAAGAAACTAATTTAATTTTTTTACCATTTAATAGATACGGTATAAACGTATTGAATTTGACCGGATGGTGGTTGTGTAGGTAATGACTTCTTCAGATAAGTAAAACTTTACTTTAGATTGGTAAAGTAATCTTTTACATTAACACAGCATAAGTAAAACTCAAAGAAAAGTGTAAGGGTTCGGAAAGACAACAACATGCGAACAACACCCGCGATTTTGTGAAGGTTCATAGGGTTTACCATCAAAATACTAACTTGTAAAATGTCTCTCGTTCAGTTCAAACGGGGCGAGACTTTTAACACGAAACTTACAAATTTTCAGTTTAAAAGCTACGACCAATGTAACCTAGACCGTAAGATCAAGCTATTAACAGGTAGACAGATCTTGTCTTACGTTACCTTGTGTAATGCCCGATTTACACATCGACAAGTACAGTAGCGAGTTAAGTAGTATTTTAAGATTAAGTTGATTTAAATAGATCTCCATCCTATTTTTTGGCAAGTTAAGTTGGCGAGATGCGAGAGAGGGGGCTACTTCGTACTTAACTCGCCAAAAAATAGGATGGAACTCTATTTAAATCAACTTAATCTTAAAATACTACTTAACTCGCTACTGTACTTGTCGATGTGTAAATCGGGCATAAGTAACAGTTTTCTTTTCAAAGTAAAAACAAATAAATAATTGATTTGGGTAATTAGTTTCAATGTCCCTCGGTATTAAATGAACCGACACTTTTTTTTTTCTGTTTACGTCACTCATTATTTATATGCAGCTTCTACTCTTATTACTCAAGTTCAATAAATAGGTTATCCAAGTTCGATTCATCATCTAATGTTAGTAGCACAACATTAATAGCAAAAATGTATTTTCACCTACATAACGCTGGCCAATGGCGTGTCCCCTCTCTTCAGTTATATGAGGGACAAGAGTGAAGGGTGGAACTATACGAGGCGATTAAGCAGACCCTAGTTAAAAATTAAATTATTGATTTGTGTTTATAATTATTGCTATTTTTATAAATAAAGCTCATTAATATGTTTTAACCTATATATGAGTCGTCGTTTTTGAAATATTTAGTTTCATTTGAGTTAAGAGGACTATCACTGATGATTATTAGCCTGTGTTTTTGTAAGATACCTACTGTTCAGTCACAACTTTAGTGATTTTTTTCTAATTTAAAAATTAACATAAAACTAAAGCATTAATACATCGTTATCGATGATAACGCGCCAATTTTGTTAATTTGGGTATCTTTGTCAAAATTGCTAAATCACTAAATTATTAAGTTATTTTTTTGTATAAATAGTTAAAATTATTACTATCGTGGCTTATCCACGATAGTAATAATTTTAACCCGCCACCACACAGCCTAAGTATTATTTGAACTAATCTAACAGAAATACTAATTACTTAATTTCCCTACTTAATATCATAGTAACCCTCTATGACTCCAAAAACTACACGATGTAGTTGGTTAGTTGTAACAGAATAAAAACATAGAGTTACACGTAAGACAGTTCTTATTTATAAACATACGTTTTATAAACCAATGCCACATAAGATAGAGTTTTGGCAAACTATGTATAAAAATAACAAAATAATTTTATAGTAGGTTCTTAAAAGCACATTGTCAACCACAACGGTGAGTAAGAACATGAATATTTTTATTAGAATACGACTCAACGGAGCAAGAAGTCGTTTTCACTTTCTATAAAATGTACCATTACTAACGTACCCCTTCGACGATATTAAATTAACATAAACCCTAGTGCGCACTGTCGAATCAAAACGAGAATATCTCAGATATCGTTAATTTGCACTTGCACCCCTTCTCCCGAGGGAGACGTAATTATGTTAGTGGCTGAATGGATCTTAAGTGTGTTAGTCTTTTCGTAAGAAATGATCAATTTGTTTTGCTTTGGACATCGTTCACCTTGCTTTGTATAAAGATAATTGAAATTGTTTGTCTCTTTAAAAAACTTTTTTAAATTATGATTTATTTGAGAAAACAGTTCTATTAATTTTCTATTAATATTATAAATGCAAAAATTTGTGAGGATGTACGGATGGATGGATGAATGGATGTTTGTTACTCTTTCACGCAAAAACTACTGAATGGGTTTTGATGAAATTTGGAATATATAGTTTAGGGTGTAGAATAACATTTAAGCTACCTATGCAACGCGGGTGAAGCCGCGGGCATCAGCTAGTTTTCTATGAATACAATGATACAAAAAAATTTTCAAATCGGTCTAGCCGTTTTAGAGAAATCAAGTAACAAACACAAAAAAAAAAAAAAAAATACAACCGAATTGAGAACCTCCTCCTTTTTGAAGTCGGTTGAAAACATATAGGGTATTTCATAGGGGAACTTTACTAAGCAAGAACAAAACTCTACCTTGTGTTAAAATTAATGCGTTTTTCTCATATTATGTATAGAATATATTTATTCTACAAAAATATATTTATTTGTAGTTTGCTAATAAAAAATATATTATTTGCCATTACTAAGCCACCTACGTGCCGTTAAAATATAAAACACACAGACGACTCATTAATTTTCCACTTTATTATTTAATAAAAAATTCATACGTCCATCAAAATTGTATGATTGTATGTAAACATGTATAAAGTGGTTGTTTGTTACATAATAAAGCGTTATTTTATGAACAAAGTAATGATCTCAAGGTGGTTTATGGTGCCCATGGCAATAATAATGATTGGCCTTTATTAGAGGTGCGCTCAAAAAATTACTGTCATGGCCTATTTGATTTGATGTCGTTTATTTGTGGTGTAGGTATAATAAGGTCTTCCGTGCCTTGAACAATCAATAATATAAAAACAAAGAAGTAGTTTAGTTTAGTTGGGGATAGATTTCAAAGTCAAAGTCATTCTTATATCTTTATAGTAATATCCTAACAAATTAAAAAAAGCGTTTTAATTTGTAAGAATTTACTCCCTAGTTGTTTCCATGTGAATATCCCCTGTTTTGCAAAAATATCAAAAATATTATTGTACAATAATGTAATATTAATATTATATATCACCTACCACCATTACTTTACCTTTAACGACCTCTTTATACGAGTGTTGCAACAAACAAAATAGTCAAATCGATCTTTATTGACGAAATAAAAGTGCATATAAATTTTATGAAGTATAAACGGGACATTTCTTAGAGTTTATGGTGCGTGCATACATGGGGGACTAAGTGCCCAAACCTAAGTCAATGTTGATGATATGAGGACATAATAATCTGTTAATTACTACAACTAACGAATACATTGCTAGTTTTCTTTAGCAATTAGTTGTAGACATGTATTTTAAAGCAACAATGTAAGTGATACAATTCAATGCTGTTAAAGTAGGGTTGAATGATTCATAGTGCGAGAGTTATGGTGACCATAAATTCAAGTTAAATTGGAGACATATCTTTTAATGTTCGTTTATTGAAGTGTTTATGTGAAGGTCTTCAAAGTCGTGGCACGATTCTATTTAACGCACAACGCAATGAATTTGCGTTTAGTCTCACATTGTCAGAAAAGTTTTGTCAACTTTCTGATGTTACTAGGAAGTAACTGTTAATTTTAATCTTCGAAATATATTTGTAGTTATTTTGAATGGTTTTAGTTTTAAGTATTTTAATTTAATGTGCCACGTAGTCATCAAACAATTTGAAATAATTGGAACAACTTCTTGTAATGTCAAAACAGGAGTGTAATAGCTTCAGAGCATTTATTTGTAATCGCTAAAGTATTAAAACATCTCTTGAATATGTCAGCAAACAAAACGTTTTTCTTCTGTGCTAGAGACTTGATATATTAGTGTATTTGCCGTATGTGTATAACACTTCTGCTATAGTGTTACTATAATATCTAACTAAAGAATCTAAAACAATAATATAAACTCTTTTATATCTATTATTAAACGAGTTTTTGGGATATTTACCATGTTTAGAGTTATTGAGTTTCCGATACTACGACGCTGTTACAAGCGCCAGGATCACGGAGGAACACCCGTGAGTCCCGAGTTTATACAATTTTATTCTATTATATCTATTTAAAAATTGCCTCGAAAAGGCTAATGCACTGCTTGTCTTAATAAAATATGCAACAAAGAAAATATATGAAAGTAAATATATTCCTAGTACCATTACGTACGTACCTATACCATATTTTGCGTAAAGTAATTGTAATAGTAAATGCAACCAGTTTAAACTGACTTATCAACTTACCATGTAATTGTATCATTTTGTCAAGATGCTGTTGAGTTTTTTTCTAAATAAATAGATATAGAAGTCTCAAACAGTAATGATCTCCCTATTGGTAGGCCGGTATGTTAGCCCGCGTGTGTTACGGACGCGTATTAGTGTGACAAATGAGGTTTGTATGCAAAACTAGCTGCGGTGTCGCACACACTATTTACTGGCAAGGGTTGCATAACTATCGATATAAAAAAACACAGTGTTTTTTAGTTTTTTTAAGGCCTCTACAAGCATTGAAAGTTTTTATCATTTTTCAGTAAATGATTTTTAATTGAAACTATCTAATTATTATATCTACCTTGTGCTTTAACATGCCTCAAAATGTAAGCTAGGGATAATATTTTCAGTAACCTTGCATTATTTTAATTCTTAAGATACAATCTTAACTATTATTAAAATTCTTAGTTTTTATTTAAAAACAAAATTAATTTTATTACAAACTGAAAAGCTGGAATCTTTCGATATGCATTGTTTCCCTGCAATGGACCACTCCGCCCTTTTATAAACTCAATCAAAGGTATTTGATTAAATTAATTTGGAAATATCCGTGTGGTGACGGAGTAAGCATACAATATGTCACCACCCTATCTCATACCATGGGTGTCGTAGAAACCGACTAAGGGACTAACCGTAAATATTATCTTTACGAAATAAAAAGAAGGAGAGCTTGAAATTAAACCATATACCAATCCGTCTGGCTGGTTTTAGTAGGCCAAGTATCCTTCCTTCACGGGAGGAGGCCCGTCCCTGCAGTGGGGCATTAATGGGCTGTTATGATTATGATGATGAACTATGTAGTACAAATCTTAAGACATAGTTTTTGTGTACGAATGAGGATGTAATTTTGATGTACGTACTTACTTGTTGTTATAATCTCCAATCACTTTAAGTATCTTACTTTGTAGTTACTGCTTTCATAGATGAGTGTAAAAAATATGTAAGTACTATGTATGATACATAGTTTATTACACTAGCTATTTCTGTACGTTCTTTATAATGAATAATTTATATTGATTGAGTGATTATAATATGACTTTGTCTAATTAACAAAGAAAGTAGTAGAAAAAGCGTATATTGTCAATCAATTTAAATGCTATAAAAGCAATCTATAGGTGATAAAGATCTATGATTGAAACCACATCGAGGAATAACGAAGCTTACCTATGGGAATAGTAGGAAAGTGAAGGGAGGAATCCCTGCGGGGATACAATGAGTGCATTCATCTACGAACGTATTTACTGTAAACTGCATTAACTACACATAGTGACAAATCTTCACATAGTACTCTTTAATAGTACTTGTGGGGATACATAGTGGGGATTTAAATATTTATTTAATCATCTCTTGCAATGACTACGATTTTTGGAATGACATGAATACATTTATAAACTTATAGGATATTCTTCTCATATCACTTCACACAAAACATTCACTCATCACAACAGCCCATTAATGTCCCACTGCAGGGACGGGCCTCTCCCTGTGACGGAGGGATACCTACTAATACCACGCTGGCCAGATGGATTGGTATAGGGTGTAATTTTAAGTTTTCCTTATTTCTATGAACAGGTAATATTCACAGATAGTCCCTTAGTCGGTTTCTACGAAACCCATGGGATGAGATGGGGTGGTGACATATTGTATTCTTACTCCGTCACCACACGGGCATTCACTCATACTCAGGTTTAATTAATTATCGTCGTTCGTAGAATTCAACCTTTTACCGCCCCGATTATTGCATATTCACATACACTTGAACGCCATTCTCATCTCGTTGTCATGACCATAGTAAGTCGTCTACTGCTGAATATACTGCTTATCCAAAAGTTTCCTTAGCACGCGGATTGAATTTCTTCACTTTTTACCGAACCATAGTGTTAAAGGAGACGGTTTTTTTTTGTTCGGCGAATAGGCCCAGTCACAAATTGTGCGAGTTTAGGAATGAAATGCATACCATTTATTCCTTATAATCTCTAGATAGACAGTCTGCATATATCAAAAACATGACTCTAGTGATAACCTAAAAACTTACAACTGCGATTGTCTAATGAATATACACTAATAAGGCAACCAAGACCTCTCGAAATAACGCAGTTTTTGCTGGCTATTGCTTGTAGATCTAAAATAATAAGGTAGTTAAAGAGAAACAATACACTTATATATGACACAAGAAATATTTATTACTGTTCACAATTATAATTAACACAGTCATCTCTTAAAGCAGTATTTCATCTTAAATAGACGCAGGTGGCTCAAGCTCACCTAAAAGCAGAGCCCAAGATAAAAACCACACTTTACACATCACAATGCACAGCAGCTAACAGTGACTGTGCCTTTGCTAATGCAACAGTATCCAGGAAGAGCAGCTTTAGTGTGTATTATGCACTCTATCTAAAGATATAATTTTTATTAAATATAAAAGTACACTAAAATCATGCATTTATCGAATAAAATCTGAAACAATAACAACGTTGTCATGACAGTGTCAAACTGATTGAAACTGTACTACAGAGTATCTGCAGCTATGGTCTGTTATTTACGTTTCGTTCTACGATTATTTTTAAAGTACGTTACTTGATCATTTGTATTAACCATTAAAATAAACCTAAGAACGTTCCAAAACAAGCATTTTAGGTGTAATCCTATTTTATTATTATTTCATTATTCCCTCTTTGTTTAAGTATAATTTGTGTTCGGTTAACTATATTAAGATAATAATTATTTTTGTGAGTAATATGAATAATAAACATTACTGTTTAGGGTGGTGCGAAAAAAAACCGTCTCCTTTGCGTGCTGTAAAATATACGTATATACTCACTACAATTATTGATTTGTATTAAAAAAAGTTGTTGATGCGAATTGGTTCATCCGGTAATTCGTTACGGATGAATCTATTCGCACCAATAACTTTTAACCGAATTAAATGAAACATATTTGGAAGCCTTCAGTGAAATTAAAAGTTAGTAACTTTGTAAATTAGTCGCTGGTTCTAGATTCATTGTTATACGTAATAATCGTAGATTTCTTAATTTGTCCTTATAAATATTACATTGTCTTCTAAATTGTTATTTTAAAGGGACATTAATTGATAACAGAAACAAGCTTGTAGTTTCTAAAATCCAAATTTACCGAACAATAACGTTATTCTCATGCATCTAGTTTGTATAACTATATAATATATTAAACAGTACAGTATGATTGCATATAAACCTCGTTCCCAGTGTCTCGAACGTGCGCCCGTTTGCACCTCGTAAATGTGGATCCAACTTTATTGATAGTTCAGCTCATTTTATATCGACTTTATATCGACAGACGCACCTTGCAATGAATATTTATCGACACTTTACCTCTCTGTTGACGATGCCTTTATTGAATTCATGCTAAATTGAATTTCTGTATTTGCAGCTTCTTTAGAATAGGATGAAATTGTTTTTTATAATTGAAATTAGAGTCTTTGTTCCCAAATCAGCACTTATAAGTGCTTTTGAGAGGTTAAGACGTTAGGTGAAAATGTGTCTTTAAAACTTTTATGAAGTTTCCGATTTTATTAAGCAGAGTCAAAGCATAAGGTACTTTTTGTCACAATTTAGAAGTGTACGTTTTTTATACAATGTACTTTCATTGATATCATCATCATCATATCAGCCAATTGACGTCCATTGCTGGACATAAGCCTCCTCCAAATATTGTCACCTTGTGCGGTCCTGCGTTCCTCTCGTTGTATATTCTCGTACTATATTTTAGCGTTATCGTATTTAATTTTCTACCATTACCGTTAAGAAAGGAAAGCAGTTTCCACAAAGATAATGACAAAAACACGCATCACAAAAGTAACTCGATTACATTTTCAATTTTATAAAACAGGGCGTCAAGTGTCACGAGTACGGCCATAATATTAATCAGTGTAGGGTAACTAGATTTGCAGCACGTAATCGGACGGTCTCAGCGGGGAGCGGGACACTTTATTAGATTGTCACCCCAACCTGCCAACTCGATGGACAATCGTGTATGAGAACATGAATCTGTTGCCAAATGCGCCGCGGATATCATGGGGCTCTGAATAATGTTCTTGCATTATTGTGTTACTGCCATATAAATATCTGTATGTATTCAAAAAATATGAGAATAAAAAAAAAATATTGTAAAATTATTACACTTAAATTTTGCAGCTACATGCTGTAATATTGTGCGTATTTGTTTCTCAGCTCTTATAACGCCGAAAATAATACCAACAATTTTTAGTTAAATCATTTAAACATCTAAGTCACTGGGTCAGTAGATCATTGCAATGCAACATGATTACGGGAAGACTAAGAAGAAACCTGCAAAATTGTGATCTCTTTCTTCTTTTATAGCTTACTAATACAATTATCGAGTAACAACTCAGTCTATGGCATCATTTTTTTTTCTTTCAAACTAACGTCATAGTTATAAAAATGGTGTACAAAAAGTATCTACATAAATTTTAAAAAAAAGTGTTGTGCATTGACATTTCCATAACGGCTCTGACGTCACACGCGTCATCTAAAACAATCGTATGACGCGCGCGTAGGGTGACAAAGCCGCCGGTTTTAACAGGAATACGACCGTTACACAATAGTTCACAAAAAGTCGCCCTCACCTTGCCCCCGCACCCCTCACTCTTCACCTACAATAAATTACTCTCCCAATGATTTTTAGTCCGTGTGACACATTTGTATGATTTATAACGCGTGCGAACAATGGCAACCGGTTACCGAATAAATCCCAGCATCGAGGGTGTTATTGTGAAACGCTTGTTGTTCTCCTACTACGATAGTAATTTTATAGTACGGATAGTAATTATTGTTTCAGCTTATAAGTCCTATGTCATTTATTGTCACCATGTGACAAAAAAATCGGGACTGTGTCAATGTTCAGAACTTTTTTTATTAGTTTCGTAAGATCTACTGTTAGATCTATGGAATCGCGTGAAAATTTGTAGCTCTTGACTAGAGATAGCTAATAAAAGCTGTATGATTGTGAAATTACATACAACTCTTTCAAGTTGCCATTAGCAAACCTGATCTACGGCAATGGTAATAAACGCAATCAATGTAAATAACTACGTCACTGAATTTTTTTTGTCATGTTCACCAACCATCTAAGGCTCCCAATATACAAGGTTTTACTTCGTTCAGGAGTCTCAGGTTTATGAGGCTAAACTTAATTCACAGTAATTACTTACAGTGTTGACAAACAATATTTTACATTATAGTGAATTAGAAAAAGTTGAAAAGACTATACGTGATTAGAAATGTAGGTGTTGACTTCGAGAAGTGTCAAAAAAAGCTTTCGTCTCACTGCTTACTGAAACAAACACTAAATTATCCTAACTCCGGTTTTCTCAATCATAAACACTCTGATATACGAGGCTAAACCACTTGGAAAACATCAACATTGGTATTTACATTCGAAAAACATGTATTGGTATTGAAAACAAGAACATTTTTTTCCTTTACAGATAAGAAATCATCATTACCGTCAAATGGCAGGGGATTCCGAAATCCATTCCCGTCATTACTCTCGCGACATTGGCTGCTCAGCACGCATCGTCAATAAAAACACGTCGGGACCTCCTGCTAGCATGTTTATTTTGTCACCCCTTGCCAAGGTATTATAATTAAGCTCATTTGTTATTTCTGCTGTGCGCTGAACAATACGCGGTACGCGCAGGCGCGATAAGCCCGGCTTGTATAGGTGCGTCATTAAAGCTAGTTTTTTTGATGCGCACGCGACTTGCCCGCATTATCTTTTTATCGTTGCACCCCATGTATAGGGATTAACGTGCGTGGCAGAGGTACTCAACAGTTTCGGTACATTTATTTTAGCACGTTTAAGGTGTTGTGATGTATAAGATATATTGTTTTTATTTTATTATTTTTCCTAGTATTTAAAAATAATAAAGCCTTGCAGTCTAGTGCAAAATGAGTCAGCTTGTCCAAATTCATACAATTTCTTAATGATAAATGTGTTTCGTTTGATTAATGGAAGAGTAAAATACATTTCCAGAACTTTTCGCAGTCTTTTCCATGTACTTACAGTATCACTAATGCGAGTATTATGTGTCCATAAAGTGTCGAATTCAAATGATTTCCTATCATAAAACAACTGTCCGTTCATATTTCAAACTTCAAATAAAAAGTGAATAAATGTTGTAACTTCATTGCAAAATTGTATTTGTCGTATCTTTCAAATTTTTTCTACATTTACTGTAAATGTTGGGACGTCATAATTGTAATACTTTATTTCATTCACAAAGTTTCCCATTCAATTTTTTTATAAAGGATCTTTCAAATTACAGGGGTCTAAAAACTGAACATCAGTGCGTCACCTCTGGCTATAGGTGCACAATACTACGTGCGCGTGTCACCCGTGTGTCCCCGAACAAATATTGCATTACTCTCCCCCTCCCCCCGCGCCCCGCGCACCCCTCACACTGTGGCACGTGCCTAGGTCACGTGAGAGTCCATTGTTCTATCCCCAAATGCTCGCGGCGCGGACACCCTACTCACTAATCCCACGGAAATTGCTATGTAAGTGGCACTGATTTTTTTTTGAGGTTACCGTTGGGAATATTTTTAGTTAGTAAAAATTCACTTATCATCACAGTCTTTAAATATCCCACTGATGGCAAAGCTTCATCCTCTCGTGACAAGGGGAAAAACGGTCTCCTTAACCACAATGGCCATAGAGATTGGTGTTAAATTTTTTAGTCCACTTCTCGTTTTCTCTTTTTTTAGAGATACCTAATAGTCCTCTTAGTCTTATTTTACTACAGCATCAGATATATGTTATAGTGTAAACACTGTTCTAAGTATAAAAAATACTATCAACTAATTGGTTATTTGAAAGGTTGCGACGAAATTAAAAACGTATATTGTGAGTACATACTCCAACGTTTTTTTAATTTCATTTAATCAAGAATTGTGTCTACTCTGTTTAACCCTTCAAATGTTTAACGACACAGATGTTTTAATAAGCTAGGAAATCACGCTTTTTGTAACTAAAGACAGCTTTGCTTCGGTTTTAGTAGTATGAACCCACGCTTGTGTAGATCTTAAGAACATCAAATGTATCGGTTGCAAGGGTCCAAATTTGACATACCTTCATTTCTTACCCCAATTTAGATGTCTTTAAATCGAGTAACAAGAAGTTCGTCTTATAATCGAGTAAGCCATTCGTTCTTCTTCAAGTTAAGCTCTACCGGTGAATTAAAACCGTGACGCATACTTCAAAATATTTAAGTAATAAAAACGTACACATGATATCATAACTCACACATAATAAACAATTAACTTTGAAATAAAAAGTCACGTAACAAAAGCAACAAAAATGCCGACGGTCAAGCGAAAATAAGTTTCAATTACAAAACAAAAGGTGGAGGGGTGGCTATCTCACAATCATGGCCGTTGCATGCGGGCAAGGAAATTATTAATTTGGACCTATTAACGGTACCTACCGGCAATTGAGGACAAAAAGGTCCCCTTCTGTACCTTTGAATACCTTTTTAATAACGGGTAGTGTGGGTTATGTCTTTGACAATGAATGATGGACTTTGAGATTATGGGATGTAAAACTATGAGAAATTTTGTTATGGATTTGCATAATATGTAAGTGTATATGGGGGGAATTGATTAAGTGTAAGAGGATAAATTAAACATTATTTTCTTTAGGTGTTTTTTTTAAATGACTCTGTACGAAATACGTTTGGTAGTTGTTCGCTAAAGGTGCACCTACAAGTACCTACATGAAGGGCCATCCGTGAACTACGTATATTCATCATAACAGCCCATTAATGTCCCACTACAGGGACGGGCCTCCTCCCGTGACGAAGAGATACTTGGCCTACTAATACCACGCTGGCCAAACGGATTGGTATAGGGTATAACTTCAAGTTTTCCTTCTTTTTATTACGTAAAGATAATATTCACGGATAGCCCCTTAATCGGTTTTTACGACACCCATGGGATTAGATGGGGTGGTGACACACTGTATTCTTACTCCGTCACCACACGGAGAAGAACTACGTATATTGACAAATACAAATATTGACTTACTAAAAAACTGGAGGAGCAAAGTATCTTATCCTAAATAAGTTTTAGCCCAACACCGCTGGTATCGTAGCGCCTAAAAGATTACAGAGGCGTAGTCGTCGCAGTGATGGTACCTAGGCGTCTCATAATGGCCAAAATTTCAACGGAAAAGCGGGAAAATCTTTTTTTACATACACATAATATAGCGCCATCTCTGATACATAGCATGTACTACAAACGCCGGTGCGTGATACATTGTTTGACAGCTACTCATTTTTCTCTGCTCAGTTAATTTCATATTATTGGTATTGTGTTCACTGTGAATTCCAAAAAAAAGGTAAAAAATAAGTTTTTCGTTTCATTACACTTTAATTGGAAACCATCAACATTGAAATTCAAATCAATCACGTGTATTGTGCAAATTTTTATTCAATTTGACCAGTTAAATATGTTGAGTGCATGTACAATTATAACTTAAATATTATTACAGTCACGAGCAATAATATGTACACATTTTCGCATTTTGTAAACCAGTTATCTAAAGTTCTGCCAATCCAAAATTGAAAATTCGAAGATTAATTCAAAACTGTACGGAACCTCTTCTAAATTACGAATTCATTTTGATATTGTAATGTCTAGATAAACGTGCAGATAGTTTAGAAAATTTGAAAATGTGTACATATTATTGCTCATGACTGTACAATAATATCTGTCGCTACTAAAATTAAGTTGGGATGAACGGGTGCCTAAGAATATTAAAAGAATATGGATAAAATTAATTTCTTGCTAACAAACCCGGTGAATTCCGTTTCGCCACCAGATGGCTTCGTTTTATGTAATATTTCGCAAAAAAATCTAATAGTGACAAGGAACCCCTGTTTTAGATTGGCCACAGGTGTTTTCCACTGATGCACTAGGTCTCATGTATACTGTTCATCCTAGAAATGACGAATGTTTTTATTTGCGACTGCTGTTGGTAAATGTACGTGAACCAAAATCATTTGGTTTGCTCGAGAACGATTCTCATTGGGATTTAACACTTGCGGATTCAGTAGTTTTATCAAATGCGTTCCAAATAAGAACGCTGTTCGCAATTATCATCACCACATGTTCTTTTTCACAACTAATTCAGTTATGGAACAAATACAAAGACGACATAATATGTGAAGACATCTTGCATCCCTTGCGCATTCAAACGAATAATCCAGACATCCAAATAACCGATGAAATCTACAATGAAGGATTGATTCTAATGAAGAATCAATGCTTTACTATTACTAACAAACAACTGATTGAAGTAGGAATGATTAGCGTCATCTGGAATTGCGGCGATTCTTCTAGATGTCGGTCATACTGCACATTCTGCGCTTAAGTTGCCACTCAATTTAAACAAAATTGATACTCTAAAATGCAATATTTCCCGATCCAGTGCAATGGGAAAATTGTTGATGCAATGCAAGCTCATTGTTTGAGATGAGTGCACAATGGCACATGAGAAATCACTTGAAGTACTTAACTTTACACTAAAGGATCTTCGGCGAAATAACAATATCTTTGGCGGCTTGATGATATTGTTAGCAGACAATTTCAGTCAGACGTTGCCCGTGGAACCTGAAGGCATCAACTTTATGAAATAACGTAAAAACATTATCGCTGATCACTTATAAGAGAGTTTAACTTCAAAATGATCAAAGTATTGCACAATTTTCCAAACAATAGTTAACTGTTGGAAATGGAAAAGTCCCAGTTGATGCGACATGGTGGGAAGCCGATGGATGAGGCAGGCACAGGACCGCACAAGGTGGCAATACTTGGAGGAGGCCTATGTCCAACAGTGGACGTCGATGGGCTGATATGATGATAATGATGATGCGACATCTGGATTAATTACTCTTACCAACGACTTTTGTCGATTTGTAGACTCTCAATTAGTTCTTATTGAAATGAATGAATTGGAATGATGAAAGAAATGTTTTGCCAAACATTAGTAAGAATTTTCAGAATAATAATTATGCTTGGTTAAGTCAACAAGCAATTCTTGCCGCATAAAATAATAATGTACACGCACTGAATTTCACCATTCAATTAAAAATTGCTGGCGATTTAGTGACATACAAGTCCTTTGATTCCATAACAAATTATGATGATGTAGTATATTACCCAACGGAGTTTTTGAACTTTCTAGAATTATCAGGATTTCCACCACAAATTACTGTTGTGAAATAAAAAAAAATAAAAAAAATAAATTTCTTCATCTTTTAATGACCAAACGAAATGTTACATCAAACGAAACCATCTGATGGCGAAACGGAGTTCGCCGGGTTTGCTAGTTTAATTATATATTCAATAAGAATTAAGAACAATGATTGTATAAACGCTGCTTAACTCTCTATAAAATAACGTACAATAAAATACCTTTAAATTGTCCTACGATTACTTCATAAGGGTCCAATTGTTACCTTTTGATGTGCACTAAAAACGCTTAAAACTATCGTGAGAGGGTTCCGTATGCGGGTGCTTTATGTTCTCAACTGCGGGCGACACCTTTGCAAAGTGCTTTTATTTAATTTCTACACGTTTTAAGTTACAGTCCACAAAGGATGGGATAACTAGTTTAGTTTGAGGTTAACGATAAGGGTTTTGTAAAATATACAGATTTGTACGTCCTTTGTCGTGTAATAAAATGGTAGCAGTTACTTGATGTTATCAACTGATATTAAAATACGTAATAATTAAAATAAATCAGTATGAAGCTAAGGTGTTCCATGTCTGATAGAATTATGAAAAGTAAAGTATTTTCAACGTGCAGTTCTCCTCCATAGCATAGCGTATGGCATATACGGGTGACATGCATGGGGTTGTAGAAACGAACTACACAAAAATCCAATTTTAAAAAGCGTTAGTAGTTACAGTTTCTTAAACTTGCTTCTTTTTTTCTTAAAGATCTTGCTGTTGGCTTTTCTTCCTGTCTGTAAAACTTGCAGACAAGTATCATAAAAGTTACCGGGTAGCCTAGATGATTTTCCGTGTGGTGACGAAGTAAGAATACAGTGTGTCACCACTCCATCGACACAAAACCGACTAACTATCCGTGAATATTATCTTTACTTAATATAATAAACATGGCGGATTATGAAATGAACAATATTGTATGTATAATAAGAACAGGTCTTTATGACCCATGTTTCACAAATAAATTATTTGATTTGATTTAATAAAAAGAAGGATAACTTGAAATTAAACCCTATACCAATCTGTTTGGCCAGCGTGGTAATAGTAAGCCAAGTATCCCTCCGTCACTGGAGGTTGCCCGTCCCTGCAGTGGGACATTAATGGGCTGTTATGATGAACCTAGATGAATAAATAGTCTTACATTATTTTCATATAACATCTGTCTCATAAGACTACGTAGAACTATTTCTTAACCCTATTACGTAAGTGATTGTAGAAACAATTGGCCCTTCAATGTTCTAACTTTAGACAATGATAACAATGGCAGAGTGCGTCCTGTCCTCTGACAGTTGTAATAGAGTTTGTTAGTTCGTATCCGATGGCACCTACACCGTACCTGCGTAGCACCTAAATTCTCTCAATTGATTCAGATGTGGGCCACCAAAACAGGGAATGCAGTGGAGTCGATACTTTATATCTTATTTTTTTTTATATAAATGATATAATATTAAAGTATGTTATATAACGAAACAATATGGTTTTTTTTAAGTGGTGGTTACCAAAACAGATAATCAAAGCGACAATTTTTTTTAAATGGGAAGACCCAAAACGGCCCTATTCGCAAACATTTGGAGAAGGATCGCTATGTCTCGCTGTGGAAGTCTCGAGATCTCCCCTCCGGGCCGCTAACTTGTATACACGTGTGATCCTACATCAGTTTAATTGAATTTAATTTGATTTTATTAATAAAAATCAAGAATTAATAAAACGCACAATTTCTTTAAAGTACTAGGCGATCATAAACCGTAAGCTAGTGCGCGCTGTGTAACAGAAAGAAACAACAACATCTCTGCAAGCTTCGCTTCATAGGAGTCCGCGACCGAGTGAGTACACGTCACATCTTGGTGTATGGTACAATTTGCAAGCGATCACAGGAAAAAAGAAACACGCTTATTCCTCGTTATTGCGGTCAACATCTGATTAACTATGCCTAACTTGCCCCGCTCTCCCCCACTGAACAAGTCCCAAAGCATGTCTGAAACTGACGTCGACAAGATAGCACCTTACTTTGCTTCCGCAAACGAGACTACTCATGCTGCCCAAAGAGACAGCAAACGTCGGCGGGTTGCTGACGAAGCGTCAGAAGCTTACTCTGGAACACACGATCTTAGGACAATCATACGCGAAGAATTGCGCGAAATGCTATGTGCATTCCAGTCTGACCAGAATATGCGGTTGGATGTATTAGAGAAACACATTTCTGATATTAAAGCTCAAAACGACACCACTCATAATAAGAACATAGATATTGAGAAATCCTTACAATTTGTTACTGCAAAACTGGATGATGTTCAACTAACAATAAATAATTTAGAAGATCAACGACGGAAAGTTGAATCGCAAGTAACAATAATCGAAGAAAAATGTGAAATGCTGGAAAGGATGGCACGGAAAACCAGCCTTCAGATTAGAAATATTCCCAAGCGAAAAACTGAATCGAAAGAAGAACTTTTACATATGGTTAAATCACTTTCTACATCGCTAGGGATTAAGATTGAAGAATGCGATATGCGTGACGTCTTTCGTATGCCATCCAAACCTGACCAGAACAACTCGGTAATAGTAGCGGAATTGTCTTCTACTATTCTTAAAGGAAAAATACTATCTGCAGCAAAAAACCACAAAGTTAATTCCTTAAGATTCAAGACAGAACCATTAAACTCCTCACACATGGGATTAGAAGGGCCTAAATCAGAGGTATACCTTTCGGAACACCTAACTCCTCGTGCATCACGCCTGCATTTCCTCGCTAGAGAATTCCGCAAAACTATGGACTACGACTACTGTTGGACCTCAAACGGACTGGTATACTTGCGAAAGAGACAAGGTGAACCGTATATATTAGTAAAAAACGAAGCTCAGCTTCAAGCTTTGAGAACTAAATGACTATTCAATCGCATAATTACTTTGCTTATGTTTATTAGCTTATTTACTGTTTTCTTGCTCTTTGCTCGTAAGTTTATAATTAGTTACCCATTTATAAAAAGCCACATTCACATAATTACTGTCTACACAAACATTTTATTTCTAAATACACACATATTCACAAAACATACATCACTCTCAAACACTATGTTTGACATAAGATACACTCAAATCACTACTACATTAGTAGAAGTATACTCTTATTCAAAACTAGAATATAGCAATTACGTGAATTTATTTGGCAGACAGAACACAGTGTGGAAACCCTACCTTCTAGAACTTTTTCTCACAACTAGCCACGGAAATGAATAATTTAGAACTATTCGAAGAAATAGAAAAAGCTTGTTCTCCGCCTTGTATGTCTGTAGCAGATCCAATTAACCTTATAAATGATTTACAAAAATTTACAGTAAAAAGTAAAAACAATCTTAATATTATCTCAATTAATATTAGAAGCGTCAACAAGAACCTAGACGCTTTCCTGATATATATCACTAGGTTAAAAACGAATATCCATATTATAGTTCTATCTGAATGCTGGTGTAACGCCAACACTACTCCACCTGTGCTCGATGGTTATAATGTGTACTATAGTAAGATAAGCTACAATAAAAACGATGGTGTTATAATGTATATTAGTGAAGCCGTTTCAGCAACTGTACAGGAAATTGATTTAAATGAAGCAAATTGTCTTGCGGCTAAAGTGGGTAATATGACTGTGTTTGGTATCTATCGTCCTTGCGCATTCACTAATCCAGATAGCTTTTTGGATTCGCTAGACACATTGTTACTCTCAGCCAAGTCTCGTAACATTGTACTTACTGGCGACATTAATATCAACACGCTGGATACCAATAACTCCCATACAAGAGATTATCTCGAAATTTTGGGGTCACATGGTTTACAAAACGCCATTGATATGCCTACACGCGGTCTGGCCTGTTTGGACCATTTTATGTGCAAACTAGTAGGACGATTTAAAACCTATGTTCTCTTAACTGATATCACCGACCACTATCCTATCTTTCTTTCTATATCCACTTCTCTTGCACAACATTCTGTATTTAATTATTCGCTGACCAGATCAAAAGTTGACCATGAATCCATTCAAGAAGCCATCGAAGCTCATGATTGGAAACCCTATCTTGCAACTGAAGATCCTGAACAAGCAGCAAAATTACTCATCGAAATACTTCAAAATTATATAGCACTAAATACTAACACAGTTACATTCACTAAAAGAAAAAGGCCTATTAAGCCATGGATAACATCAGGTATCGTAAAATGCTTCCAAAAGAGAGACCGATTACACCTTCTAGTGAAAAAACATGTAAATGACAACAATATTAAAGATAAATATATTAAATACCGCAATATCTGCAACCAGACTACTAAAACCCTGAAAATTAACTATTATAAAAACAAATTTAACCAGAATTTTAGAAACAGCAAAGGTACCTGGGATACTGTTAGGGAACTTTGCAATATGAAAATGAAAAATGCACATTCCAAGGCATTGCTAAATATTTTACCTTCTCCAGACCAATCTCTGAACCAAGTAAATTCTTTCTTTACATCGATTGGTAGTGAACTCGCAGCAGATATACTGTGTAAACTGAACACAAATGAAGAGCAGCTGTACAAAAATATAACCACTACCAAACATATCAATTCCATCTGTTTGTACCCTACTGACTCTAAAGAAATAGATAAAATTATCCTCAATCTTAAAACTCATAGTGCACCCGGTATAGATTGCATAGCCACTACTATCCTTAAAAATTGCCACTCAACTTTGAGTACTATGATAGCCCATCTTTGCAATCTTAGTATCTCATCGGGAATCTTTCCCACTATATTTAAGAAAGCAGTGGTTGTCCCTGTATATAAGAGCGGAGAAGAGGATGTGGTATCTAATTATCGGCCAATTTCACTACTTAGCACAGTTAGCAAAATCATTGAGAAGGTTATGAATACCCGCCTCATTAACTATCTGGAAACTAAACATCTACTAGCCGATAACCAATACGGATTCCGCCAGGGTAGGAACACAGAGGACGCTGTCGCTAACCTTGCACAAATAGTCACAGATGGTTTAGACCAGGGCGATAAGTGCATAGCTGTCTTCATAGACCTCAAGAAAGCTTTTGACACCGTGTCTATTCCAATACTTTTACGCAAATTGGAAGATCTAGGAATACGTGGAAACGCGTTGCACTGGTTTCAAAATTACCTGTCTAATAGGACTCAAGTTGTGAAAGTTGGTGATTTTGTAAGTTCTGGTCTCCCGGTTATCTATGGGATCCCTCAGGGAAGTACGCTTGGTCCTACTCTTTTTCTAGCGTACGTCAATAGCCTATGCCAGCTCCCAATAGACCACTGTAGCACTCTAACCTTTGCTGACGACACTGCTCTCATTTTCCGGGGTAAGACGTGGACTCAGGCAAAGATAGCTGCTGAATCTGGCTTAAGAACTGTATTGAAGTGGCTTGATAGTAATCTTTTAACTATGAATGTTCCTAAGACCAAATACCTCTGCTTTAGAATTTCTGAAAAGAATAAACCCCCTTCTGAATTTAATATTACAGTACATGACCATCTTTGTTCCAAAAAAGAAGCCATTGATATTTGCAGTTGTCCTAATCTTACCCAAACTGAAACCCATAAATACTTAGGCATTATAATTGATAAAAACATGAACTGGAAACCACATATTTCTACGCTTAGCAAACGGATCCGTAAACTTCTCCATGTATTTAAAAACCTGAGGGATTCTGCGGACATCAAACTAATTACTAACATTTACCTTGCTCTCTGCAAATCACTTTTGATTTATTGCATACCTGTGTGGGGTGGAGCTGCTGTAACGCACCTCTTAGAACTAGAGAGAGCACAAAGAGCTGTTATCAAAGTTATGCTGCGTAAACCAAGAAGATATCCAACAGACTCCTTGTACGAAGAGGCCAACCTCTTGACAGTACGACAACTGTTTATTTTTTACTCGGTTTTACGCCACCACAAAACCATTGTCCCTTCCCAACTACCACTACATAAAAGAAGAATACGCACAAGTGTCCCTTCTTTTAATTCCACATTCGCAAGAAGACAACTGCCGTATACTGGACCATACTTATATAGACACATCAACGATTTAAAGCAAATATTTAGAATGAATAGAAAACGCCTAAAAGATGTTTTAAATAATATATTAAAAATGCTGGGTTACCGTGAAACAGAAAATATCCTCAAAGTTGCTATTTAAATTAATGAAATATACTTTCATTTAACACACCTGCATGCACACAGACACACACACTCACACACACACACACACACACACACACACACACACACTCACACACACACACAGACGGGTAAACTTCAGAAACTAATTAAACAAATGTAATAAAATGCAGAGAACAAAAAAAAAAAAATCCTAGTTAATCTTATTATAATTTAACAAAGTTATAATAATGATTGAAGATATTCTGAATTACTTATATATTCAGAATATCTTTATTAATTATGTATTACATACGAAAATATAATATAAACATTTTCTGATTGTTGTTTCTTGGATGAATATATGTACTTATTTAAGCTCATTTATCAACATACTTAATAAATATATTACTTGAATTAATTAATATAATCGACAGTAATAACTGACAACTTGTAGCTTGTACCACACTCTAGGTATGTACTTCAATCATTAAGTTATTTTATTCGCTTCGTGGGTCGTTGTATTCCGGAGTACTGTTACATTTTAACTTCATTGTAGACTACCCACAAAAAAAAAAAATGTTATTCATATAATCTCATTTATATTTTATTACTCATATATTTTATTATCAGTGTAAATAGAAGGAGTGGAGGGTTGATAACCTGAGATACAGGAACCATCCTAGTTCAGGTATCAACCCACCATAGTATATTGGTATTGGTGTATAGTGTTTCTTGAGTGTTTTTGTATTTGTGTTACCACAAGTGTATAGTGATAAGTTAGCTAAGAAACAAATAATAACTATCTGTGTGTATGTGTACCTGTATTATTGTGCTATGGTGAGAATTAAACATTTTATTTATTTTATATATTATATAAACTGTATTTAACTGTAATAAATAAGTAATCTTACAGTTAAAGTAATTTCAACCTAAAAATATAAATGAGGGATTTAATAACTGAATAAGATTTTTTAGACAAAAACTATACTTTACAGAAATTACCTATGCAGAAATTTTTAATGTCTGCAGTTTCGTACTAGGATGTAGAGAAATTATTATACTCGTACTTACGAGTACATACTCGTATTTAAAAAAATGCCAAAATGTTTATAGTTATTTCTTCTCCACGTATTTCTGTGTCGTAACGTGAATCCTATTAACTAAATTGACGTTGAGTCACAGGCCACCTGGCGGGCGATCACCTTAAATGTCTCTCAATTGGACTTCATTTATTACTAACGTTATTTCAGAGAGACTACTCACTTATAGACGAATACGAATAGGTGCACCTACCGCTGCACTTGTAGTTCTATTTTCCTTATTTATAAAACTATTTTAAAAAGATTTTGCTTTATTAATAAAGCTTTCGCTCTTCGTGTGGCTATTAAAGACGCTAAATGTATAGACACTAAGCATAACACTGGACAATTGTCTACGGATAATTTGGATTCTATTTGAGACCTAAAAATATAAAAGATTAAATTCATTGAATTCAGGTCTATTATTATAACCTTTCTTCTTTAGAAAGTGATGGAGCGGGTTTATAAGCTATAATATTCCTCACACATTCACACAAAGCCATTTAGTCCCAAACTAAGCAAAGCTTGTACTATGGGTACTAGACAACGGATAAACATACTTAATACTTTTATTTTCTAAATACATACAATTATTATACATAGAAAACACCCCAGACAAATGCAAAAAATCATGTTCATGCACACAAAGAGACCTCTGCGTAGCGGTCATGTTATATAACCACTACTACTAGTATTGCAGATAATTAGCGACTCTCAACAGTGTCGATGAACTGTTGATCTTCTTGTATGCTTTAAAGCTCTGCCATCATAAAGTCTGAAGGTAGTTTATGGGTAGTCATAATTTGTCGAAGGCGAATATAATATCTAAGGCGTCCATTCGTTCTATACTCTGTTCTATGTAGTCTTTGAATAAAGAAGTGAAACCTTTTCATAGACCAACGCGACTCACTCCTTTGGTGTTTCTAAGTCGTGATTAAGCTACTGAGATAACTACCTAAGTTATATTAAAATATAACAATAAAGTTAATTTTAATACAAAGTACTCTTAAAGCTACGATGACATCATTCTCTTTATTTACATTAATTCTCTATTCATTACATTTTTAAATATAAATATAAAAATAAAGACATTTAAAAATATAAAAAAAAGGTAGACCCACCAGCATCGGGAACAGGGACCAAGCGATGACATCATTATTATTAGTTTTTACCGTAAATTATAATAAAAAATAATAATTTGCACCGCAATTAAAAGCTCGGGCTTATCGCTTGATCTCGGTTGAGACCTATCGTGTGTTCCGCGAAGCCCGCATCACCAGACTCCGGCAATTGGCACCAATGAGGGCGGCAGACGGTAATTATTGTGCAGGAATTATGAATGATACAGTATAGGTAATTATTACGTTACTTGATATTTTAAACGTTTTTTTTATTAATTGTTTGTCCGCATGACAAGGTAATATTGAATAATTTGGTAAGCTTGATTATGCTGTGGGGTCGTATAAATTTAGCTTTAGCTTTAACGTACCTTTATATTATAAAAGCAAAGTAAAGGCTAGGCTACAGAAATATTTGATATCTATAGGCTAGGTATAAAACTATAAGTTAGTTGTATTTTAATCGTATTTCTCTGGATGACTTAAGGTAGCGACTAATTTGTATTTTTAATATACCACCAGCCACCACACGAAGTACAAAATATAGTAATGCTAATAAATTATACGCGCCGCAGACTCCGCGCATAATTAAACTAGCTTTCATATCCAATATGAACATATGAGGGTATCGATCTGGCGACGTAACTCAATACTCGTTACGGGACAATAGCGGGCCTCCAGGTGTTCAACCCTGTCGCCGCCGCGATGGCCGCGGCTCTTGTAATAATACTGGGGTACTACCGACCCCAAATTGAAATACTAATATTATTACAGGACGAAAAAATGAAAGTGAATGTGCAAGGGTTCTTTTTGTGATTTTCTAATGCGGAAATTGCCTATGATATTTTTCTGTGAAAGCTTCAAAATATATTCAAACAATATTTAAAACTAAAATTCTCCGTGTGGTGACGGAGTAAGAATACAATTATGTCACCATGTCCCAGTGGGACATTAATGGGCTGTTATGATGATGATGCCGATAAAACAAAATAAATTTTGAAAAGTGATGAGATATACAAACTATTAAGAAGGCTTTAAGCATAAATATGCGATACAGATTAAATAAATTTGATAGAAAATAACTCCAAAAAGTAAAAAACTCCCAATCTTTTATCCAAATAGTCATAACTTTAAATTGATTAAAAATGTTCTATGGCCGGTACAATATCAGAACGAATGTGAAATGAAAAAAATCAACGTATTTCTTTGTTATGTAAAGATTTTAAACTATATTGCTAATAGAAACATTGTGACTAAAACCAAAACATCATAGGAACAAAACAACTGTGCTATTGGTATACCTAAGGCAAAAATAAAGCCATGCAAATCAATATTAAACCGCAGTACCATACTTCCCAAACAATACAGTAGAGTATAACATAACATAATATTAAAAACACACAGTCGGTTCTCATTTAATGATGTAAATGTCGAAAAAACTAACTATATCAAATTTAGTATGCGGAAATCATTGTCGACCCCTTGCAATTCAATTTTGCTGGCACACTATTGCCAAACTGCATCAAATGACCATAATTGTGACTGTCTTAAAATTCAGTCTGTTAACAAAACTAAATATTTGGGAATAACAATAGATGAAACACTATCCTTTAAATATCATATAAGTAATTTAACTAGTAGGGTACGTAAATTAATCTTTATATTTAAGAGACTTCGACATATAGCAGACATAAATATCATTAAAAAAGTATATTTTGCACTATGCCAATCGGTTATAACCTATTGCATATCTTCATGGGGTGGAGTGGGGAAAACAATATTATTGCCGCTGGAAAGAGCTCAAAGAGCTATACTCAAAATTTCTACTTTTCGACCATACCTTTTTCCTACTAACCTCCTATATAGATCATGTAAAGTACTAACTGTAAGACAGCTATTTATAATGAGCATAATATTAAAAAGACACGCTTCCCTGCCCTACAGCACGGACTTTATTAACAAAAGACGCAAAGATATTGTTTGCACGCACACAACTACAGCACATGCTTTTACTGCCAAATTTTATGTTTTCTTGGGTACGCTACTTTACAACAGGATGAATGCTGTTGCAAATATATTTCCGCTTAATATTAATAATTGTAAAACGGTAATTAAAAATTATCTACAAGATACAACTTACGAAGACACAGAAAAGTTATTGATTGTAGTAAAATAATAATATGTAGTAATTTTAATGTCCAGCTAGCTATAGCTTGGATTTTTCTTTTGTAGTAGGAATTATATTGTTATCTATTGATAATAATATAATTTTGTATTGTAAGGGTTTTAGTACCTAAGTTAGTTACACGAATTATTATTAGTAAACTATTGTTTATTTGTTTTTTTACTGTAATTAATACTTACCTAAGCTATTTTACAAATTCTCTAGTTTTTTAATTGTTATTGTTAAATATTCGAAAATCAATGTATTACTAGATCAGTCAGCCTGAAACACAGGATTACCTAGTTCAGGCTAGATTATAAGATACTAATGTACATTACAAAATTGTATAGATAAGGTTTTAATTGTAAAGATTAAATGAATTATGAATTATGAATTATTATGAATTATGAATTTCCCTTGTTCAACATTACATTCTATCGATTTCATCAACAAATACACTTACCTACCCAAAATCATCTCTTCAAACCATTTAATTACTCTCTTCAACCATAATCGACAAACATAATCCGTTGACCCGTTGTTGTAACTCAAACATAGGAATTTATTAATCTGGGGTCTTCCTGGCCCTCTGCAAACATTGCAGGGTTGCGCTTAAGTAATTAACGTGAGACGTGTTTTCATAATGGTATCGACACTCGATTGTTTTGTACTCTAATGTAGGGTTAGTTATGTATTTTATACTAGCTGTCTACCCGCGATTTTGTCATGGAAAGGTAATTCAAAGGCATTGTAAAATTTTCATAGATTTTTTTTGTGGTAACCTAACAATTATGATTTATTTAGGAGAGAAGCCTACATAACTAAATAGTTTTACTCAAGGTTTGATGTATTGTTTCCACTGTAGATAAAAACGTTACTTCCTTATATCGCACTACATTGGTATAGAGTTTGTTTCGGGTTTTTCTTCTCTGGCTATTATGCTTATTGGATAGATGGATATCCATGACTTTTATGAAAGCAATGGTGTGACAAAAGCTGATGACATTCTGTTTGCTTGATCATCGACAGATATTTATTGCAAGATACATTTTCAATATCAGCTACTTACAATGAACTTTACATCAGACAAGACCGCTTACCTAGACATTAGATTGAAACATTTGAACCGTGCGTAATAAACCTATGTACACACGATAGTTTTAATTACATTCACAGTACTTGAGTATAATAGGTATGATGTGGAGGCTCGTGGCAATCTCGAGGTATTGTTTGTAGCGCAAACAAAGTGGATATGTCTTGCCCCCCAGGTGAAACTAATAACTTGTAGTAACCACCCTTGAGTGCAAACAACTCGAGTATTATATTTTGTGTTCATCTTGTGTTCATGTGTTTAATGTAAATATAACATTTATTCATTACTTGTGTAGGTTTAAAGGAAAAGAACATTAATGTTCCTGTACATACCAATTCTAGTCGATATCATCATCATTAGTCAATATTGATGTCCGATTTTTTTTCTTATAACTTATAAATTTAATCCAGAAACAATAGCTACTGTAGTAGAAAGAATACATAGATCACTTGATCACACACTTTAACTGATGTAAAGTTTACACAGTAATAAAGAGTTTAGAATACAAATAATAAAATATACATTTAAAAAATAAATAAAGTTCGCATCTCAAACAGTGGTTTAAGCCAAGTGGTTTATGATTGGATAAAGTATTTTGATTATTTCAACTGTGACGAATCAGAGTACTCTGAAAGTTTTACTATTACCTACCTAGTTTTAGATTAGTGGTATCACGGTTAGACTCAACACAATACATTTAAACAGCTTATTGTCTAGCACCAGACGATATTGTAGTTAACGTACCCTTGGTTAATATAGTTATTTATTCAGTTCAAGATATCGATAGTGTACTATGCACTTATTTCACCTCAGCAGTCTAGTGTTAAGGTGAAATGGCTTAATAGCTAGAATTACTTCTCTGGGATTTTTAATGCTTATAAGCAACGGTTACCCCTTACTTATCTTCCTCCCTAAGGGAATAAAATGTAACTAAAGCAAAATATTGATGACATAATTTAAAAATCTTAAATGTAATCGTTATAAATTAGAATAATGTTGTGTTGGGTGAAGGTTACTAAATGTCCTTTCTCATTCCGTAAATATCGTTAAAGACGGTTAAAAAGATTTGAAATAACATAGTATCTTTCCCACAGATTTTGTCGATTTTTTGAGAGGTCTGTCTTGACAAAAAGCCGTCAAAGGACTGAAATTATCTAATTACAACCTGATGAAAAACAAAACAAAGAAAAATATTACAGTATACAGCCATCCTTCCAAGCAAGGGTTGTACCCTTCGCTGCATTCAATTACAAGACACGAAACAGCAATAGATGAGAAAAATCACACTGTAATAGAAAACAATACATCGCAGAACAGATCGACAGACAAATTATATTAACATTATGTGTTATTAGATACATGTTGCTCACCGTGTGTGGAAAGGGTTATTGTATGTATGAGTTTGTAGGCTTCATTTATTATGTCACGGCGGTGACTCATAGAGGGATGGCAGAATTAAAAATGAATGCTGCTTCTTTGATTGTTACCTTTATGGTGAAGGACAGTAGTTAATTACTTACTTATAAAGTTAAAACAGTCAATTTGTTTTCTTATTTACCTCAGCTATAAAATCTGTTTTACGTATTATACCTACTTAGAAATGTCGCTTCGGAAATTAATTAGTTCCACAGACTACCTACACAAGGTAGAGTGTACAGAGGCGACATATTCGCGTGTCGCCTACAGTCGCGACCGCAACACGCCTCCGTCTGCGAGGTGCCACATTAAACTTGTTCAATCTCCGCACACGGTATCCGTATCTTTGTGGAGAAATTTGACGAGGTTATGTCATTACGATACCGAAATGAGACGCAGGCAGTCTCTGGTTCGATTCCTGCAAATCTTTGTGTGCATGAACATAAAAGTTTGCACTGGTCTGGGCTAGATGGTTTCTTTTGTATAGTATGTATGTGTTTGACAAAACGTGTTTAAGAAGGCTCCTTCTGTCAAAACCAACTCAGCTGTCACCGGAGCCTAAAAGATTGTTGTTTCACCAAACGTTGCGTGAGAAAGAGAAAAACTCATAGAAAAGCAGTCAGAAACGTGCACACGCACACGCGCCCGATTGTATTTATTACAAATCAAAATGTCATTCAAAATATAAATATTGTTCTTCTTGATTGTTAGGGTTGACACTAATACTAGCTGTAGGTAGTTACCTAAAAAGTAATAAATCAGGAGTAAATAAAGATAACTAAAATGGGTTTTTAAAAAATATTTTATTGTAAGTTTTGTTGCGGAAGACACACCAAGCGAGACATCAATTTATCTTGTAAGTGGTGTAGGTATGACACCGTAAAACATTATAATTTTTTATTTTTTTAAGTTAAGCTGTTTATTCTTGAGGCAGTTTTTTAGACCGTGCATCGTTAATAGGGGTTCCATACACAATAATATCTTACTTCACATACAGTACATGAAGTTAATTTTAGCTGGATTTAAAAAAAGGAAGAAAAATCATAAAATAAATAATAATCATAAAATCTGGAAATGATAGTTGACAAGAAATGATACTTGATCAGTCATTCAGATACCGGGGCGGGCGGTGAGTCACGTAAATATTAAAAAAAAATACAAAATGAATTACAAAAAAAAAAAAATACAGTTTGTGCAATGTGACAGCCTTAGCTATGCTCTATTGACTATTGTAATAATAGGTGAATTTTGACAGTTGATTTTAGTCAAGAATGTCACTGATGTAGGTATTTTATCTAACTGGTTATGCATCTGATAATAATTGGATCTCTTTGATAAAAGAAATTACGAAACTTCTTACTGGCAAGCGATACGTAATTGTCATAAATGACATAAATTAAAGTTTATTGAAGTTTAAAAAAAAATATTCGGTAACATTCGACGACGGTCGGCTCGCTGTCGTACCTGCCCTCCTCCGACCCGAGGGGTGCAGAAAGTGGAGGCGAGATGCAAGATGTCGATGGCGGAAACGAGCACGGTAAAATTTCCTAAAATGGTTTTGGGAAAAAGGTAATTGCGTAGAAACTTTAGAATGTATCTAGTCAATATAAAATTATTTGAATTTTCGAATAAATAATCTATTCCTATTCCCAAAATATATTTACCTTTATAAACGTTTAATCCTATTTTATTACGCTAAAAGTTGTCATAAAATGTGCATAGAATTATGAACTTTGAAGCCTCATAACTTGTAAATGAATATTTTTTTTACTGTTTTATTAATCAATAAGACTAGATAATAACGAGACAAAACGATATCATCTATAGTTTTGAGTATTTATTATTTAATGAAGGAGGAATTAACTTTCTTTGTTTGTATGGAATTGCGATTGAATTGTTTCCCCTTAAGTAATTTTATCCCATGTCTTTTACAAGAATAGCTTATTTAAGAAATAGATGGCGTTGTCTGAATATGTGAGAAATATGTATTATATAATATAAATTAAATTATAAATAAAGTTAACGATCTTTTTCTTTTTATTCCGTTTACTTGGTCTTATGAGAGTCTGCTTTTCTTCTCACTATACCTTGTATCAAGTAGGTACCTAGTTATCTTTATATAATGTATCTGGCAACAATCACGTGTCGCCTGCGTGACTTGAGCGTGACATACAATAAACACGTTGGTCACGTCATTAATCAACCTTTTACCACCTTCCGTGGTGGGTTGCACGAGCAGTATGTATGGCTACAGTTAAACTTTGATAAAGTTAATTGTAAACGGAAACTTGAATGAATGGTTATAAGTCTTATATTAATATTAATTGTTAAATTAGTACTGGGCAGATAATTTTGCGGACGGAAAAACTATACTACTACGACTACTACTAGTAATGCTTTATTGCTCGCAATCCTCGCCCCACATGAGTAATGGAACACCGTGGTTAGATGGTACTATATCTAACTTTCATCTGTCCTGGATTCTGACACACCCATCTCGTCAAAGCCGTGTGAACGGCCAACAAAAAGTTTTACAAAAGTGTTTTTATAATTTCCAAAAACAAGTGTTATAACCCCTTAAAAAAAAGAAAAACAAACATTAATATGAAAAAATGATTCGAGTATCCGTTATTGCAAAAGATTTTTTTTTACAGTCTCAGGGTAGACATTTTTCACCATTGCCGTGTGACCGCGTGTTCATGGGTATTCTATTTGATCAGTTAGCTTTAAAGTAACAAATAAATTCTGGAAGCGTAAAATATTTTTACACAGTTTTGTTAACTATAGTTAACGTTAACTCTTAGCGATATGAAAGCTGTGGCACCCAACATTAAGAAACAATAGGTTTACCTTGACACAAACATAGTAACTTCAGAGGGTATTGTGGGTGTCATGACCTCCCCCCACCCCTCAGGATAGGGGGGAGGGGAGAAGGTATATAATTAATTACTTGAACCATGGCAGGTGCACAATGACTCCCTCTGGTGACGAGGCAAATTTTTTATCTTTGCGTCTGACAACATGCAGTGAAGCGAAAGTATGCCTTAAAGGCGGTAACAGTCAGTAAGCCAAAAGAAATTTACTGTAAATAAAACCAAAAATGCCTCCATATAAAATAAAAGTTAGCTTTATGATGATTCGCTAAATATGAAAAATGTCACTGAGAAGTAGTGACATTTTTCATATTTAGCCTTAAATCATATTATAAAAGGCAGAAGAAAAACTTGAATTAAGTACACTATATTTCTTAAACCTCTACCAATCTCCCTGGCTATCTTCACTTTACTTCAATAAAATATTTGGTACTTCCTCTATAGAAACTACCGAGAAAGGTAATTTCAGTAAACTGTTTCCATATCCCAACTAACGCCAATAAGTTCCCGAAGTTTCAAAATTAAACATGATGCCAACATTCCACGTTTGTGTAAACATTAATTGAATTATGAAACAAAACCCTGGAATCTCAATATGAGCACAACAAAATGTACGTAAATCGATGTTATAGTGAACAATTTTAAGCGCGGACAATAACGGTGCGAAACAATGGCGTCACATCCGTACATCCACATCCGGAACGGCTACAATCTGCAGGCGTTACCTGAAAATCCGAATTAATTCATATTGCGAGGCGAAAACAATGCGGCGAGCGGAAACCTGTCCGCGGTTACACTGGCGGATTTTACACGCGGATGTACACCTCTACAAAACCAATGTTAAGCCAAAAACAACCCTTCTGCTCAAGTAATAAAGTTGAAATGGCTATTTTAAATCTTTCTGATCGTGTTCACATGAACACATTTAATATTCAACTCAAACACTCTAGCAATAAAGATGGAATCAGCTTAAAGAGCACTCACTGGACAACAGGATGATCTCTCGACTGTTTTGAAAATGGAATACCAATTCTTGTCACCTGCGATGGGTTGCATTCAAATACAAGCTTAATTCGACATGTTTATAGTCGGTTTTGCTGTGATACATAGCACTGGACTGGTGATTGAAAGCTAATACCTTTGTTTAAAAGAATTTTAACTCTACTGACTTCACAATATAGTTTAATTTGGGAAAGCTTTATGTGAGCGGACACTGACAGGTGCAACAGTGTGGAAGGCTCGACAAACGGCTGATTTCGCATACAATATGGCGGTCCATCCGCTTCCTGTAGCGATTACGAAGGGTGTGAATTATTTGAAGATAAGGAGTAGATTAATTCATTACATTTGTATTTAATGTTACCTGTTATTCAATATTATGCATATTCGTTTATTTGTAATTGTCTGTCAGTAGGATTGACCCTGTACAGGAGGATTAGATATTTATGTTAAATATTATAGTTATAAGAGATGATGAACTAAGTGTCATTTTACACACGAAGTTAAAAGATCTCTCAAGCTTCATTTTCGTTTTATTTGATCTCTTTATCCTGTTTTGAAAAACCCTACGTAATCTTCTTAAATGTTTCTTACAAAATATTAATACAATTTAATAATATTACAATTTACAGTTTAAGCAGCTTCACTCAATAGGGTCAGTCTGTCCTTGGACCTAGAAAAATTAAATAGACAATGAATTAGGAAATGGTGCTATCGTCACCGTTCTACCACTGCAGTAACAACACTCGCAGCAGATTTTATCCATAGCACCAGGTAAAGATTTGGTCTACTATACTTACTGCTGGCAATTTAATTGTGCTTTTACTTTTCACACAACGCTATAACCAAGACCACATTACTTCAATTTCAAATCAGTTTACCTGTTCCTCCAGAACGCACTGTAAGCCACAAACCGTTCGCCTTGCCGTATCCAGACCTAAGATCGTTGTTCGAGAGGTCCGGTTCAATTGTGGACGTCAGTTAATCCTCGCAACATGCAATTAAATGATTTGTGGCACGCCGACAAATTGGTACAGTTAACTGATACCAAGATATTGTGACGGCGACTTTGTGAACATGCAATGATATGGTTTGTTATGTATTGTTACATTTTGTTATAAACTAGTAGTTTGACTGTGTTCTACCATTGTTAAAGTTTAAAAGCAGCAGTTTTCACTTATCATTTGGTGGTCCGCTTGGTTGTCTGAGCTTAATGGAAGACAACGGATGGTAGTCAAAAATTAACTTCACCCATAGACTATAACCACAGTCCCATAGAGGTCTTGGTAAGGTTTTTATATGAATAGAATGAGAGTATTATAAGCTTTGTACGATTATTATCTACGTGCGTATCGCATTCGACTAGTTAATCAAATAAAACGATGTAGGTAACTGCGTGATCTATTCGCGGAGGGCTTGTATGATTTACTGTTGTGCGTGCGCCGGTTAAGAGTAAATGTGCTGCTAATCATGGCTACAGGAACGATAGGCATTCGGAGGATACAGCTACCTAATTATTTTCGTAAAAATTAGATGACTTTAAATTGTTGTCGGAATAATTTAGGATTGTTCAAATAGTTTATACAAACTTGCGTGTTTAAAAAACAGGGAAAATAATACAAGTATAGGTTTCCCTTCACAAAACGACTGGTTCGAATTTACAAAAAAATAATTTGAAAACATATTAAGTGTAACTTTAAAGTACTCACATAATATTAGTGATGTGTCAAGCTTATAATATACGATGATATATAGTGCAAGTAATCGTCTGTTGGCATGTCGAGGTGAACACACATAAATCTGCTCCGGCGCTTCCTGACTGCTCCGGTACCAGACAGGCTAGAACTGAAATATGTTCGCACCAATTAGACGGCAGTTTTAATTCTAGAGGCTGATTCTAAATCATTACGTTAACAGTAGTGACAATTATAAGTATTATTATTAATCGTTTTTATGAGTTGGGAGTTGCAAATTATAGCCGCAAACGTGGTCTAAAAGAGGTTGATATTGTACTCTGCTCTCCTCTCTGTTCGTTAAAATGTGTTTAATCCTCCGTTCTTCGAATAAAATAACCATACTGTAAGCATACTTAATAACTAAGGCAATAAATAGGGCGAAGAACTGCAATGATCAAGGTTTTTGCCCGATGAAAGTAGCAATAAGCAGGGTATACAACACGCAAAAATAATAGCCGATGAAGCAGAAACCCGTCTAAGGACATTGCACATAATAATTTCAGAAAAAACTGCCTTAAATGCTGCTAATATACTCAAGGTTTTGATTTCACTTAGATCAAATCTACAATAGTAGATAAAAATTGCTCTTCGGACTACTGCAGACACAGATATCAGAAGTAAGTGCAACTATCAAATCAATGAGACTGTTACCTATTCAGAATGCTTACATGTAACTTGTAAATATACATTCAACTTCAAAGCAAAGCAAAGCTTTTTTGTAAGGAAAATTTGGAAAACACTATCCCAGGGCACACACCCACACCCTCTGCTTACCATGTAATAGTTTTGGTCACGTGTTTCACTAGTAGGACACATTGACTAGCGGAAGCGTACGCTCGGAGTGACTTATGCGCGCTTCCGTCAGGCTTCCCACTGCGTCATGGAGACCAAGCGCTTTTTTACTATTAACTTTATGATAGCAGTATCCTCTTTTTATTAATGTAAGAGCTTAATATAGATGACGATTTTGAACAGTTGAGCGAAGTCATGATCGATTTCTTTTATTGTTTTGATTTGAAGATCCAGTCTTGGTTATGGTGCTCTGCACTACCTACTTTTTGTATTTCAAAATTTTAAAATCGACGTTAATTATAAATAGCAGCAGTACTATATTATATATACTATTATACCACGAAGTAATTATTAAGGTAATTGATATTACATTCAAATTAAGAAGTCAGGTGTTGTTACTAATAATGACAGTTCCATTTTGTTCCATTTGACTCTTGTAGCGTTCCACTGTAGAGGCGGGCATCTTTCGACTTGAAGTAATGCTTGACCAGAGTACCACGTTGTTAAAGCATATTAATAAAAAGTTTATTTCGAGTATTCTTGAAGTGAATAAGCTAGTTACATCTGCGAAAATATACCAGCTGGAGAATTTAACCTTAAAACTTCTTAGAAATATAATTCATAAAATATAAAGTAACTCTGAAGACATCGTAATTACAAAGAGCATCAGTTAGATTTATTGTCGTCTCGCTCATAACACATAGGTGTGACAATAGAGGCATGATCTAATGTACGTGACGACTAGTTGATGCGTCTGTTAATGGTGCATTAAGTGTGTTGTGTTCGTCTTAATGGAGATGTTTGTTGTAATACCTTGATATGAGATCGTAAAGGTGATGAGATAAGTATTGCTGACATTAATAAATGAGTGTTTACATCTTTTTATTGTTGTTTCTGACGGCAAAGGTAGGCGGGGATTTGACTGCGCTTTGACCTTATTGACGCACGTCCAACGCGCGGCTTTTATCGCGTACCACTTTTATTATTATAAAGACACGGTATTTTAGCCTGATGGAAAACGCATAGGCAGTCCTAAAATTAAGGCTTACCGTTCTACCCAAATTCTTCTTCACGTGATGTTTGAAGGACCCAATATGATACGATGGAAGAAAGTGTGTAAAAAATAACGTTTTGTTAGGCTGCTTGCTATTCCACCTTTAACAATACAAAAACATAGTAACTCATTCTTTTTATAACTTATAATGTAAATGATTGCAAGAACGACTTTCATAAATGTAGTCATTCGATTAGAACGATTGTCACATTCATAACAAAAAGGATTCAGTGAGCGTAAAAATTATTTCTGCAACCCCACAGGACACACACGTCTGCTTTCATCCCTTATGTGACAATGACGGTGCACTACGACACCACTTTACTATTCTGAGCTTTATTATTTGAGATTTAAGGGTGAAATTGGCTCGAGTAAGAGGAAGCTATGATTTTGTATGCACTTTTAGTTACGCGTAAGGATTGGATTAGTATTATGTAAAATGTAATAGCATAGAAATTGATGGACATTCATGATTATGAGTATTTGTGGCACTTACCACAATCTGGTGAAAAACAGAACACACATAATGTTGTTTACACTATCCTTTTCTGTCCTGTTTTTAAATGCCAACTTAGAGAAAATCAGCAAGCAATCATTGCCACAGATGGAAAACTCTAATTATAATATTAAATAAATAAATAAATAAATAAATAACCGTGTATTTCTAGGCAATCCGTTACTCTATCCAACAGCTAGTAAGGATACCGTTAAGATCGGTACAGTAGTAAGTTTTAAATAACTTTATTGTAATAGAGGTATATAAAACTACTATTATAACATAGGCTTAACAACTTTACTGGATGTCAGGTAGGTATACCTATAGGTAAGAAAAATCACTAGTACAATGAAATTTGTGTCTATTTCCCAACATAATTAACTTATGAACTTCTTAATAGAAATATTTCTATAAAGTCAATTCCTATAATGTCACGTAATGCGTGACATCATTCATTCACGTATAAACTCGCGTGTCGGACACAGCGAGACGCGTGCCGTTTCCGACTGAGCCATCGTGTTTAATTGATACAACGGTAGGGGGCGCCACTCTGCGATATGACAACCATGTAACGTGAAGATCAATAGAGGAAAGGTTTAAAAATAAAAATGTTTTCCTATTAGAGGGGTTAATTGTGTCTATAACTAAGAAGTTCTGTCAAGAGGACTCCCGAACTACCATTACAAAGAGGCGATATCATAAAGGCCGTTGCAGCTAAGAACAATCATTTGTGTTAGTCACAAGATTTTGAGTTGCCGAGTCACGCGGTTTAAAGCATGAATGGAATGGGCTGACTTAACCGGAGCAGTACCACGCTTTCACAGATAAACGTAAAGTACCAGTTTCTTTTTCTGCTGCGCTTTCCTCGGTGTCTGTGAAGTAGGTACTGGAGGACCAGCTATTCCCCATTCCCTCCCCTTCTCATTCCTCTTGGGGAAGGTAGAGAGAATACGAAGATGTATCAAGGCATGCGACCTGGCTATGCCCTGGCATTCCTAAAGCCCATGAGCAACCGTTACCACTTACCATTTATTTGCTCTTTGCTTGTCTACCGCAACAATAAAAAAAAAGAATAAATTATTCTGGGTTGTATTCGAACAGTAGGCTTATTTACGTGCATCCTGTATATCTTAATGATAGTAAGTAAGAGTATGAGCAGAGTAGTTAAAGCGAAGTTCATCGGGTGTGGTCGACAGGTCGGACAGTTTCCAGTCGGAGAGTCGCGCTGTCGGACACACGCGCCCTGACCAGTCGACATTGTTGCTACTACTTAACAATGTATAGAATAGAACTATTTGTTTAGTAACTAATATTACAACTATCACAGATTATTAACGTCCTGTATATCTTAATGATAGTAAGTAAGAGTATGAGCAGGGTAGTTGAAGCGAAGTGCATCGGATGTGGTCGACAGGTCGGACAGTTTCCAGTCGGAGAGTCGCGCTGTCGGACACACGCGCCCTGACCAGTCGACATTGTTGCTACTACTTAACAATGTATAGAATAGAACTATTTGTTTAGTAAATAATATTAACAATTTTATTAGAATGCTTTGTGCTTGTTCATACCAAATACCACCATACATCATACATATAGGGTGATACTACCAATTATCAGCACTTTAAGAGTTAGTCTTACTTTAATATCGTTTATCTTAGTGATAATACTGATAACGAAAGTTAACAACATGCTTTCTCGGTTCACTATTAAATAAGTAACTGATTTTTATTATAAAAATTTGTCTATGTGCATACACATTTTATTTAGATGAGTTTGACTAAATAATTACCCAAACACCAATTATTGGCACCATCATCACCAATTATCAGCACCGACGGAGCCAATTATCAGCACCTTAAAATTAGACATAAAATTAGGTAGATAAATAAAATAATCTAATGTTTATAGCAAAATCTCTTTTATTTATGCCTAGCCTAACAACCTAAGTTTCAGAAAAATAAATACATTAATATAAAAAATTCCAAAAAATAATAGACATTATTTTGATCATTATATCAACACTATGAAAATAACTAGCAATGTTAGTTTCAGCACCATGCCAGGATATGAAATCCAAAATCATAGAGTACTTTTTCCAAGAATATTGAATTCTAGGCATAAAATAATCACGCTTTACTATAAAAAATATGGATTAACAATTTTACATACCATTTTCTCATGTAACAGTACCAGTGCCGATAATTAGCAATTCGCAAAAAAATTGAACCCAGATGTCAGCACCTCATTTATTAACATAAAATCAAGATAACGTTCATTTCCATTGTCAGATAAGCCTTATAAAACATTTTATACATGAATAAAACCTAAAGGTTCAGTAAAAAATATCTAAAAGAACTAAAATAAAGTAAAATAAAAAAAACCTGAACTTACCTACGATCATAAGAAACTGTCAAAACAAAGTAATGTGAAGGACATGTTCCCGCGTTTTTAAAAATATCGCTTTTTTTTTTCAAAAAGTGTCGTTTTTGGATCAGTTTATAATTCCAAAAGGATCATATTTTAATGTTTGTTAAATGGTAGCCGAAATTAATTAATAGAAAGCTTATAATTTGAGTTTTAGTTGGGGGTGCTGATAATCTGGTGCAGTGCCAACATTAGGACGCGTGCCCCTACCATGTATAAAGGTCGAAAGCTATTAAATGAAAAAAACAACACACAGTAAACTATTTTCCTTTATTCCTGCTTGCATGGGGATTTAGTGGACATAGAAGTAGTACCAGCATCAGCGGCCTCTTGCTGCAACGTCCCGGTAAATACTAAGGCTACTGTGGTGTATTAAATCATTTCGATAATAGTTACATTCTGAGGAACCATATTTTACACAAATGAGGTAGAGCTATCACATTATGCGTGCTTCAACCAGAATCAAACATAATTATTGTAAATACGGTCTTCTAAAATTTTACATTTATACAATGCCCAGTCTATTCGTGCTTAAGTCTGTACAAATGATTAGACATAGGTCGAGCGCCAGTGGTCTGTGAATGAGATCTGCGCGTGACGTCACCGAATGTGAGCCTACATGCACTTCGCTTGTTAACGCTTTACTTGCCTGTCAATCACTACTTGTACTGTTTTCTGTTAAGTTTTATACTTACCTTATACCTACTAACGTTTTCTTACTATTCTCAATAATTATTAGACTTTTTATTACGAAATTTATAAAAAGTATAGGAATTTCACATTTTGAATAACAGTAATCATTTTAAACAATCCGTGATTAATGATTGAGCGCTATTTGCATGCCATATTATAAATACGAAAATTAATTACTATCCATGTTTTTTTTTGTAACATCTTCGTGTTTCTAAAAATATAAAAAAAAATCAAGCAATGTTATATGTTTGAAAAAGAAATAGGGGTTAATTAAATACTGCGCAGAAAAAAAATACAATTTTATAGGTAAGGACTTAATAATATAACAGATTTAAAAAGTACTGTATAGGAGTACCTCAAGGCATCCACTGGGGCCAATATTGTTCCCCTCCGTGCCACTTGCATACAATTACTTAATTCGCCACTTTATACAGGGTGTCCCACATTTGAGGTGAAGCCGCGTTGAGAGACTCAGATAATGCGAGAGAGGTTTAACTTTCTCTTTATTTTTGAGTTTAATGAAAAGAAGTTGAGGTTTTTTTTCGTTTGTTTTTTCGTTTTTCAGTAAGTATTTTATTAATGTAAAATAATAAAACATTTTTTTTAATTGTATTTATTCGGGTCTTATTTTTCTCTCGGTATATTTTATTATATGATCTGGTACTATATAAATACCTATTTTTTTTCTCCGAGATTTTGGCTTACTTACTTTTACTTTACTTAGAAATACCAGTTATTTATTTATTTATTTCGCTGTTCACGAATAATGTCATATGATCCGATCTTTACAATATTATATTTTTGTTGACTTCGGATTTCATTTGTAAAGGACAGGTGCCAGAAATAGGCATGTTATAACTGCACTACTGGTTATACCTGTACTACCAGTTTCAGGTTTATAATGACGATTACTAAGTAGTACAGTCTGAATAACGTAAATTTTGAACAATACATTTTCTTACTTATTGCAAGTCTTTAAGAAACAACGTACCCATACAAAGGGACTGGTTTTTCTGCAGTTGATTCAAGATTTTTGAATCTTATTTATTCCAATCACACATGTATAATCCTCTTTCCTCTTACAACAAGTACCCTAAGACCTATGTAAGATTAGCTAAAGCTTTACCAAGCTGTAGATATATTATGTAGAGTAGATGGTGTCACTAGTCGTGATTACCACAGTGCACGCTATGGTGGCGGGTATTTATGTCGTATTCATATAATTTGGACGCGGCACCGCTCAGTCGCAGTGGCGGGGACGTGAGCGGCCTACTACAGGCCTCTTTACCACTCAAGGATTCATCCACGGGACTTACTAACTGAATATAAAGAAAAGTCGACTATTTATTGGGCTGTTTTCATTTTATTTATATCCTCGTGTTATAGCTAAATGTATTGGCAAACTGTTCTCATCAGTACAAATGAGTTCGCCTGATGAAAACTATCACTTGCTACGTCTTAACTCTACTTTATATTTGTTTTTATGTTTTTTTTTCATTTGGCTTAGAAAGCTGATGTCTTATAGTAAAGATCACGAGATTATTTGAGGATAATATATACTTAGTAAGAAATAAACTTAAATCATATTTTCTACGTAGTTATTACGTTTGTGTTTAATTTATTTAACATGAATTCTTTTAAAACCAAATACAATATCGTCCATCGTATTAAGAAAATGTTGTTTGTTGAAAGATGGCTGACGTGAATACCTCGGCATTTTCATTTCATTCAGACGGATATACCGTAATGAATATCAGTGGATTGTATGCGCCTGTGTGAATGAGCTCTACGAGGCACAGGTTAAACCTCACTGACGAAATAAAATAGAATGTAGGAAATGTATTTTAACTACATTTCCCTAAAGAAAAGAATTTTAAACTATTGTATAGACAGCATTTTAACAACATTCCACTCCTTTTTTATTGATCATTAATTTACAATAATTAATTAAGTCATATCCAAATAAATCCAGAAACAATTAAAGTACTTGGCGGGATGAGATGAATCCTATAGTATGGTATCATTTATAAAAAGTGTTGTTGATAAACAATTGTAAAAGTACCCTTCATTAGTTATTAATTTATAAATACAATCATGTAAACCAAATTACTTAACGTAATTTCATGAAATAAGTAACATCTAAGTAGGTATAACTTGTGTGGGTAGCCAACCTGAAACAATACAGTTTCAAATCAAAAAGTTTACTTATTTTAATTTTTTTAAAGCGAATAGTTTAAAAAAACAACAGAATTGAGAATTCTCATAATTGAATCGAATTTCATCTTCTTTTTTTAAGTTGATTATAAAATATTATGTATTCAACAAAAAGTAAAAGTAGAATGTTTTAAAAATAGTCAGAACAGTATCTTTCACAAAATGGTTATTAAATCTCAGCACAATAAATCTTCCGAGTTAGTTCTGAATCTGAGAGCTTCACACGTTGACCTATTTCACTAAAACTAAGTTGTAAGAGACGTTGGCACAGCGCCCACAAACTTGTGAACACCTGCACTACTTACATTATTGCTACCGATCTCTTTAAAACGATCCAAAAACTACACAAACGTTGAACTTACTGAAACGATAACATAAATACAGATCAGAGCTTAGTCACTATTCGAGCACCCTTTTAATACTTCTTGAAATCTTGGAGCATTTCCAAAATTCAACCACCTGCACCCTCCTTGGCTATGATTATTCAAATCCTTTTAGATTTGTACGCGAGCATATATATGCAAATAGTGACAAACAGCCGAACGCGTTTACAAACGCACGATATACTTTTATGGTTCAGGAAAAGCCAAATTTCGTCAAACATACCTTTACATATTTGATATTGGAATATCAATTCTATGTGTATGTAATAAGGACTTTTGTTTGGCAATAATAGTACTTTGTAGTAAGTATCGTTGAAGATATTGTTTCACGTGTTTTATGAGGTGGGCTGAGATTTCACGGCGCTTTTGTCAGGGGCATTTTTGAGTGCACATTTTAAGGTATTTATTTGTTGGGGGGTTAAGTCGCATTCACTTTCTTTGTGTTTAGTATTTCAGATTAAAAAGTAAATGAGTAACTGTTTTTGTAACATCAGGTAACATGATTTTTGATAACTTCCTCAAAGGACAAGTACATACTTGTAAATTACAAGTCGAACACGCGATTACAAGTTGTAATCGGATTACAAGTTGTAATCGCGTATTATTGATAGCAAGCTTTTTCTGTTATGAATAAGTATATTCATATATAAATATAATACTAAATTTTATAGCGCTTCATTTTTCCAAAAAGAAAAATCGTTTTTACCTAATTAAACGTCACAATTTTGAAACGGATCTCCTGAATTTACGTAGGTAAATTCCTTCCGTAGTCTAGTCTCTAGTATACACACCTCAACAAAGTCTAGGGATATTTGGTATTTACTCAATTAACTTCAAAATGATTGAAGATAGCATACAACATGTTTATATTTTTGTAAAGACAATTTATCAGGCTACAATCCAGAATTAAATAAATCTATTTTTTTTGCATAAATAATTTTTTATTCAAATAAATAAAAAACTTGGAAAATTAGTAAAACTAAAAATGAATGTGTTTCTTAAGCAAAAGTGAAAATAAGCAAAAATTTATCTGTTTTTAACTGTTATGTGAGTAATCAGTAGTCAGCACATTAAAAAAAACCGTAAATAACGGTCCTGCAATGGCTTTTCATGCTTTTATTATGTTATCCAGGTCTTAGTGCGGTATGTTGTTCCAGGTCTGACTAGGATGCAAAAAAAGTTGCCCTTCCATCGCAATTTTATACAGGAAAAATTATCAAAACCCTTCTTTTAAACATGTCCTACACGTATTTTATTTTATTTTATTTTTTTTTATTTTATTGCAATGGTACAGTAACAGATTACAGATTAAACATTACATAATAATACAAAACATTTAACACAGTTACAAATCTGCAATCCACTTATAACTATACACAACACTTAAAACTATCTTATATTGCTACAGTGTTAACTTACATATTGTTTATAGTACATTTGAAATAAGAAATTATTATTTGATGGACTTATATAGAGACCTCCTAAAAACATCAAAACTATCAAAAAATATATCAACCTCAGAACAAATGGAATTATACTGACTACACATACGTGTAATCGGGTTATTTTGGGATACATTATTGTTACTAGAGGGAATAGTAAAGAGTTGTGGTATTCGCACAGATCTCGTTGGTACCTTAATATTTAGAGTTGTAACTAGCTGTACGTCTAGTGAACCGTTTACTATCTTGTGTAACATGCACAAGTCACTTATCCATCTTCTACTCTCAAGATTTGTCATTCCGAACTTTAGTAGTCTATCCTCATAATCTTTTATTTTTTTTCTGTAGCCAAACTTTGAACACAGTGCTCTCATGAACCGCCTCTGAATTGCTTCTATGCGATCAATATGAGTCTTGTAAATTGGAGACCATATGGATGAACAGTACTCAGTTATACTCCTGACTAATGAGTTATATAAAATTATCAAAGAAGCACTTTCCTTAAACGGCTTAGCATTTCTCAGGACGAATGACAACATACGATGTGCTTTACTGCATATATGGTCATAATGATGTCTGAATGACATGGCAGAATCGAATATCACCCCCAGGTCACGAATGACAGTAACTCTTTCCAAAATGACACCTTTAATATGATATGAGTAGTTAATAGTACTTTTATTTTTAGTAAATGATATTATTTTACATTTCCTATCGTTAAGGGACATAGAGTTATCCTGACACCAACTAATAATTATGTTAATGTCAGCTTGTAGACTCTCACAGTCATGTTGGCCTCCGATACGCCTAAATATTTTCAGGTCATCAGCATATGCCAAACATTCACTACCGATTTTATTGAGCAGATCATTGATGAAAATTAAAAACAAAAGGGGACCCAAATTGGACCCTTGTGGGACTCCAGATCTAGCCACAAACGGTACTGATTCATATCCATTAAGAGTTACTAGTTGTGTTCGGTTTAGAAGATATGAAGATAGCCATCTGTATAAATTTCCGTGAATTCCATAGCTCTGAGCTTTAGCGAGCAGCGTAAAATGATCAACAAGGTCAAACGCACGGGAAAAATCAGTATAGATGGCATCCACCTGCTTTTTATCATTAAAAGCATCACACAAGTAGGTTGTATAACTTGATAGGTTGGTACCAGTTGACCGGCCAGTCATAAAGCCATGTTGAAGCGGACTCAATTGCTGTCTTAAATGTAAATACAGATGGTTATAAATATAACCCTCAAATATCTTCGCAAACCAGTTCAGTACACAAACGGGTCGGTAATTAGAGATGTCACTACGATCACCTGCCTTGTAAACAGGCGTAATTTTGGCAATTTTCCAAATTTCAGGGAAAGTACCCTCTCTAATTGATTTATTATAGATTATGTGTAGTGGTGTTACCAACTCGGACGAACACAACCTAATAAAAATGGATGGAATGCCATCAAACCCACAACCCTTAGTTAAATCGATTGATTTCAATTTCTTTTCTAAGCTATTTTTGCAAATGTACAATTCTCCAATAGCATAATTCAATGTTGCAAAGTTAGGTGTATAATTATTTGTAGAGGTAGAACCATAGACAGAAGAAAAAAAGGCAGCAAAGAGATCAACCACCCCTTGACTAGAATTTACATTAACATCACTATAGAACATATTATTGGGATAACTATTAGTGACGCATTTAGCTTTTGTGTATCGCCAAAAAGCTTTAACATTGAGCTTAATATCATCTTCAATTCTATCAATATATTCTCTGAAACACTTATTAATCAAAAATTTAGCTTGCACTCTAAGAATAGCGAACTCGTCGTAATCTCTAGGATTGCCATACTGCTTAAACCTAGAATGAGCCTTACATTTAGCCTTAAGTAACCTTATAAGATTTCTAGAGAACCACACTGTATAACTTTTATTTGATACCTTATTCTTTGGTGTATGTTTTTCTATAACAGAGTAAATATTGTTATAGAAGAATTGAACGAACTCATCACAACACATTAGCGAAGCTTGCTGCGCCCAATCAATTGCCGCAATATCTTTCCTACATCTATCATAGTTGGCCTTTCTAAAACATAATCTGTCAATATTAATGTTGTGCGCAAGACAAGGAGTGGTGGCAGTACTTATTATAAGTTCATAAGGTGGGTGGTGCATATCAGATCGACTTAAAGGCAAGGTAGGTATGAGTTTAGTTAGATCAGGTCTGTCAGTAATGGCTAAGTCTAAAATTCTACCTTTATTGTTTACTATGTTATTAACTTGAGAAATTGTTGTTAATTCAAACAAATTATACAAAGATTTAGATTTCTCACAGTTATAGTTGAGAGGATAACCCGTTTTCTCTGACCACTTTATACTACCAAGATTGTAATCGCCCAAAATATATGTAATGTTCTTAGAAGAGCCAGTAAGTACCTTATTACATTTATCAAAATATTCACATACAATTTTTACAGGCAAATAATCAGGTAAGTAGGCCACTACCAAATTAATTGACAAAGACCCGTTTACTACAAGTTGGACCCACAAATCTTCCAATGTTTTAGCCCCCAAATCTTTTCTATGTATAACTTGAAATTTCTTTAAATAGGCAATAAGCACTCCCCCACCATGACCCTTATTGAATTGTGTGCGAAACCAGGCATCCCGATCCCTGCGTAGTACACAATATCTATCATCAAAAAGCTCCGAAGATAGCACAGTATCATCAAGCCAAGTTTCAGTTAGACAGATTACATCAAAGTTGTTAGACAATATCATATTATATATATCAATAGCCTTAGTCTTCATGCCTCTAATATTTTGATAATATATTGATAGTTGATACATGATTAAAATTAGGTTTTTACAATAATAACACATTAAAAAAAAAAACTGACAGAAATTAACTATATTATAAGGCTGAGGCTTTCCATATTTCTAATCAATAGTTGCTTAGAATTAACGTCCTTTTTAACGAATATGCGCCCATTTCTCACCCACACAAACTGGTACCCCAGTTCTTTTGCCTTTTTACGTGCAGATGCGTGTAGAGATTTGTTAAACGGGGATAGGTGTTCAGACACAAATACTGGTTTACGATCACCGGCGATACCCAATAGAGCGGTATGAAGCTTCTCCTCTGGATGCAACTTATTGTATCTGTGCACTGCTGAATAATATCCGTCTCTAGTAATTGTGTTTTTGAACTTTACAACAATAGACCGAGGAAGCTTACTCTCCTTATTCATTCTTGCAACTCTTGTACATTTGACTATATCATTGTCCTTAAGGTCAAATCCTACGACGTGAGCAGAGTGATTTAAAACATTCAACAAGTTTTCATTATGGAATTCTGGTATGCCCTGTATTTCAAGATTATTTTCACGTAAATGCTGTTCTAAATTATTAAGCCGATCGGATAATTCAGAGACTGTAGATTTGAGTACGTTGTTTTCTTTAGATAAAAGACTATTATCTTTGACCAAAAGCTCAATGGTATTCCGCATATCATCATGTTTTTCACTCAAAAAATCAAGAGATTCACGAAATTCTTGGAGATCTTTTTTGATTGGGGCCAGTTCCTTTTTAAGTACATTAGATATCAGTTTCGGAAGCTCGGTCTTAATCGCTTCAAGAACACGCTGCTCAATCGCCTCCATGAACGCCACCTCGTTCCCCACCATTGAGCCAGTAGAGATAGGGCTCAAACTGAGTTTTTGCTGAGTACTAGCTTTCTTCTTTCTGGAAGTAACATTCGATGGTGCTTTGTCACAAGTGTCAGTTGAACTAGAGCTTGACTCTTCATCCTTAAGGTTGCGAACAGGGGTATTAATGTTTCCCACTTTTGGTAGATTACTTCTGCATTCTTGACAAACCCACTTGGCTCTTTGTTCTTTACCCATGGCAGTGAAATGCTTTTTATCAAATATATTTGAGCACGGTAAATCATAAATTTTGCGGCATTGGCTGCATTTCAAACACTCTTTATTATTTACAATGTTCTGGCAACCAGCACAGTTTATTATATTATTTTTTGACGCCATCTCTAAGATTTCTTCTATGAACGGTATATAATAATAATTCTTCTACAATTCAGGATATTGTAATAATTATATCCAGAGTAAATCAAGTTAAATTATTTATGAATACTCTTAGTGCACAATAATAAATTCCACACTTACATAGGTTCACAGGCAGCGTTGAAGACGACAAAACGGAACGGTTGTTCGAAGCGGCGAGAAAAAGATCATAAGCGCCATGAATTTTGCGGCACTTACGCGTTTCGCTCACTAGTAGGCTTACAAAACTGATGTCGGTAGATTTATATATTTTATTTTACTTATTCAATGTTTTTATGCACTGTTTTATTGTATATCACTAATAAAAGTCTGCTTCAGCATTATTGACACTTTCACTTATGGATTCTATAGAAATCTATGTACTAAGAATACTACTAACACGAAAATTATTTTATTTTCGCGGAGTGAATTAACAAAGATGTTGCTCGCACTGTGATTTTTGACGTAGTCAAAATGGTTATGGTTTTAAGGTTAGGCGTTTGAGTGGTTCAGCATAAAATCGATACGTCGTGCTTCTGCAACCAGCACGTTATCACTCTCGCTTTATGCGAACGGGTGTTATCGTCCATGAACTTGAACATTTGGCCCAATTGTAGTCTACGGGGGTAGATTATTAGTACTAGCACCTCGTTAAGTTATTTTTCAGCCGTTATGGTGTTTCTAATTCAAACGCGCTCTGTTCTTAGACCGACACGAATTCCCATCCAAACCATAATTGTTCCATCGTGGTATGAATAGATTTCCTTAGGATGTTGTAGACGGCTATAACAGCCAGGAACTCGCCAAGCACGTTCTCTACGTGAATCCAAGTGGAAACCGAACCGGGACTCATGCGTAAACACCACTACAGATAACAGGTTATCTTTGCAGAGCAAATGTTCACGAGCCCAGTCTAGACGTCGTGCGCGATTCGCTCGGCGTACTCCTGGAGTTCAAAGCGGTATGCGAGCATAAAGGTGGGCTCCATGCCGACTTCTTCTGACAGTTTGGTCACCTGCAAGAGTCTCCACCAAGAGCTGGAGCCTCTAAAACAGCTGTATGGTAGTAACATTTCGCTGTCTATTCGCGAGAACTTGCAAAAATCGATCATGTCATTGAGTGATGATAGACTTTTTGCTGTGGTATCTTTCAGCCACTTCACCAGTAGCACGATAACGTAACCATAACTTTGATTTCATGTTTTGTATCGTTCCAATCTCTTCAGCAATACTCCGCTTAGTACGCGCAGCTGGGAGCATGCCTACTGCCCTTAACATTTCCTCTATTATGAAATGGCGCCGCTGCTTAATGCACACAATATCAATTGTTCGAAATAAACGTTTAAATTGTTATAAAACTTAAATGTTACACCAAAAAGCAGTCAAAACTTACTGTTGGTAAATGAAATTTTCGAACCTGACTACGTTAAAGCCGCGTTAATCTCTTACTTTTAATTTTATTTTTCAAACTCAAATTTAGAATGGTTGAAAAAGGTTAACAAAGTAAGTTTTCATCAAAAGAATTAAAAAAAAAACAAAATTACAAACCAAATTTTTTGAGTTTTACTACTTTATACAAAATATCCCTAGACTTTGTTGAGGTGTGTATATCTGTAGGCTAAATTGACAACTTCAACATTGCTGATAAACATAAAAAGCTGTAAAATTTACTTGCCAACAATATTTTGAAGACAAAAAATAAATATAAAATTAGTCAAACCTAAAGGGTGAAACGCGAACAACAATGTCCTAACCTCCCCAACGAAGGGTTAAAAAAATACTTTGATTCCCAACAAAATAAATGCGGGTTCAATCCTGATGTGTTTACCTTGCGTTGTCGTACAGAATATGACAACCTTATGTAATGACTTGTATGTCGTTTTTTCCCTTCTGTTTACAGAAACAACATCCATTAGAGTGGTCGAGAGAAGTCGGACACTGGCCGATGTGAGCCACACACAAAGCGCCCAATTTCTTCAAAATGTTATTAACTTGTGATTCTCAAAGTTTGTCTTGTCAAATACAAGTCAGAGTAAACTATTTTTGGTAAATTGTACTTTGTAATTCCCAAACCACTTTGTCTCGTAATTTAATTTGTTTTGTTTTTATTTTTTGCTCGTCAGATAAACAAGCTTAAAAAATGGGAATGATCATTCATGAACGCGTAGATAAAGTTATTAAAATTATTTAATCTGGTTTATTATCAAAACATAAAATTACGTTTTTTTTTAATATGAAGAACGCGAATACAACTTAGGATTAAGGACAAGGTAAGGTAATCACGAAATGACCTTAGCCACTATCACCTAGCCGGTCTATAAAAGATGTATCCTTCAAGTAATATCCCACTATTTGACGGTATATAGGTACATATTATTATGTAATAAAAAGCTAAAACTTTGAGATTTTCTGGACAACTCGTTGGTCTATCACAAATTTCCCTGGCAAGGCATAACGCAAAATAAACAAAGTGTTATTGTAGCTTATTTTCATAAGTTAACAGTCTCGCAAACGATAACACTGGACGTACGGACAGACGGACGACGCGCTTTTTGTTTATGCCAATATATGCACAAGGGGTAAGAGCCTGATTTACGGGGAATGTTGCCTTTATTGCTCCCTACGTTATTGTAATCAATTTGAGAGAAAGTACTTGAGATATTCTTTCTCTGAGAATATGTTATGACGTCTTGAGAGACGGCGTCTTAACTCTTTTTATGCCATTACGATTTACCCCCTGACGGAGTTGTCGCTTGTATATTGTACTCTTACATGTTTAACCAAAGTTGTTACGTTTATACTATATTAAATTATGCAGTTATGTGTAGTTTATTTGTTTAACTAAATTCGGGTCTGGTCCTAACTATGGGTTTCATAGAATTAATTCCCTAATCTGACAACTTTATAATGAGATGACGCGAATCTAAAAACTCCACGTTAAATGACTATTGAAAAGTAATGACGTGTTTGGTACTTAGTTTTGATTTTTACTCTCGCTACTATGCTAAATTTTTATGAATTAGATCAGTAGGTTACATATAATACCATAGTATTATCAAGTATATGAAGCATAATATTTATCTATCAATGTAACAATGGGTTGCCTGTGCGGCGCTCCACAAACTATGGCCCACCTCTCATCATGTCCTGGATGCCCTTACACCTGCACTCAGGAAGAGCTAATGATTGCCAGCGATGACGCAGTCAGTGTCGCAGAGTTTTGGGCTACATCAATTTAGTCCAGTATAGTTTTGCCATCGATACACTGAGAAGAAGAATGTAACAATTATAGTACAGCCACCAAGATTAGGTAAGGTAAAATAAAGGTAATACATAAAAAGAAAATAAACTCTTAAAGTTAGAATTAACTCAATTGACTACAATGATTTTGTTATTTTAATTTTAAAAAGTTTTAAAATGTAATGAGATAATAAAATAAAATGAAAGTTTAGTCGCGATAGCTACTCAAGTATTGTAATCAGACGAAATGAAAGCTATATACCTTGTGAAATGTAATGTCCTGCGATGAAACGTAAACCCAAATGAATCGTCAACACGACTCCAAAAAAGTACACAGCAGATATTTTTATTGAGGCCTTTAAGGTGGATGAATATAAAGTGGATTTATACGGATTATGTGGGGGGTGGTCTTCGGTGGGGGGACCCCTTAGGTCGTTCGGGAGGGGGGATACACAGCCTTAATCTTTGCGAATGCCGTGAGCCTCGGAATTGAATTGGTTCTTATATGTAAATTGTCGCGTACGAGTAAATAAATAAACGGATACGTGATTTAAAAGTATTTTGGTGAGGATCAGCGAGTACGTGGAGGGGTTTTTTTGAGAATTTGGATGAAACTATTTCGTTTAGATTGGTTGGATGTTGATTGTCTGGATTATACTTTAAGCTCAGTTTATTTGAATAAGCTAAAAAGCTTTTCGTACCGACCAATTGTGAAATATTTTGGAGTTTTATTTTGGAAACGTTTCTATTTTATTTAATATATCAACTGCCTTGATAGTGCGGAGTTTGCCGTATTTATCTGGCGTGCTTGAGGTCCCGTTTTTTAATCACATTTAGAACAGTTATTGTTTGCTTCATTCACTTATATTGAGATAATATAATTTGTGTTTATTTTTTAATGTTTTTAACACACAGGGACAAACGGCCCTTTTTCATTTCTATTACGCTTAGAATCAATTGGGCATCCATAAAGCGAACTTAAATAAGAAAAAACAGTTGATTTATTGATAAAGCGTGACCAATGAAATCGTAAAGGAAGATTTCCTAAAACAGAAATGTATTTATATTTATATTAGTATATAAAATAAACATTATAGAAATATACAAAATAAATAACATTAGCAATAAATATAACATTGGAAGTAATAACAAGTATAACATGAATAGCTAATAGGCGTTATAATGTGCTATTAAGGGTCTGCGTACACTGCACGAGTACATTACAGAACATTACTGATGCCCAAACGTTATTTACGACTACACTTTAACGGAACGATACGCATCTTTTTATTGACTTTTTTTAATATAGGTGTACCTATCGACCTTTAAATCATACTGCAAGTGGTAAATGGCAACTTTTTTTATAGGTTAAATTAATATCATTTTCGTTGGAATCACTGCCTTCAATTTCATTGCAAATTGCGCAAAAACTTTATTACAAAAACTTTTATAATTTTGAACACCTTGATAACTATAGTAGGTTTGATATTTTAGGTTTGATCTATTTAAGAGCTTTTACAATAGACCTTAATAGGCTGTTTTGTAAATCAGTGAGTTAGCAGTATGCAGAGCATTCATTTCTTAATTATCAACAAACTTTTTCTAAAACGATTTAAAGACGCTAAAACGACGTACTGGTCATCAGATCAATTGCTTGCCATTTGTAATACCTCTTTACTTCGATGAGCTAGAATATTCTAATCCAAAATCTAGTTTTCTTTTTCTCGACAGTTTATTTATTCCAAGTATTACGAACGGACCCAAAAAGCATTAAGTTACCCTAATCTCTTAACCGAATGTTCACCTTACGAGGCCATAACTTGAGAATAATAATATTTCAATTTATTTTATTTTTATTGTGACGTAAAGTTTGTCTCGACGTGCTTCTCTGGCGTATATCCACTTACTGAAACAGTTTGCTTATAGAGTGATCCAAAATACTGGATGCCATGATGAATTAACTAAAAAGGCTGTGCTAAAACTTAGAAAAGTTTAGGATACTATAAAAAAAAGGAATGGGAAATAATATTCTCGCAAAAAATGCGTTGCGACGTTTAAGGACCGGTTTATAAATTATATTAATTCTGTAGTGGTTCTGATAATGACAGAGTTTAATATTATGCAATATGTTATAGCTAAAAGTACCGTAGTCGAAAATCAAATATATTTGATGCTGTGCCCGACAGGGTCTATAATTGATACCTAGCTTTAACATCTATTAAAACATTGTGGAAAAGAAATAAAAAGTTTGAGTTTGTGATTATCAACACAAAAGAAATTTAAATAAACCAACCTAATTATCTGTATCGTTTTTATAAACTTTAACTTTCACCCCTGTACACAAAAAAAATCTGAATGAAGTTCAGATAATAATGACATTATGTGGAGTACGTCCATGTTGTTATCAGTAGTCGGTAGTATTGATAGCTCTGTTATCACACGCGTCGGTCAACGTTTGTGATCCGTGGCGTACTTGTAATTATGTGATAATAAGACACGTGGAATGTTTTTATTTGTTCGTTTATCTAATATAGTTATAGGTATTGAATATGTTGTTACTGAAATGAAGTTAGTACGTAAGTAATTAATTTAAAACATGATTAAAGTTGCTGGGGACCTAACTTCAATAATCTCATATCTACGAAAAGTATTAAATCCACATAGTCGTTTACAAAAGTATTGGTCTTCAATGCTACTTTTTGTTTTTGCTTTGCCTCCAGAGATGTTTACTTGTAGTTATATAGGCTCATCTTTTTGGTTTCCTTTTGGGGCGAAATATTTGTTCTGGCTTTCAGTATAGTTAATCGTATACCGCATTTATTTAAACAATCCACAAATGTCGCATTATCTAAACAATCCAAAATTTTTGGTTTAGGAAAATAATACAGGTTTTAACTTTAGAAAAATTTAGAGAACAAATGTATAATAATAATAATATGTATATTGTAAAATGTAAATATTTTTCTGAACCAAAAATGTTTTCAACAAATAAGTATGTAGTTATTTAAAAAAACTTCTACCACAATATAAATAACACAGTTTATTTTATTCTCCAGCCTGTAGTCCATAAATAAACAGTAAAACGAGAGTCATTAATACTTAATCAAGATATTTGTACATTAAGTTGACCTCCCCTGGACCACGATAAACTTAAGTCTGCTTCACACTCCACATTTTATCTCACTTTTATTTGCAATCTTCTCAATATTCAATTAAGTGTAATTACTTTGATTAAGAGTAATATCTTAGATTAACGATGAACTATATTATTCGTCATTAGAATAAAACTAATTTTTTTTTTCATTCATTTATTCAAAGTAGTACAATAATATTGTATCTTTTTGACGTCATCTAACACTACTTAATCTAAATTTAAAAACATTTCAAAGTTTAGAAAACTAATTCTCAAGAGTGTAATATCCTTTGGCTAATAAACAACTTTTAATTTTTTCTTTAAATGAAGTAATCGGTAATTCTAATATCTCTTCAGGTACTTTGTTATAAAGGCGTATACTAAGTGCCATAAACGATTGATGTACTTTGTGTAAACGGTAATGAGGGACACACAGTTTATGTTTATTTCTAGTATTTACCGTATGAATATCGCTTCTTTTGGTATATAAATGTATATTCTGTCTTACATGCAATATACTGTTATAAATAAATTGGGAAGCGACGGTTAAGATACCTATTTCCTTAAATAATTCTCTAAGCGATTCTCGTGCTCCAAGCCGATAAATGGCACGGATAGCTCTTTTCTGTAAAATAAATACACTTTGTATATCGGCAGCTGTACCCCACAATAGTATACCATATGACATAACGCTGTGAAAATAGCTGAAGTAAACTAATCTAGCTGTATCTACGTCTGTCAAATATCTAACTTTTTTAACAGCGTAAGCAGCTGAGCTGAGCCTCGCTGATAAATAAGATATGTGCGCAATTAAGGGTGAGTGACAATTTTTGACTAAGTATGTCGTGTTAAGCCCTAGGATAGGACCTAAGCTAGAAAAATATAGTAGTTTTATTATTAAAACCTTACTCTAATTCGTAGATTTTTACCGACTTTAGGAGTGTTATTAAACTTATCGACAGACATAATTAAGTTTCAACTGTTTCTACTATATTATAACAGAAATCATTGATGTTTATAAAGGTATTACACTAAAGTAATAATGTAAACATCTATAATACTAATCAATGTGACTTAACACATGTTTCAATTAAGACTAACTATCAAGGTATGAGCGGATAATACCGCTGAGGCGAGGATTATACCTTGATTACATAGTGTGCATTCATTAACGCGTATTAGCTATATCTCTTGTTTTATTAGAAGATTTGCTACCAATAGATATTCTTTAGATTTAATTGGATCACTGCACTGGCCGGCTAATCTATAACTATAACAGTAAAAACTAATATGGCGTAATGATGTGGTTACTTAAAAACTTCAATTAATTAGTGAGCCACAGCAATTGAGATCTAAAAGTTTCAATAAAACAAAATATTATGCATCTGATGTTTCTTCTTCTGGGCTCATGTAATAGTATTACAGACAATAGAACATAATAAACAAATTCTTCTTCATAAAAGTTCATCAAAGACCTACTGTAGGGACAAGCCTCCTTCACTGACGAACGGGAAAGAAAACCCTTACCTTTACCTTATCAACATTATAATACAATTACAAACTCATAAAAGATCAATCCATCACAGTAAGTTAAACCTCAAAGTTGTATAACTCGATCACACTCACACCGGTATCGGAACATGTACCCGTAGATAGGGAACTCTCGATATGGTCTTAGTCTAACCTTGTTAGCTGGCCCGACTTAAACCGATCGAGTTATCGTCCGTGATGCTTGTAAACAATCTAATTATGTGTTCCTTAGGACTTTCCATGTGCTGTACTAACTTTGATCTTACTATTGATACCAATGTAAGTTCAGATATTATGTTATAATGTTAGTTAGCTGTATAAATGGTTTTCTAGACAATTTGTTTATCAAACGCCAACAAAACAACGATTTTTGTTTATTTACTTATCGTATGCGATGCACACCAAGTTACGAGTATGTCAAGCTTTTTCATATCACTAAAAAATATAGTCATCCAGTGTGACATAATATCATGATCATTATCACTATCAGGTCGCTCTACATCGCGTGAAAGAAGGATCTGCCCAAAATTAGTTTTTTCAAGAACTAATTTGCCCAATCTGGTACTCCAAATCCATTTTGCTCTATCCGTTATCAGTTCTACGTGCTATGTCTACAAGGCTGATAGAAGTAATAAGGCGACATAAGTCGAAGAACCTAAAAACTTATATTTTAAAAAGTTTTCAATAATATTCATTCAGCGCATTTCCATAAAAATACTTTGTAAGTCCACAATAACATCTAACAATACAAACTGAAAATAAATAATTCGGTACACAAACCTGCGGTGAACAAAGATAACGATGTTTTGAATGCCACTCAACTCATTACGTGCCGATATCTTTCCTTAGGAAGAGAGCCCACCTAGACATCTGTGAAGACCTAACTCACCCTCAATCATCAAAGAAAATTCTACCTTATAATAATAAATATAAGATAACAAATCCTTGGTCGTTGCACCACAATAGCACTAAGTACCTAATGAGCGTACAGCAACCACTGTGAATAGGAAACGTCTTAATACAGACTGTTGCAAATCAAATTCAACTCTAAAGCTTTAAGAATAAGGTTTTGTTTTCTGGAATGTTAGATTAGTCCAGTAATATAGTGTAAAGGAGGGATTGTAGTCGTAATTAGTCATTAGCGCGACATCGAGCACGGCAGGAAGAGGCCGCGATTGATCGGATGTGAGCTTACTTGAGGTATCGTTATCTGTAAGTGGCGTACTATAGTTTACATGAGGTATCGTTAACTGTAAGTGGCATACTATAGTTTAGTTTAAGGTAAATTTACAGGGTAGTTTTTGAAGTAGGATATTATGTAGGTATTTTCCGGGTATTTTTCTTAAAGTCTCGAAGATAGAGAAAATGCTTCGTAGAATATGCCTATATAGATTAGCTTGGTATAACTCGTTTTGATTTTTTTAATAGTTGATTAAGACAAGGAAAAACTTAAGATTCAAGTTCGTGGTTCAAAATTTTTATTTAATTTTATAAGCTTTCTTTGTTGAACATTCAATGTAAATAACTTTACTGAACACGAGCAATAATTGTAATAATACCTAATTGTTATATACAATAATGCTATTGTAATCATAAAATCTTACATCCTAATAATCTGAAACCAATTCAATTATATTCAAAGTCTTAACAAAGAGATAAATGATTAATTAGTTCGTAAAACGGCGGTCATTAACGTAATCATATTGGGGCGAGGGGCGGAATATGGCGAATAAAAAGTTTATTTTATTGATATGAGTCACTCTGACAAATTGATACTTCAGCCATGTGCCTAAAGTGGACAGGCTCACTGTTTTATAGTAACCTACTCATTTTAATGAGCGCAGTATTTTCATATATTGTGCGTGATGTATGAATAAGTATGTTAGGTGATAATATTGATTCAGGTTCGCGGTATTGCAATTAATAGGCTGGTGAAGCTTACTGGCCTACCAATTGTCTATGTTTTTAAGACCGCCAAGGATAACAAATAATTATGGAAGAGCATAGGACAATGAAAGATCAACAAAATTTACCTTAAACTTCTTCAGTGATGCTCATAACGAATGAAGATTTAAGATGTTACTCTCATAATTAAGTTATGTCTAACGTATCAATTGCGCTACATGCCATGCACGAAAAATAATTTATTTCTTTTCTAGATATATATGTCGAAATCAGGCTTGTATAGTACCTCAGCTATTTTAAATAGTTAATTCACTATTATTTTTATTACACATAACAAAAATATTAATTCAATAAAAACAATAAGTGTAAAACACCTAATAAAAGAAACTAAACCAATATAATCTCATAAGAAGCAAGGAAATGGCACATTCAAAGTGTAAACAAGGACTGCCAGTCAAACAGCACTTGGGCAGTTGTCATAAACGATAATATCCATAAAAGTAAATCAATCAGTAGTATCGGGCCGTTACCTCCACCTTGCGAGGATATCATTGCGCTGACGACCAAGGGGGGGCGCCAGAGTCATAAATGAAGCGATTAAGGGCAGCTCGTAAATGATAAAGTTTGATATTTAGTGTTTTTATTTCATCTGACTTTGGTACATTTATTTGAAGAGTAAGGTAATATGATATTTTATATTTCTTCTGAAACGAAATAATAATTGGCTAATCAAAATAAACTTTTCATTAACCAACTTTCAATAAATAGGCGTATTCCTTTCTTAAAATGCATTTTCTCTATGATTATTTCCGAACTCGGTATATTCTTGACCAATTTGTAAAATGCTTTTGGTTTGAAAGCCAATTCAGACAGTAAAAGATGGAAACAACATGACAACAAGTAATAGTAGATACATATTAAAATTTAACCACAATGGTATATAGTTTAAACAAGTTCCTGTATATTTATTGTTCGATTGAAGCTTTTAGGTCGAATGAAGGTTTGCGAAGAAAAAATCACTAATTCCACTGAACCATGATGTGTATAATAAACCTACTATTTATTAAACAAATATGTTATTATGTATTATATGTATAAATGTCACCTACAGAGTAAACTGTCCGAGGAAAACATCGCCCATCAATATGCTACGTCACGTTTTGTCGTGTTTTTTGCGCCCCCTGTAGCTTATACAGGGTTGTCAGGTGTTTGTCCAGTTAAAACTGTTTAGATATCATATTTTTTGGAAACTATCAGTGAAATGTAGAATATTGTACATAATTATCTACGTAAAGGAAATCAGGAAAACTTGACATATTAACCCAATATATAATAGTTGCTTAACTAAACAAAGTTTTCCGTATTATTCCAGGAGGCTCGTCCCTGCAATAGACTGTAATGAGAGGCCAATTTCTAGATTAGTTCATCGTTCATCATCAGTTTCCCGCTATCCTACCTGTAATTTGTTTTGTTGTAAACAATTGTTGGCTAACCAAAATAAATAAATAAGTTTGTTCACCGTGTGTTGGCTCTTCTCACCCTGGATATTCAGGTGCGCGGTCGCCATTTCAAAACCTTTCTACCCCAATGGCTGTCAGTTCTAACCGCTATGATCCATGCCTACCGTCACTTCTATCGGGCAATCCTGATAGCAAGCATTCCTGTAGTAAGTAATAATACTTTTTATTTTTCTGCTAGCCCTGAGCTAGGTGTGCTACAGATAATCCGTATTGATAACTATCGCACGCCGTTTGTCTGCGTGTGTGTCCGCTTCCGTTGCACGGCGGGGTATTAGGGGAAGTGCTAGATATTTTTTACGTAGAAAATGTTTTTATTTTTGTGTAATGAAACATTTGATTAATGTGCTAGGCAGGAGTATATTTTGGTTATTCTAAAAAACTAAGTTTTAGAACAAAGTAAAAGCAAAATTACAGATTAACTTTGTACCTATAAAAAACGGATTAGGGCAAACAATCAACTTACAGTTCAATGATAGAAAATAGGTTGTAAGTGTAATATTTTTAATTTACGTTACACTTGAATGAAAAGATTCTTCACAGAATTAACAATATTAGAATTATATTAAGTATTTATAAATTTTTGTTAATTAATTTATCTGTAATATAAAAATCATATTCAGCAGAAAAAAAAAGTCCAGAACTTTTAGAAATTCTTAAAATGCAAGGCATAAACGCAAGACATAAATATCTTTGATTAATATTACTTAACGAAAATATTTTGTAAAAATATTGTATCATAAAAAAATAAGTTGAGACTTATTATACGGTTTTTGGATTTAATTATGAATATGTAAATATCAATTTATTATCATATATTAAGTAAATAATATTAAATGAGTTAATATAATGCTCAAAGTAACCGGGGTAAATATTAAGTAGCAGCGAGTAAGTATCCCCCGCGAGCTGTTTCAGTGTCTTAGCGCGGTAACTCAATTACAAGGACACCTCGCTCACTGAGATATATTTGCGTTTACGTTCATACCACGCAAGTCATAAGAGACTTGTTAACCGGTACAACTTTTAGATATTTTTTAAACAACTTATTCATTTTCTCCGTGTGGTGACGGAGTAAGAATACAATATGTCACCACCCCATCTCATCCCACGAGTGTCGTAACAACCGACTAAGGGACTATCCGTGAATATTATCTTTACGAAATAAAAAGAAGGAAAACTTGAAATTAAACCCTATACCAATCCGTCTGGCCAGCGTGGTATTAGTAGGCTAAGTATCCCTCCGTCCCGGGTTGAGGCCCGTCCCTGCAATGGGACATTAATGGGCTATTATAAAAAGCTTCCCACCACCAACCAATCCGTCTGGCCAGCGTGGTATTAGTAGACCAAGTATCCTGCAGTAGGACATTAATGGGCTGTTATGATGATTCATTTTGTATTTAGGCAATTTGGTTTACATGTTTCTCAGAATTTTTTCTTTTAATAAAATTTCTATGGCATCAACTTGAAAGATACTTTTATAAATAAGCATTAGCAATTATATAAGTAACTTTTCATGAAAGGTTTGTAAAGTTATACCTAAACGTAAAACATACAAGCGAATTGAGAACTTCGTAAAATATTTTAATAATTCGTCCGACATCTAATACCTTATAGGTAAGGAGATAAACAGACAACAGCTTTTATGTGTGTAAAACTAAACTTTAACACACATAAAACTCACATGTTTGTGTCACAATTTGTTGTAGTCCTAAGTCCAAACTCATTATGTGTCATTTAAGTAAATGACGTTTTTTATTTTGTAATACCCAATCTCATCCCATGGGTGTCGTAAAAACCGACTAAGGGACTATTTGTGAATTATTATCTTTATTTAGAAAAAAAAAAGGAAAACTTGAAATTCAACCCTATACCAATCCGTCTGGCCAGCGTGGTATTAGTAGGCTAAGTATCCCTCCGTCCCGGGTTGAGGCCCGTCCCTGCAATGGGACATTAATGGGCTATTATAAAAAGCTTCATGAATACAAAGGCGACACACTCACGCTAGTAGCTCACATATTACGTCGTCGTCCACCGCCCTGCGGTCGACATAACTCATATGGTCGCACCTCTCTCTCGCGGAGAACTCGCAAACTTTGATATATTACTTGTGAGCTCCACCTGAATCACAACCACGTTTACACGCCAACTATGATTCACATATTGTAGAATATAGCATTGTTGTTATATTGGTAGGTACTCTGATGGAATGCTTGGTTAGTGATGTGATTGTGACATTAACATACACTTTTATATACAAACCTGATCTACACCTTTATACACGTTACATTTGACCAATCCTTCTTTTAGGAGACAGAATAATGGTCTCTTACTAGCTACTTTCTCGTCTCGCAATTGCCATAAAAGTCAATTAAGACAAGAGAAGGTAGAAATAAGCCTGTATAGTGCCGGACTAAGAGAACCCGTTAAGATGAACCGTTTCATTTTGAAGTGGCTTTAAAGAGGTCTAAGAGACAATATACCTAAAAGCATCCCGACTGGCCAATGTAATATCCCTTCCTCCTCATACTTGGAGGAGTAAATGTACTGGGACGCTTACAGGCTCCTATAAAGAAAATGAAACAAAGGTGTTTAGTGATCACGTTCCTCAAATGACTGAAGGTGCCCTATACCTCGGTCGGCAAGATAAATAATAACAGTGCAGTTAACCTGTCACACAGTAAGCTGTATGTGTTGATAAGATATTTTACAATATTTATAAGTCAGATTAAAGACGCTGTCATATCAGAGTAATAAAGTGGGGATTATTGAAAGTAGTTACATAATGATTGTATTACGAACGGGAAGTTAATTTAAGTACCTGGTATATATAGTTTCCGTGGTGTAGCGGTTATCACATCTGCCTAACACGCAGAAGGCCCCCGGTTCGATCCCGGGCGAAAAAAATTTAGTTATGAGTAGTTCATTGTTGAATAAATTTTCTCTAACATTTTTTTTTAATTTTTAGCAAACGCTTTGTTTTATTTTTCTGTTTATTTTCTTTGCTCTTGTTTAAATGGCAAGAGCTGTTGATTATTTTTGAAATAGGTACTTGCTTAACATCAACTCTTTCTGCCTCGCCACCTTAAAAAAATGTAAGCTTACGTCAGGCTCCAAGTTGAAGTAATATGTTAATATTTTCAAAGTAGAAAAAAACGTAAACAATAAAGTAGTATAATAATATAAGTTTGAATAAATCAATTACACGTCGAAAATACTTAGTCCTAAAAATAAACACATTTATTGTAAAATATCATCTTTATCAAAGTACAGTAAAAAAGTTGTTTCCGCCCGGGATCGAACCGGGGGCCTTCTGCGTGTTAGGCAGATGTGATAACCGCTACACCACGGAAACTATACACATAAGAATAAAATTATCGCTCTCATAGTGGCTGCTCTACATTACATCACAAAAGTGAAAGTTAAACAAGACCGGAACAACAACTTGTATGATTATCTAGTTCAATAACACGTTCTTGATTTATATTTATATAGATATATTAAAACTAACTAAGTAGTTGATATAGTTATATAGCGTCTATAGCCTGATATGATGATGATGAAGTATGTTAACTTAAACGTGGTAATGTTATTCGTGATACCACAGGGTCCTAGGGCTTCCTTCAGGAATAAAACTTAGACTGTCAACAAGATGTTAGCAAAATGACATGCTACAAAGAACATTTGTTCACAGTTTACCCCTGCCTGGTTTATTTTATGATTGCCAAGTTTTCTTTTATCATTGCAAGTTCAATAATAAATGAATATAGTAACAGTAAGTAGTGAATATTATCTTTACGTAATAAAAAGAAGGAAAACTTGAAATCAAACCCTATACCAATCCGTTTGGCCAGCGTGGTATTAGTAGGCCAAGTATCCCTCGTTCACTGGAGGGGGTCCGTCCCTGCAGTGGGACATTAATGGGCTGTTATGATGAAGTAGTGAAAATAAGGAAGTTTACAAGGTAGGAATTACAAAGATAATATAATTTACTCTAGAGCTAGATTTGTATTAAAAACAATAGGCATTGCGTATCGGAAAATTATATAAACTTTAACATAGTAACTTAAATATCTTGACTTGGGGCTTTTCTAAGGACACGACCACATGATGAAAAATTAAATTCCATACAGAGTTTTGTTTGCTACTGCTTATTGTATTAACTAAACTTGATGCGAGTACTCCGTACACAAAAGTTTAAATCGTGCGTTGAGCTTCAAAAATCGAATGTTTTTTGATTTACATTTCGATATTATGGAAATGTCCGTGTGGTGACGGAGTAAGATTACAATAAATATGTAACTACCCCATCTCATCCCATGGGTGTCGAAAAAACCGGCTAAGGGACTAACCGTAAATATTATCTTTACGAAGTAAAAAGAAGGAAAACTTGAAATTAAAGCCTATACTAATCCGCCTGGCCAGCGTGGTATTAGTATCCCTCCGGCACGGGAGGAGGCTTGTCCCTGCAGTAGGACATTAATGGGCTGTTATGATGATGCGGAAATGTTTATAATAATATGGAATATTATTGTAGCCAAGTAAGATATTTCACCAAAATATTTGAATGTAACACAAGCCAAAGTCACATAAATCTTACACCTCGTAGTCTCAAACAATTTGGAACTATCTCAAAGTTAGTAAGGTGTACGGGGGGACTATCTAATGATGCTTTATGCGCTGATATATGATCGTATTAACTGTTAGGGACTCGGGGACACTGGCACACTAATATTTGATAAGATAAGATATGGATACGATTATCTTATTGTTATTGTAATGTTACTACCTACTTGTGCTTGTTTGACTTCGTGTTTTTCATCGAACGAACTTTTCTTTTTTTGTTGACTTATTGGACTTCTGTACTTATAATTGAACTAGCGTCCCGTCCTGGCTTCGCACTAGCATTAAACATTACATTTAGATTTGTTAATTTTAACACATTCATAACAATAATGTTTTGTTTTCACAGCGTACGCGTTGTAGGGACGTTTTTTGATATTTTTTTACACTTTTTTTTTTTTTTTATATAAGGATCATTTAAATAAGGATCCCTATTTTTTTTTATCAAAATAGTCTATGTCACTCAAGAAAATGTAGCTTTCCAACAGTGAAAGAATAATTGAAATCTGTATAATAGTTTCGGAGCCTATTCAATTCAAACAAACAAACAGAAAATCAAACCTCTCTTTACAACATAGGTATAGATTACAATTACTTAACATACCTTGATACCGTGCTGCGAATCATCATGTATGAAAACTAGACTGGTTCGTTTCTGTTGTCTGGTGAAGTTTTTTTCTTCTTATAGACATACTGACTATCAAGTACTAGTAATTCGTCTTTTTATCTATTGTAGAAAATATAAAATAAGAACGTAGATAAGAGAAAGATTGTTTTAATATTAAGTTTCACCTAAAATCGGATGTTGAAAGTAACTACCCAAATCAATTTAAAAAGCACTTTTATTCACGCGGGCCCCGGCTGTTCAAAATTAAAAATAAATGACTCAGAAAAATACACTACACAGTCCATGATTTGATTAAATTATGAGGAAAATACCTCTGCGTCCCACCGACGCACAAATACGAAGGTTTTTTACTTTTTTTGTTATTATTAAAAGCTTTTTTGTTGAGTTGAAGGACTTCATTTTGTAAATACGTCAATTTACATAAATTTGCTTGGTTTTGTCGTGCCTAGCCGGCCTCGCTTGAATGAAGTTCACTAATACTTTTGTAATGGCTGACATGAGCCTTAACGTGGATATCTAAATTAGCTTTTTTGTTATAAGTACATAAGTTTGGATATGTTAGGTACTACGACCAAATTATATTTATTTTTAAATGAACGTATATATATTTTAAATACCTATGTTTAAGTTTAATTTAAGTTAAAAATATGAAACTGTATGAAATCTTATCAAATATTATTACGAAATGTCAATAATGTCAAAATTACGAAACCTTTTATTATGTGTTTTAGAATTGTGTATTACTGCAATCTGATGAAGTACCTAATGTTGGCCAATTATAACACAAACATATCTAGTAACAGCTACACAACATTATAAATTCATAGAACATAACCCAAAACAATAATTCTTACATAACACCGAAACAACAATATGAAGGACAATTTAAACTTAAATCGCGATAACCCCAAACTGCCGGCCACCAATAAAACTTAGCAAACGGGTAATTAGAGAGTGTCCGATACATTCAAGATTTATACCACAATTTGAGTTGAGATGGTCACACTATCGGATCGGATGACTGATAAAGTGTGGTCACCCTCGCCCGAGGCCGACTATTGTTCCCAAGAGAACAGTTTCTTGGACACAATCGAGTTAATAAAGCAGTGGAGACGTTGGTTTGTTGCAGATATAATTACTGTTCCTATTACCGTATGACATTGTTGAACTTTAGCTATAGTACTTATATATAGTTAAAAGACGCCTTACAATTATTTTGTACAGAACAAAGCCTCTCATTTACCATTAAACATTTCTACATGTCTATCGTAAGCATTGCATAAGTTCCATCTAAATAGCTTTTTTACTTATGGTTCCAAAGTTTACAAAATCGTATAGGAAAAATTAAAAGGACAAATACAATTTAACAATTACTGTTATTAATACCATTCATTTTTAGGTATTTTTATTTATAAATGGATTGTTTTATTTTTCATTTTAGACAGGAGGCAAGAGGTAGAAATAACAATGTGCATATAATACGCAGATAATTTTTACGCGATTACGTCTCCCATCTTTTCGTATCCACGGTTTACTAAAACATGTACTAGATGTAGAACGTATCGGGTCACTTTCAAACTAGGTATAAATCTTGATCGTGATCAAATGGCCGCTGCTCTGCCATAGTTGGGCACTGTTGTGTAACACTGGCCATACCCCGCGGGAACACGGTTAAGTTTGAAAACTTCACCAATCTGCGTGTAATACGTGCTCGATCTCTGATGTACCTATTTTATTTGTGTTATAAATGTTAATTTCATTTTGTTTACTAAATATAAATAAAAAAACGTTACTAATTACGAAAACACTAAAGTTAGAGGAATGTTGGGTTTTCCCACACATATAGAGCCGGCTCAAATAGTGACGATGCACCAAACCTATACATAATAAAAAAAACCGGTCAAGTGCGAGTCTGACTCGCGCACCGAGGGTTCCGTACAAACAAACCTATTTATTTTCCCGCCAAATTGTGATAACGTCAGGATTCAGCTGTTTAAATACTATTTTTCCCGCCAAAATTCAATGACGGCACGACTAAGCTGTCAAAAAATATTTTCCCGCCAAAGTAATATGACGTCAAAACTGATCTGTCAAAAATTCAATGACATCACGACTCATCTGTCAAAAATTCAAAAACGTCACGGCTCAGCTATCAAAATATATTTTACCGCCAAAATTCTGTGACGTCACGAATCATCTGTCAAAAATTCTGTGACGTCACGACTCATCTGTCAAAATTCTATGACGTCACGGGTCACGTGACCAAAATTCTATGACGTCACAGGTCACGTGACTCAGCTTTCCCGCCAAAATTCAATGAAATCAAAATATAATATGATTGAAGTAAAAATTTAAGGTTTTCGGAATTTTCCCATTACATGTTCAATAAGACCTTGCTTCATGCCAAATTTCAAGTTTGTAGGTAGGCTGGAAGTACCCTGTAGGTTTTTGCCTTTACCCCTCTAAATTTGCGACAAAAACGGCTATATCTCTTGATTGCGTTGGATTAGCAGTTTGATTTTTTTACAGCACTAAGAGGTAACAAGCCTTAGTATTTGGTGAAAATTTCAACTTGATACCTCCACGCGTTCCTGAGATAAATGGTCTTGACAGACAGACGGACAGACGGACAACAAAGTGATCCTATAAGGGTTCCGTTTTTTCAAAACTGGTACGGAACCCTAAAAATTAAGCATCAGAGCATGCCCGATCCAAGCGCGCTGCCTGAATATCCTAGAAGTGACTGAAGATACCCCAGCGCCCTAAGATGCTTTGTAAATGGAATCTCTCACAACACGACAAAGAGAAGACACGACGTCTTTTCTCTGTCGTGTTGAGCCTTTATTATAAACAAGAATGTAACTTTAATAATATTTTAAACTATTCATATCTTAGATAACTCTTAAATTGTATGAACAAAGGTAACATAACTGCAGTTGTGTAGCGCTTCACAAAGCCACCCTGAAACTCGATACTTAATAAACTTGTTAAATTTTATAGCGCCATTAAACTATGGAGAGCATTGTCGCTCCTAACACTGTCAATCTAAAAACAACTTTGAAGACTTAAATATAAAGCGTTTATTTATAAAGCATGAATGGATATTCTCTTTGTACTAAGTAAACTAATGATCTTGTTGTTAATAAGGTCAAACGTTCAAAAATGGAAAGTTAAAAATTTTATCGTCTCAGGAACTTTTAATACAGTTTTACTTAGGGTCTCACAGTCACGGAAACGAATCCCTAACTTCTTAAATGCTGGTCTAGCGGATTAATATAAGGATTGTTTACGCTTTCTTACTCTTCTCTGATATCTTATTGTCGTCTAATACTTAGTGTTCCTGTCCTAAACCCGAATGTTCTTTGTGTCAATTCAATTGTAAAGTAAATAACGAATGACTGTTCTGCATGGATGGACCTCCTCTGTCATTCTGCCAAATAAATGGCTTGCTGAAAGCTCGAGATGAGTTGGATAGTCTTTCAGTTTATTCATTATGAAGGCCATGAAATACTAGAGTGTTGACACCATAAGTCTTATACTCACATTTTATGGAGAGCTGTATTATTTATTAGAATGTAATGTTAATATACAAATAATTATTAAGTAAATTAGTTAATTTTGTTAGTAAATTTTGTTACATTTATAAAACTTCAAGAATGGGTCATTTAAATAAAAGTATACGGAACATTAAGTAGAAGAATAGTTTCCCCCACTTGTGAACAGGTTTGTGTCATATCACAAGCACATAATACCCTTCACAGTTTGATTTACAACTGAACATATAAAACTTTACAGAACTACACTTAATTGCTTCCGCAACGATGATCGTAAAACAATACAAGATGGCCGACTATGTGCACTTTTTATAAAACTCTGTGTTTAAATAGTTTACAGATTAGGTTAATGATTACGGTTTATTTATAAAACGTTTATTATAACAACAGCCTACAAATGAAGTGAAAGTCGTGTAGTTACATGAAGTAGTAGTAAGTAAGTAGTGCTTAATATACTTTTGCAAAATATAAATGTCTAGACTTTAAACTTTCGCGTTTCATTTTATGATTATAATAATACTATCGGGTAAACGCGTATAGATTTTAGGTAAACATAATACTCGATAGTATTAAGTATTATACCTAATCATAAATGTCTTGATTAATACACAAAGGTATATACATATAGCGCAGGAGCGAGCTCTGTGGCGCGTGTTGGGACAGGCCTATGTCCGGCAGTGGACTGCAATAGGCTAGTTGATTGTTGATTGATTAAATAAATAAAAATATATATTCCTCACACATTCACACAACGCCATCTAGTCCCAAACTAAGCAGAGCTTGTACTATGGGTACTTGACAACGGATAAACATACTTCAATACTTTTTTTTGTAAATACATAAATATTATACATAGAAAACACCCAGACCAATGCAAACAATCATGTTCATGCACACAAAGATTTGCATTGAGCGGGAATCGAACCCGAGTACACATAATGTTACTTATGTTACATGATTATACATAATGTTACTTTATTTAGGTATATATAAGTAATTGTAATTTACTACACAAAATTCATTCTAAATTGGTTCGATAGACGATCGATAAGACGTTTTTGATGGCGCTCTCTAGCTGCTATGTTATAGAAATCTCTTCGTATTCATAATATCTAGATAATACGAGACCTATAAAGTGGGAATTCGAGGACTGATACACGGACGAGGACAGTACTGGGATGTCAATAAATACCATGTTCTTAGATAAATTTAGTTAACTGAAAAGGCTGACAATATGCTATCAATCGAGCACACTAATGCACTCGTAATTAACAATACTTAATTATATGGTTAAACCATTTTAAAACCAAAATCGACAGTGCAACCACCCAAATAATTTCTGATGTGTACATCGAGATATAATCTTGCTATAATTTATATTAACGAGGTATCTAAGGGTCTGAGGGCAATTAGACCCTTAAGATCTGCCCCTTGAGCGACTGATAACACACAGCGGACCTTAATGGTACGAATATGGGCACCATTATGCCTATTTAGGAAATTAGCGCATAAATGATAATGGTATTGAAACTAAGAGGATGACTTTCAGATATGAACTGTACTTACTTCACTTAATCACTTATGACCTATATCTGTTAAAATAAATGACGCCTAGAAGACGTTGTTAACATAATCTCAGAGAATTATAATATTAAAATTAATTTGGATGGAGTTAAATTTGGTTTACTAATACCATGCTCTATAGATAAAGCGTTAACTAAAACAACACTTTACATCTTAGCCGATTTTTACCTAGGCAATTAGATAGGGGTGTAAATTATATTATCCGATTCAGAATAAAGGCCTGAATTATATAAACTTTAGCTTATGTTATTAAAAAAGAAACCACCACAGACATATAGGTCAGTGGTACCATAATAAATTCTCCAAATACTAACTAGTAATTTCCAATTAACATCAACATCAAATTCAGTAAAGAGCAAGAGTGCATCGCTTAGTGGTATTCAGTGATCCCAAAGTGGCATAGTTGCTCAGTGTTGTACTAAACTCTCCCAGCATCTTCAAGCTGTACAAACGATACACAATCTCCCCAAGTTTTTAATCTCTTAAGCAATCGCCTTCCTCGAGGCGAACCACTTAGGGGAGGATTATTTCACTACATTTAACTTAACACCGGTATTTTATTCAAGATTTTTGTGACGTAGGTGGGGAAGGTAATTTGTACCGACGCCATGTTTTGTTTTATTGTAGCTTAAAAGAAAGAATTTACTGTTGATGTTTTCATTTATTATTACCAGACCTTAGATGTCCTACTACAGAAAAGGATCTTCGCCTGCGACCTGAGGAATGATGCCACGCTGGCCAAGTAGATAGACATAATTAGTACTTCGTTTTTTTGTTTCTATGAAAACACTTTTCTAATCTTTGTTAGTACATACTAGTTAGAGCATACTAGTAGAATAGTAGGATTAGGGGCACAATGGACTCTTTAAGAAAATCTCATTAAAGTAGGCACTACATTATTTTTTACTTAAAAATATGTATATTCTACGTTTATTACAACTGTCATCAAACGAACGTCAAGCCATTTCATGTTAAGTTTATGCGGTTTATTGAATCGACAAGTACTTAATTGTACACTTAAGTTCAAAGTGGTCTACTTGAGATCTTTTAAATGTACTAGTAGTAAAAGATGCATAACGTAAGTGATCGAATACTATAAACTGCCTTAAGTAAGTATGCAAAAGGAATGAAAACAGAATAAGGATTTTTTTGGCATTGCACTGTTATATTGATTGTTTTATTCAGTTACAAAGTTAAGGTGATTTCAAATTCTCTAAATCTGTTCCTACATTTTCAATTTGGAAATGAAATAAACTCCATCGAGTATTTAATCGTAAGAAACAATAGAACGTCACCCCTCACCTAGAACTCGTTTAGATAACATAAATCGTGGGCAGTACACTTGGCGGTCGCAATATCGGTCGCTCAAAAAACTAAGCGCAATGTCCAAAAGCACCAACTTAAATGAACTTAAAGAACAATTCAGAGATCAGTGGTTGGATTATCTGCCTCCGCCTCGACTTAATTAAACATGAAATTCAATTAATAGAGAACGCAGCGAGTTATCGCGTAAGGAATAAAGGGATCCCTTCCTCCTAATTAAAATGTATTGCCTTATTTAACTCATTTTCCACTTACAATGACATCGCGCGACCGACTCCAACTTTTTAATCTGGCTCGCGTCTTCCTTCGCTATAAGTATTCTTGATTACCAAAGGAAAAGGGACCCTGTTAATCAGTTCTTTAGGGTGGAACTCCTTTGTACTTGTAACTATGAAGAAAATTTCGTGTAGCCAGGTCTCCACGCTCGCGGGCGTCGGTATCGTTCAGAGTCACAAAGAGGTATTTGCGGCGGACTTAAGGCTGAACATTAGTTTTTAAGGGTCTTATTTTGTTGTGTGCTATTAAAGCGGCACAGAGTCTTTGATAGAATTAGCCGAGCCAATAAAATTAATCGGTTCCCCCTTAGAAACAAAAGCGGCCAACGAAACGATGAATATTTCGCTCTGGTATATAAGCTTTGTAGACTTTATAGAGTAAATAAAAAGATTGAACTCAGAAATCCAATTACGGTGCTTCTGTTTTATTAGTTTGATAAAGTTTTTGAAGAAGTTCGCGTTGAATAAGACATTTTTTGAACTAAAATTGAAGCTTGACTTGCGTTCAATTTTATAAATGAGGCAAGGAATGAGTTTATAATATTATTGTGTTTAAACAAATCTAGTACTTACATAAACCAAATTATACCTATTTTAAGAACATTGAAGTAAAGGAATTTAAAAAATAAACAGACGACTGAACCTTTTACAAAATAAAGATATCTCAATACGGTCATGAGTTTCATTCCACGCAGAATATGCTAATTATTGTATTAAACCTGAATTTGTGTCCGGTAAAGTTTACATCTTATCTAGAAGTGATTCACATCTACATAGTTTGTGACAAGAGCATGTAAGATGAACATAATATAATAAGATGCGTCATACAGAGTAACGCATGGAGGCCGCTCCACAACTCACTCTGAAAGAGAACTAAATAGCCCGTGCCGACCTCCTGGCTACTCTTGAGAGCTTACCCTTGGCCATATCTCCGCCACTATAACTAGACCCCTCATGTTACATGCAAACCCTTCGATAGTTGTGGATGTTATGGAAAGTGAGGGGAAGGGTAGTCCGAGTTACAATGGCGGATGCGACGACAATTATAAATAAGTAGGTTGGAGCAATAACGGGCGGCGACGTGCATTATATCAAGCAAACTGCCTGCGATGCACCGCCACCTAAGAGACACTTCATATAGACTAGAATACATACAGATAGGATTAGACATAATATTTAATTTTGCTAATTGTAAAAGCTTAAAATTGATGTAACTTAATTATTTTTATTTAGATAATATTTAAACTACCTTGCCAAAACTAATATCCATGTTTGAAAATATAGATCAAATGTGTTTTTTTGCACAATCATCACTAGTTATCGATTCACGGCAAATCGTGAAAATTACTTTCATGTAAAAGACATTTTTATCTGATACCATTACATTTATATGGTACTTACCCAACAGAAGAACTTATTAAGAATAAATTTTATATCATAATCAAACTTTTACACTAATAATTCATTGCTATAAGAGTGTACGAATCAACCCTCAAGTTAATGCAGTAACTTCTAATGAACTGAATGTCGTGTCTACATCTATAGCGAGCATTAATCTATGAGGCGCGCGTTGGAGCGCTCATAGGCCATTCATAACCGGCAGCGCATCCCGTACACCAGACGTTTTTATTTGCGACGACGACACTAACATAAAAACAACACTCAAATATCAAATAAACATCGCTTTAAAGCGCACTTTTGTAGCTTAAGCTCGTATTAGGTAGTTAAATTTACATTTTACATTTGATATTTTCAGCCGTGAAAGTTATTTCTTGTTTGTTTGTGCAGCAGATTTATAGTCCCGATCCCGTCGTGCTCTCCAGCGACATCTCTTTGTTGCGAATCGTTTACGTGTATTTATGGGGTAATTTAAACGATCCCAAATACAACGATACTTTAGTGCGATTTACTAAAATACAATGCAGTCATTATAAAAGGATTTATTTGTTGTATTTATGTGTGGTGTTGTACCTTGCCAACACTTTTTGTACTTTATTAACTTTTATTTGAAGGTAATTTCTCTCTGTTTTTATTGTATTTTATACTGATCTATGACATTGTGTATCAAAAAGTTGTACTCAATTTAAGTAAGTTATTTTATTTACGTTTCCTAACAAGTAGATACTTATCAAGCACTTTTATTTTTAATTATGTAAATGTAGAAAAATAATTCGTAGCTTGATTTGAATGATTCAAATTACCCTTATAGGGAACTAACCATTAGCATTGCGGGTATTAAAGCAACGAAATTAAAATAAAGAGATAGGCATTGTATGACATTATCCAAATTATATCATACCACTAAAACGGTAGTTATTACTGAACTTTCTGTACCAACAGCTAATTAGATCTACGGACAACATGCTCTCTCGAATCCAGCTTCACAGATTCTATAACATTCAATAAATCAAAACAAACATTTACTAACAAAATAATAACATAGTAGACAAAATATTTAAGTTCTCAAGTATATCGTGTAGCGTCGACTCGACACAGACACTGGCAGGTAACAATTGAATTGCAAACGCAGTCTGTTTACAACCATTTTATATTCTCTGTAGAAATGTTCCTCTGAATTTAGTTAACCAAATGTTACATTGTAAGTTTAGTGGCGAATATTATACGTCTTACTGCCACTACACGAGTTTATTATAATAGAATTTATTGTAGTTTAAGTATATTAAAGAGTTACTAGGATTTGTTGCAATATTTTGGTAGAGTTGTTTCAAATACAAGGTAGGCAGTAATTTGTTTAGACTTTATTTGACTAATATGGCAGTTTTCCGCGTGGTTACAGAATAAGAATGCCTAATGTCTCCAGTCTCCACCCTTCTTCATCGAAGGGAAACTTGACCTAAAGTCCTGAAGACACAGGTATTGTGAAATTTCCCTACTTTTGTTTTTATCTAAAATAATATCCATCTTTCCCTCAGTCGACCTTTACACCCATGAAATGAGATAGGGTGGTGACACCGGGGATTGATATTCAATCACCACATTTATATGGTAAACGTACAAAAGAATAACACAAGCAAATAGTAAGGTGGAAACAATTTTGTACCTTTAAAAAAAAACAGAATATAATAATAATAATATATCGAGCCATTACCGCCGACTTATCGTAACCGACAAAAACTACATTTCACAGGAGAAGGTTTTTTTTTAATATCTTCACCAATAATGGTGATATCGTAGTGAAATTTAATATATAGGTAGTAATGATTTTTGAAGCTTTATTTAAAACAGTTTAAAAAGTTTTTTGCTGCTGTGTTTATAGTAAGTGACAATATTGTAATGAGCAGTGTCGGTTGTGCGATAGCAAGTAGAGTCACTTACGCTACTATTCCTAGATAATTACGCAACTTACGATAATATTAGTTATGTCGGTTACTTTAAAACATAGAAAACTGTTGTGCCAACGATAAATTTAGCACTTGCTTAACTTCTTAATTAGTGTATTTTCCCCCTTTTTTTTGACAGACCATAATCCGATATAGTTCAAAATGTAGTTTGTGATAAAAAACGTAATTTGGGAAAAATATCCGCACGTAACGGCTCGATATTATAATAACTTTTGGAGGAAGCCTATGTTCATCAGTGGACGTATATAGGCTGATATGGATGGATGGATGGAAAAAAAATTAACAATGAACCCTGTACAAACTATTTTGTTCTAAACTTTTTTTTGTCAGAAAATTCTACTAGATACTATAAACAAATGTACATGACTGTTAAATGCATTATGATTGACATGACGATGAGTAATTGTGTCTGAGAGTCACAAAGATCTAAATAAGACCATCTGCATTCAGGCTGTACATATTAATATGTGCCATCATAGCTTTCTTCACGACAAATTATATTTTTATTGTTATGAGGTATTTCAATATGCCATCACCTACGGTTTTAATGTAATAATATGATACTAATAGAGGGAAAAAGGGTTGAATTTTGTATTAAGTCTTAACATGTTTGGTTTTTAGTTTATAATAACGGACTAGGAATACCCCACTGATATAGGTCTACGGTGAACTTAGCTTACTACTATTATTATAATATAAATGATTGTCATGATTTTAGCCGTTTCGGGGAATGCAATGCATAACAGCCAAAAAATAGTAAGCGTGGATTCTGGCATAGGTGTCAATCTCTACAATCAGTAGGTTGTAAAAAAACAACATCACGTTATCATTATAAATTTTAAGACGTACAAATGAGCATCTCATACGTATTTGAATTTCGATTGAGTAATTCTTCTGATTTATCATTACTAGACGCATAATATTTAGCTCCTTCATCACTACGCTTATTTTATATTGTTTAACTATAATAAGTAATTTTCGAAGTTTACGTTCACTTACACTTCATAATAGTATTATCAAATAGTTTAATTATATAGAGATATACCAATTGCATGCATAAATTCACACACGAATATTATTCAAAACAGTTTTCTATTCATTTTATCAAAAACACTCGGGCTCAGAAAACAATTTATTTACGGCCGTAATCTTATTTGTGTATTATGATCTGAAACTTTGAGAAATTGCTAAAAAAAGTTTATCCAAGCACGAACCGTGAAAAATTCGCGAACAAACCTCCAGACAATAGAAGTGATTAAAAATGAAATATGACACGTCATCTAACTGCGACAAACAAAACAGGACTAATTGCTTTTTCTTTTATTGTGAGTTCGTAAATTATTGCCGTGGCTTTTGTCACCGATATCGCTTCTTGAAAAATCGTCACCACCCTCTTGTTGTTCTAATCTTTACGCTAAAGGATTAGTGGTGAAAAATCTGTGAAGCAAAACAAGAAAAGACAAAAAATAATTTGTAATACCGTCTTAAAGAAAAACTGGGAAAATTCTGTGAAAAATTCAGAACTCGAGACAGAATTCGAACTAGTTTCCTTTGATTCAAGATCTTCGAAGCTTCGTACCGCTAAACGTTTTTGGATCAAGCGTTACCTTTCGTGTCAGAGTCGGTGAGTAGAAAGCTAAATTAACACCTTTCTCTTTTTGATTCCTTTATTCCCTATCCTTATTCTGGCATACTTAAACATCTTCACTAAATGTGAGATGTCCTCTTTTGGTATTCATACTATCACAAATATAAATTATAACATTTCTTCAGTTGAATTTAAATACCGACTGGGTACATAAGACTTGCTTAAGTCAGATTTTCCACATGAAAACTTAATGTATTTTACCTACATCTCTACAGATATAGCTCATTAGCTTCACACACACACTGAGAGAGTATCAAAGTTAGCACAAATACGTATAATGATAGAGTACAGTTGAGTAGGTGCCGGAACTAGTGAGGTGGAGGGGAGCGGGGGGGGCATTCTGCGTGTGCCGGATACGCGTTACGGTACCCGAGCGAAACGCCTCGGACTCTTGCTAACGTCTTAACACAGACCCAAGCAGGTTTAGATAGTTCTAATAAAGTAAGTAATATTGTAGCAGCTACCATGAATAATTGTAATGTGCATTAAAAATCTTTTTGAAAACACTAAATTACAAGACATAATAAAATATAAATTAATTAATGTAGGTAGTCAACAAATCTGGTACTCAAGTGTCTAAGAGCAATTACAGGTATGCTGTTACTTGGAGTTTTTAGATTCTTTTTAACAAGGAAGGCAACGGATGAGATTCATAAAAGAGGTGTAATTTTTCTGTCTGACCAGTATATCCGGGAGGTATCATCTGGTATACCCGATCTCCGAACACAATATACAAATGCAAACCTTTTGAGAGGATCTTTTCTCGAGTGTGCAGTAGTTGCCACATAGGTGTCATTAATTGATCTATCAAGTTTAACGGATAGATTTTAGACCATTGTTTACCTCCGACGACTTTATTCCTACTCATTTCATAAAGAGTTAGGGTATTACTTAAAAAAATAATAAGTATTTGCATACACCCAAAAAGAAAGATTGAGTCATTTGCTTACTGAATGAAAACAAGGTATAAATAAAATAATTGTAATCTTGTTATTAATGAAAGGTCTTCTCTATTAGTTTCCTAAGTCACAAATGAATCCCAAAACTTCCCCACCTTCACTATAAATATCAGTTAAGCAGAGTTAACAGTCGATCTCGAGTCGCTTACCGCCGCCGGTAACGACTCAACTTAGACTCAACTTAGACAATAACCACTCAGATTACACCCAACACACGAGAGGTGAACAATACTATGTAATTGAATTATAAATATCTATCTACCTATAGATAGATCTATAGTTATGTTTTGTGAGTTCAGGTCATGTTTGTTGGTATCTTTCATAAATAGGTTTCGTTCATGAAAACCCATGAAAAGCGGGCTGTCGAAACCGATGTACTTTTTTTAAATTTATTGCTTTGAGGCTGCAGACAAGCAAGCGGCCCACCTCATGATAAGTGGTAGAGAAAATAGATGAAGATCTAAAGGGTATGTTGGGCCTCAGATACAGCAATAATGAAAACTGATAATCTATCTCGGTTTAAAAGTATAAAAGGGTGGTACTCCCAGGTTAAGTCGGCCTATTTTTAACCGCATGACTCTACCACCTCTTTGTAGACGGAGTTAAATATAAATAGGCCATAACGCTGGATAAACAGTACATAGAGTTTTGTATCAAGTTTCTTACATGACATCTTTGATTAGAAACAACATGCATTACTTATTACAAGGAAAATATGAGAAACAGGTTACATCCTACTTCTCATATTTTACTTATAAAATTTATATTCTTATTTTTGTAAAAATGTATATTTTTTTCTTAGGTTAGTATATCAATTTTGTTGTAGACGGGGGGGGGCACAGGGGCAATAAATTCGTTAGAAAGTGAACAAGGGGTGAAAACTACGAGTCATTATGATGAACCACTTGTGGGGAAGCTTTTTATTGTTTACGTATTTATTGTTCAGCTTGTGGTTTTACATTTATACCTACGTAGAAAAATAAATAAATAAATAATCCTCACACATTCACACATCGCCACAATTCAAATATTTTGTATTTATGAAGAAAAGTTAATAGGTAAGGTGAGAAAATGGCAAACTTTAATTCCGTAAATTTAGCTATTGCGTATACTTTTATAGACAAATTTATTTATAAAAATTTAGTTCAATTTTTACATTTAGTACGTGTTGGTTGTTAATTTATTGTGTTGTACTAAAGACGATCAAACACTACTTGACGAACGATATACTCAGATGGCGAGATCAGTACCTACTCTAAGTAAGTAAACCACTCTTTTACCTAGTAAAAGAACTAGGATTTGAAAGAAAGAAAGAAAGAAAGAAAAAATATTTATTTTTCACCTCATTGCACATACATGAATATTAAAATTACAAGTGAACATAATAAAAGTCTCATGAGGTGTAAAATTAGGATAGACATCATTACACTTGCCAAGGTTGCTTTGTATTTCTTCGTTGAATAGCGAATCCAAAGAATAATGTCTCAGTAAACTGTAGTAAACTAAATTAAAAAAACCTGTAGGGTATAAATTAATATAACAAATGTATTTTCAGACATCTTTACAATACAACTTAAATAGTACAGAAACAACTCAAGTAAGTTCAGAATCCTTAAAACCGAAGTGATGTAGGAGTCCCTTATATAGCCTGTGTGTCCCGCGGCGGTGACCACGGCTCTACTTAGTCGAACTTAGTCCAAGTTAACCGGACGACGAGGACTCTCGACGTAAACTTAGTGCTAACTACCGACTAAATGCGTTATTTAAACATGTAGCTCTTGTAGGTATATGCCCAGACATTCGATTTTGTGTGAGAAATTATAATAATATAAATATTATGATACGATCGAGATGCCATGGTATGGTATCAATATGGTGAGTATGTTCGTTTCACTAGTACATCGTTGTTACCTGTCAAACAAAAAATATAAATATAATTAAGTACAAGTTTAATTAGGCTCATTCTGTTTTCAAAAGACGCTATTATCAAAGAAAAAAATTCGTTTAACTATAGAGCTTGTTTTTATACATTGATTTTGAATTTCGACTGTGCTAAATAGGCATAGGCAGGTTTTGAACGAATAAAGTCCGGTATATACCTGTCAAAGGACCATTTCGAGACTAATCTAACATTATCGAGAAGGTTGTAAGAATAATAAGTATAAAAATGACAATTTCATCCTTAGAACTACATTTGTTAAGATTAGCTTTAGTAACAAAGAAATGTACGGCAACATATAGGTGGTAGTACCTATATGGTATAGGTACACAGTACGAGTAGTATAGTAACTACAAGAGGAGTGACTACCAAGAAATAAAACTATACTATAATTATTTAATTACACTACTTTTAGTATGTACATGTTACGCCATTAAATAATTCACTAAATACGAGTATTTAGATACACAAACAGTGGCACACTGAGTGCAATAATAACCTGTTTAGTGTTATCTGCGGTGCGCGGATGTCCGGCCGATACGAGCGGCACAGTTTGCTCGTTGTGCCACCTACCTTAATCAGTATATTGTTTTGTTATCATTATCCTGTAGAGGTAGTGGCCCGCTTTTATATAAATACGCATTTATAACTGTCAGTGAATAATTTTGTAGTAAATAATACAAAATCTCCGTGTGGTGATGGAGTGAGAATACAATATGTCACCACCCAATCTCATTCCATGGGTGTCGTAAAAACCGACTAAGGGACTATCCGTTAATATTATTTTAGCGAAATGAAAAAAAGAAGGAAAACTTGAAATTAAACCCTATACCAATCCGTCTGACCATCGTGGTATTAGTAGGCCAAGAATCCCTCCGTCTCGGGAGGAGGCCCGTTCCTGCAGTGGAATTAGTAGGCTGTTATGAGGAATACAAAAATGTTATATTATTCTGGTCAATTAAGTCATCTAGTTCTCAACTAAACAGAGCTTGCACTAAACTTACTATACGTTGGAAGCAAGTGATAGGTAAATATAGTGAGTTTTCAAAGTAAGTCGTCGATATACTACAACAAATATTTATGTTTAATTTTACGTGCCCAGGCCAAATAAAATTCATGCCAATGATTATATAAATGCACGTTTTTGTGATTGAATGTACCCGTAGAACTAACCATTAACCGACTAGATTGAAATACATCGTATGAATTACTTATTAATGTCACTATAGTTAAAATTGTAAGCTTCATTCTTAACTCTTAGTAAGTTTTTTGAGGAGAACCATTTTACAACGAATTTTAAAGTGCACATGTGGTCTAACTTCAGCAACTAGTAGTAGGTAGTAGGTAGGAAGCTAGACGGTAAGGTCTGACCGCACAAACTTTGCTCCAACTAGAACGTGTCTAGCGGCTAGAACGCTCACACTTTTTTATTTATCTTATCTGACGACACAAAATTGCCATTTAAGTCAAGCCACAAGCTGCGGTCAGCTCACCAGTATGTCTATCTTATACCTTTTGTAATAGGTTATTGACAAGTATCGTGTCAGTAGCTAAAAAAATAAATTTAAACTGTTTGGGGCGTCAATTATTTATATCATTGTATTTATTGAATTTGGGCTTATAACGCACATAATTTGTTTCAAATTTTGAAACATTAACAGTTTAGTGAGAAGAAACAAGAAGAAGAAATCAGTATAAAGTAACAACAAGCTTTTACAACAGACAGTTGAATTAACCCGGCTTGATTTATGAATAATTTAAATGTGTTTATATTCTGTTTAGCTTAAATTTAGGAAAACTTAATATAGAATATTCAACAGATTGAAATAGATTCCATTCACACATTGCATTTGTCACAGTTCCGTAAATAGACCTTGAAGGGCATTTTTTCAAAATTATATTTATCAGATTTGAAGCCTTTAATCCCAGACCTGATGATTATAGATCTTCAATAAAAAGGATATGTCTTACCATGACACGTTGAAATTGTTTAAGATTTAGTTTCAACTGCTACTTCTTCAGATAGTCTATCCTTATCTTAACCTGCAAAGTAGAAAGTTCATAACGAAAGAAATATAGAACAAAGCATCTAAAATAGATTCATAATACTTTCACCTAAACTGGGTACCTACTTTAAACCAAAAACCACAAATAGTTGATACTAACATAACAAAACTCAAACAATTTGTTAATACACACCTACAACAATAAACCTATATTACGTTAACAATGTTATTTAAATAGATATACATAACTGTATTATAGAAGATGGTATCTAAATAAGCGAAGTTATACCTGAGGGAACGGGCGCCTAATAAATCAATATCTTCGGCTTGTTAAGTAAGTTTATCCCGAGATGCTCCGGTATCGTATGCACATCGGCTAACACACAGTGGGCGCGTCGTGTTCGAATCTGAAGAACAATTATTATTTATCAAAATGTAAATTTAATGTTTTGTGAATTATTGAATTCTAGTCAGATTTTGTTAGACTCACGTTTCCAAAAACTTCATTAGCTATTATACACTGTGGTTAACACAGAAAAAATCTAATCTTATCATAATTGGACGAGCAATGTCAAACAGAAACTTATTTCGTGGAATTATTTTAAATAAGTTTTCCACGCCAATAAACTAGGACTAACAAAGTTGAAGTTTACAAACGAATTTTTTTTTATCTCATTGTAATGGAAAACTATCGTAACTGCCAAGCAATAAAAGTTAAGAGAAATGCCATTAGACTAGATGTATAATATTAAAACAAGACCTATTCAAATCGACATATTGAAATACATAAATAAATCTGATTTAGGACAACATATTTGCCATTGTTAAAGACACTTACAAGTCTTTTAAAAAAATGTTTGGTTTGATATAATATAAAATTATACAAGTTGAATAAAACGCAAAGTTATAATAAAATACTATGCTAAAAGTAAACGTAACGTTTATCAGTTTACATAATAATATTTTGTTCTTATTTATATAATATGAGTCCAGTGTGCGGCTCGTGTATATCCGGCCGGGCGCCCGGAGCTCGTGCCTCAACCTAATTTGTATTGATTAAAAATATTCAGCATAGTTGGAAGCAGCGGAATGCGCGGCCGTCCGCCTAAGTCGGATCATACGGATTATTGCTGCCCCTACAATCTTCCACTGATTTTATAAGAAAAATATTTAGTTAAACTAAAACATTTATGTTGTTATGATTTTTTGCAGGATGTCATAACAAGCTTATAACGTACAAATTTTAATTCTTCATACTCTTGACTGATTTTGCTATTAAATATCATTAGACGTGGATATTAATAACAAACTGATAATTAGGTTCAACGTAGTCTTGGACTACGTTGAACCTCAGCTCATTGATTTGAGCAAAATTAAAAAGAAAAGTACTATTATAAAGTAGAGTTATAAATTTTATAGGTTACTTAAATCATACATAAATAGACCCTTATCTTACAAAAAAAATACTTCTTATCAAAATGTCCTAAACTAAGAAAACTTTACATGTTTATACCACGCTGTGTTATTAAATTTGTAAGTATTATATTTGAAGGCGGGAAACCGATGGATAAGGGAGGCACAGGAGCGCACAAGGTGGCAATATTTAGAGGAGGCCTATGTCCAGCTGTGGACGTCATGATGATGATTATTATTATATTGGAGTGTTCTAGATTTGTTAGTGCTCCTTCTGTAGATGTGACATTATTTGTTAGTGCTCCTTCTGTAGATGTGACATTATTTGTTAGTGCTCCTTCTGTAGATGTGACATTATTTGTTAGTGCTCCTTCTGTAGATGTGACATTATTTGTTAGTGCTCCTTCTGTAGATGTGACATTATTTGTTAGTGCTCCTTCTGTAGATGTGACATTATTTGTTAGTGCTCCTTCTGTAGATGTGACATTATTTGTTAGTGCTCCTTCTGTAGATGTGACATTATTTGTTAGTGCTCCTTCTGTAGATGTGACATTATTTGTTAGTGCTCCTTCTGTAGATGTGACATTATTTGTTAGTGCTCCTTCTGTAGATGTGACATTATTTGTTAGTGCTCCTTCTGTAGATGTGACATTATTTGTTAGTGCTCCTTCTGTAGATGTGACATTATTTGTTAGTGCTCCTTCTGTAGATGTGACATTATTTGTTAGTGCTCCTTCTGTAGATGTGACATTATTTGTTAGTGCTCCTTCTGTAGATGTGACATTATTTGTTAGTGCTCCTTCTGTAGATGTGACATTATTTGTTAGTGCTCCTTCTGTAGATGTGACATTATTTGTTAGTGCTCCTTCTGTAGATGTGACATTATTTGTTAGTGCTCCTTCTGTAGATGTGACATTATTTGTTAGTGCTCCTTCTGTAGATGTGACATTATTTGTTAGTGCTCCTTCTGTAGATGTGACATTATTTGTTAGTGCTCCTTCTGTAGATGTGACATTATTTGTTAGTGCTCCTTCTGTAGATGTGACATTATTTGTTAGTGCTCCTTCTGTAGATGTGACATTATTTGTTAGTGCTCCTTCTGTAGATGTGACATTATTTGTTAGTGCTCCTTCTGTAGATGTGACATTATTTGTTAGTGCTCCTTCTGTAGATGTGACATTATTTGTTAGTGCTCCTTCTGTAGATGTGACATTATTTGTTAGTGCTCCTTCTGTAGATGTGACATTATTTGTTAGTGCTCCTTCTGTAGATGTGACATTATTTGTTAGTGCTCCTTCTGTAGATGTGACATTATTTGTTAGTGCTCCTTCTGTAGATGTGACATTATTTGTTAGTGCTCCTTCTGTAGATGTGACATTATTTGTTAGTGCTCCTTCTGTAGATGTGACATTATTTGTTAGTGCTCCTTCTGTAGATGTGACATTATTTGTTAGTGCTCCTTCTGTAGATGTGACATTATTTGTTAGTGCTCCTTCTGTAGATGTGACATTATTTGTTAGTGCTCCTTCTGTAGATGTGACATTATTTGTTAGTGCTCCTTCTGTAGATGTGACATTATTTGTTAGTGCTCCTTCTGTAGATGTGACATTATTTGTTAGTGCTCCTTCTGTAGATGTGACATTATTTGTTAGTGCTCCTTCTGTAGATGTGACATTATTTGTTAGTGCTCCTTCTGTAGATGTGACATTATTTGTTAGTGCTCCTTCTGTAGATGTGACATTATTTGTTAGTGCTCCTTCTGTAGATGTGACATTATTTGTTAGTGCTCCTTCTGTAGATGTGACATTATTTGTTAGTGCTCCTTCTGTAGATGTGACATTATTTGTTAGTGCTCCTTCTGTAGATGTGACATTATTTGTTAGTGCTCCTTCTGTAGATGTGACATTATTTGTTAGTGCTCCTTCTGTAGATGTGACATTATTTGTTAGTGCTCCTTCTGTAGATGTGACATTATTTGTTAGTGCTCCTTCTGTAGATGTGACATTATTTGTTAGTGCTCCTTCTGTAGATGTGACATTATTTGTTAGTGCTCCTTCTGTAGATGTGACATTATTTGTTAGTGCTCCTTCTGTAGATGTGACATTATTTGTTAGTGCTCCTTCTGTAGATGTGACATTATTTGTTAGTGCTCCTTCTGTAGATGTGACATTATTTGTTAGTGCTCCTTCTGTAGATGTGACATTATTTGTTAGTGCTCCTTCTGTAGATGTGACATTATTTGTTAGTGCTCCTTCTGTAGATGTGACATTATTTGTTAGTGCTCCTTCTGTAGATGTGACATTATTTGTTAGTGCTCCTTCTGTAGATGTGACATTATTTGTTAGTGCTCCTTCTGTAGATGTGACATTATTTGTTAGTGCTCCTTCTGTAGATGTGACATTATTTGTTAGTGCTCCTTCTGTAGATGTGACATTATTTGTTAGTGCTCCTTCTGTAGATGTGACATTATTTGTTAGTGCTCCTTCTGTAGATGTGACATTATTTGTTAGTGCTCCTTCTGTAGATGTGACATTATTTGTTAGTGCTCCTTCTGTAGATGTGACATTATTTGTTAGTGCTCCTTCTGTAGATGTGACATTATTTGTTAGTGCTCCTTCTGTAGATGTGACATTATTTGTTAGTGCTCCTTCTGTAGATGTGACATTATTTGTTAGTGCTCCTTCTGTAGATGTGACATTATTTGTTAGTGCTCCTTCTGTAGATGTGACATTATAATTGCGGGACGTGACTTCTTTTTAAACAGTCTTGACAAGCGCATAATGACTAATCTCCTCTTCCTATAAAGTCAATTAAAAATAACTGCTAAAGAATTAACATCGCTTCATTTTGTTATAGGGATCTATTTCATACCTTTACAAAAAGGAACAAGTAAGAAGTTGTCATCGCTCTCTTAAGTTTTTTTTTTCAAATTTGGCTATTAACGAAACCAGAACTTTAACACTAACACTTTAGAATTGCTTAATTTTAGGATTACTTAGTACTTACAGTTTAAACAAAGTACCACCACCTTTACTAGCTTGTCGTTATAGCCATCGTAAAAGTTGACTAAAGAGCTTTGACGCTCTAGAAAATATAATATGTTCAAAATAAGCTCGTCTGGTTAGAATAGTATTAGTAGGTCAAGTTTCAGATATGGTAAGAAGAATTTTCTGTAAGAAATGACTTCAAAATAATTCTGTTAAAACTCTGACGATACAAAAACACTCGTATCCCCAAAATGTAGCAATACAAAAATATGAATAATACGTTGGGCCGATACATTTTTATTTGGTTGTGAGGTAAACACGGTGTTTTGTTGTCCCCTCAACGATTATTATTTATGTAACGACTGTTGTTCTCTTCTCGACAAGGATTTAGATTCGATGGATGGGCTCTAAGTTAATATCAGCGTACTTACTTAATTGAAACGTAAAACCGTTATCCGTGAGAGTTTTCATTATCAGGCAAGAATTTATTATTTATTACTAATCAAGAATGTGATAGTGGCAAAAAATTAAAATTAATTTCCTAACTATTAGCCTAAACCAATTTACGACTAGGCTTGGCATAAACTTCCTATCATAACAAAACCGGTAATTTACTGATCTGTCCAGATACGGTAGTAGATACAGAGATTTGTAGATAGACCATCTTTGTTTCGCAATAATGATTATTAAATTTTGCCTGTCAGTTTAAATCTACAATCTAAAATTTAAATCACAGTTAAGAAATAAATAACTAACCTACGTTATTTATGTTTAGTAAGTTATAATATCTCTAAATTATTATTCATTACTTGGTGTCATTTGTATCTATTATATTTTCTAAACCAAAACAAAACTCTAATGCCCTGCAAAGTTCAATCAGACATCATTAATACTTTCTCAAACCTTTTTTTTTAACTTATCTTTCGCATACTTCAACGTAACTATGTCAGTGCACATTCCAGTAAGAACCGCTTACATCTTTGCATTCAGGTAACTCACCACTTATGCTAAGTGAGTTCTAGCGCCACAAGGAAAACTACGCGAAGTATGCAACATGATATAGGTAACAACTATTGTGACAGCTCCCACTTTATTGCTATGAACTACTCTTGTTTTTCATATAACTACAATATTTTTAGTTCCACTACGGTGCCCACTTTGCGTTCTGTTGTTTTGTTCTCTGTTTTTAGGATTACTGTTTATTATTTTAGTTTCATAAATATTGAAGACCACGTAGGTATAAAATGTGTTTTACTTATTAAGTAGTTTGTAAAATGACAGGTTGAAAATAGATGGCGTAGCTTATCTCTAGCCTAGATTGATGCAGTATTTTTGCTAGTGAAAAAAAAACTCGATAAATGCTTAACTAACCAGCGTGTTGTCTGTATGCCAAGCTTGTCACGATTATATTGAGGACACAAAAGAAGACAACAAATTATTGGTTAGAAATAAAATGTTTCAAAACCAAAAAAAATAAAATTTGTCATTTACATCAAATATGTACTAAATACAGTAGTTATCTATACTAATATTATAAAGAGGTAAAGTTTGTGTGTTTGTGTGATTGTGTGTTTGTGACGTTGTAGGGGGTAATCTCTGGATCTACTGAACCGATTTCAAAAATTCTTTCTGTGTTGAATAGTCCATTTATCGGGAAGTGTCATAGGCTTTATAGTATTACGCTATGACTAATAGGAGTAGAGCAATAATGAAATATGTTTAAAAATCGGACGCGTTTTTTTCGTCGCCAAACGAAGTGGGCACGGGTCAGCTAGTAAAATATAATAGTAACATCTATTTATATAATTCTTTGTATAAGCCCTAAACGATCGAATACAAATTTTAATCAAAGCATACAAAACCTATTAACGTCACCCCCATTAATAATTTCAAATTTAAATTGAAGCTTACATCACTAACATTAATACTGGCGTGTCCAGCTCCCGTGTCTAAGTGATCACAACATAGTCACCCTAACACACTCGCGTAGTGTCCACACAACACAGAACACACAGGACAAGTCCGGGGAGGGACAACACTAACAAAATTCCGGATTAATCTTAGGCCCGGCTTTTGGACCAAGACAAATATGTCCGCTCTTTAACTACATGCTTGGAAATTATTAAATTAAGGAGATATATGCGCTAAGGTTTAAAGTTAAGGGACGCGAATTAGTGGATTGTAGGTGTGGGTGAATACTTAGCGAACTGAATATACCACTGTGCAAGTAATACGTGCTACGGTATTATATCGATGTTTTATGCCGTTATCTATACTCATTAATTTGTTGGGAAAAGGAATTAGTCAATTTGTTCATGAATTTTTTGGAAATTCTCACATTGACGTTGTTACGATTTATTTAACAAAGTCAAAACGTTGGTATTTAAAGTTTGATGGGCGAACGAGTATAATGTGGCACTTGACTTCCAAAGACAGATTAATCACTTAATTCTAGTAAGGTAGAGACGTTGTGTACTGGAAAGATAGGGACGAGAGATAACTCGGGCTCTTTTTCGCGATTATTAAATGTTGCAGAAAAACTCACTGAAAAAAATGATTAAGACAATACTTGAACTCAATATTCTTAATATAAACATACCAACATCATCTTAATTGCACACCCCCTTCACCGACGAAGGAAAACTTGACTTCAGGCTGCTCAGACGGGCACCCATAAATCCAATATTTTATAAATAAGAAATATCGTTTTATGAGATCAGGCGGTAAAACCATTTTTCCTCACCACACATAGAAAATACCTATATTAATATTCTAAATTCAACAACAAGCACAATGTGATCACATTTTAAAACTTTTAATAACATTACCCCTTTAATTATGTAAAATCGTAAAGCCTTATACAAAGTTACCTTCTTAGAGTGAACATTAAAATTCACACGTCCAAACATAAGACAAAGGTCCAAGAACCAACAGCAGAGGTACCTAACAATAAATAGAGAACAATTCACGAAACTGTTGGACTTTTAAACAAACATCAAACGGAGGGTCCGAGACGTTTCGGACGATTTACATGTTGTAATTTTAATTAGGATTCCGTGGACCACAGGGCAAGACGGTCGCAGGGTAGCCCGGCCTACAATGGGGCAGCCCTCGAATAGTTCCACCTAATGTTAATTTAATCTAAGACGACGCAATCCGGCTCACGACGGAGAAAACTTGTGACTTTGCAGCCTTGTGTTGTTGTTCCAACTGTTCATATTGTAATACTAGTGTATTGAGATTTATATATTAATATAATTTTGTTTAACTGTGCATTACATTTCTATTAGTTTGTAGGTATATTTACAGCAAGAAGCGTTAGATGATTGCATTAGTGATAGTCAATGTACTTATAACAATGGAAAACGTTTCTTTTCATACTTTTAATCTTCCTCCAAAAACGATGAATTGTGATAAATAGTTAATTCAACTATTACACAAAGTAACTATACAAGAATATGTTGCAGCTTCCGTAACAACCAATTAATATCATACATTATTATGGAGGCAAATTCGCCCATCATAAAATACACCGAACCCCAGACGGGTTTGTGTCATGTTTTTAGTTTTTGCCAGAGATATATTTTTTTCACTGGAAGTCTCTTATACACCTTTTACTTCATTCGAAATGAGACGGGGTGGAAAAGTCTTTGGTCCGTCACTACACGAAAAACAACCTTATACACCTTAATCAATGTGTTTATTATCTGCGTATGTAAGAAAGCAACAAATTCATCTATTTTATATAACGTCTTATATCGAAGTCTCCCAATCTGAACACAAAAGTCCGGCCACGTGTTAAGTCGCTGCTGTATAATTACGGCGAATAATTCACGGGTCCCACTTAACCGGACCTCGGACCTCTAGAGGGGTCTTAACCTGTCACCACCTCTCCACCCTCCCTCCGCCCAAGTCACAATGTTTCTCCACATCTAGATTTCTAATAGTATGTAAAACTATACGTGCTTACAAATTGCTAACTATAATTACGGCGTACAGAGAAATTACAATAATATGTACATTACATTATTTTTATTCAAACTTTATTTCCAATAACTCTATGTCTATTTACGTGCCCATCTCACTGACTAAGGACTTTAAAACAAGACTGCCTTATTGACGCAGTAGTCGGTATCCGGCTTCCAGGCATGAGGTTATGGGTTCAAAGTCCACGCTATAATTACCTCACTCTCAAATTATTGTCCTGAACCTGAATGTTGTCCCTTAAATGTATGTTTATTTGTAAAATAACGCGCTAAAGGCTTTATGCCTTTGATCCTTAATGTAGGGCAAGTATCTTAAAAGAAAAACTAAACATTATCAGACATCCCAGTACTAGAAATATTTTGATATTTAAACAAAATATCAAAAAGTGAAATAATGTTTTTATTTGCTTATAATAAAAAATACAATAATTATTTATTGCTATTGTTCAAGTGCTAAAGAATATTTCACAACAAATAATCGTCTAAATCGACGACACGTTCGTAAAGAATTGCCAAAAAATGGTGGAGCGATATAACGTAAGCAATTTTAAAAAAGAGAGGACACACGAAATATGTTTATAAGGAGCAGCGTGCTTTGATTTATAACGATCCGCGGATGTAAGGCACAGTTGTGAGGTACAAGGCATAAGCGCATAGAGGTAACAGACACCTGCAATTACACTTTATGCTACTTTTGAAATATATTTTAGCTAATATTTTTTTGCAGTTAGCTTTTTATGTACGAACTTTTTGCTGTGATATTATTGGACAGTAAATAAAACAGCTCGATGAGACTAAAGTAATGAGTAATTTAAAATTATTTAAAAAAAAATATTTACGGGTGAAAATATTTGGACTACACTTTTGTCTAGTTTCATAGTTCATCTAATGGCTGATATAAGCAACCCTTAGAAACAAAATATTTGACTCCCCTTTGTCTAGTTTACCGCTATCTCTCTGCACTTATACCATGCCTCATATGTTTGGAGTCACAAAACTGCAAGATTTATTCCCGCGCGCGGCTTCAAACTCATTAGGCGGCGACAACTCGCGGGATCACAACAAAAGCCGAGTTTTTTCACGAGACTTTACTATGATATATAGGTATCTACTAAAGAGGAGAACAAAAGATGTATTAGGTGGAATACAGATGTACTTTCTTTTAACAATTTTGTACGATCCACTGCTGAAGGTTGTATGGGTAGTAACTCTTTTTGATATTTCATACAACATTAAAAACGAGATGGATAAGCAACATTTAGACTGTCACCTTTGTTTAATAATAAATTGGTATCTATAGATCAGTAATATGTAGATCTTTAATTGAACAGACAACGAAGTTTCAACAAACTAATGACAAAATCAAATCACAAGCTACCTTCATCACCACAGCAGTAACCACTATCAATTAGTTATCAAACTAGCTTACACTCAACCTGTGATAAAGACGTGATAAGCCAACCTCATTACTTAGAGCAAAAGCACCCCATGTGTTGAACACGTAGTTAGACATTTTAACCTGTTTTCACTAACGATTCTTTTGGCACTAAATTTTGGTTTATTTTTATGATGGTCTGGTGATGACAGCGACGTGTGCCAGTAGGCTTAGGAGGGGTTGTAACCAAATTATAGTCACGAAATTATAAATAAAAAAATGTAAGGAAATAATATACTGTTTTCGGAGGCACACAAATGCTGACAAGCTGTGAATGTCTTGAATGTCTTGTGGATCGGTTATGTGTATTATTTTTTACACTCTAATAAGAATTGATTAACTATTTAAATTGTATTTGAAAAAGGTAAACTTTATCACATTTTATAAAATTTTAACTGATACGGAAAAAAACATAAATATAGTATAAGGTGATAAAGTCTGGTGTTCCGTCTTATTGAAAAAATCGTGGAGTTTTATCACTTTTCCACAAAAGAAGATGTAGTTTACAATATCCTGCATCATTACAAGTTTTCAGGCAACCTGTTTCTTAATCGTTAAAAGTATATTCTTTTTAAATGATACTTAAAGTAATGTATTCCATAATAACTATAATAAAAGCATTACGCTCCGGTCACCCCACCTAATATTTTTTTAACTTTACTTTTATGAAGAGAAGCGTCTCATGCAAATGGACCACCGCTACTCCTTACACCACTATTAAACATTATTTGTTACTCAAATTAAAACATTAAAAACAAAAATAAAAAGGTTTTGTGCCCGTAGACAATTGTGATGCAAAATAGGTGGTGCTTACACTGCGAGCCAAAAAAAGTGGCACGCGAAAAATGTGCGCTTTCTTACGTCTTCACTAGTAATAAAAATGTAATGGGTGCTTTGTGCTTTTTTGTTGTTATTAAAATTGTGACTTCCCTTTAGCACTTCGGTGGTGTGAGGCTGAAAGTTTTTTGCAGTTGTTTCTTTTAATGTACATGGTTAACGTCTGCTAGGTTCTGTCAAATGTTTTTTAAATAGTATAATGTATAGAATATTTGCAGATGCTTTCTTCAAATCTTAACTATGGATAGATATTACCCTTTTGAGAAAGACTGTACAGAATAAGTATATATTGATACTAAAGTTTTACTGAATCAATTTTAGCATATTTTAGACAAAACAAGTCAGTTTCTATTTAATTTATGAACGTGTACGTAAATTACGTTATACAGGGTGTCCCGTAAGTAGTAGATAACCCTGCATTGGCAGATAGTTGAACTATTAGCGGTTCTATAAAAAATATTAAAAAAAATAAAAATGCTAAGTAGGTCACATGACAGGTACTTCATTGAAAAATTAAAATTTTTTCGACTTTTTTTAGTATTACGTCATTTGTGTCCACAGATTAATAAATTTCGTAGTAGTTTTTTTGCCATAATACTTACCAATAACTATGACGATAGACACATAATAAAAATTGTAGCTGAGTGGTGCAGTTTTTTTGTTTTTTTGTCCTAAACTTAACTTTTTCATGAAATAATTGCAAAAAAAAGAAAGTTCTTAAAGTTCAAGCGCCTATGGTACAAAAAAAATGAATGAATGGATTAGTGACCAAGCATTTTAAATTAATGTACGTTTAATTGAGATTTCAGGATGGTATGAACCACTATTGTGTCTTAGTCAATCAGTGAATTATTGCTATTAATATTTAGAAGAGGAAATTAGTGAAATAGAAAAATTTTCAGTAATTATAAATTCTTTACCCTAAACTTTACTTGATTGTAGGCTTGAGGTTAAAAAAAAATATCCTCAATGAAAGTACTGATTAAAACCCAATTTTGAGTTATCTACACCAAGTACAAATACAAAAATATCATTTTACCAAACATGTTTTAAACGTGTGAGTCATGGTAAAAATGGTCTGGCCTGAAGAATTAAGAGAGTCTTTTTGGCTACAAAACGATGGCTGCCCGGCGCATGGCTTCGGCGCATATGATTATGCCACGCCTGTTCGTACATATTTGAATACCGCTTTCACTGACAAATGGATCGGCCGTATGGGTCCAATTTTGTGGCCTCCTCGTTCACCGGACTTAAACCCACTGGATTTTTTTTATTGGGGCTGCCTCAAAGAGGAAGTTTACCGGACGCCGATAACTTCCTCAGACGAATTACGCAATCGTGTCAGGGCAGCTGCATCAAAAATAAGCAATCGACATTATACGCGTTTTCTAAGAAGAGCCTTTATCCGTTCGCTGCAGGGCATGCATTAGATATGGTGGTAAACAGTTTGAACATTTGTTATGAAAGAGGAAATAAAGAGCATTAATATTGAATGTTGTTTTTTTAATAATCATTACCATCAAGTAAAGTTTAGAGTAAAGCATTTCCAATCATTTAAAAATTGTATTATTTCACAAATTTCCTTTTCTAAATGTTAATAACAATAATTCACTGATTGACTAAGACACAATAGTGGTTCATACCATCCTGAAATCTCAATTAAACGTACATTAATTTAAAATGCTTGGTCACTAATCCATTCATTCATTTTTTTTGTACCATAGGCGCTTGAACTTTAAGAACTTTCTTTTTTTTGCAATTATTTCATGAAAAAGTTAAGTTTAGGACAAAAAAACAAAAAAACTGCACCACTCAGCTACAATTTTTATTATGTGTCTATCGTCATAGTTATTGGTAAGTATTATGGCAAAAAAACTACTACGAAATTTATTAATCTGTGGACACAAATGACGTAATACTAAAAAAAGTCGAAAAAATTTTAATTTTTCATTGAAGTACCTGTCATGTGACCTACTTGGCATTTTTATTTTTTTTAATATTTTTTATAGAACCGCTAATAGTTCAACTATCTGCCAATGCAGGGTTATCCACTACTTACGGGACACCCTGTATAACTCGAGTAATACAAATTCTTAGTAATATTTTATACTAATAGATACAAATTATAAAAATCATTAGGTTATCTTAAATGAGAATATTCAATATATACTTAATGTATAATTATTATTACTTTTAAAGCATTAGTGCCATTGCTTTCAATCTTTAGAGTATTGCATTTGATGGCAATTACAAACATTCAAACTTTAAAAATTAATAGCACATTTTTTTCAAAAATTAAAATTAACCACCCCAAAACAATAAAAGGCAAGCATCGCCACGGCACGTAATCCAAGTTTTATAAAACACTTTTTTATTTGGAGTTAAGTGTTGTGCGGCTATAAAGGGCACGGCAAATGACGCAATATCCAGGCGCGAGGGGGCGCCACCGACGACGACGTTACTCCACGTTATTATTTATGTTAATTCTGAACGCTAAATGACGTCTTACGTGTTGAAACCACCTTCTCACCCCGAGCACAGGGCTGCCGGCTGCATACCTATAAAATACAATTTATTGACGATGGGAGCTATTTTTTGGCGCCAAGTGTAAGTTCGTTGTTTGTCATTCGTATTTTTAGGGCGTGATATCAGGTGTTGATGTTGTCATCTAACACATTAGTATAATATACCTGGCTTTTTATTGTGTTTAGTGTGGTAGCAATTTTATCTGCTCTAAAGGGAGTCTTATGCTACATAATTATGCTCTAATATTTGAAACAATTTGCATTTAATTTTACAAGGAAGGTATATTTTACGCAAGATAAATAAGCTATAGAGGAAACGATTCTTCTTCGACAACTAAACAAAGTAAGATTCAAAACTAAATATTGGTGAAGATTGCAGAATAGTTTAAGAACAATACGTACAGTACTAAGGGTACAAACCCAAACACAACATGACTGTTGCCACCCCTAAACTCTAAGAGCAGCCGAGAGGTCGGAACACAACTTTTTCACAAGTCACGGCGGTAATTGTGCCACTTTACATAATGTCTATTTTAGTACCGGGAGCATTTTTCAAAACGCGAGACCCTAATGATTCGTGAAGCGCTGTGATGTCCCGTAATGCATCGGGCACCTCTCTCATTTGAGGAGCGCTTTAACAACTAATATTACTAAGGTTTCTGTAGTTTGGTATCGATAACTACTATAGTAAATAAAAGCTTTACAAACGTGATTATTGAGAAATCAAGAGTCACAAGCACTGTTCGTTACAAAACCATACCTAATTGATAACCGTATAATTAATGAATTCCAAAACAACTTTTTTTATTAAATGGTATGTATGCTTTTTCCATTCATCTCTGTTTCCCGTCATCTCAACATTCACTCCTTTCCTAGCCATATCATCCCTCACACAATCCATCCATCTCTTCTTCGGTCTACCCCTCCCCTTGTACCCGTCCACTTCCATAGCCAATGCCTTCCTTACTGATTACATAAGTAGTCTAAATTAATATAAGTTATTATTATTAATCAACTCTTACAAGAAGAGGAACTTCACAATTCGGTATTTTTTTATTGTTGTTACCACAGAATCTGTTATTTCTAGAGTAACTAAATACTATGTCTTTGAAAATTAAATTATAAATGAAACGAATATTTAGATTTAAGTTTTCCCCTACTTTGATTGCAATCAATCAATCAACTAGCCTGTTGCAGTCCACTGCTGGACATAGGCCTTTATGAGTCCGACCCAGAGACCTTTATGAGGTCGTCGGTTCACCTAGCTGGGGGCGTCCTACACTACTTTGATTTACTTCGTTTTTATTAAAACATAAAAAATATTACATAATATTAAGTAACTGTAACTGCAGTGCCAATAAATTCAACGTTCAAACCAGTAGTAAGAGTAAAGGCTCCGTCGTACAAGATTTATTAGTAACTCTAAGTGAAGTCGATCGACTCGCGACTAACAGCCGTGTGTTAAATATTAGAGGGTTCAAATGGTTGTACATTTAATATTGCTCCGTGTTGAGAGGTACTGCAAATGCTTGTCATAAAGATTGCCATTTTTCTTATTCTGATTTTAAAGTACCTATGTTTTACATATATATGATTTGTATTATTTGTGAAAACTAATATGCACTTATTCAATCACGTGGAAAGTCAACGTCGCTCACATAACCTTCGAATTTTGCCCACTAAAACTGCTTTTGCTCACAAAAGTGTTTATGCAATGGCACCTAAACTTTATAATAAACTACCCCGTGAAATAAAAAACAGCAAAACTATTGATGAATTTAAGAAACAAACTTTTAACTTACTGAATGATAAAGTTTACTATTCTATTAAGGAGTATGTCGATGACCACAATCTGTTTTCCTGTAGCTATTGACATGATTTTTTAATGTTAATGTTTTTGTATTATTTAATTTAATTAATAATTTAATAACAATAATTGTGATTTTTAATTTATTTCAAATTTATTTTAATGTTATATAATTTATTTTGAATGCTTTTTTAACCGATTTTGTATGCCTATCGGCGGGACATGGTATGTTCAATACTTTGTAATAACACCTGTATTTCACCTGTGTTCACAAAATAAAATGATTTGATTTGATTTTATAAATCCAATGGAGTTTACATAATATAACATATTTCTTTCACCAACGATTGTTACATATAGAAAGAAGAGAAGACTGTGTAGATAACACACATTTCCATAATATTGACTATAGCTATAATCTTAAATTGAAACTTGCTTACTAATAAACGCACGCGTCAACGGATTGATACAGTGTACCTAGTAGAGTATGTAAAGAGCTTCCTCTTTATATTTTGATTGTTGTGTTTCCTTTGGCAAAGGTCAACATGGAATAGTGATTTTATTTTCATAGTCCGTTACACAAGACTAATTACAAAATTATAATTCAGAATATCTATTCACAAACTAATACGTAGGTAGATCTGCCAGTATACAATGTCAAAACAAAAGTTGAACAGATACAATTCGAGTAAAACTAATCCAATTTCCTTCGTTCACCACTATGTCGCTGCTAAAGACGCTAACCCCACTTTAAGGTAGTACAAGTTGAACAACATGTATTTATAATTTGGTCGTGTAAAGAGGTGCGTTCCGCCCATAAATATCAGTTTAGCGTAGTCCAGCGGCTTAGGCCTCCGAGCACGAAGTATGAGCCGAATTGTAAATGCTCAATTTGCGCAAGTTTGTAGTTCACGAGACGATTTATGAGCGACGCCGAGACGCAGAGCGGAGACACCTCGGTTTATCATGGATACTTCGATAATCTACTTCGTTATTACTTTTTGGGGATTTACAGAATAGGTGTTTTTCTTTTTGAGGATGATCTAGATGTTTTTGTCACGAGAATTTCTGCTATTACGTGTCTTAATAATATATCTTTGTGTTATATAGTATTCTGTTCAATAAGACGTTAAGATGTCTTACTAAATCTGTACATTGGGCAGGAGACAGGCATATCCCAACACGGAAAAATCGATATTTGGCAAGCCAGTTTTAAATTATTGTTACCTGCTTCTGTGTAATTTGTTTAAATAAATGTTTTCTTTCTTTCTTTCAAATTATTTGAATGTTATACAATATTTCTTATTTAGTTTAAAAAAATCACTTACATGGAAGAATTGAAAAAAAACAAACAATTCTGGTGGTAACGTAGGTAGCTTACTAAGGTACAGTAACCACGATAAACAGGAATGAAAGGGAGAGCATAAAACTAACTGTTTGTAGACCGTATGTCTCTTGGGATTTTAGACTACTCTACAAAACATTAAAACATCTATATTAAAATTCTCCAAATGAAACAGGGTGGTCAACCCTTTCACTAAATACATCACAAAGTCTAACCCTTCACATAACAATATGCCCCACTTTTTTAACCCTTAAAACACTGCTATTTTAAGCATGCCCTTGCATCCTGAAGGTGTGTTGTGTTAACCGTTCGGTCGCTCGTAAAGCTCGCATAAACATTCGGATCCGCCTGCCGCGTCCACCTGTTACTCACAAAGCGATGTTTGTGTGAGGTGAGGAGTTGGTACTTGTCTGTCCCGGTTGTTACTTGTCTAATCTGTAAACACTTCATCTCAGAACTTAGTAGGACACGCTACAAGCTACTGCTGTGCTCTTTGATTAGCATACAAGATGTACCTATATCAAGTTTATTGTTAATAAGAACGTGAATCAAAGTTTCTTTGATCTTTCGACTTGAATCATTCATTCATTCTCAAACCATTGAATGGACCACATATTGGCAGATAATATTAAATTATTTGTGTGATTCGTGTATTGCCATATGTCGCAAGTTAGATCCTACCACAAGTCAAACATTTTCTCTAATGGAATATACCTAGTTGTTTGATTTTTTCCTGGGTATTTTAACAAAATATGAAAATAACTATATTTTATTTTATTTTTAAAAATTTAATCATCATATTTTATTATTTTACTACACCCAGTACAATAAATATCGCTGCAAAACCTTTTTTTCCTAACCATATGGAGTAATACAAACATGTACATTTCCACCTTGTGTCGGTGTATGTTCGTTCGTCCCATACAAACAAACAGAGTCAAGGTGACAACCCCACTGTCGCTCGAGTGTTTTTGTGCCCCAGAGTGTTTGCGTTTTTGGAAAACTTGCCTTTGCTCTTGTCATAATATACACTTTTTATGGATTTCATATTATATTTATGTGATGTTTCATGGTACATTTTTTGTAGTTTACACGGAATTGTATCGGTTTTTGTAGAAATTTAAAAAGTACACACATTATTAATGTACTGCTGTAGAATATTTGATTGGCTTTGGTATTTAAAATAATAGTGCGAATAAACCAATTTCAAAAATCTATGAAAGGGGGCCAACGGTACAATCCTTGATGTTGCCCTAAAATATAATAATAGGCAAAGATTTGTATGAAAAATCAAAAAAGGTCAAACAAATCCGCAGAACGTACAATAATATTTAAATAAGCACGGGCGCAGAGCTAGTGCATAATTCATAGGGGCTGTGCACAAAGTGATACAAGCGCAGGTTAATAGATATATTGTAATGGGGTATAAAAACAGGATACTTTGTGTTTGCTTAGGATACGGTACAGTTGGAGTGAAAAATGTATTTATAAGATCCTTCAAGGCGATACCTATCCTATAATCCTCTCCCCCTCTGGATGCCGCAGTGTACGGTTGTGTTTTCTGTAATACGTGCTAAATTTTTTATCAAGATAGTTTAATAAATAACAAAAATAAATTTAAATAAACAAAAGTAAAATCAGTGATGCTACCAGGAGCGCAGACATAGAGAGGAGGTCAGTGAATGAGTGAGCTAGCTACATCTCCCACTGCGCCACCTGTTAAACTCCGCCCCTTCTTGAGTGAGACGACAACAGTGCCCGCAGTACTCAACAACACATTGTTGTCATTCGATCACACAAACCGGATTGTAATTGAACCGTGAGTTAAGGAGCTTTATTATTGTATATACTTATTTGTTTGCGCTTTCTGTAAACAATGACAACTAAACGCACCCCTCCGAAGACATTTAAGCAACAAAATGTGGTGAATATACCTATTATGAGTTACGGCTCTGACACTCAACTTTATGTGTCTCCTCAAGAGCTGGAAGCTATTGACAGTGTCGATCCTTCCAACCGAAGATTAAAACGAAAATTTGATAATTCGCCCATTGGTATCACCATTGTTGAACAATTGAAAGATATGTTTTCATCATTTGAAGCTCAACAAAACGTAAAGTTTGAAAAACTATTAGATTAGGTTTCAGCTATTAAAAACCAGAATTCCGAGATCCAGAACAGTATTGAGTTCTTGTCATCAAAATACGACGAAGTTCTTAATAAAATCACTGCCCTTGAGCAAAATAACAAATCCCAAGCAAGTAAAATTATGTTGTTGGAGACCAGAATTGAACAGCTTGAACGCAACACGCTGTCATCTACAATCGAAATCAGGAATGTACCGAAACAAAGTTCAGAAAACAAAACAATTCTGAACTCGATTGTAAAAAAGGTTAGTTCTGTGATTGACCACCCTATCACAGACTCCGATATACAAGATGTTTATCGTATAAAGACAAAAAAAGAATCCAACAATCATATAATAATTAAGTTCACCACAACTTCCTGCAAAGATGGCTTTTTAAAATAAAGCAAAAATTATAACAAAAACAATAAGGATCACAAACTTAACACCTCGCACCTACAGTTGCCGGGGCTCTCTAAGCCCATTTATGTCGATGAGTCACTTACTAGTCTCGGGAGGCGTCTTGCATATATGGCTAGACAATTTGTAAAAGAAAATCGATATCATAGTACTTGGACATCTTACGGAAAAATCTACATGAAGAAGACTCAGGACTCTCCAGTGATACGTATTGATAGTGATTATGATTTTACAAAACTTATGACTGAATGACTATCTTTACGTTTAATAATACGTTTAATAACCTGTTTGCTTGTTGCTCCAATTGAGCTTTTTCTCTGTAAAACTAATTATTGTTTTTGTGGTTTGTATATTATTTTATATAATAGATATACATTGCTTTATAATAAAACATTAAACACTTGTCAGACACTCTCATCACATAATTATACACTATACACACTATCCATACTTTACACACGATACACAAAAATCACTCATTTTATCTATACTATATTATTACTATTCTGCAACTCTCATACTCGTATAATAATTAACCAATCCCTTTGTTTCTGTGGCTGTTTTTATTTCAATAAAGTGAAGATACTGGCGCTCCTTCTTAAATATCACCCGCACATTAATACTACCGCTACTTATAATTATACCCGATTATATACAGACAAATACGATTTATGCTGCCTTATTATTTTACAATTATACACTGATTATCTGTTTACACCACTTCAGGATACACCTAATAACATACTATTCATTAACATTCGATAACATCAATACAATAAATTCTGACCTAGACATATTTCAAATAGCGCAGTCATCATTTTGTACCATTGAGGAGTGTCCAAAATTTATTGAAACACCACTTTCGAGCTTAAAAATAATACACCAGAATATCCGTAGTGTAAATCGTAACTTACCTAGTTTTCTAACACTTCTCGAAAGATCTAATACGGATTGGGATCTTATAGTTCTTACGGAATGCTGGCTGCGTCATACTCAATGTGTTCCTTCAATGGACGGTTACAACTATCTTACAAACGACAATAATAATACGCAAAATGAAGGAGTAATCGTATATTTTAGAAATACTATGCTGCTAACTCAAATTGATATATCAATAGAGAATGCAAATTGTTTGACTTTAAAACTAAACCGTTCCACAACTCTCGTTGCATTATACAGACCTCCTGGTCATAAAGACATTAATACTTTTATAAATTCACTTGATAACCTGCTTAGTCGCTTACATGATCCAAATATAATACTTATAGGAGACATTAACATAGATATTATGCCAAACAATAAAGACCCCAACTGTTCTATCTACTTAAATCTATTAGCCTCCCACAGTATTTTACCTGCTCACCAACTACCTACGCATAGCAAAACATGCTTAGACCACGTAATGCTCAGGACCAAACTGCCAGCGACTTGCTTGATAGTTGAGTCTTCTGTGACTGATCATGAGAGTATAATACTTATACTAAAAGCTAGTATTAAAACTAGCATCTCATTTTCTGTCAAGAAGATTGACTACAATGCAATTGATCGCGATATGAACAATCTCTGCTTAACCAAGGTATATGCAACTAATGATCCAAACATTGCTACTTCTGAACTGCTTTCTTCATTAAATACTATTTTGGAGTCGAACACAAAAACTATTACTGTACCCAATCGCAAACGTATCATAAACGTACTGCTCCAGTAAAATTAACTTTGTTTCGGTCATACTGCCAGACCTTTTACACGAGTAGCTTGTGGGTTAACCATACGCAAAAGGCCTACAATGCCCTACGAATCCAGTATAATAACGGATTCAGGGGACTGTTGGGGCTGCCTCGCTTCTGCAGTGCCTCAGGGATGTTTGCAGATGCACACATTTATGACTTTTATGCAGTTATGCGCAAAAGAACCGCATCTCTGATGCGGCGGGTGTGGGACAGTTCCAATAGTCTTCTGGCTGTTATAGCTGATGATGTCAGCAGCAGTATATGGAGACACTGGCTAAATGTCCAAAAGCCAGCTGCATGTATCGTCACCATATAAATAAGACCTTTAAATGTAATAATATGTTTTCCTATAAACGAAATAAATATTTAAATAAAAAAAAAAAAATAAAGCCCTGGATAACTTTAGGACTCCTAAGATGTATGAGAAATAGAGATAATCTACATGTTAAAGTTAAAAAGTATCCTAATAATGATATAATAAAAACTACTTACTTAAGGTACCGTAATTATTGCAACTGGTTATTAAAAAAATTAAAAAAAGATTACGAGCAATCTCTTTTAAAAAATGCATCAACTAAGAACAATAACAAAACTCTATGGGACACTATAAAGCAAGTAACACTCTATAAAAAAACAACTAATCCAACTACTGATTTAATCGCTTCATCCAACCCAATTTCAGCTGCTAATAATATTAATAAATATTTTGTATCCATAGGCAGTACACTAGCAGAAAAAACTAAAATATCCCTAGGCCTCACCAATAATACACTTACAGAATCTTGCCCCTTCTCTTTTGTTCTGACTCCTACCGACCAACCAGAGGTTCTTAACTGCATTATAACCTTAAAAAAAGATAAAACCACCGGACGTGATAACATTTCAGGTGTATTCTTAAAACGATACCTTGATTTATTAGTACCTCCTTTGACTCATGTTTTTAACTTAATGTTTAACACGGGTGTATTTCCAAATGAGTTCAAGCTAGCGGAAGTCATTCCAATTTATAAAAGTGGAAACAGAGGCTGTTACACTAACTATAGGCCAATCTCTTTACTTTCGACATTAACAAAAGTAGTTGAGAAACTTATAAATAAACGCCTAGTCACCTATTTAGAAACAAAAAACCTTCTTTCACCTTTTCAATTCGGGTTTAGAGCAGGTAAATCAACAAGTGACGCAGTTCATGAGTTGACAGATCATATAGTTGCTAAGTTGGATAATAAACAGAAAGTCTTAGCAATCTTTTTGGACATAGCAAAAGCCTTTGACACGGTGTCGGCTCCACTTCTTCTGAACAAGCTCGAGAAGTTAGGTATTCGGGGTTCCCAGCTTGAGCTTTTCAGAGACTACCTCACTAATAGGTATCAAAGGGTTAGATTAGGTGAGATAATAAGTGATGACTTACCAATCGCATTTGGTGTTCCCCAGGGAAGCGTATTGGGTCCTACCCTTTTTCTCACCTTTATAAATGAGCTGTGTGATATCAATTTAATAAATGGCAAAATTATAACATTCGCTGATGACACAGCTCTAGTTTTTCACGGGGAGACTTGGAATAGTGTTTTTGGCTATGCTCAGGCTGGATTCGACAAGGTCTATCAATGGCTGGTGGAGAATGGTCTAACAATTAATATTGGGAAAACTAAATACTTACCCTTTTCTATAAAACCCATTCCTGCTAATATTCTAGCTAACTTCTCCATCACGGCTCACAATTGTCAAGACTCTAATTCGTGCTCGTGTACTCCTCTTGAGTCAGTACCTTACATTAAGTATCTTGGTATTTTGATCGATAGTAGCTTAAATTTTAATCAACACCTAGATTTACTATCAGCTAGAACCCGTAAATTGATATTTGTTTTTAAAAATCTGCGGCATGTCGCAGACAAAAATATTATTCGCATGGTTTATTTGTCCTTATGCCAACCTATACTTACGTACTGTATCACAGTTTGGGGCGGTTGCGGCAAAACACATATGATTAAGCTGGAACGAGCTCAGAGGGCTGTCCTAAAAGTCAGCCACTCCTTACCTTTTCTGTTCCCTACATGTGACTTATATCCTCTTTCCGACGTATTGACCGTGCGCCAACTACATATACTTTACACTACTTTGAAACAACACTCATTGATCACTTATGATCCCACTCCTACGAACAAACGTTTAAAACATAAGGTCTGTGATCCTTTTGCTAACAAATGGACTACAGCTTTCTCTAAGAAATTCTTTGGATTTCTTGGACGATATGTATACAACAAAATAAATGCATTAATACCAATTTACCCTCTTACCAAATTTCTGTGTCAAAAGACTATCACCTCCTGGCTGAAGACTCTCAGCTATGAGGAAACTGAAAATATCCTATCTATTCCGGTCTAAAGTATAAAGTAGAATACCAATCTTATCTTACCTACGCAAATTCTCATTTATACGGTCATACAGTCAATAAATCATTACTCACAAAAATATAATAATAATTATACACTCATCCACTCACATACATATCTACACGCACACACATATAAGCACGTACGTACATAAACTCTCTCAACATATACACAAACACACACACACACACACACACACACATACGCCAACCCTTCCGTTTCACACAACTTTCACACTTACCCAAATTCTTAGTAACTACTAATGTAAACAATGTCTCCAGAGTCTGGAGAGGCTGGTAATCTGTCATACAGGTCTCCTAGTTCAGATACCAGTCTCTCGCATAGATGTAAATTATTTTTTGTTGTTTAAATTTCATGTATACTTACTGACTACATTATTGTGTAAAAATTACCATCTGTGTGAGAGAAGAAATAAATAAATTTATTATTATTATGTTTCTCTTTTCCATAATACTCGGGTCTATTGGAGACCCGGTTCTTTGGAAGGCATACATCGGGCCGAAGCCAAGACGAAGAGGCCCTTTAAGAGATTTTTAATCTGGTAATGGATACTATTATTATATAACCACTTGTAAAAATTTGAAGTTGTAATGTAACCCAACAGGCGTAAGCGCGGCAATGATACCTTTACTTTAAATTTTATAAATATTTCCTTAACAAATGTTTATTGTTTTTTGTTTTAATATTTGATGTTCAGAATAAAAAAGTTGCCTTATTTTTTAACGCATAAGTTATAAAATTGAATTTTACATGTTAAATTTGTTGCAAGCAAGAAACAAGCAAGCCGTTAAACACAAGCCCTATTAAGTATATAAAGTGCTATCTGTTTCAAAGTTTTAAAAAAAATTTAGAAAGTAGTAGGTAAAGTTTGTGACTCGAAGCTCACTCCCGACTTAGTCCTCACCGCACGACTAACTCTCAATTAAAATTATTTCATCCTGTCTGAACAGAGTACTTGACAGTATTGGACCGGGTGGAGACACAAAAATTCATCAACTTTCTCTGTTTCGTTTGGACTTTCTACTTGTCATGATTTTTGTGAGCTCTAAAATGACGCTACTTTATTAGACTTTAAGGCTCACTAGGCATATGGAGACATGTAATCTGATTGGCAATAATTTCAGCTGTACAAGTGTACATTACTAAGCAAAGTAATTAGTATTGGCTGTAAAACATTTAGAAGAATTCATTATTGTTTTCCGACTAATAGGTAAAGAAATTATACTTTTTAATATGACCAGACAGTGCGATCGTGTGTAGGGAAACAAATTATGTAATCGACCATAAATAATAAATATTATTTGATTAGGTCTGAGTGGTATATTGTATATCGGTACAACGACAGAGAGCATAACTATGTCTTGGTTTACTAGAAAACTAAGACATAATTATGTACTCTTCAATCGTACAGGATGTGTTCAGTTTAGGATGATCTTTAACAAGTAAAGGGGTATCATAGTATCATACCTAAAACGCAATGATAAATTACATCTTAACTCAATCCTATCAACTACAAAGCACTAAAATCAAAACACCTTAAAAGCATGTTATATTATTAAAACACACATTACAATCAGTCCCCAGCGTCAATTTAGGCGCCCGGCGGTCGGTCAAGCCAATTAGCTAGGTAGCTGAAGAGTCTGTTTGATCCTCGCCTTTGCCTACCGAGGCGAGAGAACAAACTCCTCACCTGAATGTCACTGATGACTAATTAATCTTGAATCAAGGGTTTAACTTAAGAGAAGATACGTGAAGTTGATATGAGTGCTGTTGAGATCTGAAGCTAATTATTTTTTTGCCTGCGTTCTTACTTTTATATAAAATTTTACAGGATTTGTCCTCGTATTTCGAAATCATTGAATGAACCACTGCATTTATTGCATGAAAGGCTTCAAAATATTTTAGCTTTAGAGCCAGCAACAAGTTAAATTAAGAGACAATGGTAAAATTAATTAGAGAAATTATCTTTTACGCAAAGAGATACAAGAGGTAATGTCATTTTAAGACCAATAGGTACATAGACCGATGATTTTTACTTTTGTTGAAAGGATTAACTATAACTCCCTTTTTTAACGTGTGGAAATCCCGAACCAAAGTTATGACGCTAATGGTAACAATGGCGTCATACCTGACTGGAACAAACTAAAACCAAACTCCAAAAAAAAAAATCAGAAATAATCGAATCGGCCGAGGGCTTCCATGGGCATGATCAGCTATTTTTAACTACCTACCATTTAGTTAAAGGTATTTATTTATCATTCATAGTGTTTGAGAGCCAACATTTTATAAATCATAAAGTTAAATAAAATAAACACATGATTGCGTGTATAATGTAGTTAAGTAAACATATCTACGATGCCTTAAGTGATCAACCCTCAAGCGGCGCGCGGGCCTTTCCGTCCAAAGACATCGTTCGTGACACGGAGCGGAAGTACGCACGCCGCGCGGTCAGCTTCCGCCCCTTTGACCTGTCTTCTCTACCCCCTCACTCTAATTACAACATTACTACAAACCTACCACACATATCCAAAAGAAAAACATCGCTTTGTATTTGTGTCAGAGTGTATTTTCCCTTGTTGCAGAGTCGAGGAAGAGTTTCGCCTGAAGCTGCGTGACCCTCGCGTTAGGCGCAGGAAATCGCCTAAGACGGGACTGTTTAGGTGACATCAACATAATGAAGGACTAGGTACGTTCTACTGATACTAAATGTTAATTAAAACTTTACTTGTTATTGAACATTGTTCACTGAGAGTAGTTATTAAAACGAGAACATTATCCCTTTGTGAAAAAGTATTGTTGTGTGGGAAAGTAAGACACAATAGAAAAAAAGGGTACTCGCAACAGAATTCAAACCTGCGTCCTCTGAGTTCATACCTAAGAACTGTTACCCTCTCATTGACTTTTTTGTAATTTAGGACGACGAAAAGAAAGTTTTCAGATTTTATCTCTCGAAAAGAAAAGTATCACATTTTGTTTATTAAAAAAATGTATGCGCATAATATTGGTATATGGATAGCATATTGGTATACGGTTTAATGCAATATTATTTGAAGTATATAATCATACTTGTATAAGTTTTATCGAATCCTTTCAGTAGGTAGTAATTAATTGTTGTAGGAAAACAATTTGTTCGCGAATCACTAATTTCTGTGGTCAGACATATTATACGTCACTGATATTATAATATTAATAACTTTATTATTTTACATTGGTTAAAACCAATATATAATTTATTTGGCTTATGAAAAGTGACGTAATTGTAAATTCACAATATTTGGTTTACTGTTACATAAAATTCTAATATCTAAGAATTTGTTCCTATTAAAAAATATGGTATAAGTAGGCCAAGTATGCCTCCGTCACGGAGGAGGCCCGTCCCTGCAGTGGAACATTGATGGGCTGTTATTATGATGAAGATGATGATGAGAAAATGTGGTTATACATATATTAGTATAAAGGTAGACCGACCATTTAGACGTCTGGTGTTAATTTTGCTGTCGCACCTCAATCTAATAACACAGATCTCACGGTCTAATAACTTGATAAACTTAATAGAGCAAAATACACTTCAGGAAAAAAAGTCTGTACAAAACTTTGACCAGGTCAACCTCCCAAAGTTTTGTTACTCGGCTTGTTCCAAGAAGCCCGGCTTACCATCAACAACCACCGATCTTGAATTTCTAACAACTAGTACTCATAGAAGGAAAATAAGCATTACACGTGGAGCTTAGACAATACAAACGAGAGTAAAAAGATTAGGTACACGAGAGTAAAATTATCTGAATCAAAAAAATAAATAATGATTAATTTCCCTTTATTCCCATCTGCCACCTTCGAGTTTGCCACCGGGGTGGTGTTTGGCACTATCAACTCATTATCGATTATCACGATGCCATTTTTTACCATCGCCTTTATATATATTTTTTTATTTCAGGACTAAACCTTACAGTACGTACAGAAACAAACAGTACGTATCGCATGTCTAAAGCCAGTAGGCGGCCGGAAGTGACGTACGAGCAGGTCCCACAGACCACTTCCGCCCCTTTGACAAACAGCCACAAGGTCGGCGATGGAGGGTTAAAAAGGCACCGAACAATACGACATTTTTGTACGGAAGATTTTATAAACCTATGCTGTAATACTTTGTTATTTTATGACCAAAATTTTGTAAAATGAAACGTTGAACTATATTCAATAGTAAAATATTTCATTGTTTTATTGCTTTTAGTCTGCCATGTTTGGCCCTGTCTCAATAGAAGGTGATTTTATGCATGAAGTTTATTAACTTTACGAAAAGTGATTTATCCCGATTATAACCAAAGATCAGTTCATTTTAATGTGAAATACGTATTTGAACTAGATTTCCTTATTATTTAGATGTTAATTGATAACCACCACTCACAGACGACAGCAAGGTCGTCCAGGTACCACTGCCGTGCCCGCTTAACGACCTCCATAAAATATTACAGTTAATAAAAATATTACAATGTTACAATTACTTACATCCCAGTTGCCTAATAGTTACAAATAGTAGGATATTAAGTAATTTACTACGATCGTTCTTTAAAAAAGTGTAAAACTAACAGTAACGTAGCTCCATTATCTACACGTACTAGTTGTACGTACGTACCAAACGAACCAGACCTACGTCCTCACAGTTTGACTTGCTCTCGCTCGACTTGCACTAATTGCAATTTAAGACGTTGCACATTAAAACAACTTCAATAGCCCTTAACCCTCCACCGCTCACGTAATCGTAACACAAATACTGCCCAGTGTAAATTTGACACTAATTCGCGAAATGCTGCCCAGTGCCCAACGACTTATGGCCTGTTAAGGAATTGTTCTCACTTGGACCTCTTTGGGTAGCGAGCGGGGGGTTAAGACGGTTATTTGCGTAAAGTTTCGAGCACCGTGTGTGCCACCCTCGGGGACTGTTGAATTATATACAGTGTGTTTATAATTTTAGATTTAATTATGAGAAATTGAAGTAAAAAGACGTAACACTAGACTTATTTATGAAAACATTCTCGTCAAGTTAAATACATTTCAATATAGTTGAATCTTAAATATGAAAGAAAGTGTTTATTAGGTACATATTAAAACTAACAAAGACCAGGAAAAGTATGTAAAATGAAGACCTTAGTTTATGTTACATCCAAAATACACTCTTGAACACAAAAGAGGACAATATCATCAGACCCAGCTAATACCAAATGACATATCTCCTTAGTTTCTACTCTGTAGCATATGAAAAAAGCTATTACATTCATATTTAATACCATATTTTAAAATAATGAGTAAAAATTAAGAGCCTCCTGTATATAGTTATGTAGGATTTGCAGCTACACTGGTAAGTCAGGGCCGAGGTGTTTAAACTCGCGGCGGCTTCTTAGGTAAGCTAGTGGACAACGGCCGATACCCACCCACCCCACACAGAGGTTGGGGTCACCCCTCACTTACTTGACAGTAATCAACAAATCCGCAAGCTAAATATTGTACGGTAAAGTATTTTATTTTACGGTAGGTATAAAAAACAATTAAAAATGTTATGTAGAGAAACGTTAATTGCACGAACGTACCAATACAATTTCTTAAGGCAAATCAATAGTAATTTTGTTGTACAACTCACATAGCAAAACAACAATCACAACCCACAGAGGTGTTATTAGTGCTGATAATCAGCTGCCTAACATGTTGATGTTCAGCCCGAACCTAGAAGAAAGCTTTTGCTCACGATCGACCATATTATTATATTCTCTATGAAAGTAGCTCCAAAGTATTAAAGTTTGTTGTTTCTTGATCACAAACAATTAGCTAACGTGATCTTCGTACCTGTGACCCCAAGCATGACATCCGCTTACCACGATCATTATCATGATGGATATAATAATATTTTGAAACGTAAAATATAACCCTTGTAATCAAGCATTCCCTATACATACACGTGTAGTATATAGTAAATGTAAGTAGAGTGGAGTACAAATCCACAGTTGAGTAAGCATCCACGTATACTGGAGGATTAGCGGCGGACGCAAATAGAAGCAGTTCAGCCAAGTTCTGCAAGTGGTTGTGGTAACGCTGTGTTTGCCCTTTGACCGGGGAACGCACTGACTTAGAAACACGACGCGTTTTAGAAGATTATCATGATGAGTGAACTTAAATATTTTTGCAGAATTATCCTTTTGTAGTATTGCTATGATGAAAGGTACTACACACATCAAAAAAGTCTAAGCAACATGCATAATATTACAAATTTACCATTTATATTGATTAATTTCTAAGTATTTACTCACTCAAAGTGTATAGGTAAGTAAACTTTTTTGTTATTGATGACATACTGGCTGGTTGTAAAAAAAAAATTTCGATTATGTTTTGTTTTTTTTCATAAAATTCAAATGACTGCGAATTTGTTTGAATTTGAGTGCATGTTAATTGCTACGTTTTAGTCTCGATTTTATAATTTTACCAACCATTTAAATACAGTTGGCGACAAAATTGAATTGTTAGATATTCTTTACGTCATGGAGCGACGTCATTTGACGGCAGATGAAATGCAAAGAGCTGTAGGGATGTTGCAAGCGGGAAGTAATCAATCTCAGGTATCTCGACATTTTGGTATTCATAGAAGTGTTATTTGTCGTCTTTGGCAGCGCTACAATAATACAGGGGAACCCGCTGAACAGCATCCAGGCCGTAAAAGGAGTACAACCACTCGGCAAGACCGGTACATACAACTGACTGCAAGACGCCAGCCGATGTTAACCGCTCGAGAGATAAGTTTGAGGCTACAAAATTCAAGTGGTGTTGATGTAAGTCCCCAAACTGTGCGAAATCGACTGCATGAGTACGGCCTACGAGCTCGACGCCCTATCAGGTGCCCACCGATACGTCACGGGAATCGCGCTCGTCGAAATGAATGGTGTAGAGAACGCATAACATGGACCCAGGAACAATGGGATAAAATTATGTTTTCCGATGAGTCGCGATTCGGGTTTAGGCCTGATACAAGAAGGGTGCGAGTGTACCGTCGACCCGGAAATACTGAAAGACTCAGGTGCGTTCAGGAAGTTCATCCATACAGCGGCTCAACAGTTATGGTATGGGCGGGTATTATGAAGAACAGGCGAACTGAGCTCGTTTTTGTAAATGGAAACATGAACGCTGAAAATTACGTTGAGGATATTCTCAGACCTTATGTCCATCCATTTGCACAAACCTTTGGCTCCGATTTTACGTTAATGCATGACAATGCGCGTTCACATACAGCTCGGCGAACCAGTGAATACTTGGCAACGGAGAACATCCAGGTATTGCCCTGGCCTGCACAATCGCCAGACCTCAACCCCATCGAGCACGCATGGGACATGCTCCAGAGACGTGTTTTGAAGGACTTGGACGGAGTGACAACAACCCAACAGCTGAAGGATTTGCTACAATTCCATTGGGAGCGAATACCGCAAGATGACATAAACAGTCTCATTAATTCAATGAATAATCGTTGCCGACAAGTTCTGAATAGCAGAGGAGGCCATACTTTGTATTAAATTGTCCTATTCTTTCACAATAAATTCATTTTCTTAAGAAATTTCAATTTGTAAAAAAAAAGTTTAGTTTCTTATGTACCTGTATATTCTAATATTGTTAATTTCTGTTATTAAAAGAACTTATAAAGAAAACAGCTGTTATTTTTACATCATAGAACCCTAAAAATATTATTTTAAAAATAAAATACAACGTTATAATTAAAATAAATGGTAAAATAAATTAATATAAATGGTAAATTTGTAATATCATGCATGTTGCTTAGACTTTTTTGATGTGTGTATTTCTGTTCTAATGTGAAAAAAAATACCTTTTTCTGCACAGGGTTTGTACACACAGCAACAGATCAAGTTAAACATTTTCATTTGAAATTGTGCCTTATTACAAGGTATTAAGGTATATGAGTGTCTAGCTTGATTAGTTGCTGTGTGTACGATAGTCTTATTAAATCATGTATTAAAAAGACAGCAATTTGAATGTTTATATAGATAATCGGTTTTTTTTTTAAACCTAGCATAGCTTAATGTAATGAAAACTTTAAATATAGCTGATGAACGAATTCACTAAAAAAATGCCAGGTTTTTGTTTAAATTTGACTTTGACTTTTCTAAATGTTCAAATCTGTAAAGTCCCTAAAACACATACACTTAAATTATTATACATAAATATTATTCTCAAACAAACCAGGGATTATCCCTTGCATAAGTGCTAACAGACCTGTTTTTAACAGTTTACCACAAAACGTCCTTCATGTTCAACGAACGTGATAGATAGCTTACGAAATATAGGTAACGCATTACCTAAACTGTAACTCATTATTATACAATTAACCGCAAAAACCCCATACAAGGAGTTATCAATGTCTACGTCGGAGCAAAGGTTTGTTACCATTTTAGAAATTTTAATGAAGGAAATATTAGTTAGATTAGGCAGCAAAATTAATCACCATTTTGCGGTAATTCTATACAAATTACTTTAATATTTTAATGTAAATAATGTAATAAGTAGATGTATATGACGTATTCAATAATTTAATTGAAAATAAAATCAAATTACTAATTTTCATCAGAATAATTTGAACAAATATTGTTAAACATAAATCATTTCAATAATTGAATAGTTTTCGGTGTCTCCCAGCTATTTTTGTCAAAAAGATTACTGCTTTGTTCGGCGTTTTTCTTATTTTAATTTTGTATATCAAGATTACTAGGCAAGATAAAACTATAAGCTAAATTCTTCTCACTAACTGGATACCAATTGCACAGAAATATAGCTTATCTATTTGCTCTTCTTTTTCTTTCAATATTATTATTCCTGTATTTGTGCAATACAATTAGATCACAGACAAAGGCTATTTATTTGGTGCTGACTTAAATTCTCGTAATATTTGTAATATTCAAACATAAGTCAGAGCACAATAACGTGCAGCGTTTCTTCAACTAGTGCGTTTCAAGTAACATACAGAATGTTTAAGTAGCGTTTCTATTCGAAGCGGCGGTCAGACGGTGGAAGGAAACTAAGGCAGTTCGAATAAACAAGATCTGTGTACGTACAGACGTACACTGTTCCAATGTTTCTTACATTCATCTACATTAAAGATAGGATCATCTCAGCATGTTATTTTGCTTGCGATGGTTTCTTAGACTTGATGTGAAATTCTAAAAAGCTTTGAGTTTTTATTCTAACTGGTCAACAAGCGACATTGCCAAATCTAAAAAGAGAGTCAAATCAATTTAACAACACACAGATTTATAAAACCTTAAAAAAATGTCTTGGTCGACGTCGCGTCGAGGCTCTTATTGAAAGATAATCAAATCTTATAATATGAACAGAATCATCTATATCATAGTTTTATGAGTGAATATTTCTTAATTAAAAAAAAAGCAGTAACAGATCTTTAGAAAACAACTCTCACCTTGACTACGTCAAGCTCTTGTTTATGCTTCTTTTATACCAAAAGCATATAAAATAATTTGAAATTGTATGCACATTTAAACGTTGAAGTTGAACCCAGTTTAGATGAGTTTTCGTATTAGTTTAGATCTCAAATAATATCCACGCTAGTCCAGGTTAAGATGCTCTGTAGATGTGTGGGTGTAGAATTTAATTAATCCTTGCGTTACGGACGAGTGGTCACAGCTCACAGCGACCACCTTGCACTCTGTGGGAGATACTAGCAACAAACTATTATATTAGATACGTTTTGCCCAATGTGGTGTAAAACATTATTTGAATCGCCTTATGTCTAGGAAATAGTGTATATTATCTTTATCTGTTAAAGTCGACTAAAAGATATTTCGCTGTTATTATTTGTACAAAACAGAAGAAACAAATCTGAACGTAAGTCCTTCCAATCCGTATGGCTAGCGTGGTATAAGTAAGTCAAGCTTTCCAGCTGTCCCTGGATAATATTAATCATACGTAAAAATGTAAGGTAACTAAATATTTTTGTCTTTTCGTTTGTCAACTGTCACGTTTCAATCACTTATGAGACGTCAGTTTTAGCTTTCAGCATCATTTATGTTTAAATCAATACTTAAATTTTACCAAATGGCTTGCATGAATAGTTGTTTCAATGACTCAACAAATAAACATGTTCACAAACTGACGTATATAAGTAAAGTAAGCTTAACTTACAACTAACTGGTCTATTCACCCCATGCCGCGTGTCTGATTGATTAGTAGACAAACTTTGATTGGACGTATTCATGTTAGTCGTAAGATTGCTAAGAGGCTGAGTAGACAGGGAAGCGGTGCAACAACTTTGTCTGCCATTCAGTTTGTCAACTACCTTAGCGATTCATGAGTAATTACTAAATGTTTGTATTTGTGTTGGTCATGTAGGGTTCAGCACTTTAGTAAGCTGAGGTTTAGAAAATTTTCTTAAATATTATTAATTTTTTAAATCTTATAAAATTTTAGATAATATTTAGTAAAAACATTCACAAATATACATTATTTGTTAGTCGTCCCGCCTGGATCTGGGAAATTTCATTAAATTTGATTTTGTGTTAGCTATTTGAATAAATGGTGTGGTGATTCGATCTATTTTTACACCATTACCACTGAGAGAGGTTAAGCATAACAAAAAGTAAATTACAAACTAATTAGTGCGTTATAAATACTACATAGTTAGCACACAGAGTAATGTAATGAGTCACAGAATTAATTATCAGCCGTAACAACATTCATCATAACAAAGCACGGGAATTACACTAAATTATATTTCTATTTGTTGTTTTACATTACATTATTAATATACAGCGTGTTCTTATCATAATAATTTACCTAAAATATAAATACATTTTACACGGACTAAAATTATAAAATATCTGCACCCGTTGTCGTCTTGAATTATCTAGGTTACACAGTAACACTTAAGAACGTTAGAAGGTTTTGCCTGTAGCTAATGGTAGATTCCAGATTTGCAAATATAGGTTGAGGCCAGATAAGGCGCTCACAGCTACTTTAGTATGATGTATTTTATGTCACGTATTCCTTGTATCGATATAGAGAAATACTGATTTGCGAACCTTGCATTAATCGACTTTTACAACACGCGCGGCACTACCCTTACAGTGAAGTTGGCCCCACCTCGTCCTCATTCCAACCAATTAATAATTAAAAATATGATTTTATAAAAAGAAAACAATCATCAATACAAGTTATAAAAGTGAGTAATTCCTATTTCTTACAAGAATTGTTTCCCTCCTGCACTGAAGGAGAGCTGTATCTGCAGCAGGGCACAAATAGACTACTCTGTGACCTTGCTAGATTGCTACTTTAGTAACAAATCCAAACGACAAAACCATACAAAAATAACTGATGTAAACTTGGTGTCATGGCGCCTGGCGGTGTTCGTCGCAGGCGCAGGCGACACTGAATCAACAGACGCTCTTTGTACCGACTACGGTGACACATACGTACGACTATGTGTGATTACAAGTATCTGCCTACTTACTTGTGTAGTTTTACGACTTTGTTCCTCACTGGTGAAGTCGTTATCAACTGAGTAAGTACAAACATTTATTTATTTACAATCTTTACAGTTTATGCTTGTTGAGATGGACTAAGAATACGGGCTGCCATCACCTCATTTTCATCCTAAGGAAGTCAATAAAGCTTCTGAGTTACTACTATTGTGGAGACTCTAGCAAAGAAGGAAAGTAGACCACCGTGGTAGTTGTATGCTCTAAGTAACGTAGGAGGCCCGTTTCAGCATAAATGTGAGGAACTTTTGAGTTGCAATTAAAGCAGCCCATACACACCAGGGGCGTCTATCATGATTATAATTTCATTCTTAAGAAACAGATGTATCGATGAAGCATTTTAATTATTTACACGTTGGAAAAACTAATCCAATCAAATTGGAATTTGATTGGATAAGTTTTTTGAAGGAAGTAAAAACATTTAAAAAAATACAGAGATCAAACCGCTTCTACATTTTAGGTTCTATTTTTAATTCGCTAACTAGTTATGACTAAATGTTATAGATATAAATAAGTTCTATTGTTGAACTATACTCTTCTACGTATTTGTTCACAAGCTAAACATTTATACTCTTATTACTTAGTGGTAAACCGCGATAAAAGTGTCATTTGTTATTTTTAGAACTATTTATTTGCTCAAATGTACTTAAAACGCACCGTACCTCCTCCGGTATGTACACATACATTATATCGCAAGTAAGGAGCAACTAAAACGTATATTGTTATCAAACAATTACCCAATAAAAACCTAACAAATTCGTTATTTCATATAAAAAATTCCAATTCAGTTTTTAAAATGTCTAAAGGTGCTTCTATTTTCCGTGCCTTATGGAGGCTAGAAAGTACCCTCTGAGCATTATTATAACTAAATGTAATAAAAATATATTTCTTATTTCTTTCTTTTTATCAATTCTTAAATAGTGATGAAATGATTTTGATATAAGTAAATGGAGTATTAAGTAATTGAATTGCAAAGACAATTTCAAAACTCTTTATTTCAAATAATATTTTACGTGTTTAATAGTTTATCTAATATCATTCTATCGCCGCCATGTTGTCGCAAGGTGCGCGTGCGGTCGTTGTCGTCTAATTGCTCCTCAAGTGGGTGTGACTGCGCACTCTGTCGCGGCGACACTTAAACGTCCGCGCGTGTGATGACCCCTTTATTGCTTAGCGTCCAGCCTCTCTGTTAATCCTATGTGTGCGTGTAGGTTAAGTGTCAATAGACGCTATGGATGATGAACGATCACAAACATTTGGGACATAGTTCTGCTTGATTGAAGTTGTTAAGGCATTAGATGCATGTTTATTTAAGTCTCTAATTTGGAGACCAGAACGGAGACCAAAACTACGAGGTAGTAATACGTCTATTTATGTTAACATCAAAGTAGAGCTTTTCTATAAATTAATTGTACATATATGAGAAACGCAATGCTAATACCAACTAATTCTTAAATCGGAAAAGGAGAAAGCTGTCGACAATAACCAACCCATTTGGTCAGTTTACTAGCAGAATAGACCCTCTGTCACGAGTACTTGTCATAGTCTTTTTACAGCAAAGACCTTGTTTCAGGTAGTTCAACAAATCTACCGCTACTGCTACATACTTCTTCTCTGGTGTCAATGGTCGAGAACTCAAACATTTTTGAATAGTGAGCGGCCACTTCAACGGCATTTGGAGTGGCCGCGTAAAGATCGGCCATTGTACATTGTCGACATCGATTGCACCGGATTGCCGCAGTCACATTGGGGAAGACAGGCGTCTCTGTTTCCCCACTTACGCATATTTGCTCTACAGCATCCAATCTGTGTACGAAGTCGGTTTAATGACCTACATACTAGTGACAATGATCCCATAAACAAAAGAATCGACGTACGTTATATTCTTCCAAATGAAAGAAAGCACACAAAGGATTATTGATATTTATTGGCCTAATCCGCATATTCCTTCTTTATAGGATAAATGTTTTGCTATTTACTACTAGTAAACTTACTTGATAAAAAAACTATACAATTTAGTTGACGTTGAAGGAGATGTTGCATTGTTAGCTGTATTTATAATCCCTAGTACATTAACACATAAAATACATAATATACATTAGGTATACATTAAACAAATACGTTAGTTACAGATGTTCTCAGCACCTATCACTGATGAACGCGGTGCGATGTGATTCACAGGCGTCGGCGCATCTGCGACCTCGATACACCGACCAACACGCATATACCAACATGTATCGCAGATGTGACACTCTATACTATCTTTAGGTACCTACTTTATACCGCAATACGTCTCTGGTTAAAAATAAATACTTACCTTAGGCCGCCGTCCATCCCGAGATATTATTGTACACTTAAAAGGGCAATCCAAGGCCTTATTCCAATTCGATCTCCAAAAGTGATAAATGTACGGTAATTTTTTCGCCTAAAGTAAGCATGATACCCGGTGAGTCCCATATAAATATTAACACATACTAAACATTAGTCATAAAACTATTATAAAACAAGCTGTAGTGGTAAAGCCTCCTTGATTTGATAAAATGAAACAATCTTCAGCTATATGTTAAAAGAAAAGAAACAAAACAATTTAAACATAATTCGCAAGAGTCGACTGTCTCATGAGATCTACACAAAGATTTTGATTGCTGTATTAAATTGTTTGCATCTTCCCAGTCAACTTTTCCTTTTGTTGTCTTCTCGGATAGTTGTAACATCATCTTAGAATATTAACTTTAAAACTTTCGCGTTTCATTTTTAATATTTAATTCATTCATTTCATTTTAAATAAATAAAGTGTTTACCTAAAATCTATACGCATTAATACCCGATAATATTAGTAAGTATAATAATTATCTTAGAAATTACTTTATCGTTACGATAACTCACACACCTTTTACTATAACCGCATATAGTTAAAGAAATGTGACGTTATGACATTGTCAGCATTGGCTGCAAAGGGTTTGTGTACATGTAACAGATAAGTGTCACATCTGCGACATTAACCAGTTCTATGTTCTGAGTAGGACGCACGTTCGTGAGAACATCTCGCATGTGTTGTGTCCACACTCTTATTGGCGCACATACTTTTTAATTACCTCATACGTTATATAGGTAGCTGTCTGTTTGTGTGTGTGCGTGTCTATGATAAATAGCTGGACACTTAAGTGTTAGAGCGCTATGTACAAGTCGACGCATGTAATCTCAATTGAGTAATTAAAGTTCATTTGGATAAAGGATAGAAGATGATGTTGCTTACCAGGCTGTGTATGTTTTCTATTTTCTTTTTAAAACAGTTTCCGCACTATCAATGAATGTGCCCTTTGTGTCGGGGGGACTTTTATAAAAATGCATTAGAGGGAAACAAACGACATCAAGGCTCAATGCATAAGTCACAATAATAATTTCCATGTGTGGCAATTGCTTCTAGCTCGATAACTCCCTAAGTCTATGTACAATTATGTCACATTAGAATAAGTAGCGTTTAACCGATTCAGAAAGCTATACCTGTATAGCCTCATTTTGTTTCGTCTTCCTGCCATTTTAATTTAGCAACATACAAGCAATGCGTAATATTTCTATAAAGTCGTCTCTTATCTCCCTCAATATTCATGACATTTAAACTCTACAGTCAAATAATACGAGTATATACTTTCTTTAATAAGTCCCATCTAAACAAAGATCTCTTCAATGTATCACCACGACACACACACACACACATAGGCAGTGTTTAGGTGAAGCAGTATAATTAAAGGATCAGGGGTCAACAACGCCGGCGTCGCATACCGGTCAATTTGACAACGTGCCGGCGTGAGAACGCTCTGACTCACCTACCATACCACTAATACTCATAACTACAACTATTTATAACTATAGGTACTTACTCTTTGCATTGTTACAATTATATTTTTGAAGGTTTAATTATTTCACAATTTATTACGAAGGAGGGAAAGAAGGATTGGCACATAATAAAGCACATAATGTTTCGTTACTAGGATTAGTCACAAGAAAGTGATAAAGGTTGGTATAGCAATTATACATTACAGATGCATGAAGACAAATTTTATCTTAAGTAATAGATCTTGTTCGATAATGTTTTCAGATAGATTAAGAGAGTTTCCATGACGACAAGAGCAAGAAAACCCATGGAGGTGACACAAGATAATGATAGTTTCCACAACCCTAAAAACAATGTTGCAGTACCTACCTAAAAATAGGAGATTCATTTTAACTTGATTTCGAATTAAGTTGTTACGTTAGGAAGCAATCATTTGCTATATTCAGTAATTAACAACATCGATTGTAATATTTCATGAGCAATATATGAATTAACGGAAAATAAGTATGTCAATACTGTATTATAGGTACTTCATATCAAACATAATAATATGTAAGTTATCAGTGCAAAGTTGACTCACCTTAAAGTGCGCCATAAGTGTATAGGTATGAACTTTGTTTCATTTATTAACTAATAATAACATTATCAAACAAAGTACAAAATGGACTATTGGTCACCTTCTGAGTTATATACCTAATCATTTATTTATTAACAACAATACCTATATTACATACAATAGATTCTGATAAAAACTGTGCGTTAGGAAAGCTGTACAGATCACAGTTTAAAATAACCATAACCGTGCTAACAACCAGAATTGTTCACTATATAAGGTTATCTATTCATGCTGTAATGCTATTTATGTATGTTTCTACGACTTACCAAAGTCTTAGAGAACATAGATACATTTTAAGTATTATTAATCTTTAACTTGGCAGCTACTTAATATTGCAAACTTAAATTACATTGTCCATTTCAAAATAAAATCCCATAAATAAATTCATAGTATAGCCTATGTAAATGAGGCACATCCAAACATATCTTCACAAATAAGCCTCGAAACAAAATAAGGAACCCTCTGAAAAAATTCAAACAAATCGCCTCCGTCAGAATCCTGAGCAATCAGCCAGGTATTTCCTACAAATTGGCCTTAATAAAATACAGCTCTAATTAACGAGGCTCCATTTTCCCTCCCTGTCCCTCCCGTGGCCCTCTCGGAGGACATCGCTGGGGGAAAAATAACAAGAATCGGCTCCTTAGATGGAAAGTGATCTGGGCTTAATTGTGCCGCGACTTTCGAGATGTAATGCGATACTTTTTGTGAATTTCATGCGATTATGTTGTTGCGCTGAGATTGAAATTTAAAATATTTGTTTTTAGCTATTCTTTATAAAATTACAAACGTGTATCAAACCTAGGTAAGACAGCTGACATAAATCTAAAACAGTTTAATTAAGCCGTTGAGATGCTTAAAGATAAATAATAATAATGTATACGATTTTATCATGAAATTACAAAATATCAAGGTATAAAAAGAATAACTTTTCTGGCCAGCATGGTACAAAATAATTAATATAAACTAGAGAACCGTGTCTGAACTGTCGAAACTGTCAAAGCAATCTTGCACGAGAATCTGAAAAAACTCTAATAACTTAACAAAAGGATAACCTAATCAGTGGAATATAGAAAAGTGTAGTATTTCTTAGTTAGTTGCTTACGTTAGTTATTAAGAGGGGGTGTTAACAATGTAAATATAGGTCTAAACATGCGTTTACAGATGATTATCAGAGCCTCGTCCGGAACCGTCCGGCGCCCCTCGCCGCGACATACATCACGCGCACTGACTGATAACTGTTCTTAGTTTCAAACAGACGCAAATCACAAGCGGCGACTTATACTGTATTCAGTAGATATATTCTGTATACTATTTCAGCAAGATTTTATCAGCAATTTATTCAATTAAATGCAGCTTACATTTTAAATGAAGCTGAATATGGAAAAGTTACTATTTGTAACTGGTTATTTTTGGTAAGTATTGATTGATTATTGTGTACAGGATTTTCCTTGAAAAGTCTGCTTTATTTCTTTGGTAAAGTGTCTAAGCCTTGTTTCAAGATAATCCAGGGAGGAGTCTGGATAAATTATAATAATAATCATTAGTGTTAAACGTCACATAGACTAGTACAAAAGTCTTAGTTTTTTTTCATATTTCTGTGGTTATGACATAGCTAAAACTAGCGATATAACTGAAGCAATGTACGTTTGAAACTCCAACGCTACCCGCATATGTCTTAGGCCCGGTCATCTTTTCGGCCTAAGGGTCATGGAAAAAGGCCCTCTTTACCTTCTGCTAAAACTAGTAAATAGTGGGATTAACTGGTCGCATAAATCACGTGGAGGTTGATACGCATCTCGTATATTGAACCTGACTTCACCACCACACACGTTCATGAACACTCTATCTGATCTAAAGTTTTCTTATTAGTAGTTATTTGTGTGCTTAAATCATTGGCCTATGTTTTGTCCAAAAGTTACGTTACTGTTTTCCTTAATTACTCCCTTAATCTTAGAATTATAGATTTTAAATAAGACTATATTGCTCCTCCAGGCTACTCTACCCTACCAAATTGCAACAAAATCAACTTGTGAATTTAATGTCAGATTAATGTGAAAGTTTTAACATTGCGATTCAAATTATTGCAAACCTTTTTTCACAATACCTAAAAAAAATATTACCAATAAATGATCAGCTTAATTCCAATACTGTCTAATCGTTTTTCTTTGGTAATTTCAGTTCAACTTAAAGAAGTTTAAAGGAAAACTCTCTCAAACTTACGATAGTAATGATTGACTGATGTTTAATCTTGCTACAAAACTTAACATTTTACACATACAATGCTTACATTATAGTCGGTACATAGCAAGCAATGTCAAAGTAAAATATGCTCTATATTGGTATGAAGTACGTGGACGTACGCCGGCGAGCTGTCGCCTCACGTTTGTGTATTACGAGCCAACTCTGAGGTGATAGACGCATGCACATACTTCATTCCTTCACTTTATTTGAATTCTTAACCAAATCCTAAATAGTTAGAAAATATGAAGAAATATTTGCTACCATTTTACATTTATATTTAAGTTTTATTATTTAATACAAGTTAAGTAAATAATCCTTCGCATGACGAAATAAACCCTTCACCGACCCATCTGGTCGGCAAGGTATTAGCAGGCCAGTTCTATAATTGGACGAAGCGTATACCTGCAGTCAATAGGGCATTAAAGTGTTTATGCAAAGTACAATATAAGTAAACCTACATTAAAGCTGACGAACTAACATTTCTATCAAGAAGAAAACCTATCCTCTCAATTGTACAGAAAAGGAGGAAGTAAGAAGAACTAATAAAGACAATAATAACACCTTTCACAGTTCGTGTCGATTGAGGCATCGTAAAGCGACGTGTGAGTACATTATTGCAGATCCTAAAATATATGAGTTATAGCAAAACGGCAAGGTTTGTAATAAAAGCGTCAAGTTAGGTGCGGCTCGTCACGTGCGCTCGTGTGCCCCCGCCTCATACTCGATGTCCGACTGATATATAAATCACTCGCCGACTTGACTATTGCGAAAGATATGAGAACTTAGACCCGATCGCTAGAGGCACACTGGGAGATTATACACCATGTATAATAATGTAGTTCATAATACTGAAACTACAAGGAAGCGTATTTTGTGGAAGATCTTCAGGCTTGTCCTTTTAATTGTTGGTCTGTAATATGGTCATATCACAGATCAACAATTAATGGGGACTGGCCTGTATTGGTGATGCGGTAGGCAACTGCGATGCACGAGGCTCGAACCCTGTACAAAACAAATCCACAAAATATTGTCTTGAGGCTGAAAGTTCTTTCTCTTTGTAGAAGTAAAGGATTATAGAGTCTTTTCTAGCTAAGTAATATCTTGCATTGGCTTTTACTTTAAAATAAGATCATCCGTCACGAAGCAAACAAAAATGATAATAAATAAATGTAATTCCCTCCCGTTGTATCACTAACTGAAAGCAGTTATCAGTAGTATGCGATTTTACTGCGATTTGATTACGTACGCGGTGCGGTTTGTGCCGGCACTCGCCAGTTCGGCACATCCATTCTTTATATTAAGCCATTCTACACCGCCGGCGAGTGCTACTCTATTACTGTGCACTTTTAGATGAACGTTTAGTGCACACACTTAGACAGAATTGAACATACTTACGTACGTGTTAATATTATCTCACTTGTTATTACACGCATTTTGTCCAAATCGACAAAACTAACTATAAAGGTTAAGTTTATTATTCTTCGTATGGTGACGGAGTAAGAATACAATATGTCACCACCCCATCGCGTCCCATGGGTGTCGTAAAAACCGACTAAGGGATTATCCGTGAATATTATCTTTACGAAATAAAAAGAAGGAAAACCTGAAATTAAACCCTATACCAATCCGTCTGACTAGCATGGTATTAGTAGGCCAAGTATACCTACCTCCATCATGGGAGGAGACCCGTCCCTGCAGTGGGACATTAATATGGGCTGTTATGATATGATAAGATATTTTTATGGATACATACTATAAAGAAGGTTGATTTAAATACAGTGTTTCTTTAAACATTATTGTTAAGCTAAAATGAAAAAAGTCAAGAAGTTATGTCATAAAACCGATCATGCAGCGTCCATACGTTTCACAAAAATACAGGTAAATTAACTCCAATACAAGCAAATCAAATAAAAAAAAAATCCTTGAGAGTAGTCGTAGTCTTGTTGAGTGACAGGATGGAAATAAGATGTACAGACTAAAACCCACGATGTTTCTCACTCACCCATGGATAGCTGGTCCGCGTCTGCAGGGCTGAAACTTTCATATTGACTTGAAACTTTCTCAATATTTATAACTTATTTTAAAATTTCTTAAATAAAAATTACATTGAATCTTTGCAATGTGTTTATTTCATCAAAATAAACATAAGCTCGCGATTCTCATAGTAAGGTCACATTAAAGCTGACAAACCAATTCACAGCGTCTATTGTTTCTTCTAAAATCAAGTAAACCCATAAAATGGTATAGCTTTAAATGAAAAAACGATTGTTTGGCAGTAAATGTGGAGGCCTGTTTATGTGGCCAGCTATGGCGGCGGGCGCGGGCTGCGGTCGCGGCATAAACAAACACTTTGTGCTTTTTACACTTTACAGCTACCCTCGTAAACGCGACTACACGACGCACCGAATCAGCGGTTTCAGTTTAGTGATGGGAATTTGTACTCAAATTTTATCATGGATGTCCGTTACCTTTAATCTGAATATTAGTAGCTCTAATTACTTAGTGATAGGTAACAACACACATATTGGAATAGAATGCACCTATAGGTACTCTTATCAATATTTAGATATTGATAAGACAGGCTGGTATCTACAATTTAGAAATAATTTCAGTTAAGTTTTTTTACAAGAGTGTTGATGAAATCGTCCCATTAGTAGAACAATGTTGTATCTACAAAATGTCTACTTTTCAGTAGAGCGATTTGAAGTTTTGCGCTAGCATTTTTTGCTTATAACTTTTTTACGAAAGACTTTAGCCATGTAATATTTTTACAATGTACATAGATACAAATACAGCTATTAATGATATAATTATTTAGTCTAAAAACTATTCCTGTGCGTAGATAGTGTGTCGCATGTGCATACATAACATTGTACTGCCAACGAAAACAGTTCAGGAGCTGTCTCTTGAATACATGCAACGTTATTTGACCAAATTAATCACGTTGTATGTGCAGGTGAAACAATATTTTACGAAATCCTAAAATTATCTCAATGTTTTTCGAGAAGATGTTTTATATAATACTAGTTTGTCGGCCGGCTCCGCCCGTCTTAAGAATTAACGTAAGTAATGATGTGAATTTCCAAGTATTGAATGCACTTGCACACACACTGCAGGGACGGGCCTCCTCCCGTGACGGAGGGTTACTTGGCCTACTAATACCACGCTGAACAGACGGATTGCTATAGGGTTTAATTTCAAGTTTTCCTTCTTTTATTTCGTAAATATAATATTCACGGATAGTCCCTTCGATTTTTAGGACACCCATGGGATGAGATGGGGTGGTGACATATTGTATTCCTACTCCGTTACCACACAGATAACTAAAAGTTAACTAAGCCGAATTTTTATGATTACGACTATAAAGAAGGTACACGTAATTATAATAATTATTGATCACATGAATATGTGCTGGTTAAATTTGAGATCCGGCTTTTATAGACTAAATACACACATCAACTTTGTTTAGGGATATTTGGTATTTACTCAATTAACTCAAAAAATATTGAAGATAACATTCAATACGTTAATATTTTTATACACTAAAATTTTATTTAATTCTAGATTGTAGCCATATAAATGGCATATAGCTACAATCTAGATATTATTTTAGCGTAAATAATGTTTTATTCAAATAAATTAAAAACTTAACTGAACAAAAAGCGATTATTAATCCGTTTTTAACTTAGTACTAGTCAGTACATCCAAAAAACGTAAATAACGGTTTTTCATGCTTGGATTAAGTTATCCAGGTCTTGGTGCGGTATATTGTTCCATGTCCGACTAGGATGCAAAAAAGTTGCTCTTCAATCGCAATTTTTGCAGGAAAATTCATCAAAGCACTTCTTTGGAACATTTCCTACGTGTGTTTTATGGTTTTTAGTCCAGGTGATTGAGTGATTCAGGATAAGACCGATATGTCGTGCTCCTGCAACTATCTGGATAACACTTTCATTTTAAACGGATGGGTGTTATCGTCCATGAGCTTAAACATTTGGTCAAAATGTAGTATACGGGGGTAGATTATTGGAACTAGAAGCTCAAACAACCTCGTTAAGCTATTTTTCAGCCGTCATGGTGCTTCTGATCAAAACGTACTTAAGTCTGTTTTAAGACCCACACGAATTCCCGTCCAAACCATAATTTTTCCATCGTCGTATGAATAGATTTCCTGAGGATATTGTAGACAGCTATCACATCTAGGAACTGGCCAAACACGTCACGTACGCACAACATGACCTCTTAGTTGTGTACTTTAACACATACTCTCATTGCTTTTTTCAGTCACAAAACTCCTTAAACTATTTAAATATATCTAAGCTTTGTACGTAACTAATATCAAAGCACTTGATAGATTTGTTTTGTATTAAATACGTTCCCAGCTTTAGTAGAATGCTCCTGTCCAAGGTTGTCGTTTCCTTCCTAGATCAGTCCAATTATCGCGACATATTGGCGTGGTACCGCAAGTTCAGAAACAGAGCTATTTGTACCATAAAATGATTGACTTTGAGCTGAGGGAGCGGGAGACAGACATCACAGTACTTTCAGTGTTTGACCGAGTTGGGCAAGATTGAGCAATTTGGGAGTTAGTGTTGCTTCATAGAATTAGACTAATTAGGACTTTCTGAAGAACGTTCTTCGATAGCTTGCACTTGTGATTAAAGTGATATGACAGTATTAGAAACAGAGCGATCCATGAAGCGATTGACTTTGATCAGAAAGTGCACGTAATGCCATCACGTTACTCTCAGTGTTGAACTGACTTGAGTAAGATTTAGCTATGGGTGCATTCGGTTGCTTCACTGAATTGAATGGATCATGATGTTCTTCTGAAAAATATCTTGCAGTTTTATACAGTACTTTTTACGAATACTATTTAAATACGTTTTTTGTCTTGAATGTTTGACTGGCAAGTGGCGCTTTTTTAGTCGACTGCTGGGAAATGTAATTTTATCAAGTCAGATTCAATAGACTGATCTGAATATATCAGACAAAAATCACTATAACACTTTGTCTGATACGGAGGTGGTGATAGCATAGGCGTAGGTATACAAATCTTCGATACTATACTTAAAATCGATGCTATACTGATAACAATGATGCTTCATAACTGGATGCAGATTGAATTTGGAACGGAGTTACTGGACGCAGTTCAGTAAGAGTCGATGGATCCGCTGGTCCATCACGACAAGTAGAACGACGTTTACAATTGTACACACTGCTACCGTTCAACCTATACAGAATCAGTGTAAGCTGATCTCGCATTTGGTTGTACATATTATGAAACCATCGCTCGGCCAGCTTAGACTGTTTATGTGTAGTACACACGGATGTGTGTACTATGAAGTTAGACCTAGATTTTTTTTGAAACACCAATATAGTTGTAAAATTTGTTGGTTTTTATGTAGAGTTAGCCGAAAATTAGATATTAAGAATAGCTGTGTACAATTAATACTGTATTTAATAATTTTATAACACTTTTAGATTTCGAATAATGTTTTACAAGAAACTAATTAACAGAAAAAAGTAGCATAAGTGCTTACGACGCACACTTTAAAATATAATTTGGTCGAATAATGTTTCATGTGTACGTACCGACGAAAAGAAGATACAATTATGCGTAGTAAAATATAATATGTGCATAAGTAACTACAAAATTAGAAAAACAAATAAGACAAGCTTCATTGTATATTAACATGTTAAGAAACTTATCAGTAAAGTATTTTAGTGGATTACACTTAATTTTAAAAAGATGCGGCAACTTGGTAGAAAAATGTTTTATGTGATTTTAAATACTGTCTTTGTGGTAATCTCAATAATTTTGTTTAATACACCTAAAACAATGTAATTAACATACTAAAATTGTTTATTTTCCATTAAATATAATTTAAATTTATGGATGCTGTATAAATTTTATAAAAATCCATGAAATATGTATTTTACGTATATTCTATTTTGTAAATAATTTTCTTTTTACTAATTTAAACGTTTAATTCTCAATAGTAATGAACAACGTTGTGTATGTAAACAAAATAACAATAATTTAATTGATTTCTGACCGATTTCTGACCATTTTGATCGCCACTGTCGGTTTCCATTGTTACAACACCTCACTCTTGCCGACTCCGTCGAACAATGTGCGTTGTAATGAAGAAACGCGACGCACGGAGCCGGGAGCGCGCGTTAAGTGGTCGTGAGACGTTATTCTACGTATGCCGCGCGGCAAAAACTTTATTCGAACTTCATAACTTTTAAAATATAGAACAAAAGTAATAAAAAAAATATATCATTAGATAGCTTACGTCATTATGATAACGAATTTACAATAAAATCATTTTTGTTACTTGTGATGATACAACAATATTCTACTAATGGGACGAAATATTGGGAATACTTTTTTCTTTCTTTTCTCAACCCAAAAATGCCTCACTACAGTGTCTATTTATTGGAAGATTTGCGATGAACTTGTAGTTATTCGTAGACCTGCAAGTATCTATTCAATACTTTGAACATCAAGCTGTATGGGAATCGCCGTAAGAACAATTTATTAACAAATCATCAATGCCAAAAATAGTAAACTATTTGGAAATCAATACCTGTTTTAAATATTTTCATAGCCTTTCGGTTTTTTTTGAGACAAGTAGTATACTCGTAGTACTCGCAGTAGTAAAAGTATGACAGTTTTAATTTTAATATTATACACCTTCCTAAATTTCGATAGAATCAAGTCCCATCCCTACAGAGCGAGGCCGCCTGTCTCCGTACAAGACGCTCTACACTACACAATATTTGCATTTTATTCGCCCCGGGTCCTCCTCGGTCCAAACCAGCTCGCTTTATGTCCTTCAGGTAATAACCTCTTTGACGGACACTACTTGCAAACTAAAGAGATATTCCGTTCACAGGAATCTCAATCTTATTGCTAAAGTAATAAGAGTGTTATATACTGAAGCGATTAGTTTGTCAATTGCACAAGGGGTTGAGAGATAAAAGTAAACGGATTATTGCTTGTGTATCGTAGAATGGATCTGTTGGTCGTTTGTTGGATTCTGTAACGTCGCTCGAGACCATCAATGAACTCATATTAAATTATATTGACTTGGATTTCAGTTTGGTCTTGCCTCTATACAAGTTATGCGATCATAATATCTACTCGTTAAGACTCAAGATATTTAAGTTTACATTTATTATTCATACATTTAAATGTTTATATTAATTACAATCTGTTCTTATGGTTTGTTTCAATGATGCTTCATTCCCATTACCCACACTTATCTATCTATCCCACTATCGCAATAGAGATCATAATATACGTCGCGGGGTTTTTTCTAGCTTGCATTTGACGGACACAACGTACATTCCCAATCATTGAATCGCTACTAAAATGTAGGTACTGTAGTCTTCTACCTTCACAAAGGTAGGTTTAATAATGATTTCTAACCATCCTGCATATCAAAGGGCACGACGGACATGTAAAAATTATTTTGAAACACAGACCCAAAGCAATTTTAGATACACATTTTTGGGAGCTTTTTTATTACTTTTATTTTTAGTAAGCAATAAATTACAATTTTTATTATATACATAGGCAAACTGTTGCAAAACATTTTAATATGATTAAAACGATTGTTATTACTTAAGTTTTCCTTATTTTTTCCGGCTGGTGTACCTGTTAAAAAAAAAATTACAATTTCTAGAAAAGAAGAACAACTTAACAAAAACACGCTACCAGCCCGTCAGGTATTGTTTGCTACCTTTGCTTTAATACATTGAAGAGGCCTCTGCAGTGGGACGATCATATTATAACTATATAAGATTATCACAACTATATAATAATATGAGAAAACATGAGACTACTAAAGTATCTCAGAAATAATGGCGAATTATCTCATTTGAGTGAAATACATGAGCGTTATAACCGACACAGAGAACCTTCACGTTAGTTTAAGTAAAGACAGTTAGAAGGCAGTTAAAACTTGACGAGCTCGTAACTAAACACTTGGTCCTGCACATTACACTATTAAATATACGTTAGCAAATGAACTCAGCTCGGACCTTAACTACTGACACATACTACTCTAACCTTAATACTGCTTGTACAGCTATAGTGGTCAAATATGCGTTTATTTTAAGCCTTGAAACTTGTTATTAACAAATCTTTGTTTATCCACCTATAAGTAGATTTAATGATATTAGGAAATAGTATTCTCATGACCAGATATATTATGCAAAAAAAAACAAAATCTAGTAACGAATCTCAACTAATAAATTAGGTAAACTTCAAGTTAGTGAAATAAACTGAACATCGCTGTACAAGACTTGAAACATAATCTAAAAACACTGTTTTTTTTTCGGAGAATCTCGTACTAATAAAACTCTTTTTGTACTGAGTCTTATATACCTATACTTTTGATCATTTAGAACAATAAACAGTAATTACGTATTCTCCGTCAAACTCAGACAACACATTGTAACAATACGTGACAAGATGAAAATATTTTCCCAAAGATATCATTCCATCACATTCTTATAACATTACATTCCTCACCTGCCATAAAAGCCTGTTCGTGATTCATCCAATTCAATTACGGTTACCCACAAGTAAACGTAGATAATAGGTTATATTTCCATGACAAAAGGTGGCGCCCCTGTACACAAGAGGCACGTCTGAAGAAAGCAATTATTATCACCTCCCCGCGGTAGGTGTGTGGTAGGTAGAGTGGGTATTACCGGTAGTACCTTGTTAGTTAACTGCCTTTGTGGGAAAGACGATGTTTGTTATACACTCGTTTTCTTGTTGCCTTACACGTTGTAATTGTAATGTGATTTCAGGAATTGTTTGGCTTCACACACAAAGTTATCTGTTGTAAGAAGATCAAACATTACCAAATTACTTACAAAAGTACACGGATATAATCATGCATGATCATCATAACAGCCCAGAAATGTCTCACTGCTGAAACCATAGATATCAGAATATTTCTGTGGCTGACACGGATATTTTCTTTCTCCCTTTTCTGTAGGATTTGATTATCATTACGTCTGCACTACGTTTTTAATTTTACTTTTCCGCTGATGTAACACAGCCCCAATGAAAATCTATTCAAACTACAATTGAACCAATAACAGATTAATCAGTTTGCGCCGTGTCGTTCACTAGTATTATGACATAGGTGCTGACGCGGACCGTTGAGCGTTGTCGCTCTGTGACAAATGAATGGCGATCATAATTAGAGATTAGGCACAAATCGGACTGCGTGTTGTATGCCCTGAAATATCTGTGCCCTTGATGTTGTGAATATGGATGTGACAACTGGTTCTTTCTAGACAAATAAGCCTGCAGGTTTAGGTGAACAAATGATTTTTATTGTAGTTCAAAAATGTTGCAATATTACTTTTCGCTCACGATCAAACAATGAACTTTTGTGAGCCGATTATTAACTGATAATTAATGAAATCGTTCTAGTATAGTTAAAATTATAGTAGAAACTGGCATTATAGGTCAATATCCACTTTTCTTGAAAGTATTATATATGAATATCCACATCATACCTGCTAGTTATAGTACATTACGACTTTGCTCAGTATAATATGTAAGGAAAACTAGGTTTTTAAAATCGGCATCCAATTTTGTGTCAGATTTTCTACGCCAAATATCTGAACATCTCGGAATAAGATGGGGTGGTGATCTTATTCCCAAATCCACAACTATGCGGATAGAAACCACGACTAGGATAATGCAAAAAAAAATACCAAAGGTATTAATCAAAATACATTCCTCTTCAACTTTGACTGTATTTAGTAGTTGCAATGTAAATGTTAGTTTTGGTAGCGTTGATCAGGCTTCTAGTAAGGTATATTGCGTGGTAGTCAGTTGATTACACGAGGCGTGACAAAGATCCGCCGACAACAATCCACGTCAATTTGTGAGCTGACAAGGTGCGGTCGCGACCGCACTGCGACGTTATGCACGGGAGTGGAGACGACACTACGTTACTGATCCATCCACTTGTACAAAGTGTTACTATAAATTATACCAACCCATTGTACCAAGTGATGGGCTTCCTTCATGATTGAGGATAACTTAGCACACTGATGAGATGCTTGCTAGATGGATTGTTAAACTTAGAGTTTGGATAAAGCTTTCAATTTTGTTTAATGTATAGTAAAAATTAGAAAATTCTCGAAAAAATATAACAAAATAAATAAAACTATGCTTTTAGTAGCAAATAAATAAACGAATATTCATACGGTACTTTAACAGTTAAGCCACGGCAACAGTATATAGTTATAGTTAGTGCCTATACGTTTTAGTTTAAACTGGTCACCAGAGATGGTCTAAAACCTGGAAAAGTAAATAGACTTTAGCTGGTCAAAGTAACTATTCTAATTTTAAAGGAATAATTCTGAGATGACGTCCGATAGGAAAGTATGGAGGAAGAAAGACATGCTGCGCCGACCCCAAATAAAATTGGGATAAGGGCGGGGAAATGACGATGATGATAAAATAATACTTAAAAGACAAACATACCAACCGACAACCCACCAAAGACCAACAGGTTTTCAGAATAGAGTAGACTTAGAGTAGTCCCACACTTTCAGTTCACATTTAAAAATACAAATTAAAATTTATAATAATTTTGTAGTACGACTATAATCTCCACGGCTTCACCTGTTATTCCGCGCACTAGAGTCAGGTCGACGCGTCACTAGTTTTGTGCGTGGCACTAGTGCGGCACACTCGAGTACTCTACTAGCAGTCAGTGCTCACCGCACCATACCCAACACTGTTTTACCAACCAGTTTATGTACATTCAACGTGAATTAGAAATACTACTACAAATATACACATCGAATTACAACAGCTGATTGGTTTATGGGAGTTTTTGAATTAGTTGCTCGTCAACCCATCGGTTTCGAGTCATCATTTTGTTGTCAAAGGATGACCCTTGTTTTTTACTTTTTAGAGATAAAGTAAATTCAAACTTAGGGCAAATCTTTACCCTTTTCATTGATTTACACCGGCATTGTACACGACTGCACTACACCATGCAATAGAAGCAGTCATCCATCTAACTGTTTGTTAAGCACTTTAAAAGGCATTGAAAGACGTTGAGTATGTCTTTAGCATTCATCTTCAATTTTAATATTCTGGTATTAATCAATATGTGTATCTGACTGAACTGAATTATTGTAATACAGTAACTTTCTCTGCAATCAACATTCTAAAAGTTTTTAATAAACGATCAAACTAGCCGAACCCAATAATAATTATAAAACGATTTGGAGTACATAACAATCATCATATTCATCATAACAGCCCATTAATGTCCCACTGCAGGGACGGGCCTCCTCCCTTGACGTAGGATACTTGGCTTACTAATACCACGCTGGCCAGACGGACTGGTATAGGGTTTAATTTCAAGTTTTCCGTCTTTTAACTTCGAAAAGATAATATTCACGGATAGTCCCTTAGTCGGTTTTTACGACACCCATGGGATAAGATGGGGTGGTGACATATTGTATTCTTACTCCGTCACCACACGGACATAGCAATACCTAGCATTAAATCTAAAATAAACATCAGATACATTCCAAATAATGCGTATAATAATGTGAGGTGTAACAATTAGCTAACGAATCAACAGAACACAATATGATCTGAGAGCGTGAGCTGGAGGCACGTACTCCACGCGCGCACTAATGAGCCCTAATGACTCGATACATTCTTACATCATTATTTACTTATAATAAGTTATATTGATAGGTTACTTGCTTTTGTTATGTTTGTCAGTATGTTTGAAGTAAGGTCGTATGAGACTGCTAGAAGTAAGATTAAGGATCAAAAGCTTCGATTAACAGTAAACAAATTCAGTAGAATACCATGTAGCCGTTACATTAATGTTGTAACATTGTTACTTTACTGAAATTAGTATACAATATCCGAATAAAAGTATGATACAAGTAACAATAAGTAAAGAGTTGCATTGGTTCAAAACGGTTGTAAAATCTACAATAACAACAACATACGGATTCATTTAATCTAAAGCCTACTCAATAAAATCATCTACCCAATTCATCCAAACCATCTTGCAACTAAATAAAACGCCATAACAAATCCCCAACAGTAACATAATATAATTTAACTCATAAACACTTATTGTCTAATAACAAAACCTCGGTGATTATTCCTCAAATCCATACCGTGTAATCCGGGAGTTAAAACTTAAGTGTCATTAGAGATCCCGCCGGCATATTTTTATGTCTACCTACCCTCCCCCGCACCTACCGCGGTGATGCCTACTCTTAATGTGTAAAGTTTTAATTGAAATTTGATCTGGCGCACTTTTAACGAATTGTTCTTATAATTAGGTATGTGATGGAATTAATTTTATGTGCTCTTTTATTTTTATAGTTTTAGTGTACCCTTACTCAGTAATGTTTGTTGGTTATATTATTATCACTCACCTCTCAGCCCCAACCTAAGGTTTCGCTTTTATAAGATTTTACAAGATAAGAGAAATCTTCAACACACTTTTGTAAATGTCATTTAATGTCCAAAATGTTTCTTCCCAGATCTTAACAGTTCTTAAAATGTTCTACTACAGACATGCTCATCTTAGAGATGAAGAAAAACTTGAACTAAGTATTATTGTTACGTCGGTCAAGTCGATTGAATGTTTCGATTTTTTAATTTCTATGTTGGTACATAATTGAATATTTTTATACTCTCAGGTTATATTAATACTTAAAGATATAAACAATTAAGTCATTCCTATCACCCCAATACCCATAACATGGTCATTAGGTGCAATAGTCACGACTAGTACTATTAAAATGAACGCATTAATTCAAAATTCATCTCCACACACATTTAAACTGCTCTGTACCAATAATCCGACCGTTACAATTCGAACGAGTGACGTAATCCACACAAAAATGGCCGCCACGACGCGTGCGCACATCGAACACATGCCACGCATTGTACCTCACATTAACATAATTGAATATTCTATTGTACGTGTCTAATGCTGTTACCTGATACATCAGCACTTACAGCGCTTCACAACTGACTACATACAAAACTCAATACATTTTACTCAGCGCTTTATGTTTAATGGTGAATATAAAGTTACCTGTAGAGGGTGACTGCAGAACGCCATCTGTCGTCGAACGAGACAATGCAGAGATTTATAGTTGCGAAATGCGCTTATGGGGTTTACCGGGATTCAGTTTTTTGTACGCTATCAAGTTTCCATTAGCTAATTTAGTATCGATTCGCACGGCGAAGTTTTAGCGGTGCGATTCAGAATTGATGGATCGTTTTTATTCATAACAAACGAGAATGTTACAACTTTACAAATTCCATTTTTATGGACAATAGCTGTAGGTTTATGTGATAACTCAATTTTAAGTCTTATGTATAAGCAAAGTAATTTTATGTTATTTTTCAGGCCTTAAGGATATAATTTGTATAATTAACAGAGACTACGAATATTTCTATAAAAGTAAAATCTTTATATTTGATCAATAGCTGACCTGTGCCCACTTCGTTGCCCGGCAAAAAAACCCGTCCCTTTTTTATACATATTTCATTACTGCTCCACTCCTATTAGTCATAGCGTGATACTATATAGCCTATGACACTCCCTGATAAATGGATTATTCAACACAGAAAGAATTTCTAAAATCAGTTCCTTAGATCCAGAGATTACTACCGATCCGTTTTACAACGTCACAAACACACAAATTTTACCTCTTTATAATATTAGTATAGAAGTATAAATAATTACAAATATGGCATCGCTTCGTCTCGTATTAGTTTATTTTTTGTATTACATTTTGAAATCTAGATTATAGATTAAATTTTAATGTTTTTGCATTTTGTACAAATAAATAATGTTTCCAAAATGGTTTTCTATTTCAGGTACCTACTTCAGAATAAAAAATTTACTCTAGGTCATTTTTTTTAACATTTCATATTGTTACTTTTCTCCAATGTAATTTTCATCGATCGCTGCATTAGAGAGCACCATCAGTAAGGTAATGTATTACATTTATATTAATCGAGGCCGTCACTGGAAATTGCTTCTGTCATCAATGAGAAGCCCTTCGTAGGGGCACCTTCGTCCCTCCAAACATCTGCATTATCTTACCTACGTCCCTCGCGAAATCAGTTACTGCACGGGCATTCACTAAAGTGCATTTGCCATTCCGCCCGTCAAACCTTGCAATTATCTCCTCACATTCAAACTGAACTCAACCTTATCAAGTTGAAATAGAATTAAAATTGAAATAGATTTGCTGCCCACGCGTGTCTAAACGATGATAACTTACAATTGTCTCTTTTCACGCAAATAAGAACTTAGATAGTATACAATAAAGTTGATATTGCTTTGTTGAGTGGTGAATGGTTGCAGAATACGGATCGTTTAAGCTAAGAGGGTAGTTCACATGTTGACGGTGCGATTTATCAAATTTTATATGTTGTTGGGGCCGCGACATGTGCGCGGTGGACAATCGCGGTGTAACGTTGCAGGGGGTGTACAATTAAATATGGGCCGAGGTAGGTAATGGATTAACGCAGATGAGCCCGGCACCTTATGGCGTGCAATCAGAATGTGCACATGTGTCTCGATTGGATCTCCTAGCTAACCTAATAACTTTACCAATGTATTGAAACGAATGTGAACTTTTTATTTTAAGTGCATCACGGGTGATATGGTTGTGGAGCATTCACAAGAATGTATCTTCGATATGTTCTAATTTCTGAGAATATTAGGAAAAAGTTCTATCGCTTAAAAGAAACTTATTTATTTTCTAATTTTTCACAGTCATGACTAAAAAAATAAGTTTCTTTTAAGCCTTGAGATGACTTTAGTTCGTAAAAGTAAAAATCCATAGGTACTTTGATGGAAGAGTGTGAGTTGTATCCAGTGCAACTTATAATTCAAATTACAGTGAGATAGAGGCTGACAGGAAAGCATGTAAGCATGTTCACAGATTGCACAATGTTTACGTTTACTAGGGATTGTTAACTTATCGTGTTCTCTAGAGTAGTGTTGTCGTAGGAAAAGTTGAAACAAATGTGTTATAAAGTACAAAATAAACATAGGAGTAAAATATTAGATGATCCATGACGAGGGGCCGGACTCGTGGTCACACCAGGTTGTCACACCAGTGTGACAAGAAAAAAATTCCTGATAGTCACACTGGTGTGACAACCTGGTGTGACCACGAGTCCGGCCCGATCCGAGATGTAATAGCTCGCGTCTGTCCCGCGTCACGCCGGCACCGCACCTCACATGTACTGACTAAATATAAACTGTAATAACTACATATTTAAACATTCAAGTAACAAATAAAGCTACATACAAAGAAAAACACTGTTTCTTTGTTTTATTTGTGGCCCTCGTTTTAAGAGTAATTTTCACAAAAATATAAAGGATTCTGATAATAAATACAATAATAAATAAAAACTAAATACCAAAACACCTAACTATTTAATTAGCAGAAGTTTAATAAAGACAGCAATTAAAAATTAACAAGTTCAAAAGAAATTACTACCTTAAACGGAACTGTGATACAGAGAAGTGACGTAAAACTTTCTACAAAAAAAAATGTTAGGACAAGAAAGTAAAAGAATGTTAACAATTTTCACTATCAGACATATTTTTTTACTATAGAATTATGTCAGTCAAATAACATTAATAGACGTAATGTCTAAATTCTTAATTTAACATAGAGTAACTGATAGCTTAACATGATATGCTATCCGTACCGGGCTCACCTATTCACGTGGGTGATGGATTGCGGCGTCGATTAGGGCCGGCGCTGACCTGTTCTTTCATATCTCGCTAATGGCCGCTCACCACCTACATCTACCTATGTATGTACCTCCACCTCTAGAGCTAATACCTTTCATACACACACTTACTGGATGAGTTCAGAGAATTTAAATACATTTTCCGTACTTAGGACAATCTGCCCTGACCATAACTTGTAATCACTTCTCGAAAATTTAAACATCGAACACATGCTACTGCACTGGCTACTTTAAAAAGAACATCTCAGTAAGCTTTCTTTGAAAAAAAGACATGTAATATTAATTAAGTAACATCTTTATCGTGGTCTGCCTTTTTTACCCTATACGGAAAGAAACCCGTTTTAGAAGTCTGATAATTAATAAAAAAAAAACAAAAAGTTTACATTATCAACTAAAACTAACTTATTCATAATTACAGCTTCTAAGTAGATTAATTGAACTCTATTATATTATGTACTTAGTTAGAACATATTCTCATTACTTCATGATGCAATTAGATCAATTTGTATTATTGATACATACCATGGTATGCGTTACCTTTATGCACAGTGCTATCAAAGAAAGCAAAATAATTGCCTTCTTATAGAAATAAATATAACAAAACAACTTTTTATTAACCTTCTACGACATTGCTACGAACACTACGAACACCTACGCGTAAATTCTTCATAAAAGTATCGATATTTGTTTGGTAGCACATCTAGTGAGCTAGAGCAGTATTGAAGGGTGTACCTGTCGGCGTGTGCTGTCAAACGTACAAGGGTCATTACTTAGAGCATCGCGGTAATTAATACAACGTGCCGAATTGTGGCGCTTGCCTTTTTGCTGAGCCGACCCATACCGTGGGGTATGGGTCTGACCCACGCGCCGTCGTGTGAGGGGGACTGATTGATTTTGAATAACATGATTCATTCAAATAAATAACGGTAACTTAACATGTATTTTTATGTCTTTTAGATATCTGTTTTGTTTCATAGGTATTAAGAAAGTTAACGTAATATTGTTAACATTGATAAACTACGTGTTTAATACATGACTATTTGCTAAAGTTTTCAACAGTAGCATATTATTCACAAACAGCCTACAATGTGAGGAACTCAGTTTTGTCTTTTTAACTTTACTTACTTAAAAACAATTTCCAATAAAACTGCCTATTATAATAAAGAGATTGTAAAATTGATTACATAGTAAATATTACAGCCAAAGATGGCATATTGGCAAGTAAGAGATAACCGCCACTGATAGACGTCAGCAATGCGAAATGACACTTATATGAACTACATGTACAAACACACTAAAAAACCAATAATTATATAAATCAGCATAAATGTACGACAAGGGACACAGTTGCGGAGGCGTGACCTACACCACATCGACTAGTAAATTACAAACGTTAGGCCATACCTCTCTATCACTGTCTAATCACAGCACCTGTCCAGATCCAGCCGCAGTCAGCGCTGGACAGTAAATCAGCGCTTCGAGCCACCTGGCTAGAGAGTAATTAATCTCTAGCCGTGCTTCCTCACGACTCGTCCCCTCTGGTACAGACAGACACGTCGCTCAGGTGACTGATCTTATTGCTTCGGTATTTGAATGGTACTGTTGTGTAATTAATTGTTGTCTTGTGTTATGTTGAAATAAATCAATATGAAATGTTACTTTGCATATATGTATCGGTTAGATTGTATAATTAATATATAATTAAAGATTTATATTGTGTATATTTATACTGTTCCTTAAAATTAAATATGACACCTGTATACTTTTATATAGTTTTAACTACAAGTCGAACGAGCTCGCCTCCGTTTGGTGGTTCATCTAATGTAATATTGATTAAAAACATGATAGTAAGTCTGGCTGTTTATTCTTAGTATCACAGGAATAGACGATTTTACTGTTGTTTTACTGTTCTTTTCGCTAGTTGAGGAAGGTTCTACGTACAACCTTCATAGATTAAAAAGGTTAGTAGTTACTAATTACAACAATGATTTTTAGAAATAAGAAAGTTATTACGTACAATAAAACGTCGAAGGTAACATGCAAATAGTAACACATTACAATCGGTGTCGGTTTTCACTTCTGACAAGTTAATCTCACCCTCTTCTTCCCTCGCCCCTCACAACCCCGGAGGCTGTGTTAACATCGTGTACTATTGATGATCACTCTCATTAACTTTTGTTTTACCATTGTACTAAGTCGTACACGCGCCTCGTTGTTCTTAGAAGTTTAGAACAAAATTAAATAATGACTTTATTTTACATGTATTGAAAACCGTGGAACGAGGAAACTATAGACACGCGTCATGTGAAAATATTAGTAGGACAAATCCAGCACAAGGTTGCTTGACATAGGCCTCCTCTAGACGTCTGATGGCAGACACGGTTATTATGATGATTGTTCCTGTTAGTATAATCCGATAGTTTATATATTATTACAAGCATAAAGCTAAGATAACTGAAAATCCTCTCCAAATTAAAATCCTGAACAACTCTCAAACATTGCAAATATTATTTCCTCCCATAAAATATAATATTTGTAAAAATGATTGTTCGATAGGCTCCATGAATCTGTTGTAAAAACCTCCAACTTGATTAATTCAACAATAAGTGCAGAGATAAGCGCGATCACATTCAGTGAGTTATGATGGCACTATAAACTACGTTACCACTATAATAAGAGACTTCTTGTATCTGTGGTAATGTGAATAAACAGTTATTATTAGTGATGTGATGTACTACGACGCTGTTACGACTATCCAATACGTCTTTATCTTATCTGATTTATCAGATATAAAAATGTATAGTTATGTAAAACAGAAAGCCTGTTAGGAGTTGTTTGTTGCGTATGGTGTATGTTATATGAGAGTCATGTAAATATTTGCACTTATTAATAGATTTAGTAGATTTTGAAATATTTAATCACTTATAATTTATTACTAAGCAACATTAATTACTAACCCATAATATGTAATTACCATTAATTTACGGTTTTTAGCACTGTCCTATACTTGTACCATCTTACTACTAAGTATATAGAAAATAAAGGCACCATTCTTACAAAATACAAAAACATTTTTTCAGACGACAAATGTAAAAATACACTGGCGATGCATATTATAAAAAAATAAAAGTACAATCTTTTACTATATATATTTTTCTTTAATTTAAATAATATTCAATTAAATAAATTTAATAATAATATTTTAATCACATAAATTTAATACAAAAAAAAACATTATAATTCATAAAAAAGTATAAGTCAAGAAAAAACAAATACTTTGTGTCCCTTGTATCTCGTAAAACAAAGCGCGTAACATCACTAGAGTTGTTCAAATATTGTATTATTTTACGCGACGTTTTATGTTATTGGCATAATGTCGGCTGTGGGGAGCGCCGCATACGAATGATTCAGATTGATACTAACTTACTTACTTCTTCAAGTCAAAACTCTGTAACTACTCTATCTACATTTTTGTATAAATCTTTTATCTTCATTGCCTTAATAATAAGTCATGATACATTTTGTGAATAAATCAGATTAGCAAAGAATGATGAGATCTTAAAGCACTATTTCTAAATATAAATAAATAAATAAAAAAATAAATAAAATAGTTTATTGGTATAAAAACAGTAACATAGGTAACATTTTTACATAATATGTGTTTAATATAACAATTTTATCATAAATTATGGTCCCTACCACTTAAACTAGGAATAGGAAAATGTTACCATATTGTCCTGGCATACATATTAGGTTCAATAAATCTATGTCATGTTATTTTCCATCCATCAGTCTATAGACGTCCACTGCTGGACGTAGGCCTAATTTTATTTTAATAAAGCACAATTTTGATCATATGACCTTGACTCATATACCTTACTCATTGGCATGAGAAGGAAAAATAACATATTTGATATTGCCACTATTCACAAAACCACATTATTCAGTAGGTGCCACGAGGAACTCTAACAATCACAAAATTGGATAGCGACCGCACTCTCATTCAAATTGTTTCGCCCCTTTTTAATGCTTACACTTTTATCCCTGCTCCTTCATAATAACTCTTAACAGACTGAAGAGTGCCACAGTATAATTGAACACGTAATTTGAAATTTACTCTTCTGTGCATTTAGTCAGTGAGGTTAAGAGTATTGGGTTATACTGTGGCTTGGCCAGTAGAAATGTGTAAACGCGCTGTAACAGTTTACGAGCGTCCAAAACTGACGTTTACTCGCGTTTTGATTTATGAAAGCTTCAGAGAATCTCTTTGTCTGTTGATTATTCGATGGGATTGTATCGAAAGTCCGCTTTTTTATTCATTTATACGTAACAATATTTTATCTGGCCGCTCGGCGAAATGAATTTACTTTATGTTTTTGTTAAGAAAGGACTTTGAACAATAAAATCATAAAAGTTCGCGTCTAATTTGCGTCTAGACGTAACTTGATTTAATATTGTGTTTCATCGTACGCTGAGCTGATATAAACCTCTTTCATTTATAAAGAATACTTCACAAAAGTAATTTATGGACGTGACAGCTTATGTTGGAGCGTACATTCTGAAAAGATTAAAATAGTTTAACTGAGGCTTTATAACATTTTTAGAAGAACTAATTTTGATAAGATAGAAGATAATTTACTTTTCTGATAATAAACTGCGACTAGATCTTTATATTAAGTCTTGTGTAAGAAATGAAATTATTTTTATTATAAATACTAAACCAAAAATCTAAGACTAAAATCAACAGCCTGTTCTATCCATAGTTTACAGAGGTAGAGTACCTCTTATACCGAACGAAGATAATGTTACTACGTCGAAAAAAGAAGCAGTGATGTATGATATTTTGTATTCTGCCACCATTCTTCAATTATTTTTATTTAATATACTACCACAGTGCCACCTGACACGTGGTTTACTACAATAATTATTATTTTGCGATTGTACTTATATTAGTAGTAATGTAAGGGTAATAGGATATATTCTAACTCTGGTGTAAGCAGTGGTATAGTGTAGCCGATATTGGCGCCATTTATCTTACACTTACATAAATCAGCGAGTCTGAACATCTGCAGACACACTCGACGACAACGCCACACAATTAAATATCTCTATTGACACCTCACTTAAGAGACAACATATTATTATTTATTTAATAAATAGTGTCGCAACTACGGTATACAAATTTTAATTCAACTTTAATAAGAATAGTATAATGTGTGATGTCTATCTAATAGCTGACGATGATGGCGATTAGTATACATTCCCCTTTTACAAAGGCAAGTTAAATAAATAAGTTGTGTTAGTATTAACTATTACTGCGTTAAGGTTGTTAAATATTTTTATTTACTGACGCCGTAATTTTTTAATTACTCGTCCATGTGGCAGGCTGAAAAGTACTAAAGGTGCCGCTATATGTATACTCTTGTTATTTTTCTTTCGTAAAGACTGAAATAACTATGTATACAGGAAAGGACCTGATGTAAGGCTCTACTGAAACCCATAAACGTCATATTACTTAGCCATTCGTCACAATTTATTATTGATATGAGAATCAGGCTTCATGTCTATGTTATGTAGTATCTGATACGACATCCGCAGTTGTTAGTATGTCATAAGTCTTATCTCTGTGAATAAAAGTAGTTATGACATCAATAAGTAAAAATTGTTCTAAAACCATAGTTTATTGTCGATGTATTTTGTCATTTATAGGTCAATGAAAAGGAAGAAATAAATATTTTATTTGTATATTTTAGTTACCTAAGAGTATCATATAAATCATAGATATTAAATATAGCGTATACAACAATATAGAATGTACGATTTCTAGTACATAACTCCATCTAGTTGCAAACTAAGGAATATTTGATCTGTGGTGTCATTAAAATAACTTACACCACTTTTCTTTATAAACGTGTACAAGTTATATAAAAGAAAGTAAGTAACTGCTATGAATTACAGAAATAATCCAAAGTTATAGGAAGAAATAATATGTACACATGTGTTTGTTCTCAGATCATCCTCATACCTGCGGACAACGGAATGTAGAATAACTTGCTATTGTTATTACAATAAGTTATATAAACACAAAGGCTTAGATAAGATATCAGTAAGTAAATATAATACGTATGGACACACAGTAGCTAATTAAGCGAGATCAGGTCGAGGCGAGCGCGATACCGCATCGAGACGTCCTGTCACACGCGCCTATGTGACATGCATGGCGCATTGTTGTACTCGAACTTAGGATGCGGCATCTTTTAAAACAAGATTATAATAGATGAATTATAATATTTACTTTTTTTCATTAATTAGCCTATCAGGTTCACTACTTACTAAATTACATATAATTTTTACCTATAAAGCTTAGGTATAACTAGAAAAATCCGAAAAGAAGAAAGACAATGGAAAAAATTGGTACTCGATGCGGGACTCGAACCCGCGTCTCTGGACTATACGCGTCCAGCGCCATGACCACTAAGCCAACCGAGTAACCGTCTCGACTACAGTGTACAGTTGAGTTCTAAGTTGCGGCCCGGTGCCGTATAAAGCAATGGTTAAATTTGGTAGTCGAGACGGTTACTTGGTTGGCCTAGTGGTCATGACGCTGGACGCGTATAGTCCATCAGAGACGCGGGTTCGAGTCCCGCATCGAGTACCCATTTTTTCCATTGTCTTTCTTCTTTTCACTACTTACATACTTTCCCAGAGAGTACATGAATGTGTACCGCTGTGCGTACGAGCTTGAATTGCAACAAATTGCGATCATAATATATTGGTCCTTAAGTGCCCGGCCTGAGTAGGTCCTTTTTCAAATCCTTTAAACTAGTATGAAATATTTTAGTGACAAAAATTATCCGTAACTGGCTCGGTAGCGTGGCAGAACATTTCATTTGCGTAAAAAACTCAAGAACATATTTTTGTAGTCATGGATTTTTTTACTGCTTAATTTCTATTACTGCGTGCCTGAAGTTACAGTGCCGCATCTGTTTACAATGTATTCGTAGCTTATAGCCACGTATTGCCAAGTCAGCTCCCATAAATAACGCATCTTGTTAATCCGATACGCGGTGATTTGTTGTCCTCTTTACTTATTTGCTTAGCCCACTTGAGATACCCACTACATGGGCTCTCACATACTGTGTTAGGCTTATTGCTTGTATCAATTTACTGAACATATCTGTTATCGGGAGCTATTTGCCTGTCTCTTTCAATAACCTCATGTGTTTACCCAACAAGATTTATATAGATTTATATATTATATATAAAGTTTTGATAAATTAAGACAAATATCAATATTTGTCTTAATTTATCAAAACTTTTAATTACTTTTGGACTACTTTCTGACATTATAAAAGTAACTACTTTCTAGGATTTATGCAAGCTAAAAAATACATTTTAAACAATACCTAGTAAAAATACAAAAGTGTTTTCTTAGAGATATGAGAAAACGACAAGTTATTAGAAAAGATAAGTTCATAATTCAGTCATTTAAAAAATGTTAAGAATTAAATGTACATTAATATGTTTTATTTTTCTTTCTACAGCTAAATGCTTTACTTTGCAGTAAATAATCAAAGCAAACAGTATCATTAAATAAGAGAATTTATAACAATTGTATAATTTGGTTACAAGTAGGCGTCTATCTCGGTGCACATGGCTCTATTGCCCATCTCTTTTTAACACCGATAAACAGAACACATAAATTTCTTATTTATAATATAATAAAATTTATAACCACCATAATCCGGCGAAGCTCACTCTAAGACAATCTCTTATTAACAATTCCCTAACAGCACGTCCCGGCTTATGTTTTTTCGTCAACCTGTCTTAAGTAAAGATATATACTTCATGCGAATGTAGGCCGTGATTACTATGTAAATAAGAATGAATTTCGTTTAACTTTTAGATGATGAAAGTAAATAGTAATGCTCAATAACCATCGGCATAAATAGTATTAACAACAATTGATTTACATACAAATTGCTTTAGACAATATTGCTGACAGAATGGCGCGCGTGACGCGTACCACACATTCTGTGGGGCCTCGAGACCCGCGACCGGCGGGGGACTGACGCCCCACACGACTTACAATAATATACTGTGGCACATAATTACATTTGTAGAAGCCAGGACAGAAAAATACGTTTGTATAATACATTGAAGTGGTCGCGCCAACTTTACACCATCGCCCTTAACCGGTGCCAAAAGCAATTGCCACCCAACAGGACTTTCCACTTAAAATAAACTTATAACTACTTACTTAAAAAATATTTGTCGACATCCGCTTAACTGTGTACAAAGACATACTATGTACATTATTTTAAACAACTGTAAGTTTACACTTGTTTACGTATAGATCACGCTTTTTTTTAATACCCACTACGCTACTTACGCTTTACAATAGAACTTTTAAAATGGCAAAATTTTTAAAATATCATGAAATAGCATGTCAAAAATACTATAATATACTGACACAATAACAACGTAAAAGATTGCGGTTTAAAATCCGCCAACTTAATGGCTTCATCACAAAGAGCGCAGTAACTCCGGGGGTGGGTCGTGTGAAGCTTCCATACAAAACACATGTACATACACACATACACATGTATTACTCTGTATGAGAATAAGAGCACCTGATTGCGAGTCTGATTGAGACGCTCAACTGTTTATTTTTATTGCAATAGTGCCTCGAGAATTACCTTCATACAATTTTGTATGGGGGAGCAACGTATGCCTGATATCATCAATTTGCTTAAGTAATGTATTGGAAAATACTCGCTCTGTATCAACTCGGGGTGTGGATTTAATTTATTAAATTTTCATGTTCATGTGTAATTTATTGCACATTTTTTAAAGTATGTTTTTTAAAATTTATATTTTTTATTACATTCCTGTCCTTGGGTCGCAAGTACTTTTACAAAATCAATTTAACTGTCACAAAGTACATACAGACTACGGAAAATGATTTGTGGATCGCTAAAACAGTCATGCACGCCGCGACCTTTACAACTCCAATTATATTAGTAGCTGAAAATTAATTATGACCAACTAAGGATGAATTAAATTAAATGAAACAAAGTATAGAAACCACAAACCACCTTTGTGTGGACACCTTTGTGTTTGATAAGTTCAAGCCAATAAAAGTCCTCGGATGAAATAGTTATATAAATATGTTAAGGGGAAACAATTCAATCGCAATTCCATACAAACAAAGAAAGTTAATTCCTCCTTGATTAGATAATAAATACTCAAAACTATAGATGATATCGTTTTGTCTCGTTATTATCTAGTCTTATTGATTAATAAAACAGTAAAAAAAATATTCATTTACAAGTTATGAGGCTTCAAAGTTCATAATTCTATGCACATTTTATGACAACTTTTAGCGTAATAAAATAGGATTAAACGTTTATAAAGGTAAATATATTTTGGGACTAGGAATAGATTATTTATTCGAAAATTCAAATAATTTTATATTGACTAGATACATTCTAAAGTTTGTACGCAATTACCTTTTTCCCAAAACCATTTTAGGAAATTTTACCGTGATCCTTTCCGCCATCGACATCTTGCATCTCGCCTCCACTTTCTGCACCCCTCGGGTCGGCGGAGGGGAGGTACGACAGCGAGCCGACCGTCGTCGAATGTTACCGAATATATTTTTTTAAACTTCAATAAACTTTAATTTATGTCATTTATGACAATTACGTATCGCTTGCCAGTAAGAAGTTTCGTAATTTCTTTTATCAAAGAGATCCAATTATTATCAGATGCATAACCAGTTAAATAAAATACCTACATCAGTGACATTCTTGACTAAAATCAACTGTCAAAATTCACCTATTATTACAATAGTCAATAGAGCATAGCTAAGGCTGTCACATTGCACAAACTGTATTTTTTTTTGTAATTCATTTTGTATTTTTTTTTAAATATTTACGTGACTCACCCCCGCCCCGGTATCTGAATGACTGATCAAGTATCATTTCTTGTCAACTATCATTTCCAGATTTTATGATTATTATTTATTTTTAATAAAAATAATCAAGAGTTAGAACTGGTCAGATCCTGGAGACCACCGAGAGTCGAGGGAACACCTCAACGGCATATAGCAGCTACCTTGTGTTTGGGCTTATTTTAATTGTATTGATGAAAACTTTACACAACTTTACACAAACATGATCTGATGATGAAGACGACTGAGGGTCGAGGAAACTTCTCAACGGTATATAGCAGCTACCTAGTGTTTGGGCTTATTTTATTCGTATTAATGAAAACTTTACACAAACATGATCTTATGATGAAGACAACTGCAGAAATTTATTTAATACTAATCTTAGAAATTGTAATCAGCATGGTTTTTAACCGACTCCTGTTGAAGTCGGTTTTTTAATTAGAGAATTATATGATTTTTCTTCTTTTTTTTTTAATCCAGCTAAAATTAACTTCATGTACTGTATGTGAAGTAAGATATTATTGTGTACTGTATGGAACCCCTATTAACGATGCACGGTCTAAAAAACTGCCTCAAGAATAAACAGTTTAACTTAAAAAAAAAAAAAATTATAATGTTTTACGGTGTCATACCTACACCACTTACAAGATAAATTGATGTCTCGCTTGGTGTGTCTTCCGCAACAAAACTTACAATAAAATATTTTTTAAAAACCCATTTTAGTTATCTTTATTTACTCCTGATTTATTACTTTTTGAGTAACTACCTACAGCTAGTATTAGTGTCAACCCTAACAATCAAGAAGAACAATATTTATATTTTGAACGACATTTTGATTTGTAATAAATACAATCGAGCGCGTGTGCGTGTGCATGTTTCTTACTGCTTTTCTATGAGTTGTTCTCTTTCTCACGCGACGTTTGGTGAAACAACAATGTTTTAGGCTTCGCCGACAGCTCGGTTGGTTTTGACAGAATGAGCCTTCTTAAATGTATAAATTTTCTTTAAAAAGACATACCTAGATAGTGCAAATAAATAATGAGGTCCAATAGCTTAATTAACTCTGTGTGGCGACCTAATATAATCAGAGTCCCATTTGTCATATGACATAGTTTTTTTTTTTTTTTACATTACGATGTAACTGAGTGGTTACTTCATAACAATATTACAATCCAGCCTTGTGGCTAATAAGTAATTTAAATATAACTTAATTTGCTAAAAGTACTTTAAAGTAAAGAATGTGTCCATTGGCACTTTTCTTATAGTCTTTAGTTATAATTATTGAAAGTCACTTTGTTCTTGTGTTCTTTAAGAATAGCACTGGCTGCACTATGTTACACTAATTTCACTAAACTAACTCAAAAGGCTTAGTCCTTTTCAGCCTCCTTAGTATGTCCGTGGTGTCAAGGAGCTGGATAGCCTCGACATTCACATGTTGTAGAAGTCTTTGTTCATGTGCTTCGGCGTATTTTTTTATAACTATGGTTACGAGATCCACACCTAGGTCCCGGTGGATGTCTTCATTTCTAATATACCAGGGAGCGTTTATTATACTCCGAAGTACTTTGTTCTGGAATCTTTGAATGATATCAACATTGGTGCGTTTTGTACAGCCCCAAAGCTGTATACCATACGCCCATACTGGCATAAGTACTTGTTTGTACAGAAGTACTTTGTTGTATACTGATAATGCTGAATGTCTGCCGATTAGCCAGTACATATTCTTGTAGCGATGATCTAACTCCTGGCGTTTCTTCTTGACGTGAGCCTTCCAGCGAAGCTTTGCGTCTAGCGTCATACCCAGGTATTTCGCAGTGTTTTCATATGGTATTATACGACCGTTAATGTACACCGGTGTATAATTTGGTCTTTGGTTTGTGAAGTCTATATGAATCGATTTGGACTCATTTAGTTTAATTCGCCATTTTTTTGTCCAATCAGAGATAGAGTTGACAGCAGTTTGTACTTTTTCTACTGCTTTTTTGTGAGTGACACCTGTAGCCATGATGGCTGTGTCATCTGCGAAGGTTGCAATAATGCTGTTTCCGATATCTGGGATATCACAAGTGTACAATAGGTATAAGACAGGGCCAAGAACACTTCCCTGTGGAACTCCAGCTTTTATTCGTTTGACATCAGAGTAAGCGTTTTCTTGTCTCACTCTAAATGTCCTTTCTGTCAAATAGGATTCTAAAATATCAGCGAATTGCTTTGGAAGCATTTTCCTTAACTTATATATAAGACCTTTATGCCAAACCTTGTCAAATGCTTGTGCTACATCTAGAAAAACTGTAGAACAAACTTTCTTTTCTTCTAGGGATTTTTCTATAACGTTGGTAATTCTATGTACTTGCTCTATTGTGGAGTGTTTTTCTCTGAAGCCGAATTGGTAGTTGGGAATCAGTTTTCTATCTTCTATTATAGGCTTTAAACGTCTTAGAAGTAACTTTTCAAATAATTTTGAAATAATTGGCAACAGTGATATTGGCCTGTATGATGAAACTTCTAGAGGAGATTTTCCTGGTTTGGGGATCATTATGACTTCAGCAACTTTCCAGATACTAGGCACATGTTTTAGTCGAAAAGTGGCATTGATGAGGGTTGTGAGTTTAATTATGGCTTTACGTGGTAGGTTTTGAAGTAGTTCACCAGTGATAAGGTCGTATCCAGGTGATTTCTTTTTGGTCAAGTCATTGATCATATTTTTGACTTCTTTTGGGGTGACTAGTTTTATTTTTAAGTCATCCTGGCAAGTGTCAGTAAATGCTATGTTCTCAGAACTTTCCACGTCGTTTGTTTCAAAAGTTCGTTCTAAATGTTCTGCAAATATAGTAGCTTTCTGGTCGTTACTCCTAGCCCATGTGCCATCAATTTTTTTAATCGGTGAGGCATGAACAATAGGCTTTTTCAATCTTTTGGTGACTTTCCATAATGAGTATTCTGTTTTCTCACTAGGTGATAATTGGCTAAGGTAGTCTTTTGTAACACCATCGTGATAGTTTTGTATTGCCTTGCTAAGTGTTTTTGTAAGTCTGTTTAGTAAAGTTTTATCAGGCGGATATCTATTTTGTTGCCATTTTTGTCTCTGAACTCTCTTCGTGGCTATGAGATTTCTTATTTCTAATGGATATCTGTGGCTCGCAACTTTTCTTTTTGAGACTGGTGTATTTTCCCAAGCACAGCGTTGGATGTCTGTCACAAATTTTGACACTTCTTCATCTAACTGCTGTTTAGTTTTGAGTGGTACTCGAAGGTCAATAGTGTTGTCTAGATCAAATTTGAAGCTCTCCCAATCCGTGTTTTTATTTACTAAGATTGGGTTATTTTCTTTCTGAATTACTGTTTCACTTAAAGTTAATATAATGGGAGAATGATCAGAATTCATATCAAATCCCTCCTGAATATCAAGGAATGTGGCTGACAGATTCTTGTATATGAAAAAGTCGATCAGATCGGGTATTCTCTTGTCATCAGTAGGCCAGTAAGTTGGTTTTCCTGTTGAAATAGCATTAGAGTTGATTTCTCTGATAGCACTAAGCAATTCCCTCCCTTTAGTGTTGGTTAAACGGGATCCCCAGTACGTGTTTTTTGCATTGAAGTCACCTCCTAATATAAATGTGTTGCCAAGACTTTGCAATAGGTTTCTGTACTGCTCTATTTTTAGAGCATACTTTGGCGGGCAGTATATAGCTGCTATTGTAATGTGATGAAGTTTGGTTTTGATTCTAACGGCTACAGATTGTATGAATTTTTCTTCATATTTGTATTCTAGATAATGTAAGATATTTTCTTTAATTATAAGGCTGCTTCCCCCTCTTGCATTGTTGTCAGGGTGCAGTGCATGATATATTTTATACCCGTTAAAGTGAATATACGATTCTCTTGTAAAGTGAGACTCCGATATGAGGCACACATCAATTTCTTCTGTTGCAAGTACTACCTGTAGCTCATTTCGATGGTTTAGGAGGCCATTTGCATTCCACGCCATAATTTTTAGTGTGTGCTTCATTTTTGTACTGTATAATGTAGTTGTGTAGTACTACTTTCTAGGTTTTTTAACCTTTGATCAAACGAGGTTAACATATGCAATATTTTGCATATGTTTTCGTTTGTATTGGAGTCTCCTGACTTGGATGGTTGTGGACCATTTACGGGTGGATGTGGCTGATCTGCTTTCATAACTTGTGCATAAGACACATTTGGTTGAGTAAAACGTATTGTGTGATTTTTCTTAGCAATAGGGGCCTGGGTGGCGGGTGCCGAACCCTTCTTTTTTATTGATTTATTTTTCAACTGTTGCAGTTCTTTAGCTACCATACACCCTCTGTAGTTAGCAGGATGGGGCTCACCGCAGTGAACACATTTGGGTTTGGTTTCTATTGTCTTATTGCAGTCTTTAGTCAAGTGTTTACCAGTGCACTTCACGCATCTTGGTTCCTTAGAGCAGTATTTCTGTGTATGGCCATATGCCTGACATCTCTTACACTGTGGTATTAGTTTAGATGTTTTTAAAGGTTCTATATCTACTTTACAGCCTAGTATGGCCTTAATCCTATAGATATTTTCTATATCTTCGTCTTTTTCAAAAGATAGTGTGAACATATTTAGAGGTTCTTTGGTCCTCCAACTATATTTATTTACGGCTTCTTGGATTTTGAAGCCTTTAGCTTGTAGTTCTTCCACGATTCTGTTTGGTAAACATGATGAGTGTAGATTTTTTGCTATTACCCTAATTGGTCTATCTTGTTTGTTCTCGTATGAATGCCACAAACATTTTTTTTCTAACAATAACTTGGTAATCGCCCTGTAAGAGTCTTCGTCCTTGGCGTTTACTTTGACGGTGTTTCCGTTCATCATTTTCACCATGAAGGAGTCCTTATTTGAACAAGTCAGAAGAAGATCATAAAATTGCTGATAGTTTTTGATTTCCTCCACTACGACTGGAGGTGGTGGGGGTATTTTTTTAATTTTTGGTTTCTCGACCTTTGTACCCTGAGGTTCAATGACGCCTTCTTGCGATTTTGGAGATAGAGAAGTATTTAACTTCCTTTTTTTTCTACTTTTCTGACGTACCCACTCTGTTTCTCTGGCAAGATCCTCTTCGTCAGTTTGATATTCAACTGTTTTCGGAGGCTCATTGTTCGTAGAATGTTCCTTCTCTAGTGTTACATTTTTTTGTTCCTGAATGTCTTTTAGCTGTTGTTGTAATGCCTCTATTTGAGTACTGAGGTCTTTAACTAACTGCTGCAGTTCAAGGCGCTCATTCTCTTCCTCTTTGTATCGTTTGTACAACTGATGTTCGAGTTCAGTTTTGAGGACTACTTTAGCTGGAGAACACATGATTGATAACAAGTTATAATTATAAAACTATAACTTACCGCAAATTCGCACAATTATGCATGATTTACTTACGACTGTAAGTAGGTCATCGCGACGCGCGACGGCCGGGAGGTCAAGACACTCAACACGCGCCGACGGCGGCGGCGTAGGCTGCTGCGCCAGCACTTTTACACGAGCGCGGACTTGTGCAAGAGCGTGCGTGACGCGACCGTTCTCACTAGAAGTCTATTAACGAGATATGACATAGTAACTGAATAAAATATAATGAAGGCTATCTTTGATTAATTGATGAGCTTGTCATCATAACGCTGTTATTTATGTAGAAACAAGTTCGCCAATATGTAGCTTACTTAAGCAAATAAAATTAACTAGTTGTGGACAAATAGTAGTATAAATATGAGGCCGCCCGGCCCGGCCTCTCTCTATGCAAATATTATAGGCTTTATCTGCGCTTTCATTTCGAATAGGTACGATACGATACGCGGAGACCGCGCGCGACCAAACTGTAACGTCTGCAAACAAAATATTACTAAACATTATTTTTTGTAGCAACATTAAGGGCAAAATATAATGCAAATTTTAGCTAGTGCTTATATTAACAAAAAAATACTCTAACAATTTACCTATAGCTGTTATACTATTCTACGTGTATCTATCTTATGACTGGTCCGTCCACATACGCCTCCGTGATTGCGCCTTTCCTCCGATCCCCTGGCCGTCTTACCCAGCCATTGCAGGTTGAATAAGGTAGTTTTAATTTAAAATTAAGTAATTATTCGTGGACTGATAGAACAAAAGACAGTACACTCTTTATACCTGACTTCATATTTTTTTGGTTATTTGTAAGCCGCCTTACAAATGAAAAAAACAAAATGTTAAAAATTTATTTAACAAAATAAGTTTGATTAAAATAAAAGTTGATGTTTAGTATTGTGATTAACACTAATAAAATAACAAAATTTTGTCTATCTGTGGCCACTCACCAGCTATTAATAAATAATCGAATCATCATGCTAAGAATACGTAAGTATTTAGAATATACAGCGATAATAATTATGTATTTAATTATATAATACTTACTTACTACTTATTTACATGGACTGTTTATACGAACCCAAGAAATAAGTGATCAGAAAATGTTTTGTATTTTTACTCAAATGATAAAAAACACGAATATTTCTGTCTTTTACTTCTGACGCTACCGGCTATCTTGTCCGAAAAATATGAACATTCATTTTTTCATACATATTACGTCTGGGCAAGCAACTAGATGGTCTCTAGGTATGGCTAATAAAAACTTACGAGAAACAATACGACAAATAATACGCGATGACACACGACTATTGCGGCTTAGTCAAATTCAGCTAATCAACAATATCTTCGGTCTAATTGTCCATACGTTGTGCGCAGATATGTATCTAATACTTGGGATATAAGGATACGTTCACAATCATACGGTAGTTAGGTACACATAAATAATACGCGTATTACACACGCATATGGAGCACAGACTTGCTCCACGCTTTTATTAATATGTGGTGTACCTATTCTACTTTGGTGTATTCGCAAGGTGGCAATATTTGGAGGAGGTTTAAGTCCAACAGTGCGTCTATTAGCTGATATGAAAATGATGAAGATAGCCTACTTTCATTATAATTACCTACGTACTTGTACCTACGTCTCTTTAAGGCAATGTAGCAATAAAACACTAGTCAGACACTATCTCATTATAAGTTCAGGTGCGTGTGTGCCAGTAACTACTAAAGGCATTCTAAGTTTATACCGAACTTTTGGCGGCCTTGTTTAATTTACCGTATCTTATCAAAGAAACAAACCATTATAAAAAAAATCTTTATTGCACAAAGATGTAGAAGAGGCAATGCCAGATATAAATCACTGTATTACTTTAATGTATGCGGTGGAAACGTGAAACAGAATTTATAATGATGTATAAATAGACATTAAGTAGGTACCATCCTGCTTCGAATAGGTAGACTTGTAAAAAACAAAACGTACCCCCCTTCCACACCCCTCGTTCACAGTCTCTGAGTTTTTCTCGTCACAAATCAAGCGGATCGCGTTTATTTAATACTTCCCCCAATTAATTTACATAATCCTTGTCAAGTACAGGTCTCGTCGCCACTTCGTGAAGACATCGCCATACCCTTGTTGTAGTTTTTTATGTATTAATAATTGAGAGTTTTAGTATATCATGTTGTATCTTAACTTAAAAGTAATCTGCAGAGCGTTCAGAGGGGAACTGTTAACTTATAGGTACATACAAGCTTATATCACTCAGGGATGTCTCCATGTCAGAGTAGGCTGAGCCCAAAAACCAGTTTATCAGTTTGCAAATTTTCAAATGGTATTTTTGAGACATTGCCCTTGTAGACTTAGCTCAGAGTAATAAATAAGTAAAAATGTAAGAATATGTGTAACAGTAAGTATCCATAGTTAAATTAGTTACTACTAACTTGTGTCTTTCTACTTAATGTACACGTGTAAATACATACTTAATTGGAGTCCCAACTAAATTCTTGTCTATAACATTTCAGATCTGGATTTATCAAGTATGCAGAATTTCTCACTTAGTCAAACTTTTATAACAACCATAAGATAAACAGTGGCAGTTACATTTTGTATTCTTATATATCATAGCCGCATGTCCAATATCGCACATAAAAACAATTCAATGTTAAAAAAGTTAAGACTCAGACGACAAAAATATAAAGCTGAATTGAGCTAGAGGTAAACAAACCATCACAAACCGGTACGCATTAAAACATAATAAAATGAACATTCGCGGAATACATATTAATCGTAAAACAAACGACTAACAACAGGTATGACTATGGACTGAACAAAACGGACTTTTGTTCCTCTCATGAATATTAACCGAGCCAACGGTGTGTGAACTGAAACACCCCCCCTTTCACCCCATCTCTCCCCCCTACCGACTCATTTCACCCCCACTATAGTAAATCTACATAATTTACTTTTTATCGGTGCCATCGAGATATTATCGATGTGGATAGGTATTCAAATTAGTTTTGATTTATTTATTCATAAAAAAATATTATTGTATCAAGGTGACTCCACAGTATTTTATTATATTGACAGCCATTGTCTTTTTATTCAGCTACAAATATATAACTCACAGACTTCAGATTTTTTTTTTTGCGTATGTTTAGCAAACATGCAAGTAACAGATGTAATATAGTTAATGATAGTCTTAGTAACGCTCTTGGTCTGTAGTCGTGTCATAGCAACACTAAACCTTCGTTATCCTCATCATAGAACACCATAAACATTACAATGCTGAGGCGGGTCTTCTACATTTGAAATAGTAAACATTCGTCTAGAGAGACCACCCTGTCCAGTCCAGATATGCTGTTAAGCAGTCCCTTACGAGACTCTCAGATTGAGATGACACCTTGTATTCTTAGATGTTCGGGCACCACAGAAGGCAATAAAGCATTTTAACTGTTGGAAAGTATTGTGAGAGGCGCGTCGATCGATCAATATTATATTTCAATATTATAATACCTAGTAGAAAGGTAACTCTGCGTATGATTGTTAGAAATATTGATAAATCAGCATTGACGAGATATGTAAGTATGTTGTAATTTTCTGCCATGAAAAATAGAGGCTGTCAGCCCTGCAGGTAGGTTTAGGTAGGTAGCTTATTGCTCGGGATGAAATTAAAACTAAAAACTGTTGTATATTGATTAATTCCCTATTATATTGTTTTTCTTTCTGAAGAATGGAAGAAAAGCGCAACAATAGGAGAAAAGTTTAAAATTCAAAAACTTACTTATTTTTAATTTTCAAAATATTAAATAGTGCTCGGTACATATATATCTAACTTAATGAAACGACATTAAACTCGGAATAAGTGTTTTCATTAATCGTTCCGCGTAGTCGGACTATAAATTAGTGTGGGGCCATAAATCCAGCGTGTCGGTGACGCGCGGCCAGTGTCCGCCCACCGCTCCGCCTGTGCGCCTCGCCCCGCGCGCTTACTGCTCACAGCTAGAACGCGGCATCTCGCCATATTAATTCATTACGCCTTGTTTTGGAAGCAACTACGTTTTGTGGTAAGAATGTTTTATATGAATAAAATTTGCGTTATTAATGAACTTGCGTTTTTAATGTTAGTTTTATTTGGATGTTTACTCTTTTATTTTCAATCATAGTGCGACTATACAGCCTTCACCAGCTTGTGTATAACGCTTTCTCAAATAAGGATTATGAGGTGTATTAATAATGAATATTAATTTGTTTTTTCATAGTTGATTACCACCTGCCGCGTTGTGGTAATTGGGCTGACTACATTTATAACAAACAAACTTATTTTTTGTAAATTACGATTGATAAGCTAAGGTATTGCCATAAAAGAACAAACATATTAAACAGTCTTTTTCATACATATAGTTAAATCGTACATCCTATGGAGGGAAAAGTTGTCCCTCCTCAAGAGAAGAGCAGCCGTGTTAAGATATACACATTATGTATCTTTTAAAAGTTTACACGTAATCCATACTAATATTATAAATGCGAAAGTAACTCTGTCTGTCTGTCTGTCTGTCTGTCTGGCTGTCTGTCTGTCTGTCTGTCTGTCTGTTACTCTTTCACGCCTAAACGGCTGAACGGATTTCGATGAAATTTGGTACAGACAATCTTTAGACCCTGAGAAAGAACATAGGCTACTTTTTATTAGCAATTTGACAATTACGAATTTAAGCTCTCTAGATATATCAGACCCACAGCTAAAAAACCGGTCAAGTGCGAGTCTGACTCGCGCACCGAGGGTCCTGTACAAACCTATTTATTTTCCCGCCAAATTGTGATAACGTCAGGATTCAGCTGTTTAAATACTATTTTTCCCGCCAAAATTCAATGACGTCACGACTTAGCTGTCAAAATATATTTTCCTGCCAAAATTCTGTGACGTCACGACTCATTTGTCAAAAATTCTATGACGTCACGCCTATCTGTCAAAATTGACAGCTGTCAAAAGTGACAGAGGTATAAAATATTTTCCCGCCAAAATAATATGACGTCACAAATAATCTGTCAAAAGTTCTGTGACGTCACGACTCATCTGTCAGAAATTCAATGACGTCACGACTCAACTGTCAAAAAATATTTTTCCGCCAAAATTCTGTGACGTCACGACTCATCTGTCAAAATTCTATGACGTCACGGGTCACGTGACCTATGACGTCACAGGTCACGTGACCTATGACGTCACAGGTCACGTGACACAGCTTTCCTGCCAAAATTCTATGAAATCAAAATATAATATGATTGCTATTAAAAAGTAGCCTATGTTCTTTCTCAGGGTCTAAAGATTGTCTGTACCAAATTTCATCGAAATCCGTTCAGCCGTTTAGGCGTGAAAGAGTAACAGACAGACAGACAGACAGACAGACAGACAGACAGACAGAGTTACTTTCGCATTTATAATATTAGTATGGATTAAATACCATATAAATAGACCTTTAAAAATAATCTATCTTACCCTGACTTCCCGTAGAGGGTAGAGTCTACTAGTTTCTAATAAATTCGCTTTCTTAAATATAAAGTAGGAAATGCATTTACCAAGTTACATAGTACAACAATAGAGTCTAAGAAAGCTTTAATATTAATTGTTGGCTCGAACCAAAGCTCAAGCCGTTGTACTCTAGTCGTATAAAACTCCTGTTTCCTGTCAATTTGCCTAAATCAAAGTAGAAAGTAACGCATTGTTGTCGCATAATAAAACCTAACATTTTGTGTGTTGTTCTTTTGTCTCTTGGCTCGAGTTAGAGTCGAGCACTAAATTCACGCTAGGTTTACTTACAGTACTACTTACTTAATTTATTGGTTTAACTTTTCTGAGGTTATTTTATCTATCTACATTATCATTTTGTGATTTAAAGTTTTAGTTAATCAACTTGCTTCAATTCTCTCGTATTCAAACTACGTTTATTTTATTGACTTATTGTCTTAATTGTAAACAATAATATTAATCAAAAAATAAAACGTTTGTGAAGTATAAAACACACAAACAGAAAGACGTGCGTCAAACGAAAATCAAACTAAGTTATTAAAATAGCAACGATGAACTTGATAGATAGATTTTGAGCTACCAGTTACTCGTATGTAACAATTAAAACTAATAATTTTCTCATAAAAATAATAAACTCTTGCAGCAAGTCTATAGCTAACACTTGAGAAATAAATAAAGGAGAAGTAAATATTAAATAATGATTGTAAATCAAAGGATTAAATTTTTTATTTATACAGTATCATAATTACACAATTAACGCTATGAACAAACAATATAATTTTCTCTTTCAAGTTATATTCTGGTTATGTGATATATAAACATATATGTGTGTATGTACGTGTGTGCCGGTGACCCGCATGTACAGTGTGTAGCCGCGTGCGCTATATATAAATTACGAGTAACACAACTAAACCAGTGCACACTCACTGTACACCTCGACCACTACTATAACTGTGAACATTGCACAATATCTACACGACATACATATCTGTTGACAACTCTTACACTTATGTAGAGTTTTTACAGGGAGATTTAAATAAACAATTACAATAATAATTTTATTGTACTGCCGTGCAAGCATGAATACTTGACAGATAACTATTGATAAAACGGCATGAAAGAGAAGAGTCCTCCATAAAGCTCTTGTCATGCTTATAGTAGTACAAAGTATCCACTAATCATTTTGCTGAGCTTGGGAGTAAAAGCGCTGAGACTTGTGATAAATAATAAAAGGACACAGTATCTCACGCAGTAGGGACGTTTTAAATACTCACCATCTCCTATTATATCGAAAGTGTTCAAGAATTACGAATAAAACACTACACAAATATTGGCAATAATTTTTCTTTTTTGTTGCCTTTGCTGCCTTTCGCCAGAGTGACATTCGAGTATTATTTATTTTACACTATATGATTTTCTTACAATTAACCATCATAAACATTATACACAAAAAAATAAATTCAGAGCTCTACCTGCTAGAACAAAAGAAGGCTTTCTATAGAAGCATACATAAGCATCAAACTAAACTAAGTGTTACAAAATTGTGTACCATATTCCTAGTGTATGTAGTTATAGTAAAGAGGTCCACCGAAGCCGAAATAACCCGATGTGAAAATTAAAACAGCTCTGTGCAGTCTTTGTTATTCGTAGCACTTATATCTCGTAGCGCTATCTGCGTAGCACTTCGTAGAGCCGCTACATGCTACGCCTTATTTAGAGGTGCTTTAAATTTGTGGTTTGGGATTGGTTAGTTTGCTTTAGAATTACTTTTATTAGAAATGTTAAACAAAGACAATTTAGACTATGGGACACCTGATGGTAAGCTATCTTTGTACTTGCTATGAGGCTTTACGCCTTTGTGTTTGTTGCTTACGTAGTATAATAGTCGAGAGCTCGGAGCTCTCATCAATATTTCCCACATATTCTTCACACTTTTTTACACAACCCCATCTAGTCACAAACTAAGCAGAGCTTGTACAATGGGTACTAGACAACGGATATACATACATAATTACTTTCCTTATGTAAATAAATACATATTATACATTGAAAACACCCAGACCAATACAAACAATCATATTCATGCACACAAATATTTGCATTGAGCGGGAATCGAACCCGAGACCTCTGCGTAGCAGTCATGTTATATAACCAATACGCCACAGAGCAATAACTCAATGCATTGAGTCTAGGTTCTATTCCCAAGTATAACTCACATAGGTAGGGATGTTTATTATGGACTGAGTATGATGTTTGGCCTTTCCGATCCATTTAGAATAAAGATGTTAAACTTAAAAAAATAACACTTTACATTTACCAAAAGTCGTTTGTTTTGTTAAGGAGGTCACGTAATACTTACAAGGGTCTCTCTACTTGTATAATATGTACAGCCAGGTACAAAAGTGCTATGTAAACACGTATTTAAACATAATTACTTAAACTCAAAGTCATAACATCATTAATACATGCAAAAAATATGTCAACTGATTAAATAGAAAAATATTTTACAACTTTATTTTAAAGCTACTACTAAATGTAAGAAGATTTTTACGTCCTTGTGAGGAAAATCAAGTGTTACTGTCCAAAATAGGTAATTAGTAAATATGTAGGTATAGAAATCTAACCATTATTCAAATAAAAAGGGGCTTTTTATTTGAATAATGGTGCGCGGTATTTTACAAACATCAACATAATTATTAACACGATGTCCATAAGTTTACCCTTCACCTACTACCACTATACAATTTTGTAGCTGACTGTACTAATTAACCCGGAAACATCTTAAGTCTATACATGAACAGATAATTGACGTAAGCAATTAAGTACCAGGTAGGGACCGGACATTGGTCCCTAATACTAATGTATGCAAGTACTCGGGCCAAACGAAGCGGGCACAGAATCAAACGCCGGACGATCCTGTTCAAACAACTCAACTAACTGCTGAGACAATTTGACTAATTGTCAACTTACTAACAACTCTAAGAAAGTTGCTCGATTAGGATGGTGGTACAATGAGAGAGAGAATCTGTTTTAACTTTGGGTTGATTAAAAACTTATTAACTTGTCATTTTATTTAATGTTATAATTAGATAGTCATCATCATAACAGACCATTAATGTCCCACTGCAGGGACGGGCCTCCTCCCGTGAAGGAGGGTTACTTGGCCTACTAATACCACGCTGGCCCGACGGATTGGTATAGGGTTTAATTTCAAGTTTTCCTTCTTTTTATTTCGTAAAGATAGTAGTTACTAATAGTAGTTAGTTGGTTTTTACGACACCCATGGGATGAGATGGGGTGGTGACATATTATATTCTTACCCGTCACCACACGGATAAATTAGATAGTAAACACATGTAAATAGGCCTAAATAGTCGTGTAGATTTAAAATTCACTTCGTAACCTTTTCTTCTCAAATAACTACACATGGAAGTTTTACTTCAGAAATGATAAACGATAACTGGGATTCATAGCTAAGGGCCCGAGAGAACATACAATTCTAGAAAAGTAAAGGCACACATTGACCAGTTTAAAAGTTGTAGTACAATCACTAGATTACTAGGGTATCTTATAAGTAAGACGCTCGTAAGTAGTAAATAATAGTCTAGTGTATCACCAGCCGCTGTGGCATGGTGAGTGAACAAGTCGCGGGTAGCGCACAATTAGTGGTCGAGTGGCCGGGGTCCGAACCTTCACCAACTTGCTCACTGCCCGCTATTTACATACGTGCTCACTGTTCATTTGTCACATGTACTATTCAAATTAAACTTAATTATCGGAATATAATTAATTACAAATCACTATCGTAAACTATTGGGTACCATCCCGTAACATCCAGAGAGAATCGAAAAAGTAGTTGATTTTTTTATTAAATACACAATACACAGTTAAATTTCGCATTTAAAAAAACGGCCGTTTTTATTTATAATGCAATATTTATATAATTAAATAACATTTAAAGTGTTGTGTGTTGAGAATGTGTTATACAAATACTTTGTTGCCTTTTCTCAAGACTTTGTTATCAACATTGTACATTATTTATCCTATTTACGAATTATGATATTTATTTTAATTGGCGGCGCTAGTGAGACCTATAAACGCTCTTAATGAAAAATACATTGGCATAATAGAGATCCCAACGTATGATGTAGTCTTAATAATCCTTGATATAGGTAAACAAGTAATAGAAGCGTGTAACAAGCAATCAAAGTTATCTCATGCATATGTATCAGTGGACACGACCACATCATGTACCTACGCTTACTTACAACTTCACACATACACATTACTGTACAACTTAGTACTTTGATGGTATTGCTTTATTGTGCTATCTTGAAGAGTCTATCTCAATTTGCAATTTTTATTATTTGACACTATTCATTCAAACATTTTAAGTTTGTTACACATTTATCAAATCAGGCTCATCTCGCTGCAGAGACAGGCCTCCTTCAGGTAACAAACAGAGCTTGTCATACAATATGTCAAGATGGTCAAATGAGTTAACATCGGGCTCTGTGCTATAATTCCTTTAAAATCTTTCTTGTGCCTGAACATTAATGTTTTCTTATATAAAATATTGTATTAGTAAAAAGTGCATATTTATCAATTTCTCCTATACCTCAGTACAGCCTCTGTTTATTTTGGGACTAGGTGGCGTTATACGAATGTGTTTGGAAAATTTTGCTGTATGCCTATCTATACCAATATAGATATACACTCTTTTTTTAAGGGAAAATTAGAGGCTTAACAGATGAGTTTAACAACCTCTACATTACTTTCCTTAAACTGTCAGTGCTCTTTAGTTTTAAGTTTTTTTTTGTATATTACGGAAGTTGTATTAGAAAATGAAAAGAAAAATATACCCTGGAAATAATAACGCAAACTTAGATCGTTTGCCGCTTACCCCTGACGAAATAATCAAGATCGTAGAACAAAATTTAAAAGGTCAGGATTATTTGTTTACCAGCGCGTTAGTATTTTACAACGAGAGGGAAAACAAATCAGGCGTTTGTATCACAAAACAAAAATATAATGGAGGCTGTAAACCGCTCATAAAAATGCGAGGACATCGCGTCAAACAAGATACCAACTTCAGCCGCTAACAACTTGCTCAACTACTTAGATACTTACAACGTGGAACAGAATTATATAATTTAATTTCTTTTAAAACAGACAACTACCGTAATAAGTAAGTCGAGTAAGGATTAGAGTCTAGTGTAGCAGGGGCTTTTAAATATACTAAATTAAGTATATCTATGCTCAAGAGAATCATTTCCGGATCACAGAAAGACAGCTTTAGCATCGAGGCAATAATCTAATCTAATCGTAATCTCATCAAAAAGATGACTTAGGACACTATATAATAGCCAAAACTTCGCTAAAAATAGAGACTTTACACGAAACCGGCTAGCAATCCTGAGTTCCGTTCCGTTTCTTATACCATGCTACAAAGAATTAATCAATCAATCAATCAACTAGCCTATTGCAGTCCACTGCTGGACAGAGGCCAAAGAATATCTGCAGCTTTACCTCTGTAGTGAAATTGTCACGGGATGTGCTATGATAAAATTATATCACACCTTTATTCTTATCCAGTATTAGTTGAATCCATTCAAATTTAAGTAAATAAAGACTGTAGAGAGAGAAAATTGAAGGGAGTTGTTCATTGTGAAAGTGTGCAATAATAAAAATATCTAAGTGTATGTATGTGTGTATGTGTATGTGTATTCATACACTTTAACTGAATGAAGGACATGACTCGTAAAACTCTTATCAAAACTATCTCATACATATAGATTGCTTAATTTGGACATACGTTACAGTGGACGGGAGGTGTTTGACACGACATGCGACCTGCGAGAAAAAGGTACAAGGGTAAAGAAAAGGTGCATTATTATTAAACGTAGTTAATTCTTACCCCTTTACTCATAAGCGCTTTCTAAATTTTAGTCAATTGATTAGCTTAAATTCTTACGGTTATGTTTAGTATAAAGTGGTTTTACTTATAAAAATCTCGCTAAATAGTAATTAAATTTAAGAGGTGTTTATGAGTAAGGGGGTAAAGATGTTTAAAAAACTTGAAAATTGTATTCCACCTGTTCCATTGGACAATTATTTGTGCGATCAACAAAAAATTGTTCTAATCTTGTACACAATAAATAGACAGGCATCTATAAAAGTTTTCTCGACAGCGGGTATGACCTTTAACAGTGTGGTTGTTTTTTTTTCAATACTATGATTTAACTAATAGAAGGAAGCTTATGTCCTGCAATGGTCGTTAATAGGATAAAGGATTGGTTTAACTAATACGAAAATGTATCTACCTCAGATATTGTTATCACGTTATTAATAAAAATTGTTAACCTGCATCATAGTAACATAATATACCTATCTATATTCCCGGAACAGTATTGTTTATACAGAGTTAATTAAATCTTCCAATACATCTCCATTTATTCCTCCACTGTGCGTGTTCAATCTCCGCAGGTATCCGATATGATTTTATTACCCGTGTCAAATATTTGCGCCGTCTCCCCCCACCCTCCTCACGTGCCCTATTCTCCCCCTAGCGATGTACTTTCCTCTCTCACTTGTACTAAGATGAGATCAATTCCTTTCTTCATGTTTTACAATTAAATTACGTTTCTATTTGTTTGATGAACTCTGAGGGTGTCCCTGTAATGTTTTTCTTGAATTTTGAAGGTGAGGATTTCTTGAATAAATTCTGTTTATTCAAGAAATTGATGCGTTTTATGCGATTAATAAAAACAATGTTTGTTTTTGTACTATAAAGCAAATGCTCGTGCAAATAAAAGAATAGGGAGAAGATTGAATTATCGAGACTGCTCAACTTTTATACTGTGGAGAATAGATTAATAAGTATATAAAATTAGACGTAAAGCAGCAGTGTTCGTCTTTGGAGTTGAAAAGACAAAACTAGTACTAACACTAGTCTGTAAGAACATTGTTACTAACAAAATGGATTTATGTGGTCTGAAATAAAGATTAATTAATTGAATTTAATTTAAAACGTTAATAAGAAGATTTTAAATTTGTTACAATAGTATTACGATATTTTTTTTTATATATACCTATATATTAACTAGTATAACATAAAGTGTTGTACAGTATATTAACCTGTTCGCCGCGGCACGTATATTGTAGAAGCGAGTTGATTGCGCCTCATCTCGCGCCGGAACCTGCCCTCTCCTCTGTTTATGTTTGTTTGTCTTGAGGTGTGCGCCTTCTTACTTCCCTACAGACACATTACACAAAATACAGTATGTCAACTTTACATTAACATGTTTTTTTTGTATGTGGACAGCTAGTTCACATGCACACTAGGAAGCGTTGTTTTTTTTTCTCCACTAATGTTTACTGAAAGCTAGATTTAAGACTGTTCCATTATTGCTATATTTTGTCCCTATATAGTGTAGTATATTAGTGTTTAATTTAACACTTAATAATAATTTAAACAGGATAAATTTGGAGAAACACAACTTTAGCATAAAACTAATGTCATATTATATTTTATATATTTTATATATGATGGGAAAACCTTTCAAGTACCCGACCTTTATGAGGACTGCAAGGTTCTTAACGTTCGCCAACTCTACATGTTGTATAACCTTTTTAAAAGTACCTACATAAAAAAATTATAAACTCCAAGGAATACCCACAACTTGTTAAAAATCATGTTTTCAAAATTAAAGTACCGAAAGTGAACACTTCTTTTGCGAAAGGCTTTGTTACAGCAGTGGAGCACTACTTATATAACAAAATAGCCCAATCGTGTGACATCAGACAATGCTCGGTCAGAGAGGCAAAATTAATAGTGGTAGACTGGCTTCTTTCTCTATCCTATGACACAACTGAAAATATTTTAGTTCACATTTCATAAAATTTAAATACATATTTTAATTTTTCCCCTCATGACTAGTTCAATTCACAAAAAGATTTTATTTTAGCTAATTCTATATATTTTACCTAGAAACCATAACACGCAAACACACACAAACACACACAAACACACCAATTATACGCACAACTTCATATTTAATTATAATTATGGAAACTTACCTAGTATAGTTAATTAGTATTAATATAGATATAAACTGTATAATCCATGTCACTTTTTTTCCCATATTTGTTATGTATCATAAAGTACTACTTAGTTATTATATAATTTATTATGTGGAACTTAACACATATAGACTGTAAAATCTAAAATGTAGAAACAGGTACCCACAGGACAGGCTTGCCTAGTGTGAGGCCAAAGGTAATGTTTAAATTATGTACAACTTTATTGTATATAAATGCTTTTTTTTTTAAACTACGGCATTTATTATATCTTCGATTACAAAATAAGAAAAACTTTAGCTAAAACCCAATACCAATTTTTCTGACTAAGATTCCCTATGTCAACTGCGGTGGAACATAAACAATTTTTTACATCATTTAATACAAAGTTGTACTTCTGTTATTACTTAGTACTTTGTGAGCGAGGTAGAGGTACATTGTTGTAAATTACTCAATTTACACTTCAATCCAGGTTCGTTGCCGGCGGCCATTTTTGTGAGATCACAATCAACGTCTCTACTCCACCGACTGATTACAAAGTAACGTATTATATCTGTTCTTATTACAAATACAAATGTTCTTCGTTCAATAAGTAGATATTACTTAAAAGACTGGTTAAAGTTGGTTAGTTTATTATTTTAATAAAAAGATATAGAAAATATAAAGTAAGATTGGAGTTGAGTCACCAAGGTACAGTAAAAAAATGTTCAAGGAGAAGATGTCCTAGGGTGGAACTTTCATATCCTGTTCTAATAATAATAATTTCTGTGACTTGAAAAAACTTCACCATTTTGTCAACATTTTCATACATAATACGAGTTGTACTAATCGTGAATACAACAAATACTGTTTACCTTACTTAATGAAGTAAGTAAATTCAAATGCAAGTAGCTAGTGATAGTTCATCACTCGCGCACCTGTTCCTATTAAATTTCCAATTACACGTCTGGGGAGCAGGCGACAGCTCAGGGGAATATTCAACAAACATACAGAGTGACACATTTATTTGTTTTTGTATAGTATGTACTACTGTGTTTACTTTCCATTCATGTTCAATTATGTCTGCATGGGGAAGTCTTGCGATACTGCTGATGTATTGGTAGTACTAAGACTTGCTGTTATCAAAGGGTCATGTTATTTACGGATAATAATCTCATAATCGATTCCTGTTTCGCCACAATCGGTGCAATCGCGCCGAACCACAAGCTTGTTTAAAGTGGATTAGGTTTTCATTTTTATGACGCTAATTATTTATTAATAATAATTGTTAGTGATTAAATTCAGTGGACGTCAATTGGCTGATATGATGATGATTAATTAACAGTTATTGGATTTTTTTGTCTACAGAGTAACTATGATGTGATGGTATGAAACCTGGATCACCGTGGTGTTAGCGAATATAACTCGTAAAATTATTAGGTAGATATTACTTCTGTACACAAAGATCAACACACAAATTTCTCTTACAAAATAGGTACAATCTACAAAGTAATATTTGTAATCGCACCTATACTCGTAGTTGTACTAGCGACACCCCCACTCAATGTTGACAAACATAACCGATAACATGCGTCACTTAACGCAGACGAGCCAACACTCATCAGTCGCGTCTCGACAAACAGACAGACTATTACACGTCGATCTGCTCGCACTATACACACGTGCTTGTTAACCCCCCACGTGTACCAGTACACAACTGTGTGTTATACCCACCTGGGTATGAGTTAATGGGAAAATCGAAAAATATTTATTAAGCGAAAAACTTAGTAAATATTACTATAGAACTTATTAATATAGAAAATTACTTAGTTTGTTGACATAAACCTGGAAACTCTTATATGCCTCCATAATAAGGAAGACATTTTTTTAACAAAATAAAGTTTAACTTATGCTCGATCTTTCCATATCTGTCTATCTTAAAGCTACCTATTTATACAGGGCGATCCAGCTGCGTAGGGTTAAAACAAAACAAAAAGCGTATATGTGTAAATTATGCTAAGTAGTGTCGGGACACGGCCGAAGTCGAATTGTTGTGTTTCAAAAAGTGCGTACCACGCAAACTGTAACACCGACCAAGGTATTGTTCCACTTTGGTACTTTCGAATAACTCGAACTATCTTATAATACTTCTTATTTGTCTTCATATCTCATAGTTTTGAATCATACTTTGTTTCGCTGAGTGGGAGTCTCGTTCAAAATTTTGTATTTTGAAAATGAATCTATAATAATCAAAAGCACAAGTTCTGGCTACTAATAACATTTTACTGACTAATAATAACTTCATTGTGTAACATTAAACTGAATATTGACTCGCCCTTCAGTTGGCAGGCGCAAATATAAATCGGAGCCAGAAAATTAAATAAACTTTGGAGAGAGAAAGGAAATTTTTCCTCCAGCTGAAATTTTCTGAACAAGGTAAATTTTAATGTTGGCAAATATGACATGTATGTTTGTGTCAAAATTAGCTCTAACGCGCTTGCTCATTCAATGCCTCACTTTTAAAATTATCTGCTTTAACTGTAGTAAAGTGGCATTTTTCCTTAACATCTTCTTTTTTACGTCTTACTCTCAGCACTTATCTCAATCTCGCTCCTTTAAGGTATATTTGGTCCTTTCTTATATGAAAACTCATTACTTTCGAAACCAAAACGTGGCAACTTTTTGGAGGGCAGTCAAAATAATAATTCATAGTTCAAGGTTGACTTCAAGGTAGAAACTGTTTTGGCACAAAGTCCACTTTCGTGTCATATTGTAGTGTACAAAAGGTTTTAAATAAACAATTTTCTAAGTTAAATTCGTCAAAATTGTGACATTTTTTTGTTGTTTAAATAGATAGGTAAGTACTACTAGACTACTTTCAAGTTGGTCCTATATAAATCAACAAAATTGTTTAAGTAATTTGGACTGTGGAAGTTATGTTAACAGGTAACACACATCAACAAAAGTACTTGCATTTTAGTAGATTCAGATATTGATCGTTTTATGTATTTGTTAATAGCATGTTTGCATTCGCGCGAGCCAAGGATCATTCCGAGGGCGGGAGTTAAAATATTTAAAAAAAATAAACCTCAGCAAACTTATACCTAACTGGTAAGATACCCAGTAACCGCAGGGCGAGGCAGAGGTCAACCCTTCAACAGCGCGTGCCTAAGACGGCACCTCCTTTTCCGTGTCGTTCGCCCGCCGCACGGTTAAGTGCGCAAAAAATTTATGCGTTACGAAGGTGACACTGCCCGCGCGACCGCAGGGTTGAACACTTGAGACAAATGTGTTGTTATTTATGTGGATTCAGATTAAATAAGATCTTTATATTCTTAATAATAAATAAATCTTGAGAATATTTTGTTGTTTGGTTTACAAGCCAAAACTCAAAAGCTTGCAATATAATTTAGCGATATTTTAATTTTTCCCCTCATGACTAGTTCAATTCACAAAAAGATTTTATTTTAGCTAATTCTATATATTTTACCTAGAAACCATAACACGCAAACACACACAAACACACACAAACACACCAATTATACGCACAACTTCATATTTAATTATAATTATGGAAACTTACCTAGTATAGTTAATTAGTATTAATATAGATATAAACTGTATAATCCATGTCACTTTTTTTCCCATATTTGTTATGTATCATAAAGTACTACTTAGTTATTATATAATTTATTATGTGGAACTTAACACATATAGACTGTAAAATCTAAAATCTAAAATTAAACTTAGTATAAAACGAAATGTCCACTAATGTCGTCGATCGTGTGCTTCTATCGTCCAACATCATCATCGACTTTTCTAAGTCTTCAGTCAACAACGCGACGTTATTCCATTTCGCATATTATAATATTCATCTGGTTAATAAAGACAACTACGATGCTAAGGATAATGCGAGATTTTCGCGAGGACTTTAACTAAAGAACGTTCAGGGACGGAACAATTAATTAAAATATATTGAAAAAACATATTTTTGTGAGGGATAGAAGGATTCGAACCTTCGACGATTTAAGATAACGACACCATAGATGAAAATATAATATTAGGTCTTTACCTATGAAATTGCCGTTTTGTATGGAGATTTTATGCGAAGTTTGATTTTTCATACTAACGTTTTCTTAATTTTTTCAATAATTTTTAAACTTAGTAAGTAGAACGTTTATAAGTAATAACGCACGTCTTAGCTAACTTATAGCATTTTAATCATCATCATCATTATTTTTCTTAATTATCTTTTGTTAGTTGTTGGTAATGTCCTGTATTTACCAAATTACAAATATACAACCAATCTATGTTTTAAAAGAAAATAGAGGCTAAAGACTGTGGCGAAAAAAAACGGCAATTTCATAGGTAAAGACCATATTCTAGTATCTAACTGTATGTGTCAAGTAAAATACACGTTACAGTACAGGTGCACGGCAGGTGGGCTGTGTGATGGGCGGCGCGGGGCGTTACCTGCGCGACACGCCCCCCTCACCTGCACAACAGGTGACTCCACACGCGCAGGTACCTACCTGTCCTCTATGTACCTGTGCCGAGCTTATGTACCCTTATATTACTTACATAACCACCTACCTGCTTTATGTAACGTGAAGTTATAAAATAGAGGTTACCTGTTTGGAGATTTCTTTTTGGTTACCTGTGTAAGTAAAGTAAGCCCGTTAGAGGGTTAGAAAATATTTCAAATTGTGATAAAAGAGCGTTGTATATTAAGATCCTTATTTGGATCGATCTTATAGCTTAGCTTTTTATAGTACATAAATGTACATTTCCTGTAGACAATTAAAAATAATATATTTATAAATAATATAATAAAAATAAAAAAACTTTTTTTGTAAAAATTGATTCAAAAACTTATATCGAATTCACCTAGTTTCCTTATAACAGTAATTCTCATACAATCCTAGTATATTGTATAAAAGTAAGGTAACAAACAACATCTCAACTAGCCTAGTAACAATAAACAATCTTAGTATCGCACAACATAGAGAAGATAGGTGTTATATAGTACAGTGGCGCCACCTAGGCACTCTCGCTAATTACGAAGAGTAAACAAAGTAGTTTTATAAACAGACACAATTGGATTACGTCGGCTCCTAATTACCTTAATGGCCGCCGTCGAGATACAGTGATACACTTTCTACTAAACATACCTTGCTATGAGATGTAGGTATCGCGCTGTGAAATAAGGACGGATATTTTTGCCTTGAGCTTGTGTGTTTATCAGCTGAATATCGATTTTAAATTTTAGGTTGAATTACTTTAAAAGGTTTTCATTTAAAGGTTCAATTACATAAAAACTAGCAGATTCCAGCGGCTTTACGGCGTTGTGTAAGTAGCTTAAATGTTATTCTACACCCTAAACTACCATATTCCAAATTTCATCAAAATCCATTCAGTAGTTTTTGCGTAAAAGAGTAACAACTATGTTACTCTTATGTATAACTGTTTGTTTCCCAAATATATAAATAAATAAATAAATAAATAAATAAACAAACATCCGGATGGATGTTTGTTACTCTTTTACGCAAAAACTAAGAAAACGCAAAAACAAAGTTAGTGAAGATGAATGGATATTCATCTTCACAAACTTTCTCATTTATTATATTAATAGGAAGGATTCAGTAGGAATGTTACGTGTGAAATTATAGAAAACCTAACATGTGTTTTTCAAAAGCTCAATGATTACTTAGGAAGGGAAAGGAAGGAGGAAGGCCTGGTCATTTTTTTAAATGAAATTTATTTATTTTTATTTATTTATTTGAAAGACCAACAGCTGTAGTTACATACAGAATTAAACACACGAAACAAAAATAAAACTGATAGTAAACAGATAGTAGACATACAACCATAAATGAGAGGAAAGGAAAAATAGGATAGATAATGATAATAATAACAGACAGGATTAAAATTTGAAATGTAATTTATAAAAAAATAATGCCTTATAGCATAACAATACGTATAAAACACTTCATCAGTCCAACTAAATTAGACAATTAGAAATTTTAATTAAAGAAAATAAATTCTATCTCATCTTAAAACTGAAGGGGTTCAACTTACCCCAAGTATAAACAAAAAATGAAGCGGCGCACCTCCGCCATAACGAGAGGCGCCATCTGGCGAGCACACCTACAACCCTTCCGATATTATATTATTATAAAACGACTCATTAAGTAAGACATTCCGCCAATAAAGACGAACGCGCCCTCCAACTGAAAAATAATATAAAATTAATGAATTAAAAACAACCACCGAGCTAGCTCATACTAGCATCAACCAACTGTTCACCTCTCACTTCAACTTAAGACATCATTCATAAGCCAGAGTGGAACTTCCGAAAGGCTTATCAAGTTCAGGCACTCGAGTAATCTGTGTATCGCGTGGTGACAATCGCCAGCTCTCAATAAATATTAGCAAAAGATTTTCGTCTTCCTCTCGATATAATTATTTGAAAACGAGAAAACTTTTTCAATTTGCACACAATACGAGGCGAGTCTCGGCGGACGTAGGATTAGTAAAGATCTTAATTAAATAATCTTAGAAATTCATGAAACAAATTGTCAAATCATAAAACAATCAGGCTCAGTAACCATTGATATCATTCCTTATATTTAACTATTTATTGTATTTTGTACAATATAAAAACTCAATCTTACATGGTGCATAAATATTTAAGTATTACATATTTCCGAATCAAATCCATTCACAACCATAAACTGAATGTTCTGTTTATATACCATGAATACATTGTAAGTGACATAAATAACCCCAATAAGTGGTGAAGTTTTTTAACCCAAGTAAAACTTTTTTGAACCATTTTGTGATAGTTAAAATTATCTGCTTACATAAACAGACTGCAAAAGTTACCGTGTCTGTAAAGCTCTACTCAAAATAATGTAATTATAAAGCAGAACACCGTCACCGCAGTAGACCGGTAACACAGGAAGGGTGCCCAAATAATTAGATTAAAAAGAAATCGCTGTGGGGGAGATTATCCCACTTATAAATGCAACAACATCTTAAACAATAACGGGATTAGCGCAGTTTACACAACATTAGCATCGCTCTATTGCTTCGATAGTAATGGAAGAGAACGCCACAGCCTGGTCAATGTATTGCAGTCGTTATTGCATAAAATTATCTATAAAATTCTGCCTCTATGTTTTGTCATGCTTGGGAAGCATTTGAACGAGTGATAGAAGATTGACCCATGTGGAAGCGTCGTTAAAACTAATTACCCAAGAAGTAGAAATAATCTCGTAAAGATCTTTATCATCATATAATGCAACTTCATCACTGTTTTATATTTAAAATACAAGAAAAAAATACTTAAATATTTATATTGTACTGGTAACGCCATCACTGAATAACAATTAAGGTTTATATTATATTTTATTACTAAAAGTACAAAGTAAATAAGATGCCGCAGAAGTGTTTTTACATTTTACCTAAGGCCTCATTTAGTCAGGTTTTACAACAAAGGATGCAGAAGATAATTAGTATTCATTAATCACTTCGAACATTCTACACTTGTACCACAACGTTTTATAAATTACTATCTACCTCTTACGTTTTATTTTTTATAAATTGTGCAGTTAGCTTTTTTTAATCATTTGGTTTTTAACTACTGAAATAGGCAAACACTTGCTACATAAGTAACGGTCTCTATCGTCTTAAACTGTTTAACAGTTTAACAAAAGATTTTTAACGTATAAGCAATTTGTTATGGTAAAGCTGCATTTTATTTAGGCTTAATAAGATAAACTTAATAGTTAATTAACTTGGTCTGAGAAAAAATATGATCAGCCTGTGACTTCGTCCGTGTCAAACTTAAACAGTTTTGTGCTTAAAGATAACAGACGTAACGTTAAACAGAATATTTCTTTCAAACAGAATATAAAACAAAGTGTCTTCAATACAGTATGAGCGTGAGACAGTAGTTAGTCTACACTTTGTAGTTTGCACAAAGACCCTTTGTGAAGGTGCCTCATTCTTATACTCTTGTTAACTTTTCTTTTGTCTCTACGCTTATATATACATCTGTCCGTCCGTCTCATTTATCTGTCTTTCTCTGAAATAATAATCTCTTTAAAGATTCTGATATTTAAACGAACGTATTAATTAGTTCTTCAAACTTTGATTATTTTATTCGAAACAATATAACAAGACAAGTTTAAGCCTTTCGTCTTCGCTCTACTGTTCAATTAAAAACAAAAATCGTTTAACAATCCCCTCTGAAGACATACAAAAACTTTTCTCAAGATCAATAATCTGGAATAGAATGAGCAACCTGCCTGTAAAGGCAATTAACGGACTTATCTTGTGAAATAACGCGATCAAACGGTCCGGAGTGAAGGCTCACAGCGGAGGGCGTGAGGTGAGGTGAGGTGAAGTGGAGCGGGGGAGGGGGCTCGAGAAGAACTTGTAGTGAGTCCGACGAGAAAGAGAAATCAATCTTTGAACTGAACCTGGTGGACGGCGCGGCACCATTTATATCCAACGATACGATTCATTCATATTACGAGTAATAGCTGTAGTACCTATCTAGTTACGATCTCTCAAACTAGGTTTATCTAAGATAATAACACAAACTGCTAATTCATGATGGCTTATTAATTGTATTTAGGTTTCCAATCCAACAAAAATTACAAGTTAATTTCATTTATTGATTTAAATTTTAAGTATTTGCATACTGGTATCACGACGATGAACGGTTTTTTTTCCTTACCGACTTTCCACAAACACGTTCGCCGTCGCGTTGTCGTCGTCGTCAAATAATCGTGTCGTATAAAAGGTGACCACGATTGCCGTCGGCAGGACTAATTTAAATATCAAAACTAATTTGTAAAGAGTGGCGGCAGTTCTGTTGTGAGTTGAATTACGTGACGACGATATACATATCTACCGGGGCACGTATTATATCTATAAGCTAAAACATTGAAATTATAGTAGGACAACAAGTAACAGAAATGTTTTAGAAATAACTAGCATGTTTCGCTTATAGGTACCTAATATTGTTGTTCAATATTGCATAAACATTAACAGTACCTACAAAGTTACTGCCCGTCATCAAAAGACCGAAGATCTGAGCACAAATCTACAAAAGAACAAATTTTATTTCATTATAACTGTCCCCGCATATCATTGAGTAGCAAAAATATCAAAAAAAATATCTCACAAATTTTCATTCCATCAGCGATAGCCCTTATTACAATCACTCAAAATTAATTAAATCAATTAACCTTAATTATAAAGATTGCCTATAAAAATGTTCATAACAATAAAAGCATTAAGTGATCATTCCCCGCAGGAAGGCACCGCTCACCGCTCGCCGGTGTGAATCCCGAACCCCTTTAATTAGTAAAAATCGCGCGACATTTTATCCTGGCTGTCAAAGTTGGTGAAACTCAACCATTATATAAATGGCTGCCGGATGCCGACGTAGTCCACGGGTAATTTGTTTTTACCGTAATGATCGCAATCAAAGGTGGTAATGATGTGCTGTATTGATATCATCTTGCAGTTATATCACTGATACACATTTAATGATTTTACTGAGGGGAAAAACATTTCGATTAAATTTTAGACAATTTTACTGACTTCTTTTCAGTATTAGCACGGCCTGTTCTACGGAACAGCATCATCAACCTTCATTTAAACAATGCGTATAGTTTTGCAAATATACCAAATGTCTAAATTAGGTAGGTACCTGGATTCTAAATCTATAGGTATAGATTTCTATAGACAGCTACCATTAGCTAATGTATGTATTTGGTTACATATTTTAAATTATTATAAAGTATGAAACCTATATATATTATCCGTGTGGTGACGGAGTAAGAATACAATATGTCGCCACCCCATCTCATCCCATGGGTGTCGTAAAATCCGACTAAGAAAATAACCGTATACTATTTTTACGAAATAAAAAGAAGTAAAACTTGAAATTTAACCCTATACCAATCCGTCTGGCCAGCGCGGTATTAGTAGGCCAAGTAACCCTCCGTCACGGGAGGAGGCCCGTCCCTGTAGTGGGACATTAATGGGCTGTTATGATGATGAAACCTATAAAAGATAGTTCACTATATCTGCGGAAAGTTAATAAGGTAAAAGTTTAAACAATTTCCAGTTCTGCGTAACACTTTATACAACTAAATCTTCAGTAAGCGCAATATAAATTCAATCTTATAACACAAAATTACTTTAAAGTACAAAAACAAACTTTCCTCTTTATAATATTAGTAGAAACACAATTCAAAGTCCGAACCTTAATGAAAATGAAGGTGTTTATGAAGCGCGGTGCGGGTCCGTGGCACTCGTTTTAATTTGCCAAAATGTACGGACTGAGTTAATCGTTACTAAGTTATTGGATTTATAGTAGCCGATAGGTCGGGGCGGCAACCCGCGTACTTTATGGCCAGACCCTAACAACGCAACTACTTTCACTCTCTAATAATTGATTGAACTTGGAGCAAGTTGCACAATTTCAACTTATATTTGTAACTTGTTTAGAATTATTTGATTTGTTTCTTCTTGTTTGTGTTTCGTTATGATCATATTTTGTTGAACGATTTAGTTTATTAACAGTTACATTAATAACAACTGTTTACATTGTTATAAGTTTTAAACTACTCCGTGAGGCACACACAATTAAAACATTTTTGTATTAATTCCGTTTACATTTGGTTATCGCTGCGTTTTTACCACTTTGTCACTTTTTTATCGAGAAACGAATAGCGCGAAAACCAGCTGTCATCAGTTGCTATCATGCAACAATAAAATGTATCATTATACTGCCGTCAACTACAGTTCACTTTACTAAACTAAATTCAACCTTTTTCTTCCCCAGACTGAAACTTCTACTAGGCTTTACTTACAACAGAAATAGCATAATGTACTTTAAAATGGTATGTCCAACCAAACTAATAATAGACTCTGCTGAACAAAGGTCTTGTCAAAATATTTTTATTTTACGCGGCTCCGTGCCTCCCTCTTCTCCCCTGATAGATATATATAGATATAGATACAATGTAAAAAGGTAAATAATTAAATATTATTAAACCGCACTTTTTTTAGTTACCTATTTATAAGATTTAATGTAATCCAGCCACAAGACAAACAATACAAAAGCTCCTCAGCATAGTACAAAGGTAGAGGAACTCAAACAAACAGAATTATTCATCCGTCCGCACTCATTCAATGAATCTGTTTCAACCTTCAAACTGAATCTTAAGACTGCACAACACAGATTTTTCCTGGACGTCTTCGTATGCCTTAATGTATAAGCGACAGCGACTATTCACTACCTTGTTAAAATTTATATAGATTTTATAATCGGGTACGCTTATAATGTACTGTTAAGCTGAGGAGAGAAGAGAGTATCGAGAAAGGGTGGCTGATTTTATTCTTCCTTATATTGCTATAACAGACAGAATCTATGAATTTATGCAATTTCAATATTCTTAATGCTTGGTAACAAAATTTCAAATAGTGCACCTATTGCTTGGCTTATCACGTTTTAAATATTATTAGTTACGAAATAATAATTGCAAAACATATAAAAGTGATCCTATTACTTAATATTAAGATTTCAATCAAAGAAAAGAGTTATAGTATCCCGAGTTTACTTGAACTTTTCGTGTTGCGATGATCTTGCCGTTGTACTGATATTATCCCGCCGTCTCTGATAACTTAAGCCGCTCACTGATTTATATTTGAAACGGTGGAGCGGCAATTACCCGCCGAACTGGAATCATTGCCTCTGCCCTTCACTAATTAATTCCGCCCCTCTTTTAATGTTCAAAAATCGTGGCGTCTAATTAGGTTTTAATTCGTTTTATTGGGCAAAGTAATGAAATAATGGGCGGCTCGCGAGCAGTTACCGCGTCACTCGCCTCCGTCCGCCCGCCATCCGTCCGCCGCGCCGTCGACGTCCAACGCTACGCACAGCACTGTTTTATTACTCTAAAACCTTTTAAAAGTTTACTTTGTAATAACTTCGGCTCAGTTTTGAGAAAATAATATTTCATGAATAACATTTCACTGAAAATAATCACTTTCATCGACGAGGGCTAGTAATGCAGATAACGGTATTTGTCACTAAAGTCTACCCATGTTACAAATTATTTTATAAGGCTATTAGCTATACCACTATAGCTCTAGTTAAAAGTAAGATAAAATAAAACAACTCAATTAACGTTAAATCTACTTCACCTACTGTCTAGTATCTACAAGAGGATCCCCTAGTAATAGTATTAAAAATTGAAGGTATAATACCATACTTTTATTTTTACCTGTTTTTGTACTAAGTATTTACCATAATATTATTTGAGTATAAAATCTCCGTGGACCTTGCAAAATACTCTCGCAATAAAGACACGGTAACACCGTTTTGTTACATTGTGCATCAAAATCAAGTAACAAAAATCATAAAAAATCACTTCACCCTGTCGACCTGACGAATAACTCTAAAAACATAAAAAAGCAATAAAAAGTAACGACGTCAGTTATACCAGTGATTACTCAAAAGTAAAGCATCGCTAACCTCTTCACCTGCCCCTGGACCACTGCTACTCGCTCCTAACGACATTTCACGCATCATTACCCACTCAGATAAAAAACAAAAGCGCTCCTAATGACTTCGACGATTACCAATAACTAAGAAAAAGTCCGCAAACCGTCGCCAAGCACTCGCAGAATCAATGACCAGCGACTGAACAGATCTCACAATCACGATGTTCGGGACATTAGCGCGGACTTTACTAGGTTAATCGATAGTTGACATATATACACACCATACTTTTTTATCAGATATGCTAGAATATTCTACTGCTATTACTGACTGCACATTTTGCGCAAGTCAAAAGTATTTTTTGTATATTTATTAACTTTTCCTTTTGACAAAGTTAAAATCGGATGAGCTCGTCCGTGTGTACACAATCTGCAAACGAATAGTTTACAAAAAGCTGCTCCTTAATGAACATTCAACACGACACACCATCTATCCCCAACATCCCTACAGTTGTGGCAGAACTCGCTAATTAAATATTATTTTTTCGTCGGCAACCTTTTAAAGTATCACGCGCCGTCGAGGTTAACTAGTTAGTTATACAGGGTCCGCTCGCCGCACACCGACCACTTTAATATTCGCTACTGGACGTCTACAATTAACGCTTCAACTATTTCATAACTCGCTTTCGCCTTTGAGCGCTCGCAAACTCCGCGGAAAAATAAAAAATATATAAATATCAGGTCGCAGGCAAAGGAAATAAACAAACGAGCCGCTCTCCTCGGTAGCGGGCCCGGCCGGGGCGCACAAAGAGACGTGGAGCCCGACGTAATTAGATTAGTAGAGCTCAGATCTCGATTGAATCTCAAATATTCTTATCGAACTTCTTTATAATCTGTTGTGGATCCCTTTTGACAACTAAGGTCCAATTTATTATTATTTCGTTCATTAGCGAGACTTTTTTGTAGAGTTTTCTCGATTAGTCCCATTCATTTCCATATTTGGCAATCAACCGAGTTGCCAATTTCGTTATTGTTCGAGGACTTACTTTTTTATGAATTTCGTTTTATTGAACGACCCTTTAATATCATAATTTAATTAACGATTGATCTTAATAAGAACGTCAGAATGAATTGTGGTCAAAAAGATAATTAATTAAATGAGAATAGTTTGACGAATTTCATTTCCTTTAAAACAAATAAAGTAACATAGCGGAACCTTATATCGCATGTCAATAAAAATATACTAAGTCTGTCGTCAAACCTTTAATTCAAAAACGTCTACCGCATCTCGCGACACATTAACCCTGCTACACCACGCGTCAATATATTTTTCGTCTAAACGCTTACCAATATCTAAACATCTAAATTGCATGGAGCAATCAAATTACGCATCCTTTATAAGTAATATTCGTCGATATGGAACATACTGTTTGTATTCATAGTATAGAAGGTTGAGACGTAATGTACCGCGCCCGTACTTTACTTCAGAGATAAGATTGAGTTTTTGTGTTCCACCTCGCGGCGACCGTTCGACTCCAGCGTTTTATGTGTTAGCCTCCGGCAAAGCTAGAGATTCGAAAATTTCGCTGTCACCGGTTTTTTTCCCAGATTGCCACTCTGAGTAATCTTCAAATCTAACTGGCCGTAAAGACAAAATAAGTTTTTGAAGAACGGTATTATTTGATGCTACGTATTAAGGTGTCAATGCTCTCCTCACGACATCGATGCCCTATCTTGTTTAAGACATTCTGTAGTACATATTTATGTTTACATGTAAGTCTGTATAAATGTTATAACTTGAAAAAATTGTGTTAATGAAAAACAATATATCGTAGTAGCAGATGAAAAGTTTAAATGGGCACTTTACAGGCGGTTGTTATGTTGTCTTATAGTTATTTAGCTAATGAATGAGTTGTAATGTTGAGAATTAACTCCATTATATTGATTTTTTATGTATTATAATACCATATTAGCCCTTGAAGTTAAGCACGACTGCAGTCCAACTTATTGTCCTCAGTATAGATCCCCTTTGAGTGTTCTTTAATTGATTTTAATTAAAAAACTCTGCGCGACACATGACTGAATTCTGTTTATCTATTATTTATATATTATTACTATTAGTTTTCTATTTTGTCTCATAGTTTTATTATCCATAATCTAAGCCACCATCATGTGTCCGAATGATAACCAGCCCTAAATTCATGTCTCATAATATCACTTGTCCGAAAACCTAAATCCATAAATGTAACATGACCTATTTTTTAGCTATAATCATCATAATCATCATATAAATTAAAAAACATAACTACTATATTCTAAATATATCTACATGTTATAAATAAGTATAAAATTATCTCAATCATAGGTGACACGTTATTTCTACTGTAAGGCTTAGTAAAAACCCCAGTGATTCATGGTACCTACCTCAGTCGCCCACTGGAACATTATCTCAAATAATGTTCAATTGTCAGATGAGTCACATCATCGTTATGTACAGTTATCGCTTTATGTATACAATTTTATTAAAATAATTAGCATTTAACAGGAAAGTTATATGACGATTGTTTATAAATAAATGTGAATTTTAATTAAAATTTATTTTAAGTATATTAAAGTTATATTTATGTTTATTTATTTTCAATCTTAAAATAAAAATTATTTGTTGCTACTAATTTCTCTAAAGTTGAAATAATTATAGAATTAAGTTTGTTCCATTAAAAGTATTATTCTTAGTATAGTAAAACCACCTTGGAAAAATATATTGATGTATTTATTTATTTATTTTAAAAGCACTACCACATCATATATATTAAAAACATATTTTATGAAAAATAATACAAAATATTTTATCTGATATATATGACAATTACGGTGTGCATAACACTGACAAGAATAATTTAACCTATTATAAACATACTTATTTAACTATAAAGTATTTTATGATAAATAAAATATAAATAAATATATAAGTAAGTAAGTATTATCGAAATAATTTATTTTCTCTACGAATAGGTATTACCTTTTTAGAAGACTTGACGACACCCTTCAGATGACCTTGATTGGTTACTTTACATACAGTTATTCTTACTAAACTCAAATAACTAGTAAATTATAGATCAGGAAGTATTGATGTATGAAACTAGTGAGTACCTTGGATTGAGGTGTACGTTGCTAAATTAATCATGAACTCCACCTATGCTTTATATTTATAAGTTACTAGCTGACCCGTGCCCACTTCGTTGGGTGGCGAAAAAAACGCGTCCGTTTTTTAAACATATGTCATTACTGCTCCACTCCTATTAGTCATAGCGTGATTCTATATAGCCTATGACACTCCCCGATAAATGGATTATTCAACACAAAAAGAATTTTTAAAATTTGTTCAGTAGATCCAGATATTACCCCCTACAACGTCACAAACACACAAACTTTACCTCTTTATTATAATATTAGTATAGATTTGTATTGATTGTCGTAATAATTTTGCTTAGTACTAAATTCCAACCAAATAAATATGTTTACAATGATGATGACCTCTGACACAAAGTACGTAGGTATGTGCGTCGTATGAGTGTAGCGGAAAGTGCGATCTCTGATCATGTACTCATTACTAACTGATTGCTATGTTTATATTGTTTCGTTTTAGTATGGAACATTTTTATTCTGAGACTTATTTAGTGTTAAGTTCCAATATATATGTCGCATGGAAATAAGGAAATCAGGGATTTCACGAAATCAGTAGGGATATCACGAAATCCGCGACATATATACCTTAGCACTCTTTGAAAATACCTTTTAGGAGTTCAAGTAGCTTCTTCACTCAAAATATTTAGCTCTCAATGTTTTCGTTCTCAAACAATTTGTATTTTGTTAAAGAAATCTTATAACAATTTCTTTTAGATGTTTCTGGGCTTATCCTGTACGTAAAGTACATCTGTTATATTGGCACCGGCTATCGTAAGAGGTTCGCCTATCGGACGGTTTACGTCCAGCGGGCTCACCTCCCAGAGAGAATAAAACTTATCGTGCGCCTTACCTACCTCGATGATACACCAACCATATTATATACCCATTTAGAAAGACTTTATACCTTTTACATTAAGAGTGATATTCGTATAACTGAGTGGTATGTTTAAGTTTGTCGTTCGGGATATGCGAGGACACATGGACAGCTAAGATGATCTAAATAGGAGGATTCGGTTTTATGACGGCTGATTGTGTGAAATTTCTTTTAGTTTGTAGAATGAGCCGCCTCGGGACGTTATGACACCTAAGGGACCAGTTTTATATTGCACCCGTACCTTTTGTGGGGATAGATCGGTTGTACCAGATTAGATATTGCATGATTTTTTAAATGAGGCTCTACTTATAGTTTGTTTACGTTATCATAATAATATCAGATTGTAGACGAATTTTATTGGTACCAAATATTTGGCTAAACTGTAATTGGCTACTAAAAATTATTCAGACTATTCACAAGTTCAAAGAAATAACATTGATAAAACGTAAACTAAGTAGTTAGAATGTGGTTGGTTACTGGTTATTTATCATTTACACGCATATAGCAATGGCTCCTTGTTAGTTTGTGAGTTTTTTACTTAAACAATTTCAAATAAGTTACACTGCATTAAATTGATAACTACAGTGATACCGTATAATAAGTTATGTATTCTAAAACATATTTTTTGGCACAACTTCAAAAATATGTTGTATGTAACTGTTATTAGACTTAATCGTAGGTACAATATTCGAGCCCTATGGCAATAAAAAATCAATTTAGCACTAATGTTTCCCTACGCAATTATCCCAATACCCTTCGTTCCTTGACCGCGCGTATCTATGAGATATAGCCCGCTACACCTGCGACACACCGCACCGCACCGCACCGCTCCGCACCGCTGAGGACACATTTATCTTGTGAGTGCAAGAACACGCGGCGCGGTGCCCGCTCATTTATCTACTCTTATTGTATCACTTTGGGAAGGTAGTCTTGCTATAGGTATGGTGTAAATTAACCATGTTTATTCCGTAAATATTGTACCTATATTTCTAGTTTCGTTTAAAGGTAAAGGCTTACCTTTGATTGTGACTTGTATGGTTAATATGATGTTTCTTAAAGGTATCATTGACCGTAAACTAAACCTTACGTTGGCTAGTTTCCAGAAACAAAAGAGAAAGAGTTCGAAATAACTCAGAATAAGAAGTTTAAGGGGACCTACGTCAGACTGTGAAAGCAAATACACAACTAAACGTTCTTTTGTAAAGTTGACACTAATAACCACATTTTAACATTATTAAACTTATAATTTACTTTTACTACTTACCTTTATTTAATTCTCATAACATATATATTTTTATCTCATAACAATCATAACTCATTCTCTGAATAAAACCTGTAATACTTTACCAGTATGTAAACACCAAAAATACCATAAACAAAGGCAATAAATTGGCAACACGTGTCCTTGTCCGACACGCGCGCGACATCCCAGCGCCGCGACAACTTTGTTGCGCAACTTCAGATGTCGCCCCTGTCGCCTGATAATTGTTGTTCCTAATTTGTTCTACCTCACGCCACACGAAGGTGATATTTTAACCTACCCACATTTAAATGCAAATGTGGAAAGTTCCCAGTTTTGACGGCTACCTACGCACATAATTTTCATTTGTCCAAGTTATAAATTACAGGACCTCGCGACCCCGTGTGATTTGAATATGATTACATCTAAATTTTGAGTGTCTTCCTGTTATGGAAATACTAATTGAAACTCGCTTTATGTTAATTAGCTACTTATTTTATTAAAATTGAAACGTATTTTCGTCTACGTTATAATTCAGTAAATGCAATTTAAAATGGATGCATCACTGAAGCGGTAAAGTTTTATAAAATGTTAAACATGTTGTCCCCAAATCTTTTGTACTTGAGTTGGTTCTCAACTAGGTCATACGCATGTAGTAAGTTGTTTAGTTCATTCAGTATTGGAGGTAGGGTCCTTAATAGCCATTGAAAGTGAACAGAAACGTGAGTGGACAAATTGGTCGAACCCGGGTCACGATAAGGGCTGGCCAAGGAAAGGGAAACGTCCATAAACAACAGGCGACTCGGTCCCAATTAATAAAGCAGCCAACACTGAAGTAGTGCAATTAATTCTGTGCCTTCGGAGATTTTAATAGTTCACATAAATCAGAGCGAGTGGCCGGTGGGTTAATCGTCGTTTAATATGCGCCCGTCCTATCGTGTTGTCTCATAACGAATGTATTGCTCACTAGCTACTGATAGAGCACGCTACGTGACATACCTACCTTACGTATTAAACCGTTTTAGAAACTTAACAAACTAAGAAATAAAAAAATCGACACTTGAACTGGGGCCCATTTTAAATGACCACTGTAGCAACGCCGCGCCGTTGCGTTCCTTCAAACACGAAAAGAATTTAGCCTGCTAATAACAAGCTGCCCGACCAAGATGAATTTAGTTAAGGTTTTTTTTAAATACTTTTAATACCACTATATTATAAATTGTATTATATTATTAAACAAGAACAACACACAGTTTATATATAACTACATAAAATGATCTACATATTTTAGTGCATGGCGGAGAGTTCGGAAATTCAATTCGAGCCAGACTTCACTTCTCGTTAAGTGGTTATATCCCCTTTAACAGTGGACAGAGGACGGCTAGTGGACACTAAACACAAGGTGTACGGGTGAGCGCAGGGGTCGTGAGGGGAAGCACGTAGGGGGCAGGGAGGGGGAGTAGATACGACGACACCTCTGGATATTGAATTTGCGGCAGCGAGCGACTCTCAATTGTTATCTGTCGCTGCAAGGTCGCCCCAAACAGCCTCCGCCAGGTACTACAGCCCTTTCTTTTACTCTAGGGTTGGCACCATTCACTTTGTCAAAAGCTATTTTATTTGCAAGTAAAGATGAGTTAAAGATAAGCCACATTACAAATAAGGTAAACAATATATAAATGAGGAGGAATGAATAATACGTTCGTGTATCATAAATCAATGTATGACGTGAACATTCGATACTTCGCTCTGAATAGACACGTTATCATTTATTTCTCATACATATCAAACAATGAGGATGTCTGCCCCAGATTGAGCACAATGGCGGCAGCTCAACTAATTTAAATATAAATGTTCGCGTGTGATTAGCTCTCACGCAGATATTGGGAGATATGTGGAAGGGTACTAATGATCACTCATACCTACTTACTACTACATATAACGTACAAGGAATCGCTAAGTAACTGCTAATGATATGTAACTTACGCCTTTTTGTTCTGTCACTCAGCGATAGAGCACATAAGCGTAAGCACGTTATGTAAGTCACTTTAAATTTAATGGAGTGAATAAGTATTCTATGTTAGTCATTACCTATGCTAATCATTCAGGAATACATCTGAGACACTCAATACATGAAAATAAATAGACTATTATTTTACTAAAGATGGTTTATAATAACGTACTATTTCTAAGTGATCGAATTGAAAAAGATCCCATCTCATCTGACCTCATACATACGTAGCCATAGACACACTCGAAGATAACTAGCTTCTTAAATACATCATCTGATCTAGGACTATGTCAAGGTTAATAAATATAATAATATTACTTTACCTGTAAAGTTAGACTTTTAAGAAGTTAGGTCTTAATCGAGTGGTTATGGCGTCTAGGTCCTTAAGCAGTAAAGATGCAGTAGCTTTGGTTATAAAACACAAACAAATTTTAACACAATTTTGTAAATTTAATATGAAATAAGTATTGCCTAAATTTGTGTGTCAACCCTGTGTGCTCGCAACAGCGGTCATTGGTCAATTTATTTCTTGCGCCTGCCGGGGACCGCAGTTATCATGATTGAATTAAGTAACTCGCTCCGAATTGCACCCGCACGGAACCCGCACTGATTTAGGGTCCGGCTCCATTGTGCCTAACACACCTCCCGACCAAATTGCCGGCAAAAAGGGAATTTTGGAATTTTAATCGTGGGAAATGTACGGCTGAGGAAGAGTGAACCGTTCGAACAGTTTATTTAAGGTTAATTTGGTCGAGATGATTTCTGCGGTCAGTTTTAGTTTGACGAGCGATCAGGGTCAATCGGACCCTCCACAACAGTTTCATTTGAAAACAATGATTCCCCGTTTTATTTGTTTGAACTGTTAGTTATCATTACAAGTTTGTGTAACTACTTGTGTTATTCATTTGTTCCTAACTATTATTACATTATATATTATACTGTTTGTTATGTTTTAACCGCTACCGCGATCATATTAATGAATGAACAGAACCCGTCAACTATTTACTCGTACGAAGCACTAATTAAATCTACCACTCCTTAGCTTAGGTAGGTTTCGGTTATCCTTTATTTTTTAAATAAACACACTATGGATAATACAGATTAAATACCTACGCGTTACAGGAAATAAAGCCAGAAAAGCCAAACATAGAAACCAACTCTATAGTTTAGAATGACATTTACAATACTTTACTAACAATTAGTTGACCATCCAAATAATAAAGTTAAACAATCTTGATACATCCTGAAGTACGAGTATATGTAAACAAACGTCGGCAACTATTTTTCAAACATTCAATGTTAAACAGAGTACATCCCGATCACGTAGCACTCGCCGTAGCGGCACATCGCCGTAGCTGGTAGCAGTTAACCGCCGTAGCAAATCCGTAGCAGGCACGTGCTACGGAGGCTGTTAATTGAATCTTACCGGCCGATGAGAGGTGGCTTAACTTAGTAACACTTTAGTTACAAACTTTTCACTTAAATAACTTTCATGCAACTTGCCGGACCCTACTTAATTATATTATACATACAACAACCTACCTTTAACGTAAGGAGTTGCTATGATAAGGTATTATTATTTAAAAACACTTATGGTTTTTTAGGTTATTTTGTACTTATATTTTATTTTCTTTATTAAACAAGCTACGTGCCGCGCCATGCTTTGTACTAAGGGTGTTGTTATTCTTACAACAAAACCTAAAAAAAAAATATTTGCATGAGACAAACAATAATAATTTTTGTTATTTAACGACGGACTTAAGGGACTATAAAACACGAAATAAAGTACAGAAGACATTACTTAATTAGTACAATACAAATTACGTTCGTAAGCACAATCTGAACTCATATAACTTCGGCGCTATAACATTATAATTTATTGTTCACGTAAAAATATAATAAATATCCTGTTTTATTTATTAGGTATATATGTATAAGTGTGTGCAAATATGTATGTATAGATGTGTGTGTGATTGTAGCAGATTCATATACAAGAGCTTACATTGTCTCAATATTGGTCAACATCAAATAAACAAATCAATAATTATGTAGTTTATGGCACTAAATTATTATGTTCTAAATAGTAACATAAACGTAATGTGATCTCTAGTTAGCCGTTCCTGTTCTCCAGTGTTTGATCCTGTATCCTGTTGTGCAAGCAGCAAGTTACAATACATTTTTTAAGACACTCGTAGTACGACTAATATAGCTTCAGTCTCTTCTCGCTCTCATCTCTTACGATATTTACTTGAGCTAGATTATGACATTATAATTACATTAATATTACACCGTTATCACACGATGTGCTCGTGTCTATTTATAGTATTAAAATAAATAGTTGTCATGTCGCTATAACTAAAGTAAACCTTCTGTAGCTTATACTGCGCAGATTTAGTAGAGCCAAGCTCTAAAACATATTTTAAAAATCAGGTGAGTCCTTGTTTTTATACATTAATACAGGAGCCGCAAACAAAAGTGGAGAAAGTAATCGGTCCCTCGTCAATGGCAGCGTCGGATCAAATAATTCGTACAATTTTAGACGTACTTAATATATACAGAATAAACATGGAAACAGAACGAAATTAAGTATTACAGAGAGATGCAAGAGATAAGATGTAGCGATTACTTGCCTCCTCTAGTCCTATATGTTCAACTATTTGTTCAACCAGTTGAACAAATAGGACGATTTCTTTCCATTTTTTTCCACTGCAAAATGTAGTTGAACTAACTGGACTAAGTATTAAAATTTACAATAAGTTAAATTGGCATTGATGGGACCTTTTTATTGAACCATATCAAATTTTTTTATTACATATTTTATCTATAGATTATTAGCTCCAAGTGTAACGAAGGTTTTACTAGACTTATCTTAGGCTCCAGTCTTTCACAATATCAATTATATTTTGTTAATAATTTATTCTTGTGGAGTATAAGCTCAGCGTGAACTATCTATACTTATAATAAAACTGTAGAGAGATCAATTCTGTACATTGAATATATGTTAAAAATTAATATTGGAGGATGAATGGTGATCGATACTAATGCCAAAAATGCAATCAATAAATTTTTTGTCTGTCTGTCTGTCTGTCTGTATGTGCACGCATGGGTCAAAAACTATTGAAGGCATTTTAACCAAACTTGGTACGATTGTAGTCCATACTCCTGGGCAGGTTATATGCTGTATAACATAACGCTAAGACACATATGAGCTGAGCAGTGACGATAAGTTTGAAGCAAGTCGGTTGAAAAAACGCGCGTTCGAGCTCTTATCTTCGCATACGTTGATCATACGCCAAAAATATGTATTACAAAAAAAATGGTCTTCAAAAGATGTACAAAAAAGTTCTGAATAGTATATATCTATCTTTTATATATTAGCCACAATAACGTGTTTAATCGTTAGGGTTTTCTTCAAAGTGAATTAAATACATAAATATATTGTAATTTGCATAAACATATCTTTTTCAAACTCCCATATTTCAAAAGTACACTTTAATACATTATTCATAAAAAAAAATTATAGAAATCGGTTTAAAAACACACAAGATATAGATGAAGGAAAATTTCCAAATGTCGCCGCGCCAGTATGAGTACGGCTGTACGGTTGATTTTTGTTTAACGTCCGAAACGGCCACTCGGTGCATCTATATAATTTCATTCACATTGACTCTTAATGCGAACGGACGTGGTTCTTATTGACTCTTCTCGGAATAAGCGTGCTTTAGATATTAAAATACATAGATACGAAGTTTTTAGGTATTAAGTTTAAAGTAGGTAATCTTTCTATCTATACTATAATAAAACTGTAGAGGTCGAAATGTCTGTTCTTTTCGAAAATTCAGATAAAAATTATCAAAATCTAGAAAAAAGTCAAAAAGCAACAACACTTACAATTTTTAGAATTAATGTCTATCTGTTTGTTACCGCACATCTTTAAAACGAATTAAAATATAATCTTACACATTGTATTGTAGCCTTTCTTATTAGGCTTAAACTGTGGTATGTTTCATCAAAATCGAATAAGTATTACTCGAGATATCGCTAGATCTCTTTATTAGAACAGTCCAATACAAATTAGGGGTCATGAAAAATGGATTTTGTTCAATGTTGAATGAATTTAAATTTCGTTTCTTTTGTTCACGAGATGGCGTTACCAGTAGTAATCATAAAATAAATGAGTTTTTAAATAATCTATAACTATTTTATTATTAAGTGCTATTAATAAGTTATTCCTTTTTAAATGTTAATAAAATTATTCATGAATCGTATGTGTAATATCCATTATAAGTCTTATTAAATTAAATCAATTATAAGTTTACTTGATTGTTATATTTTTGTGTTTTTCGTAATTGAAACGCAATTTAATTAAATATAAATTGTATTAGTAAGCTATTAATCTAAAGTATCAATTATTCTTTTGGTATTAATTTAGTTTAAACTGTAGTAGTTACTGGTCAACGTAAAAGTATGCAACAGACTCCACCTGTTTTTATTAATGTAAATAAATACAAATACAAATAACCTTTATTAGTTAATCACAGGTACAAAACATCTGACAAAAATAAATAGTCTTTCCCTGTATTGCTAATATTGGAGTACAAACTTCATTTTTTAAAGTTAAACTATACCTATACTTAATTATAAATATTAAATTGAATTAAAATATCATTCCTTTTCTCACAATCTTATTATAACTGCAATTATAACACACTTATTTAATAATTAATAATAATAATATATGGGTATAATATAACAGACAACATAATAAGTAACACGTTTTTTCTTTATAAAATCATTTTACACATTATTGCTATTTGTCAACATTAAAAAAAAATACAAAACTGACAATAAAATATAGAAATACAATCACAAAACATTAAATTATTATTCAAAGTGTTTGTGTTGATTTTATTAAGTAATTCAAAAATACTGCACGCAGTGTTTATCTATAGATAATAATAATAATATAGTCGAGTCTAAGTTTAGTCAAATATTTTTTGCTAGATGGTAAAATGGTGTTAGGTACAATAATTTATTTCAGCATTTTTTTTACAAAAGACAAATTCCACACTAGCTTTTAAAAATATCAATTTAACGGACACAAAGAACAGCCAGACTAAGGACAATAGTTTGTGTATCACAATTGTCCTCCATGGGAATCGAACCCGCGACCTCATGCACACCAGCCATGTAATGCGACCGCCGCGCTACCGAGGCAGGTAATTCTGCCGCACGATAACGTGGCGTGCAAAATTCATTCATAATTAATTAGCGATTATCCGTGTGGTGACGGAGTAAGAATACAAATGTCACCTCCCTATCTCATTCCATGGGTGGCGTAAAACCGACTAAGGGACTATCGGTGAATATTATCTTTACGAAATAAAAATGAAGGAAAACTTGAAATTAAACCCTATACCAATCCGACTGGCCAGCGTGGTATTAGTAGGCCAAGTATCCCTCCGTCACGGGAGGAGGCGCGTCCTTGCAGTGGGACATTAATGGGCTGTTATGATGAAATAAGCGATGTCATTTATTTTAACTTACAAATTTGACAACAGATGGCATTGTGCCTGTGACGTCATTTTCAGTATCGCGGTGTTAAGATTTTCCTTGAAAGAATGACGTTCGCTCATGTATTTCAGTATAAGTTAAGACGCAGTCTTCATAGATCTGTCTTTGTACAGGTCTGTTTTTGAAAAGGTTTTGGTTCGTTCGGTAATTTTACAATTCGTTTGTAGGTATATCTGTTTGTTATAAGGTTTAAAAAACGATTTTTCAGTATTAAATCGAATTGCGAAGTAAGTAACATCCGCCACGCGAACGAAGTCGCGGGCACAGCAGCTAGTAAATAAATAAAACCTTGATTAGGCCTGTTCCGTTTCCTATAAACAGACATGTTTTAAATATTTATTCTGTAGTTATTTAACAAATAAGACTTTTTTAGTTTTGTGTGTAACGCCAATGATTATTTAAATTTGGTAACCAAAGGATTATTTTAATAAATCAAGAAATGTGGAAAAGATACATCAACAAACACAATTTATTTTTCTATTCATTAAAAATTGATTGAAAACCAACATTATTCAAAGTAATTTATAAATAAAAACTCGTATCTCTTATGTGTGCATACACCGCTGAGGTGAGTGAGGGCTGCACAGAGGGGGAGGGGAGTGTAGACATCAATAATCCTCCTTGTTATTGTTATGCAAATGCCCACGGTACGATAATAAGTGGAACGCGAATCACCAGACGTTCTACAGATTGGAAGAATTCACTGACAGCCGCCCGCGACACACTACGCGATATCGAACGAACGATTTTTTTTTTAATATTATAAAATGGTTAACGTTTTACAAATATTATTTTTCTATACTATTAATGAGGAAACATAAGCAATGTATTGACCTTCGCCACCGGCCCGCCTCTCCGTACATTTGATGCCCACTAGATCACCGACAGATGATACGCGATGCCTGTTGTCATCAGCGTCACGGACATATACGCAGCCTTCCCGGGTCCAGGACTTAGTTAGCCCGAACTTTTCACGTGCAGCCATAAAAGCATTGTGTCGTGAGCGAGTTAAAAATTCGGAAAGTGTGATACCTGATGCTTTCAGTTTTGACTTTGAAAACGAGACTCTGTTCCGTACGGCTGTGCCTTGAAGCTTAAGGAGTATTGGTCGGGGCTTCTGGCTGGATGTTTGCCTACCCATTTGGTGGCATCGCCTGACTTCCTCCAGCGTAAAGGTGTCTAACTTAAGACGCTGTTTCCCAATATCGACGACGACTTGAGCTGTGTTTTCGGATATCTGCTCTTCGACGCCATGAAAAAGCAGCACCGTTCGGGAAATGTCTTAAAAAATTAAGGAATGTTTCACCCCGTGTGTACTACTGTCAAGTGCGTGCGTGCGTACATACTCGCAGTACAGCCTCTGTAACGTAGAGCTACTTAGTCGTTTAATCAGTGACGTCACGCACTCGCCTCACGCGCCATACATCTTGTTCGATGAATGCGAGCTGTGAGCACATACAGCCTATGGACTGAACGTAACTGCCTGCCATATGACTGGAGGCTTCAGTAAAATGTAGACGAGTCGTGAAATGACTACACTAAGTAGATGTATGTATACATTATGAGTATAACCTCTATTTGTAGGTTGCTTATTACTCTAAGAGCAAGGCATAAACCTTGCTGGAAATTAATTGCAAATATTTGTTATGCAAATTATTGTCCTGGTCTGGATGTTCTTTGTGTCCGTTAATTGATGTTTGTAAAAGGTCCCCGCGACACAGGGCATGATCCCTAGTGCGGGAGTTGTCTTTTCTAAAAAAAAAAAAAAGTCCAGAAATTATAAATTATGTTTAAACTTACTAATAGAAAAATTAAAATTAGGCAGTTCGTAATCAAGCAAGTCAAAAGTACCGGACGGGCTTAAAAGAAAGCGCCCGCCAACGCGCAGCGTGTGTATAACATAGCATAACCTAATTATTGAAGTTAGTTTCCGTGTGGTGACGGAGTAAGAATACAGTGTGTCACCATCCCATCTCATCCCATGGGTCATAAAAACCGACTAAGGGACTATCCGTGAATCCGTTAGGCCAGCGTGGTATTAGTAGGCCAAGTATCCCTCCGTCACTGGAGGAGGCCCGTCCTTACAGTGGGACATTAATGGGCTATTATGAAGTTAGTTTCTTTAAAAGAAAAGAGATATAAAATAATAATAAATATTAACATGCTGATTTGCTAATTTTAAAAGAAAAGTTGTATCCAGATCGGTTTATCGAAATGTAGGTATAAATATCTGCAATTAATTTGACTAACACAAGTTATAAATAGAGTCGTACTATACGATACGCGTGTCACACACACAAACATACAAACATGTTGTATCAGTACACACGAGCAGCGCTCGCGCAGGTCTCGTTATCAGTGCGTTGATAAGAGCGGTCAGAGGGCAGGGGCGGACTGTAGCCATGAGTTTAAGTTCATCCCTCATCATAGAATCATTACCATCACAATAACTATTGTGATGGTGTTTTTCTAACACCTATATGTACTGTAGATAATATATCTGGAGTCGAAACAGTCTGGAGGCATCAACATCGTGCACTGTATAAACAAATATAAATGTATTATGTTAAGGTGTGTGAATGAGTGTGAGTGTGAGTAGCCTACACGGGTATTTTAGTATAAACATTTTTAAACTATAAATGTTTGTCAAATCGCTGTCTCTACTTAACGTAATAATACTTTAACATTGACAATTACAGAAAGATTTGTAACAAAGTTCGGCTTGTATTTGACTGATTAGTAGAAGTTTTGCTATTGGTATAAAGTAAGATTGTCTAAGTACTCGAATATGTTCTTATTCAATTCAAACTAACTCTTAAAAATACGTAACTTACTAATCAGATTTAACAACAGAAGGAAAAGTTGACACAAAAATCTGTCAGCGTAGACTAACACAGTATTATTAAAATTAAACAAAGTTCATCACTATTACTAATTTTTTTTTATTGTAAATATTCTAGTACGAGTTGAAGTAATAGGTAATAAAAAAAATCTTATTTGTTTTAACTGACTAATTGGAACTACATGATTTTTTTTTTCAATTAGACATATTAGCCTACTAGCATTCCAATAAATACTCGTACATAGCTAATGCTCACAAATACTTACAAAATTAATTGGACATACTCGTACGTACATAGTTTTATAGTATAAGATTTGTTGTATAGTATAAGAGTTCATTGATTTTGCTATTATTTTCAACTACAAAAAAAAATTAAAAATTTACACTGAATCCAATACCAATCCATCTGACCAGCGTGGTATATGAAGGTCACGTTTCCTTTCAATATAAATGGGTTGTCATGTATTACATAGTAAATATTAAGAAAGCATATAAGAGCAATAGACAAATAAACTAGAATGTTCTTATACGTAAACTCATAGAGATTATAATATAATGGATGAATGAAGTCCAATCAGAATGCGCTATCTGCGTATTTTACGCATTTGAACTGTACTTAACATAAACAGAGATATTATTTTGTTATTAAACAGAGCGGAATAATATTTTGTCCCAATTAACGTACCTACGTAATGAAGGATAATGTTTATTAACGTAAATAATTATCTATTAATTTACTTAACTCTACATTCAGTTTATCATCAGCAAAATTATTATTTTCAATTTAACTTATTCTATTGTTGTAAATTCCGTTGTTAGTTATATTATAAATATAAATAAATAATCCTCACACATTTATACATCGCCACCTAGTCCCAAACTAAGCAAATCTTGTACTATGGGTAGTAGACAACGGATAAACATACTTAAATTATTTTTTTTGTAAATTTAAAAAAAATAAAAAAAATATATTATAAAATTAAATATTGGATATATAATACGTGACAATTCATAAAGTTAATTCATTCAAAGTAGTTAGTTTTCACCAACTAGTCTTTAATAAAGAAATAGCAAATAAATGTGAATGCGAACTTTTACTATTACATAATGCCTAGTGATAATGATGTCAATATTTTTTTGTAATATCTTTTGTTTGCTGAAAGTTGCAATAAACTTGCTACATAGTAAAAATTATTTCTTCTTTCGTTTCTCATTACTAACGTAATACTTATTAGCGCAATTGCTAGCAGGTACAACTACGGTTGTAACCGGTTTAGATTCTGGCGACTGCTAGGATCGCTGCTGGATTCATTGGGCGACAAGTCGTTTAAAAATAATTCACCAAACTTAAAAAGATGATAACTAATCAGGTTTTTCTGGATCACGACTGCTAGCCTAATTAATTTAATGTTACCAAATATATTTTCTAAAAGGCAATGGTACTTAAGATCAAGTGCATTGTAGTGTATTTTCTGCATCACTTAAAAAACTTAAGAATATTATAATATAGAGTAAAACACCTGTTTCAGTAATTTTATTTAAATATACAAGGATATGTTATAATACTTGTGCTTGTGTTGAATAACCTGTCGCTGCGGCAAGTTTATATGAACATTGTCACTGCGCAGAGCAGGGACGAATTTAGATCGCTACTCATATCAACTGACATAAAATATTAGACATTATGTTAAACTTTTATTATTAGCTTTTAGAATATGTATAAATGAAACAAAATTGTTAATTTTAGTTTAATATCTGATAAAATCTATGTTATAATTATTCTACGTATTATCCTATGTTATAATCTAAACGTAAAAATATAATAAAACAACTCATTAGGAAGGATATGCATATATGCACTGCCTTGAATTGAATAGATAGTAGTAAGAATAGTAATAATTTATTGAAGAGAGCCACAACTGTTTTCTAAAACTATACAATAGGTAATAGTTTTTTTAATCAAATCAAAATTAACTTAGATATATGAAAGATGCATAAAATATGTAGTTTTTATAAATTAACACAATAAAATAAAGTTCCTAACGAACCTTTGTAGCTTTATCATTTTGAATACAAACCCGCCAAGAAAATGATAATTGTGCTTCTAATCTAAATATTATGATTATTTTAGTTTTACTCTGCAAGTGATGCAGCTTTACTACAATAACTTGTTTCGTGCGCGTCACTTGTCACATCAATAACGAGCGTGTTGCACAACACACGCTACATTGCGCATAATGTACGCGTTACTACTGTTGCTTCACACTAAAACGCGCATGCAATTATATTAATTAGATAAAGCTGGATATTCACTGAAGGATTTTTTGCTTGTCTAAATCAAAAACTAATAAGATTTTTCCATAATATGCATAGGTATTAGAAATGCGTTTTTAGTTTTTACTTTAGAGAACACAGTTGATCACTTCATAGATGTTCAAATGATAAATGCTATACCTAAATGATCCTCGTGACTAAAATACCCAGTTTTTAACACAATCATTCAACGACATCTAAACCTTTATAAGTTTAGATGTCTAAACCTTTATAGGTTTAGATGTCTAAACCTTTATAGGTTTAGATGTCGATGTAAAGATTTTATTCTGTGAACAAGAATATTGATAAGCATAAGTACTATAAACTATTCTGAAAAATAATAATTACACATAGAAACTCACAGATAAAATCAAAAATGTTCTTCAGCGTTATGAGTCTGTCTTCTTTTAAATATAACTATGATTAATTATTATCTAAACTTTCGTAGAACAGGCACCTAACCCTCGTCAAAATTCTTATCATTTTAAAATATAATAATATTTTAAGGTATCAGTCAGTTAAAAGTTATCTAAATGAACTTAACCGTTTACGGTTATATATATATATAAATGTTATATCGGAATGTTTAGAGGAACTAAAGTGAAAAAAACATGAGATAAGAGATGACATAGATAACATTTGACGCAGTTCGGTTGCGACCGGTCGGATAAAACGCGAGTGAATAGGTATCTTTACACGCCCACCGCGCAGTGAAGTAGGTTCTTTGTTTGATAACTTATTATACTACTTTACAAATGTAACTAATTTATTACAATCGCCACCATTATGCGCACGTCACAAAGTCTGCTTCAAATAAATATAGTCATATTATTGTGGTATACCCACGTGTGTCACAAAGGTGGGCCTGTTTTTCTTCCATGAACTAATTATTATCCGAGAAATGACAAAAGAAATACATTAATGAGCATTATGCAATATTCACCGAAAGGATTAATTACTTTAAGAGTCCGCTTTATGTTTAAGACATCGATGTTCAAGTCAAATGTTACGTTTATGATTTTTGTTTCAATTCTCACTTTTAGTAAAAAATAAACCGTTTCTGAAATGTTACGATGTTAATCTATTTTGAAATAAATCAACAGAATTCAACACAAACTACAATAATAGAAATAAATAACATCAGCAAAATGCAAAGGGTGAATGTAATGTAAAAAGAAATTACTTTCCTGTGCCTAACATTTTAATGGAATTGTTCTTTTGTTTCTAAATCCGGACCCGTAAATTTATTTTTACCTTTATTTGTGCAATAGATGAGACAACATTTTGTACAAATATTTGGCTAACCAAAATAAGATTTAATAAATAAAAAAAATTAAAAAATAAGATATAAAATTCAAAATCAAAAGCTCTTGGTATTACGTAGGTGAATGAAGACAGTTCACAAGGAGAAGACCACGAAATACGTGAAACTATAATTGGAACACGAATGTAATGTATTTCTAGTTCTTAGTTTTATTCTCAGAAAAATTTCCTTAATTATTCATCTTTAGAATAAAACAAAGAACTGTTTAGTAACTTAATTAGTCAATTAAAACTAATTTTGATGTTCATAAGAAGCATTAAGAAACATATTTACATTTTATCAGTCATAAATATCAAAACAATGACCAAGTTATTAAATAATAATTATTAAATTTTATTAAACATATTTCATATTAACTATAAATTAATTTAATTTATTGTACGGTAAACCCCATAGATAAACATAATAAACAAATACAAAACAGAGCAAGTAGTTACGTTATACATTATTGTCTACTCATAATTTAACATAAAACATGCATCTAACGGGAAAATATCGAGTTTATTTTGGTTTGTAGGTAATTGTGTTCAAACTTGATAATTATGTAGGAAATACTTACTCATTACAAAGTGTTATGACATAATTTCACATTTCTTTTATATAGTTAAATTTTTTACTAAATTTATCGTAGTTAGAGCGTGATTCGTGGGGATCCTGAGATCTTTAAGTTTCAAGAGGGAGTGTGGTCCATAGAATAATTGATTTTAGTGTATTAATATTTATATATCAGTTTGACTAACTTAGTTCTACGTAATATCCATCTTGTCCAATACCAATACAAAGTAATAAGAGATTTGTTTAGAAAGTTTTACCTTGTGCTATCAGATAGCCGACTTACTGGAATCATTAATGTAATAACAATATGATAGTAAACAGTTATGACGCCAGCGCGTCCCATTTCCTGCAAAATCTGACCTGTGACGATAATGTACGAAAATACAGATAAATGTACTTGATTACAATAACAACACAAGTACTTAATTGTAACTGCGTCGTACTGTTACTTGCTACTCTATATTAAACTTCATTAGGATCTCAAGTTTGTCTCGTATCTTAAATTCGGGTCCCAGTTATTCGTTTATCCAGATTTATGTCTCGTTCTTTGAAATTGTATCTAAAAAAACCCAAATACCTAGGTACCATTCAACCGCTAGTCCGCTATAACCATGTAGGTTTTTTAAGTAACGCAATTTTGGTAGGTATAATCGCAATAAATATTGTTTGAAACGCAGTCAGCTCAATTTACCTGTAATTATTTAAAAATATTAAATATATATTTATTTATTTACATCAATGAAATGCTTGTAAAAATGAAATGAAAGCGAGCTCTACCAAGTGCATCTAGTACAAGTTGTAATACTATCCAACGGAAGAATTTCTTGGGGCATAGTCTAATTATGTAGCAAGGCATAGTCTATCTAGTGACGCAAACCAAATTGCCTGTATCAGCTAATTATTATAATAATCTTAGTATGGTTTAATAGCGGTCTCGTCGCCGAGGTGTAAGCGAGGCGCGTTTATGATAGAGAAGTCAAAGTTGTCCGTTATCAGTAGTTACCTCGGAGCGGTGTAGCGAGTGCTGACGTCAATCGGTAGCCTATTTGTGCGCACATCGGAGTCAGAGGTGAAGGAGCGAATAATACGCAACGTTCACGTGGCGCACATCACTAGCGCAAGATTGTTTGATTGATCGCTCTTTGTTTAGAACTATACCACTCACGATACCAAAGTAACGAATCGGTATTGTTGTATAAACTGTACTTTGCCTATATTTTCATACGGTCACATTTGGGAATGTTCTAAGAATAGTAAAGTCACACTATGTAACGGTGCTGGTACTCCACTAATACCGTTAGGGCTCTTTCAATTTAGCAGCTAAATTGAGAGCCCTTACATGGTATGAAAACTCTCTTATTTATACATAGAATTCTTTTATAAAACAAAACAGTTAAAGTAACTGGCTGCTTCTTTCTTCACATCCAGTGGTCTAGTAAACGAGACAACAAGTCTCTTAAGATTTTTTTATAAAAAGTATCATCAACACATCAACCTACTATGATTTCTACCCGTAATACAGATGATCTATAAAAAACATTTTATTTTTTGAAATGAGGAATTATTAGTTAGGATCTACTTAGTAACAAATCCACAGTACAAAGAATTCTCGTAGCTAACCGGCTTCATAGTTGAACAATATAGTAATAGACAATTCTAACAGTATGAGTAATAATAAATACTTTGTGGTTTAGAGAGCTAACTGTATGTGGTTAAAATTTATTTAAAAAATTATAAACATGTAATATTATTCTGAATAATATAAATATAACTGTTTCAAGAAGTAATAATTATTCAATTTGTCTCAACAAGAAACGCCATATTTGTAACAATAGTAATTAAAAGTTTTTCTTCTTACTTGTAAAACTGAAATAAGACCTTGAATTATTTTACCTTTAAATAAGTATATAATATGAAGTGACTAATAGTTCTAATTAGTAGGTACCTGTATACTGATGACACCCTAACAAAGTGAAGGAAACGGGGCACTTACACTGTATACGTCCTACTGTATAGGCAGCCGTTTAGACAAGGTGTATCGATGACCTGGTAATGTGACCGTTTCCAGGATATTGGATCAAATATTGATTTGATTATTACCTGCACACGATTATAGGCTTAATTTTAATTATTAACCAATGTTTTTATACTTCTTTAAATAGTTCCCAACTCCAAACAGTCTCCTAAGTAGAAGCTTGCATCATAAGCGTCAGGTACGAGAACGGATACCTATTCATTATTTGTTTGTGTGACTATTTAGGTGTCGTGCTACTTCTTTAATTGCAGTTATAGTATTTAATTAAAATAAAAACAAATAAACAATTTCCTACACAATATTAAATCAAAGTTAATAACATCAAAACTGCAACAGCTTTGTACCAGTTCCTTCTTCCTTATGTTTTAAATACAACGTGCTTTGTATGAATAAAGTTACTGTGATACATCATGGTGTCATCCCGTCTCCACCTTCGGCACAGTTGGCAAACGTCCAGACCCGCACAGGTCCTGTCGCGAACTCGACACACGCTCCTCTCTTAGTAATGACACTGGTTAACTGTTACTAGTGCTAAGTGAATACTTAAGTATAGGTAATCATCACGGTAACTTTAAAAGTTATTATAGTCGTTAGTATGACTTTGAGTATTTAAGAATACATGATGTTGGTATTTAATCTCTCTTTTTGTGAACTCCTTCTTGAAGAAGCGGAACTACCGCAAGCGGGCCTGTTTTGTTGTTTGTGTCACCAGAAATAAGTTAGACTTCAATATATCGACGAAACGCTATATGTATAACAATGTCTTAGTGGTTAATTTGGTGAAAACAGAAAGTGCTCGCTGACTAAAGCTCATCTCAGGAGCAATTAGAAAGAAAAGAACAAAGAGAGTTACTTATGTAGAAAGTCTCCCTGTCTGTTGAAAAATAAGATACAGTTGCAGTCCTAGAGATTTAATAACATCTTAATTTATATCATAATTGTTATACACACTAAACACTATGTTATAACTTTTTACTGTATTGTATTGGGTCTGAAATAAACGTACGAGTATAAATAAAAATAAAAAAATAAAATTTACAGTGACGAAAGAGTAAATAATTTACCTGACTGTATAAAATGTTAGTTATACAGATTGTGACACATCGGTGATAACCATTGCTGACGTGGTAAAAAGGAAAATAAAACTAACAATTAAACAGGGCATTCATCATTTACAGATTTAGAATAAAAGGTACCTATAGTTTCTAATTCGAATACTCATGACAGGGAAAAGGAAAATAAAAATGTAATAGTAATAAAATAAATAAAAAATATTGACGTAATAACGTTATTAGGTTAATATTTAAAATAAAATAAATATAATAAATAAATTTTTTCATTTTATAATAATTTATAATAGAAATTATTATACAAAACAATGTAATTTAACGTACTGTGTTAGTTTTAACTAAGAGGCGGGCTATAGCTAAACGCATGAACGATAGATCGCACGACCGAGAGGCGCCATGCGCAGCGCAATAACTTGCCGATGACTTAGATTTATAAATAAATCAAACTCAGCTACATGACGAACAATAGCCAAGAACAATAATGATTTAATTTATTTATGCATTAAAATGAGATAATTTCAAAGACTGTTGCCGCACCAGCCTTGACATTATTTACCACACTAAAGTATAATCGATTGCGTACCTTGATCATTTTTAGCTTGGTTTAAGGACGCATAAATATGTCTAGCAGAAAGCATATTTATGATGGATGCCAATGAAATTATTGTACTCGTATTAATAAGTACGTTCCAGGACCATAACAATCATTTCAACTCTGCTTTATTCAGGGATGGATTTGTTTTCCTAATTGAAATATTTTGCTCAAGACACGGTATAATCACACTTTTGCCTAATTGTCTTGCAGCATGCAAATGTGTCAAAATAAAAGAGCGTTATGTTAGGTAATGACTGCGGGTGAGAAGTGCGGCGGTGGTGCGACGGTGCGGTGGAGCGCCGGAAACCTGCCGCAATAAAGGTTCGCATCGGCGCGTTGTTTTTATGTGCTACGGAAGCAATGTCGCGCCAACGTCGCCCAGTCGCACAGATCTAGACTCATCATAGAGTCCGCAACCAACAACTGGTAGCTAGACAATTGTGATTTCTTAATATTCCGTTACATTATTGATTTCTAAAAATAATAAAGTATGTTTCTGTGCCTTCTTTTTAGATATGTCAATTTAAGACAGTAAACATAAAGTATATATAAGAAGCTTTAAATCCCTTCATCAGACAAAAGTTCAAAGTCAGATAAATAATCCCGAAAACATTAAATCCATTTTTCAAAATATGTACTTTTCATCTACAATTTAATTTCAGCGTAGCATACGTGTAATCTTATACACAAAATAAAAATGTAACAGTTCAGAGCAACTATTGCACAATCGCCGCGATAAAATAGTTTAAACAATAAAGGCATCTCAAGTAGAGCTGTGCGTTCCTTGTAATTGCACACGGCATGGCATGGCAAGTGAAGGCAGGCTCGAGCTTGGCTAATGGCAGTTATGGCACCGCGGCGGTGACGCGTCGGTGCCTCGCGACGTCAACACCAACGTGCCAACTTACTACTTGACAATAATAGCACATTCCATTATTGAGAACAGCATCATTATTATAGGTAGAGATAGACTTGTTAGTTTGGATCACTGTAGAGCAAACGATAGAGTTACATTATTGTGTGTAATTGTTGCATAAAGACAACTCTAGCACTAACTCCCTATAATGGCATGTGTAGAAAATTTTACTAACATCTATTAAACGGACACTAAGGAGATCCAGATGTTCTGAACCAGATTAGTGAATCTTACAAAAAATGGTTTTGGCTGGAATAACGTTTGCATCGCACCAGCCTTCATAGGCAATAGTTAGGTGTCAAACCCCGCGTGTTCCTCATTTATGTGTAGATATTTATTAATTACCTACAACATAACTATCAGCATTACAGGCCTGGGAATTCCGTAACAATTATATATATTGGTAACACTATGTAGGTGAATAAACCACAATCCCAAGTAAACAAATTGATAAATAATAATAACACATTTTAATATGCTTTTTTAATATTTAGACAGGATAGGCCTACGTGGTATCTACCATGATGGCTAGGAGGTTTGGTATATACCAACACTTTGAAACATACTTAACCATTTGGTTTTGATTCAAATTACGCATCTTTGCTAGATTTGACTGTTACGTGATATCAAAGTTGCAATTTACAACGCCCTCGTAATCAATAGTGGTGGTGACAACCTGTATACTAAATCCGTCACCACACGGATAACATTACTTATTTAGGTATATTATTGTAACTACGTGTATAAACTTAAATATAAATAAACGTGGGATGTTCACCTGCAGGAAAACATAGTTTACCTCACTCTTATAATAGTTTGTATTATCAAGTAGGTGTTGCTAGTGAGGTGTGCGACCTAGCTTCCTTCCCTGTAGATAATTAATAATGTACCTTTGTAATTAGTGGTTACAATGTAAGTATCGATAAACTGGAGGATAATAAATATGTTGATACATTTACACACATTGACATAAGTTGTATTATGTAACTACAATGTGAGAATAAAGCGTTGTGTGTCCGTTAATTGATGTTTGTAAAAGGTCCCCGCGACACAGGGCATGATCCCTAGTGCGGAAGTTGTCTTTTTAAAAAGAAAAGAAAAAAGAAAGAAAAGAAAGCGCCTATTACACTACCCTACATGTAGGGCACTACATCTTGTAGGGCACTACATGTTGTCTAGTGTAATCACATGTAGGCTGTTAGGACACTACATATCATAGATTAGCGAGTCTCGACCGCCCTACATCATGTAGTCTCCTACAAGATGTAGTGCACTACATGTAGGGTAGTGTAATCGGCGCTTATGACATTTTAGATGTCTCACATAGCATACACATTTTTCTAGCACACACTAAAATATATTTTATAATAGTGTTTAACTAGTTCAGTTTTTTTATAAATGTGTTATATACTTAGTTATACCTATATATTTTAGCAGCTTGGGGGAATTTCAGCAGGTAGTTAATGGCAGCGTGATATGCATAGATGAAAATAACAAATTAATTTATAATGTTGGTAATTTATAATGTTTGGTACAATCAGCATAACACGGTATATACTGTAATTAATTGGCGACACGTGCGGAAAAATTATAAACAATTAATTTTAACTAAAGTAGATGGTTTCTTTACAAAGTGGGTAAAACCATTAGCCGACGGTTTGCTTTTATGTGAGTGATTCCCCTTCATTTCTATATTAAAATCATGAAATTTCGCCTAAGAGGGAATAAACCTTCAGCAATACGTACTTTTTCATTAATGATTATTGAAAACCGATGCAGGTTTCGAGCACAAGAACTTCTATGCCGAGGGTGGCAACAAGGTTCTGTAACCCGAGTGTAACCGAGAATGCAAACGCTTGATTGTTTGCTACACGTAAACTAATACCGCATATCTATTTTTTTCTATAAGTAAACTCTCTTATATACTTTACCTTACGTCGATAATATATAAAATTAATATACAAGTTAGGTGTAGGTTAAGCTACGTCACGGCGAGGCGAGGGTGGGCGCGAAGCACTTTATAATTAATTAACAAATAATAACAATAGTGTAGGGGAGAGTTTTTACGTCTGCACCACAATGGACGCGTAAAGTTTGTCATTGCGCCTTCATCACAGAGTTATGTTATATTGAGCAAAAATACTTCACTGCTCTCTGAGAGGGATTACATGAAACAATACCAACTACACTCCATTGCTATTACATTTTAATTTATGCTTAACGATTGATGATTTTTGTATAGTATGACGAAATTTAAAGATGACTTTCATTTAAAATTAAATTGTAATGGATGGTGGGCACGCTGATGGAATACATAATCTAGCTTTCGACTCCCCTTTTCCTATCCGACAAGTTTTCTACAAATCGACTAAAGCCGCAATCTCTCCTAAAGATGAAAAATTTAAACAATGTAACAATAATATGGTCAACATGTAAATTTAATTAAATAATTCATACGCACATAATGCACTACACCAATACATCTTTTTAAATATATTAATAAATCATTCAACATACATTATCTAATAATTTAAGACACACATTTGTGTCTCACTAACACTTAAAATATTGTATAAAAAAGATTGCAGTTGAGATGTGATTGTGGAATAATTCCAATAATGTTGGAGGTGAGACGCGGAGTGGAGAGTGACCGCGCGGTACTTGACACACTGCCAACTGACAACAAGACGTGTCTACACCAACAATATCACTCACAAATATTTACTAACATACAGAAATTAACACTAAAATATACAACTAATTATCGTTCACGAAAAATATATAAGACTCAGACCGTTTACAGATTTTGCGCGGTATCGGAAGCTTCCTTCTATCACTACCAGAGGCTCCTTCTCGTAGTGGAAAAATAAATGGCAGTTATGATGATTTGAACCTGCACTTAATCATTAAAAAAAAAAAAGGAATATACCATCGGCAAAGTTGCGTAAAAGTCTGTGTGCTTAATACGAGTAGCGTGCTATTATGTTTATGTATTTCTCATGACTGAAATTCATATTTTGTATCACCTGTGTGTATAAGTCCTTACAGTATAGAGTTCTGAGCGCATATATCAAGCACTAGTAGTTAATGTAGTATAGTTTATTTATCCGCAATATCTGATCATTACGTTACACGTTTTGGCTTCACAATCAAAGAACATAATAAATCTATGCGCGAACAAATCGCCAAGAATGACGTCGCCTATCAACGCGCACAGTATTGCTAACGACAAGGATTTCCTTTTAGTGATTGTAAATCTATTAAATAGGCTACACACATATAAATCTACTAAATTGATGATTATTATCTTCAAAAATTCAGTACAATCTTTATCTGTGACACAAACAACACAAATTCGTATTCGTGTGTATCTCACAGTAATCATCTTATTTCACCGCTCTCTTCTATTGTGGGCGACAATAGATATCATTACTAATCCTGTTATTGTGTAAAACATTCCCTGCCACGTGTCGCTAAACTTTTATTAAATTAAACATCTTTACGTTTTAAACAATTAGTTCCAAACAAGAGATTTAGTTTGTCCTCTCATTATCACTCAAGTACAAAAGCTATTACTTTGACACTTCTAACAAAACAGGACGCATCCTGTCAGACCATCTGGCGACATCTTCTTCAGACCTAACTTCTTACTAACTTGTCACTTTAAAAGCAACTTTATTGTTATAGTAATAGAGGTTATGTGATGCGTAAAGTTGTTGTAGTGATTGTTTAGGACAAAGCAGGCAATAGTTGTGACAATTAGCGTTTGTTGTAGGTCCGAGACGTGCCCGGCGCAGGTCGGCTGTGCGCCATATGCCGCACAACACAAAGGATAAAGAGACATATACGTTTACACGTGCACTACTCATATCGCACCATCCCATGTTAGGTACATAACACAAAAACTTGCTAATTATTAAGGAATTCTCGCCCGAAGGAAACAAAAATAATATTAAAGAAAAAATAACTCTATGCTCTTGTAAAAACAATTTATAATTATGTAATGTTCCGTTTCTCGCAGACAGGAACACCGTAGGTTTTAGTTACATGTACTTAGAGTAATACAATTTACATTCTAACATTATTTAGTGACACCAAAAATAAAGAATAGTCTTTAAACATTCGTAGAGTCACAACAATATCATATTATTTACAATCAGACAATCATTTATTTTCATTACCAGAAATACCTAAATACATTAAAGACAATGAAAAAACTGGCTACCTTATCTAATTTTGTAACCTTATCATCTGTCGTCTAAACATTTGACAGTTCTGTATTATATATTATCTGTACCATTATTTGTATCCTTCCCACATTATATGAATAGTTTTTACGTGGTGCGTTATGTATCGGGTTATGGTCATGATAACCTATGGCGGTAGGTTGATTACACATTGTTTTTATATCCTGGCACTGTCTCTGCTTATCACAAATGTGTGTTGATAGTTTTAAAGGGATCTAAATAGATAAGATACGATTGATGTTTAAACTACTCTACTTCTCAGTAAAACAAAGACTAGTGAGGGATATTAACGTTTAAGTATTTTATATCTTTAACTAGCTTAAAGTAAAGCTTCGGTGTCCGTCCTAATAGATAAGAATATACTTACCGGTTTCTCTTTTAGAACCAATTGCTTGAGGAATAATTTTTAGTTTAGTAACTAGTTAACCCCTCGATGTGAGCTACAATATACAAGGTCCGTTACTGAGTAATATAGGTATAGCTCATTCCATAATACAGATACAATCGCCCTACACCAAAATACACAAGTAACTCATTTACGTTTACATAATTAACTTTTTTATCAAAACTCATACCCACATTATACCCACCACACGGGTACCTATTACATATTAGTCTAAACGTAATACACACTAATAAAGCTTTAATCTTTGACACCGATCACAGAACACAACTCGTATATTATTAGTATTGTACAAAGAAACTACGAGCGTTAGTCCCAACATGTGGGACCGTAACACAAGAGTCCCACAGGCAGACCCGTGACGTCACACATACGTACTATTATAAAGAATATAATAATAGGTAAAACGTATGCGGGCGCCGATACACGGAGAGCTATCGATTGATTTATCTAACAATCTGGTATCGGTACTGTTAAATAATAGGACCTATGAAATTGCCGTTTTTTGTCGCCGCAGTCTTTAGCCACAATTTTTTTTAAAGCATAGATTGCTTGTATTATTTTTGTAATTTGGTAAATTCAGGACATTACTAACAACTAATAAAACATAATTAAGAAAAAATATTATTATTTGTATTAGTAATAAGCCTGTAAATATGGTTCCAATTTAAACCAGCGGATTTTACCATTTAAACACTAGTAACTTCTTCCCTTATATTTTTTTTTCTTATGATTAAAATACTAAAAGTTAGCTAAGATGTGCGCTATTACTTATACCAAATGTCATTCTATTAAGTTTAATAATTATTGAAAAAACTAAGAAAACGTTAGTATGAAAAATCATACTTCGCATAAAATCTCCATACATTCAATTTCATAGGTATTAAAGCATTTCTTTTTGTTTGAATTAAGGTAATTGCTGATTTGCAGAAGCACCCTTCTATGCTTCTACCACAACGGTTCGACGTCCAGTGTTACGTGAGAATAATAAATTTCTTACTATATTAATAATATTATGTACAGTCAAGGAATTTGATTCACGTACCATTTCAATGATTTATTGTTTGAACCATTAACATATCGTAAGGTTTATATTCGTTTAAATAAGGAAAAATTGTTTTACATTTTAATGATGACGTATGTTCGGGTGAAAGTTCTGCAAACTTCAACCTTAGATAATGTGTGTTAGATTAATTTTACAATATCAAAGTGTCTTCTCTGAATACTAACCTATTTGTAGTTTCGTCTAATAAATAGAAAAAAAAATTTTTTTTAGCGATGTCAACTTTTTGACACAGTTCAATGTCAAGCTATTGTAAAACTAAAAATTTTACAATAAAAATTGTCATACGTTAAATTTTTAAAATGCATCGAAGAAATAATACAGAACGTAGAAGTCAAATCATGACATTGCATGAGCAGGGCCACGGCATTCGTGACATAGCTCGGTTATTAAATATATCCAGAACAACTGTGAGACTATGGATTACGCGATTTGGAGAGGAAGGCCATACAGAAGATCGCCGCCGTTTCAACCACGGTTCACGACGTCTAGCGGCTGAACAAATTTTGGAGATTCAACAGCGTTATGAAGAACATCCTTTCACGCCAACAAGATATTTTGCTGATCGGTTTGACGTTTGCTTACGCACTGTTCGAAATTATCTTCACGGTATTGGAATTCACCACAGGCGACACGCGAGAAAAATAGCATTAACTACAGCAAACAAAACTGCAAGAGCTGAATTTGCACTCAGATATCTGCATTTTGATTGGAGCACTGTGATATTTGCAGATGAAAAAACCTTTCGTTCTTCACAAGACGGACGTTTGAGTTTATGGAGGTATGGCAGGACGCGGTATGCAGAAGAACATGTTGTCCCGAACAGAGAGTCAGGTCGCATAACTGTTGCTTAACTATATGTGGGGGTGGATATCGTCTGCGGGGGTCGGAAAGCTTGCCCAGATGCCTTCGCGAGCCAATGCCATAGACTATGTGGAGATAATGGATAAAGTCATGTTACCTACTGTGCGAAACGTTTATCCACAAGAAGAAGTTCCCAATATACAATTCGTTCACGATAATTGTCCGATACATAAGGCAAGAATCACCAAAAATTGGTTTCGCCAACATCCCGATATCATTGAAATTCCTTGGCCCAGCAAATCACCCGATTTAAACCCAATCGAAAATATTTGGGATATTATAGTGCAAATGTGGGAAAATGGTCAAGAAAGGACGAAAGAAGCTTTGGTGGAGCATTGTAACGTAGTATGGGAATCGTTGCGTGGTTCAGACATTTGTTGTCGAATTGTAGACTCGATGCCGGCCCGACTCCAAGCTGTGTACGACAGTATGGGTGCTTATACTAGATATTAAAAGTACTATGAATTAAATTTCTGTTGTTTATTTTATAACGTAGTAATTAGTTTTTAAATATTTCCGAAAATATCAAACCTAATGGCGGGACAATTCGGACCGCCCAGTGCCATCGATCTCATCTCAATGTCAATCTAATATGTTCAAGTAACCTGTGATAACACAGATAATAAATAATGTTCGTTACGCTAAACCTACCTGTTTTTGTTACGTCTAGCCTCCCTCTTTGTCGTTTGTCAAACACTAATTATATCTATGGTCAAGCTATGTTCTCGAAAGATGTCAAACGCTGAACTCTGAATTGGCTCGGAAGAACTCGGTAAACAAGCATGTCATACTACGACACTGACGTCATTTTAGCGTTGCGAAGAAAGATAGTCCTTATCAATATTGATTGTCATTAGCAATTTAGACTTAAGACGGTAAGCGAATGAAATTCCTTGACTGTACTTATTGAAATATTCAGAGTTTAGTGAACTCACATCCTACCTACTACGAGCACGTATCCAGTATTCATAAAGTCTGGGTATATTAAAAACACAGCTCTTCCTTCCAGTGTCGCAAAACATTTATTACGACACCTAGTTTGTGCTTCAAAAACAATTAGTTATAAAAATACCTGTTATTTTGTCAATAAACACTATAATAAAACATATATTTTCTTATTTAAATGAGAAACGTTTTCCTGAGATCAGAGACAATCACAATTCACGTCGTACGTTGTCTGTGGTACATAGGTGAGACGGCCCGCAGACGTGGCGAACATAAATATGTATTATATTGTTATATATGTTATTTATACGTCATGAATATGTTCACACAACTATATAAACATAATGAAATAGAATTATTTCGCGGCGAAATATTTATATATTTGTGTTTTTGTTATGCAGATACATATGTTATGATATTTATGTTATTGCGTTAGATTTTTAGTTGATGTAGGTAATAATGGTCATATAGTAATAGACTAAAAGAATAAATATTATACCTTAGTTGTCGTAAAAGAAACAGTCGTAAATCGTAATATTGTAACTTAAAACAAATATTTATCAACCCCTCTGGTCCTGGGCAGAATAGTATTAGTATGTCAAACAACCTTCCATCTCTGGAAGAGGTGTGCCAGAAGCGTATTATTATTAATTCATCTGTTAGTACAAAAACTGACACAAACGATAAATCACATTGCTTTTCTATTTTGCTCTACCTATTGGGTTAGCGATGCCATCGCCACATGGTACCCAGGCCGTGCGATAATCAAATCCTTGTATGTTTAAATATTTAATAGAATGTATAAATTGTCTGGTACAAGATTCATATAAAATAAACAAATAAAGATGGCCCCGATGACATTTGGTCCGTTGTGTGGTGACAGGTAGACCACTACATCTTATTTATCTTGATCACTACTCAATATAATCATTTGAATACTAATTTGCATTAACTTTTAATTTGACATCGTGCCAATATACTATTTATGATGTAACCAGATCTCTGCCAGTTATTTAAACCAGTACAAATTGTAACTCCTAAATCAAACATTACTTTAGTCATCGTATTTTTTTCCTTAGTTTTAGACAAGAACCGCAATTTACTAGCAATGCAATACAGCGTTTTATAATCTCAACTAACCCAACAGTACCTACATAATGAAGTGGCATCGCGCTATCGTGTGAGAAATTTTTAGAAACTGACATTGTCTTTTTATGTCAACTTTGAGTAGGACACTGAAGATTTCTTATCCTTTCACTAACCCTTACATAAGCTCGCCGAGACAGTAGCTTGACGAATTCACAAGGATTTCACCATAGAAGTCGTCTTTCACCGCCATCACTCTGGTATTGGCATCTGCGCGATTCTTTCTTAATGACAATGCAATATGACCGCATCGAAACTGATAGAAAGTAAGCACAGAACGCAGAAATACCAATGAACTACCAGATGTTACGATATTAATTCTTGTTGTATAACATAAAACAAACAACATTACTAACGGTATGTAAGTAACAATAGTTCCTACCGTCCCACCTTCACAACTAGAACCAGAGTTAGGTAATGATGATATAATAGTGAATGTTAGTTAAACAATAATGGAGTGAAATACGACAGCAGTTATGTAGTAAAACTATAAAGTTACCTGTGAGTGGTCGACGTCGATGGTCGCCAGATGTGCGCCGGCTCATACAACACACAAAGAGAATGCGACAACGGGCGACTCCCTCACACACCGTCCGTGAGAACTATACCTACATAGTATGCTCATTTGTTAGTTTGTTTTATTTATACACACATATTTGATTATATTTTTTTAAAGTTGACTATTACACCGCTGCGTACGGAGACTTACAGACGTGAGTTAACGAACACAAGAAATACGCACATGCTCATCACAGTCATTTATGGATCACACAACAATTGTCAGACCAAATTCGAACTTGCAACCTGGGTGACAGATTACTAAATAGTTAGTAAGTACGTAACCTGGGGCGCTACTTATGTGCCCATAAGTGACCGCTAAAAATATTTAGTAGCCATTTAGTTTCCAGGTATTATGTTTAAGTTATAAGAGGGAATCTAAGATCCCTTCAAATGTAACTTAATAATGAAAGGCAGCTTATTTCATAATGTTGAAGTGATTTTTCTTATAAATATTAGTTTGTCTTTCCGTAAACAAAAATATTTTGTAACTATTTTTTGCTAGTAAGCTTGTTTGTGCCATTGATAATTTGTGTTGATGTATAGAAGTTATATGGTTAGTAATTATTATTAACACGGGTATTAACACGTATATTATTTTGGTAAATATTTAGTAATAATTTACCTTTGAGGCTCTCGACGTTTCGGCCAGGTTACGAGTAGACTCGTGACCACGGCTGGTGTAACCTAATAATTACATAAAATTAAACACGAAAGTTTTAAAGTTAAATATGGTTAGTATTTCGATGTTAATTATAGAGTAATTATGATATAAAATAAAAAAGTAAATTATCTGTGATATATCTGCACCTGTTTAACAAATGTATAATGTTTTAGTTAAATGACAACGTGTGTGCGTATGAAACAATATGTGTATGAGTAAGAACAAGTAGGACCACACGTGGCGCCCCCCGCCCCGTGCGGGACACACGTGCAACACCTTTTGTACCTCGATACCACACGCAATGAATACCCGACCAGTGGCGAGGGTATGAACATACCGCGCTTATTATAAAGACATTTTCTCAAACCTATTTAATAATTAAGCTTCTCAGAAACAAACGAATGTAGAGCTAAGTTAAAGGCCGGAAAGCTTAATAAAAATGGTTACATATTATGTAAATATTATTTATTAGTAATTAAAAAATATGTTTGAATAAAAAATTAAGTTGAAAACAAAATTAGCTTACAATCCTTTTCCCAGGTCGAATAATTATGTTGGAATATAAGATATTGAAATTAAATTCAAAAAGATAAACATGTTGACAGTCAATATACATGTACGAGTACACATAGAACATAGATTATTATTAGTTAGCTACACAACAAGCTACCTTTAGCGTGAAGGTATAGGCAGTCCTATGTGTACGTCATTTATAAGATAACGCAAAGTCTATGTGTACCTACATCTAATGATTTTTTTTTAAATATTTTGTTCTTTTCTTAACGTTTAAGTATTGCGCTAGTCCATTGAACCAATAATCTCTACAAAGTAAACATTCAAGACACCATCTATCCGTTAGCTCTCATTGAGAACTAAACAAAGATTGTGACAATGCACACCTCCGCCATTGTGAGGCATCGACACACGTGCGACACACAAGGTGCTATTGTTTTACACCACACTATACCAGTCACTACTCATAAAACACACACCTCACAAGCTAACTTACATCTTAACATAATGAATATAAGTGTGGATATTCCTTGCAGTGTGTGTCCACAATAAAATTATGATGGTAGTGTAAGTTTACCAGTACTCAATAGTGATTGTTTATAATAGTGACAGAGTCGTAAAGTAGTTGTAAATAATGCGCACGGTAGAGGTATTGTTAATTACTTCGTACTCTATGTGTATACACGTGTGGGCGTGTTGTGCTTGTAATATGTAATAATCTTAGAAGAGTTTCTCATAGACTAAGTTATAAATACTGTAAAGTAATTTTGCAAAGAACACTAGTATGCTTTATAACATATCATTCATCTCACTATAGGTTATATTTTAATAAAACATACTCGAATATTATCAAGTGACTAGAGAGAGTAAGTAACGGCAGGAGTCTTATCCTCGTATCTCAATCAGAAAAAGGAAAAAAGCAAAATTAGATGAATGAATTAAAATATTTTAAAATAACGGTAAACATTATTTAGATAGTTAATAGCCCTCTTACTCATAAACGCCTCTTTAATACTGAGTTGTCACATATTACAACGGTTAAGCAAGATTTTTCTTACTAAAATCGTATGAATTTAAGTTAATCAATTGACTAAAATTTAAGAGGCGTTTATGAGAAAGGGTTAGGCCTCTTATCTTTTAAATAAATACGATTTTTATCTTTTTTATTATATTTTATAATTGACGAAGTATGAACTAACAATCATTTTAAAAACATACAGCGAATTGATAACCTTCTCCGTTTTTAGAGTCGGTTAAAATATAGATAATGTGCTACAATTCTATAGTCTACTAGGAAGCTTTTGACCGACATAGCAGTTAGTTTACCCGATCAGGGAAGCAATGGACACGGCACATAGAGAAAAAACCGAGAGACTATTAGCGAAAACATAGAGTGAAAGGTCTATTAATAAGAAGTTGTACAATCGAAAGAAAATCAGTCTATTAGTGGCTATTTTTTATAGTGAAGATGAGAATTTTATTTATAGTAGATAATCCAATAATTATGTCCACACTTATCACCACTAGGTATGCATCTAGTCTTTTACATGAACTTCTGCATGTACCTACAAGTATTATTAATAAATCATCATAATTAACAAAACATAGAAACCGGTAGAATAGTTTTTGTAAATGATACAGCAGCAATATGAGCGCTACGATCCTGACGTAAAATATTTCGGATCGCAATCATCAGACTACTTACAAGCAGTGTATTGCATTAGGTATAGTAGAAAAAGACTTTTGCAGTTTAAATCTATAATGAAACTAACAGACCAGCAACACTCCACCTACATATTAATTTTAGTTTAACAGCTAAGTATTTAATGGGTTTCCGTTAGATACTCTTAAAAAGAAAGAAACTGTCGAAATAAAATAAAAAATAATGAAAGCTATTTTCCGAAATTGACTTAGTAATTATTAGTTCATATTATTTTAAATTAAGCAGAATAGTTTAGTTGTAAGCTTAGCAATATAAAGTTTAATAACACATTCCTAATCCTGATCACAAACGGCAGTCTTGCTCGGTCTTACTCTAAGACCGTCAGGTACGTGTAGCGCCATCTAGTAACCGAAAGCGAAACTAAAAATGCAACAATGAACGGGCTCTACCTTGCGCCAATAGGCTGGACATTCTGTATTTATATTTGTTTAAATACTTTTTTTATTTGTGTTCTTTATATTATTATATTCTTTACATATTCTTCTATTCCAATAATTTTAACAAAATACAATCATGCACAGTGCATTTGCAAAAGATCCACGTAAACATAAAAATATAATAAAGTATAAACTAGCATAAAACATAAACAAGATAATATAGAGACACAGAGCGCAAATCTTAGGAATACGTGTAGTGAGGTTGTTAGATAGAGACAGGTAGATTATCAGCGGGAAGGTGGAGCGTACTGTATGTAAATAAACAATAGTAGAGTAGAGTCGTGACCAATGATTCTGTGCTTTGTAAAAAGGCGAGTTCGTCATCTCTGTGAAGGTGTTTATAATAATATGAGGTGTGTTAGAGTCGGTGTGGTGATACGGTCGCAGTCGGCAGTCGGCTCTACTAATTAAGTATAGGTGGAGGGAGGTGGGACGCGGGCCGAGGGCGGGGCGGAGGCGGGCCGGCGCGGGGCTCTCATTCCGCCGCGCGCCGCGCCGCAGTAAGCACGTCAGTAGCGCGCGCGGGCCATGGTCGCGAGAACCGATGAGAGCATGTTCGGGTGCTATGGTGACAGCTACTCGTACCGCCTGTGGAGCCTGGCCAACGTGTGGGGCGCCTGCCGATGTGAGTAGCGCGCCGCCGCCGCCACGCAGTGCACGTCACCACATACTAGGACTTAACGCTGACGTCAGCGGAGGCTGTGATATCTCGGTGTAGTAGTAGGTGCGAGTGTTACCGCGGAGTAGTTAGTGAGGTGTCGCTCGATGAAAGTGCAGAGCTCGCTTATGGGAGTTGGCGGTTGGTACGAAAGCTTAGCGGCCGGTTGGCTTGCGGACATGAGGAGTAAGCAGGTCCCCACGTCCACCACCTCGGCCAGGCGGCTCGCGGCGTTAAGTAAGCTTCCTTTCTTTATGATTTTATTTGCATTTTATTTTTTCACATTCGTATTTCGCTTTCATGTCAATCACTATTTTTTATTATTTTATCATCAACTTGTACCTTACATAAAGCACAGGCATAACTTTACTTGTATACCTGATCTTATGTTGAACCCGATATCATAAAAATCTAACAAATATTATCAATATTATCATATTTATTTTGAAAACAAAAAGTAAAGTAGTACGTTGTATAACCTAATGAATGAACTCAGGTGACAATGATAATCACCTCGGAGGTATTAAAAATAAAACTCTTACACGTCTTCATTAGAAATAACCTCGGTGTTCGGTAATCTCCCCTGCGCTCCCTCGGGATATAATTCATCCACTTGAGAATCGGGAACAGGTACACACAGACTTGAAAGAAAGTTTAGTTTGTCGAGGGGAACCCCGCTCGCTTTCAACGTCTTAAATCGTAAATGATTATGTTATTTTAATTCATTTGCTTCTTTCTGTCTTACTTTTTATTTTATTCTTCCTCTTTGAGTGCCGCCTGTCTGGAGTGGATAAAATAATAGGGACGTTTGATGCGTTCGGTCGAGCCACAATACCTAATGTTGTAGATGCGAGTTTGTGGAACGCGGATGAATAAATTAGTAAAAGTTGCTTTTATTGCTGTTCCCGGCGAACAGACGGTTCACTGTGACGTTCGTGTTTTTAATCTCATTATAATAAACTGTACAGCATCCGACTTGATTCGAGATCAAAACGTGGAAGGATATCTAGATCACATCTAGTGTAATAATATATCTAATTTTTAAAACTTTTGTATTGAAGAAATATTTTCGAATTATGACAATAATTTGAAAATATTTCTTCCATAGTATATTTTTTGCTCTATTGGTGTTTATGTTTTTGAACAGTGCGTATATAATTACAGATTACAAAATTACTTTCATTATTATTTGAGACTATCTCTTTGAAAAAATTAATATTTTGTCTTTAAAGTAAGTTGTGCATAATGCTTCAACAGCAGCTGAAAGTGAATCTAGAATCCGTTAAAAGAATACCACACTGAAAGATTATAACAACATAGTTTTAGTGCATCTAGTGAATAGCAGATTGACAATATATTTATTGTTCCCATGACAATTTCGTTATTTTTCTTGTTTCTAAACCAATATCAATGTTCTAGTTTCGTACAATATTTAGAATTACCTATTTTTGAAATATTACTCTCATCTTTAGGTATTCTATCTTTATTATCAAATAAAGGTATATTTCTGAATAGGCCCTTAATTATTTTGTTTACATATGAATGCCTATTAACTTATTATTCTCTGTAAATATATAGAACTAATGTAGATTATTTCAATACCCCATGAAAGCTAATGATGTTTCTATTACCAACTTAATGGGGCAAATTGGACATGAGACACAAAGGTAATTTAAGAAAAACAAACTCATTAGAGAAAGCTAATATGTTATTGTTAAGATACAAGTCATAGAAGTAACGTTGGTTGTCTTAAGCAAACTGTATCGAGCACCTAGTTACCTAATAGGTAGCGTATCACTAATCACTTGTTTGTTTAAGACTAAATTAACGGCTCCACTAACAAGCAAACTTTATTAATCGTTTGTCAAATATTATTTATCAAAGATACAACTTTACCTCGCGACTGACTCATACAAGTGAATCATTTCTATAAGATACTTATTCTGTTTGTCAATTTCACATCTTGGGTGTCTGAATCAGACATTTACCTACAGATACATTAGTGCACGTGACACTCAACTTTATCTTACTCTTCTACTAATAGTAAGCAATCGTGTCTGGATTAATAATAACTTGTTCCTCCACAATAATATATATATATTTGTTTACACCAGTAAGTATAACTTGTGTACGTTGCAATGAGTCAGAATGTTGTACCTGTTAATAAAATTAGGACTGCGGTTAATACAATTTTACTGTAGGTAATTCTATAAAATTAAATTATGAATGATCATACATGCGTCTATTTATACTTATTATTATATTTTACTAATATCAAAAGCGTAAGTAGGTGTATATTCTGACCTAATAGTTTACATGGATGGATCATTTATTTATTGCATATAAAAGATTCACAATAATCCTTTAAAATTCACTATGTTAAATTAAATTTAAATAAAGAAGTTGCCATTTCAACTATTTATTTGTCAACTAAGTATACTTATTGCAACGTTTTTCTTGTGGAATGCTTAAAAAGAACTATTAATTTAACCATAATAGTATTTATTTGAGAAGTAGGTACCTATGTTCATATTTTGCGCATTGGTGGTTATAAACAAATTAGTTTCATCTATGCTTATACTCTGAAACAAAATTAATAATTTTAACCTCAGCAAATTATTTTTTATTGCAACTTATTACTTACTCTTATTGTTCACATGATTGATGTGTTTATAGAACTTGCTATAACAGACTGTCGTCAATGCGTAAAAGTTGATCCCTTTTTTATATAAAATCAATTTTTTATAGCCATAAAACAAATTTAAATAAGATGTAAACAATAAGTCACATTAATAAACATTTATTTAGAAAGTATTTTATTTATTTAAGAGTAAAATATTGTATTATCAAATAGTATAACAAGTGTAAGTGATATGCGAGCGACAGTAAATCAGAGGCAATGTTGGGTGTTATAAAATAATATGTCAAATAGTCAGTTAATGGCGGAGTACCTATGCCAATACAACAATATGTGTAACATAGCTGTGTATGTATGTACATAGTCGTCGTGATACAATGCGATACAATAATGAACAAATAGTCCGCGTCTAAACACTTCAATAATAATTCTGTCAGCGCGCAATTACAATACGGTGCGAGCCGTTCCAACATGGTGTCTGTGTCGGACAGGCGGAGTTTTTTGTTGTGTGCCGGCGCACAGGTGCGACCAATCAGCACGGCGCTGGCTCGTATGCCATGATCAACAATCGAGCCGTTATCTCTCCACTGTGCGGTACAAGGCTCGGCTCCGTGCCGCTGTGTGCGATAATTGTTATTTAGTTGTTCGACGCAATAGGAAGCGCGGTGCCCGTGTGTGCGTTATGTACGTTTTTTATCAGCGGTTAACGGACGCACTCTGCCCGTGCGCACAGATTACTGCTCTCGCGATAGTGCCCGTGCCTGTGTAGGTGTACCGTCCGTTCCACCTAATGAACTATACGCCGTCGTGTTTACTACACCGCTTGTACTAATCAGCTCACCTTTGTATTAATTAATACCCCTTTCAACAGTACGCACAACGTACGTTTACGTTTAATAGAGTAAATTAATAATAAAGTAAAATGTGATTAAGCTAATGTCGCTTATATGTAATATACGGTGGGCACTGGGAACAAAGTTTACTAATTTTACGGATAACATAAGCATTGGAATCAGTTTTGCAAACACGATGTATGAATAGAATTGTAATTTTCAATTCGCTCAGAGCTTCGCTTCGGTGACTGCTAGCGCCATCTAGTATCGAGTAGTTGAAAATTAAAAAATAAATAATTGGTGGCTAGCTTTCAAAATGTAACTTACTATAACAATAATTATTTATTGTATTGTTATTTGTCAAAATATGGTAAGTTGCTACTTATTAGACAATCTTTAATCTAAACAAAATGTCGATTTACTTTAAAAAATAAGTTTAAAATAGGTAACAAAAGGTAGAGCGTTTTCACAAAACCTAAAAAAAATTGCATGTTCAGGAAATATAAATATAACTACATACTTACTTTAGTAATCACTGGTGTACCTATAGATAAAAGTACCTACTTAGATGGTAAATTTTATGGAAACATTATTTATAAAATATCATAAATTAAATATAATAATAGTATTTCTATTTTTATTTACACCTTTATAACAGCCTGGATATGCTACATCGTCATACAACATGTGAGTATAAAGGGTGTTCATTTAGGTTCTGTTTCGTAAAAACTTTAAAAGTAGCCGTAAAAGCTTTCTAGACTTATTCACAGGATTAGAGGGGGGATAAGACTATTTTATGCATATTCTTAGCTCGTCTTGATAATATTTTTTTCCAATAATTAATCCATTGTTATTGTTTCTACGCTCGATCGTTTATCATTTCCTGACGTTGTTGTTGCATGTAGGTACCTAAATATATAATTTTATTTGAAGTCGCAAGTTACTTGTTAATTTACTAAAGTTTGTTTTAGATCCTTCCCTGTTGTACTCCGTAAAGTAACCTACATATAAATACATATTATATTAAGATGTATCATCGCGGTCCTATAAACAAGATGCCGCTATCGCAAGTCGGTAAAAGCAGAAAAAATACTTGTAAACAAAAAAAAATACAATACTTCTATTTTTCTTGTTAATCATAATGAAACTAAAAAGCTATTAGGTAATTATTATTTGTACAGTACAAAACATACTAATTATATTTACGTTACAAATTCTAATTTTTAGTCAATGTAAAATGAGCCGTTCTTGCTGCACCAAATATTATTTAAATACTACTCGTATTATGTATGAACCTACACGTGAAGTAGAGGAGCCTCACTTAGTGAAGACAGCTCATACAACCCGGGCCACAGTGTCGTGCACTGTGCCTGTCCCCACTGTGCCTGGGGAGGCACAGCGCACGCACACACCACGTACTCGTAGGTACACAACGCAGGACGCTCTCTGGCCGCACTAATTAATACGTCGCGCGTTGTTTTGCTCTTTATTATATTTGATTTACGAGGCGGCGGCCGTCCCGCGCGCTTTAAAAAACGATATTACGCTGGAATACGGTCGTATTACCGAAATAACCGACTTCAAATTGAATTGTTGCTGCCATATTTGTTTTTATAAGCGCTGGAAGCCGTAAAGGTGTCCGCGATCATTTTAATCGCCGACAACACAGATAATTGTTTTATTTACAATTGAGGTTTACGACGCTCTGAACTCAACTCTTTTTTTATATTTAAGTGACGCAAGTAAACATTCCTCGTTAATTTGATAGACGTATTCATTCAGCTATGAATATTCGAGTCGCATCTCCGCTTATGTACTACACCGAGACTGACATCTATTTATCTTACACTGAATATTAAACTAATGACGTGCGTACTGTTTTATATGCTCCCCGTACTCTATCACATATATGAGTATACGTGAACTCTCTACTCTCTCCAGTAATACGTTCTTCCTGTTTGACATGAAGCGAATATGGAAAACATTAACAGACTCATTCGAAAGAAAAAAAGAGCCATTTATTTACTTAATATGGGAACAAGGTAGATATTTATTTTGGTATTAACTAACATTAAGTATTGTTTATTGTATTCACAGTCCGTCCGCTTGCCGGAGGGGGGACTGAGGGCAAACCCTGCGACGAGGAAGAGGAGCGAGGAGGAGGCTCTCCCCTCGGCCCCGGAGGACCGTTCAGCTGCAGCCAGTGTCGCGGCGCGTACCCCACGCGTGAACAACTCGAGCGCCACGAGACCCTGCACGCGCCCAACACACAGGTGGATACCGTCAAATATGTCAGTGCCCATTGTATTATGTAACAGAACAACATCTTATACCTACACCAACTGTTCATTCAAATAAACATTTAAATATACCTCCACCGCTACCATACCAGAGACAAGAAATCAAGTTATTGCCCTTGGTCACATAGTACTATCAGAAACTAATAAATGACAAGGCACTTAGATTAGTTTAAATCATTATTTTAAACACAATTAACATATTTGTGTATTTTGCCAACAGTCATGCAAGATCTGCCACAAGAGCTTCGCGAACGTGTACCGACTACAGCGACACATGATCAGCCACGACGAGAGCGCGCTGCTGAGGAAGTTCAAGTGTAATGACTGCGACAAAGCGTTCAAGTTCAAACATCACCTCAAGGAACACTTACGTATACACAGCGGAGAGAAACCTTTCGAGTGCGCCAACTGCGGCAAGAAGTTCTCTCACTCCGGCTCGTACTCGAGTCACATGACCTCTAAGAAGTGTCTTGTTATGAATCTTAAGATGGGTCGAATCAAGCCCAATAATCCTGCCCTTAATCCAGAAAGAAGTCCATCACGGAAGCGAGCCAATGCTTTGGTTGCTTCACAGTTAAATAACAACATTACACCAAATGGCAATTCTTTCCTTCCAATTTTACCAAAGTATAGTGACGCCGCGGCATTCTTTGCTTCAATGTCTGCACCAGAAAATAATTTTCATCGACCGCCATTGGGGCAACCTGGCACTAATCCCTTTTATATGCCACCCGGCATGCCCATGAGTCCTGCAAGTGGTATTGCCCCTTACAGTATACCAGCCTCACTCAGTCAATTTTTTGAGACTTTAGCTTCATCTCAGTACCAACCGAGGAAACTAGAGAATCCTATTAGTCCAAAACTAACAAGTCCAGCACCAGCTGATCCTGAAGACTTAATTGAGGAGGTAACGGAAGAAGATGACAAGCGGTCAGAAGGAAGCGCCGAACTTGTAATGGATATAGAAGATGATGAAGCCGTTTCTATTAAGAAAGAACACGAGGAACGCGACATTGACTTACGATCACCCTCGCGTAACTACGAATCCGTCCCCTTAAACAACAACGGTCGCAACGCCGACAACCATGCAGGTTTTAATTCCATATTAGAATCTGTCAGTGCGTCCGTAACGAAACATTTCTTCAGAGCAAATATGGAGAAGCTTTCACCTGTCTCGGGAAATATTTGTCCTAGCATAGAGTCACCTCCCACTTCTCAGGTAATTGTGAAAGATGAGCCCCAAGATACTCATAGATGTATGAAATGTAACGCTACCTTCAGTAATAAGAGTGATTTATTGGATCACGAAAAAGAAATTTGTGGAAGCATATTTAGAAAGCATGAAGGTCTGGCAGCTCAGGTAGCGGAAACTGTTGCTCTCAACAGATACGAGGCCGAGATACGCGCTTCGATACAGAGCGGAGTGAGTGGTAGCGAGGACGAAGATTTTACCAGAGAAGAACGCGATGATAAGATGTCGATACACGATAATGATAGAAAAATTCGAGTGCGAACTAATCTAACCGAAGAACAACAAACTGTGTTGAAAGAGCATTATGCTTTAAACCCTCGACCTAATCGCGAGGAGTCCACAAGAATAGCCCAACAAATCAACCTGGATAACCGAGTAGTTCAAGTTTGGTTCCAAAATAACAGAGCACGAGAGCGACGGATGACAACGAACATCTTAGACCAACCACTGGACTTGTCTACGAAAAAGTCGAATCCATCGGTTACGTCCAGTCCGTCTCCGTCTCCGCCGTGCAGCATTTCTGTGACACATTCCGACTCTGAGGAGGCCGTCAACCTGAGCCAAAAGTCCTCGCGGAGCACAACACCACAACGATCGACCTATCTAAATACTTATCCACATTCCAATTGCTCTTCATCATCTTTTACCGACTTTAGATTATCTCCCTCTCCGGGAGAATCCATAAACGGACAGAAAAGATTACTACCACAGAAGTTACACGTGAATCCTTTAGTACCAATGGACAAACTCCTACAATACAATGACATGGCAAATGCACGATCCCCTATACTTAATATGCATCTATCTTCAGACTTGAGTCGACAAGGTTCGAGTCCGTTATACGAAAGAGGGTGGACTGATGAGATGCATGTGCCAAACGACATAGAAGACGATGCTACTGTACTTAAAAAGAGTAAACTAAAGCAGGAATACAAAGAGGGTGAAGGACAATTCGTTTGTGATCAATGTGATAAGACATTTGTGAAGCAGAGCTCTCTTGCAAGACATAAATATGAACATTCAGGTTAGTTACATTTAATTGATCGGGTTACCTACTTAAAACATTACATTTTATATTTCATTGTATTGTCAAACTACATCTGTTGAGTTCAGATTGACTTTTATTTGTATCTTCGCTATTTTAATAAGCATAATAAATCAGCCATACAACCTATCCAATAACTTGCTTAAATCTCTCCAACACATTCTCTTAGTAGAATTTTATTTTATTTAAAAACTTAACTTTATCTTAAAATTAGATTAAAATATGTTTGTTCCTTTATTTTATATTAAGTAATATATTATGTATTTGTATTGCAGGTCAACGTCCTTACAAATGTATGGAATGCCCCAAAGCGTTCAAACACAAGCACCACCTGACGGAGCACAAGCGCCTGCACACCGGGGAGAAGCCCTTCCAGTGCTGCAAGTGCTTCAAGAAGTTCTCTCACTCCGGCTCCTACAGCCAGCACATGAACCACAGGTTCGCTATCTGCAAGCCTTACAGGGATTAAGCAGCGCAACCTAAACACAATAGCGGTTCTACATTCTCTTCCAAATGAAAACGTGCACTTGTTAAATTTCCAAAAAGCACTGAACTCTTATTAATTGCTTTTTTGTTAATTGGCAGTTTGTAAATATAGTCTTGCTCAAGCGATGACATCCGGTACTGTGTTACGTTCTAATACAGATGCTGTTGGCTCTTGTATCAGAAGCTTACCTTACCTCACCGAGTGTTAGGCATACACACAAACAAATACCTACGTACACGTCGCCGCATAATAATACTCATTACTGTAATAAAGTATTCATTGCCCGGTATTTTCGTTTCCATCTTAATTAAGGTCATTGCTCAACATCATATTTTTATACTTGTAGAACATAATTCGAACTCCCTAGATTTAAAATGCGTAGTGCCAAACACTAAAAACATGTGCCATGATAAATGCCAAAGGTTTTTTTTATTATTTTGTAATGAAAAAATGTCGTCTAGTTTTTATTATTTAATTAATACCAAAGGCCGGTACCTGTAGCATAATACTCAAAATGTAATAAATGTTATTTTATTTTTTTAATTGTTACGTCTAGGTTTTAGTGACGGTAATAGATGAGATTGTCCTCATTATATGTAAGATTATTTTTATGTCCTATAAATGTGTCAAAAGAAATTGTAACGCAAGGCTCATAGATCGTGTATCGAATGTGGTCCATACTATTTACACAGTATTTTTGAATTTTAGAATTTATACAAGGTTTAATCTTTCATTTGATAATGGCATAAGTCTAAGAATAAATAAATATTTAAAAAAAAACTTGCATTAAAAAACCGTCTGTCTGTTACGATGACAATATTACTGTGTGTTTTATTAAAAAGAAACTACTTAGTTGCACTTAATCAAATTCGTAAGAGCTGCTCTAACACTAAATAATGCGTAACAATTTATGTATGGTATTTACTACTTCACCACAAACATTAACTGCGTGTTCTTACATTATTACCTATCAATACCAAAAGACTATCAAATTTTAATTGTTCTTTCTAATACTTTATTAACTAACACATAGACAATGGAAGGGGTAGGTACAGTTAAGAGAAAAAATAACAATATCTGTCAAGTGTAGGTAGGTAAGCCTCGCGAATACTACATTTTCTAAATATTTGACGTATTTTCTGCTATAAATGAAGTTGTATAAAGTACGAGGTACTCAACGCGGTGTCCCTAACTGTAGAAGAGATTATGCATCCTCATCCCTGTTCCAAATTATACTGTTACCTAACGAAGTTAAGCATTATAAATTTAGTAGACGTAAGGTTCTTGTATTGTAATTATAAGTGTTAGATAGATTCAATCTTAATTAAGTTTAAAGCATTCCATATTACTCCTATGGGATCTCTGCTGTGTTTATGAAACTCTACTCTTTTAATTAGTCGAAAGAATATCTTCTATTAAGTTGTAAATATAATAATAACAGATTGTATATAGGTTAATGTGTAAATACGATCGCTTTACTTACTATAGTAACGGTACCTACCTAATAGTTTTATCGTCTCTCTAACACAATGAATACGTGACAATAATAAACATCCGTTTATTAAATGCAATATGATAATAATAAATTCTATTAATAATTATATTGATATTACTATAACTTAAACTAAATTTTCAATATTCAAAAGATACATCGACATGTAACAAATTCGCTCTATGTATTGTTATCAATAGCATTGATTGTGTTGCCTCTAATGTTATGTCACATTTGATCATACCTGTACTCGTAGCTACATTCATATTATTATGGTTCATCATCGATGTACTTAAAATTTGCATCTCATTACATTCTGATGTTTTAAATGAATACAATAACTCGTCTAATCATAACAGTATATTAGAACAGAAAGTTCCTAAGACAAAAATACATAATAAGAGATACCTAACAATTATTTCTATATTTTATAATTATTGTAAGTAGATAAAATTACTTTTTAAAGGTTTCTAAGCAACGAATTACATAAATGATAACGAGCAGTAAGTATATAGTATGTATACTACATAGTGACGCTTCTGTTCTTCGTTCAGCACGTGCAGTATTCAACACTCCACGTTACTAATTTGTAGCTAGCTTTACATCCACCTGACTACCTACATCTTCATTTAAGCCAAACAGTATTCATCTAATTGCAAACATTCAGGCTATTACAACTATTACTATTTACACGTAATACTTATTATTGATACTTTGTATCTGTGTTATCTATTAAGCGATCCTGTTTGAACTATTTCATATTTTATTATAATTTGTATGTGTAAGGCGATTCCAAATTGTTAGTGTTTCGCGGTGGGCTAGATAAACCAAAGATTACTTACGTTGATAATAATATGATGTGGAACACTGTAATATATAATATCCCATCATTTAGCTTTAGATTAGTTTTACTTGTGCCAAATAATAATTTTAAGGCTTGAATAAATTTTTATATGGAAATTTTATTTTTTACAAGGAATGGCATCATGTACTATACGTTTCGTTGTGCATCACACGTTGCACTTACTGTGTCTCCTAGGTACTTCTCTCTTACAACTGTGTAACTACGTCACACCCGACACGGCGTGTGCGTGGGGGTGGCGTGGACAGTTCGCCACGTGAATTCCTATTGCCATAATATTTGTCTTTGTTGTATTTTGTATGAGGATGTGAGTGGACGAGATATGCGACTGTTTGGTGAATAATTGTTAAATTAAGTAAACTCTACATTGTTAAACTTACCCATAGATTAACATGTGTTAAAATATTGCCTATATAAATTATAGTAATTCATTTTACTTGATATTATAATGTATATTGAATTTATGAATATTAAAATATATATATTGACAATTCAATGCAAAAATATACATTCCTATTATTTTATCCTTTCCTTTTTTAACCTTTCCATGGATCTGCCAATAAGAAAAAATAAAACATGTAAGTATTTAATATATTATTATAATTTTGGGGGATCTCCACTGAAGTACGAAGTTCATTGTATTGTTAAAGAGGCTAAGTTAAAAATGAAAGTCATTTAAGACATAAATATTTAACAAAATTAATCGCTGGGAGATTGAAAGGTAGGTAACATATGATGTTACCGAGTCTACAATAATTTATTTACGAGGACGAGGTACAAAGTTTGTGAATATCATAATGACGAGTGTACCGCAAAAACCCGTGCTTCCATACACATGAATCTTAAGCATTGAGCTTTTATAAAACTTGAGTTATTTCAAAAAGTTCGTGAGCCGCCAACCTCGGTGCAGAATGACGGGTGTAATTTCAATGTATCGAAACTACCTACTATCTAAGTATCTGTTGCCTAAGTGTGTTCTCGAAGGTACCTAAAGCAGAATCAGATAGGGCAATTGGTTTTATAGATATCAAATCAAATCAAATTAATTTATTTGTCCAAACATGTGTACATTATTGTTGGTGAATATGTCGGCGTTAGCTTACGATGGCACGTTCTACGATACATCGGTCAACTCGAAGTACCACTTTTAATACACGTAACACTTTAACTACACTGAACACTACAACATATTCGAAATAACACTACTCAAACAAAACGGGTAACGGTTCCTAGTAAGGAGCACCGATCACGACCGAAGTTAAACTGTAACTCCGGCGCGCCCTACCTAGGCTCCGTTGTAGCACGAAGCTACCTAAACACGTCATTGCGACAGTGTCGCCTCTACCGGCATTCATGCAGCGCTTTGTTTATGAATTAAATTAAGTAGGTACTGTTTCCGACATATAAATACATTTGATAAAATTACTTTTATTTTATTTTGTTTTATTCTATTTAGGAAACTTACAGCTAAAAAATCACAATAACAATTAATATAACAATTCACGGCCAGTTACAAGTTTTCACAGATAATAATATAATATAACGTTTATTTCAGGCTGCATAGGCCCATAGAAAAATACCTTATAGATTAACATACATAACACAATATAATATATACCTTAATGACTAACATAAATAAAATAAAATAACTTCCGGTTACTAGATAAATAAACTAGATAAATAAGTGATTGTAATATAAATATTAACACGTACTTGACAGACATTGAGCTTAACATTTAAAAAGACTAAACACATCAATAAATTTGTTCAAAGAAAGAAAAATAAAATTAATAATAATAATAGAAAACAAAATAAGAATTTTGATTTGCCTAACTTTCTAAACGAAAACTTAATGTCAACTGTCAATTTGTGACGTTTGTGACAAATACAACGGAGTCGTGGACGGACGTCAGACGTCAGGCAATGTACAGCGGTACGCTGGTTCTTGTATAAAAATAACATTAAAGATCATCTGAAAATAGTATAAAAGCAATGAAAATTATAATATTTCGTTTATAGTACTGAAACAAGGTTACAAACACAATGGGTGGAAAAACAAAACAAAGCCAGAGGACGAAGAACAATGTCAGAGTAAGTGTTCATAACATTGCTCTTAAATATTGTCGACAAGCAATTAATATTGTCTAACTTATCTTATATCTTGCACAATGATTGAAATGACTTCCAGCTATTTAATTTTGAGTGGTAACAGCAGTTTAAATTCGATTATTGTACCAAATCTGTCGTAGGATAACTTATGTAAATAAAGCATTTATCTAATAAGTAAGTGATATTGTTTTTAGCCTTCAAGCAGCAGTCGCAGTGCAGAGCTACTAAACAGTGCAGTGAGGCTCGAAGGAGGCCTAGTGACCACTAGCAATGGGAAGGTGCTGCCAGCACTGTTTCCAACACTGGCCGCAGTGAGCCTAGACCAGGACATTAATCCTGAATTTGTGATGTGCTTTAAGAAACTTAATAAAAAGGATCCCATAACCAGAGCAAAGGTAATCTGAGTTGGAATTATTGTTTTTTGATTTAAATCAGGATACAGATACTTTTTTTAAATACATACAGTACAACCAGAGTAATTAGAACAATTGTATTAATTTACACAAATATTTGTATTAGGAATCCACCCAGCACATCTGCGAAGCAATCATTGTGCAATAGAGGTTGTTGTATTATGTACATATTGGCTTATCAGTTAAAAGAACATTGGTATAAATTGTTTGGGACAAGTTTTTACTACAAGAACAACAATTGAACTATATGTGTTTTGAGTATTGTCTATACTAAAGCTGACTGTGACATTGGTCAGGATTGCTGAAGTATTATGGCAAAACTTAAATAGTAGATTTGCTTTAACAGTCCATCAAAGTTAAAATTTGCTGTGAGATGGTTCAATTTTTAAACTTTGTATTACTTGCTTTTAATGATGCATATGGAATAATGGAATATAAGTATTTTCAATCATCACACTGAGTATTAGAATTATTTAGTGTTAGGATATATGATGAGGCTGGCATACCTTTGTAAGGTAAAAGCCTCTAAATTAAAATAAAGATTGAAAATAAAACACCACACAGGTAAAGTATATTTTGAATATATAGGGGCACGCGTCCTAATGTTGGCACTGCACCAGATTATCAGCACCCCCAACTAAAACTCAAATTATAAGCTTTCTATTAATTAATTTCGGCTACCATTTAACAAACATTAAAATAAGATCCTTTTGGAATTATAAACTGATCCAAACACGACACTTTTTAAAAAAAAAAGCGATATTTTTAAAAACGCGGGAACATGTCCTTCACATTACTTTGTTTTGACAATTTCTTATGATTGTAGGTAAGTTCAGGTTTTTTTATTTTACTTTATTTTAGTTCTTTTAGATATTTTTTACTGAACCTTTAAGTTTTATTCATGTATAAAATGTTTTTTAAGGCTTATCTGACATTGGAAATTAACGTTATCTTGATTTTATGTTAATAAATGAAATTTTTTGCGAATTGCTAATTATCGGCACTGGTACTGTTACATGACAAAGTGGTATGTAAAATTGTTAATCCATATTTTATATTATAAAGCGTGATTATTTTATGCATATAAGAATATTAAATTCTAGGCATAACTTCACTTCAACTTTTGAAGTTAAAAAAGTTGAAGTGAAGTTATGCCTAGAATTCAATATTCTTGGAAAAAGTACTCTATGATTTCGGATTTTATATCCTGGCATGGTGCTGAAACTAACATTGCTAGTTATTTTCATTGTGTTGATATTATGATCAAAAGAATGTCTATTATTTTTTAGATTTTTTTATTTTTATGTATTTTTTTTTCTGAAACTTCGGTTGTTAGGCTAGGCATAAATAAAAGAGATTTTGCTATAAACATTGAATTATTTAATTTATCTACCTAATTTTATGTCTAATTTTAAGGTGCTGATAATTGGCTCGGTCGATGCTAGTAATTGGTGATGATGGTGCCAATAATTGGTGTTAGGGTAATTATTTAGTCAAACTCATCTAAATAAAATGTGTATGCATAAAGACAAATTTTTATAATAAAAATCAATTACTTATTTAATAGTGAACCGAGAAAGCATGTTGTTAACTTTCGTTATCAGTATTATCACTAAGATAAACGATATTAAAGTAAGACTAACTCTTAAAGTGCTGATAATTGGTAGCATCACCCTAATATTATTTTTACTTCATTTGGTTTCAGGCATTACAAGAGCTATGTGAACTAGTAAACAATGGTACAGCTGATGATGTGGTGGCCGCTCTGCCAAATTGGACACATTTCTATAAGATACTCACAACTGACACAGATCGGAAAGTGAGGGAAATGACACAGGTTGGTGCCCGTTTCTAAAATTACTGCTATACTTACTAATAAATGCTATACTCTAATGTCTTTGCATTCCATTAAATGTTTCTGGTTTCAATGAGCAATATAGATTAAGTAGTAAAAGTTATACTGTAAAGGTATACTTGAGCTAACAAAAAGACGTTAATTAAATACATATTTTCTCTTTGTGCTGTGTAGTAAATAAAAAAAAATGTTACTATCTTGTAAATAATGAATTTGTCTATCATTTTAGTGATAGTGATAATGAATTTGTCTATCATTTTAGTGATAGTGATGTTGTAGTTAAATTGAATGCGCCTTTCTCATTAATCGTATTGTATCGTATCTGTATCCGCACGGCCAGGCATGTCACGGCGCGATAGTGCGCGTGTGTGGCCGCCGCACGGCTCCGCAGCTCAAGGCGCTGCTGCCGAGCTGGCTGCAGGCGCAGTACGACGAACACGCGCCCGCGCAGACTCATGCACAGACTTCGCTCAAGGTAAATCTATCTACTATTCTCTGTCCATTCGTTTATTTTCTTTTTGACACATTGAGAAATTTTGACATTAGTGACGCCCTCACACGTTTTCGATTCGGTTTGAATTAATTATCGATTTTATTTAAGAATAACTTTTAATCGATTTACACATACATATTATTAGTACAAATATTAATTTAAATTATACATGCGATACATCAATATTAAAATTATAACATTAATTTATGCAAAAAAAAAAGTATAAGCGCATTATAAACAGTTCATCACTAGCAATACCATAACTCAATGTATCGTTGACATTCGTACAAAATTCCAAGTTTTCGACTTAATTTCTTGCAAATAATTAACTATGAAGTCATAGACAGTCTTTTTATTTTCTATTTTAAAACAAAATTTACAGAAATGTCACTTACATAAAGGCGATTTATTATTGTATATGATCGATTTATCTTATTTTAACACCTGTTTTATAGTCTGTGGTTGTTTGTTATGTAAAGGGCACTTCACTAAAGGGGCGTTACCCGTCATTAAAGTAGGATATTACTGTAGTACATTATTACGAAAATAAAACCGGTAATTCATAGACATGAGCTGTCAAAAAGAAAATAAACGAATGGACAGAGTTTAGCTACCCATCCTTAGTTTTAAGTTGACGTGACAAAGTAATTGTAGCGATTATTCAATAGGATATTGATTAAAGATATGACTTTTAGCACCTTACGCGCCAACTAACTCGGCCGGGCTGAAGTTAGCTATCAGTGAAGTTCGCGCATGTATAGGAACAAGTAAAATACTAAAAACTATCATCTATGCTGGCAGTAGCAACTACGGCCTGCAAGCCGGCCGATTTATTTGGCGCGTGATTGAAATAAATAATGAACCATGTCCCTGAATAACGAAGTACAAATACAAATTTCTTTATTCACAATAAATAGGGTATGTACTTATAGTGTAATACATTTTGAACAGAACACATTCCCGGACAGCAAGTTGCCTGAAGTTATATCGTTCTGCAAAGCTGAAGTTATGTCACACCTGCTGGATAACCTAATTGGTAACACTGAGGCAATCATCACCAAAAAGTACGTATTTGAAGAATTACATTACATTAATGGCCTACGCAGACCCGGATGGCATGGCAAGGGATTTTAATTTTTACTAATGGACATTCAACCGTACTGTTACAGAAATACCAAATAAATTGCTTTGCTTTAAAATGAAAAATGCCGTGCGATATAATCCCTTTCAATGCCGCGGCATCATTTTAAAGCATAGCAATTTATGTCGTATTTCTGTAACAGTACGGTTGAATTTCCATTAGTAAAAATTAAAATCCCTTGCCATGCCGTCCGGGTCTGCGTAGGCCATAAGTATAGATATTGTAATAAAAAGCTTATTGTCCCTGTTAATAAAATGAAACAATTTAACATCACTATTAGATGTACCAATACGTTATTAAATTTATACTGTTATTTGTTGTGTGTGTAGGATAGAGAACCCGGACGAGCGCGCACTACAAATGTCTCGTATAATAACGAGTAGCCTGCGCGGGCTGGAGTACTTCATCCCCAACCTGCCCGCGGCGCAGCACGACTGGCTGTGGGCGGAGCTGTCGCCGCTGCTCGACTCGCCTCTCTACTGGAAGTTCAGCACGCACAGCTCGCAGCAAGTTAGGTACGCATATTAGTTTCAGAGAAGGATGCGTGGCCTTCGGCAGCTAAAGGTCCCATTCGTAAACTCTTCATGCTGTTTCAGAAGGTAGTTTTACCAGATGGTCTCCCCTGATCATCCCATTCCCAGATGCTCCTATTCTTGTTTGAAAACCCTAAGGCCTTGTTTACGGAGAAGCGGGGCGTCGGACGTGGCGTTGAGCGGGGTGGCCCGCACTGAATTCAAATATGTATATGGCGTTGTATGGGTGTGTTTACGGAGAAGCGTTTTTTGAAACATTTTATTTATTTATTTATTTATTTAATGGTACTTCAACGACTTACTCACTAGGACATACATAAACAATGAATTACTTATAGTTTTAGGCATAGTGAGTTGGTCACTTATAGAAGTACACAACTCTCACAGAAACATAAAGGGACAAGTAAGATAGCATTCATGAATTAGACTTAGGTACACAAATTAAGTTAAGAATTACATAATATTAAATACACTCAAATATTAATCAGAAAATTAATTTTTTTAATTAAAATTAAATTTAACAATCAAAAAATTAATTAATATAGATATTGAAAAACAAAAAAAAGATATTAACAAATTAAAACAAAATAAAAAGTTAAATTAAATTACATAATATAAAATAGGTATTATAATTTAAGTTAAAAATCGGCATCGGCATTAATAAGTTAAAAGAATTAAAATATAATTAATAGCAATTAGTAATACAAAGTTAAAATTAGAAACAACGTAGAGAAAATTGTAAGTGGATGCAACTCGTCTTATGATTCCGAGGTGGTTAAAAGTCTACTACGGTACTGACGGAAGGTGTTAGAGTTTGAAATAGAGCGTCGCACGCAGCGGTGCACGCAGCGGTGCACGCGGCGTCAATTCTCGATGAAGCTATATATAAATCTAGTTGATTTGATCGATACGAGCGTGCTTCGCTATACACTTGACGTATCGCGGGCAACGCGGCGGGCACCCCCACGCTTCTCTATAAACAACGTCATATATTATAAATATTATATAAACGGGATATTAAAGCGCAATTTTATTTACCTTTATTTTACTTGACGTTTCGGCACAGGTTGCACTGGCCGTGGTCGCAAGCTGACTGGTGACGCGACGGCGAGCTTCGTCTTCGTGATAGATAATATATTATTGTCATCTACCCTCGCATCTTGAGATGTTAATATAAAGTCCCCCTACACACAACACTGCCCGTATCGCTGTTCTGTACGTTATATAATATTTATAATAATGAAACGCGATAGTTTAAAAGTTATAACGTCATTATATTGCTATAAGTTTGTGTTTACGCGTGCGATGACGCGTGCTGCTTCACGCCCCGCCCCAGCGTAAACAGACAAAACGTCCGACGCCCCGCTCAACGCCACGCCCGACGCCCCGCTTCTCCGTAAACGTGCACTTATGCAGCGTATCTGATACTATATACAATATGTATAAGCAAATAAAATTAATTAATCAATTGGAGTAACTCTGCAACATACGGTATGCGCCAAGTAACTCGGCCGGCTTAAAGTTAGCTATCAAACAAGTTCGCACTTTAAAGCAACGATGAGGAAGAAAACACTCAGTCCTCACACTCCCCGTCGTTTATCTGCGCACCCATTCGCTAACAGTTTTAGCTGTGAGAGTTAGGTTAGTTAGGCTCGTACTGCAGCGGAGCCCCCACGTGGCGCCACGGGTCGCGCCGCAGTACGGTTCGGCGCCGCGTGGGGGCTCCGCTGCGGCGCCAGCACCGCGGACTGTAGTTATATGTCGCAGCGCTAAGTAGTAGTAGTATCGTGTGCGTGCAGGGCGGCGTGGTGCGGCGCCACGGGTCGCGCCGCAGTACGGTTCGGCGCCGCGTGGGGGCTCCGCTGCGGCGCCAGCACCGCGGACTGTAGTTATATGTCGCAGCGCTAAGTAGTAGTAGTATCGTGTGCGTGCAGGGCGGCGTGGTGCGGCGCCACGGGTCGCGCCGCAGTACGGTTCGGCGCCGCGTGGGGGCTCCGCTGCGGCGCCAGCACCGCGGACTGTAGTTATATGTCGCAGCGCTAAGTAGTAGTAGTATCGTGTGCGTGCAGGGCGGCGTGGTGCGGCGCCACGGGTCGCGCCGCAGTACGGTTCGGCGCCGCGTGGGGGCTCCGCTGCGGCGCCAGCACCGCGGACTGTAGTTATATGTCGCAGCGCTAAGTAGTAGTAGTATCGTGTGCGTGCAGGGCGGCGTGGTGCGGCGCCACGGGTCGCGCCGCAGTACGGTTCGGCGCCGCGTGGGGGCTCCGCTGCGGCGCCAGCACCGCGGACTGTAGTTATATGTCGCAGCGCTAAGTAGTAGTAGTATCGTGTGCGTGCAGGGCGGCGTGGTGCGGCGCCACGGGTCGCGCCGCAGTACGGTTCGGCGCCGCGTGGGGGCTCCGCTGCGGCGCCAGCACCGCGGACTGTAGTTATATGTCGCAGCGCTAAGTAGTAGTAGTATCGTGTGCGTGCAGGGCGGCGTGGTGCGGCGCCACGGGTCGCGCCGCAGTACGGTTCGGCGCCGCGTGGGGGCTCCGCTGCGGCGCCAGCACCGCGGACTGTAGTTATATGTCGCAGCGCTAAGTAGTAGTAGTATCGTGTGCGTGCAGGGCGGCGTGGTGCGGCGCCACGGGTCGCGCCGCAGTACGGTTCGGCGCCGCGTGGGGGCTCCGCTGCGGCGCCAGCACCGCGGACTGTAGTTATATGTCGCAGCGCTAAGTAGTAGTAGTATCGTGTGCGTGCAGGGCGGCGTGGTGCGGCGCCACGGGTCGCGCCGCAGTACGGTTCGGCGCCGCGTGGGGGCTCCGCTGCGGCGCCAGCACCGCGGACTGTAGTTATATGTCGCAGCGCTAAGTAGTAGTAGTATCGTGTGCGTGCAGGGCGGCGTGGTGCGGCGCCACGGGTCGCGCCGCAGTACGGTTCGGCGCCGCGTGGGGGCTCCGCTGCGGCGCCAGCACCGCGGACTGTAGTTATATGTCGCAGCGCTAAGTAGTAGTAGTATCGTGTGCGTGCAGGGCGGCGTGGTGCGGCGCCACGGGTCGCGCCGCAGTACGGTTCGGCGCCGCGTGGGGGCTCCGCTGCGGCGCCAGCACCGCGGACTGTAGTTATATGTCGCAGCGCTAAGTAGTAGTAGTATCGTGTGCGTGCAGGGCGGCGTGGTGCGGCGCCACGGGTCGCGCCGCAGTACGGTTCGGCGCCGCGTGGGGGCTCCGCTGCGGCGCCAGCACCGCGGACTGTAGTTATATGTCGCAGCGCTAAGTAGTAGTAGTATCGTGTGCGTGCAGGGCGGCGTGGTGCGGCGCCACGGGTCGCGCCGCAGTACGGTTCGGCGCCGCGTGGGGGCTCCGCTGCGGCGCCAGCACCGCGGACTGTAGTTATATGTCGCAGCGCTAAGTAGTAGTAGTATCGTGTGCGTGCAGGGCGGCGTGGTGCGGCGCCACGGGTCGCGCCGCAGTACGGTTCGGCGCCGCGTGGGGGCTCCGCTGCGGCGCCAGCACCGCGGACTGTAGTTATATGTCGCAGCGCTAAGTAGTAGTAGTATCGTGTGCGTGCAGGGCGGCGTGGTGCGGCGCCACGGGTCGCGCCGCAGTACGGTTCGGCGCCGCGTGGGGGCTCCGCTGTGGTGCTAACACAGCCCGGGCGCTGCTGCTCGCGCCGGACTGCGACGCGCCGCACTGGGCCTGTCTACTGCAGTTCATGCATCACGTGCAGGTATGCTACCTATCTATCAATATCACGCGATGACCAGTACTCAGATTGACTTTTTACTGACATCTACTGTACCTACATAATATGACAGTAAAACTAACTTTTATACGACAAATTATAAGGTGTCTTTTTCATGTAATGTCTCTATCGAGTGATAAATGATACAATAATGTCATGCAATTATTGTTAAAATCTTTACTGAAACATATATACAACCAAACATTTTTTTAATCATAAATTCACATTATCATAATTATTGTAATATACCTTATAATATAACTTTCTTCATTATTTTAGGACTGGCATAAATATTTTGACAAACGAGAACTACTAGTGAAGAGAATACTGAATGTTCTAGAAGCTGGTAAGTAAGACACTGCTTAAAATCGTCATAATTATTGTTAGTTAATTATACGTAAGTACTATGTATAACATGTTGTCAACTTTGCAGGTGGGTGGGGAGACGCTAAACTTTTATCTACAATGTTGCTGCCTCTGTTAGCTAACTTACCACAAGATATGCTCACGAAAGAATTTTATGAAACATTTTTCAACGCCTTATACAAAGGGTAACAATCAAATTAGCATAGCATTGTTAACTATTCATTAGTTATACCTTAAAGTATTTAATATGATCTCGTTTATTTTCAGACTAGATAAGAAGAAGATACTAAACTCTAAAAGTGAGAGACAATCGTGGATAACAAGCCTGTCCGAGTGCTTGAGGTACTTGTCGATACAACAGAACGACTTCGTGGTGGAAGTGACTACCAGTGTGCACAGGACGTGGCTAGAGAAAGTGCTCGCCACGCATCACGATCTACAAACTAGAAATAACCTCATAAAGTTCTCGTGTACCAAGATGACATCAATCGTCAAATATTGGCTCAAACAGTCCAAAGAAGAGCACGGAGAGAAGTACGACCAGTTGTTGAGAAACTTTTGGCAAAACACGGGCTCCACTGTTATAGCACAGATCGACAAATGTAGCACGGACCTCGACGAGATAGCGAGTCTAATAGACGGTCACATTCTACTGCTGCAATCATTGAAGACAACGTTCTTACAGGAGGCTAAGAAACAGCACAGCATTAAGTTCGACGACGACCGTGATGTGCACAATGTTGAAGCAGAGAAGGCGGTGGTGAGTGAGGAGTGCGACGTGTCCGTGGTGGAGCGGTACGGGCACAACCTGGAGCAGCTGGTGCACGAGGTGTGCTCTACGTACGTGTCGGTGGCGCTGGGCCGGCAGGTGGCGCGCGCGGTGCTCACGCCGCTACTGACGCTGCTGACACAGTTCGACAGCCGCGCCATGTTCGCGAGCCTGGCGCGACAGTTCCGCGTCACCTCGCCCTACGCGCTCTACGACTCCGTGCTGAGGGGCTGGCTCGCCGGGGACACCATGCGCTGCAAGGCTGTCCTCGACATCATCTTCATTATGATGAAGTACATGAGCGACGAGGAACAAGACGCTATGTTCGACTCTATCGAAAAGGTACCTAATAATTGTTTCTTAATGATTCACTTTATAAAAATGTTTTACCTTTAGTTATTAATCTAAGAGATAGATCTTAAATAAGTATTACATCCCTGCGGTTATTTTGAAAGTAACACATATAGTTGAGTAAAAGTACAGTGTAATGTGTTCCCCGCAGCTAGCTCCGTCGGTGGTGGTGTGGTGCCTGTCGCTGGTGAGCGCGCACCCGCACGTGTCGTCCCGCGCGTGCGCTCGCTGGGCGCGCAGTGCCGCGGCGGCGCAGGCGGCGCGCGCCCTGGCGGAGCGCGCGGTGTCGCGCGGCGCCGGCGCTGAGCTGCTGCTCGCGTGTCTGTCCCCCGGACCTGACGATGGTGACTATTACTATTTTATTACTTATTGTTTAATGGTTTATCACCCTTTACTGTGTTGACAGGCTATCTTGTAAAAGTGCTGACTGACCGATGTATAACGTAGGCCCGGGACATAAAAAAGTAGAATATGGAGAAGTACCCCTTTGGTTGATATTATGAAAATGATATAAATAATGGCGGGCATTACTATATTATTAATTGAAAGCTTTTTTTTAACTTGCAATACAGAATGGTTGTCGCGAGTACTCTAGGTTTAATGGTTGAACTTTCATGAATTAAGTGCTGCTAAGTACTTGAACAAACCTTGCGACAAGATTATATGACCGTGTACCTTGTGTATTATAAAGTTTTAACTTTTTTAGTTTGATACTTAGAATATTTTATTTTTATCTTTTTAAAGGACGTCAATAAAAGCTTTTTCTTTTCTTATTGTTTAAACTACATTAATATAACATTTTAGAACCCCTACTGAGTGAGAAGGGCGTGTCTCAAGTAGTACAAGTGGTGAGCTCTGCGCTCACCACCGCGCGTGGTGGCGAGCTGGAAGGCACGGGCGCTCTGGCGGCCAGAGTGGTGACGTCACTAGCCGCGTCCGCCACCGCCGCGCACAGCTTCACCCACACGGATGAGTTCGCCACGCTCGTGCTTAGACTGTTCGAAGTTAACATGCTGGTGCCGGTGAGTGACGTAGTATATAAGTTACAACAACTACAGTCTGCACCGACTGATTTGGCCGCCCTGAAGTTTGCTATTAGAGAAGTTCGCACATCTACAAGAACACACTAAACACCCACTTGTCAGGTTCTTATTTACTTCAAAAAATGTCATCAGCGCAACCTTGCAACAACTTCAAGCCGGCCGAATTATTTAGCGCACACTGTACTTGTAGTTATTATTTCAGTATTATTTTATATACATATGGGATCCTTGCAGATATTATTGCATACTACTGATTAGAAATTAGAGCACAGTAGTGTTATCAACACGACTTAGGTCCCATCTAGATATACCGACGACCTCAAAAAGGTCGCAATATTCTATGTTAGGAAAGGATTTGTTTTTCTATTTAGCTGTGAAACTCACACAATAAATTGTACTGCTGACTTGACCATTGGCTTTATTTAATTCTAATATAGTGGAAAATGAACATTTAGTAATAACATGTCGTATATGGTCCCAGCGCGGCGACGTCGCAGTGTCTGTGGACACGTGGTGCGAGGTGCGCTCGTCGTGGCAGGACGGCGCCGCGGGCCTACCTCCCCGCGCCAGAGATACGTTCCTGTCCAGCGTCGCAGAGCTACTGCAGACACAGTTAGATTTACAGTGAGTATTACACATATAAATAACTATTAATTAAATAGTTTTAACAACATTTTTATTTTAACACGTTCCCAGTCCCATGAACCATATTTGGTACATGTGCATTGTTTTACTATTGTGTCTGATGGTGGCATTGTGATAAGTAGTATTTGTTCTTTAATTTGAGTGTAATACTGCTAGGCTAAAGCATGTGATTGAATATCATGATTTTTTAAAAAAACTGGACTAATGCTTATGAAATTTAATGTGGAGGTGAGATCGGATACTGATATAATGAATGTTTCATGAAAAATATTTCTGCCTTATAAAACAAAAATATTAAAAGTATGTGTATTATGCCTTTACATTTTATGATGCTTGGTTTCCAGCATGGGAGAGTTAAATATAACCAAAATGGAGCACATAGTGTCGCTGTGCCCGCACCTGTTCAACCGCTCCGTGGGCGACGCCACCGAGCTGCCCGCGCAGCTCGGGGAGCTCCGCGCGCTCACGTCACGCGTGTGCGACGTGCGCGAGCACGTGCGCGTGCACACGTGCGCCTACCGACACGAGTGCGTCACCGCGCGCATGAACATACTGCATGCTGACAACGACGCGGTTAAGAACATGATCGACACTGCAGCCGATAATGACATCAAAGAACTTACCAAGTCTGACCTCACTACATATCTAAATAAGTTTCTCTTCCGCGCTATTTATCTGAGAACTGTATTGCTACATAAGATACCGTCGGACGATGATGAGAGTGAAGATAAGACGTGGTGCGAGGCTTTACTCGGTGACGAGTACTTCAGGACGTTGTTGTGTGAAGTGACACATGATTATATGATTGTTTTGTCGCTACATGAAGGTTATACGCATGTAAGTATTAGAATAGTTATATTATTTCGAAATATGAGAGAAATATATATTATTTATCAAAATTTATGAAATTCATGATATTATTATTTAATTTATCATTATTAGTGTACTTCCACTGGGAAGAAAACTTGCCGGCACTGTTTAACTTGTGAATGTCTCAGTGTACTGTATATGTGGGTTCCTACACTATTTAGTATTTTTCATGGAATTAGCGAGTGTAACGCTGTAAAATCCACCGGCTACGCTCCTATCTAATAATGATAAATTAAAAAGTAATGAAATTACAAACAAACTTCAATTTGGCACGTTAATCGGAGGCCGTTCCTGTAACGGTTCATATATTGAAAACGACTTGTTGTTGTTACTTTCCAGTGGCCCCACCACGATCTCCTAGAAACAGCTAAAAGCAAAATGGAGCCGTTACTATCAGACATAATATCCGGTATGTCGGAGTCGTCGCGCCTCAGTGTGGACGCGGCACTACACTCACGCACGCAGCGCGGGTACTTCAGCAGCGTGGCGCGGCGCTGGTGCGTGCTGCAGCGCGGCGGAGCTGACGAGCAGGGAGGCGGGCACGTGCCGCCGCACCAGCACGTCGCCTGCTCCGGGAACGGCTTCTTCCACATGCTGCAGGTGCGTACTTGTTATTACATCTGCCGTACTAGGCTTACTCGCTTACTAATTCAACGATCGGGTCTAGCTAGACTACACTTATTCGTGCCAGGTTTTCGGACATTAATCAGATGAACGAAGAAGGCCCGTCCCTGCAGTTTAATGGGCTGTTATGATGAGTGCCCCGCGAGTATACGCGCGGCTAGTGAGCGTGTCGCTTATAATAGTTTGTTTACCCAGGCATACGTGAGATTCTCGTCGGACGTCGACATAGCATACACGACAGCCTACCTGGTGATGTTACGCAGCTGGAACGTCGCCAACTCGGACGTGGACAACCCGGAGTTCAACGAGAAGCTCTATAAACACGAGTTTGATCTCGACATCATTGTGAACGCCTACTACAAACATGAACCCACCATGCTCTATGAAATGTTAGTATACTTACATTTAGTATTATCACCATAAATATAGTGGGTGTGGAACGTCAAATATGAACACGATTCTACTGTATGACTATTTAAAGAAAGGACGGCTAATAGAAGTAATCATACGTAGACAGCACGTTTCGCCGAGCTACACAATGTTTCTATGATTCGGCGAAACGTTCTGTCTACGAATACTGATTTATATTAGCTGTACTTTCTATATGTAGTTGTATTGAACAAGCGTGTTTCTCTTTGACGTTGCAAGCCCAAATATAGTCAAGAATCTTGGTGCGATATGGGGTAGTTGAGTAAAATAAATTAATAATATAATAATCTATTACTGTTTCTCATCAGGGATATATCAGATTCACCTTGGACTAAAGTAGTGAGCAACGTGGCGGTGGTAGACTTCCTCACGCTGCTGGTGAAGCACAAGGGCTGGGAGATGGCGGCCCACCACTGGGACTTCACCACCATCACGCTGTGCTCGCTGCTCACCTCCGTGCACAAGTCGCAACATAACAGCTATTGCACTAAGGTAACATTCATATTGATATTACTTTAAAAAGCAAATGATTACCTCTATTAAAACTAAAATAAAGCTAACTCTGGTTGACCACTAATAGGTGTATAGTTATCGGATCCAGAACTGTGCACTTTGCAGAATCGCCTCGCGGCGCCACAGTGCACAATGTCGCGCGTTTGTATCCCATGCAAGACAATTCTTTGTGCGATCCACTAATTATTGTCTTGAGTCTGGACGTTCTTTGTGTCTATTAAATTAATGTTTGTAACCTCCTTGCTTATATAGGGCATTATCGCTATTGCGGAAGTTGACTATAAAATTAATATCTCTTTATTTAAATTTTTCACATATAAAAATAAAAACATTTAAAAATATAAAAAAAAGGTAGACCCACCAGCATCGGGTACACTGTACAGGGACCAAATGAATATTGTTATTAATCGTTATCAACGTAAGATTCGTCGCCCTCAGCATAGTACAACACTGGTGTTCTAAATAAAATAGCGGAGTGTAGTTACATAGATGCTCGTTTACTGATCATTTGACAATAAGTGAGTAGTGCGCGTGTGCGGTAGTCGTTGCTCCGCGATGGACAGGGGGGGGGGGAGCGTCAGCATCGCAGTGCTCGCCTCCCCCCGCTTGCCCTGCTGGCGGTGTCGATGTTTGATACTCGACAACTAATGAATAAAACTATTTTATGTATGCCACCTCGACTCTATAATCATCTAATATATAAAAATAAGTCGGGTTTTCCTTCCTGACGCTAGAACTCCAGAACGCACGAACCGATTTTCACGGTTTTGCATTCGTGGGAAGGTATCGGGCTCCGTGAGGTTTATAGCAAAGAAAATTCATGATAAATTTCAACAGAAAAGCGGGAAAATAATGCCCGTGCGAAGCCGGGACTTGCCGCTAGTCTTCCTATGAGACTGTTGGAGATTGGGAACCTCCTTGCGTTCAAAGGCAAAGTGAAGGAGTTTTTATTGGTAAAAGCGTATTACTCGGTTGATAAATACATTAGAGACATCGACTAATAATAAAATTATTATGTTTTGTATGCCAACTGTTATTTTTAAATCTCAAAAGAGGAAAAAATGTAATAAACATATTTATATAGCATGACATTTTTAGTTTTCGAATTTTAATATTGACTGTTTATTATAATTTAACGTTAATGTAATTTACTAGTTTCGATTTTTAGATTTAATTAGATTGTTTTATAGAATAAAATCTTATTATACTTATTATTATTTTGCATACTGAAAGGTATAAATAATATGGTGATACTTTTTTACAAACATTTATATGTACTAACAACAATGTAATGCCCACCCATATTATGCAAATAAATGTTTATTTTTATTTTAAAAATATGTTGCTGTTTGTTCACTCGCAGGTGTCGATGTTATCCCGCGCGGTATTGGACTTGTACTGCGCGGTGCGGCAGTTCGTCTCCAACATCCGCGCGGAGGCGGAGCGCAGACAGCCGCCAGCACACGTCATGGACCTCGTGAAGGAGTGGCAGGACATCTTCGCGCCTGACCTACACAACAGTCTCTTCTCACATGTCCAATATATTTTAGGTAACTTTTGTTCTCAGCTGTATTTATTTTTGCTTAAATTTAATATGCTTTGTATTTCCAGTGTGAAATTATTTTATAAATGTTATATAAACGGGATATTAACGCGCAAGCTGACGACCACGGCCAGTGCAACCTGTGCCTAAACGTCAAGTAAAATAAAGGTAAATAAAATGCGCGTTAATATCCCGTTTATATAATATTTATAATAATGAAACGCGATAGTTTAAAAGTTATAAAATTATTTTGTATATATAGTCTTACTGTCTTACTAATAAAAATTTTCTTATACAGTCGTTATACACATGAATACTTATTCATTGAATAGGAGCGTAATAGCTGTTTATATACTACTTGACTAATAAACCATGTATAAGCATTGGGTAACTATTAAATAGCTATGACACTGACCACTGGCAATACTGTCAGAAACATTCTAAAAAGTAATATAATCAAAAATGTCATTAAATTAGTTTCATATTTTTACCTATTAATTCTTATTGTAAAAATATTAAATAAATTAATATGTCACAAAGAATATTAATATAATGCCCTAATGTTGAAATTCGACTTAGAAATCGTAATAAACGCATAATTTTACACACTTTTACGTATTTTTACATTAGCAAATTTTGACATTACTTTTGAACGTCTCTTATAATATGTCAAAACGGTTGAGTTTTTGAGATTTCATTTCGTATTCTGTTTGCGCGGTTTATTTTGATTTACAATTTCATAAAAATAAGCATTAAAATGGAATCAAGTGATTACAGATATATAGCAAAGAAGAGGAAGCGTTTTTGCAAATTGGGATTTATAAGAAAAGGTATTCAGTTGACCTCGAAAACTAAATAGTGACAATATCGATATGCTAATGTATGGTGTGATTTTGTAACAAAACAAGCTTTAAAAATGGATTAATGAGATAACACGCAGTCCCACGAGTGGGCCGAAGAAGTACATTTACTCCAAGGCAAACAGCAGCAGTTAAAAATGAAAAATTTAGAACTGGAAAATGTAATACGTACAGAGAAAATAAATAAAATTGATAACTAAAATGTATTTTATTTGACTTAATTAATTATATTACAAAACATAATTCATAAATAATTGCCTAGCAACTTATCCAGTTGCATTATTTTGAATTCTTGTGGTCTATGTCTCAAAACGGGGTCACCGGGCGATGTCCATTATTTCTGTATTTTGCCCTATTTTCATTGCAATATTGTGCAGAAGCGCAAGTGCAAAAATACAGTTTAACATTTTCTAATGATACACTGAATCCGTGTAATAGGCATCGAAATCTCTGTTTCCATATACCAAAGCATCTTTCTACAGGGTTTCTAGTCAGTATGTACGGTGCAGTACCGTACAAATGCACAATCAGCAATTAATACATCGCGCCGTCGTGCCGTGTAATATTAAAATAAAATCTATTAGTTCGCGATCAGTCTTTATTGAGTAATCACGGGCTCAACCATACGTGCTCCGCGGCCTTATAGCACTATCTTAGACCAATATAGCCCTTTTTAACTGAAATCGAATCTTTTATTTGTTGACCTCATCGCACGGTTAACACAGTATATGAATCTTATTGTAGGCCTCCTCCTTAATATTAGCAGAATTTTGTACAGGTGTAAACAAACAACCTGTTAGTCCATAACCTGCATCACCCGACCATGAAATTCTCCATTTTCAAATCTCTGCCGTATTGAGATTTCTCTGAAAATTCGGGAATCATGAGTACTTCCCCTCCAGTGTACTACAATGTCCTTTATTAATAGGCTGGAATCGCATACCACTTATACGTTTATTGAACACACTCCTTTTCTATTGATATAGTATTGTCACCACCAACCTTTTTGATCTTAATATGTGTGCAATCAGGCAATAGCATTTGTTACGTTTCTGAAGCCACATATATTACGAAATTCTGCTATGACTTCCTCTTCCACTTCAAGAGTTCGTGGCATATGAATAAAATGGTAAGCTTTCCTTGCTAGTGCAATAGCAACTCGTGTCGGCATACATTTGTCGCGGATTGTTGACTTATGCCGTGAATGTCTGCAGCATCATCTTCCACTTTCTGTCGCGCCCATGTCCTTAATTCTTTTTCTTTTTTTTTTTTAAAAAAGACAACTCCCGCACTAGGGATCATGCCCTGTGTCGCGGGGACTTTTACAAACATCAATTAACGGACACATATAACACCCAGACTCAGGACAATAATTTGTGGATCTCACAAATTATTGTCCTGCGTGGGGATCGAACCCACAACCTCATGCGCGGCAGCCGCTGGCTTTACCGGCGCGCCACCGAGGTCGTTAATGCTGTACAAACTTGAAGATCTCTTGAAAAGACACGACCTCTAGTACTCTGTTCGATTTCACCACGGATTAAATCTACCACTTCCTTTGCATACGCCTTCGTAAATCTTTATTTGGTTTTAAACTTACAATCATCTAAAATAAACGGATTATAACGAGATTAGTAGTTTTTACTTTCTTGGTGGTTCTTCACTCTCCATTTCGTCAAAAATTTCAAAATAATGTAAATAATCCATAATTAGAGATAAATCAACACAATATTGTAAGTTATGCACTTGTTATACGAGGTCTGTCGACTGTATAACAGTTGTATAAAATGACGTACAACTTACACCACCGCTATAACAGGCGTATAGCGGAGTGTGTTTATTAGTAACGTTTTTGTTATAACCTTGTTATAGCGAGTGTGTAAATGTTTATTAGTAAGACGGTTACTTTATATAGGGTGTATATGTAAATATTGAAAAAGTAACGTTTAGGAAATATGAGCATTTCAATTTTTTTTTATGTTTTGTGTAAACTTATAATTTCCTTTGTGTTAAAATTATGTGTCCGTATTCATGTCCCGGTCGTAAATATTGCACATCGACTCGAATTTTGTAAAGAGACAATCGGCCAATTTCGGCTTCGTAGAGCATCATATCATCATCTCTGTCGACAAACAGTCTGGTATCTATTAGCAACTATTAAGGGTACATTCCACACACACTAACTTGCTGGTGGGCGGAGCCTAAAAGATTGTTGTCGAAAACGTGCACGCTAAAATTTTCCCAAAATAACTTTGGGGAAACGTACAAATAATATTAACAAATAAATAAATACAATTTGATAATAAATTATCAAATGAAGGAGCAAACACATGTTCTTCGTTTGTATGAAGTTGTGAGTGGCACGCGTACCCTTAAAACAAATTTGATAGTGTGCGACAGAGATGACGCTCTACGAAGCTGAAATTGTCCGATTGTCTCTTTCCACAGGTCGATGTGCAATATTTACGGCCGGATACTGTACATCTTGTATATTAAAGATTTGAACATAGTCTGTAAATGCCATTTACCTTAGAACCAATTTCAAATACCGAATTTTTTGATACCTTGATTTGTAGACGAATAACAGGCATATTGTGCGCCAAACATAACTAATTATTATAATAAGTATTAGCATGTTATATCATAAGTTTATCACACAGAGAGTGAGCAGGGGCGCGCGGACTGCATGTCGTGCCCGCGCGGCGCAGCACTGGCGGCACTGCTGGCGGGCACTGGCGAGGCGGCGGCACCGGGCGCGCTAGTGCCGGCGCTGCTGAGTGCCGGCACTGCGGGCCTGGCGCGCGCCACGCACCCCGCCTACAAGTACCTCGCCTACACGCTGCTGCACAACCTGGCCAAGGGACTTGTGTACGATGATTGTGAGTAAAGCATACTACTATGTTCTACATTACTTTTACGTCTATATACTGTGTCGACGACACATCTCGCTTAAATGCGATAAAGTATCAACAGTGCAGTCTTCTACATCAACGAAAAGATCAACAGAATGAAAGCCTGAAACAAAACTCGTTACCGATCCATCTGACCACCGATGAACTTAAATACATAAGTTAACCGCAATCGATAGAACAATAACATAAAATCTCTCTAAAGAGTAGTAGTATATGCGTACTTACTTTATATTATTGCTATTGTTCTACTTCCTTAGCAAATGTATAAATATATTATCCTGTATAATAATACAGGATATCATCTCTGACACTGCTGGCCTCCTTTAAAAATCTCCATCTTCGTCTGGCTTATACCTCCCTAATCCCGCAACCTTCAGCAGATCAACCGTCTAGCTTGTGAGGGGATCCGCCTTCATATATTATAAACCCTTTTTTAACTAATTATCTTTATCATTAGCACAAAAGCTAAGTTTATGGAGCGACGACAGCGAGGGTGATGAAGAGAAAGACCGTCCTCAGTTCTCACTGGACCTGTTCCACGACTCGTTCACTCAGCTGCAAGACATAGTCGAGGCGGCACTCAACCATGTTGTGTGAGTATACTCTTCACTACATTGTATAAAACTAAGTCGCTGTTATTGTCTGTGTGTCCCTAGGTAGGGTAAGGTTGCAACTATTGGACCACTTAATTTTAAACAGGTACAGTAGAACCCGGTTAATACGATCACGCTTAATACGATTTCACGCATAATACGCCTTTTTACGCCGGTCCCTGCAATTTGAGACATATTTTCTTACATTTCTTAACGCTTAATACGATTCGTCATCCCGTTTAATACGCCCGCGCTCAGGCCCTACAACCGCACTCGAGGCCAGCCGTGGGGCCCTTTTAAAGTTGTTTTAAGCAAGCCGGTTCTTGAAATAACGTGGTTGACGTCGTGCTGAAAGAAGAACTCGGGTGCTTCTTCCTGAGATACCAGGATTCAGGAAAACCCTGCAGTATCTCGGGATACTGCAGGGTGCCTAAATATTCAGGCTGGGTATTCTTCCATTGATGACAATGTATCACGAACGAAATTCAATCAATATCTTATTGAGGATGTGAATAACACACAAATCGAGGCCCCTATGCCTAACTGATAATGATGAGGACGAAGATGAGTCAGGCATTATCGGCTATTAATGATTTAATTAATGAATAAGTTGCTCTTTGGATGAAAGTGATGACGCGGTGCAAAAGTTGAAAATCCTGTAATTGCTAATGCATCAAAATCTTTCTGTCAAACCAAAATAAGTGATTATTTTTAATAATGTATTGAATGTAGGTACATAATTTCAAATAATAAGAACAAAAAACATAATAAATGTAGCACTTTTTTTTCCTATCCCGCTTAATACGCTTTCTCGCTTAAGACGCGTTTTTGGTGGGGTCCCTGGAAAATCGTCTTAAGCGGGTTATACTGTATCTAAATAGAGGTGTCTAAAATAGAGCGTGAAATAAAACAAAATCTGGGTAAACGAGTAGTCTGTATATTCAATTATTGGTAACTAACATAATTAAGTTAATTTTATTGTGTATTGGCTATGTGCAAAGCGAGTTGTGGCGGACAGATAACGACCGCAGCGCTCAACACGGCAGAAATTGGAAACAAAGGCGGATGATCAGCAGGCCAAAATGAACTAAATTTTGTGATAACTTTTTAATTACTAACTGGACACTAATGAAACCAGACCTGTAGCTAACTATCTTTACTAATAATATTATAAAGAGGTAAAGTTTGTGTGTTTGTGACGTTGTAGGGGGTAATCTCTGGATCTACTGAACCGATTTTAAAAATTCTTTCTGTGTTTGATATTTCAAAGACACGATGGCGTATGTTAGAGAAGGAAGAATGTGCTAGTATGTTTAGGAATCAAGTTGTGGACAAGATGATGGAAATAAGTAAGATGGAAGGAAAATCTGTAAATAAATGCTGGAGTGAGATGGCAAAGTGCATAAGAGAAGTCGCAAAAGATGTGTGTGGAGAGTCGAAAGGTAAAGGTCTGATAGATAGGGATACATGGTGGTTGAATGAAAAGGTACAAGGCGCCCTAAGAGAGAAAAAGCTGGCGTTTAAATAATGGCAAGGTACAATGACGACAATTGAAAGACAAAAAGGCAATTTACAATGAATGCAAGAAGAGGGCAAAGAAGGTGGTAGCAGTTGCCAGGGCTAGGGCGCAGGAGAGGTTATACGAGAACCTGGATACCCGAAATGGCCAAAAAGAACTCTACCGAATTACGAGAGTGAGAGAAAGGCGAGCGAGAGATGTAATACATATTTATGAAATGTATGAAAGATGAGTTTGTATTGTGTTTGTAGTGTGTTTTGGTATTGTGTAAAGATGATGAAATAAAAGAGCGATGTAAGGTGTATTTTGAAAAGCTTATGAACGAAGAGAATGACTGGAATGGTATACTCGAAGAGGCACATGTAAATAAGGGCCAGATTCAGAGACCGCACTTTGACTTTACTTTAGCAAAGTCTAGTTATTATCTCTGAATTTGAACAACATTAAAGTAATCTTTTCGCATGAAAAGTTTACTTTGTAGTAATAAATAATGAAAGTAAACTTTTTCATGGGAAAAATTACTTTAATGTTGTTCAAATTCAGAGATAATAACTAGACTTTGCTAAAGTAAAGACAAAGTGCGGTCTCTGAATCTGGCCCTAAGGGATTGGTAAGAGAAATTAGCGTGGATGAAGTTATAACAGCAGTTAAAAGTATGAAAGATGGAAAGGCTTTGGGACCAGATGAAATACCAGTTCAAGTATGGAAGGTATTAAAGTATGAAGGATGTATGTGGCTGACTTCGTTTTTCAATAAGTTGTTACATGAAGAAGACATCCCACAAGAATGGTGTACTAGCTCGATTGTAAACATCTTCAAAAATAAAGAGGATGTCCATGATTGTAACAACTATAGAGGAATTAAGCTCATGACATACTATGAAAGTATGGGAAAAGGTGATAGAGAAAAGATTAAAAGAAGAGAATGAGATTACCTATACCGTATTCATTTGGGCTTGAGAAAGGAGAATGTTTTTTTTACTAGGAGCTTTGGGCTAAAATAAAAATTGCTGCCCCCACGTTTGTAACCATTGTACATTGACTTATACCATTGAGCTTATTACATGTTTAAAGAATCAACAAAATTCGCCCCACAGAAATCTAGATATCAGCTGTTCAAAAAATTAAAAGCCCTGTGGCACTCCAAGCAGTTATCTACCAAAAAGTCAGTCTGTCCCCAGGTATCAACTAAGTTCATTACAAAGATTGATACGTAAGCAACATTTTCTTCTATGAAATCTACAAAATTCGCCCTACAGAAATCTAGATATCAGCTGTTCAAAAAACTAAAAGCCCTGTGATACTCCATGCAAAAGTTATTTACTAAAAAGCCAGTCTGTCCCCAGGTCACCAACTAGGTCTGTTACAAAGATTGATACGTAAACAACATTTTCTTCTATGGAACCAACAAAATTCGTCCCACAGAAATCTAGATATCAGCTGTTCAAAAAATTAAAAGCCCTGTGGCACTCCAAGCAGTTATCTACTGAAAAGTCAGTCTGTCCCCAGGTCACCAACTAGGTTCATTTCAAAGATTGATACGTAAACAACATTTTCTAACGGTAATAACTGGCTGTTAAGAGGTAGGTACAATCTAGGCATGATACTATCCATGGATTGTGCTGGATGGTTAATGCTTTACTGTATCGTGCACATGCCAAGAACCATACAATAGATATAACATGAGCACAATATGTTCCCAACGTACGTCTGCCACTCTTCCAGGAGCAGTAATAATGACATAAATATGGCTTCTTACCCTAATATTGTCTGCATTGAACAGCTGATATCTAGATTTCTGTGGGACGAATTTTGTTGGTTTCATAGAAGAAAATGTTGTATACATATCAATCTTTGTAATGAACCTAGTTGGTGACCTGGGCACAGACTTTGACTTTTTAGCCCAAAAAAAACATTCTCCTTTGGTAAACAAACAAAAAAATGAGTTCTTTTAATGTCACGATTACTCATTTATAGATAATTATAATCTATGGTCACGATGAAGACTCGAAAATTATAAAAAAAATATGAATATGTTAAAGACTTTACAATAAAATAGAAATTTCATACCATAATATGTTTAAATAATTTAAATATTATAATTAGATCACCAAGTAATCAATTAATATTTTTTTTTTTAAACATTATTATTTTTACATACGAACTAAACGACAATGATAAAGGGCCTACAATTGTCAATGTCTTAAATCATGTATCGCATTAATATGTCATAACAGAAGAAGAATAATATTACAAATTAATGGGATTATTGAAGAATTTGTTAAATAATTTATAATACAAGCTGAGAACAGTTTTTCTGAATCTAAATTAAAAATTTCCGATTAATAGAAATTGAAAAAAGTGTTTTTAAAAAGCAATTTACTAATTTGTAAGTTTTATTTATATATTTTGCTTCTCAATAAACTTTTATTGCCTTAATTCAAGCATTATTTACTAAATTCACATTTTTTTATCCAGGTAGAATACACTTATTTGTATTTACACAGAATTATTTATTGTTTAGTTATGTTTTTAGTTAAAATTGTTTGAAAACCGCGCCATTTTTGCAGTTTGACAGATTTGACATATTTATACTTTTTCTCATGCTATCTTGAATAGGATATAGAACCAGTTTGGGTTCATGCCAGGTCGAGGGACAACGGACGCCATCTTTGCACTCCGCTAATTGTGCGAGAAGTACAGACGTGTCCACAAGAACCTGCACACGGTGTTCATTGGCCTCGAAAAAGCGTATGATAGGGTGCCTCGAGAAATGTTGTGGTGTGCCGTGAAAGAGAAAGGTGTACCTGGGAAGTATGTAAAGTTAATTCGTGCTATGTACAGGCAAGCCAGGACCCAAATCTTCTCTTTAACGTCGCTTTTGGCACTTGAAACATTCTGATTACCTCATTCTATCCAACTTCTTTTTTCCCTAAGCTAGTTTCATACTCTCCTCTCTCTCCTCCTCTTTTTGCCATGCTAAAATAAAAAGATTATTTTATTGAAATAACACACATTATAGAAGTTGCCATGATTGGACTGGTTCAATGAAAGAGCATCGTGCCAGTCCATTGATAGAAACTCACTAACATCCACTGAAATATTTATTTTAAAAAAAGTAGCACTTTACTCAACAAAAATATACGATATTAAGTATTTTTATTTACTGTACTATACTAGTAAAAAAACCTATTCTAAAATACTAAGCTATTATTTGCCGCGTAAAAATTATATTCAAGGTCCGAGAAACAAAGCGAAGTACGTCCATTCCATCCCTCATGCTGCCTGCTGCGGTACTGGGGTTGGAGGGCGGTGTGGGGGTTGTAAAGCTATCGTTTCGAAGCAAATATCGGGTTCAAATATGAATAGATCGCGAAATATTGAAGTGGTCCAAACAAAGCGCTAGTCCAATGATCGCAACCTTACCCCATGTATGCTTCTTCTATCTTGAAAACTACGATAAATAATTAAGCGGTTTTCTTTAAAAGATAGAGTAATCTATGAGGAAGGTTTATATCCATAATACATGCATAATAATGTTCCCGTGCGAAGCCGGGGCGAGTTACTAGTTACATATTCTTTAATTTAAAGCAACATTAAAATCGGACAAATTGCAAGTTAGAAAGAGAGTCCTTCACTAGACCATTTCCTATTGGTTAATGCGACATTTTTGTGTTGTGCACAGTCCAGGCGAGGAAACGTGCGAGCTGGTGAGCATGTCGGACAGCCACAGCATGGCGCTGGGCTGGCTGCTGCTGGCCGACGTCATGGCGCACATGTGTCGCCTGGCGCGCGGCGACCTCGCGCAGTTCTACATACAGATATATAGGTGAGTGCTTCACTGTGCTATCCTACAGACATTTGTACTAAATGTAACATACCCCGGTTACCGTCGTAGGGACACAGTTCTTATGTCACGTCAAGCAAACGATAAAGAATAATAAGTAATGTGTGACCCAAGATACTGCCTTGTGGGACTCCAAAATCAACAGTCCACTTTCATAATTACCGATTCTTAGACACTGATTTATATCCGTTAAATAGCTAGTTAACTGTTCCAGAGCAACTCCTCCTATTTGAAAATGCAATTGTAATGAATGCAATCGAGCTTGCTCAGCATTATTAGCAAATGAGAAGGAGTCGAAGGCCTTTGTCTAATCAAAGAAATAGTTTTTTTTTTTTTTTTTTTTTTTTTTTTTTTTTTCTTTTTTATAAAAGACAACTCCCGCACTAGGGATCATGCCCTGTGTCGCGGGGACTTATACAAACATCAATTAACGGACACATATAACACCCAGACTCAGGACAATAATTTGTGGATCTCACAAATTATTGTCCTGCGTGGGGATCGAACCCACAACCTCATGCGCGGCAGCCGCTGGCTCTACCGGCGCGCCACCGAGGTCGTCTCTTAGCTCTAGCTTATACTACACATGTTCGTATACGTATACGTGACAGAGAGCGCTCGTACGCGCCGGCGCTGCTGACGAGCGCGCTGCGGCTGCTGCCCGGCGCCGCGCTGCTGACGTCACCGCGCGCCGCCCTCGCCGACATGTTCCTAGAGGTGCGACCCTTCACCATGTACCGTGAGTACCATCTTATGTTACCTTCTACTATTTGTGTCTTCCAACGTTTACCGAGAGCATTATTTGACCTATATAATTTAGATTCTGCAGCAGAGGGGTGCTGCTCAATCAGTCAATCTAGGTTAGGCGTCCAAGATCTAATAATATCCATCCATATCAGCCTATGGACGTTCACTGCTGTACAAAAGCCTCCTCCAAACGTTTCCACCTTGCGCGTTCTTGTGCCTTCTTCACCTATCGGCTTGCACACAGACGCGTGTCGCGGCAGTGACGCGGCGCGGCTGGCGTGTCGCGCGGTGCTGACGAGCGTGTGCGGCGCGGGCTGCGGGTCAGCACGCGGCTGGTGGAGCGCGGCGGCGGCGCGCACGGCGCAGGCGCTGGAGCGCGTCGTCACGCACTACGTGTCGCCGCACGCCATCAAGGACCAGCTGCAGAACCTGCATCAGAGAGCCTCCGAAATAGACGATGCTGAGGTAACCGTCGACATTATTTTAATACAACATTCGATATAGATTTCCTTGCCGAACCTTAAAAATGCCCCTACAAATTAAACTGCAATTATCATCTTCATATCGGCCGATCGACGTCCACTGGTGGACATAGGCCTCCTTCGAGTATTGGCACCTTGTGCGGTCCTGTGCCTCCGTCATCCATTGGCTTCCCGCCATCCTAACGTCGGTCCAGCGTGTGAGGGGTCTCCCCACCCTGCGCTTTCCAGTACGCGGTCGCCATTTCTGAACCTTTCTACCCCAACGGCTGGTTCTCCGTGCTATGCGCCCTGCCCACCGCCACTTTAACTGGGCAATTCTGAGCGCTATAAAAAAAAATACTATATTTCCAAATTAGCATAGGTACATATTAGTTATTATCCATGCTATGTCGGTCACTTTGGTTCTCCTGCAGATCTCATCATTTCTGATTTATATAATATACGATTACGCAGGGATACTCCTAACATAGCCATCTTCATTGCCCTCTGAGTAACCATGAGCCTTCTGAGAAACCTTCTTCATCACTGAAAACACGCTCTGGTCGAACGGAGAACTTTGTCTTCAGGCCCTGTGGCAATATGAACGAGAAGATACGTTTTACTTCGTGATTATTTCCCGAAAGCTACCCAACAAAGTTGGATTCAGCGAGTGACCTAGAGACCTTCCCGAAGTTGATCTTACAAACCTGGGCTGCATGTCTCAGGTAAATAGGATATTTGTCGACAACTTCGATAATACGATTCGATCAACTCGAATTTTGATCTTGTCTTATTTATATTAAGACCCATTAGTTGAGAGACACTACTGAGGCCATCGAGCATTGTGTTGAGGTCCTCCATGGTCTCAGCCTTGACCACGATATCTTCAGCGTTATCGAGCACTTGCGGCAGTAACGCTTTTAAAAGAGGGAGTTCATTATAAAAAGTCCCTCCCTATCCATGACGTCCATAAGCATTTGGCCCCTTAATTTTTTTATCCCTATACAAAATGCACCCCGCTTCGCGTTAAACTATGAAAAGTACTAATGATCACAGTTTTTAGTGTATTCTTATCTGTAAGGCGGTAGCGGTACAAAGTTCGCCGAGACAGCTAGTCTTGTTAACTGATTATTGCAAAATGTGAAGTTTTAGAGATATATATAATGTGTATGTCGTTATCAGATCCGCATAGCGTGGTCGTCGAGCGAGGTGGTGTGCGATTACCACGTGGAGGAAAGTTGTGTACAGCTACACGTGTGGCTGGCCAAGTCGCACCCGCTGAAGCCGCCGCGCCTGGCCGCGCCCGCCACCGGGCCGCCCGGCAACAACACGCACTGGCTCGCTCTCTATCTAGCTTATCAGGTAAACTCAATTTATTTAGTTTTTTCCTCTTTTTAAAAAAAAGCCGGTGTCACAACTGCGCGTCTGCCATTCTATCTCGCTTCAGACCATTGTAGAAATGATCACCGAAAGCGATTACCTTCTACTACGTCAACATAATTGCCTATGTGCAGTACGGGCTCAGGTAATCTATTTGCCATTTACGTTGTTTAATCTCCAAAAGAATTTGGTTGACATTTTAAGTCCGTACAACTTAATTTCAGAACGGTACGCTACTAAACGCGTTGAAGATGTGGACTCAGGCGGTGAACGCTCGCGTGGAGAAGTCCCCTCAGTGCTACATATGCTACTGTCGCCTGCATCCCTCCACGGGACGTCTGCCGCGGGTACCTTGCCACCAGTGCAAGAACAAGTTCCACAACCTATGTTTGGTAAGGACAATTATTATATTCATAATCTTAAGTGATTGATAACGATCAACTTGGGTTGACGAGAAAATATCTGCTATGTCGGTAAAACAGTTATTCGCTGAAGCACTTCCGAAACCTATGTTCATCATGGAAGCTGTAGGTATAGGTAGATATAGGCAGTTGATGCCTAGCTCTACTTACTCTAAACCTAGCTATGTGCCCTCGCCCACGGAGACTTTTTACCAATACGCGACAGCATCGCTACTAATCCAAGTTAGTCGCATTTGTACACACTGCATTGCTACTCTATCGCTGCGTGTGTGTGTGTGTGTGTGTGTGTGTGTGATGCGAAAAGGCAAACCATCCCTTTTGCATCGTGACAAAAGAGCGCCAATAACGCGACTCCATCTCGTCTGAATCTGAGTCTGTGGGCGAGGGTACACAGCTAGCGACTGTATCGATGCGGCGATGGGACAGCATCGCTACAAGAAGTCCTCGTGGCCGAGCGGCCTATGTGAAAGGGGTTGTCGTCTTAGCGTATGAGCAGTGTAAAATGTTTTTTTTCTAAAATGACATTGTACTTTCACAGCGCAAATGGTTCACAACAAGCAACAAATCAAACTGTCCACTGTGCAGAGCGACATTCTGATTCCAATCTACTGATGCACTTCGCCTACCTTCACAATAAACAATACAATGAGCTTCATATTAATTATACATTTTCAAATACTTTTAGTTTCATTATACTAAGGACATAAAACAATATATTAGAACCCCATCCTCGCAACAATACTTAAATGCAATTAAGAATGTTTGTACATACACAGATCTATTTATTTATACATTACTGTTTATGTATGTTACATGTAAACAGAAAGCCTTACACAAACATGACTTGTATTGTTTCTCTACTTGTGTACAGATTATGTAACATTTTAGCAAATTCTACAATTATTATTAGTATTTCATATGTATATAAGATTTTGTTTTCATTTGAAAAGAAATAAAACATGGACAGCAATAACATGACTTTAATTTAGTACCTTGTTGGGTACTTATAATTATTACTTACATTATATTATATTTATAAACTATATTAAAAAAATGGTATCTATAGAATAAACTACTGTATTTCCTACAGGCCCTTATAATATAATGACTAGAAATTCCATTGAGTAGTCCAATCCCATGTGACAAGTCCGAGAGCTATGTTGTTCCATTAGTGTGCCTGCAACTGTTGGTTAATCCAATCTATGTCTTCATAGAAGCGAGGGTCGCTAACTCGCAGTGCAGCTCTTTTGTACAAGAAATAGTACCATGGGGATACTGAAAATAAATATACATATTACTCTAACACTTCCCATAGTTTATCCTATTGTCTCAAGTAGTGTATTGTGTAATTTGTTTACAATTAAATATTGCCTGAGCAATGGATGCTAATATTTACAACTCTGCAGTCAGCTGCAGTGTTGTAAATATTCTAAGCTCTCTAGAGCCTAATTTATAACAACAAATATAAAATATGAAGAGAACTCACAGCATCTGTGAAGTGTGAACAAGAATATAAGCATAGGTGTAGACACAGCATCTGGTGTAGTCCACTTCTCTAGCAACCAGACAGCATGCAGGGTTACACTCGCTGTCACATACGCCACGCACACTGTGCCCACTGCACGGAACTTACGCACCAGCACCTCAACTAAGCCTGCCTGCAGACAGACAAAGCATATAACGTTGCATAGGACTAAAGTTAACCAGAATCAGCTTGATCATTATAATAATTATTATGCTTGAATTTTAATTGTTTGTGCATAAATGCAAACATTTTTTTTGTAAATTTCCATGCATGCAATTCATGCTACAATTTAGAATGTATTTATTTCCATGGGATCACATTTTGTATACAGAATGTAACCCCATGGCAATTCTTGGGTCAAAATCACTAAGAAATATACATATTTAAATTTAATAGCTCAGTAAAACCCAACAAGAAAAAATACTGGGTCCAGTAAATAAATTCAAGTCGTACTTTGTCAATTAGGCCTGTTGCCCATGTAGGTCCACCTCAGGGCCCCAATGTACAGACAGACAAAGTGTTGAGAGAAACATTAGACGTCAGGGATTTAGTTCTAGCTCCCTGATTGCCAGTTTACTGAGTAGAGAAAGACCACCTGGCCCCAATGTAGGTATTTAATATCTTATTTTAGCTTAAATACATTACATTAAAAATGTGCTTACTTGAAACAAGTATGTGGAGAAGAAGGTCATCAACATTGTTGTAATAGAGAGCACAAGAAATAAATCTTGAAATCTGAAAAAAAAAAACCATAACATTTCCAACTTTATTGATTTGCAATAGACATTAATACAATGCACTCAGCATAAAATGTTTGTTTAAATAAGTTGGGTCAATGAATAAATATCTTACATGAATAATACGAGTAAACCATCACGACTTTGAGGAAATAAACTAACACAATTGAATATTAGATCACAAAATATAAAAGCAAGCTGAAAAATAATACAGAATGTGTAGCGAGGCGTAGATAACTTCATTATTCTTTACTCTAAAAAATAATCGATCGTAATAAATGTATTTATTTTTGGTAGTAGGCATATGTGTCAGGCATCTGTAAGCTATTTCAAATCAACTCTCATCAAATGCAGATTTGTATTCAACTGCTTCAGTGCCTGTGCCTTTTGCACATAACGATTACTTAGATAAAATAATGTAAACAAAAATAATATTGAGTGACAATGACAATAGGTACATATTGACAACTTTGTTTTTTTTTATGTAAAAAGTACACAGTACTACGGCTGTATCGAATCGTTAGATTCGATGCTACGATTTATATTAGTAAATCGCGCATTCAATCTATGTAAAAATTAGGTACGGACAATGTCTCTATGTGGTCAAGATTGTTACATAGACCTTTTACTTGAGGAGACCAAAAGAATGTAAAGTAATGTAAACATTTTGCTTTGTAGACGATCTGATCCTAAAGGAAAGGAACCATTGACCTTCGTTCACCTTTTTATGATATTTTCACTTTTTAGTGCCCTGTCTTGTATTAGAATAAATACGCCATTTTCATGTACAGTCAGCCCCTAAAATCGCTTGTACATTGAAATATACATATTAGTCTGAACATTAAACATGCTTTAAGTCAGTGATGCAACAAAATTTCAAAATAAACTCATCATCACATATTTCCTTAAAACAGTAACAGACATTTTTCAATTGTCACATAACATCTCAATATGTCATAAGTCGCTGATAGTTCTATAATACAAAATTAGATTAACAAATCTTATTTGGAAAGTTTTGACTGTGGTTCTGACGTGTGAATCTACTTTATTGTTTGTGACACGAGGTATTGCGATATCTGCGATATTCATCATAACAGCCCATTAATGTCCCACTGCAGGGACAGGCCTCCTCCCGTGACGGAGGGTTACTTGGCCTACTAACACTGGATTGGTGTAGGGTTTAATTTCAAGTTTTCCTTCTTTTTATTTCGTAAAGATAGTAGTTACGGTTACTCCCTTAGTCGGTTTTTACGACACCCATGGGATGAGATGGGGTGGTGACATATTATATTCTTACTCCGTCACCACACGTTACACCTACATTATGTATAAAATTTTACAATATTCGAAGCTTAATGCTAAATTATATTTACGTTTATCAACGTTTAATCCTATTTTATTACGCTGAAAGTTGTCATAAAATGTGCATAGAATTATGAACTTTGAAGCCTCATACATAACTTGTAAATGAATATTAGTTTTACGGTTTCATTTAGCAATAAGCCTAGATAATAACGAGACAAAACGTTTTTATCCATAGTTTTTAGTGTTTATTATCAAATGCAGGAGCAATTGACTTTCTTCTTTTGTATGGAGTTGCGACTGTCTTGCGGGTCTTGCATACCCTTAAAAGTAAGTAATGATTTTATATTGAGAAATAATAATTATTAATTGCACATCGAATAAATAATCTCACATCAATTTATTTTTACCGGTTATAATCTTTTTTGCATCAAATAAATTACTTCACAACAAATAAACTAAACGTTTACTAAAACTAGTTGTGCAGATAATTCAAAAATGTACTACATCAATACCACATCATTATTTTTCTCTATTGTGAGACAAATAAATTAATGTAGCACCAAAAATACTAACTGCGCAGCAAATTATTTCAGTATGGGTATAGTTTCAAAACCAGTTCCGTTAAATATCCAGAAACCATTATTTTAAATAAATTATTGTGGCAATAAAAAAATTATTAATGTTCTGTGTATATTCATTAATATTAATTTTGCATTGAGGTAATATGTATATTACCTCAATGGTATTTTGTAACTAATTTTTTGCCTTAATAAGTTTAGTAAAACGTAAAATAAAGATGGACTTTGCTGAATTTGATACTACAGTTCGGACTTTCGGACATTGTTTGTTAGTTTTGAATCTGGCAGACATGGACATTGCTGTATTTGCTATGACTATTAAAACGTGAGTGTGCCGACTTCAACTATCTTGTTAAGTAATTTGAAATAATAAGTCGTAATAATTACTTAAGTACTTAGGTATTTATGTTTTAACAAGGGTTAGGTAAGTTAGGTTAGGTTAGAAAATATAAAAAAGATTCGACCATCAATTAATATTTTATTTGATTAAACCCATTGAATAATCACAGCAATATAAAAGTGACTTCGCTTCCATCGTTTTCGATTACTCTGGCGTTTCCGGGTTTTACATTTTTCCACAACAGTCGTGTTCATGTATTCATCTTCGTAAAATTAACATGTACACATTAAAAATAATACGATATCTATTCAAAGAATTAACTTTTCTCTACAAAAGAACAACAAAAACTGCCCGCGCCCATCATAATAGTTTTATGTATCACGTGACCAAAATGGTGGCTCGTTATTGGCTAATCGGGCGCGGGACTCGGGACATAATAATATGAGTTTTTGAATTAAAGTATTACGGAGTATATGACACGTACAGCTTACTAGCTGGATCCGATTTCACCACCATTTCACACCAAACGATCCATTTTGGATCGGCGATCCCGCGATCCGCGATCCATCGACGACGGATCGTTCACGGCAAAGAGCGAGCGATCGTGCCGCGCAGTTAGGATCGCGCGAGGCAAGTCCACATGAATCGCTCCTGTGGAGCGCGCTTCTGCCGCGCGCTATCGGATCGCGCTGGATCGTTTGGTGTAGAACCGGCTATTCATAAGTGGAATTTCTATTAGACACTTGGATTTCAACTAGGTTAGGTGAAGTTAAAACTGTGACCACAAAGCACGAGCCAAGCAAATGAAGCGAGCGTGCCGCGACAGCGGCCGGCGACGTGCTATATTCAAATTCTTTTAGATACCTGCTGTATGTTATTATGATAATAGATGCTGTTTTTTTATTATAACTAGCTAATTGGTTTGATGTAGTGTTGCCGATCGATCGGCGAATATCGATAGCAGTACGATAGTCTATCGATAGTTTTCAATAGTATGACTATCGATTGTAGTATCGATATTATCGATATTGTCGATACTATCGATACTGTTGATAGTTTCGTTCTGCATAGCAATACTATCGATAGTATCGGTACTTTCGATTGTTTTGAATAATTATACCTGCGCAGTATGCGATACTATCGAAATATAAGTCACTATCGATTCTGTAAAACTGTCGATAGTATCGATACTATCGAAGCTCTCTAAAACAATACTATCGATATATATTATCTTTACGAGCTTCGATACTATCGATATTATCGATACTATTGATGCATGTCAATAGTATTGACGTAAAGTATACAATCGATAGTATCGATATTGTTGATACTATCGATAGTGCTTATCGATGTAGTAGATGTTTTGACAGAAACAATTAATAGTATCACTGTCGATAGTTCGGCAACACTAGTTTGATGTGCGTAATTAATTATTAGCTCTGGATTCATAAGAAAGCTTTACTTTAAGATAAATAGTATAGCGATGCACCACGACTATAAATTGATGTTAATTTAGCAATATTTGAGTTGACAATTTGCTACAAAATGATGTGCTTTTAAATACCACCCATTTATAAAATAATTGTAAAGCGCATTATCTATGATTTTCCATAGTTAACTTTGTACGTATAATCCAGTCAAATGAAATAGTACGAAAATTGGTTTCAATCATTTTGTTTAGGCTGCCTATTTTTTTGGTTATCTTATATTTTGACAACGGAGTTCGTAACGCGTTCGGACGTTCGGACAGCGCAAAAGCGTAATAATGGTTGAATATTGATTAATTGATTAGTTAATATCAAATGAACTTAAAGTACACAAATATAAATAAACGGCAAATATTAATTAATTTGAGCAGAGCCATGGATGATCTACGAAAAGTACGAAGTGAAGTTTCTATCGTTTTGTTTGAAGTGTTGCTCTTAGCTTGTTTGCTTTGTTTTTATTTAGACTTCTTAAATTGTAACTCCTAAGTTATTATACCCTCTTTATGTTATTGGTTAAATACATGTTATTTTTAAAAAGGGTTATGTTATGAAATACGGTCACACAAGAAGATTATTGTGTAGTACAACGTAAGTGAAATGGGTGGTGACAGCGATCGAAATCGTCGTCGTAGCCGTAGTAGGGATCGTCACAGGAGTAGGGACCGACATAGGAGTCGGGATCGAACCCGAGAGAGGAACCAAGATCGTAGTCGTGAGCATGGCGGAAGAGACGAGCGAGCACCAACTAGACCACGGGACGAAAGTGGAGATCGAGACAGATCTGACAGGTCGCGGCGAGACCGCGATAGAGGGCGAAGCACTTTTAAGGACACAACTTACGCTGGAGGAGGTCTTGGTGGAGGTAATAAATGTTTATAACTATGTAATAAATGCACACAATCAACAAAATGGTAGGTTAGAATTAGGTGCGCTGTAATCCATCTGTAACAAAAAGAATATTATTTCAGGTCTTGGTGGAGGATCAGGAGCAAGAGGAAGATATAAACCTCAGGAGGAGGAATTCCTAGATGCAAGACGAGAGGAGAGAGAACGTATAGGACAAATAGGAGTTTCATCCGTTTGGGGAAAATCTCCCACAAGATTGGAGTAAGTAGATTCATCTTAAGATTTTATAATTAGCATTCAACATTACAATGTGATGCAAGTTTCAAGTCAAGCTTTATTTAATTTTAATATTATTAAATGTGTACACCAATGATATGTTAATCTAAACACTTATTAGTTTTATCGTATGGAAGGCGCTGACATTTGTGATACAATGTTAATTTCACTAGTACAAATGTCAATGTTTAGACTTTTTTTGGATGTTTTCTAAGTGTAACTGTATGTTTGTACCTTAAATTACTGACAATAAAGAAATTATTATTATGTTTCTCTTTTCCATAATACTCGGGTTTATTGAAGACTGGGTTCTTTGGAAGGCATACATCGGGCCAAAGTCAAGATGTAGAGGCCTTTTAAGAGATATTTAATCTGGTAATGGATACACAGGGCAGATACCATCTCTGAACGCACAATATGATACATCCAGAGATGGTTCCTGCCGAGTGCAAAAACTGTTGTAGTGCATGTCTAAGTATGCAATGGAAATTTAAAAAATAGTCTATGGATTAGTATGTTCGGTGGATAAATTATTATTATAAGCTGGAGCATACCAGTAGTACACTAAACTACACTGCTTTTTACTTATGCCAATCCCAATAATAAAACAAGGATAAACCTAGAATCAAAATAGTCAGAAAACACTGACTTGCTATAGAGTTCCATGTTTTAATGTTGTGTCAAAATGAGGCACCAAACAATTTAATATTGTTATTTTATATTTGTTAATGTAAACCACAGAAGTTGCTATAAACAGCATAAATATGATATACTCAACTATACTTGGCTGTGTGACAAGGAATGTTGTTATTAACTAGAATTACAAGAACTTACCATTTTTATGTTTTATATACATTGTATAATATACTTGTAGGATATAACTAATAATTATAATTTCAGTTCTGAGGAAGAACCTGAGCCTGAGAGTGACAGTAAGTCAAAAGAAAAAAAGACAAAAAAGAAATCTAAAGATAAAGACACCAAAGAGAAACTTAAGAAGTTGAAAAAGAAATTAAAAAAAGTGAAGAAAGCTCGCAAGAAGGCTAAAAAGAAAAAGTCCAAAAGTTCCAGCAGTGACGACAGCTCCAGCGCTGAAGAAGTTTGGGTCGAGAAAGGAAGTAAGAATTAGTTTGGTTTCATTAATATTATAACAACATTAAATTTACGAAAACTAAGATATAATTTTTAAGACACATGTTGTTTGTGTGGCCTTAAAGCCCGATTTACACATCTACACATCGACAGTAGTAAGTTGTTCATTTGAATAGATCTCCATCGTATTTTTTGGCCAGTTAAGTACGAAGTAGCCCCTTCTCTCGCGTTTTGCCAACTTAACTCGCCAAAAAATAGGATCGAGATCTATTCAAATCAACTTAATCAACAACTTACTACTTAACTCGCTACTGTACTTGTTGATGTGTAAATCGGGCTTAAGTTTATTTTGTTGACTTGAGCTTAATATTCTACATTACTAGCACTTATCTTACAAAATATGTCTTTCATTAAGTAAGCTAAATATGCAAAATGTATATAATTATCTCATTAACAGAACTGTAGCAAGATGTGGGCATTGTAAGTGACTTGTGTCATGGTCAGCTAGACATATTAAAGCTTCCTGTCTTAGTTGTGTTAGTTTAATTTTTAAGGATGACTTTATTATAATTCTTTTTTCATTATATTTTTCAATATTTTTTTAGAAGAACACGAAGTAGAAGCAAGCATAAAGTCAACTCAGAAAGAGGTTGATCAATCAGAAGAAATGGCATCAGAAGCATTTGGTCCAGTCCCACGTGTAGGACCAACCCTGGGACATAAGGATTTCGGTCGAGCCCTGTTGCCGGGGGAGGGAGCAGCCATGGCTGCCTATGTCGCTGAGGGAAAGAGAATTCCACGTAGAGGAGAAATTGGTTTAACATCTGATGAAATAGCTTCATATGAGTCTGTGGGATATGTCATGAGTGGTAGCAGGTATGTTATATTGATGATTTATAATTATCACTAACTTTCATGTTGTCCTTTTTTTTAAAGTATAAAATCATTAACACAATCATGTAATTCCAGACATCGCCGCATGGAGGCTGTGCGTATTCGTAAAGAAAACCAGATCTACTCGGCAGACGAGAAACGAGCGCTTGCTGCTTTCAGCAAGGAGGAGAGAGCCAAGCGGGAGAACGCTATACTGTCGCAGTTCAGAGACGTGCTGCAAGCTAGAACTCAGCGCAGGGATAACACCTGAGATCCCTCCTTACTCCCACTTACTGTTGTCATACATATTATAATCAACCTCTAAATATTGAAATGTTTTAGCAGAAGAAGTAAATGTAAAACTATATTTTTATTTTATAGGTTTATGTTTTTAAAATATTGTAACTTTTTACAATATTTGTATACAATTCCAACTTATGCATTAGTAGTGTTTTTGAGTAAGAATGTTGTGTTGGTGTAAATAAAATTTACTTTGAAACAATTAAACATTTATTTTCTTAATTATATTATTTACACTTTAGCTGTTAACATTTATCTTTTTTCATTATGTACATTATTTACAAAATCTAGACTATCAGACATAACTAAACAATTTCTTCTAATAACATTTTCAAATATAAAAAAGTAAACAAACTTATAATTATTTGTATAACAATTATACAAATATGAGAGATTTAGATGATTCATTAGAATATAAGTCCTAGCCTTAAGTGGCAGTGAGGCATGTAAGAAGTATCATTCAGCTCGTTTTGTTAGTTTCTGAAAGAACTTCACAGGTAAGAACTAATTGTACAATTTAAAGTCTTAGTTATATACAAAATAAGATTACATTTATACCAAACAGAAGCTTAACATAAGTTCATTTGTTCTGGCTATTTTGGGTACCACTTTATTTCTTACAATATTTTCTATCTTACGTCGTGTTTTACATATACACCAATTGTTTGAATGTTTTGAAAAAATATTACAGCTTAATTAGTAAATATTACACATTGTTGATGTAAAAATGTGATAAGTTTTCAGGGGTCAACACTATGATCACAAAAAGTGTTATGATCATTTGCGGAGCATTATTAACTGGCGCAGCTCCGTATTGTGCCAGCTGCAGTTTCCCTGGGACATTGCGCAGTGCCGGCACTACTCGTCCGGCTCAGCTCCGTACCGCGCCAGCTGCAGCTTGGCCTGGCACATTGCCGGCACTACTCGTCCGGCTCAGCTCCGTACCGCGCCAGCTGCAGCTTGGCCTGGCGCATTGCCGGCACTACTCGTCCGGCTCAGCTCCGTACCGCGCCAGCTGCAGCTTGGCCTGGCACATTGCCGGCACTACTCGTCCGGCTCAGCTCCGTACCGCGCCAGCTGCAGCTTGGCCTGGCGCAGTTCCCCGCGCAGGGCGGCCAGGGACCGCCGCGCGGCGCTGAGCTGAGCGCGCAGCTCGTCAGCGGACTCAGCTCCACTCGGTGCCTGAGCACTGCCGACAGACTCCGCCGTGACCTGTCGGTACAATACACCTTTTAGCTACAGTTGCTCCTGCTGCGGTAAATGTTTCTTGCCGAAATTAGTATAGAACACAGCTTTTCCTAGTACATTGCCAAGCCTGGTAGTCAGACAGTGCCTTATTACCAATATTCGGTAATAGGGCACTGACACATCTTTATTTGGCAGCATAAAGGAACTTCTAGTGTCACAGTAGATATAATTAAAATAACATATTTTTTAGCTTAAGGTCTAAATTCCCTCGATTTCAAGTCAAGTTTATTAAAAGTTGAATAATTTTTAGAACCAGAATAATAGCAGAAGACCAGAACTTTGTAAGAAGTATAGAGTTAAGAGGTTAGATGTTAAAATTAATGTTATTTCTTGAATTGACTTCATAAAAATTTTGACGTAATGTGTATAGTGTTTTAGCATTATTTAATGGCATTTGCCACTGTACATGATGTGTTCCGTGGGAAGCTGATAGTAGAAGCAGGTTACCTCGGCGAGGTCGTCAGGTCTCGTGGCGTTGGCGACGAGTCTGTTGAAGTTGCTCTTGTTCATTATGATCTTGACAGCCGGCCGGGACCCACCCGGGACCCCGGGACGCTTCGTACTCGTTATCTTGGATGGTGAGATTATCTTGGCATCGGGGGGTAGTTGTACAAACTTTACCTACAAAATATATAACATAGATTAGATTTATAATATTCAGAAGCTTTAACAATTATGATTAGGTACGCCAAAGTAATTTCTAAAAAATTATTCACCATCAGCTTCCACATATATATGGACCTTCTTCGGAAATTTACATAGATATAAGATGATATAAGACGAAGAGACGAGAAGAGATATAAGACATAAATCAGTCGCTCAACAAATTACCCGACCGACTAGAGACGACGCCGAGGCGGCGATCAGGTATGCGTTTCGATTGCTCGGCCACGGCACGCAAACAGAAAAAAAATTAGTCAGGGATTCTGTCGAAATTTGTCGAAAACGAATGGCACAAACTAAAAATTTGTCGAAGTAGAAATAAAGAAGTTATAGGGGTCTATACGTGGCCGCGCGAACGAAACGCGGAGGATTGCGCGGCCACGGAGATCTCAGCAACTACTTGAGCTAGAGATCTAATTCTTTTTGTAAATGAATGGCTGAATTTGTCAACAATTGTCGAAACAAGAATTACAAGCCCTAGATCAATACTTTACTAGATATTCACCTCTGAAGTCATGGCCGCGCAATCCTCCACTTGTGATTTCTTTAATGTTGATTATTTCTTTCATACTAAGACTTTAGACAGTAAAATTGGTGTTTAAAGCAAGGTTTTAATTTTTCGAAACTAATGAAAGCAATAGACTCTACTAAAGTTTAGCCAAATAGACGAAATCAGAGGAAAACAAAAAATTCATGGCCGCGCAATCGAAACGGTACTTTGGACGCTGATATCTTAGTAACTATTATTGCAAGGATATTCGTGTTTACATTTATTTATTCTATATTTTAACCTCATTGTAATGACATATCGTTTGATCCTCAGAACTGTTCTCAAGCCGTGTAATCTCAAAAATAATGATACCCTATACAATGTTCGAGCAGAGTAACCATAAGCTCGATTTCATTAGGAAATTCCTTTTTACTAATCATAGTAAATTATTATATGCTACAAATATTTGTAGATCTTAAACTATTAAGGAACTATTGACTCCATTATACTTAAATTACCTAGTGTGAGCAGTTCTCCACAGGGTAACACTCATGTTCAGTTTCAAATTGATGTCGAAAGCGAGGGGAAAGGCGAGCTTCTCTCACGAAGTCACGACCCCACCTCTCGAGGCAGACAGCAACGTTATACCGTTAGTTACACCAGACGAGGTGAAAACCGTCATAACATCTCGCCCCTAAAAAGGCACCCGGCTCGGACGGAATAACAAATAGGGTCATCAAGCTATTCCCCGAACGTCTCTTGGTATTTATGACATGCATATTTAATGCCGCACTATCGAATTGTGTCTTCCCACAGCAGTGGAAAGACGCCGTGGTTATCGGAATACCGAAACCCGGCAAAATGAAGTCCGAACCGGCTAGTTGTCCTATTAGTCTGCTTAAAGGTTTAGAGTTTACAAGCGACTTTTGTATAGGAGGCTGTTAGCACACGTGGAGGCCAAAAATCTCATTCCAAACGAGAAGTTTGGTTTTAGGGCCCAACACTGGTCCACCCACCAAGTTCACCGTGTCGTTGAATATGTCAGCGCTCGGCTCACACGCGGTCAAGTGACCGGAGCTCTCTTCTTCGACGTGGCAAAGGCATTCGACAAGGTGTGGCACAACGGCTTAACATACAAGCTTTTCTTAATAGAAGTGTTTGTGTTGGGACGGCTGCACTTGCTCCTCCGGAAGGAGTCTAAGATGTCGATCCGAAACAAAGTTAGGTTATACACGACTTGTATCAGACCAATCATGACGCATGCGTGTTTAGTTTTCGCCTATCTTAGGCCACACAGGATCCATAGGTTACAAACACTTCAGAATAGGTTCATGCGCAAAGCGACGGGACCACCGTGGTTCATGCGTAACGAGGATCTACACATAGACCTCGAGTTGCCGACTATCCAGCAACACATGAAAGTCTGTTCCCGTCGCTACTTTTGATACGGCTGCCACTCACCCCAACCAACTAGTAGTTTAGGCGTCCGGGTGCGGGTACATCCCCTCTAGATTATCTAAGATACGTAGACCTAGACATGCTCTCGAAGAGCCGGATGATAGGATCACGATCGCTCAACATAGAGCTCACACGGCTCGCGAAGCCACAACAACACGTCCGCGGTTCCGTCCTCGCCGTCGAGGCCGGAATATGTCGTTAAATGTCTTTGTTTGAGGGCCATCCGCCCCACCACAGCCCGCGTATAGTAGTAGTTGTCGTCAAAAACAAACTAATCGTCCTCAACAAAAAAAAAGCAAGAAAATATAATATCTCGCTGACTGACCTGCATATCTTGTGGATTGATAATTTTCTTGATGGGTATCTTGTTTCCCTCCTTGGGCAGTGCGAGCAGTTTGTTGTTGAGAGTGAATATCTTCATGCCGGGTTTGGGCGGAGACTTGACGGGAGTAGCGGTCAGCACCATGTTCTTGTTTGTTTGACTCACTGAAGGTGTCGGCTTGCTTATGGTAGGTTGTGGACTCACGCCACTTTCTTTTAACATTAACTTTCCTGCATCTGTGAATAACATAAAATAGGAGGAATGATGCCGCTGATATTTAGAAAGCTTTTGACAAGGTGGACAAATTATTGCAGTACATATACGAGGCAATTTACTAAGATGGTACATATAGATAGATGGAAATATTTCAAGAAGTCTTTCCACCTGGCGTGCCTCAAGGGTACATATTTGGGCCCCGTTATTGTCACTTATAAATGACTTGAAAACTTGTTTCCTTAACTTACCAGAACTATGCACGCTGAACGCTGAACTATGAACTGCAAGCTGATCTTGTTGTCTTTCAAAGTAATGATAAGGAAATAGACTTCAACTGTGTTATACTTGGCAATGCTTTTTATTGTAAAATGTAGATTCGATTTAAAAAGTAACATAATTTTGTGTCTAAATAAGACTTAAAATCGTCGTAGAATAGTACACAAATAGTCTCAGTAGTAGGCTCGCAAGGCAGAGGACTGGTTGGAAGAGGCCTACGTCCAGCAGTGAGGTGAGACTGTAGGGTACATGATGAACATACCCGACAGCACGACGGTGCGGCCACTGTGCAGCGCGTTGAGCACGGTGCTGGAGTGGTCGGCCGGCAGCAGCGTGATGCCGTGCTGCCGCAGCAGTGAGGTGAGACTGTAGGGTACATGATGAACATACCCGACAGCACGACGGTGCGGCCACTGTGCAGCGCGTTGAGCACGGTGCTGGAGTGGTCGGCCGGCAGCAGCGTGATGCCGTGCTGCCGCAGCAGTGAGGTGAGACTGTAGGGTACATGATGAACATACCCGACAGCACGACGGTGCGGCCACTGTGCAGCGCGTTGAGCACGGTGCTGGAGTGGTCGGCCGGCAGCAGCGTGATGCCGTGCTGCCGCAGCAGTGAGGTGAGACTGTAGGGTACATGATGAACATACCCGACAGCACGACGGTGCGGCCACTGTGCAGCGCGTTGAGCACGGTGCTGGAGTGGTCGGCCGGCAGCAGCGTGATGCCGTGCTGCCGCAGCAGTGAGGTGAGACTGTAGGGTACATGATGAACATACCCGACAGCACGACGGTGCGGCCACTGTGCAGCGCGTTGAGCACGGTGCTGGAGTGGTCGGCCGGCAGCAGCGTGATGCCGTGCTGCCGCAGCAGTGAGGTGAGACTGTAGGGTACATGATGAACATACCCGACAGCACGACGGTGCGGCCACTGTGCAGCGCGTTGAGCACGGTGCTGGAGTGGTCGGCCGGCAGCAGCGTGATGCCGTGCTGCCGCAGCAGTGAGGTGAGACTGTAGGGTACATGATGAACATACCCGACAGCACGACGGTGCGGCCACTGTGCAGCGCGTTGAGCACGGTGCTGGAGTGGTCGGCCGGCAGCAGCGTGATGCCGTGCTGCCGCAGCAGTGAGGTGAGACTGTAGGGTACATGATGAACATACCCGACAGCACGACGGTGCGGCCACTGTGCAGCGCGTTGAGCACGGTGCTGGAGTGGTCGGCCGGCAGCAGCGTGATGCCGTGCTGCCGCAGCAGTGAGGTGAGACTGTAGGGTACATGATGAACATACCCGACAGCACGACGGTGCGGCCACTGTGCAGCGCGTTGAGCACGGTGCTGGAGTGGTCGGCCGGCAGCAGCGTGATGCCGTGCTGCCGCAGCAGTGAGGTGAGACTGTAGGGTACATGATGAACATACCCGACAGCACGACGGTGCGGCCACTGTGCAGCGCGTTGAGCACGGTGCTGGAGTGGTCGGCCGGCAGCAGCGTGATGCCGTGCTGCCGCAGCAGTGAGGTGAGACTGTAGGGTACATGATGAACATACCCGACAGCACGACGGTGCGGCCACTGTGCAGCGCGTTGAGCACGGTGCTGGAGTGGTCGGCCGGCAGCAGCGTGATGCCGTGCTGCCGCAGCAGTGAGGTGAGACTGTAGGGTACATGATGAACATACCCGACAGCACGACGGTGCGGCCACTGTGCAGCGCGTTGAGCACGGTGCTGGAGTGGTCGGCCGGCAGCAGCGTGATGCCGTGCTGCCGCAGCAGTGAGGTGAGACTGTAGGGTACATGATGAACATACCCGACAGCACGACGGTGCGGCCACTGTGCAGCGCGTTGAGCACGGTGCTGGAGTGGTCGGCCGGCAGCAGCGTGATGCCGTGCTGCCGCAGCAGTGAGGTGAGACTGTAGGGTACATGATGAACATACCCGACAGCACGACGGTGCGGCCACTGTGCAGCGCGTTGAGCACGGTGCTGGAGTGGTCGGCCGGCAGCAGCGTGATGCCGTGCTGCCGCAGCAGTGAGGTGAGACTGTAGGGTACATGATGAACATACCCGACAGCACGACGGTGCGGCCACTGTGCAGCGCGTTGAGCACGGTGCTGGAGTGGTCGGCCGGCAGCAGCGTGATGCCGTGCTGCCGCAGCAGTGAGGTGAGACTGTAGGGTACATGATGAACATACCCGACAGCACGACGGTGCGGCCACTGTGCAGCGCGTTGAGCACGGTGCTGGAGTGGTCGGCCGGCAGCAGCGTGATGCCGTGCTGCCGCAGCAGTGAGGTGAGACTGTAGGGTACATGATGAACATACCCGACAGCACGACGGTGCGGCCACTGTGCAGCGCGTTGAGCACGGTGCTGGAGTGGTCGGCCGGCAGCAGCGTGATGCCGTGCTGCCGCAGCAGTGAGGTGAGACTGTAGGGTACATGATGAACATACCCGACAGCACGACGGTGCGGCCACTGTGCAGCGCGTTGAGCACGGTGCTGGAGTGGTCGGCCGGCAGCAGCGTGATGCCGTGCTGCCGCAGCAGTGAGGTGAGACTGTAGGGTACATGATGAACATACCCGACAGCACGACGGTGCGGCCACTGTGCAGCGCGTTGAGCACGGTGCTGGAGTGGTCGGCCGGCAGCAGCGTGATGCCGTGCTGCCGCAGCAGTGAGGTGAGACTGTAGGGTACATGATGAACATACCCGACAGCACGACGGTGCGGCCACTGTGCAGCGCGTTGAGCACGGTGCTGGAGTGGTCGGCCGGCAGCAGCGTGATGCCGTGCTGCCGCAGCAGTGAGGTGAGACTGTAGGGTACATGATGAACATACCCGACAGCACGACGGTGCGGCCACTGTGCAGCGCGTTGAGCACGGTGCTGGAGTGGTCGGCCGGCAGCAGCGTGATGCCGTGCTGCCGCAGCAGTGAGGTGAGACTGTAGGGTACATGATGAACATACCCGACAGCACGACGGTGCGGCCACTGTGCAGCGCGTTGAGCACGGTGCTGGAGTGGTCGGCCGGCAGCAGCGTGATGCCGTGCTGCCGCAGCAGTGAGGTGAGACTGTAGGGTACATGATGAACATACCCGACAGCACGACGGTGCGGCCACTGTGCAGCGCGTTGAGCACGGTGCTGGAGTGGTCGGCCGGCAGCAGCGTGATGCCGTGCTGCCGCAGCAGTGAGGTGAGACTGTAGGGTACATGATGAACATACCCGACAGCACGACGGTGCGGCCACTGTGCAGCGCGTTGAGCACGGTGCTGGAGTGGTCGGCCGGCAGCAGCGTGATGCCGTGCTGCCGCAGCAGTGAGGTGAGACTGTAGGGTACATGATGAACATACCCGACAGCACGACGGTGCGGCCACTGTGCAGCGCGTTGAGCACGGTGCTGGAGTGGTCGGCCGGCAGCAGCGTGATGCCGTGCTGCCGCAGCAGTGAGGTGAGACTGTAGGGTACATGATGAACATACCCGACAGCACGACGGTGCGGCCACTGTGCAGCGCGTTGAGCACGGTGCTGGAGTGGTCGGCCGGCAGCAGCGTGATGCCGTGCTGCCGCAGCAGTGAGGTGAGACTGTAGGGTACATGATGAACATACCCGACAGCACGACGGTGCGGCCACTGTGCAGCGCGTTGAGCACGGTGCTGGAGTGGTCGGCCGGCAGCAGCGTGATGCCGTGCTGCCGCAGCAGTGAGGTGAGACTGTAGGGTACATGATGAACATACCCGACAGCACGACGGTGCGGCCACTGTGCAGCGCGTTGAGCACGGTGCTGGAGTGGTCGGCCGGCAGCAGCGTGATGCCGTGCTGCCGCAGCAGTGAGGTGAGACTGTAGGGTACATGATGAACATACCCGACAGCACGACGGTGCGGCCACTGTGCAGCGCGTTGAGCACGGTGCTGGAGTGGTCGGCCGGCAGCAGCGTGATGCCGTGCTGCCGCAGCAGTGAGGTGAGACTGTAGGGTACATGATGAACATACCCGACAGCACGACGGTGCGGCCACTGTGCAGCGCGTTGAGCACGGTGCTGGAGTGGTCGGCCGGCAGCAGCGTGATGCCGTGCTGCCGCAGCAGTGAGGTGAGACTGTAGGGTACATGATGAACATACCCGACAGCACGACGGTGCGGCCACTGTGCAGCGCGTTGAGCACGGTGCTGGAGTGGTCGGCCGGCAGCAGCGTGATGCCGTGCTGCCGCAGCAGTGAGGTGAGACTGTAGGGTACATGATGAACATACCCGACAGCACGACGGTGCGGCCACTGTGCAGCGCGTTGAGCACGGTGCTGGAGTGGTCGGCCGGCAGCAGCGTGATGCCGTGCTGCCGCAGCAGTGAGGTGAGACTGTAGGGTACATGATGAACATACCCGACAGCACGACGGTGCGGCCACTGTGCAGCGCGTTGAGCACGGTGCTGGAGTGGTCGGCCGGCAGCAGCGTGATGCCGTGCTGCCGCAGCAGTGAGGTGAGACTGTAGGGTACATGATGAACATACCCGACAGCACGACGGTGCGGCCACTGTGCAGCGCGTTGAGCACGGTGCTGGAGTGGTCGGCCGGCAGCAGCGTGATGCCGTGCTGCCGCAGCAGTGAGGTGAGACTGTAGGGTACATGATGAACATACCCGACAGCACGACGGTGCGGCCACTGTGCAGCGCGTTGAGCACGGTGCTGGAGTGGTCGGCCGGCAGCAGCGTGATGCCGTGCTGCCGCAGCAGTGAGGTGAGACTGTAGGGTACATGATGAACATACCCGACAGCACGACGGTGCGGCCACTGTGCAGCGCGTTGAGCACGGTGCTGGAGTGGTCGGCCGGCAGCAGCGTGATGCCGTGCTGCCGCAGCAGGCGAGCTGCTGCTCCTCGACGCGGGCTCTGATGACACCAGAATATCAGTGTTCAGTTTAAGTAAACAGCTTGACCACGACGAGTAAGAACCGACACATTATATTAGGCTTCATGTGATATTTAACTTAATGAAATAACTAACCTCGGATTTTATTTCAGTCTTGATGACTCTTTCTGGTTGCTGTTTTATCTTAGGCTTGATATCCTGAATTCCTAGAAACAATAGATTGCTTAATTATAAATTACAGAGAAAAAAAATATACTACGCTCATGGCATGTATGCAATATAAACTTACTTTGTACTGCTTCAAATGTTTGTATCTGAGGTTCAGAAGGTTCATCTGCCATTTGTTCTGAAATATATTTTGACTTATAATCAAACTACATACTAATAAATTGGAAGTTGGAATCAGTTCTGTGGTTAAGCTGTGTTGTTCTGTCACTCGGGTTAAACCTTAAACTATCCGATCATCTTTCTCTCACTCCTTTGACAATTACCAAAAAGATAAAATTTTAATAATAGTTATTGAGACGTTTCGTCGTCAATACATGGAAGTCATCGGTGTAGTAGTGTCTTTGATTCTCTTTACGTGCCCGATCTGCAGCCTCAGACAAACTACAGAGCCCTGTCCTCTCCAGAGTCAAGTTGCTAGCTCAGGCCGGATCGCCTCAACGGTGGCAAGGCGGAGGCTTAAGCCTCTCCTGGTACGCCGCTACTAGGAGCTCGTGTAGTTCAGACCGTCGCAAGTCAATTTTACGCTAAGTCTATGTTTTGCTCCGCGACGCGCTAACTCGCGTCATCGATAAAGAGATGCTAGGGCTCACGGTCCCAGGGCATGGATTGTGGAAGATCGTACGATAATCTCAGACGAACCCGATGACCATCTGTTCGTCCGTCCTTTTAGACAAAGAAGTATTTAACGAGTTCACTTAGGTAGACACTAACCTGTGACTAAATGATGAACAGATCTGGCCGCCTCCCTCTCCTTGACGGCGTCGTCGATGAGGCGCACGAGGTCGTCGCGGCGCATCTCCACGGCGATGGAGCGCGGCGTCTTGTGGAACTTGGACACGAGCGTGGGGTCCGCGCCGCGCGCCAGCAGCTCCTGCACCGCGCCCGAGTGTCCGCGCTGCACCGCCCAGTGCAGCGGCGTCATGCGCAACATGTCGCGCGGCTCCAGCGCGGCGCCCGCGTCCAGCAGCAGGCGCACCACGCGCGCGTGCCCCGCGCCCGCCGCCGCGTGCAGTGCCGTGCGCTCCACCTTGGTGCGCGCGTCCCGCGACACGCCGGCGCGCAGCAGCACGCCGCACGTCTCCAGGTGCGCGTTGCCGGCCGCCAGGTGCAGCGGCGACGTGCCCAGCTGCGACCACATCGCGTTTACGATACGCTCTCGCTCGTGACGGATTTGAACGTTCTCGACGACGTTTTAATACTCACCCAATCGGTGGTGAAAGGGGCTCCCTTAGCCATGAGGTCGAGCACCTGGGAGGTGTCCCCGGCGCGCGCGGCCAGCAGCAGGCGCCGGCCGAGCTCGACGGCGGCGGAGGAGGCGGCCACGCGCGACCCCGCCGCGCCCGTGCTCACGCCCACGCATGACGTCGCCGACACTATCGTCTCTGACTGTATATGAAGCTTTTTAAATGACAAAGCCACATGTACTTATACATGGAACCTACTAGAAAGTGCAAGGACAGACCCGAAGGAAAAGCAGGTGTGTAGAGCGATCGTGTCGTCCGCATAACAATAAATGTTTTCTTGAACCATATCATTGATAAACAGAGTAGATGAAATAAGATGCAGAGGAAGCACTGAACTTTCGGTAGTCCAGTATTTGCATACGCAAACGAAGTTCCGTCAACAATACGCGTCTCAAGAGTGCTCGTCTAAAAACTGGATACCCCTTAAGCCAATCGGCCAGGTAGGTAGAAATATCTTAGGCTCGAACTGATTGCTCCTTCTTTAGAGGCAACTTCTTCCTTCTAGTACCTAGAAGTCGCGGTAAAGTCGAAAGACTGAGCACTAGAAGTAACTCCGCTCCGCTTCTATCACTGACGATGATAACACACTACTAGCCTGTTCGTGCAACTATTAGCTTTTAAGTAATTGCTCATCCTTTATTAAATGATAGTTGCAGTATTATAACTTGATTGGAAGAGTTCGTATTCTGTGCTGCACACCCAACGAAAAAGATTTTAATAATCACCCATTTCACCCCAATCAGCTGATGTGCAACACCGAACAAGCCTGGCCTTTTAGTGGAGACAGGGGGGTATACCGGGCTTTCTATAACCAAACCAAGCAAAGATCAGAGTTGTCCAGTAGGACATCTCCACTGCCTACTCGGTTAGGTAACTGACTAGCCTCTTTAGCTCTGGTACAAAGACCGAATGAGTCATGATTACCAGGTGGTTTACATTAGTAAATTTCCTAAGAGGTATAATCTTAATCTGTTCCCTGTTCTTTACGTTGGGCCTTTCAAAAGAATTACTTGGCCGGTGGGTTAAGACATCCACCGGTGGTGCTACACCAAGGTTGGCATTACCTTTGTCCTCTCAAACATCATACCAGAGCCATCTTTTATGGTACAGTCAACTACAAAAGCTGATTTACACATACAATATTAGGAAACATCTCAACACTCAAAAGCTTACATAATGTGAGTGTTGTGTGTTTCAAATGACAAGAAGAGTCTTATCATTATTAAATTATCTTAAGAATAATTGCCAAACACAAATTTTCCATAAATTGCTAAACACGAAAACCGACCTTTTAATATTGGATGTGTTAATAAACTTTTGTCATTAATTGTACCATAATTATAATCACCCTAGGGTGTCCATACTTACCATAGAATAAGTACACATAGGAACTAAACAAACACTAAATATAATAGCAAGCTGGAACTTCATAGTTGCCTTGCTACAATGTTTGCCGGTGGAGAGTTCATCTAAATCCATTTATAATATAATAGTGAGCAAATTCAACAGTATTTTATCATGACATGTGTAAAGAGTATTTACTTGTAATAATGCATGAATAATACTCACCGATATGATCTGTGGTGTAGTGATACGCACCACAACATCCTCCGTACAAAGGTCTGATGCCATGGTGCTTCATCTGCAATTATTTACATCATTCAATTCTTTGGTTTTCTTTGATACAGAATTAAAGTAGATGATAAGACAGGTTCATTATCATCATATCAGCAAATGGATGTTTACTGCTGGACATAGGCCTCCTCCAAACATTATCACTCTGTGCCTCCCTTATCCATTGGCTTCTTGCTGTCCCAACTAGGTAATTCTCATAATATTATAATATACAAATGTTGTTATAATATATTAATATAACAACATTATTTTTAAATAAAGGTATTCATTCAGATCATGTAAGGTCAATTTAGATCTGAGAACTATCTTATTTGTTGCACAACTTTAGTAAGTAAATATTGATTATCTACATAGTTTAAGATCTATTTCATCTATAGTGTACAATTGGAAAAGTACCTATAGATTTGTAATAGTAATAATGGATTCATAGGACATGGGTAAATAACAGATATTTATTGTATTCCTATGGTACTTATCTAAACACAAATAGTTGATATTTTTTCTGACTTGTTTAGTAGTTAAGATAGTTAGAAGAAAATAATCTTGTAAAAGAACATGTTTAATTTTTTTAATTGTGAAAATAAAGTCTGTAACCCAAACTACAGCTGTATTATCAGAGAAGTGACCTTGTTCTAAAGTTCTGTCCAAAGTTCATACTTATAGTTTTATACTAGTAAACATACTCTGAAATTCTAAAGTGATGTAAGCTGAAGAGATTTAGGAAAATAATTTATTTTTACAAAAAAATGTTGTGTTGTTACAAAGGTAACATGTATGACAATGCATTGCTAGCAAATTATGTTGCATAGATTTCATTTTAGTTATAAAATGAAGTATGTACTACTATTTTTCATTTCGCGCTCCTAGCTATAATGATCGAACGATATAAGACAGGATAAGGAAACACATTTTGCTGCCTGCCATGCCTTCGACCGCCATACAACAACACACACTTCCTTTTCCTGTCCTAACGGAAGTGAGCTTTTAGTCTTTCACAAACAATAACATGGAGAAACTAGAGACTTACCAAGAGAGAATCTTTTAGAAATATAACAGTAGCTCCATTTTCTTAAATTAATTGATAAGAAAAATACAAACGTCAAGAGAATTCCTAATGTTTCACTTATAGAAATGGCACTAGTCTACCGCGAAAGTATCTGTCAAACAAAATATGACTTCATCTTTTATAAGTAAACAGCAAGGAATTATATATTTATATTATTTCTATGCTTTCTTGTAATATTAAAGCTTTATTTAATCTTATTATGTAAGATTTAACCCGTTTTTAGTTATTTATTGTTAACTTTCTAGGTTATGAATTACTCTCATAACGTTGGCAGCATTTATTGCACTCTAACTCTATAGAATTTATTTGACTATGGAAGAGATTCTCGACTTTGTTAAATCGACTATGTACAGTCTGACCAACCTATCTGTGAACTGAATGGGGCGCTATCGTCGTTTCAGTGTATCATACGTTACACGTTAGTATCATTCTATGTCAAAGTAACTTCGAGAATGTCATTGAAATAGCGCCTTGGAAGCATTGATTTACAAAAAACCAAAGATACACACTCCACTTCCCAAAACCGTCCGCAACAAATAGGCTCACAATTTCAAATTGTGCACTTTTTAAAATTAGTATCGCGTCGTCCGCGTTACCGTTTACACAAGACAAAAATGCCGTAATGTTAACTTTATGTCATGCGTGTAAGATTTAATTTGAAAAAAAAAATATGTTTACGATATTACTATACGTATTTATTGCGTATGTATAATTTGGTGACACTTTTGACTGTTAGTTTTGTTTGAAAATGTGCATCTTGGGTTTTTTGTAAATCAATACTTTGGAGTTATGATTTTTTTGGCAGTCAACACAGCACATGTCAATGTCATATTTTATGGGTCAACGTACTATGCGTTTCAAATAAGAATAGGACTGTCAGAGCGCCATCTTGTTTCGCATTTCTAACGAACTTCATGAATGTCATGTACGGTAGGAAAAAAATAAATACAAAATTTTATTAATTTTTACTTCAATATGTTATATAAATGTTTTTAATAAATTAAATTTTAATTGGAATTCAATTCTTCCACACCACTTATGGCATCATAGCTATGTTCTTCATCCGAATCAGATTCTGCAAAATTTTCAATAAAACCGATTTTTTCGTAAGGTTTTTCATGTTATTGTTTCAATGTAACAAACAAATATAACGGTAAAATATGAAGAAACATTTTTTTCGTTGAATAAAACAATCTGTTTCTATCGGAATTTTCAACGCTAAATATTTTTATTTAAATTAATTTACGAATTTTTTTGTTGGTCGTACTAAAATGACAGTTGCCACATGAAGTTGGCAGCGAGTGCGATCCTATTCTTATTTGAAACGCATAGTAAATAAATTTTTAATTTGTTAATTGTTATTGTAATGTTCCATTGGCATCGATAATAGTAACGTTGATTTTTTTTTTTCGTTTTTTTTTACGGAACCCTTATAAGATCACTTTGTTGTCCGTCTGTATGTCAAGATTATTTTTCTCAGGAAAGCGTATTAAGCTGAAATTTTTACCAAATACTTAGGCTTGTTGCCTTATAAAGCTGTAAAAAATTAAACTTCTAAACCAACGCAAACAAGAGATATAGCTGTTTATGTCCCAAATTTTAGAAAAGTATGGGGAAGAAGATCTTGTGTTGTAGGTTCCATAATAAAATGCAGAGGATTAATAGACTATATTTCCAGGCACAGGACCGCGCAAGGTGGCAATACTTGGAGGAGGCCTATGTCCAGGCTGTGGACGTCGATTGGCTGATATGATGATGATGATATTTCCTGGTACCAGATTAATACTTTATATAAATACACAATAACAATATATAATAATAACGACCTAATCACATGATGGCGGGGAGATGCTGGGCGACGCTAATACAATCGCGCGCCTGTAAGAGTGATTTGTTAGCAGTCGCTCAAATTACAATATTTTGTTGTGTCCCTACAACAAGCAAAGGGCAAAAACCTACAGAATACTTCCAGTCTATCTACAAACTTATTTGGCATGATGCAAGGTCCTAGATATCTATACTTCTATACTAATATTATAAAGAGGTAAAGTTTGTGTGTTTGTGACGTTGTAAGGGGTAATCTCTGAATCTACTGAAACGATTTAAAAAAATCTTTCTGTGATGAATAGTCCATTTATCAGGGAGTGTCATAGGCTATCACTAATAGAAGTAGAGCAGTATTGAAATATGTTTAAAAAAAGGACGCGTTTTTTTCGCCGCCCAACGAAGTGGGCACGGGTCAGCTAGTAGTACATAATATGGTTTTAATACCTATGTAAGTGTAGTACATAATATTAATATGTATTATATTTTGATTATTTCGTCATAAAATTTTGGCAGTTAATAATTATTGACAGCTAAGTCGTGACGTCATATAATAGTGACAGGTGATTCGTGACGTCATAGAATTTTTGACAGATGGGTCGTAAGCGTGACGTCATAGAATTTTGGCGCGAAAATATTTTTTGTCAGATAAGGTTAGACTGATGTCATAGAATTTTTGACAGCTGAGTCGTAACGTCAACGCATTTTAGCGGCCTCAATAACAAACAATAGCGCTGGGGTTTAGTCATCGCTGTTAAAACTACTTTGTTGATTTGGGCTGTCATACTATATTTTAAGTAAGACGTAGTTACTTAGTGTGATAGGGTGACTGGTCGACCCTGACATTAATAAATTTACATTTTAATACACTTCTGAGTTTTTATTTAAGGGGTAATTTTGCAGAGCGACGTCTTTATTACTGGATAGTTGTTTATGGATGTGATTTGGTGCTCCCACTTTTATGTACTACCTACATCACAACGCTACTTTTATCATTGAATAATCCTTGGTTATGGTTATGTATGGTATACAATGGTTGCAGCACTTAATTACAGTTATCAATCAATCAATCAATCAATCATTTTATTGCGAATATGGGTTACAGAGATATTATTAAATGGACTTTATCTCCTATGTAAAAAATGACGTCAAGAAAATGCAGCAGTAGAGTTTGTTGCGCCGCTTCTTCTCTACTAGCGCTTTGGAGGCGGTGGTAAAGTTTTCTAAACTTTGAAATGTTGTAAACTTAGTGTTAGATGACGTCAAAAAGATACAATATTATTGTACTACTTTGAATAAATAAATGAATACTGAATACTGATGCGTGTGCACAACAACCTACTCCGACTGTATGCGAAGCAAGATCGAAGCAGCGTCTTACGGTAGTTGATCCCGATTGGGTCCCTATACTATACTGCAGGCGGCCTCGAATTTTGTGACCACTTCCGGGCTTACGAACGTATAACGCCCACCTAGGATACCCGACTTGGTTAATTATACTTATCACGTAATCCATACTAATATTATAAATGCGAAAGTAACTCTGTCTGTCTGTCTGTCTGTCTGTCTGTCTGTTACTCTTTCACGCCTAAACGGCTGAACGGATTTCGATGAAATTTGGTACAGACAATCTTTAGACCCTGAGAAAGAACATAGGCTACTTTTTATTAGCAATCATATTATATTTTGATTTCATAGAATTTTGGCGAGAAAGCTGTGTCACGTGACCTGTGACGTCATAGGTCACGTGACCTGTGACGTCATAGGTCACGTGACCCGTGACGTCATAGAATTTTGACAGATGAGTCGTGACGTCACAGAATTTTGGCGGGAAAATATTTTTTGACAGTTGAGTCGTGACGTCATTGAATTTTTGACAGATGAGTCGTGACGTCACAGAATTTTTGAACGATGATTTGTGACGTCATATTATTTTGGCGGGAAAATATTTGATACCTCTGTCACTTTTGACAGCTGTCAATTTTGACAGATAGGCGTGACGTCATAGAATTTTTGACAGATGAGTCGTGACGTCACAGAATTTTGGCAGGAAAATATACTTTGACAGCTAAGTCGTGACGTCATTGAATTTTGGCGGGAAAAATAGTATTTAAACAGCTGAATCCTGACGTTATCACAATTTGGCGGGAAAATAAATAGGTTTGTACAGGACCCTCGGTGCGCGAGTCAGACTCGCACTTGACCGGTTTTTTAGCTGTGGGTCTGGTCTGATATATCTAGAGAGCTTAAATTCGTAATTGTCAACTTATTTCATCATAACAGCCTATTAATGTCCCACTACAGGGACGGGCCTCCTTCCTTGACGGAGGGATACTTGGCCTACTAATACCACGCTTGCAGACGGATTGGTATAGGGTTTAATTTCAAGGTTTCCTTCTTTTTATTTAGTGAAGATAATATTCACCTTATTTGTTAGACACTAAAGTGACACACCTTTGCTTATCCTATCCTACTAATATTATAAATGCAAGTTTGTGAGGATGGATGGATGTTTGTTACCCTTTCATGCAAAAACTACTAAATGGATTTTGATGAAATTTGGAATATAGGTAGTTTATGGTGTAAAATAACAATTAAGCGGGTAATACCGCGGGCTTCAGCTAGTAAATGATAAAGTAGCTACGTACTAAGCCGTCAAAAATGTAAGTAAAATGTATTTTTTTTTAATTTTCTCCCCGGGGTTATAACCGCCTCGGGGAGGAGTTTATTGGCGCAACAGTGCGCCCAAAGCTATTAGATACTAATGAGTGCGCTGCCTTATATATACAAAAATGGACTTAAACCTAGGGATTTAGGGAGTGTAGTGAGATTGATTATGATTGTGTATGTGTTGGTGGTGTTATGTGTTATTGTACGATTTTAGTGTGTTGACAATGCATGTTAAGTGTGTCATGAATGAATTTGAGGTAGATTTCTTTGTGATGATTTGTGTAAGGTTGTAGGGGTCAATCTGAAAGTGGTGGGATGTTTGTTCATGGTGTAAGCGGGTGCGTGTATAATTTGGGCATTGTGTTAGTAAATGTATGAATGTTTGGGGTGTGGTGTCGTCACATGGGCAGGTGTTGTTTTGTGTTATATGAAATCTGTGTAGGTAGTGTTTATGATAGCCGTGGTCAGTGAGAAGTTGTGTGAGTGCGAAGGTGTGTCCTATATTTTGCGTAAGTGTGTGTAGGTTTTCAAGTGTAGGGCACCAGTTACGAATGGTAGAGCCCTTAGGGTTGTTGGTGTATATGGTACAAGAGTGTTGATGGCTTTGAGTTTTGTTCAGTTTGTTGGCGTAACTGAGTGGGAATCGTGAAAATGTTGGCTGACAGCTCAATGTGGCAGCTTCCTTGGCTGCGGTGTCTGCGGCTTCGTTGCCGATAATGCCCGCATGAGCTTTGATCCAAATAAATTGAATATCAAAGTTTATGTTATATAATGTTTTATGTATGTTGTTGGTTAATCGATGTGTGCTCTGTATGTTGCTGATGTCTTCCAATGCGGATCTAGAATCCGATATGATGACGGCTGAGGTGACTAGCGGCTGCTGTTGCAACCACATGCACGCCTGGTCAATAGCTGCCAGCTCTGCCTGGAAAACAGAGCACGAGGAGTGGAGTTTGAATTTGTGAGATGTGGATGTGTTGTGTGGTGTATATGCAACGAAAGCAGAGCCGACACTGTTGTCATGTTTGCTTCCATCGGTGTAAATGAGATGTGCATGTTGGTGATTTGCTAATGTGGTATCGAGTTCTTCTTGCGTTTGGTTAATTATGTATGGGTGAGGAATACGAAGTGCGGGATGTAGTAAATGTGATGGATGTATGGGTGAGTCTAGTGTAATGTCTTCAGGGAGGTGATCGGTGACCCCAGTGATCCTAGTTAGTTCGGTTTTGGCTGTTTCTGTGACCTTGATGTCGAGCGGTGTAAGTGCGGATAAGGCTATTGCATCGGTGGTATTGATGGTACGAAATCCCTTAATAATTTTAAGTGCAAATCCTCTTTGTAGAGAAAGTAGTTTTTTGCAATTGGTTTTGTATTTTAATGCCCGTTGCCAGACGCTGGATGCATAACATACTATAGGTTCAATCACCCCCCTGTATAGTGTATGAATGTTATCAGAATGTACTCCCCAAGTTGGGCGAACATACATGGTGAGTTTGTTGTGGAGTATTCTTACTTTGTGTACTATGTGATCTACGTGCTGTGTGAAGTGTAGATTGTCGTCAATAACGACACCGAGTATTTTTGCAGTGCGAGTGAATGGTATTTGTGTGTTGTTCATTATGATCTGTATTAAGCGTGTATTTTTCGTGAAAGCCAGTGCCACTGTTTTCTCAGGAGCGAATTGGAGCTTAGCTTTGTTACCCCATTCGTGTATAATCTTGAGGCTGGCGTTCACGTTGTGTTGGAGTGTGGTTAGTCTTTTGTGTGAAGCGACCAGGGTGATGTCATCAGCGAACGCGCTCAAGTGGCAGCCCTGTGGTAGGTGTCCGACTGCAGACGAATCGCCAGATAAATCTAGCAATTCATCCAATATCAGGTTCCAGAAGGTGGGCCCACAGATCGAACCCTGAATGCATCCCCTGGCAAGTTTCATAGTTGTTTTTGTGTCTGCATAGTGTAATGTGGCTGTTCTGTGTGTGAGGTAACTTTGTGTTATGGTGTATATGTTTTTAGGGCATTGTATGTGGTGTAGACGTGCAAGTATGGATGGCCACCAAGCGTTATCAAAAGCTGCTCGAATGTCTAATGATATCATGGCAACGTGGTGGCCTTTGTTCTTGTTGTATGTTATAGTGTTAATGATGTTATGAAGAGCATGAGTGGTGGATGTATTCTGTCTAAAGCCATATTGTTTGTTGTTGGATCTGCGTGTGATGTTAATGTGGTGTGTGAGGCGTTGTATGACAAGTTTTTCTAGTGTTTTACCCAAAATAGGCAGGAGTCCGATGGGACGGAACGAGGAGAGTTTAGTGTAGTCAGTTTTGTTGGGCTTTGGGATGACTTTGATAACGGCGTGCTTCCAGGAGCTGGGGAATATGGCTAGGGTTAAGCAGCGGTTCATTAAATTAGTGATGATATGAGGAAGTGAGCATGTAAAGTGGTATATAATGTCTGCGGTTAGATGATCTGCGCCAGGCGATTTAGTTGGATGCATAGTTTTAAGTACGTGTAGAATTTCATGTTGTGTGAAAGGTGGTTCGTCTGTAGTATCAGGGGGATGTTGGGTGTAGGTGCGTGTGTTGTGTTGGGATGGTGTGTCGTGTGTGTCCTGTGGGAAAAACTTATTGAGGAATTTTGAGGCTGTTTGGTGTGATGTTGTGGTGAATGTTCCAGGTGTGGCTTCGATGGTGGATGGTGGTTGGGCAGGTGGTTTAGTTTTGATGATACGGTTGGTTACTGACCAAACATCCTCTTTTCCTTGCAATGAGCAGAACTCGCGGAAGTGATGAGAGGAAGTCTCTCTAATTTTAGTAGCGTATTCAGTTTTTAGTGTGTCCCTGGTTGCAATGGCAACATCCAGGGGGAGGTTTTGTCGTTTGAGTCTTCTAATTTTATGATGGTTTTCGATGACTTTGTTTTTAAGTGTTTCCAACTCATCGGTCCACCATGGAGCGCGTTGGAGTCGTCGTCGACCGGGTTTGGGTAGATGTGTGTTATGACAAGTGTGTTGAATAAATTTGGTAAGTTTCTTTGTGTAGGTGTCTATATCACTTTGAGTGTGCAGGGTGTTTATGTCGATGCTGGGTAAATCTGTATTTAATATGTTTGTGGCGAAGATTTCACGAATTTCTGGCCAGCGATTGAAGTTTGTTGTGTTATATTTGTAAGTGGATGCTATGATATTACGTTGGAGTGTGTGAGTGAGGTGTAGTGTGAATGTGATGGCGTGGTGGTCCGAGGACGGACAGATTGAGGTATCTACTTTCCAGTCGATCACATTTCCTGAGATGTTGTCTGATGCAATCGATAGGTCTATTATAGATTTGCGTAGTTGTCCGTTGGCGAAAGATTCGTATGTGTTATGTGTACCTACGTTGAGTAGAGTAATGTGGTGTGCTTGAATGAGATCCGCGATTTCAATGCCACGTGCGTTGTTGTTTGGGGAACCCCAAAGGTTGTGCCAGCCGTTAAAATCTCCGCAAATGATGTGTGCATGTTGGGATGTTTCATTGAGTAACTGTTGTAGTTGGTGTATAGTGTTGTGTGTGTCGGTGTCTGGTTCGATGTAAATACTTGTAATGTATATTCGCTTTCCATTGCGAGTGGTGAGTGTAATAGTGCAAGTGTTAGGTTTAGAATATTGGGTAAGACCTAATGTGCTACCGACCCCGTTACGGACAAGGATGCAGGCTTTAGTACGTCTATTAGTTTGTGTGTGGGGGAATTGGTATGTTATATAATTGGGTATGTTTACTTTAAGTGTCAGTGTGTTTCCGACGTAGGGTTCGTTTAGCAGAGCTATGTCAATATTGTGTGTATGCAAATATTGTGCAAGTTCGTGTGTGGCTGCGTATCCTTTTCCTAAGTTTGTCTGTATGACTGTTAAAGTTTTAGTATTAGCTTGAGTATTGTTGTGTGTGTGTGTGTGGTTATTTGTGCGGGTCTGGGTCTGAGTGTGTGTGGTGTTACAATACATATTAAATTGTTTCTGCGGTACGAATGGAGTACTTTAAATCAGTAGAATAAATGACACGGTACTAAGAGATTGTTGACAATACAGCAGTATAACGCAATTATTTAGTCGTTGTGGTGTCGATAAGCAGCCCGAAGTCTGTGGTCTCTTGGACCCGAAGTTTGGCGAGTTGTATTCTCGTGCAGGCGAAGATATTGTTGGCCGTGTGGTCAATTGCAAGATTGGTTCCAAATTTGTCGTTATGTCGTGAGCAGTTGTAGCAGCGAGGGATGAGTTTATTGTTTGGGCAGTCTTCTTTTTTGTGTCTGGTGTCGGCGCAGATGGAGCAAGGGTGGATGTTTGCAGTGCACTTCGTGCTTGAGTGCCCAAATTGAAGGCACTTACGGCACTGGATGAAGTGCGAGTGTGGCTGCACGTGAACTTGCTGAAAGTTGATAGCAAGTCTCTCTAAGCTGATTAGTTGTTGGTAAGATGCAGGCTGGACTTCTACTACGGCGTTGTACAATCGGTCGTTTCTGTTGTTGTTAAGGTAACAAAGGCGTAAGTTCTAGTTGTATTGTATTTTGTTTGGCAATCAGTTCGCAGATCTCCTCTTTTTTGGTGTCCTTACTTATGCCTTTAAGTATCACCAAAGGTAAGCGGCGTTTGGGGTCAGAGGCTTGTAAACTATTGATGTTGCTGGTAATTTTACTTTTTATGGCTTGTTTTTGCTCTTCGGTGTCGAATTCAAGGTAAATCTTCCCTTTGTTCAATGGTTTTACTTTAGTTGGTGCGAAGTTATTATCTTTAAAATTGATGTTTTGTTTTAATTTATTAAATGTGCTGTTGGAGTCAGTTAAAGAGACGTCTGTGGAGCCAGATGCGGGTGAGATGATAAGAGCCGGCTTAGTTGGTAGATTTTGAGGACCTTTAGCTGCGGTGGCGGCGTATGTCAGCTTTGTGTTCGTTGAATTATTAGTGATGTGAGCACTATTGGTGGAGATGGCTATTTTCTTAAGTGAACTGTTTATTGAGTGCGAGATTTCGGCCACCAGCTCAGTTTTTAAAGTTTTAAACTGCTCCTCTAGGTTTGGGCTTAATGTGGTCTGTAGTGCTGGTGGTGGTGGTGTCGGGAATTGTTTGCAAAGGGACTGGATCTCGTTTGCTGCCTCTTTGATGGATTTTTTATTTGCAGCCGTCAAGCTCTTACCTTCATAGACAAGAAGACAGATGGTCTGCGCAAGTCTGTCTATCTGAGTCGGTATGGGGTCGGTGGTGTTGGTGGTAGCTGATGTAGAAGGCGGTGTCATTATAATATCCTCTTGACTGCCGGCCGCTCGTAAATACAACCCGTTGAGTGCCAATCAAAGACGTTATCGCATGACGGTCGGCGCCCTGTCTTTTTCTTGTGCTGACCGTAATAATTTCTTAAAAATTCTTAATAATATGTATTATCCATTAACAAAAGTAGCGGAATGTAAGCAAAGCAGTGTTAGGTAGGCGTGCGGGAGCGAGCGAGTATCTGTGCGAGAAGGACAGCAATAGTGCGGGAGCGAGCGAGTATCTGTGCGAGAAGGACAGTAATAATGCAGGCGTGCGGGAGCGAGAGAGTATAAGGACAGCAATAGTGCGCGGTACGAGCGGCTCGCGCAAGCGTCAACTCTCCGACGGTTATGATATTTTTGAAATTGTTACGCTTATATCTTCACTTCTAGGGCACAAATCACAGTCAAATCACTTTAGTTAATTACAGTACGGCACAAACTACGTAGAATGATAAGTTTTGTGTGTAATCACTAACTTTTAACCACTATTTAAGCAACTTATAACGGAGGCAAACGAACGTGATGTTGCCTTTAACAGCGCGACGCGACGAAATTTAGAATGAAAATGTATTAGAAATTATGAAAATTTCAAAGACTTATCTTCATAATATTATTTTACGTCGGGCTAAATACGGACTTCATGAATGACACTTCATTTTGCAGTTTGATTTTATTTCAAAAGTAATGTATGTATAAATATTAAATGAAGTAAGTTTTCCTCTTCCCTGTGCTGACATAATATGATGAGAGTACCCGATATGAGTGACGTCACGACCGAGAGTACCGTACCGCACGTAATCATGTATTTACAAATGTAGAACACAAACAAACATAGAAGCCTAACTTTTTATTTGCATGTGTTTATAAATAGCGGGCGGCAGGTATTGTTAGCTGTGTGTTGTGTAATGAAGTCGTGAACAAACAGTGCGTGTTCGTAGGTACAACGTCGGCAACTTGTACAAAACAGTTATTTGTTCACTCCTTCCTTCCAAACGCTGTGGCGTGAACACTTTGTTTGTCCCCCTCATCAGCCTCCGCTCAGCTCTACTCTGCCGAGTCAAGAGTTCCAACAATGGCGGTCTAATGGAACCTACATACGTACTTACCCCGGCATCACCTACTTATTTATATACGACTTACATCGTCATTCTATTAGCCTATGAATGGACTTTACCAGCTACGGACCTCTAAATTATTCTATTTATCTAATCGTCAACAGCAGCTGGTGTTGAGATTAGTGTCGAACTAATATTTTGATTTGGATGGCTGCGTGATGAGCGATTAAGAAAAAGTGATGCTCCCCTTCTCAACCAGTGGGTGTAAACAAAATCGACCAAAGGAACTAAACCAAAAAAATATCAGACAAAAGAGGTATTTTGGTTTTATTCTGTTCCATCATCTATCAGTTGGCCGCAACAGTAATGGGACGCGATCACTCGAGTTCGGTGAGAGAGTGTCTTTTCATTAAAATTGATTGTTCGATTAAAGTGATTGTTATCAGCAAGCGTAGGGAAAAACTCAATGTGGTAAGAATTTATGACAGATTTTAGATATGAACCTGTGTCTTTTTGTAATAAATTTACACCTGACAAAACGTTTTGCTAATTCAAAGACTAAGGGCCAGATTCAGAGACCGAACTTTGTCTTTACTTTAGCAAAGTCTCGTTATTATCTCTGAATTTGAACAACATTAAAGTAATTTTTCGCATGAAAAAGTTTACTTTCATTATTTATTACTACAAAGTAAACTTTTCATGCGAAAAGATTACTTTAATGTTGTTCAAATTCAGAGATAATAACTAGACTTTGCTAAAGTAAAGTCAAAGTGCGGTCTCTGAATCTGGCCCTAAGTACATCAAATCATAGGCCACGCTGTACGATGAAGCAATTTCGCAGATTGAGGGCCAGATTCAGAGACCGCACTTTGACTTTACTTTAGCAAAGTCTAGTTATTATCTCTGAATTTGAACAACATTAAAGTAATCTTTTCGCATGAAAAGTTTACTTTGTAGTAATAAATAATGAAAGTAAACTTTTTCATGCGAAAAATTACTTTAATGTTGTTCAAATTCAGAGATAATAACTAGACTTTGCTAAAGTAAAGTCAAAGTGCGGTCTCTGAATCTGGCCCTTATAGCTTAGTTTAGTAGTGGCAATATTTTGCAGTTAGAAATTAATCCAAAAATACTTACCTACACAATACAGGAATAGATACAAAAGATAGTAACGTGAATAAGGTGACTACGAAAGCTACAAGAATAATCTTTTACTTTTATCTATACTTCTATACTTGTTTGTGTGTTTGTGACGTTGTAGGGGGTTATCTCTGGATCTAATGAACCGATTTCAAAAATTCTTTCTGTGTTGAATAGACCATATATCGGGGAGTGTCATAGGCTATATAATATCACGCAATGACTAATAGGAGTGGAGCAGTAATGAAATATGTTTAAAAAAAAAAGGGACGCGTTTTTTTCGCCGCCCAACGAAGTGGGTACGGGTCAGCTAGTATAATAGTAAAGATGATCGCAACTTCCATACTAAGTTCAACCCTCGCTTTTATCTTGGCCGATAATGTTTGTAGGATATAAATATAATTTTCCCTTTCTTATAGGTAAGTATATAAATTGTCATAAATGCTGGATACGGGTATGCAATGTGACCTAGAATGCACAGGCATCCCTTCGAAGGTTATATGGGGTTCTTGTATATAAAAAGTAGTAGTATCTAGAGCTATTAAAAGATCAAATTATCCCCACCACGCATTTGTTAGGATTTAATGCGCTTTTGGATGTTGCTTACTTTCACCACTGCAATCCACGATGAGGAGAAAATCCATATTTAACATGTACTTACCCTATCCTTACTGTCTTTTAGAATAGCATGTATACCTAATGATTATAAAGAGAATAAACGCAAGTAAACCGCTTGTAATTTACATGTCACCTCGACATAAAGCCTGATTTATGTCGCCTGATCCTCTAAATACTTATTCAGTTACAAATGGAGGATTTTCGAGAAGATTTAAGAGTTCCGAATTCATGAAATAATCTTCCTTAGAATACCTACTAGGTGATGAAACTAATATCTATATTATGTATATTGATACTGTAACGTTACCTAATACATTTTCACAATGTATTCATTGATTTGCATCTGTGTGAAGATTCTATAGTTAGTAAAGTATTTGTATAATCCTAGAAGGTATGGGGTTCGTGCCAAGAGAGTGGTGTGTTCGTGCCGTCACGTAACCATTCCGACGCCTGCGGACGTGATAGCCGCTACTCCACTGTAAGGGTAAACTGTAATAGCGCTACAATACAACTATTTATCGTACAATACAGCCACACTAACTGAGTGCTAAGATTCAGTTTATATAAAAGCAGTAATGTAGAGGGTACGTTCGTGTGTAGTGTTGAGAAGTAGTGTATCTGGGTAGAGGCGGGGGCGCGCCAAGTTATTTGTCTAGATCGTGCGGAATGCAGGGCGAGGCGAGCGCTCGCGTTACTAGCGCCACCTAGCGGCGGTAATGCGCACCGCCCCACACATAACTCTGCTCGCACTTGCACACGATAACAACTAATATATTTAGCTGGCTCAGATTTCAGATAGCAATACATATTTAAACTTAATTAGTTTAACATATTTTTTTGCTGTTTATCTAATGTTTTAGAAGGTACAATGACAAATAAATTAGACTACTCGTAATAATTCTTAGAAATCGAGTCACTACGTACCTTTCCTAGTACCTAATGAAAAGGATTTTCTTTAAAGTTTACCATCGGGCGGGCGCGCGGGCGGTGCACGTCACTTAACTTAGCTGACAGAGGACGATGATAAGATCACACATGTTCTTACTCCGCCCCCTCACCAACACATTATAATTAAATGCTTGTTTTTTGTACGCACCTAAGTAGTTAGTGAAACTTAATTCTATATTTAATGACTTTATTTACGGTGCTGTAACGAAACTGTATAAAGTAACTAGTTTTTCGAAGACCTATCACCTATTAAAATAAGTTTTCATAAAGAAGTAAAAAGACAAACAACATCACGGTGATGCTGGTAATGATTAACAAATAATTAAGTAAGTATTTTTAAATAATCAATCGCCTGACTTAAAATAATAATATTGACCAACACAACTGCAACTGCGTCATAAAAGAAAATATATTTGAGCTTATCTAGCTTAACCTAGATCTATAAATGGACTATCTCCAAAGAAATATTCATTAAAATGGGTTCTCGAAACAGTAAGTATTTCTTAATTCAACCCGATCTTAATTCTTGAGTGTGTACAAAGTGTTCCACTTTATTTTACTTGTACTTATTTAAGTAATACGAACTAGGTATACTTATATAAATACGAGTATTAAGTATAAAATATTAGTTTATAATGTACCTACACTAATCATTATAGGCGTATATTTATCTAGCAGAGTTTTGTCGCTAACTGTCAGTTCTGATCATTATTAAATGCTGCTGTTTGAGGTCATCGAATTAGATATTTATTTTTAATTATGCGTACAGTCAAATACAAAGGGCAAAGTGAATATCAAATATTTCTGATGCCAGTTGTCCTTTAGCTTTTTCAATGGACGCGATGCCTTAACGGTAACGGTTTCGCAGATTGTGTGCACGAGGTCATGGATACTAATCTGATGTAAGATGAAACATAAGCTTACTAATACCAAGCTGGTTAGTTTGTATGGACTAATAGTTAAGTATTTTCCTTTTCTTGTACACACTTTTATCCACTTGAGGATTACTATATTCCCTTAATCGCTAAGTGATAGAACGATTTATCGTAGACGTGAAGACGTTAGTGTACGTTTGTACTAGAACCGTGCCGAACGTGTACAGTAAGCTGAAGATATCGAGCGACTTTTGTACGCGAGTGTACTCACTGGTCCAGTTCTGTTTAATGTCGTCAATATTAGCGAGTGACACGTCAACCTAGTTTCCTCTCTACGCTCTGCGCTGATTGTTAGTCTAATTCGTTTTATATTTATTCTAGATCAGATTCGGACATGCTATTTACTTAATTTTAGTACAATTAGATTCATTAGTGATTTCTTGAAGGAGTTTTTAAATCTCTATCTCTTGTTATGGATCGATAAATGAATTTGTAACAAATACGAAAAGAATGTACAGTCACGAGCAATAATATGTACACATTTTCGCATTTTGTAAACCAGTTATCTAAAGTTCTGCCAATCCAAAATTGAAAATTCGAAGATTAATTCAAAACTGTACGGAACCTCTTCTAAATTACGAATTCATTTTGATATTGTAATGTCTAGATAAACGTGCAGATAGTTTAGGAAATTTGAAAATGTGTACATATTATTGCTCGTGACTGTACCTACTACATTTACTTGAATACTACTTTCAGTAACAACAGTAACTTTTGTCTGCTTTTATATTATAACATACTTGCTTGTTAACATTGAGTCTAGAATAGGTCAATCAAGTGGTCAAAAAGTATTTACTAAGTACTATACTACCACGCTGGCCAGGAGGATTAGTGTGGGGTTTTAAGTCAAGTTTCTCTTTTTATTTAGCGCAGCGACCTTTAGTCGTGAAAGCACAACACCCTAGCAATGAGATGGTACGGTGACCCCATGTATATTCTTACTCACTTAACACGAAGATTATATACGCCTTAATAATAATAATAATAACGCCGGGAGTCCTTGAACGGTTGACCGGAATTTGGCGCCCCGCAGACTCACCTCTCCGCAGCTTCTAGCCTCTCTACGAGATGTTGCTCCATTGTCGCACTGTACGTGCGGCCGTTTTGTGGGGCCCACTCAACGAGGTGGCAAGTCACTACCTGTCTTTTTATAATATAGAGACTGATTATCACGACAGGTATCCGGTAGTCTCCTTCCATAGCCCAATAACCGGTCCATTAAACATACTCATCCATAGACTATTATTTAAATTTCTATTGCATCCTTACAGATGCACTACAATAGTTTTTGCACTCGGCAGGGACCATCTCTGGGTGTATCATATTGTGCGTTCAGAGATGGTATCTACCCTGTGTATCCATTACCAGATTAAAAATCTCTTAAAGGGCCTCTTCGTCTTGGCTTCGGCCCGATGTATGCCTTCCAAAGAACCGGGTCTCCAATAGACCCGAGTATTATGGAAAAGAGAAACATAATAATAATAAAAATATCTTTATTTTTCTTCCACAAAGGTTCCTTATAAACTAACTTAATACATCACAACCTGATTAAATGGTCCTTTGTGAGAGACTGGTATCCGCACTAGGAAACCCTGTCACGCAGATTACCAGGCCCCCTCTCGGACATACGAGTAGTACAACTTATTTTATAGGTAAACTTAAAAAGTATAAAAATCTATAATAAATATGTGTATTTTGTGTGTGAGTGTGTGTGTGTGTGTGTGTGTGTGTATATGAGTGTGTGTGTGTGTATGTTTGTTTGTTACAACCAAAACACTGGTATCACACAAAAAAAAAAAAATGAATATAATACAAAACAAATACCTAAGTAATAAATATATTGACAACAACTCTTATTAACAAGAATACAATTGTTTATTTTTATATTCAAAACAAGTTCTAAACAAGACACAAAAGTTAAAATGAATTTTATAACAAAACAACAAAGTGTAGGTAGTATAAAAATATATGAAATATATAAACCTACATTATAATTATTAAGTAGGAATGAGATGCTCCCCATTAAGCCAAGTACAAAGAAGTAGAACGTACCTTCGTCAAAGTAATTAAGTTACTCGATCTTTATCCACATGAATAGCAAACTTTTATATAATGTGATATCTATAAATAACTGCTTAGTAGATAACGATCCATCCGTTTATCCTCAAGTGATATTGCGTTAGTGTAGGCTCCTCGAGGTCATCGGTTACGTCCTCCAAGTATCGGTAACAAAACAAACTGCATTAATCCTTCACACACACAAACACACACACATAGATAGATACACACATAGGGAGGGAGTACGGTTTTGGCTTTGATTCAAGGTCGTGACCGCTTTAAATTTCCCTCAGTTTTAACAAGTTTCAGTCAGTTAGGTACTCGTATAATATAACGTATACCTACAGGTAGGTATGTACCTAGGTACCGCTCCTCCTTCAAGTCGGCGTGACTCGGTCCTGTCGATACCCACTAATAGTCTGTTTATGCGACGTTAACGGGCCCTCTGAGAGGCAGCTCGTGTAATTACATCGCGCGCTTGTATCGACACGGAACGATCGCAGTTCAAGCGTGCTCACAAAGTTACAACACGTTTTAGTACTTCCACAAGTTGTACGTTAGTCTGGACTGAACTTTCATTAATTTAGCTCCGAAACTCATTAATTAGAGGCGATATAAGCGCGCTCCTCGTCCTCGCCATTGTATTGCGATGCCGTGAAGAGAATAGGCTCGTGAATGATTTATAAAGTGGCAGTAGTTAAGTGTGTTGCGGAGACACGCTGACCGCATACACTTTGGGATTAATCTTTATTTGCTCATGCATTTGTTACTCACTTACATTACGTTATTTATAAAGTAAGCTGTACCTACTGGTAGGATGTGATAGTCGTCTATAGGTATCAGATGATTATTTTATTTATTTTATTTTGTTTTATTATGTTAAGGTCTTTTGGCTGAATATAGTTTTCAGTGTTCTGTTCTTTTTACGAACCTATGTATTTTATGGTATTCGTAGTACTTCTTATATTAAATAAAATTAAAATAATGCAGCGCATAAATCAAGAAAGTACACCTAGTAGTAAATATTTTTTATTAACTACTTAAGTATAACTATTTATTACTAGCTGATGCCCACGGCTTCACCCGCGTTGTATTTGCGTGGTATAGGTTCCCTAAATGTTATTCTACACCCTAAACTACCTATGTTCCAAATTTCATCAAAATCCGTTTAGTAGTTTTTGCGTGAGAGACTAACAAACATCCATCCACCATATTAGTAGGATTACAAGTAATACTAAAAACCCAATGCCCAATAACTAGTAGTTAGCAAATATGTAAGTAAGTGAATAGTAGCCGTGACGTGTTGGTGGCGAGGGCTCGTCGCGTGGAGTATTTCTGCGAGACCTTGACACAGTACCGCGTCGCGCAGACAGCACGGCGGCGCCCTCATACGTACCCGCACAGCTACTGACATCACTATGTCACTGTACTCTTACTAATACCATTAATACCTAACCCTATACTCTAGTATTATGTATACCTACTGTTACCGTAATGTGGTGTTAGTATATCTTAATGCTTTTCAGAATGTTTATTGACTATAAAGATTGCCTTTTCCATTAGCTTCGCATATTTTATTTTCATTTAGCATTTTTCTTCAATTACCGCAATAACCAGCTCTGACTCGAATACCTTTAACTTGCCTTTTTAAATAAAAATAAAAAGTTTTTGTGGATAGCAAGCGCGTAACTTCTCTTAGTTAGGCAGTAGTAGACTGACCTAGCATATAATAGTTCCTCCACAATCTCGGGATAACATAGCATAGTAATGTAATATAATACATAATATCAAGATACATACATATGTATGCTCACAAGACGTACAGACGATTGTATATTAAATAACGATAAGATACGAACTCATGAATAATATGAACGACATTGTTCTAGTTCCACAGAACACTCCATTACTTATTAAATACTCGCTTTGATGAGAGAAGAGCTTCTGAACCTCGAAACAATTAAATTTAATGTTTAAACTATACACGTTTACTTACATCAAAGACATTCAATTAATTCTCTTTGAATTACACACAATCAAGAATATTGTATTTACTTACGTACCTATATACTCTATGTACTCGTGTATCTAAGATTGTCTGGTAAATATCGCTTCAAACTATATTATCTAGCGCTCCTTGTGCTCACTTGTTCTTATACTTTTTAAAGTAGCGAATATTTCTTATTATTAAGTACCAGAATAAAAATACCTCATCTCAAAACAAGAAAAGCGGAAAGCGCTCACTTAACCTAATAGAAATATAACTGCCAAATAACTTAAGAAGACTTAGCTCAAGAACCACTTTAGCGGTAGATCTATTATGTTTTACTGAACTAGGTTGCTTGTTCCTGCAGTTTAATGTTTAATAGCTGATATGATGACTATTAATAAAAGCTAAACTTAGCTAAAAACTGACGAGAATTTTTTTTTTTTATTTGGTGATAAGTGACCTAACAGCTGCATTATCGCAGATTGGTAAATGTTGAAAGTGTTTATTTAAGAGTCGCACTCGGTAGGTGTCGTGTTTGTGTAGCTGCGGTACCTATATCTGAACACAAACAACTTTCTAACTTACAACTAAATATAATTAACCCTTGAACAAGAACAAAGAACAGACGGCATATCTTAAAAGTTATGAATGCCAAACTCTCGCTCTACCTAAAAACAAATAAAAGCGGTAGGTGAGGGCCGCGAGGGGGGGTGAGGGGGTGTGAGGTAGGAGAAGGGAGGGGGAGGGGTCGGCACCCGACAGACACAACTTATTATCTCAATAAAACTTGATAATCTCATTTTTGTGTTGGTCTCGTGAAGTGGAACCCTTGCACTAATTAGCCGAGACAACACTCCTCTCTCATTTCCTTTTTCATTTCATTATTGCTGATCCTGGTCATCGGATAAAGCTTTACTAAGTGCTCAAATGCTATCATCTACGTTTACTGAAATATTATAATCGTGCACAGTCAGTCGTCAGTACACAACTACCTAACGCGCCCGACTCCGCCCGATGTTATGAAGTTTACGTATAACCCAACTGTATAAACTTGTATCGAAATTTATTCAGCGAATACATCGGTGGGGTGAGCCGGCAACAAATATTGAAACATTTTATTTTGTGTGAGATAGATTTTTGTAACTTATTCCGATGTTTAAGTTTGATCTCGGGCTCTCGAGATATCAAACAGCGAGCCGTCCGAATCCATTTCGCAATTTTCTCGCGAGGTCGGAACAACAGATCAACAAATGGACAAACAAAACTTTGAGAGAATATTCATCGGCTAGAGATAAACTCTGGCTGGCGGTTATATCCATTGCTCTGACGATAATGTGCAGAGACAGCTTCTCCGCGCCCTTAATGGCACTTTCCTAATGGTTCATCTTTCTTAACGTCGCTCTCAAACAACTTGGGAATGTGGAACTTGTACCATTTTCATAACTCATTAAAATTATACCTGAGTGAGTTAGTGGCGACTGTGTCATAGTTAGATATAAGTAGCGATGTGGGTGTGTATGAGGTACTAGCACCTAACAGTATCGAGGTTCAATCACGTACATGTTTGTCTGAGAGCGGTGCGGTGTAGGTGCACGTACAGTGATAAGCTGCTACAATGTTACATACAGTATAGTTACTCTCGTGCGAAGTGCCACAGACATGCTGCTGCGCGCGCTTACCTACATACCTAAACTTATTATTATTGTTAATATGAATGAAGACATTATCACAATATACAAGTAATAACAACAAAGAAGTGTTGTGTTGTTACAGTATGTGCGTGGGTAGATCAGCTGGGCGCACTCCGCCGAGGTACTTCACCTCACAAACTTTGCTCTCAGCCGAGTTGGGAACTAATCTGTGGCGCACTTATCTCCTGATCTTGTCTAACTTGTTTTCTTATCACTTTAATGTACTCTACGTGACTTCACCACTACATTTATATCAACACTCATACATTCAATTAACTTCTTAGTTTATAATTATGACACAATAGCTGTTAACCGCAACTTCGTCTCCAAATGTTTTAAATACCTAGGGTAAACCTTTCGTAGCTTTTAAACCTATTTTTATTAACTTTGCAGATTTTCCAAATCTAAAATAGTATTTATAATCTGTCGTTCGGGATTACCCGAAACACACTTTGGCAATCGTGTCTTGTACATGCGCTTCTTATAATCAGTTGGTAAAAACACCGGGTTAATGTAACAAACAAACACTATTTTGTATGTAGTAAAGTATATTTAGATGTATAGAAATGGAAAGACAATATTTAGCTTAAACCTTACGTGAGCTAAAAGGCTAATCTACACTAGGTGACATTTACAAAGTTAATCTGAAACAAAAACCAGCCTAGTGCGTGTCGGACTCACGCACAAAGGGTTCCGTACCATTGATTAATGAAATTAAAGGCCTTTTGTTTATTTTAATATTTTAGTTGATTTAATGAAACGGTTTACGGTAAAAACTACTTACCTACTAAATCTCGTTTAAAACAATTTTCGTTAGTAGTTTTTGTAGTTATGTACATCACGGCTGCGGAACCCTAAAAACAAAGGTTTTTAAGATAAACCATTTCTTGCTTCTCTAGATTTAGTACTTAACAGATAAAATTAGTCTTCAGACTAGTACTTGACTTTGGCTTCGACCAAGATCTTATTCTAGACTTTGGCGAGTCCCACACTGGACAACTTCTTGTGCGAGTTAGGTACGAGCAACCCATAATTGTTATTCTAGTCTTGTGTGTATATTGTTTCGTTGAAATGTATGTAAACCTCCGCGACCCAGGGCTTGATTCATAAGGTTAAAAAACGTTTTAAATGCTTGAGCCTAGCATGATTTTATTATCCTAAGTTTCAACAAACATTGACTTTTAAAATTCCCTAGTTTTGGAAATATTTCCGCTTTTATATAACTATCGTAACAAGAACACATTTTTGGGTTTGAGCACAACAATGACGTGATGTAATTTTAGACTACATTATATTACACCTTATACACATTTGTGTATGTATTATCATGTATTGTGTGTGTGTGTGTGCGTGTGTGTGTGCGTGTGTATGAACACAATAACTCACGACCGCGTACACTCGAGGCAGCTGCTGAAACATAAAAGTTGTAATGTTCTAATATAACCTCCTTATTCTTTATTAGTGAAGCGCGTCTGTTCCTTGTTGCGCCTAAGTGACGTGTCGTCGCGTTAAACAAACATTAGTACAGAGCCTTGGAGGCTTTATATCTCATCTTATATTCTTTATTCTCGTACAATGTATTTTGAATAGTAAATAACAAATTACGTTTGTTACGCTTTAAATAAATTATCTCGTAATTTTTTTAAGGGCGACTAATAGACTATCGCTAACAATATTAATGTCATTATCTCTGCTAGATAAGGTTAATTGGACACAAAAATCAACTCTATTTAGAGAGTATAGAAGGAAGTAGAATCTACAATATCACAGGAAAAGTTAGCTTACAACAGAGAACCGAGGCAGTTTCTATTGTTTTTCATAAATGTTCGTAGGTATTATTAGAGCTATTATGTACAATCATTTATGATCAGTACATCAAGTTAAACATACATTCGGTTGCAGTTATATGAAGACGAGTGCTCGTACACTCGACGTACACTCGGTGCCAGTACGGTCCCCCCGTATGACGTGTACACTCGCCTCTGCTTACTCACTAGAGTACCTCACTTCAACTTGGAAGCTTCTCCTTCTGCTTCAGAAAGCTTTTATCAAATTCAAATACTAATATTTTTTATTGCGGCCACTTTACTTTGATTTATAGAACTCACTTCTCGTACAAAAACAAACTTGGAATGAACTCATCAATTCTTGTAGATAAGTATGGCGCGTATGCCGTACTTATCAGGCATCAGTCTGCGCGCTATCTGACAGATAGAGACGGGGGTAGTGAACGCTTAGGATTAACATACATCACACACACACACATACATACATAGAGATTTATGATATTAGATATACACACACACATAAATGTATAATTTAATTCAACAAAACTAGTATTGAAAATGTGTAGGTTTTCGACAATGATGTGATCGTTTAAGTGTTAAGAAAATGACAAGGCACTGAATATTTATATTTGTAGGTCAAACTTATCGATACGCGAGGGTTCTATTGTTAATATAACTTATTTATAAATAAAGTCACGGTTAACCTTTGATTTATTACTGCAAATTACTATGCATGAATAACTATATTAGAACAGATAACAAAAAAGAAAGACAAATTAACAGTTTATAACTCTTTGAGAATACACCGAAGATTAAAGCTTCGAAGATCATAATCTGAGATACCTTCAAGTAGTAGAGATTTATAAGTTATTAAGTACTAAATTGATAAAGAATTAAATCTTCCTGATTGAGGTACGTTCATGGAGGTAGTTATTTAGTTGATATCTTATGTTTTGCTGGTTGCTCTAGATTGTTATCTGACCTGCTACAGGTAGAGCAGAAGAGGCCTACGATATAACTATACTTTGCACCGTTACTATGTAAGAAAAACTTGTAAATGTGTATCATAATATAACTTATTTATTCAATGTACGTGTAACGTTATATTATAAAGCTAAATTAACTTCTAAGCATTTGTTTTATTATAAAGCAGAGTCGCTGAGTATTTATCGTTCATATTCTCCGCATATTTATTTACCAAATTATCGTTATGTAGCGAGGGAAACATTAAACGTAACGTTTCTGCACCGAGTATTATGTATATTGTTAAGTAAATATTAGCTACATTTTGCTCTTGGCCCGTTTTCAATTATACATAAATATAAAATAATGGTGAACAGAAAGTAGGTTGTACGGGGCTGGTAACTGTAGCCGCGCGGTTGTGAGCTTTGTGTAAGTACACAGAGAGTTATTGTGTTACACGAACGTCGCGGAGGTTACTTTATACATCTGTTCTGATCTACCGTTACATACTAATGTGACGTCCTGACCTCGTCTGCCTGTACACATGACACACTCTATGTATTGTAGAGTTTGTGTACACGTGCTTGTCGCATACACAACTACGTGTACTAAGGAATATATTTATTTCCACCGACTTACATTATTTCATGAACAGTCATAAAACGTAGATTCCCCTGCATATTACGTTCGTGTCGTGCGCCGAGTTGCGGTTATCTCCCCTCTCGTCGCTTATACAACCAGTACGAGTATAGGATAAAGTTATAATTGTGCTGGAGGACAATTACTCGGTAGTGAAACATGTCGGTTGTGGGCTCGTGTGCCGTGTGATCTTGTTCAAATTGTATTAACAAATTGAAATAACTTATTTGGCTGCTTCTCGGTGTCACATTACTAAAAGAATATTTAAATATACACGTATTATACTAAATGGTACTGAACATGTTGATGACAATGTTTACCTCTTACATTGTCAAGAATATTGTTTCATTTATCGACATACACGAATACGAATTATGTTCATGTACTCAAAGAAGAAGAATATACCTAATATGGTATCACCACTCGAACAAAGTAAGTGATATTTTCACTTATTCCATAGTATCATAAAAACGCTAGATGCATAGCATCACGAGGAACAGCGAATGGACAGCTATAATGATGATAAAGAAGAGAATAAATACTAGGTACATAATATAATGTAAGCGACTAAGTAGAGATAAACTCTTGTGTTTAGAACAAGGACTAGTATAATGATATAGTGACGTGTGGCCGCTAGAGGGCGACACTACCCTCACACAGTACACTCGCGATATAAACACAACACGTTGTATTGTTCTATTATATTACTATCATTATATCTCTGCGTGATGGTTATTGCAATAACATCTTTATTAATCTACGTACTCTTGATATCCTAATATAAGCATTTACATAAAAACTGTTTATACGTATGTTTCATTAGTAAGTAATTTCGCGAAATTTATTTATTTCATATGAATTCATTTATTTATTATACACTATTGACATTTTTATAGCGTAGGTAAGTTTTTATATTTGTTGACTGACGTTGTAATTTAATATCTACATCTATCGGAAGAGGGAATTAAAAATATTCCCTTAACCGAAAACAATTGTGTAGGGTGCACCTCTGTGCAGGCGGGAGGGTCTATCTCCCTCCCGGTGTGGTGCCTGGCGCGGACGTAGCTTGACGTTAACCAAACGATCACAAGTTGGTTACCGCACGTATTGTAACTAGTAATAGTGGAATATTTGACGAGGACTGTACTATCACCCACCCCCCTCCCCCCCCCTGGCATGACTGTACATAGGTAGTGCGGCTACAGTGTATCAACATGGCACTGATTGTGTTGTTTACTTGTGTTTAGCGAACAACAATGTGGACTAACTGCACTAACGTGGCTCACTAATAAATAGTTTAATACTGTACAGAGTGTGGGTAGCAGTAAATGTTTGTGAACAAGCTCACTAATACTCAGAGCTAAGTTTACTTTCACTTACACTACAATAGTTTGTACTATTAACTTGCTCAACTGTATAATGAGTACAATATTATTCTACGCTGTGTGGTTGTTCAGAACATACTAAATGCATATAAGTTTATGAATCTAATTAATATAAATACAAATTTCTCTGTTTATTGTCAGAATGGTTGAGGCTCGTCTCTACGTACGTAAACTTCTACACATCATAGTACACACACTTACTACTGAAGTTAAATAGTAAATCATAAAATACGTTATGACGTCATACAGCGACAAACATACTCTGACAACTAATATACTGACAAACAGGATATTTGTACATATGTAGTAGATAGTAACTATACTGTATATATACATATATGATATAGACACAGAGCGGATGTTGAGTGAACATAAATAATGAGAACAAAACAAATGGTTGCTTACAACCTTCTATTTAGATGTATCTACGATAACGCGGTGCTACGTAACACGCTACAGACTGCTACGAGTGCTACGAGGACAGAGTGTACGTAGCTAGGTATAAGTTGAGCTAGTGTAGCGGGTGCGGTAATAGAGGTCGTTACAAGTAGCAACATTAAGCGATCATGTACTACACGAGATGTAGGTAGCGATAGCGCCGCGGCTCACTCTAGCTGCCGCGCGGTAATGCCGGTCACAGGGACTATCAGGGAGAGATGTTCTATAAACATGCAATATAACACAGAAGGAGGTGGTACGTGGTACTACAAACCTAGCATAATATGTCATTATGTTACTTAACGACCTCTGTGACGTAGTTGTTATATATCATGACTGCTACGCAAAGATCTCGGGTTCGATTCCCGCTCAATGCAAATTTTAATATGCATGAACATGATTGATTGTATTGGTCTAAGTGTTTCTATGTATAATACCTACCTACCTTAATAATAAGTATGTATTCGTTATGTGAATGTATGAGAAATATATTGTTTTTTATTTAAGTACATCTATTTTTAGTAAGAACATGTAACAAACACACAACACAATGTAAAAAACAAAATTATTTCGTGATTTTGTAATGTCCCTATGGATGTCTAGTTATTTAGTTTTTCAGCGGCATCTAAATAAATATAATACGAGCACGCTTAACTATCAACATGTTTGTACAAATAACTTCACTAGCATACCTCACACGAGGTGACGGTAGCGCCCACACCTCGACACCTCTACCATACATAAAGCGTGACATTACACACACACACACACACACACACATACATATAATTATTTTTGTGTCGTATATATAGTTGTGTGTATAAGAATGAGAGAACAAACAGTGTTAGCGAGTTCTAAGTAAGTGAGTTCTCTCTGTAATAAACATTACAGAACGTTTGAGCTATGTCGTATACGATAAACGAGTTATTATTATATTACGAGTACGTATTGTGGTGACCGTGTGTTGTGTACATACAGTACACATTACTTGTGAGTGATCCTTATATCTAGGTTGCTGAACAATACCTACTGTTCCTACCTCGTCACATCCCAAGATTCTTATATAAGTCTATGAAAGTAAAAACGACAAATAATATTAAAAATGTACCTTAACTAAACGGATTCTGATACAAAATCTGTTTTCTGAATGTGCACCATAAGCACAAAAACTGCTAAACGTAATTTCACACTCATACGGGTTCGGTCGTAAAATGTTTACTGGTTGCTAGAAGTTATCGTTTCAATAACTATTTAACAATATATAAACGAGTTGATTAATTCTTGATTTGCGTTTATTTTTTAACATTTTATTTCATTGGAAAAGCTGTAAATGGGTAGATCTCCAGAAGCCTTTTTTATCGTGTCGGGCTGGAGAAACCCTTTTTAGAATCGATAAACGTTTTCATTACATTTTTTATATACAGTTTGGTGTCTAATCTATGTGGTGCAGGGCTAAAATTATGAATTAGTTTATTATAAAAATTAAAAAAAAATCTTAAACCCTAAAATCCTGATTGCTCTGGGTTGACCGGACTCCCGATTGAATGAGAAAACATTGTGTAACTTTTTAATGAAAAGGTTCATATGTCCGATGTTATTTTATATTACATAACAAATAGTTAATCTTCATTGTAATAAAATATTTTTAATTATATTAGCAATATTTTTGGCACAATTTAAATTTACCTTCATGACCTGGCATTTTATCTCATCGCTCTGCGCTGGAGTAAAACATCGCGCTCATCCCTCGTCTTACGAAATAGACACTCTATTCCCCTCCCCCGGGGTAGTGGCTGTAGTGGCCTAACCTCAGAGGAAGATACATGTGTGCCACAGTCCCGGGGTCCAACATTACGAAGGTAAGTTTATGATTGATCTGGATTTGGTTCTCGAATTTTACGATTGATATGGCATGTTTTTTAAACGAAGTAGTAAGGTTGTGAATGTCCTAATTAAGTGAATTAAGAGATAGTAATGATGTTCTTTATGAGACGTAAAGACAACTTTCTACTGTTTTTATTTTGGGCTATATTAATGATTTTATGACTTTTTTTGATCGCTATGGCTGTGATTGCTCTGTCCAAAAAACCAGAGCGATGATGTTTTGCAATAATTGTACGGTATAAAACTACTTTAAGTAATAATAAATAAATAAAATAAATAATACCAGATTGTTACAACGATGAATGTCACGACTCAGCTGTCAAAAATTCTGTGACGTCACGACTCATCTGTCAAAAATATTTTTCCGCCAATATAATAAGACTGTATGTTATAACTGTTTGTTTCCCAAATATATAAATAAATAAATAAATAAATATTCTATGACGTCACGACTCATCTGTCAAAATTCTATGACGTCCCATGTCACGTGACCAAAATTCTATGACGTCACCTTGTCACGTGACTCAGCTGTCAAAATTATTTTCTTGCCAAAATTCTACAACGAAATTTTCACAATATACTATGATGGAAGTCAAAATTCGGAATTTTTCCTTTACATGCGCTATAAGACCTTGCATGAAGCAAGGTCTTATAGCCCAAATTTCAAGTTTGTAGGTAGACTGGAAGTACACTGTAGGTTTTTGTCCTTTGCTCGTCGAAATTTGCGACATAAACGGCTATATGTCTTGATTTCAGTGGATTAGAAGTTTGGCTTTTTACAGCACTAAGAGGCAACAGACCTTAGTATTTGGTGAAAATTTCAGCTTGATACCTCCACGCGTTCCTGAGATAAATGGTCTTGACAGATAGACGGACAAACGGACAACAAAGTGATGTTGATCACAACACATCTGTCAAAAAGTCAAAAACTCAATGACGTCACGACTCAGCTGTCAAAAAATATTTTCCCGCCAAAATTCTGTGACGTCACGACTCATCTGTCAAAAATTCTATGACGTCACGTCCCATCACTAAGAGGCAACAAGCCTTAGTATTTGGTGAAAGTTTTAGCTTGATACCTCCAGGTGTTCCTGAGATAAATGATCTTGACAGACAGACAGACAGACAAACAGTCGGACAACGAAGTGATCCTATAAGGGTCCTATAAGGGTATCTGTTTTTTCAATATCGGTACGCAGCGTTTTTTTTTTGAAATCTCATTTATTTAAAAATAGTCATACATCATATAGATTAAGTCGGCTTGGTACGCAGCCTTAAAAATAAACAAGTTTCCAACTGATAAGCTCTCAAAAAGCTCTAGATAGGTATATCCCTTAAACATAAAATCGTATAATCTTGTAACATGAAAGACTAAAAATGACTAAATAAATAATATTTATTAACAATTTAATTATTTTTGATTCACTGATTTCACCATTTATGATCGCTCGCGCCTATCATGATTGCTCTGGACGCAAAAATGTTTGAACTTAAATATTTCCATAACTGTTTGTCAAAAATGAAGGCCAATAGTAAAAATGTAGTATTTTAATATCATTATTTTCAATGGGATACATAATTACCAAAAAAAATCAAGATCTGAAAAGCACCAGAGCGATCACACGAATACGCCCGATTTGGAGATCTACACGTCACAATAAAAAACATTCTCAATTTAGAGTTGTTAAACAAACAACTGACGAAGCTAGATAGACAAATTATTTAAGTATAAATGTTTAGTTATGACTCTCGGACTTAATTGGTATAATTCACGATGCCACACACATATGTTGTGACACTCGCTGAGTGTTCCTCCTCTGAGAATACAAATTATCTGCATGTGAGGAGAGGTGACACTCAGTTAGCACTAGTTGTGACATCCAGCCGTGGGACTGGAACTTTGCTTCACTATTAAGTCACTGTACTTCGCACTGCTCTAATATATTATGTTATATTTAACTGGCTCCGTGGCTAAGTAGTAGTTTATGCGGTAGTAGTGCAGGAGGTTGCGGGTCCTAATCTTACACGGGACTTAAGCCTGGATGGTTTTTGTAATCGTTTATATGATGTTTGTGTTGTCCTTGCATTACAGGGCACGAAGCCTAATGCGATGGGAGTTACCTTAAAAAAATAAGCTTAACATAGAATTAAACAAAGATTATTATATTTAAATTAAATTAAGATTTTATTCTTGTTTTCAAGTAGGACTCAAAGGATTTACATTACTTGTAGTAATAGTACATTAACAATCTGCTCACTTGTCGCAGGATCCATAAGCATAGACAATTTTGTCTTAGTTTTTAATCTTAAGCAGATAAAAAAAGTAATTCTGCAGTCGTCCTTCTCTTCGCGACGCCATTGATATGAGGTGAAGTAGTAACATTGTGTGTACCTACATACACTAGTACTTAGTGCTCGCACCTACTTACAATATCTATATATATAAAACTCAAAGGTGACTGACATAGTGATCTATCAACGCACAGCCCAAGCCACTGGTGGGATCTGGCTATAATTTGGCATGCAGGTAGATGTTATGACGTAGGCATACGCTAAGAAAGGATTATGATGAATTCTACCTCCAAGGGGATAAAATAGGGGATGAAAGTTTGTATGAAACTTTGTCAATTTCAAACCGATAGGCTTGAGACTTTGTATGCATATAGCTACTATGACGTTGGCACCCCCTTAGGAAGGACTTTGATAAATTCTACCCCCAAGGGGAAAAAATAGGTGATGAAAGTTTCTATGAAACTTTGTCAGTTTCAATCCGATCGAGCTGAGACTTTGCATGCATATAGCTATTATGACGTTGACATCCCCTTAGAAAGGACTTTAATAAATTTTACCCCCAAAGGGATAAAATAGGGATGAAAATTAGCATGAAACTTTGTCAGTTTCAATCCGACCGGGCTGAGACTTTGCATGCATATAGATATTATGACGTTGGCACCCCCTTAGAAAGGACTTTGATAAATTCTACCCCCAAGGGGATAAAATAGGTGATGAAAGTTTGTATGAAACTTTGTCAGTTTAAATACGATCGGGCTGAGACTTTGCATGCATATAGTTACTATGACGTTGGAAACCCCTTAGAAAGGACTTTAATAAATTCTACCCCCAAGGGGATAAAATAGGGGATTACATTTAGTATAAAACTTAGCTTCTCTCATGAACTGCATGTTTTATGTTGCTTGCTCACGAGTAATTTCTCTCAATAGCTTAATAGTTTCAGCACCTAATGACAGATTAATTATCTATATCTATCTATATCTATATCTATACTATTATATAAAGCTGAAGAGTTTGTTTGTTTGTTTGAACGCGCTAATCTTAGGAACTACTTCTTTGAATTGAATTTAGTTTTCAGTTTAGGATAGACCATTTATCGAGGAAGGCTATAGGCTATATAACATCAAGCTATGATAAAAAAAAAATCAAAAATTGGAGTGCCTATGGGCCGACTTAGAAGGTTCATGTTCACTCAGAGGGAAATGGAGAGAGCTATGTTGTAGCCTGACCTATGGGCCTACTCAGAAGGCTCATGGTTTCTCAGAGGGCAATGGAGAGACCTATGTTGTAGCCTAACCTATGGGCCTACTCAGAAGGCTTATGGTGTCTTAGAGGGCAATGGAGAGAGCTACGTTGTAGCCTGATCTATGGACCTACTCAGAAGCTTCATGGTTACTCAGAGGGCAATGGAGAGAGCTATGTTGTAGCCTGACCTATAAGCCTCAGAAGAATCATGATCACTCAGAGGGCAATGGAGAGACCTATGTTGTAGCCTGACCTATGGGCCTACTTAGAAGGCTCATGGTCACTCAGAAGGCTCATGGTCACTCAAGGGCAATGGAGAGAGCTAAGTTGTAGCCTGACCTATGGGTCTACTCAGAAAGCTCATGGTCACTCAGGGGGCACTGAAGAGAGCTATGTTGGAAGTTCTTCTGTGTGATCAAATCAAAAATGAGAAGATCCGCAAGAGAGCCAAAGTAACCGACATAACCGGTTAAAGTACGACAAGCAGGGCACATAGCGCTAGAACTGACAGCTGTTTGGGCAGAAAGATTCTGGAATGGCGACCGGCGACAGCGCTGTTGTGGACGGCTGGAAGCCGATGGATGAGGGAGGCACAGGACCCCATAAGGTTCAATACTTGGAGAAGTCCTATGTCCAGCAGTTGACTTCGATTGGCTGATATGATGATGATGATAACTTTGTATGGATTAAACAAGTTATTATATCATTTTATTAATTTTCATTAAGAATATGAGTACAAAAAAGTTTTGTAGGCCCCTTATTTTTACACACGCTAAACAAAAAATAAGCCTAATTAATCATAATACTTCAGAACGCGAGCGAAGCCGCGGGCAACAGCTAGTTAACTTATAATGTTAGACGCCTTGATGGATCTTGTGTCGTCTGAGGTGAAGTACCGAGGGTGTCACAAATCTGTCACTTTACCGAGTTTTAAATTAAAAATAGTTTACACATTTAGCTTAGACGTTGGCTTTCTCATATCTGGAATATCATTTCTGCAAATTTTTCCATTACTTCCATAAGGGAAGTCTTTCTTCTGTCTTTATTTGTCTTGATGAAATTTAAGGCAGGCTAGTAATAGTCAGTACCTACTATATGTATTCATCCAAACTTGACTATCTTTGTAAACAAACATCCCATTTTGCAAATTCACCGTTTTTACATAAATCGCGCACTTTGATGTGGATGAAAATTTCTGTAACCACTTGAACGTTCGCTGCGCGAATCGCTTTTCGTGAGAACTGACCGAGAGTAGCATCAGACATGTATGCTATAGAAAACACATAAAGTACTTTAATTTAACCACTACCTTTCTTAAATAAATAGATGTAATTTTTTCAGCGACTTTCACAGATTAAAATTAATTTCACCATTTCACATTTTTAAGATTCTAGAATTCAAAGACCAAGTGTTTAGTCTGTGGTTGACACGACGCCATATTTGTTAAGGTAAACAAACATGGTAAACAACAAGGTAACCAAATATGGCGTATAAAGGATTAGTAGTTCTGGTTCGATTAGCTTTATATCACACTGCACCGCGCCAGTAGAGCTGGGTAATAACGTACCGCTCTGTTTATTACCGCAAAATGCTTGATCTCTATTAGGTGGTACTTGTGAATACGTGTGTGTGTGTGTATGTGTGAGGGTGTAACAAAGTGACGTCACTAACAGATCGTACGTTAACGTAATTAAACGTAACAAAGCAAGTGCTCCTACCTCTTTGTTATTGTAATTAGCGGGACTCCGGCATTACGTGCGCTCTATCTGTTATTAATTATATCATTACAAACGTTACGTATGTGTGTTTGTCTACAAGAGATAGAAGGTATTATGTGACCTCGGCACAAGGACGCAGAGCACACAAGTGTGTACTGAGTATTACTAAGTTGTATGATAAAGTTTATGTGTTCCTCAGTAAGTTCCCCTCCGTCGCGTTACGTATCACATTAGACACATCTGCGCTCAGACACAAGCTCACTGCCACATTGTATCACTACCATTGTTTAGTAAAGTTTACTCGTATATGTAGGTATAGACAACACAAACTTAGCGTAATCCTTTCTCTCACTATGTTGTCACATTTGTTTGTTGCTAATAATAATACATTGATAGATAACTATAGTATTTATATATTTATTACTCTGAGTACAAATGTGTAACATAAAGTTACATTCTGATGGTTAGCTATTGTCAAGAGATATACTTTAATGATGATGTTTCAAGAAATGGGACGTGTGTGAATTGGAATCAGTATCATCTCTGAGGTGTATATATTTAATTATTGATTTCATTAAATTGTAAGCTGGTAGGTACTACGATAGCTCTTTTAAATCATTTATTCTCATAAGAACTTCATGAATATGCAGAAACGGAGCGCAAAGCATAATTTTGCAAAAGAAAGCGGTTGAGTGCACCAGAAACGCAGTTCTAGCGGCGCATTCAGGAAGGCGGAGTGTTGTCACGGAGGCATTCTCTATTTAGTGGGTAAAAGACTCACACTGTCCTGTTGTCTTCTCAAGTCTTAAAAAGAGTAAAGAAGTTTCTGAAGGCATATAATATGTCATAAAATCCAGAAACAGATTATTTTACAAATAAAGTGTTATAAATCAATCTAATCAATTCCGCGAACATGAAAGCGCGACTCTCTGTTATTTCCAGTTCACAATGTAACTGTGAATATAATAATGTAATGTAGAGTGGTGTTCGCTAATCATTTCATATAATTAAGTTCGAGCCTCGTTACACATGTGTACGAGTAATCAACTCTGACTTCACTCAATTAACTATATAATATTTAAATTAGACTAATATCGGTTAAATAAGCTGGTTAGTTATATCGAGATTTCTGAGTACAAGATTATATTACCGTGGACGATACGGTATGTTAATAAATTCGATTTTCATGAATATCTAGACGAGCGGCGGGGACCTCGCGTCTGATAAAGTAAACAGTTATGTCTAATAAATAAAAACCTTAATAAGGGTTAAACAAATTATGTGGTTTATAAAGTCGAAAACTGCAAGACAAGCTTGTTTGAAAGGTCCCTTACAATATGCCAACAATAGCGTAATCCAGACAATCTTTTCTGCACGGCACTATCTCGTTTGATGAAGCGTTCATGTATATTGAGAACTACAACCTCTTTATAATATAAAATATCTTGTCCAGAAACTATATTACGGCACAATGAAAGCGAATTACAACGAACTTTGTGGAGTATACATAACTATTATTGTTGTACTTTATAGTCATGCAAATATCATAAGTAAGTAAAGGCTCGCTCGCATTAACTGTAATATATACATAGATTTTATTCATAAAATATTTTAATATTACTCTTATTGGTAACTACAGCTCATGAATATTGACCGCCGCGTCTCTACCACTCGTGAGGGCGACGCGATAGTGCGGGGGTGTCGAGGGGCGCGGGGCGGCACGTAACGGTCTGATTATGTATGTAAACACGAGTGGGGCTCACCTCGCGATGTAAAAACAAATATAATGCAGATATTGTTCGCAATAATAACGTGAACACTCGTACAATATTCACCGATATGCTCTTTTTATTGTAATGCGTGTGCTCCGGGGCGCGCTTATGTTTAGTAGTAGGTGTTCACTGAGGGCTCGCTCTCTACGCAACCTTCTCGACCGACGTCTCACTTTTACTTCAATTATATCGTTCATAATCATTTTATTTGTTATTATTTTAAGCTTAAAGATAATTTCTACTATTGAGATCTAGTCGTCTGTGTCTGTTGCATATTATTACATTCCCATGTATACAAGATCGGAACAATATTTTGTATATGCTTCGCGATGGAACTCGTGTGATATTTTTTAATTGAGTAATTTTCTCTGCAACTAAAAAGGTTTACACAGATTCTTTCCCTGAATCTCTTGATCTCAACATTAACGAGCCCAATTTTCCTTGCCCTGGTTGTTTTCCTCAATCTAATCCAATCAAATTTATTGTATAGTAATCGGATTTTAAGATTATCCAACCTGGTTTAATCGCTCTACCATCTTGTTTATGGCTCTATTCAGAACATAGTTATATAATAATTGTATCAATAATAATACTTCAGGTGGATAGTGTAATTATTGGCGATGTGACGGACACACTAACTGATTGACTGAGCGTAGACATTGTTTGTAGTAGAACTGTTATAAAAACTCACAAATAAGTTTAATTTATCAGAACAATGCACGTCTTAAACGTATTAAATATGTCAATGACACAGCAGCAGTTTTATAGCGTCTTGAGTTTATGTGTGTACATATGTGTGTGTGTGTGTGTGCGTGTGTGTGTGTGTAGCGGTTAATGGTCTGCGGTGCAGGGCGCGCGCCAAATAGTCCACAAAGAGCGCGCCGCAGTTACCAGACGGCATATTTATTGCAACACTTGATTACCACCACTTACTTTATTAAGTTGCGACACTTACACTAGATTAGGGACCTAACCATCTACTGTATCTTGTAAACATATACAATGTTATAACTGCGCCTCAATACTGTTATGTATTACATAAAGACAGCGTCTCGTTATTAACATTATAATTACATTTAGATCGGTTCGATGATGGAGCGTGTTTTATTTAATTTACAAACCCTTGACGCAATCCTGCTTAAAATTTAATCGCAACTTCGCTGGCTTGGGACACGGAAAATAACGATTTTCATAAATCGTTTCTCACTTCATCAATTGAAATTTAATTTGTGAAAATATTAAAGCTGCAACGTGTTTTGTATAATAAATAACTACTTTTAATATTCGTTATGGTCAACGCCGCACGCGGTATCAGCTTTAGTACGATTTATTATATTTAGAGAGGTCGTTGTATTCAAAGCTAATAGCTTAATATTTACAATACTCTGTGTTGTAAATAAAGTAAATGTTGGGCGGTAGTAGGTATGGTAGTAATGGTCGTCACAATTTGTGCGGCACAAGAAAAAGCTTTTTATTTCTCATTCATGATTCAGCGCGGGTCGGTCCCGTGCCGCGCTCGCCCCGGCCCCGCCGCGTCACGGTCCAGTCACGAGGTATATCTGACATCACATCTCCACCAGATTAACTACGTGCACACCTCCGGCCACTAGATGCTGACTCATCTGAATGTTACTATGTATATGTTACGGGCAAAGTGATTAACTGGGCATTATTAATAAGGACCGGTCTTTATTAATAATGCCCAATAACGATGGACAAAGTGATAAATATATCACTTTGAGCGGCCCTTATTAATAATGGCCGACGGCCCGTGGTCCATGTAATAAGTTAGTGTTTGAGATAGCTTAAAAAAAAGCTAAAACCTAAAATTAAGCCAAAAGTCAGAAACAGTTGGTTAGGTTAGGTTAGTATGGCGACCACAACGCCAGAAACATTTAAGTAAAATGTTTATTTTTTAACTACTATGTCCAATAGTTTATTTTTGGTTAACTTTGAATGAAAATTTTGTAAGTTTAATTTCATTTAATAAACAAAAACACTACAGTTCACCTATTTTATTACTTTGCCCAAGATAGGATGGGCATTATTAATAATGGCCGGGAAAAGTAATTAATTATGCTGTATTAATCACATTGCCCAATTGAGTCGGGCATTATTAATACAGACCGGTCATTATTAATAGTGCCCGGACTTATCAAATTGCCCGTAACATATATACTATATAGGTAAAGCTTCATTCAACAGATTGAGCATACAAATAAGATATTATATCAGTGAGGTAAGTATCATACATAGCGTTGATATATCGAGAGGTAATCTGTATCGATGATTAGCGCTCGTGGCGGCTCACTTCCTGCGATGCGAGGAGATTAGCGCGAGATTTATTGTTCCGACTTGAGCTCGGCCCGGCCACTCTACACTGATAGCTTGCTAATTAATATCGCATAATGAAACATGGAGCCTCGCCCGGTGTATCGATCATTCAAATCTATATTTAGTGGCGCGCTGCGGAAGAATTATTTTGGATAAATTTAAACGTGAATTAATAACACAAAGGGATTTATTTAGAGAGTTTAATCAGTGTGCCGACTGTCGCTAATAATTCAGTTAGTTCGGTAAATGCTTAGCGAGGCGCTCCATTGAGTATGAACCGCAGGAGCGCGGCCGGAGCTCCACACATATTGATTGCGGTGCGCTTCTCGCTCTGCACTGTACGCTTCTCTGCCGACGCGATTATACTTGTTGTTATGCATCATACAAAGATATCGTTTGTTCTCAAAGTGTCTTATACCTACTGATACATTGTTAAGTGACAGCTTCGATCAGACGAAGACGCGCCGCGAGTCGTCACGCGGCACAGTCACGTGTCATTGTCACGTGATAATACAGATTACGTGAGGATTAGGCCCGTCCCGCGTGTAACTGTAACGAACTTTTACGTTTTATCACGTCGTTAATAATTAATATCGTGAGCTCTCTCCGTCACGGTGACGCTGTGGCTCGCTTCACTTGTTATTATATTGTGAATGTTGGCGTGTTCCTACACTGTCACGACATTAACCTGTTGCTGAAGCTTAGCTCCAACGTTTACACATTTTTGTTAATTGAAACTAACTCGCGCCATTTACCGCGCGATGTGTTCACGTCTCGAGGGAAACGTCGTGGGGTTGAACTTGCGCATAAATATTACAAATCTTTGTACATCTCCCTTATCCCGGGAGGTGCGTCCTGAGCTCGGCTATTCTAAATAATGTGAGGTAATCATGGATGAAATATAGCGTCGAATGTTCCCTCACTTGTATACTGTTGATTCGCTTACTGGCGCTCACGTGTCTAGTATATTATGTTCTCTTATTTGTACATTCAGCTCGGCACGCAGTCGTGTGTACGCGACGCGGACTTTATGTTAAGTAGGCATTATCTGTGTGTGACAGTAACAAGTTATATCGTGTCCTGATACTACCGCAGCTGCATACTAAGCGTCTCTACACTCACTCTCCCATGTTATATGTACGTACAGGACGTTATAAACATCACATTTGTAGATTAAAGATGGTAGTAGAGAGGAGCACGTAAACACTAAGAGTGTAGAGGTGCGCCTCGGTGCGGTTCATTACTCGCGGGGCTCATTAGTCGCATGCCTGCGCAGAGGTTGCACGCTGTGGGTTGTTGTTCATGTTCTAAACTAACTGGAGCGGTCACGCACTGGACTAGAGGCTACACTAACACCGCAACGTGGCGTCTTGTAAGGAGGTCGAGCGTGAGTACAAATCACTGCACACGAGCCGACTAACGCCGCACAACATTTACAACACGGCACTTGGTCTTGTTTCAGTAGCTCACTACTTGATTCAGTTATCTTAGTATTTCGTGGTACTTGAGTGATGACTCCTACAAGTCCTTATTTGTTTGTTAAGTAATGTTGTTAACGTCGCTTCAGTACTAAACAAGTTATAAGATGTTTGTCGTGAACAGTACAGTTCACAAGCCGCGCCAGTCATCCTCGAGTACCACTCGGAACACTCTGTCTCTTCAGAGTCGAGCCAAAGCTCTCTCTGTATAGGTATATAATAACTATGAGATAAATAAACACAGAGTGCGCCTAATGAACTGACAAATGTGCTCCGCCATGTTGAATAATATTAGTAATTAATTTAATGTTAGTAATTCGGATTTACTTATGGCCCCATTAATGTTTTGATGCAATATATTTAGGTACTTATAACTAACGAAAAAATGTTTTTAGTTTATTTTCAGTCACTTGTCCCTGTATCACTGACGGAGTATCATTATCAATGCTTGTACTGTTGTCTGCTCTTGAATTATGTACCAATGCCACAGTGTTTACACTGTTACAACTTGTAGAATACTCGTGACATGGAAAGTTTGACATGTCGACAAGTATGCGCTGCATAATATTTGTATAGATGTTCCGTAGTCCTTTACAGTTTATCTTGCCCGTGTTATAAGAAAACATATCAAACGTAAGATTATAGTTTGTGTCGAAACAGTATGCATATTCATGGTATTGAACGTCCATGAATAACAAATTATTGAACAACTCAGCCTTATGATTATATATCGGTGCTCCTCCTATATAGGTAGGAACACACAATATTACATTAGTATTGACTATTTCTTGCAAATGTGTCCGAATAGATTTCAATAGCTCTGTGTAATTTTCGGTGTGTTTGATATCATATTCTCCTATCATAATTATACAGTAGTCATTCATATCATAGTCCTTTAGCTTTTGAGCAATATCTGTCATTAAATACAATATTCCACAATTTTGTACAATGTAGCGACAATAATTAAAGTGCTGAGCAAAGGTACCTTCAATATCCCTCAGTTTACCTTTTACGCTGCAGTTGCTTAAAATGCACAGGTTTCTTTTCTTTGGTTTAGTCGATAAACGCTTTTCATTATTATTGTGAACTCTATTACTTAGTGTTTTCATCTTTGTTAACAACTGAGGTGCTCTCTGTTATCAAATCTATTCTTGTATGTTGTTCTAATGTACTATTTAACTTATTTTTGTTTTTATGATTTTTCCGAGGAGTAAGTCGTGGGCTATCATAAACTGTTACTTTTTTAAATAATTCAATAGTTTTGTTTGCCTTGTCTGAGTCCAACCTTAGTTGATTATTTTCGCACAATAAGTTGTCGATCTCCTGGTGTGCTGATTGAAGATCACTGGTTAGGTTTTTTATAATTTCATTCAGTTCCATTATTCTGGTATCCTCCTGAATTTGTAAAGTGTCTGGAAGACTTGTTATAGAACAATCAAATAACGTTGTGTTAATTGATTCATTTAATGAGGTAGCCCGTCGGCGGCGTGGGTTTCGGATTGTTATATTTTCATCCATATCATTACAAATTGTGGCCATGATAACAATTTATTACTCAAAGGCAATCAAGAATTTAGAAAAAAATTTACAAATAAATAAAAAGTTTGATCACTTTAATTGGTTTCGTAGATACAATAATGCTAAAGGTTAATACTGTAGCATGTATTGGAACGTGCTTTTGTTTGATGCGGTTAGGTTGGCAGCTTTGTGAAACTTTAAAATGTTATTGTAAACAAGTAGGTACCTACATTAATTATTTTATTTTATGAAGTTTTGTCTAATGTTTCTATAACGGATAATAATTTTTATACACTTTTACGAATGTTTTTTCGGCACTTTAAATTAGTTTTATATGTTCGGATTATCTACGCACAGAGTAAGTACTTTATTATTCAAGTAATTATTTGTTATATTCACTTATTTGCGTTTAAAACTGTTTATTTTTTTATTTGTGTCACTTTTCTAGGCTTGTACTTTGTGAGTAGCGTAACTATAAAATATCTTAATTATATTCACTGCAAACGATAACACTTATTTATTAATAGGTACGAAATACACTGTAATAACTTTTAGCGGTATTTATGCACTTTTACTAAAATAAATTATATTTTAAATACGGAACTGTTTACTATCCTGTGAAACAAGTGGTGGACGTGGAGAGATGTCGTCAACCTGTGAAGTACAAATATATTTGTTAGCGTACGTGTGTGTAGGTTGTTGTATCATGTAAGTGTAATGTGTCTGCATCGTTACGCAGTACTATGGTAGGTGAGCGGTCCCGGGACGAGGGCACGGGACGGCGGCACGGCGCGGGCCCGGGACCGCATTGTGTGTAATTTGTCGTTTCTGCTCCATTGATGGTAACATGCTCCCTCGCACTAACAATGTTATCTCGCCACGCTCTCTATTATACGTTATACTACACCGCACCGCTCCCTTACAATATTATCTGTGTAACAATATTCATTAATAGTCAATATATCAACGTAGATATTGTTCCGGAGACTAGGGAAACGATCATTACACATTATTTACTAAACAACGAGAGAGCGATATGATTGCTACCTAAATGTCTTGACTTTTAATAATTGCGTAGGGGGCGTCGTCTCACCACACTATTGCACAGAAAGTCACAGAAACGTTGACATTACTCATTCACATTGAACCAGTGAGTAATTTAGATTAGATTTGTACCGCAAGCAAACAGTTGATTGTGCTTTTAATTTGTTGCGAGTTGCGTGATTTTAATACAGCGACGTAGGTTCTCTTTTTCTTTTAATACATATTTACTACTTAATATACGATATGTTATAAAAAAAATAAAGTTTGTACGATATCTTAAGAGATAGAGAGATTATATTTTCAACCGACTTCAAAAAGGAGGAGGTTCTCAATTCAGTTGTATTTTTTTTTTTTAATTTTTTTTTTGTGTTTGTTACCTGATTTCTCGAAAACGGCTAGACCGATTTGAAAAATTTTTTTTTTGTTTGTATGGGTATGCTTCCCATTTGGTCCCATTGTCACCAGATCTGGATCTGGATGACGGTATCCCAGAGAAATTGAGGGCATCTCTTGAAAATTGTAGAGACGCATTGTGTAAAATCTTGTCATACATGTCCATCTCTGACGTCACTACCAAATAGTCAAGAGTTAGAACTGGTCAGATCCTGGAGACCAGAGAGAGTCGAGGGAACACCTCAACGGCATATAGCAGCTACCTTGTGTTTGGGCTTATTTTAATTGTATTGATGAAAACTTTACAAAACTTTACAAAACTTTACACAAACATGATCTGATGATGAAGAAGATTGAGGGTCGAGGGAACTCCTCAACGGTATATAGCAGCTACCTAGTGTTTGGGCTTATTTTATTCGTATTGATGTAAACTGTACACAACTTTACACAAACATGATCTCATGATGAAGAAGACTGAGGGTCGAGGGAACTCCTCAACGGTAGGTATATAGCAGATACCTTGTGTTTGTGCTTATTTTAATTGTGTTGATGAAAACTATACAAAACTTTACACAAACATGATCTGATGATGAAGAAGATTGAGGGTCGAGAGAACTCCTCAACGGTATATAGCAGATACCTTGGGTTTAGGCTTATTTTATTCGTATTGATGAAAACTTTACACAACTTTACACAAACATGATCTCACGATGAAGACGACTGAGGGCCGAGGAAACTCCTCAACAGTATATAGCAGCTACCTTGTGTTTGGGCATATTTTAATTGTATTGATAAAAACTTTACAAAACTTTACACAAACATGATCTGATGATAAGGTAGATTGAGGGTCGAGGGAACTCCTCAACGGTTTATAGCAGATACCTTGTGTTTGGGCTTATTTTATTCGTATTGATGAAAACTTTACACAAACATGATCTGATGATGAAGAAGATTGAGAGTCGAGGCAACTCCTCAACGGTATATAGCAGCTACCGAGTTTTTGGGCTTATTTTATTCGTATTGATGAAAACTGTAAGTACACAACTTTACACAATTATGATCTCATGATGAAGAAGACTGAGGGTCGAGGGAACTCCTCAACGGTATATAGCAGCTCCCTTGTAGTATTCGCTTATTTTATTAAATTGATAAAAACTTAACACTAACAATTTGAATGTAATCGCAGGTATGGTTTAAGACTTGAATGAAGTTCTTATTTAAAATTAAAATAGGAATTAATAACGGATTATAAATAGACAAACAAATTGTTGAATTGCATTTAATTTATTTTAAACTTATTCTTTAGATATAACAAATTGATAATAATAATTATTATATTTATTTGAATCATTTTTATTTTAATTAACTTAATTATTATTACCAATTAACCACGCCGAGAAGGTGGCTACGCTTTTCGATGTTCTCCCTATTTAAAACTTTTTGCATGTAGGTCCCTTTTTGTGTAACTTGATTTATACGTTGTTCACTAGTCTCTTTTGAAATGACATTGGAGGTAGATTTCCTACATTAAAAGGCGTTTCTCCCTTTCTTCGTTTGTTTCATTCAATCGGCGCTGTCTCATATAAGCAGCGCGTTTCTTGGGTCTTCCCATATTCAGACAAAGTTATGTCCCACTGCAGGGACGGGCCTCCTCCTGTGACAGAGATTCTTGGCCTACTAATAGCACGCTGGCCAGGCGGATTGGTATAGGGTTTAATTTCAAGTTTTCCTCCTTTTTATTTCTCAAAGATATATTCACTGATAGTCCCTTAGTCGGTTTTTACGACACCCATGGGACGAGATGAGGTGGTGAAATATTGTGTTCTCACTCCGTCACCACACGGATTTATAGAATTGGTATTCACTAAAAATTTAGAAATAAAATTAATTTTCACAAAAAAAAGAACCGACTTCAAAGACAAAAATTGCACTAAAAAGTAATAAATAATTACTTGTATTTTGATTTTACAACATTAAATCAGCCATTCTTTCTACTTAATTTTAATCTAAAGAATACATTGATTTATAAAAAACCCAAGATGCACATTTTCAAACCAAACTAACAGCCAAAAGTGTAACCAAATTAAACATACGCAATAAATACGTATAGTAATATCGTAAACATATTTTTTTTTCAAATTCAATCTTACACGCATGACATAAAGTTGTATTTAAAAAGTAATGCACATACAGCAATAAAATTTAATGATTGACGTTTGCCGATAGAACAACGCGATACTAATTTAAAAAAAGTGCACAATGCGCCTATTTATTGCGGACGATTTTGGGAAGTGGAGTGAGTATCTTTGGTTTTTTGTAAATCAATGAAAGAATAGGTTCTTTTCATTATTGTAAAAGTATTGTTAAGGATATTTCTTGAAGAGTCTGTTAATATATTTATTTGTAGATTCTTTAAAAGATAATCAAATTATTACAAATAATGTAATATTATTGTTATTTTTGGAGTTGGTGTCAGCCAACGAAATAAGTACGATAATACCTAAGCAAACGGAATGACGGCCATGAATTACAGATTATATGACTTCGACATTATAGTTGTTGATTGTTTATGCATTAGTTTAAAAATTAAACAAATACTAAACAACTGTTCTTATCATATTTAAATAAATATATATTATAAAATACCTGTATCATCACATTAAAAAGTTTAAATATTATATTTAATAACTGATTAAAGCTTTCCAGAACTTAAAATAGATTAGATTTAAAGAAATAATTCGCGAATAGGATCAATAATGCAAAATGTTGTCTACAACGTCGTTAGAATAGGCAATAAAGTTTTATATAACACACTCTCATCACTTTAAATGGTTTCTAATTAGATAAATATTGCATTTAAAACAAAAACGGCAGTTTCATTTTCGAATGTGAATTTTAAGTAATTGTTAGTCTGTGTATAACACGACGCCATAATATTTGTTTAAGTTTTCAGTCAGAAATAAAAAATGGTATAATAATAACTATCGTGGCTGACACCGACTCCAAAAATAACAATAATATTACATTATTTGTAATAATTTGATTATCTTTTAAAGAATCTACAAATAAATATATTAACAGACTCTTAAAGAAATATCCTTAACAATACTTTTACAATAATGAAAAGAACCTATTCTTTAGATTAAAATTAAGTAGAAAGAATGGCTGATTTAATGTTGTAAAATCAAAATACAAGTAATTATTTATTACTTTTTAGTGCAGCTTTTGTCTTTGAAGTCGGTTTTTTTTTTGTGAAAATTAATTTTATTAGCATAAGACTACAAATGTTTCGTACTGTACAGACGTTTGTACGCTTCGGTCTCTGAACAGATGTTCTCTCACAATTATACAATTAATATGAGAGTGTGTCTGGTGGTGACGTGGCGGTACAACTATTAGGTTATATCATTATGTGCAGACGGTGAACAGGACAAGTTACATTCTATCATTCATATTAAGTATTAGTTTTCTTATTTATTTTAATAGGTTGTCAGTTTTGCCAGTAGAGAAAATAAGTAAACAATGAAAATACAAAAGCAAATAAAACACATCCTTAATGTATCATTGTCGCAGGGAAATGAGGAAACCAGGGATTTCACGAAATCACTAGGGATATCACGAAATCCCGGTAAATGACGAAAATGCCTTGCACTTCGGCGGCCGCTACCGCGGCACGCTCGCTTCGCTCGCTCGCCTCGTGCATTGTGCTCACAGTTCTAACCTAACCTAACCTACAGAAGTTGTAATCCTTGTGTTTTTTTATCTACAAACAAAAATATGAGCATTTCTTTTCTAGTACAAACGGGATTTCGTCATATCCCTAGGGATTTCGTGAAATCCCTGATTTCCTCATTTCCCTGCGACATCATGATAAACGTGATAGGAAAGAGGTTAAAATGGTGAAGCAATAGTAAATCGCATATCACATTATATTGGTAACTTCCACCCTACGCGGTCCTTAATGTTATATGTACAGTATGATAATATGATTGGTTTTTAAAGAAAGACAGGCAACAATGAGGAAGCGAGAAAGTGAGATTATAATTTATTGATGATTTTGAAATTGTATATTATGACGTTAACAATAAGTGCTATATTTTGTTGCACTGCAATGACTTTTTATCGAAGTGCAATGTTTCCGTCACCAGTGTCACTTAGTAAGACATGATGAAACATACAATGTCAAATAGAAGTAAGTAGGGATTCAGTCTTTTATAATTTCAACCTTATGTCGAACGCTATAAGATACATTTTAATGTGATAATTTTCAAAACTTATGCTAAAATTATTCAGCTATTTTCGGTAATCGGATGTACTTTTCTTGCTCATTGATTTGCTGTCTTTCTTTAAAAGCCAATCACATTATCAATGTCCCCATACTGTACTACGTTATGTTTGTTATATTCTTATATTGGTTATGCAATAGTTTAATTATTTTAGTAAATAAGTATTTAGTATATTTGCGGCGAAGTGAGCACTAACGAGCCGTCAGATATAATGATAAGTATTACAAGAGAATATGATTGTTGTTACTCTGAGCATCATTACTGAGGAACGAACGTTCTATTAGAAAGTCCACAATTTAAATAACAATGGCGTAGAGGAGTGTTTAGCATCACAATGAGACATCAAACGTCACTCGAGTGATACTCGCGTAACAGAACATAATTGAACCTTCAATATCGGCGCGATGGACGAGGTGCGGGGCTGCGGTCCCGCCTCGCGTCTCGTGGTAGGGGGTGGGTGCTCCATGGTGGGGGGAGCTCACTCGCCGCGCACAAGAAAAGATTGATGACGATTAATCTTTTGTCAGATTTTAATCAATTCCATCGCTCGGTGAGGACTCGCACAGATTATCTCTCCTCGCTTACTGGCAGCGTCCGACGCGCCACTCGACTTGTTGTGATCAATGAGTGACAACAATGAGCACTCGGCACGCAGCGCTGTTGTGTGCAGTACACAACTAGTGAGACAATGTGGCTGCACAACTTGTGCACATACACAGTGTACACACAGCACGACCGCGGTACGTGACGGTACATTACTTTGTATTTCATTACTACTTGTAGCGGTTATCTGTTGTACTCCATGTATTGTTTAATATAATAATATTGTAATAACTAGTTGCAAGTGTTTACACAGAGTAACTGTTGTCGACGCTGGACCTAAGTATCTTTACATAACTCTACAACATGTTGTAGTATGTACATAAGTGTCGCTGTATAACTAGATAATATTACTTTATAACTGTACAAACGTAATGTACAATTTTGGGTAGTCCTGAGTAAAGTCGTACATAACAATAACATGGAGACGTGGGAGTTATACGTGCTCATGGTTGAGAATAAGACAATGTATGGATATTGTCCCTTCAATGTGTTCTCTGCATTAAATTGTTAAATTATACCCAGTACTACATTATGGTATATTTGAGTCTCAAAAAAAAAAGGATTCAAAGGGAAGGAAGAAAGAAAATGAAGTAAGAAAAGCTGCACCAAAACTTATTCTCTTCGTCATATTGCAGTCTTCACAGGTCGCCTACTGTTCAGTTTTAACAAATAATCAAATACATAATACTGAAATGTCGGAGTTTTTGTACAAGTGGTACCTAATATTGAGAACGAAAGCTTTTTCCATTTATCACGAAAGCCACTGAATGGCACTTTAGTGGTCACACACGAAACATACTTTGCAAAATTAAAGCTTTTTAGTCTTTACTTGTAACCATTATATTGAAAACCAGTGTATTGAAAAGGTAGATAAAGCTGGATGGTTTTTTGAAGTCTTTGGTGCTTCTGAAAATGAAACCGAGAAGTTTATGTGCTCTATTAACTACATCATCATAATGGTCGCGAAAGGTGAGTTTGGAATCGAAACGTACCCCCAAGTCTTTCACTACTGATCTACGTTGTAAGATTGTGCCCTTCAATTTGTAGTCAAAAGATATTTTGTTCCGTTTGTTGGTAAAGGAAATAGCTAGACATTTATAGACATTAAGATACATGTTGTTGGAATTGCACCAGTCAGCTATAGTATGGACATCATCTTGTAGAGCCTTACAATCAGTTTCACTAGTCACCAAGATATACTAGGTATACACTATACACTACCGTTATCATTCTAAACAATGGCCGCACTACAGGTCACGTGACTTACTCTAGGGCTCGGGAAACATTCAATCAGCGCATAAAGTTTACGAAGTAGTTACTGAACTACGAGCTTGTACGTACGTAATGGACAACCGAGTCAGCTGACCTCTGCACGAGCACGCACATAACTATAGGTATGTAGTTGGTTTAGTATTAGCATCATTATGTACTCACATGTAGTTACAGAACTGTTAGTATAAACTATTTACTACAAACTACAACTTGAATAAAATACATTAAACATCTTACGACATCTTGTGACTTTCATATAATGTAATCAGTTAAATACAGTCTTTATTTATATTAACTAGTTATTATGAGCTAGTAGTCGTAGTGTTCCCAGGGGGACCGCGCGCGGGCGCGATCCCTTTATGAGTCAAACATGAGTGCTCGAACAACGCAAACTATTAAGGAAAACAAAACCGTATTGGTCTGGTAAGAAGTGTACAAGTTTAGCTCAGTTTGTAATGACATGAGGTTGTGGTGTGCGTGAGTTAACGTTATACATATATTGTCACGACACATATTTATACAATTGTACACGTCGCTTCAGCTCTACAACTACAACAGGTTTAATACGCCTCTACTGCCAAGGTAATATCTAAGAGTATGCAGGCACCACATCTTAGTAGTTATTTTCATTTAAACCACTCAATAAAGATATTTGAAATATTAGGTATCGTCAAAGTACTTTACGGGTCTTACTCGCGGTGTTACTAATTATCCTAGATACTAGTTATAGTCCCTCCGCGACCACGGCCCTTGCAAGTCGGCCGAAACGTCGGAGAAAAACCTAGGTATTTATATAACTAGTATCAAGGATAATTAGTAACACCGCCCGCGAGTAAGACCCGTAAAAATAGTATAATGTATACAAATCGCGATAATTTAAAATCTATTATCGTCAAAGTAGTGAAGCCACGTCTGACGTTTTAGGGTAGATCTCCAGAGGCATTTTTTATCGTGTCGGACTGGAGAAACCCATTTTGAAATCGATAAACGTTTTCAAAACATTTTTTTATGTACAGTTTGGTATCTAATCTATGTGGTGCAGGGCTGAAATTATGAATTAGTTTGTTATAAATATTTAAAAAAAAATCATAAACCCTAAAATCCTTATTGCTCTGGGTTGACCTAACTCCCGTTTGAATGAGAAAACATTGTGTAACTTTTTATTGAGAAGGTTCATATTTCCGATGTTATTTTATATTACATGCCAAATAGTTAATCTTCATTGTAATTTTTTTTTTTAAATTATATTAACAATAGTTTTGGCACAATTTAAATTTATCGTCATGACCTGGCATTTTATCTCATCGCTCTGCGCTGGAGTAAAACATCGCGCTCATCCCTCGTTTTACGAAATAGAAACTCTATTCCCCTCCCCCGGGGTAGTGGTAGTAGTGGTCTAACCTCAGAGGATGATACGTGTGTGCCACGTTCCCGCGCTCCCACATTGCGAAGGTAAGTTTATGATTTATCTGGGTTTGGTTCTCGAATTTGATGATTGATATGGCATGTTTTTTAAATTAAGTAGTAAGGCTGTAAATGTGCTTATTAAGTGAATTAAGTGATAGTAATGATGTTCTTTATGAGATGTAAACACAACTTTCTACTGTTTTTATTTTGGGCTATATTAATGCTTTCATGACTTTTTTTGATCGCTATGGCTATGATTGCTCTGTCTAAAAGACCAGAGCGATGATATTTTGCAATAATTGTACGTTATAAAACTACTTTAAGTAATAATTAATTAATAAATAATAATAATTTAATTTTTATTTAATTTAATTTTTTTAATTTTTTTTATTTACTTTAAGTAATAATTATTTAATTTGAGAGAGATTTACTTTTTCTGTACAAAATAAAGAAAGAAAATTGTATTCCATATTCCCTCTTTTAGAACAAATTATGCTAAAAATTCATTTATATATAGATCATGTCACTCATTTAATAACCTGAATGTTAGTAATAATGGAGCCATTGATATTTTTGTACTTTCCTTACCTAAATTTAAAAACTTAATTCATGACTGTCTGGTCCCTACAGTCAACTAAATACTTTTTGTTTTGTTTTTAATTTACTTGTATATGTATCTATATTAGTATAAGTATATATATATATGTTACAGCCAAAGTAATTAAATAGATACTATACATAAGGACTGGTCATTATAAATAATATCCAAATTGACTAGACAATATGATAGATTAATCACTTCATCTAGATATTATTTATAATAGCTGATCGAAGTTAGTCAAAGTAATAAATACGGTATAACCAACTAATTATATTACCTTAATTATTATGAGTATTACTTACTATATTCTAGCACTCGCCGGCCGCTGCCGCGGCACGCTCGCTACGCTCGCTCGGCTCGTGCGTCCTTTAGTCACCACACTAACCTAACCTAACCAACTGTTTCTGACTTTTGCCTTAATATTTTATTTTAGGACATATTACTTTATAGCTAGAAAAAATAGGATATTTAAACAATTATAGTACCCTATTTTATAACACACAAGTGTTATAGGTAAAGACGATTAGGTAATATACGATTTCGTATATTATAGTAAATATATCCTTATATAAATAGTAACAACAGATAAATCAACCGCTCCGTATCACAAATATAATCTAGTAATCTTTACCTACTTGTTTTATTACATTATCTGAGTCTTTGAAGATATTTATTATTTATAATAGCTAGTTAATGTGATTAATTCTGCGACATTTATCACTTTATCTAAATTGAGTAGCCATTATACATAACGGCTAGTTATTATGTATAATATTCATATTTATTACTTTGGCTGTAACATATATATATATAATAATATTGTCTTTTAGGCGCTATGTATGCATATTTAAGAGTGGAAACTGTTTTGGTTCAAGTGTAGTTTATAAGCATAATAAGACTGTATGTTATAACTGTTTGTTTCCCAAATATATAAATAAATAAATAAATAAATAAATAATACCAGATTGTTACAACGACAAATGTCATGACTCAGCTGTCAAAAATTCTGTGTCGTCACGCTCACGACTCATCTGTCAAAAATTCTATGACGTCACGACTCATCAGCTGTCAAAATTCTATGAAGTCACGTGTCACGTGACCAAAATTCTATGGCGTCACTAGTCACGTGACTCAGCTGTCAAAATTATTATGACTATGATGAAATTATCAAAATATAATATGATGGAAGTCAAAATTTTTTCCTTAACATGCACTGTAAGACCTTGCTTCATGCCAAAGAAGAATGGGCGAAACGTCCCCACCCTTGTAACACTTTCATCTATACATCAAATGAAAGCCCTTGAAAAGTTAAGCATTTTATTGTATGACAGCAAATCTGTCAGTCATGGGAGAACAGAGTTATTGAGGAGAAGAGAACAAAAATAATAAAGGATAATTACTTTAAGCTAATGTTTACTATATAAGCACGATAGATACAAAGGCTATCTTACAAGAAGAGGGACCATACATCTAAAACATCCTACATCTTCCAGATAACCATGAATTTCGCTTTTCAAATAAAAAACATACAGTTTTCATAAATATAAAACTCCTACGTCATATCAGCCAATTGATGACCAATACTGAGCATAAGCCTCCTCCAAACATGGCGAGGGTGGCATCCTCACCCATCGGTTTCCCGCCATCCTAACTAGGTCGTGGTGGGGGTCTCTCTACCCTGCGCTTTCTGATAGGTGGTCGCCATTCCAGAACCTTTCGACCCAACGGCTGCTGGTTCTCCGTGCTATGTCCCCTGCTCACCGCCACCTTAACGGGGCAATTCTGAGCGCTATGTTTGTATGCGTATATTAGTATCGTTGGGTATATTAGAAAGATAAGTGGACCTGACGCGGCAACTACTTCCAATGTAATGCTTCGCTGAGGCTCTCGAAGCGGTTCTGTAATATGAGTTGGAAGTTTTCGGGGATGTGGACTGGTGCAGGTCAGAGCGTAGACTTCATCAGCCGACTTCTTCCCAGCCTAAGATTGATATTTAATGTGCCTCTCACCAACCGGTGATCGCTTCCGGTTTTCACCGAATTGATCACTGAGACATCATCAAATATATGGCGTTTTGTCGACATGATAACGTCAATCTCATTTTTAGTGACACCGTCCTTCTTCCAGTTCTGCCCTAACCTTCTCGTCGGTCCGCAGTGTGCGCGCGTTGTATGTTGCCAGGGGCAAAGGTAGGTTGTGTTGGTAGCCTGACCTCCTCCGGAGATTCTTCGCACCCCCTACTCCGCCGTTACCATGGCCGCTACCTTGACCAGGAATAGCGGAGCGACCGGGGACTGGGGGCCGTTTATATTGGTGTGTTATCATTTTCATTTTGGAGGGTTATTTGGTCTAGATTCCCTTAGTCGGTTTTTACGACACCCGCGGGACGAAAGGGGATGGTGATGGTATTCTTAGTCCATCACCATACGGACATTAAACTTCTCGCCCCTAAAAAGGCACCCGGCTCAGAAAGAATAACAAATATAGTCATCAATTTATTCCCCGAACGTCTTTTGATCCTTAAGAGACATGCATCTTCAATGTCGTAATATCAAATTGTGTCTTCCCACAACAGTGGAAAGACGCCGTGGTTATCGGAATACCGAAACCCGACAAAAAAAGTCCGAACCGGCTGGTTATTACCGACCTATTAGTCTGAGTCGAGCCGTTACCGAGCCTGAGGAACATAAATTCTGTCGTTTACTATTTCTGCAATGGTTGCTGCATAAAGCCCATTTCTTAATAATTAATGGTTCTCTAAATGTTTTGTTTAGCAAGGCTAGCTATCCGAAAGTCAGGAAAATGCAGTGGATGATTTTCTGGATGACGTAGGATGATCTAGATGTATGGCCTGTCTACTAGTAAGATGGCCTTTGACTTTATCGTGCTTATATAGTAAATATTAACATAAAGTATGTAATAAATATTATCGTTTAATATTTTTATTCTCTTTTAGGGGAAGAAGTTCTTGTGTTGTAGGTTCCATAATAAAATGCAGATGAATACTATACTATATATTTCCTGGTACCATGATTAATACTTAAATACTTATAACATTATATATACTTAATAATAACGACCTAGCTACATGATGGCGGGGAGACGACTGCTGGGCGACGCTAATACAATGGCGCGCCTCTAAAGGTGATTTGTCAGCAGTCGCTCAAGTTACATGTTGTGTCCCTACACTCTTATCCTCAATAACTCTGTTCTCCCATGACTGACAGATTAGTTTCATACAATAAAATGCTTCACTTTTCAAGATCTTTCATTTGATGTATAACTGTAAATGTTACAAGGGTGGGGACGGCTTCCATACAAAAATGCCCATTCTTCTTTCAAGTTTGTATGTAGACTGGAAGTACCCTGTAGGTTATTACCCTTTGCTCATCGAAAATTTGCGACATAAACGGCTATATGTCTTGATTTCGTTAGATTAGAAGTTTGATTTTTTTACAGCACTAAAAGGCAACAGACCTTAGTATTTGGTAAAAATTTCAGCTTGATACCTCTACGCGTTCCTGAGATAAATGGTCTTGACAGAGAGACGGACAACAAAGTAACAATAACAATAACAACACTAAATTGTGATGACGTCAGGACTCAGCTGTCTAAATATTATTTTTCCTGCCAAAATTCTATGACGTCACGACTCATCTGTCAAAAATTCTGTGATGTCACGACACTTTTGTCAAAAATTCAATGACGTCACGACTCATCTGTCGAAGATTCCGTAATGTCACGACACATCTGTCAAAAATTCAATGACGTCACGACTCAGCTGTCAAAAAATATTTTCCTGCCAAAATTATGTGACGTCACGGCTTACTTATCTGTCAAAAATTCTATGACGTCACGTCCCATCACTAATAATATTTGTTGAAAATTTCAGCTTAATACCTCCACGCGTTCCTGAGATAAATGGTCTTGACAGACAGACAGACAGACGCACAGACGGACAACGAAGTGATCCTATAAGGGTTCCGTTTTTTCAAAATCGGTACGCTGCCCTTAAAATGAACAAGTTTCCAACTGATGAGCTCTCAAAAAGCTCTAGATATATCCCCTAAACATAAAATCATATTATCTTGTAACATGCAAGACTAAAAATGACTAAATAAATAATATATTAACAATTTTATTATTTTTGTTTCACCATTTATGATCGCTCTAGCGCCTATCATGATTGCTCTGGACGCGAAAATGTTTGAACTTAAATATTTCCATAACTGTTTGTCTAAAATGAAGGCCAATAGTAAAAATGTAGTATTTTAATATCATTATTTTCAATGAGATACATAATTACCAAAAAATATCAAGATCTGAAAAGCACCAGAGCGATCACACGAATACGCCCGATTTGGAGATCGACCCTTTAATAACTCTTGACACCAGTTAATGTGTTGTCATTAACTATTTTTTAATATAATACTTTTATAAAATCATATTATTTGCTAAATCTAATCAATTAAACGTCTCTGGTGTAAAATGTTGCAAATGGAGCTTGGACACTTAAGCATTCGTGTGACGACAAGTGTAGTTAACTATTTGTTCTTGATGAACTGTGATACTTAGGTACGACAGCAGGCAGTAATGTGCGCCGCTCTGTTCTGATATAGAGTATATTGTAATAGTGTCAGTGGTGTAGGTGACGCAGATACATGCGGCTACACATGTAGCAGGTTACATTCCCACACAGGGTGGAAAATGTTTTATATAAAATATCAAGTGTGTCTGTTTTTGTTTACTTAATAAAAAATAAAAAAAAAATAAAAACCATTTATTGTCAGTTTGAAGTACAATTTTACAATTATATCCATCGGCCCCGCACTAGGCGAACCTGTCCTGTGGGTACCAGTGATACGATTTACATTACTTAATGTACATTGTTCGCTCGAATAATAATATTTATAAATTTAGATAAACTTTGCTGGGTACTACGATACCGAGAATTTTAGTCAAATTATAAAATGAGTACTACTACAGGTGATTCTCTGTAGGTTATGTTATAGAACTAGTAGACAGTAGAGATACCGACTAGAGTCCTACTTTCAATGTGGTTTTACAAACGTTTGACCATTAACAATGAATGTTGTTTTACATTTATAAAAGTTAAATGAAACAAAGAATTCAGATCATAATAAGGTATTCATTCAAATTGTTACAGACATCCAGACGAATGTTCTATATTTATTTATAACAAGTGCTACGAGATGTGCTACGAGCTACGACGTAGCGACATCGTAGAGACTCGTAGACATGCTACAGAGGCACGAGTCTAGTGGAAGAGAATTTATTATTAAAAATGCCAACTTTGTTACACGAACATACACACTTACTAACGTTGTTATAACATAAATATTTAATATAATATTAGTAGTAGTGTTACCTATATTTTTATTACAATATTTTTTTATCACAGGCCATTTTACGAACACAAAGAACAAGCAGATACAGAAAAATGTACCGAGGATGGCACATACTTCATTCTGATGATAAAAGCTACTAAAGGACATTCAGTGAACAGTTAGTATGTGTAGTATTAAGGAAAACTTAACAAAACCTCGGTATCTGTTGAGCAAGTTACCTTCATATACGGAGGAGATTCTCTCTGTCGTAAGTGACTGATAGTACTGCTTACACTACAGTACAGACTGGCTAATTATAAAGTAATGAAATGTTCTGTGAATGCTAGAGCTTAAACAAATGTAAGTGTTAAATGTCAAATGATCGAGAGAGACATCGCGGGAGGGTCGTTATATATAATTCATGGCGTCGTTAAGAGTGATTACTTGTTGTCGCGGGGGACATCTTGTCGCACCATTATCGACATTATTACATCGTTCATTAACTTGCGCCGGACACACAGCCTCACAGCTAAGTTACTTAGTTGCACAGATTAACTAGCACTGTATCAATTTACTGCCTCACTGAGTAACATCGCACACACACGGACATACACGCCCTCCCGCGCCACTCTTATATTGAATATCGTTCATGCGTCCTCGAATATTGTATAAACGTCAAATGATCTCACGTGTCACATATACGACACGTTTTATTAATCATAAAAATGTTTTATAGATGAAATATGATCATAATAATGCATATCATTACATAATATCTCAAGCAAGAACATCTATCTGCCACCACTCACCACTCTGTCTCGACAAGTAACTCAATGTACTAGTTAGTGTAGAATTGTATACCAAACTCTCATTCTTTTATTAACTAAGTCAGTCGTTACATATAATAATCTAGGCTGTGTATGTTGTAGAGACGATGGTACCCGTCTGCGCTGAAACTTTACACAAAACACATTAGTGTGCCGCGTTACTCTCCTGTTTACGTTAATATTTATAATACAGCGATAGTTCAGAATTGTATAAATATTATTTAATACTTTATTTCTTTATTACGTCAGAGTAAAAAAACCTATATAAAAAACTAAATCGGTAATGAAAGACACAACATTGTATGTATTAATGAGATAAGCTATATTGTAGGTGGTGTGACGTTACGGCGGCGTGTCACTCCTCTCACGGAGTGTGAAGCTTGTCAGCTGATAACGTGACGCGCCCCGTACTTACCAACTGTGAGAGAGATTTAGATTATAATGTCTCATTTGTAAGTGACTTCCCCTTCACACGCCTATTTAAGAACAGATAATTTATAACGAGCCATGTCATAATCATTGTAATGTTTAAATATGACTTAAAGTGGAGATTGGGGTTTTCATTAAAATAAAACTTGTGTACTAGGGATCGAGCCCTGTGTCGTTGAGACTTACAGGTAAGGAACTAAACGACACAAATAAAGTCCAGCTCAAGATAGTAATAGTTGAATAACATTCGAAAACAAGAGACGAGCTCTATTGCACAATTATGTATGTTCGTAGTATAGTGCTCTCTGCTGAGTGTATGTTGTGTGTATAATTAGTAGCAGGTATCAGTTTGTACTCACGTTGTACAATAAAGTTTGTGAAGTGTGTTTAATTAAGAACAGAATTAGATCACAAGTGCGCCGCATCAACACCCTCCACGGACTGCATACACTAAATGAATTACTCTACTCCCACTGTATCTATGAGAACAGTGCATTGCTTATTAAAATCGTAGCAAAAAGGTTCAATGAGCTTATTTTTGCACCTCCTAATCAGTGCTTAGTTATTATTTTCACATCAAGTAATTCATTTGCTTAAGTTTATAGACGCTCTCAGATGCATAGGAACCTTCTCTTTCACTACGACAATGGTGGGCTAGCGTCTGAGGCGTTTACTCGTTCGATGTCTGCTTCCAGTTTTTATCAATTCAATTTATATGGGTGACGTTGTTTTTTTTTTACTTATAGTTTTTGGTTTGTTTTGTTTAATTTAAAATTGACATAGTTTATTAGATTACCAATATTAAAGTTATATCCTCAACTCGTGGTTTGTAACTGTTCAACTTAAAACCATAAAACATATACAACCCTGTACAGATCGAGCTACAGACAGTTCTGTGAGCTCACTGTACGTCGCCGCTACTGAGCGCCTTTGTTCTCTCTGTTGTTCCGAGTAAAACAGCTTAACTCTCTCTACCGGCTTTATAGCGAGACTGTGTCCTACACTTTGTGACGATACATCTTTAGTGTGTTTACAGATTAGGAATCTAATCATTTAATTAAATAATATAAAACATTTATATGTCGGAGCGTCAGCGATATGGCCTCTTTAGGAAGCATCAAGTAAATGGGTGTTTCTCCGAAATTCGATTCTTTGTCTGATTCATATGGGCTAATTTTTTTTCACATTTTGGCTTATAAAACATGTTTTTGTCAAAGATGATAACCTAATATACAATGTCTGAAAAAGGCACACTTTTTTATGAAATGGTTTTCGAGATAATTAACTTTAAATTTGAGGTCATATAAATCAGAATTAGGAACAAAAATGAAATTCTAGTTATAAAAATCAGTCATTTATTTATTAAAATCACAGTTGATAATCACAATGATTATCACCACACCTAAATCTAGTTATTAGAAGCATTGACAACTTGACAATATCAATCATTATCTATGCCGCCATATTAACAAGATGTGTGAAATTCTGATTAATATAGTATTTTTACCGTATGAATCAGGCACATATAAATCAAAATTTTGCCTTTTAACATCGGTAAATCACTACACGTATACAATTAAGGATTGCTATTTATACATAGGTTTTTAGTCCCCAATTGAATTATATTTCCAACAGATTCAAGTTTGAAAACCATTTAAGTTAATTATAACAGCCAACATAGTAATCAGAAACACAGGTGAACCAAAATAATATGAATCAGATATTTACATTTACATCTCCACAACAACACGAACCAGCCACATGTAACGTCGTGACCACGTCAGCACTGCCCCTGGCTACCACCAGCACTAGAAGGGATCTCCTGATGTTTCGTACTTAGCTAGGTACGTTCGAGTAAAGCGCGCGAATATGAATCAGACTTTTGTGCCGGACACTCACAATTTATTTTTTTATTAAAAAACTATCGCAAATATTAGTACCATTTTTTTTTGTGTAAAGAAACAACTAATATTCTATCGTAATATTTATAGCGCACATCGATTCGTTAATAAGAAAAAATGTTACTGTTACTAACGTTCAAGAAACTGGGTTACGGATACACCATATTAATAAGAAGAACGCTTTTTAATTTTTTTTTTTTTAAATATATAAAAAACTATTATTTAAAAACAATAACGTTTGCAAGATAGGTAATTGTCTAAACTATGTTTAAAAAAATATTTCAGTTTGGTTGGTCTATTAGTTACAAAGAAAAACCTCCAGACATCGAAAATGTTGGGCTCGAAGAATCACCCAAATACTACTCGGGTGAAGGCGGTACAACCATAGAGACTGTAAGGTGACAGCGAACGTGGAATTAAGTAACAGTTCCTATGAGTATAAGTGTTCTGTGGTTAGAATAGAAAATAATATGGTAGAGTACGGAATATCGATTACGACATACTCAGAAAGTAATAAGGAAATGAACTGGTGGACGATGGTTCCCTGGTTGTATCGAAATCATGGCGTTTCCTAGTTGTGTAACCGCTCAGATTATAGCTACCATTAGTTAAATAAGTAGTAACTTATTCAGTATAGTATTCAGTCAATCACTTTTCAGCCTTTCAAAGATACGCACCATGTAAGATCTAATTAGTAACAAGGGCCCGCCTCGGACTTCAACATATATTTAAATTTGCTTGTGAATATGGGTGCGACGCTAGTAATTTAATCCATGAAAGTTCTCTGGCAAACATTTATAGTGTACGTCAGCATATTTCCAGAGCTAGCACGGTTTACACATGCGAGTAGATTCCTTTGTTAAGCTAAACTAAACACGCCCACGCGTGCTCACTACAATAAAGGCCGCGCTTATCACACCCCACGCCATGTTCAAACTTAACTTTATTTCATTCTACATTTTTTTAAACGACGCGTTACGTTAGTGTGAGTAAGTTCAGTCTAGAGGCGATATGATCTCTGAGGCGAGATTAAGATCTGTTTAATGTAATGTAGAGAGCAGGTAGTGCAAGACGTCGGCTCACAAGTGGCGGCACCCACATTCGACTGCAGGCACTCGTGTACCGCGCTGTACTCGCGGAGAGCTCGACGCCTACTATAATATAATATACGTTGAGGTGGTGAGTGTGGAGCGACCAGTCTGATTCTATTAACGTTCGCGGCCGAGCTAACCGCATTACTGTTGCGCGCCTGCTCATTATACACACACACACGCGCGCGCGTAGTGCGCGTCACAGCGGAACTGTTCTACCTGAGCCTCGTGCATGATAATATGATTGTCCAGCGCAGCGGACGTTTGTATTATGTAATGTGTGTAAAGTGTTAGTACGATGACGACACGAGCTGTCCGTGACTCGTACCTCACATGTTATGTATTATAACATGGCGAGCTAGTAACGTCACAAGTTTAATGTGCGACTAATTCCTTGAGGAGCTGTAACACCACGACGACGTTGTGGACACGTATAGCACTGAGGAGGTTCACCGTGCAGGGGGTGGGGGAGAGTCTATCGCGTTTTGTGAACGCTTTGACCTGGTCCGACATGTCCGCGTAATAAATGATAAATCTGTCTGTCGTTATATGTAATAGATGTATTATAACGACAGATTTATGTGCGGGCCCCCGGGCACGGCGCTGTAATACCGTCACGTGGTGCTCAGTATGCGGCGCGCGGAGGCGGGGCTCACTGCCTGATATCTTGCTCAAAATACAATCAACGTCTGACCCACTACTCGTTTAAATGAGAATTACTCTCCGCGGGCCCTTCATCTACATTCAAATTGGGGATCAAACAAAAATTGTGTCCTTTACGACGGGGCAGCCCGGGGTCGCGGGGGGCGAGGGTCTCGGCGGGGGAGGGGGGACGGTCTCTAATATTAGGTTGTTCCCAGGTGACGACAAACAGTGGCGTGCGTCTCACCGCAATCCTCACTCCGTTATTAGTAATGCTGAGCAAAGTACATTTGTTTGCACTCCGTACATAACTATTACTCGTGTATTGTCGTCGAACATTATATTTCCTGTACAAGTTATATAAAAGAAGTTCGCTCGCACGTTGTATTTGCTCCGGAAATCCTTTTATATTGAGGAAATTGCGAGACAACACACACATTTGTTTGTGAGAGTCACAATAAGCGGCGCGCTCTCTTACAATAGAGATAACGTTATCACGTGGTCTCGCTCGCTTCCTGTGATCAAGTATAGTTATAACTGAGCCGCTCGGTATCGTTCACATAAAAATTCCGTCGTCGTCTGCTCGTGTAAATACAGGGCTTCAGAGGTAATCGAAGTAAAAGAGCACTTCGTATAAAGCCGCCTCGAGGCAGGGCTGTCGCGACACTACATCACTTATTATCTTTATATTATTTGGGTTTTGAAAGAAAATGACCCGTCGCTGATATATGCGAGCGGTACTGTAATAATGGGGTTATATATGATATCACATTGATATAACAAACAGGGAATGACAATTTTTTACTGCTTGAAAAAGGGTTTAATAGCCTTTTGTCAAGGGGAAATAAAATTTGGTCATAAATTCGTTCCTGTTTTGATTCACATCTTTGCATATTCAGGTGTACACAGACTGAACTTGAAGCTTCGGGTAGCAGAGTTCGCATTCTGTTAAAGGTACATCGATTACATCAACCACGTTCTGTTCTATAATGAGATTGTACAATCTATTTATTGTGTATTACTAGTAAGCGCTACGTATCTACACAATGTAAAGGGGAGGAGAGAAGATAATTTTATTATTACTTTTGATGATCATTAAGAGACACGGAATTAAAAGCAAGGAGTTGCATGGACGAATTATAGAACTTTGAATAAGTCTGATGTTGGGCCTGAGATTTATCTGTGTTCTAAAACAGAAAAACAACTCGAAATAGAGTATATAAGCATTATGAGCCAACATGATATCGCTTACTTTCACTTTCACGGGTACCATCAGATGAGTCGTGTTATTTGTCGTATTTCATGTACAATACATTCAACAGATATAATGTAAATGCAATAGTTTACATGTAGTGAGCAAAGTGTGATGAAGTCTCATCTGTTTGATATTGTGTCGCGAGTGACGTGTGATCTAATATATAATCAATATGTTATACTATATGTATGTAGGAGCTCTTTGTGTTCATATAAATATAAGTTGACATTTGTATTTTGTACCCGGGAGATATGTATCATTGGGATTTAACACGAGTAACACTTTCACACAAGCTTTGATCTCATTCTTGTTATTTATATTTATGTCTCTACTATTCATGAGATAATGTATTTAGAAAGTATAATGTCTCCATCTCGTGGCAAGGATGTTAATAACCAAGTAAGGAATGAATTACAAAGCGGACTTTATCTGTTCGTGAGTTTTCAGCAAATTGTTTAATGTCCATATCGTTAGTGTGGTAATGCTGTTGTAGTAGGTCCATCTCTGTATTATCACACAGCAGTACAAGTTAATATTGTTGTTCTGACGCAGCTGATATCAGTTGCATGTTAACCCTGTCTGGGCGCGATCCGGCTCGTTAATCGCGCGACACCTCGTTACCGCTGATTGGCTACCGATTCTTCACAGCAATGCCTTCAACGTTGCAGTTTATTCAACCCCCCCTCCTCCCCCGCACTAACCCCGCGTACACCTCAGCCGAGCCCGTATAGTGCACGAGTAATGTAACACGAAGCGGCGGCGCCTCCAATTTGTTACGTTGTGTGCGAGTAAAAACACGCTTTTATGAGGATACGCTGAATGTGATAGCGGTCAGGCGGGTAAGCCGGTTAAATCGTCTGTTACAATACGAACCAAATATTCGTATACGCCCGGGGTCGCCGCGTGCTCGACCCATACCAATGTTATTTGAATATAAGATTGTGGAAAAAAAGGCGCACGCCGTGTATATGACTGTGATATACATGTATTATGTACGAGTATACATATCTAGGTAGCAGAGTTGTACAAACAAATATCGTGTCGCATGTGTCAATACCAGCTTGACAAAGTTTTAACTGAATCAATAAAAAGTTATTTGCTTACCTCTCGTAACACACATTGCTGCTAACACAAAGAGAAGTACCTAGTGTTTTGTTCTCTTAAGGGCGCCTTCAAATTTGCCGCTAAGTGTCGCGCGGAGGCAGCGCGACTGCAGCGCTGCGGTCGCGCTGTTTTGTAAATTCATAGAGATAAAAAACGCGCGACTGCAGCGCGACTGCAGCGCGACTGCAGCGCTACGCCCGCGCTGCGTCTCCGCATTCGTTCATCGATCGACTAGTGTTGTTTAGAATACTTTTTCTTTTTAATAGTAACACTACGAGCAGTGTATTTTCGTCTGAGTCCATCGTAAAACTAAAACACAACACTACCATTCTCAAACCTAGCGACGGCAGCGCGACCGCAGCGCTGCAGTCGCGCTGCCTCCGCGCGACACTTAGCGGCAAATTTGAAGGCGCCCTAAAAGTCTCCACAGAGAATAGAAACCATTTCGTAAGAAATTTCTCGCCATCATTGAAACTACTAACGCTGTGTTATACCATCCCAAATCTCGTCTTTCCCCGACTTCCTCTGGCGCTCATCCCTCCGAACTTCCGACGTCTTAATAGAGTCTAATTGTAAAACAAAACGAGTCGCAAATGGAATGTAGCCAGTGACAAATAAACACTTAGCAGAGTGTCGAGTGCTCTGTGACGGAGGCTATTTGTGTTACCTTTTTAATTGTTTTATATTAATGTTTGCGTTCTGTTCAGGTTACAGTCGCACCTCGCGCCGGACTGCCATGACAACAACAATGTGGTCAACCAAGCTTCACTTTATGTTAAAATTGTATTATCTCTGATGAATATGTGACCATTTAGCTTTACAAAGTATAAAAGTAGTCCTGTTTTAAAAAATAACGAGAAAAATAAAACTGAGCTCGTACTGTCAAATACCGTCTAGAACATGTATCAGCTTTAATATTTATAGATGTTGTGGAGAAGCTTGAACCTTTCACTTAGAATGCCTTGTCTGCCATGTTCGAAATACTCTCGATTAATAATATTGTAGAAAATAGGATGTTTGTACGTTTTATTTATGACTCTAAGCATGAGCGTCTGTTATATTTTGTATCATAAGCTGGCAGTAGCCATGCTGCAGGGCTAAATCTCCAGTGATGGAAGGTAACTAGGCACACGCATCGCTACCAAGTAAGTGACAATTATGACGTAAAACATAATAAAGCACGAGTAGTCAGTTTGTCTGTCCGAGTATAGTTTGACAAAGGGAGCGCAGTTTCGCATCAAATTGGTTCAGTTTCATTTCGCTGCGTCTGTGTTATAGTACAAGTGTTCTATTTTATATCTAGGTTATAGTTTTATAGCGAGTGTGACTCAGTGAGGTCGCCATTATTGTGTGTCAAGATCTTATATGTCTAATGTGTACCTACTCTGTGACCAAACTGTTTGCTTTTGTTCTTATGTCACCACCAATACGTATCATTTACTTTTAATTGCATTGGTCTGATTTTGTTATAGCTGGCTAATATATTTTGTTGTCTCTTTGGTAACGGTCTGAGAATACAGGGGCTGAGAAAGGGGAAGAATACAGATGATCCAGTGAATCTAGAGGACATGGTAAAAAGGCGGCTAAGGTATACTCTTACTTAATAGACTTTACGTCTAACAATGATGGAAAATTAGATTAGAAGCGCGTCTGGCCTGCGCGGTATCCGTAGACTATGTTCATTTCTGTACATAGCAGAAGCTTGTTCTTCTAGTAAAACGTTTATGGCCTGCTTTTATATTTTTGATATTGCAGTGGCGCGTGTGGTGACCAACACAATATGTCACCACAGAGGGAGATCGAACAGGTACAATTATATTTCAAGAGAACAAAGATTGAAACAAATACAGCAATTGACATTGCCAGCGTGCCCAGGACAAGCTAACGTCGCCGCCGCTGTGCCCTCCTGGCCATTTCTGCTGAGGAACATCTAGGCCGCTGCTGCTTCGAATATAAGAGGCAGCGGGGCGGCAGCACCCGACATTCGAGGCACCGACCTAAAGAGTATAATAAAAGCTGGTAGTAAGAGATTTGTATAAAGTCCTACAAGCGTCTTGTCTCTAGCTGTAGGTGTTTCGCGAACGGCATCAACTGTACTCTTCATACAGAATAAAAGTAAATGAAATAATTTTAAAAATTCAATTCAATAAAATTTGGTTTATAAACATAAACAAGAAATGTTGATTCATCATTAGATCGAGTCGATCAACAAAAACATCACTTAAAACCGCTAATGTAACAAGATCACAACTAATAAACAAATATCAGCAAGTGTGTAGGCTCTCTGTGGAACATTGCATCAGAGTGGGAACGTTCGGTCGCGGGCGGGGACGCGGCCTGCGGACTGCTCCCCCGCCCCTCGTCCCGCACACCCGTACACCCCGCCACACACCCCTGACCCACAGACCCAGTTTATAACGTCTTCGCGTGGACCCGACATACACACCAATTACTTTTATCTTCATACTTCTCTAATTTATGCCTCTTACTTTACCAAACTCTGCGCCTCAGAGACCTTCACGCAAGCATATTTAGTCGTATTACTTATAGATCAGAGCGGTTATATAATATATAAAACGTGTCTTAAAGGAGTACTAAGTGAAGGCTTGTTAAAAAAAGATTAGAATGATTGTTCAAACCCTGTTCCAATACATCGGCTTTTGTGGCTGTATCTACTCGTAGGAGACCAAGTTTTCCTCTTTCACTGGCTGGAATCGTAAGAGCTGATTGAGAAAATTAAGAAGATCAAAGTTTTACGCTTTTCCTTCATTACGGCTTGGATCACGACATTTTCCCTCAAATACCTAACGGAGAAAATAACTTTACTTCAACCATTGCAATAGTGGTTTACTTTTACTTAATACAGTAAGTTACTTGGACTTTACTATGTTGCTCTAAAATGTAGTCAAGCTGACAAAAGAAAAATTAAGACACACAGTCAAACTGCATAAGCAGTTTTGCAAGACTTTGTTATATTTTGTAAACATAATTATAAAAAAATAATAAATAAATAAATAATAATATAGAACTCCTAAATTCCTGTCGATAACTCGCTACTCCGATACATTTCCTCAAAGCCGCTTGCCTCAATGTGCCCTGCCCACTGTCACTTCAGTATATATTCTGTGAGCTGTTTCTTTAGTTTCGATTTTATCAGGCAGGAAATCTCGTAGTTTAGATCTGTCCATTACCCACTGAGTTTCAGTATTATACATATGTCATAGCCAAAGTAATAAATATGAATATTATACATAATAACTAGCCGTTATGTATAATGGCTAATCAATGCCGCGGCCGGCGAGTGCTAGAATATAGTAATACTTACTCATAATAATTAAGGTAATAATTAGTTGGTTATACCGTATTTATTACTTTGACTAACTTTGATCAGCTATTATAAATATTATCTAGATGAAGTGATAAATTTATCACATTGTCTAGTCAATTTGGATATTATTTATAATGACCAGTCCTTATGTATAGTATCTATTTAATTACTTTGGCTGTAACACATACACTAAAGTACGCTATCTACTCAATCTCCACCGCGAGGATAACACACTTTTGTCTTTAGTAATAATGATGTAATGCCGATACAGGGCTGCTTACATTATACTAAATGACTCCTCCGTTACCAATTTATTTTTATAAAACACGGCATTAAGAATAATAATGTTAAAACTCTCCTCTTGCAAATAAAGCATTGACTTACGAAAATATTTTACAAAATGTTCAAACATAAATCTTATAAAGTGACTGATTTATTAAAAAATCTTTCCTTATTTTGCATCCTTGGGGATGAAATTTTGTTCAGAAATAAACATTACTTAGTGAGTACCTGAGTAACAAACTCGTTATAAGTAACAGTTTTTGTTTTTTTTTAAGTGATGGATTAGTTCACGAGTCAAATACGAACAAGATTTTGTGACAAATTGATTGATTATAATCTGGAATACATTAATGTGACACGAGACCACGCTCAGCGGTGCGATGAGTCGTGCTCCGAGTGAAGACAGAACAAGATGTAAAGTAAGCGCAAGTTGTTTGAAGTAGCGCACAAGTCCGTTATGAGAGAGTATTTACTTATTGTTTGTTGTTTTTATTCTGAGAGTAAGTTCTCAGTTGCGTGAGGGAGGCGGCTGGAGTTTACGAGCGAGCACTACGATTACATTCACTTGTTTTACAATACTCTCATCATAATTGTGTTTGTGTTTTTTGTAGCGAACATAATATGTCACTAGTTTTCTTATTGTAGGTATAACTTATATTGTACTGGAGATGTTTGTTAGCGTCTGTAGCGCAATGTGACTTACTAGTAGCTCTTATCTATCACGCCGCTGAAAACTAATTCTGCTGCAGTATAAATGATGTTTCGGCTACGAACCTATGTTCTTACATGATGATATTTATACTTAGGTGGAAGAGCAATATATATCACATAAGATGACACATGTATACGTTACGTCAGAAGGTCCCATCGGCTCTCTAGGTTATTTTTATGTTCAAATCTACTCTAGCGCGTCTTTGCTCACGTGTAAAGTACAAAAATAGTCTAATAAAATAAGTATTCTTTGTTTTTATGTGTTATAGTTCCTTTCAAATTTAACTATGACAAATATGTTTATAATTTAATCTTACCCAGATTTCTCAGGAAGAATTTCTTTAGCATTTCTATAATGCTTTCACTAAAATATTATCATAGAAATACAATAAGTAATTGATTATTTTTATACTTTGTCATTTATAATATTAATACTTTACTATCTTACAGTGTATGAGAAGAGTTGTCCTGCACAACAAGCACAAGATATAATAATTTAAGAAATGTATATTAAGTGTGTCACACACTGGTATAGTTAGTAAGACTGTGGGTGAGTGTTCGTTGCCAACTGCTGATAAGTTATAACGGTGTCGTTTGCCAATATTTGTAGTTGCTGATCGCTCACCTTCAGCGCGACCCACTTCCAGATATTATAAGACGACATCTTGCGCCGCAATCATTACACTCAGCATATACGGATTTATTATATGTACCAGCATCTTTACTTTGTATTAAGGGATTTCATATAGAAGAGTCGGATTTTTATTTAATATAAATACTACTTATTTATTTTTCCTAACTTTGCACTTAATGCACATAGTTGTAATAATATCATACCATATTTTTGGCCTCGGTGAGAATGTACTTTTCCTGCGAAAGAAGTAGGTAAGGTCTGATACAATAACATATATGAATAGCGTAATGATAAGGCCTATATTGTGCTAATGATAATTAGAATACACAAGTGTTATGTATGAGATGATGTGGTGTTACTATATTCTTAGTTGGTCACAATGTGGAAGTGTTGTTTATATTGAGTGTCTTGTACTTAAAGTGTCCTATCATCATTTAAGCGTATAGGCTTCCATTACTGTACGCGGTCCTATGTCTTCTTCATCTAATCATGTGCTATCACAACTTGATATAATATAAAGTGAGGACATAAATAGAGTCCTGTTCTGAGTAGTACTGCAACACACGTAGTCTACACGATACACAAAGTACTGTTGTGTCTGTTTGTATGTCGCCACACTATCAGATTTACACGAGACGGCGGAACTAAGACCAAAAATAAAAGTAGACCAATAAACGAGTGAAGCGCCCTCAATACTGCCCCCCCCCCCGCCCCTCACACACACTCAAGCTTACCTACACCGTGTATGTAGTACAGTGTAGGTGTGTGAAGTTGGTACTTAAATACTTTTATATCGACACATTCTCTACGTGTAGTATACGATATAGACTGTGCGTGCTCATCAATCCCGCGGATTTGTTGCTACGTGTGGCGCACGGTCGCGCGGTCCCGGGTTTGATTGACGAGCGTTTACCTCACCTCCCCCGCGGGTGTTCCTCGCCTGACGACAAATAATACCCGTGTAATTTGCGCACAATAACCGCCTGATTCATTAATTTTTTGTCGACATTTATTAAAACATGTTTGAATGATGTTGAACAGTAACCGGGCACGTTTATCTCGACTGAGATCTCTCGCACAGCCTCCCCGCGTTATATCAACCATTAAAATATATTATGACATAAAACAAGTATAAGGTGGCACCGTTACCAGTTTATTGAGTGGAAAAATCTGTTGAGATGAGTCTGCAACTACAGGTTGTGGTGTGTAGTGGCAGCTGGCGGCACATTTACATAGTCGTGTATAACTGAGGGCGGCACTAGATGCGACTAGAAGCAGCAATAGTCCCATCAGTAGCCGACATGTAAGTGTTACTTCGACATGCGGTGAAGTACTTGAGTCCAAATACTTTATCATCAAATAAGGTACCTAATGTAAAATGTAAACATTTCGTCATCTTATGCGATAACTAAAGTATATCATGATATCATACATCAGCTCCTTCACAATACGCAAGTTAACGTTGATCACAAGCTTACATTATCTACACTGTATACTGTATACTGTACACTTGCTATAAAAATGCAGAACCTTTTATACGAGAAATAATCTAAAAATATTATCTTAAGCAGTGACATGTGTCCACTGTTTTTATAACTTATTTTTATAAAAAATAATAGTGTTCAGGCCTCGTGATATTTGTTTATAGAGTGACATATCAATTTAGATAATAATATATCATAGAGTTATCACAGAGAGCACTCGTATAAAGTAACGTGTTAGTCAGTATGAACGTCAGCGCTCGGCTCATAAATAACAATGTACAGTTAAATAGTATACAAATGGTTGTTATTAATCCTTGAACGTGCACCACGCTGTGTGCACCTCCAGGCACTGGTCACCACTGTGTAGGTATACATTAGTGTTTATTAGATGAGGTGTTACCGTTTCATTTTGATACACTTACGTAGATATATAAGGAAGGAAAAAAGTATTACTTAGCTTAAAATGTTTGTTATTTTAATTCAAACTTGTGAAACACAGTGAACCGACGACCTAGTTAGGACCGCAGGAAACCGGTAGATGTGGGAGTCAGAAGACCGCGCAGGGTGGACATGTTTGGAGAAGGCCTATGTCCAGCAGTGGGCCTCCATAGAATGATATGATGATGAAGTGATGATGGTATGATGATGAAGTGATGATGATATAATGATGAAGTGATGATGGTATGATGATGAAGTGATGATGATATAATGATGAAGTGATGATGGTATGATGATGAAGTGATGATGATATAATGATGAAGTGATGATGGTATGATGATGAAGTGATGATGATATAATGATGAAGTGATGATGGTATGATGATGAAGTGATGATGATATAATGATGAAGTGATGATGGTATGATGATGAAGTGATGATGATATAATGATGAAGTGATGATGGTATGATGATGAAGTGATGATGGTGCGGATGGTGGTGAAACATGTGCCTCTTAGTATAATGTTGAAACTAGATTTAAAATCTTTTAATACACTTTCCAAAAGTTAAAGCACAAAACACACTGTAGACAACATCTGGACTAAACTTTTTGTTTTCTTTGCCGGCAATGCGTGAAAAGGTTTTTACCGAATGTCTGTGTACAGTGCAAGCGCGAGCATAATGTGTCGTACAAATGTTGCTGTAAAATAAATGTTCAGGAATTGTAATGCGCATGAGATATTAGTATGTAACATGAAGCGATTACAACTTATATCACTCATGTCTATGACTGTGTGCTCTGTGCTTTAGCTCGAGGTGTATTTTTCAGATTCAGTGAGGAGAGACCGTCTTACGATTGATGAGCATTACTTAGAACTAGCTAGGTAGAGGGTGCGAGGTGAGATGGAGGGGGTGAGGGGATGGTTGTAGGTCGGATAAAGCTGACAGTGATCTGTTACCCAACGAGTTTTATAATTAGGAGTCGACCGAGCCCGGAGTGCGACGCGACTCTAATGGAATTATGCTTTCATGAGACTATATCTGTTCGCGTTTGTGGCGCCGAGATGTCACCGACGCAGCACCGCTCCGCTCCACCAGCGCGCTCAGGCGAGCGGAGCGGAGCAACATGACATACATATTTGATTGTGTTTGCTTTACTGAGAACTTACAAAGTTATTCTCTGTCGTTTAACTTTGTGACAATATTGCGTCGTCTTTTAAAATGAAGCTGTTCACTTTAGGTTTAATGTTAGAGTGGGTGCAGCTGGTACCTCCGCGTACTGTGTAGGTAGGTAGGTACCTGACGACACGACAATATGTCAGCGGTTCTCACTAAACACGCCGCGACGCTAATATTATTCATGAGAGTGGTCCCTCCCCGCGCTGTCGAGAGAACAATTACGTTTTTGTAAAGTAAGGTGAAATTGTTTTTTGTCTAACGTTAAAAATGTTTCATTTTGTTTAAGTGGCGGTCACCTCACCGGAACAATTACAATATTCTCCAGAGAGAACGAGCAGCTTTGACAAAATTAAGTTTAGACGTAATATTATAACGTAGAACTTTGTGTATACGTAGCTGTAGAAAAACAAACAAAGTAAGAAGAGATTCCCGAGTGAACACAAAGTGTCGCGTATTGTGACGTAACATTGTGAGAGTCATCCATCAATGAGTGCGATCAATCTTTCCTTTGAGTTTTATTGTACGGCTAACTCTCATATCTCGTGATAAAGTTTTGTGGATTTGCAAATAATGTGGAGAGTAAGCTGTGTGCTGAGTTTTTGTACTTATGACTACTTTGCAGAGTTGTATTCTTGAACAATAATTTCAACAGAGTTTTACGTTACTTGAATAAGCTCGCGATCTGTACTTTGTATTTAAGTTTCATGATGAGTGCGGTCATATTGCTTCTGCTACATTTTGTTTATAAATAATGAAGAACGATGTTCGCTTAGACCGCTGTTTTACTGACTGTTACGTATCTAAACAATGTAAGAGCGGATATTTGTTGACCACCTGGATAAAGCGGCTGATACATGCCTCTGTCGTAACATACGAGCTTTTCATTGAAACTGTGAGTTTATATTATTATGTATTGTATAAATGTGTGTAGTAGGTAGTCAACTTATGTTTACTGTAAATGTATACATGAATGTACAACATTAGTCATAGTTTATGTCGATGAACTTTTCTCTAGCGTATATTATTGCAGTAGCTAGGGACTCTTGCCAAATTGTAACTAAACTTATACATAATAAATATTTATTAAAACATAGTTTTATAAAATAATGTAACTTTTATAGTTGTTGTAAGCTAATATATTTAGCGTGGGCTGTGCAAGTGCAGAGATGAATGCAGACCACGTCGTACTGACTCAACCGTTTGTCTCAGCGAGGAGCGCCTCTACTCTCACACGTACCTCTACATCGTATATCAAGGCGACAGTAACATTTATGTACAGCATCAATATTTATTCTGTGATGTCACTGTCCGGTGGTGTCACATAAACAATAAAGGTATTTTATTTTATGTGGTGTTAAATGCGAACTATTCTCTATAGTCGTACATAGCATGTGCAAATAAATAAAACCTATATGAACCACAATGAAAACAAAACCGTTAACATATTATTAAGTTTTTATTATATACGTTCGTAGAAACAACTAGCTAATACATAGCAGTAACGTCCGTAGACATTCGTCGTACCGAGCAGATTCAGATATAAGTAGTGAACTGTGCGGGTGCTGGCGCGCGGCCAACTAATAACACGTTGATGGTGTTTGAGCGCTACACCGCACGCTACGTGCGGTACATACGTGCGATACAACCTGATGGCATGGAGCACATTGACCCGCCCACTGTCCTGTGTATCATATATGATACAGTCGCATTGTTTTATTGCTGTGTCTACTGCCGGGACAAGCTACCTACAAAGTTGTCTGTGTGCTATTGTATAATATTATTGTTAAGTCCTTCTGCTCTTGCCTGTATCGTGAGTAGTAAATCTTTCCTTTGTTTGTTAAGAACATCTCAGAGAGTATACAGTCGGTAGTACGAGTATATACTTAGTTAATCTGTGTACAGAGCAGAGCTCTCGAGCGCAATGAGAAACATTTCGTCGCTGTTTACGTTTTAATTGACTTTTTGTGTAAACACAAATCTTGTTCCAGTCTACGTACTTCTCCGGGGACGTAAAAGATGAAACTTACAAAATGATCTAATTTGGAGCGAGAGGGCGCGAGTGTCGCCTGCAAACAAATTAAAAAAGACTTCTTTATCTTTTTACGTACAATTTGATATTGAAGTTGTATTTGGGATGGACCCTACGGCGCGTTGCGGTGTGGGGCGGGGGGCGGGGGTGAGGTAACGTTATCTCCTTATTATAAAGGCAATAAGTGAGGTTGTATTGCAGGGTAAGGTAAGCCCCGCGCTGTATATAATATAAGTAGATATAGAGCCTAGTCCAGGTGTATGTGACCGGGACGAGAACGTTTTATTGTTCGACTTTCATCGAGTGTGAGTATCAAATCGTCGGCGGTGATATGCGGTTTTGTTCCATTCGGCTCATCGATTGCTCTATTTTAGAGTTAGATAGGGAGTGTTCGGCGCACAAAAGTAACGTTATCTGTGCGCGGGGAGACGACCGGGGGGGAGGGGTGTAGCACTGGAGGAGAGGGGGGGGACACACGTATCAACTATTCACTTAGAAACAAAGGCATATGAATGTAGTTAACTACTCGACTATTAAAGAAAGAGCGCCATGTGCAGCGCTTGATGTCGGCCTCTCATTATAACAACAGATACGATGAGTGTAGCATGCGCTTACTACAGCGTGACTGCTCATTAGGTTCCCTACGTATGCTTTGCATTTATTTAGTATGTACAATATATGAAATACTATACTTTGTTCATTACGATAGAAAAACACCTCATCACATGAACCACTGCTGCCTAACAAACTGTTTGTAGAGTTTAAATTCGCCTGCATTACAAAGTCATTCCATTATAATATACCCCTCATCTTATATGTGATAAATAAATTCCTTGTGTACATCCTATACTGCTACAGTACTATTAACATATTATACTCTCTGGAAGTACTCGTATCTACATTACATACCTATAATAATGATGTAGTTTCGTAACGTTATGCACCTAACTGCACGCACTTCACCGATACAGCTACATGAGATAGTATAAAGTTACTTAACTCTGTTCCTTAACATTATCTAGAGGAAAATGTTTTCCTTGTTATTCATAGTTGAGCCCAGTATAAAGTTGTAACACGTTGGGGCTGTACTGGGCTGTACTGTACGCACGTCACGTATCTTAACTATACGCGTAATACGTTACGTGATATTTACTATTAGTCTCTCGCACATACAACCCGCACTACACTGTACTAGTAGTGTGTACGATAGTAGAGTCGCTCGTTACGATACCGCATTCTATATTTCATAAAAGCAATTCCATTAGGTCGATGAACAAATCCCTTCTCAATTAGTCTGTATCGGATGTACCTGCCGCGCCTTGCTCACGGTATTGTGCCGACAAAACCGCGTGTTATTTTTGTTTAGTCTAAACTCATTTCCGCGTGTTCGTATAAAAACGTCGCTTTGATATCGTCCTAACAGCTTCGCCTGAGAGCAACGCGACCCCGCCACATTTACATACATATTACTTCATACACACAAGCGCTAATGATTATATTTGTTATACGTACATAACGTTAATAATTAGGTTGTTAGATTTTATAGTGATCACCTCGGTTTAGGTGAATCGCTATATTATATTGAACAATAACGTGGTTGAATGATAAGTTTTAGTTATCATTGCTTATTTAATAGTATCAAACATATTTTGTAAAGATTTTTTATTCAAAAATGTCAATATGAATAAGTAAGTATATCGAACTTGATGATATTAAGGCAACGGATGGTAGAACTTCACTACATCGTCATCACATGCAGTGGCAATATATAACGTGTCAGACGAGCAAGCCACTGTCTAACTTATGATTGTTCACATTCTCTCTACCTTGCACAAAAGTAACGATAAGATGCGCAGGTTATAGTTGGGTCTCCGGTTCCTTACACTCACCGAACGAAACGAATCAGGAAAAGAAACTGCTGCTTTACGTAGATTATCGGTTGAAGAGTAGAACTGCCCCGGCCGGGTGTGTCTGTTGTGAGCTGCCTACAGCTCCGTGACTCTACCACACTTGACAATAGTTTCTTAGAGATTTACTTTTACAGATAAGGTTATTAATATTAGTTTTAATAAGAACAATTATTGATTTGGTTTCCTTTTTTGTTTTTGCTATAGGGCACACCTAATTTTATTATGACGCAAGATGTGGCACATTAAAATGTTGTGCATTTGAACAAGTTTTTAACAATTGTTTTATTAGATGTAAGAGTGAATGTAACAACAACTGGTTGTCCAAACAATAAATAAATAAGAAGATACCCTGTGGTAAGACTTAATTATCCTGAACATTACAACTTGAGCTCTACTATTCATTGTAGTTGCAAGATTATAACTACGTGACTCGATAAGTTATTTACTATACAATGTGATTGGCTGACATCATCGCATATATTCGTGTACCTATCTATTGAATTGTTTACCAAAATTAATATAATTTTGATAGATATCTGTAGGTATCAACGTGTGTGTGTGTGTAGTTATCCACGCGTGGGCACGGTGTCTGGTTCATCTGATAGTTAAACAAGGTAACGTTTGCCCAGAGGAGAGAACGTTTCGTTTCAAATTAATGTAGTGCGCGGTCGAGCTCCGCCGTTGTCGTCGGAAGTAGACCTACATACGATTGTGACTATACGACTGCGGCTTCTAAACGTTTGTATGTATTTTGTATGTAAGGTGTAGTACATACACTACTACGTATACTACAACCAGTATGTAAACACTTAAAATCTAGCATTTAACGAGCACATGTACTGCGTCTATTTATTTATTGAACAACTTACAAAACATACACCAACAACAGTATTAAAATAAAATTACATTAGTATTATGAATTCTTGCTTAGTGTTGTTTCTATTACAAGTTGTCACGACAAGCAATTAAACAGGAAGTTATACAGTTCTAATTATACTTATCTATTGATTAGTAAAAAGTACTTACTTATGAGAATAAGCATGGCTGTGGATTAGTGAAAGATAGACTACAGAATATAGGAAATGTTTTTTTAATAGACGCTTATTTATAAAATCTTGACCCATCCTCAATTTTCAACATTACTGAAACATAATAAAAAGTAGCGGACGTACGTATTCGTTCAACTATAATATATGTGGGCTCGTCCAGATGTTACATTCAAATATATTATGTTTCAGTTGGCGCCCAATTGTGAGAGTAATGCGAGTTGGGATGCAAACGTTACGTCTGAACAAATATAGTTAACCTTTATGTTAATGTATCAAACGAATATAAGTATTAACAGTTTTATAAGTTTGAGCTCCGGTTAGTTTTTATGCATTAAACCGCACGCTCCACGAGTATTCACAAAGAACTAAGTGAATAAATTCCTTTGAGCGCACAAAAAGGACATTTCATTCGCGAAAATTGTGAAACAGAATGGCAAATTAGATTGAATAAAAGCCTCGGAACAAAAACGAATATATCCGAAACAATAATAGCGAGCGAACAAACGTCAGCGCTTTTTATAAAAAGCCATTTTGAGAATAAATAGTAATAGAGCTGTCAGGCTCGCTCGGGCATCTGTCCCGCTGCAGGGAGCGCGGACGTACTGTGCATGTAGTGCAGAGGTGACAGCAGTTATATACATGTATCTTGTTTATTTTCAAATCCATACTTAATATTATAAATGCGAAAGTAACTCTGTCTGTCTGTCTGTCTGTCTGTCTGTCTGTCTGTTACTCTTTCACGCCTAAACGGCTGAACGGATTTCGATGAAATTTGGTACAGACAATCTTTAGACCCTAAGAAAGAACATAGGCTACTTTTTATTAGCAATCATATTATATTTTGCTTTCATAGAATTTTGGCGGGAAAGCTGTGTCACGTGATCTGTGACGTCATAGGTCACGTGACCTGTGACGTCATAGGTCACGTGACCCGTGACGTCATAGAATTTTGACAGATGAGTCGTGACGTCACAGAATTTTGGCGGGAAAATATTTTTTGACAGTTGAGTCGTGACGTCATTGAATTTTTGACAGATGAGTCGTGACGTCACAGAATTTTTGACAGATGATTTGTGACGTCATATTATTTTGGCGGGAAAATATTTGATACCTCTGTCACTTTTGACAGCTGTCAATTTTGACAGATAGGCGTGACGTCATAGAATTTTTGACAGATGAGTCGTGACGTCACAAATCATCTGTCAAAAATTCTGTGACGTCATAGGTCACGTGACCTGTGACGTCATAGGTCACGTGACCCGTGACGTCATAGAATTTTGGCAGATGAGTCGTGACGTCACAGAATTTTGGCGGGAAAATATTTTTTGACAGTTGAGTCGTGACGTCATTGAATTTTTGACTGATGAGTCGTGACGTCACAGAATTTTTGACAGATGATTTGTGACGTCATATTATTTTGGCGGGAAAATATTTGATACCTCTGTCACTTTTGACAGCTGTCAATTTTGACAGATAGGCGTGACGTCATAGAATTTTTGACAGATGAGTCGTGACGTCACAGAATTTTGGCAGGAAAATATATTTTAACAGCTAAGTCGTGACGTCATTGAATTTTGGCGGGAAAAATAGTATTTAAACAGCTGAATCCTGACGTTATCACAATTTGGCGGGAAAATAAATAGGTTTGTACAGGACCCTCGGTGCGCGAGTCAGACTCGCACTTGACCGGTTTTTTAGCTGTGGGTCTGATATATCTAGAGAGCTTAAATTCGTAATTATCACCTTATTTGTTAGGCACTAAAGTGACACACCTTTGCTTATCCTATCCTACTAATATTATAAATGCAAGTTTGTGAGGATGGATGGATGTTTGTTACCCTTCCATGCAAAAACTACTAAATGGATTTTGATGAAATTTGGAATATAGGTAGTTTATGGTGTAAAATAACAATTAAGCGGGTAATACCGCGGGCATCAGCTAGTTATTATTATAATGGGAATATTTAATTAACGTTTCAAAGTGGTCAGTCTGGCATCAATGAACTGAGTACCAAGTTATATCCGTAGAGCAGTGGTATTGTCGGTGGCACGCCATTCCCCCTGCCACTCCCTCTCCCGCTAGCCCCTGTATCCTCTCTGGTCACGAGCGGCGGACACTTCCTCATTTGCGGGATCCTATTTTAACAACTAACTTTAAAATTGCATACAATTTTCTTTTACTTTGTTACGGTGGCCGGTGGACGGGAACGTTTTTATGAAATATACCTGCGCGTGTAACGGTGCTCCTTTGAGTTAACAAAAGATTACACTGTAACTTTCTCGTTTGTAACGACTGTAACGTCTTCGTTTCTTTTATAATAAAACTAAAAGATTGCTATAATATATGAATATTTATTGCTTTATTCAGATAATATATTCCTGGCTCGGGATTTAGTTTAGACTGTTTGGTAGCTGCTGAAATGAAAGCTGTCTGCCCTGCGGTAATGCCTGGCTTTGATTAGTGAATGAAGTCCGCCGAGGAAAGTCATTCGTGGCTTATTATTAAGTAAATAAATACTAATATATGTAGCACTGCGTTTATTTCAGTTGCTTCCTCAGTATAATGTCGAACCTTATACTGAACTGGGGTGTAGATATATCAAGATTATTGAGAGGATCTCGACAAACTCGTAATGTTCCATTATCATAGTGCGAGCAGTACACACACAATGTTGTACTCTATTACGTATTCAAATCTGACTGTTGTTAAAATAGCTTAGTTCACTTAAATTAAACTTAATTACCTAATCTGTTTAACATAAGTGTTAAGTGTCCCCTAGTGACAAGGGTAGCATGACGTCACACTTGTACACAGTGAAGCGACAGACAGAACTACACATGTATTATTAAATCAGTTTACCTTCAAACACAATTAATTATTGTTTACGAGCGTTTCAAACTGTCCGGGCCTAACGTTACAACGAGTAAAAAAGCTATAAACGTGTCGTAAACATGGACCTGTCGCGTAGTGGACGCGCCCTGACACCTGTGATCACAGCACTCGAGCCTGCACAGAGCCGACACACACCCACACCGACACACACCCGCACCCACGCTCGCAGGTTTACGACCACATCAAAACAGTGAAGTGACGAGTTTTGTTTAACGTCGCGCCTCAGAAACCTTTACACGCCAAGCGTTTGTAGGAATAAACCAAATTAATCCGTCTCCACCGCATTCAAGCCTCGCGTACTAGGTAATTACTGCGCCGTAAATCCGCCCATTCATTATGCATCCGCGGTATTAAGTATTAAAGTTTAACATCGCACCGACGAGTATTAAAGTTTAACATCGCACCCATTGCTATTAGAGACGTGACGAGGAACACAATAAGTACCTAGGTATATACTCGTAGTTAGTGAATGAATCTGTACAAGAACACAATGAATGGTAATGGTAGAGCCGCTCACATCTGTGTCCGCGCTGTAATGAATGAGGCTCGTCTGCTCGCTGACAGATACAATATAACTACGAGTAGTACAGTCACGAGCAATAATATGTACACATTTTCATATTTTGTAAAACAGATATCTGAAGTTCTGCCAATCCAAAATTGAATATTCAAAGATTAGTTCAAAACTGTACGTAACCTCTTCTAAATTACGAAATAATTTTGGTATTCTAATGTCTAGATTAACGTGCAGATAGTTTAGAAAATTTTACAATGTGTACATATTTTTGCTCGTGACTGTACCTACATAGGTACAAGCTGCTAACCGATATAATATTATATTGATATGTGATATAATATGAACTTGAACTGAATGTGCGTCGGGTGCGTCTTACGATATGTGATCAGACAGAACAGAATGTGTCTACTGAGTGAGTGAGCTCACTGCACGCGACTGTTCTCTACGAATGTGTTACTCTCTTACAACTGACTGAACATCACGTGTTAGTATTGCTATTTAATTTTGTATTATCTTGTAAAATTATAAAATGTTTAAGTACCAACAAATAACCAGTTATAACCAGGTACAACTTGTAGGAACAGTTAAAATACTTTATTACGACAAAGAAGATAACAATCTGAATGCGAACAATAAACCTAGAAATTCAATTTTACTGGATTACTCTAGACGGGTACATACTGTATCCCATTGTCGTTGAAGTGACGAATATTATAAGATTTATCAACAGCAGTACTGAAGTTCTACCTCAATAAATTCCAGTTATCTCTCCCAGGCCAAACACAACTAAGTACTTAGATAATGGAGCAACATGTAACATTCATTTACAAAGGAAAGCTTAATATAAAAGTCAACTAATAAGTCTGAATCAATCTTGAATACGGCGTCTCATTGGACTTTAATTGTCACGTCCGAAGAAATCTGGATCTCTTCGCTGACAAACAAGAAATATAGGTACATCATATTATATTTCACTTAATAATAGCGTGTTGTACTTATTGAGCTCACTGTACCGTGAGAAACCAACATTCCGAAAGACTAAGGCTAGGTTGACTTAATGAATGAGAACACCAGGCACATCTAACCGCGGTATAAACATACCAAGTTTCCCTGTAAGGAGGCCCGCCTCCATAGCTAAACATTAAGTACTCCTCAATCTTTAGAAGCTCCTGCAATTTAATATTTTTATTCTAAGTACTAACCAAATTGATAGCGTTGTAATCATTTATTTACATCAGGCGCATAATTGGTGTAATCAACGTAGCTGAACGTATCTCGTCAAACTATTGGTTCCTCGATGTGAAGTTAATATATTATAATGAGTTAAATGTTTGTGTTACTTAGTGTCGGATATGTGCTAAGTGCTTCCTCGCTCACAGTACGTGGGTACGAGTGCCAGCACAAACTTTCTGTTCCGAGTACTTTACTCAGGGGACCACGGGTCTTCCATTGTTTATGTCTCTAATTGAAATCAGTCGATATGTTACATCACTGATCTAAATATTCTGTTGAGATAGATGTTACATTATGTACTTTTAATTACTCATCATTTTGACATTGCTGTTTGTATTTGTGTGTCTTCTTCCCGCTATTGCTATTCGTACTTGTATTCATCGCTGTTTGTAGTCTTTTCGTAAACGAATCCCCCAGTGCTCGTAGCCCGCTTTGTATTTTTAGAATCTCAACTGTAAAGAATGTTTTTATTTAGAAAAGGCAAAATTACTATATCGATCCTAAACAAAAATCTGAAATACTCGTCAGCAGCAGAGATGTGACTACATTGTTGCTATCACTTTGCTCAAATGCTTCTTTACATTACTATGTGTTCACGTTTGTGGGTACGTGGTTTTCATGTCAAAACGAATCAGTACTGCTGATAACAATAAACTCAGATAACTTCTACAGGGTTTTCTTCCGTTTACATACAATATTTATAATTATGAAACTCTATAGTTTAAACGTGTTACATCCAGGCATTTATAAAATTAATAACAAAAGGTTCCTATGTGTACCTAGTGTGTACGTTCCGTGTGTATGTGTCGAGCAATAACGCCACTGAGCCATTAATATCGGAGGCTTAGCCGCTCAGTGAGGAGCTCCGTGCTAATTGTCAAAGGGTTCAATCGGACTTGCACTCGACACGCTCTCGCACTCGACACGCTCTCGCACTCAACTGTACCAGGACCTAGGCTTTACTTGTACTTACACAATAATATTTATACTATTGTTTTATACGATCAGTAAATACACCAACTACGTAAATAATGATAATAGATCTAATGGAAACTTTTGCACACTTCAGTAGTAGGTATTCGTTTTATGTTTTAAGTTTATCCTGTTTTTCGTATCTCATCAGATAGCACTCGACTGATAATTTAATCATTGAATGTAGAATATAAAAGTAAAACGATATTGTTTGTGTAAAAGTAGCGAGTGCGCTATTATTAGAAGGACGCTGGGCGTACTCAAGGCTATCGATATCAGATTTTCCATTGAACGGTTGCTAAGTACCGCCTTTATATCGACGCTGTAAAATTGTACAAATTCTTGAAAATAATACTGCTAAGTTACTGTAGCGTATTTTATTTATATTATACTATACATAAATATAGTAGTACAGTAATATTTAGTCACTTATACAATGTGTGGTAATGTGTAGAGTTAGGTTAACAGATAGTTTGTAGAAGTGATCAGAGAGAATAATGTAGACGTGTCCGCTCCTCGTTACAACGTAACAACAATAATAATGTGTCGAGATAGTGACGTCACACTACGCCACGCGCCGGAACTCATTGTCACATGTAATTGTAAGAGGATATTAATAATATGTATTCACAATACTGATACACGATGTAGGAACATTAGTATGATGTGATATAATTCAATTAATATATTCTAGCTTGTTTTCTTCTGACGAGTTTTGGTAACCTTTTTTAAAATATGTCAGTTTATGTCTATTAATAAAAATTGTACTATAAAGGTATATCTAGAACTTAAATAAAAACTTAGGCACACTATTATCAGAAGCTTGCACCGTTCACAGTGTTAGTGGGTGAACACTCATACTTTGTCACAAAGCAAGGTGGGAACACAGAGCTTAAGGTGTCGGTTTGTTGAGTCAGAGTACTTGTACAGTTTGAGTACAAATAGTATCGAACACTTATCTGTCTCCATAAGACAGAGTAATGTCAGTTGTAGGAGTTAGATCGAGGCATACGTCTCTGTCGGCGAGTTTGTACTCGTACCTACATTGGAGTTGCGCATACTTTGTGTGAGTACGGGAACAAGTCTCGTTAAACTGTGCAAGTAGTAGGGTTGAGCGACGAGTCTGCAACACGTTACCTACTTACTGAGTGATAGCATCTCGTACGAGATGTAGGTATCTCAACTACTCTACATAGTACTATACGCCTTTGTATACGTAGACGTATGTTCTACGCTGAACACTTTATGTCGGATGTTTGTAAGTGCTGTCATTATTGGTAGCTTCGAAGCTCTTGTAAGAAAATAAATACGAGTTTATTTTATTTATTTTTACTAATTGAGTTTATTTTTACTGATTTCTGATTATGTATAGGTTTAATAGAAACATTATAATTGCGTATGTCATTCAATGTTGCTACATGATTATCATTTTTATACTTATTGTTAGTAGGATTATACACTGCAGTGTATTAATTTATTAATTCAGTATCTAATAATAGTATGGCAGATTTAAAATGCCCATACAAAAAATTATGATATCATCATGATATCATAGGAACTCTACAAACATCTAAGAGTCACTAAAATGCAAGTCTTCGTCTTATCAACATCTAAAGACGAAATTGTAAAATCCATCCCAACTGATAAAAATTCATCTGCGCTCGAGTCACGGTTACAATTCCACAAAAAGTTCATGATAGGCGCACAAACTAGTAGAGTAGGTCTAGGAAACACGGAAAGTCAATCGGACAAAGAAATTATAAAATCTTTCTTAAACCAAGATGAGAATAACAGCTACAGAGTGCACGCAATGAACCTAGAAATGCAAAATGAATGGGTTACTCTAGGGGACTACTGTATAGACGGAGGCCATGGTGTTTCATGGGCCCCGACGCGCGCCGGCGCCGGGATCACACATCGTGGTCAGTGGGGTCCGGATAGCTGTCGAGTCCACCATGAAGTACCTGGGATTGGTGCTCGACAGCCGTTGGGAATTCGGTCCCCACTTCCGGCGGCTGGCGCCAAAGCTGATGGGTGCAGCGGGCGCGCTTTCAACGTTGCTTCCCAACTTGGGGGGTCCGAGCGCCGCCTGTAGGCGGTTGTACGTGGGAATCGTGCGATCCATGGCCCTGTATGGGGCCCCTGTGTGGGCGCTCGATATGACGGCCAGCACACTCGCCATTCTGCGCAAACCGCAGAGGGTGATGGCTGTCAGAGTCGTCCGCGGGTATCGCACGATCTCCTACGAGGCGGCTTGCGTCCTGGCCGGATCCCCGCCCTGGGACCTAGAGGCGAAAGTACTCGCGTCATTATATCGATGGCGCGAGGAAGAGCGGGCACGGGGCTCGAGACCCGTGCAGCGGCAAATCGCGCTGCGCCGAGAGGAGCTCCGTCAGGTCCTGGTGATGGAATGGCGGCAAAGGCTTCTGCGCCCTGCCGCCGGCCTCGCTACCGTCGAAGCGATCCGGCCAGTACTCGACGACTGGCTCGGGAGAAGGCATGGCTCCCTGTCGTTCAGGGTGACGCAGGTATTGTCGGGGCACGGTTGCTTTGGCAAGTACCTGTGCCGCATAGACAGGGAGCCGGACGCTCGGTGCCACCACTGCGTCCATTGTGGGGAGGACACGGCGCAACACACACTCGCCGAGTGTGTGGCTTGGGAGGAGCAGCGCCGTGCCCTCACAACTGAAGTGGGAGGCGATCTGTCGCTGCCGGCCGTGGTGCGTGGCATGGTCGGTAGCACAGAGTCGTGGGACGCGGTGGTGTCCTTCTGCGAGGACGTGATGTCGCAGAAGGAAGCTGCGGAACGGGAAAGAGAGATCTCCACTCCCTTCCCCGACCGCAGAAGACGCACCGGGCGCAGAAGAAGGGCGGATAACGCCCTCTTCCGCCCCCCATGAATGGGTTCAGGGGCGACGGACTTGGGGAAGTCCCCGCCCCCCTATTCCAACGGACCCGAGGCGGAGGCGCGCGCGGGTGTCTTCGTGCGCGCCTCTGAGACGATGCACGATGTAGTCGAACACCTCACTACTCCGTGCTAGTGAGGAGGCCCGGACAGACCGGGCCAGCACTAGTGCGGGGCTGCGGAAGAATTTGGATTCCCGCGGCCCCGCGCGCACGTGTGAGGAGACACCGGGGTGGTTTTAGCCGGTAAGAGTCCGGCACGCCCCTCCGCCTCTCTCTAGGCGGAGGTAGTCCATGAGGATTTCCCCCCGAAAAAAAAAAAAAAAGGGGACTACTGTATACCTTTAGCCTTGAAGTGGCGCACTTTGCTTTACGACTGGTCACCAGCATTACTTAAATTCTACCTCAACGCCTTCCAATTGACTCTCCCCGGACAAAGCCACGGACAAAAAATGCACAGAATGTGGCAAAGAAATTGGTACGGCAAGACACTTATTGGTAGGCTGCAAAGTGCTTTTGGATAGGGGTCATTACTCGCAACGTCACGACAAAGTATTAGGGATTATACGCGAGGCAGTGAGTCTGTCGATTGCCAGAGCTAGAAAAGGACAGACTACGAATGAAAGACAAAACATCCAATTTGTTAAGGAAGGCATTACTAAAAAGACCACCTACAAGCCTTTTTTGGTCCTGAGTCAGGCAGACGATTGGACTCTACTGGTTGACACGTATGAAACACACTACAAAATCCCGGAGGATATCTGCGTGTCGCCGTTGAGACCAGACATATTCCTCTACTCAAAATTGAAAAAGCGTGTAGTACTTATTGAGCTCACGGTACCGTGGGAAACTAACATCCCTAAAGATTACGCAATTAAGACAAATAAATACTTTGACTTGATAAATGAGATAACCAGAAATGGCTATAGGGTTACTCTGTATGCCGTGGAAATAGGTGCGAGGGGTACACCAGCTAAATCCCTCTACAATCTATTAAAAGAACTAGGACTGCCGAGAACTTCAGTAAGCTCTCTACTATCACGAATGTCCAAAACGGCATTGTTAGGTTCCTACCAAATTTGGATAGGTAGAGGACGGAACATGGCAGACAGTGAAGGTGACCGCTAACGCGTTGTAAGGGGGCCTCCTTAAACCTACATCTGGGTCGTAAGTCCCAGACGCTGTTACGCCAGTGTTCCGCCCTCTATCACGCGATGGACCCGGCACCCGCACGGAGAATCCATGGAATGCTAAGATTAGGTCTTATATTATACTTAAAACTCTAGGAACACATTTGGTGTATGAAAGCGCCGATGTCTTGTCTGTGCGGAAGCTATTCATTATATCAATGTATTCGTAAATACCATAGACAAAATGTGCCCCTCCTAAAGCCAACTGGTAAAAGAATAGATAGATGTCCAGTGCCCAGAGTCAATAGTAGATTTGCCCAAAAGCAATATAATAATGTTGCACCTCGACTGTATAACAAACTTCAAATATCATATAGAATAAAAGACCTACGAGTATCAAATAAAAAAATATGTTAAACTTTGGCTCAAGCAGTTAGACTATAATAATATAGAACGCTTATTGTTTATCGAAAATAATATTAAAAGTGAAAATACACAATAGGATTTATTTAATTTTTATTATAAAACATACATACACTATACAAGCGCACACTATCATGCAACTACACATACACTCTGTCACACATACATTTACTCACACACGTGCGTAATACGTAGTTATTTTAAGTAAACAATTTAGATTGTCTATTATATATTGAGTAACCTTTTATAATTACCTACTTATAAGTTAACTTTAAAATAGTATATTGTAACTACCTACGAGTATGTTGTTTCCATATCTATGGGAAGGAACTGATTTCCAATATACAGCTCGCGCTAGTTCGGGAATCAGGACTTACATAACAATTGTATTCACCTTGTTGTTACTATAAAGATTATTTCATTTATTTCACTTACAGCATGTGTGTGGGTACTTAGTGTATGTGTGTGTGGCGTGACACGAGTAACGCATTAGCGGCGACGTGTTGTTAGTACCTACTGGACCACGTTACAGACAGTTTCATAAACGTGTAGGTTACTAAGGTTACTATTATAAATTTTTAATAAGTATGTGAAAACAATGCATTTTATTCATTTTAGACATAATGTTTCCATAGACTTATTTACTGCTTCAGACCTACAGAATCGGTATAGTAAAAGTATAAGTTTATTTTTGCAAAACAACCGAGTTCGATTTACAGTACAGTATCTTTTTCAAATGTATGAATGCAGTTTTTCTTTTCATCAAAATCGGTGACATGGTTCCTAAGAACAAAACATCGTATGACTTATAATTTAAGACTTTTCCTTACCGACCGATTTGAAAGAGTCACTCTGTGTATATGTATGAAATTAGTTAGCAACCATTTTTACATAAAATTTTGAATCTTACTTATTTTAAGCTGCGGGTTTTCTCATTAATAATTAACTTGTCTGAGACTGGAAACTTGCTTTTTATTATGTTGATTCCACTCAAAGTCTGATCTCTTCCGACTTTCTCGGTAGGTAGAAAACTTTATACCCACAAAGTCTGCTTGAAGGTTTAGGTTAGGTACTTACTACTAGTAAGACAAAGAGCCATTTATGATATGCCCCATCTTATTCCATGCGTGTCGTAAAAGTGGAATAAGTTACCCTGCCTTATCTGTACGAAAACAAAATAAGGTAAACTTAACACAAAAGCCTACATCAATATGTTCGAGCTGATATTAATTGTTAAGTTTCACTATTATTGGTTGTTATGATGATGATACATTTATGTTTTTATTTTTTCATTTGTAATGTTACACTAAGTATAGTACTTAATGTACATCCACGATGTTTTGTGCCGAGCTCACATAGAATAAACAGCACAACAGCAAACATTCGTGACTTTAATGTAAATATATTCAACACGTGTAATATTATATTATAACTAAGATTTATATCCCTCTACCTGAATTGAGTTACGATCGTTGATACCTGTGTGAATACGTATGTGTGTGTGTGTGTGTGCGCGTGTATAGAAACAGCTGAACAATCCGTGTACATTCACACGAGTGAAGCACGTACGTAGGTAATGTTACACCACGTGACAAATTGTAAACCTATTTATATTCAAACGATTCTCCTTTTTATGTTGCAGAAATCAGTAATTCATATTTAAACCTATATTTGTCTATCTTTCCACTACCTTATCAGTCACGCATAAAATATGTATATTTAGTTTTTGTATTTTAAAGTATTTACCTGTATCAAACACGATGGAACTAGTTTACAAACTAGTTATTTAATAAAACTTTATATAAGTACAATGTACTTTTCGGTAGCATTCTAAAACTTGTTGTGATAATATTATTCATTGTTGAATCAGTACAAACAGTGTTCACAATACCGCGTATGCATTATGTAGTAGGTACGTACATAGGTAGGTACATTAGAACATAGACTGTGTATAGGTTCAGTACTTACCGACACCGGTACTTACACAAGTTACGAGTAATAGTTTAGTGATGTAGCGCATGTATGTACGGCTCATTAACACTAGTTATCTAAATGCCTCAGAGAAGTAGCGCAGTTGTGAGTTGTAGTCTCCCTGAAGAGATCTGAGATTCAAACATGATTGTCCCGAATCCGGGAGTTATTTTTCTATGAGATGATAATTAGTGTGGAAGTTTACTTTATTAAAACATAATTAAAATGATACATCTAAGCTTAGTTTACTGAGCTAAGCAGACGTATTAGTATTGGTTTTGTAACCTGACAGCATGTTCACAGCGGTCAGTAATAGTAAGCTATTGTAATGACATAACATAATGTCCACTAAGTGCAAGTAGTACACGACGCACGCACCAGGCCCAGTTCATCACTGTGGATGAGGTATATTTTATTAACACCACATTATTTTCTTAATATAGTATTGTAACTACTTCCAGATATACGTAGTATTACAATATTAGCTAAATTATTTCATAATATGTTACTTGTCATAATTTCATACTTAGGTACACAAGAAAATAAACATATTATTATGTTTGTTTCACTGACATATTAATGTATGAAAATATTATGTTATCTTACTTTATACCTGCTTATTCACTGCGTAGTTGGCTTAGTATTTATTGTTATTGTTTTCGTGTTATAATTATGTATGTACAGTCAGCCCCAAAAGTCGCTGAACACATTTTAAATTCCAAAACTGCTGGGCACTAAAAATGTCATAAGTCAGTGTCGCAACAAGAGCACAGAATAAGCTTTACATACAAAACGACCATAACACGCTGAACACGGTTATTACAAAAGTAGCTGAACCCTAGTATTTTTAAAAGTAACTGAACGCCTAAAATTCCAAAAATAGCTGTACATACGCGTCAATTCGTATTAAAACCTACTTTTTGGGTATTATACTATAAGCATCTTTAAACAAATAAAACCTTTTAGAACAGATAAGTTTTGTTCAAAGAGGTTTAATTACAACGTTTTTTATCTTGGTTATGGCCTAGGTATACATTTGTCAAATTATTTTACATGTCAATGGACCAAAATTCGCTTTACATCAAGAACACCAAAAGTAGATTGACAGGCAATAACATTGAAAATATGATTTGTCAACCTACTTTTGTACTTAATGATGTTCAGCTACTTTTGGAATACTAGTGTTCAAATACTTTTGGGAATACTAGTGTTCAGTTACTTTTAAAAATACTAGGGTTCAGCTACTTTTGTAATAACCGTGTTCAGCGTGTTATGGTCGTTTCGTTTGTAAAGCTTATTCTGTACTCTTGTTGCGACACTGACTTATGACATTTTTAGTGTTCAGCAGTTTTGGAATTTAAAATGTGTTCAGCGACTTTTGGGGCTGACTGTACATGTTATTAAAATAGGTATTTTAAAAACACGTTTAACTTTTCTGTAATACGCTATCAACAGGAAAATAGGTCTTTTATAAGAATATAATAGTAAAAACGACTAAGATTGAACACAGCAATCACCATCCCGTGTGTTGCCCCTCAGTGTAGAGTGTAACAGTAAACGAATATATACAATGCATCACTCTGTACTTTAGACAATATCGTAAGGCTGACAAATATCCTTCACCGTACGTACCCCGGCGGCGGCGGCGGGGGCTTCCCGGGAGGACACACTCACATTTATATTGCTAACATTTACAACTTATATTAATTTGATACGTGCAATAGTACAATAGTGACATTCACATACAACTATTACGAGTATATATCAGATACACAATTAATCATTTAAAAGACCTTCATTACATTCAGTTCATGTTTTTGCTAAATTACTATGAAACTAGCAACATGTTTGATGTCGTTCATCTCTGCTCTACTCTATCGATGACGTACCGAAAAAGTAGTGTAGGGAGAATCGTTGCTGACATTACTTCCACGAAAGAAACAAATCTTATAGAATTACACTGAAACTGTTTGTAAGCTATTGTTCATTTTACTTTGCTAATCATTGTTCTGTGCAAAGTTGAACAAGTATAAACAAAAGCTCAAGGTACTGGAACGTACTTCCTGTGCTTGGTAGAAGATAAATAATGTCGTCGCCACAGACTCATAATGTCAATATTTAAACAAACAGAACAAAACTTGTAAAGCGGTGAATTAACGATAAGTCGCGTCGATACTTTACAATCAGATACAACTAAACGTTTGAACAACACAAAGGTCCGCGCTCTGTCGGCGCCGGCGCTTTCGTGCTTCAGTAACTGTTATCACTTGAGAGACTCTAATTACATTACAATGAATAACGATAACAAACCATCTTGTTATTACTTCACCGCACTTTGTGTTCACTCAGATAAGAAAACTTATTCCTAACCTTTCGCACCAGTACACACTTGTATTCTATACAAGGCTAGAGTTAATCATTTTGCAGTGACCGGTATATCAATTTTTGAATTAGATCATTTTTTACATAAAAAGTTCAAATTTACATTTAATACATTGCCTCACAAAAGGGCTTGCGCAGTTTAACTGTGAGATCATCACGCACACCTTTTATTATTCTGATACATAAAATACATTGTAGACACATTTCAGACTTATCCGTCCAGTAGTCTTTGCGTGAACGAGTAACATATTTATACAGATACATTATCAGAAGCTTCCGCATTTATATTATTAGTAAAAGGTTACGATATTGTATTATAGACCAGTGTAAGTTATTATATTAAACACATGTAGTACGCATTGAAATTACTTATTGTTCAAAGTCATAACGTAAATCAGACCAGTAACATTACTGCAAAAAGAGCAACCTCTCTGTAAACGTACAATAAACACGAACACAACAAAACTCAAAAGGTGCTGGAGGTTTAATAGCTAGTACATAATTTCTTAAAGATGTGCTAAATCTATTTTCCAAGGCGTGTTATCTAAAATCCGTAAAACGAGAGTAGATCAGTATCGGTTGGTGTCGACCACTAAGTTAATACCACGTCGCGTCGCATCGCGTCGACTGAACGGAACGCGCTTGGCAGTTCGCCATCGCTATGCCGACACACATAAACAATAAATTAGCAGTTGTTCCGCACCAATATAAGAACGCTAAGATATAGAGAGTGAGTCATTACGTAATACTAGATACGGCGCAGAGAGAGGCGCTTGTCGGAGGCGGCTCTACACTACTATATTGCGACGTGTTACTCTACTCAACACTAAGGGATTGTAAGGTATCGACAACTTAAACTCCAATATCTAGAACAGGAAAGTGTGTTCTATATACTCCAATATATCTGGAGTATTAGCTATATTGCGCAATTATAATAATTGAGCTATATGTTTCACATGATTATATTATTATTATAATCGAGATTATAATATAGTTTACGATTTACATCTGCCGGTATCAACCAGCAATTGTGTCCTTAAGGTGTGTCTGTAAAACTCATTACCGGGATTAAATATAAGTAACATAGAATACATCAAATTATTAAAGAACTCTTTGTGCTGCATATTTTAACCAGTTACATAGGTTACATGTGCATGTGCGTTAACAATGTCTACTTGGATGAAGTAGCGAACAATGTAAGTAATACAAACATAAATTATTAAAGTTTAGCATGAGGCTGTGCTAATGGCACTGTCACGGTCAGGCAGTGTTTTTAACTTGTATAACATGTAATGGCGTGTGAGTTCACAGTTGCAACTTAGTTTCTAACTTTAATTTCAACCGCATTTGCTTCCTTGTAAATAGATTAAGGTTGGCAATATGCAGCAATCTATGTACTTAAGATGGTCCATGAGCTTGCTAATCTACTATTGTATACAAAACGTCTAGTCTCATCTTGAGACCAATATGTAACGAGAAATAAATTTTCGATTTTAGTTAATTTAACTGTACCCTAACTGAATATGGCTTCTTCTTATTAAGTTAACTGTAACTATAATTGGACATAACGCACCGCACGACCGGATACAATCACAAACATCGACATGTAAAATAAATGTAAACCATTAACATATAGTACGTAGTACATTGAGCTACTCACAAACATACTGGTGTGCACGACAGCGCGAGAGGGAGCGAACGTTAAAGTTGTGAGTAAACAATAACAAGCGACATAAAGTACTTGCGAGGAAAGAGTTAATATTGCACATTATTTTGTTTAATGAATAAGACTCGCAACGCAATCTCGTCGATAACGCACGACATTATCGTAATTAAATCAGTTGAGTACCAACGCCCCGCCACCTCCCCCCGCACCCCGCACACCCCGCACACACACCCCCTCACACACCCCGTCGAGCAGAGAAGTTTAGCGAGCCTCGTAGACACGTGAGAATTAACACTTACACTCATAAATCTATTGTTTTTGTGATATTCACAGAGCTTATTATACACGTGACGGATGTACTGTGGACGACAGAGGGGGGATGATCTCGGAGGTATCCGGGCGGGGGCGGGGGAGGTATCGTCGATAAAGTGCCTTTTTATGCATGCAGGAGAGGTGAGGCCGAGATATTGGGTTGTAAATCACCGCCGTAACACTCGCACTTGTAAAATTGTGTAATACAGAGCCTCAACCACCTACACAAGTAACCCGGGCCACGCACCGCACCGCTCAGCACCGCTCAGCACCGCTCAGCTCCACCAGGAGACGCGTTTCGTTGTAATTAATGTAGGCGCGACGTCGAGCGCAGAATAAATAGTAAATAATGTAACAGTTTAAACGTCGGTAACGTAATCGTCGGTCGCGGTCTGTTGTATCGTTTTACTACATAGTTATGTGTTTGTGATGCCGGCGCGGCCTGTTTATAACTTTACTTACCTCCTCAGGCTACATTACGATACTATTTGTGTTTAAGTTTGAAGGTTTATTTGTTGTAGTAGGTGAGGTGAAGCCCTGCAGCCTCGAGTACCGCCGCTCGCCCACGTCAGTTTGTAGGCTCCAACACGTAGTCAACATAACTTAAGTCAATGTTATTGTGTTTCGGTGGAAATGTACAGGAGCTATTATACATTTATAAAGTTATTATACATTTACAAAGCTAAGAGTTTTATCAATGTATATCTATGCTAGGAAGTTATCATAAGGTGGGCCCCTTGCTCATCTCTCACCCTAAACGCATGAAAAAGAACCTCTTAACACAATAGAAAAGGTTTTAATGTAATAAGTTTGGGGGCACTCAATACAAAGGTTAATAGCGTAACGTATGTCAGTCATGGTGCCAGCTGTTAATACGAGCCACGTGCTCAGTGCTGGCCTTGTCTACACATTTACATTTACAACGCTTAAATTTTTATTTTAGATTTGTATATAGTTAAAATAATATAAATTGTAGTTGTAGTAGTTACGTAGATGTTTAGTAGATGGCACCTTTTACTGTAACCTGGTTAAGACGTGGCTAACATGAAGTTCCTTTAAAGATTAATTTAGTAATATACAGACTACATGTGCTCAATAAATCTGACAAGCCTCATTTAGTCCTGAGTGCGGCTGCTGACTAACCTTACGTCCTCTGTTAAGTAGTATGCACAATATTATTGATGGGATCTTATCAAACTGAGACACGTAAGTAGAGTACGACGCCAGACAGTTACGAAGATCGCTGACGCGTCGTAAGGCAACTACTTTTGCGTTGCGCATGGTATGCGTATGTACCATGCACTGTCACAGACACATCATTATGTTTCCTCCTCATGCACGGAGGAGAGGAAACTGCTAGAGATATTTAACTGCTTTATCTAAATATAATCATTACCTTATTCATCATTAAAAAAGTTTTGTTACAGAACAAATATTATTGTGACAAAATTTATTGGTTACTCAATATTGGTTTAAATTTACAAGCACGTAGTTGTCAGCCGACAATTAACGGCTTGATTGTTATAAAATAATAAGTTTGTCAGTATTGTTCTATCTCAGTAGAGTATAACAATAAAGTAAATTGTTTGAACAATAAAACATAATTAAAGTTTATAATCGTTTGGTTCATTAGTGGGTTAGCGCTCAGTGAGTGTTGTGCTCAAGTTAGTTAACTAGCTCGGTGCTGGGTGTCTGTGCGCGGCGCATGCAAACGAGCCCCTACATCACCGGCACGTCCGGCACTACCTCCCCACCTCTTCCTGCCCCCTCCCACCACAGAGAGTTTGCATATCGGAACTAATTCAGTTTACAATTCTCTTCCTAATAAGTCTATTGTTTCATTCACCTACGTGACGGAAATATTATCTCACGAAGCGTCCTCGACTCTACCTCCCCCCCCCCCCCCCCGCACCTAGTTCACTACCTCCCCCCCTTCTACCCTCCGGCAGAGGTGCTGGTGCTCAGTTGGCGTCCTTGTACCTTTTACCGGATTAACTTTAAATGAGAAAATCATTATTATAAAATGTTTTAATCTAAAGGCGGAGCACTAAGCGCCTCGGGGTTTATTATGTACTTTGATGTACAAGAGACTCGCGGATAACTAAGCCTTTGAACTGTACGACAAACACACAAACACGCGCCGAGTGTTGTTACCACGTCATCATTCATTACAAGATGGAAGCATTATGTACGTTGTATCTCTGACCTCTCTGACACACAAAGTGAGGACAAGCGCTAAGTTGTACTGAAGCTTATGAAAACTCGATGTAAACTTAATATCGTAATAAATGAACATCACTTTACACTATCAAAAGCTAACATAAAAGGAGTGACAAAGCGTCGCTACGTCGTAGCGCTACGCCGTAGCAGATATCTACGCGAGCGCTACGGATGCAGGTTAGTTGATAAAGTGTCGAGTTTACAAATGTTGTCTACATTGTTGTTGTACACAAACTGTACGTGTAGGGTGGTTCAGTTCAGTAGATAGTCTCTCACAATATGTCTCTGATAACACTCTCACTTAAGCTTCACTAAAGAGATTAGAGGTCAGTTGCTGCATTCTTTAAAGTTATCTATTGTGTTGAGTATTTGTATAGAGTTGAGAGTGATTTTGAATAAGTTACTTGTTTGACGGTCTACGGTCAATAGTGTACTTGTACTGATAATCACACTATTAAAGTGACAGAACAGTACAAACACTGACACTAGTACAGTAGAGTCATTAGTACAAGTGAGGACAAGTTAGCGTCGTCGAGTGGAGGAGTTAGCTCAGAGTTAATATCTGTAGTAGAGTTCATTAGTGGTCGCCTCTAGCCTCGTTACACTTAGTTATACTACTACCTATGTAGAGTGGTGAGGTGGCGAGCTTGTAGTTAGCGAACGATAAGGCTCGCCATCAATACTACTTACACTTAGAGTTGAGCACGCAGCTTCTCAAATATAGAAAACTCAAAGTGAACAACTTATTTATCTAGACATCAACATTTACTACTGATCAAGTGCTTGCAAACACTTTCAAGTTGAGTGGTTGTGAGACTTAGTGACGATACTAATGAGCCTTAGTTTTAGTTCCCTTAATATGTGTATGACGTGACGTCATCACTGATGTAACTACCAAAGCAAGCGCTGCTCGTTTTAAGTGCTCTCCACACAATGTTATTACAACATTGGTTGTTTGTCTTTATCAAAGTGTTGAGTTTATGAATGAATCGCAAGTAAATATATTATAATGATGTTGTAGTCGCGATGTTCACCTCGCGCCAGGAGTAGTGTCGCGAGGAGTTAAGTTCGAGAGTGAACACTCACTACACAAACTTGCTACAATATTAAACTTTAGACAAGCCGCGACACACTTCATACATAATATGTTACAAACAAACATACTAAATATTTAGCTCGTTAACTGTTATCATTTGTTTAACAACTAACGCAAAAGCAGTCGTGTTGTTACTTCATTATATGAAACGTTACGTTTGTAAATATTTCACTTATAAAATATGTTATTTATTGATAATTTCTCTGATCAGAGTATCTTATTGTTATAGTCATAGACCGATATACAATATAAACATTATGAATGTAATAACAAGTAAAGGTAATGTTCGGTGAGGCTTTGTTATCGCGTTATCAACGTGAGAAATAGACAGTTAAGACGGAGGTCGCGGCCTCAGTCGATAGCATTCAGCACTCGGAACAAGCCGCCTTCTTTACTTGGTGCCGGGGCGAGAGCGTGGGTGTTGAGGGGGTCGCGGGGGGAGCGTCAATAAGGAGTATTGAGAAAATGTTATCAGATCTCTCACATTTGTCACGTAACGACAGATAAAAACGTCCTCCTTAATACGAGTTAACATACGAGCTCTGAATATTTGTGACGATATCACCTCGTCATGTTATTATAATGAGGTGCGTTCAGTACATACAGGTACATACACGTGCCGCACAATATATTATATACTGCACACGCACGTATTACCACCATGTCCACCGTGGCTCATACACATACATACTTATAAGTTTTTGCGTGAATAGGTAACCTACTTATATTATTTTACTTTAAACAGTCTTCATTATTCTTCTTATATTCTAAAACCACTTCCAATTTTACATTCAATAAGATAAATCTAATTACGAAATGTAGTCACCTGATCTGTACGAATAAGACTCAGGTTATATTTTATGAGTTCACACGAAAAGCTCATTGTGTTCACGCTCAGTTTATAATTAGATTTATAATACTTACTATCATAGAACATAATGATCCACATTATTATAGTGCTGTATAAGTAGCCGGTGTGAGAGCGCGGTGGTGTAGTGCTTGCAGTAGAGGACAGAGGGCGCGCGATACAATGCCTCGCTACACACAAACACACCACTCTCTATATCTATCTCAACCACTTCATTACTTAGTTCATATTCGGTATAATTACGATGATATTTGTTATATTTTTAAATGAAATGCAAAGAAATTCATTGTAAATACGTTCTTCTTTACGCAAGCGACAAACAATAGAAAATAATTTGAAGGTTGTATTTAATTATTCGAAGGGTGTACGTTTGGTCCCAACAACTTCAAGTATATTTGTAATACAACGTACGTCGCTACAGGGCCGGCAGTCGTAATACGATCTCAACACTCAGTCACTACACGATCACGTAACACTCGGCGACACGACATCTACTTTTAAAATAAATATTTAATATAATATGATTAATGTAAAGTTTTGTGCTACGTTATATAATTCTTCTAGTACATAGATACAATCAAGCAGTTCAAAATTCGCATTTACTAAGAGAAGGACTCTTTCATAGTCTCATACTCATTAGTGAATAGGTGCTCGAGGGTAGATGTGTGTATGTCTGAGAGAACACAGAGTCTACGTACGTGTAGGCACCGAAGTGAACAGCTGCGATGTTCCCCGGATGCTGTGACATCTCCTTACTGAATAGAGCTCTACAGGGTATGATTAGATGTCTGCCAGGCTCTGCGGCGACTTGGCTGTGCCCCGGCATTGCTGACACACTTATAATCATGTTAGCTGCGCATGTCTAACATTACAATAATGTTATGTATTTGAAGGCGCATCCCTGGCGCCGTGAAATAAACCTTTTTCCTTAGATAGTGACCAACCTTCTTTAACGTTCATATTAAATTATGAAACAAACATTCAAAATGTTCGGACGAGAATGACAAGGAGTCGTCATTCTAGCAGAACGTCATGAAAGCTGGAAGAAACCACCGAACCCTTGAAGCTGGTGGTCGATCCTGAATATAGTGTGAGGGACTGCTTTAGTGTCCGTGTACTAGTGCAGTTTAAGTATTGTAATATTTGTAATTACCTAATATAATTTGTATACTGAGTTTAAATGTATCTTTATTTTCAAAAGACCTCGAGCCTTTACCTACTTGAAGAAGTCTGAAACTGATACAGATAGCCACCTGGCGACATAATTATTATACAACATTAATGTTATAACATTGCGGTTAAACTTAGTAATATAATGTAGAACAAATGTAAATCGACATAATAGTTTGGTTAGAAGTTGTGTTAGAGGTTGGTCAGGGGCGCGGAGCTAAGTTCTCCTTCAATCTAAACTTTGTTTCTGTCCGTCTGTCTGCAGAGACATTATGTTATAATTTGTATTCAGTGTGATCAACCAACTGCGGCGTGCTTCTATAAAGTTTAATACAATTATTCACCATTCAATACAGACAATATTAATAATACGCTAGGTGAGGTTAACCCTTAACAAGTGATTAACATAGTACGAGTATGATCACTCACTCACTGATCCATGTTGATCATACTATTATAATTATATACGCGTACGTTTTATTATCAATGGTACTTGTTAAACTTAATTTATATAATTTGTAATTTAGCTAATACTTGTTATAGATGAGAAATTAGTATAGTTAGGTAACGCGTGATTGGTATAATCAGTAAGGTACTACGTATGTCCCGCAAGTTCGAGAGCTGCTTCCGGTTTCAAAGTTCAGTTTAAACAATATTCACTGTTGTTTGTAAATACTTTAAATAAATTTATAATACGATAAACTTTGAACAACTCTACGGGTACGAGCATGTATTAATTGACGAGCACTTGATTAAATATTGATGAACAAATATTTGTGTGAAGGTCGAGAGTCTAAGACTGGGAGTATTCGAGCTAAATTAATATGTTCTTGTCTGTCATTAGAGCGTCGAGTATGCTCGCGGGGCGCCGCGGCGCGGCGTGGAGGCACATTGCTGGCGCTCCACAATCACTACTGCTGCAGATCTTACACGTTCTCTATACTAGTTGAATAACTTACTTTGTGATTTATATGTAATTTTGTTATAATTGCACATTAATTTACAATTGATTCGCAATCACCTATACGTGCCCCATCGCATCCCCATATTATCTGCCCCATATATCTATGATCTCACAAAAACATAAGATTGTATGTCGTCCTAAGATGGTTAAGTATAGTGAAGTATAATGTCATACTGTACAGTAGTGCTCTGTACCCAGAAGGGCACGAACTTACGTCCGTCACACAGCCTGACGTCGAGCATCATTGTGTGTGTGTGTGTGTACATATTATATAAGTGCTGCGTATTGTTACTCGCCGCTCGGCTCAGATAAATATGTTGACGGTTCACCTAATGACGGTTTTGTGTCTCGCGCGACATATTATGCTTAAATAATTCAGTCCCTTGTGCTTGTTTATTCGAGTGTACAGCACAATGCACACACACGTACTCACTACAGAGAATACTGGACAAACAGATAAAAACTAATGTTTAGATATTAAATTTACAAATTTGCAGTTTTTTTGCCAGACCCAAAAACAGAACAAAAATGAAGAAATACGGATGTCAGTCGTGTAAAGACTTACACAATCGTCATCACTTTCTATAATATAACATTGGGTATATAATACGTCTCGAGTGTTAAGTCACCTCGTGACGTGAGAGCACGCAGCCTCATTAGGAGGCTTTCACAAATGTGCGATATTAACTCTCACGCCGCGACTCCTTTGAGACACGCCGACAAACGTCACCGACATATTTATGTTAAGAAAACCGTCTCTACCTACTGTCTAATGTGTTTATAATATTGTACTGTTTCATTCTCTACTACAACAACTAATAATCGCAACTTTTATAATATGTGTATAAGCGTACCTACTTTCTATATCAACCTACAGACGCCCACTGTTGGACATAGGCCTCTTCCAAACGTTTCCACCCTGCGCGGTCTTGTGCCTCCCTCATCCACCGGCTTCCTGCCTTCCTAACCAGGTCGGTCCACTTTGTGAGGGGTCTCTTTACCCTGCGCTTCCCGGTGCGTACCTACTACATATACACACCTCAACAAAGTCTAGGAATATTTTGTATAAAGTTGTGAAGCTCAAAAAATTTGATTTGAAATTTTGATTTTTTTAAATTCTTTTGATGAAAACTTTTACTTTGTTAACCTTTTTCAACCATTCTAAATTTGAATTTGAAAAATAAAATTAAAAATAAAAGATTTACGCGGATTAAACGTAGTCAAGTTCGAAAATTTCATTTACCAATAGTAAGTTTTGACTGCTATTTTGTATAAAATTTAAGTTTTATAACAATTTAAACGTTTATTTCGAATGAATGATATTGTGTGCATCAAGCAGCGGCGCCATTTCATCAGGGAGAAAATGTAATGGGCAGTAGGCATGCTCCCAGCGGCGGGTACTAAGCGGAGTATTGCTGAAGAGATTAGAACAATAAAAAATAAGAAATCAGGGTTATGGTCACGTTATCGTGCTACTGGTGAAGTGGCTGAAAGATACCGCAGCAAAAAGTCTATCACCACTTAACAACATGATCGATTTTTGCAAGTTCCCGCGACAAGACAGCCAAATGTTACTACCATGCAGCTGGATGTAGAGGCTCCAGCTCTTGGTGAAGCCTCTTGCGGGTGACCAAACTGTCAGAAGAAGTCGGCACAAAGTCCACCTTTATGCTCGCATACCGCTTTATACTCCAGCACTACGCCGAGCGAATCGCGCTCGACGACTAGACTGGGCTCGTGAACATTTGCTCTGCAAAGATAACCTGTGATCTGTAGTAGTGTTTACACATGAGTCCCGGTTCGGTTTCCACTCGGATTCACGTAGAAAACGTGTTTGGCGAGTTCCTGGTTGTGATAGCCGTCTACAACATCCTCAGGAAATCTATTCATACCACGATGGAACAAATTATGGTTTGGACGGGAATTTGTATCGGTCGAAGAACAGAGCGCGTTTTGATCAGAAACACCATGACCGCTGAAAAATAATTTAACGAGGTGCTAGTACTAATAATCTACCCCCGTAGACTACAATTGGGCTAAATGTTCAAGTTCATGGACAATAACACCCGTTCGCATAAAGCGAGAGTGATGACGAGCTGGTTGCAGAAGCACGACGTATCGATTTTATGCTGAACCACTCAATCCCCTATCCTCAAAACCATAAAATACGCGTAGGACATGTTTAAAAGAAGGGTTTTGGTGATTTTCCCTGCATAAAATTGCGATGGAAGGGCAACTTTTTTGCATCCTAGTCGGACCTGGCACAATATACCGCACCAAGACCTGCATTTATTTATTTATTTAATTCACAGCAAACTTAACAGCTACTTAATGCTACTTTACAATTTTAAATCTAAAAACAGAATTAGCCAATAATAAAGTTTGTCAATTTACATTTTGTAGGGTGAGACATTCAGCCTTAAAAAAAAAAAACAGTAACTTATAGATACACAGAAAAAGAAAGTCGTGGAAAAACTAAATTGAAAAACAACAAACAAAACTAGGAAAGGCTTTAAATTATTTTATGAATTTGTGTGTGTCTGTGGGAGTGTGTGTGTATATATGTGTGTGTGTACCTACTATGTTCTGCTCCTCGTCACCCCTCCACTGCTCTAGAGGGCAATGATTCCATCAATATTATCAAGCAATTAACAAACATACCACGATCCAATCCAAAAATATCTATTTTATTAAATTTATTTTCATAAGCAACTACCGCTCTATGCATGACAGAGTTTTTGGCGTAATTAGTGTGAACCCAGTCAACACACAAACAACGAGCGTGTCTAGTACGACGGGGCGCAGTGAAATAGCCTACGCGCTCTGTCAGATCTGGACAGTCCAAGCGCGAATTAACCACGTCGTATAAGAGTTTAATATCATTAATAAGTCGCCTACCTTCGAGTGACATTAAGTGGAAGAAAATAAGTCTCTCCGGGTAATCATCACGCACGCCCAGTCGGTATCCCAAACGTTTAGTAAAACCACGTTGAACTGACTCCAAGCGAGCGATATGAGTAATATAGCTAGGAGACCAAATTGGAGAAGCATACTCCATAATACTACGTACATAAGCAAAATAAAGGATTATTAACGAATACACATTTTTAAATAATCTGAAGTGTCTATAAATAAAACCCAACATTCTATGGGCCTTATGTGTTATATGTTCAAAATGTTCAGTATACAACAATTTACAATCCAACATTACACCGAGGTCGCGAACAAGCTCAACCCGTTGAATTGGAATCCCATTAAGGTTATATTTAAATTTTATTACGCTACGTTTTCTAGTATATGTAATTACTTGACATTTTTTAATGTTGAGATCCAATCTATTAACTATACAATATTCCGTGAGTCTATCCAAGTCCGTTTGAAATCTAACGCAATCATTCTCATCCTTTATAGCCGTAAATATTTTTTTGTCATCAGCGTACAATAATACTTTAGAATGCTTGAAACATTCCTCTATGTCGTACATATAAATGTTAAATAAAAGAGGTCCCAAGTGGGAACCTTGGGGCACGCCAGAGGGAATTTTTTTGAAGGAGGACTTATGTACGCCGATTCTCACGGCCTGTGATCGATTCTCTAGGTAAGACGTTAACCATCTGAGGAGATCGCCATGCACACCAATAGCCCCAAGCTTAGAAATTAAGATTTTGTGATCTAAACGATCAAAACATTTGGAATAATCAGTGTACACGACGTCCACCTGGCGTCCCCCGTCCATACTACTGGTGACACTCTCCGTAAAAACAGCAAGATTCGTGACAGTTGATCGCCCACGCATAAACCCATGCTGTGACACAGGAATGTATGCAGCTGCTACCGGATAGAGTTGGTCGTAAACGATGGACTCGAAAACCTTTCCTAATACAGGCAAAATTGAGACAGGCCTATAGTTCTCAACATTTTGCTTAGAGCCGCTCTTATGAATGGGAATTACATATGCTTCCTTCCACGCTGAGGGGAAGATACCTGTTTTTAGTGACCGTTTGTAAATAATTGTCAGAGGTAGAGATAGTTCCCTCGCGCACATTTTCACAAAGTAGGAAGGAAACCCATCACTCCCTGCACCCTTATTGGGATCCAGTTTTTTTAAATATTTTTCGACTAAATCTCGCGTGACCTCAATCGACTGAATAGGGTTTATATGGTTAGTAGGAGCACTGGGAGCGCTGTATTGAGATGCAAATTGTGAACTAGTATATGTAGACATAAAATAACATGAAAAAGCGTCACATATGTCAGAACTGCCGTAGGTAACGCTATCCCCGTAAGTAATCTGTGCTGGAATACCTCTGTCTCTACGTAGAGAATTTATATAAGACCAAAAGCTCTTGGGCTTAGCTGCAAGAGACTGTTCGTTATTCGCCATAAAGCGATTCCAACATTCACGCTGTACTAGCTTTTGACGAGTTCTAAGCAAGGCAAAGGCATCATAATCTAGTTGATTGCTATATAGTTTCCATAACCTGCGGTATTTATTTTTTTCTTTTATAATTTTTATAAGAGGTACAGAGAACCACGTCGGATAATTGCCACCGCCACTCATGCGACTAGGCACCTCCTCCTCAATAACCTCTCGCAGCTCAGCCGAGAACATACTCACTGCTTCGTTAACGTCTATACAATTAGATAAACACTGCCAATCATTATGAATCAAACGTGACCTAATGTTAGCGTAATTAGCTTTTTTAAATTTATATATTTTAAATTTTGGGTTTTTTAACATACTTCTCTTAATTAAATTAGGTATTTCTATGTCGATTGCAGGGTGATGAGGTAAATCTTCTCGTGTTATGGGAAGTGTACAACGTGAAGTAGTTAGCTCCAAGGTGCTAAACGCAAGATCTAAGTAGCGATTATTATCGTTGACCACCGAGTTGTATTGTTCCAATCCTAGATCGGAGAGTGTCGTAAGAAAATACAGCTGTGACTGATTATTACAATTCATAGGTGTACGAAACGGGTTATCCGGGTCGACTATCCAATCAATATTAGGAAAGTTAAAATCTCCTAGTAACATAAAATCTGCACTAGAGCTATAATGCACGCGCATATAGTCTGTTAAGTGTGTGACTTGGGCGTCGTGTGCGTGTCCTGAGCCGGGCAAGTAGGCGCACAGAACATGTAAGTCGCGCGCAGAGCGCAGCGCTCTAGCCGGAAGCACAACGTGGACTAAGTCGTAAGCGACGTCTCGCGGGGTAACTATTTCGCGAGCGCATAAGCCTCGACGCGTCAACAGCATCACTCCACCTCCAACAGAGCGCGCACCGCCTCCACGCCGCGCGTCGCCACCTGATGCTATTCGATCTTGTCTATAAACGTCGTATTGTCCGTTCCCTATCTCCGAGTCACGCACACTGTCTAAAAGCCAGGTTTCACAAATAGAAATTATGCTGTAATCGTGTAGAAAAAGCCCCTGATTAAACTCAATCAATTTGCCGCGAATACTACGGGAGTTTTGAAAATAAATATTAAAAGTAGAGTTTATGATTAATTATTGTCTAACAATAAGAGAATATTTATTGTTAGTTCCCGCAATACACGCAGCAAGTAATCGTGTATCATTGGAAAAGAATGTACGAAAAGCAGAACTATAATGTAATGTAAAGTATGAGTGTGTGTGTGTTTGTAAAATGTGATGATTGTGTAGGAAAATAAAATTTCTATATAAGCCAAAATATAAAAATTACTTATGAAAAACTTATGTAATATAAAACTAGGAATTCTCTTAACTAAAAACTTTAGGCGATAAATAATGTAAGATATTATTCTTGATGTTTTTTTAGCGTATCTAACTGTTCCAAGTTGAATATACGACGAGCTGGGGATTTGTCGTGGGCCCTTACGTATATTTTGGCATTGCGTGACCACACATAATGAAACCCCAACTCCTTACATTTTAGTCTAGTTGATTTTAGTAAAACCTTATTGGAAGCCGTTAAATGTTTGTTTATGAATATAGGCATAGATTTATCCTCTGACGAGCCAATGTCTAGTGTGGAAAGTCCACGTTTCTTTCGGGCCGCGCTTAGTATCGCATCTCTGATTTACATAGTCTTAAGTCGAACAATGGTTGATCTAGGTAAAGTGGTATTCTTGTTACGGGATGGAAGTCTAGAGACAAAATCAATGTCATCTTTGGTCAACGTAATGCCAAGTACCGATGTGATCTTACAAATAATAGGTAGTAAATTCTCCGTTTTTTTCTCCGGTATACCAAAGATCTCGAGGTTGTTTAAGCGCGCTCTTTATAATAATTGTTATAAATAATTGTTTGGAGTCTGTGTGATTGATTGTAGACTTGTATTTTTAAATATTTGCATGCCTTTAGGCAAAATGTGTCTTGTACCTACTTAAATATAATGTCAACCTCCTAACCACATTTTTAGCAAATAAATATATTTCATTTCATTTCATTTCATTTCATTTCATTTCATTTCATTTCATTTCATTTCAATAAAGCATAACATAATAAAAGCATGAAAAACCATTGCAGGACCGTTATTTACGGTTTTTTTAATGTGCTGACTACTGATTACTCACATAACAGTTAAAAACAGATTAAGTTTAGCTTATTTTCACTTTTGTTTAAGAAACACATTCATTGTTAGTTTTACAAATTTTTTATTTATTTAAATAAAAATTTATTTATGCAAAAATAATTATTTTATTTAATACTTGATTGTAGCCTGATAAATTGTCTTTATAAAAATATAAACATGTTGTATGCTATCTTCAATAATTTTAAAGTTAATTGAGTAAATACCAAATATCCCTAGACTTTGTTGAGGTGTGTAAGAGCATATTATTATTTTAAACAACTTACGTTAGAGGATTATTAATGAAATAATTTAGTGTAAGTGCTTGTAAAACATGAATTAAATGATGATTTTCACAGCTCCGCCACCTCTGCGATTCTGTCGGTCGCTCGTAGGTACCTATTTTTCTATTTGAGAGAAATACGAAACTTATCCTTCTTATCCTTAAGAGAAACTTCTCCCTTGAGAGTAATTTATTTATGTAGCCCTTACGTGAGGTAAGTACTAAGCTCAAGATTGAAACTAATCGCGCTCAGCACACCATCAATAGTACAGTAAGCTAGCTGTTTGTACAAGTTTGAATTTGTTTTCATTATTAGATAACACGCATTTAAAGTAACATGTTATATACCAAGTTGTCCTACGCCCACAGCTTTACTGAATACGCAATTGTCTGCTACCTTCCACAGCACCGGCGTGTTGAGATTGAGAAGTAGTTTTAACTATTAACGTTAATACAACTTACTAATACCTTAATAATTAACATTAAAACTAGACTAATGGTACGCTTTTAGTAATCAAAAAACTATCTAGGTATAAATAGTTAGTTATGTCGACACATAAATATATTAATAAATTATTCTAGACAAAACATAATCGCAAATGATAACTAGGCATGAGATCGGGTGATGTCACATAATGTACTACACATTTGGTTACCATGATTGTGTATAAAAATACTAAATGAATGTACCTGTTTATTTATTTTAATAACAAGCAGCAGTAGCACACACAAGACAAGTGATCCATTACGTCGTCGGTACAGCTAATCCTCTAGTATAGCTGTGACACACTGTGACAGTTTGTGATGTTCGTGGTACTGCGAGTACAACGTCAATCGTACCGGCTCAGCTCCACGCTACACTTACTCGTACTGGGCGCGGTGATGCGGAGCTTGAGGGAGAGCTCTTAATACTTTTATGCTTTTCTTTTAGCGAATGTAATTGAATAAACTCAGTGTGTTTACTACTACTTATAACTGTACATAAATAACATTACGTACATACACTGAGCACACGGGTTGGTGTCAAGTGGCTCAGTCTATACTCGAGATGTCACTTATTTTCTTTTTCGTTATAAAATACCTTCAGTACTAGATACCATGTCCTACATCGCGGCAAATTACCTAAACATCAATATAATCAATATAACGGACACAAATAATTAACAATTAAAGGACAATGCTCAAAAAATATCCAGGCTTAGCGCAAACGCAAAGTATCTATTTTTTGTTTTTTTAATGTGTAATGGCATACCTCGTAGGTAGCATTATCAAAATCGATGGCTAAATGTAAAAAAATGCTATTTGTTTAGTGGCAGGGATTATATTTATTTAATTGTTTTTCTGTGTGAAAATAGAAAGAAAGTCATATGACTTTCTTTGATTATTGGTAAGGGTCGAACCCAACAACAACAACACTACAATTTCGCACACCCTGCGCTATCATTAGAAAACGTTGTAATAGACATAGAAAAGTCATAAATGATTTGTCGATTATGTTTATATTGTTTTTTTTTACTCAAAGTAGGAACTTTATATTCCTTCGTACATTATTTAAGATGGATTCATGAAGTCGAAGGGTACTAAAAACTATTCTAGTAAAAAATGTCGGTTGTAACTATTGTAGGTACTGTAAGATTACCCGTGCCATAAAATAAATAGCAATTTTTCGCATTCAGACATCAGTTTCAATGTAAAGCGTTTCTTTTTGTTATCTAGTATAATATGCTTATAAATATTTCAATTATATTTTGAAATTCCTGAACGTCAACCCTGCCACTAGACAAACAGCAATTTCTTACATTTAGCCATCTATTTCGATGATGCCACCTATGTGGCATTTTATTACAGAGTCATACTAAAAATCTGAGATACGTTTCATTTGCGCCAAGGCTGGGTTTTATTTTCATACTTCGTGAGCATTCTCCTTTGTAATTAATTCTTTGTGAAGTATTTTAAATAGGACAGGTCGATAGCAGAATATATTCAGTCAATAAACTTAGTACATAAGTTGTTCATAATAATACAGCACTACAGTATCTCCGTGTCCAGGAGCTGTACAGTACGTTCATCGTGATCGCACATCGTGTTATACTGAATATTGGCTCTTGATGTCTGTTGGCTTGTCAGAAAATAAGTCTACTTGTACATTTACCTTGTGAGGTGGCACTAATATACTTATGTTAACCTTTTATATAATCATGTTTTCTTACAATATAAGTCAGTATTATTCGAGCATCTGAGTGTTTCATTTCTTACAATCCTCCAACCGTACATGGCGACCCTGCCGACGGAATTTGCTCTGGCGCCGACGCCGCCGGTGCCGTCGCGAATTTGAGACCGTGCCGTATATGGACGTTGCTAGGCGAATGTAAGGACAAAAGTGGTAACAATGGAAAGAGTGCTATTTTATTTTCTCTACGAACTAAACGTGTGCAGTGTAGTTGACCTTAAAAATGGGAAACCAAAAATCTAAGGAAGAGACCGTGATTGTGCAGAATGCAGCAGCCGGGAACAACCAGTCCAATAATGAAGAAATTCGTTTCCACATGAATACAACGAATATTATTTTAGCAGTTATCCTGTTGATTATCTTGCTGGGACTTTTATTTTTCGTTTACAAATTATACAAAAAATGCCATGTCAAGTGGATAACTAACGAAATTGGGCGTTCGTATGTGAGAAGGTCACTATTTCGAAAATATGCGAGTGCGCAGCAAGCGGGTTTCGACGAAAATAGAAAAGTGTACCCAGACATTAACATAGTGAAGTGAATAAAATACCCATGATAATAATAAATGGTGCATATAAAAAATAAAATATATATAAAGTGCTTGCGTTTAAAATAAAAATAATAAATATGAAATAATAATAATAAAAAATAAAAGTGCAAAAAAAAAAAAAAAAAAAGTGCGTGCAAATATATTCCGATAAAGTGCGTGTAAAAAAAAAAAAAGTATATCTATTCGTATAATCAATTAGTTAAAAAAGCGTAGTTAGGTACGTCATTCGTGATCATCAGTGGAATGCAGCGACATGCCATATTGGGAAGATATTGTGCAGAATGAACTTTGGACAATGACTTATTAGCGTTCGTATAAAAGTACTTAGTTTCGTAACAAAATAATAACTTTACATTAATGTTTTGAAATGTATTACAGGTACATAAGTGTTTTAAATCTACATTATGGTGGTAAGTTATGGATTTTATAGTAGAATTATATGACAGATTAAAGACAATTAGGGTGTATTTAATTAAGTTAGGACCGAAAAGAAGGACCGAAAGAATTTTAAAAATTAAATTAGATGAGGTCAATATCATTTATCAGGAGTATGAAACTTGGTTATTAGATTTAGAACTTAAAATTAACGATAAGTATTTTAATCCTCAAGAAATTATATTAATAAAGAATTATTGTAGCCAATTTTTAGATTTACGTGAAGATATTTTATTTTTGTGTCAAGTTGAAAAGCCTGAAGTGTGTTCTATGATGGCTTCTTTCGATTTAAAAACCGCTTTAAACCTTTTACCTATTATGACTGATGAGGAGTCTAATACGAAACAGTTAATTGATAACATAGAATATTATAACAGCATTTTAAAGGAAAATGTGTGTAAACAAAATTTAATTGCTTTTGTTTTAAAAAGTAGGTTGTCACAGGAAGCAAAGTTAAAAATGCAATTGAAATATGAGTCCGTTGACACTTTATTAAATGATATGAAAAATTTATTATTGTGTAAGAAAGCTGCAACGGCGATTCAAAGTAAATTACAAAAATTAAAACAAAATGATTTAACTATTGCTGATTACGGGAAAGAGATAACGAAATTATTTGTAGATCTCACGATTTCTCAAGCCGATGGTAACGACCAGTGCTATAACATTTTAAAACCTCATAATGAAAAAATGGCAATAAGACATTTTGCAGATGGTTTAAGGAATCGTAGATTAAGTACGATACTTTCAGCTAGGAATTATAGCTCATTAAAAGATGCTGTTCAAGCCGCGCAAGACGAAGAGGTGTCTACTGCCGGGACATCAGGCGAGATTTTAGGTATGTACAAAAGACCATATAATCGTTATAATTATAATACATACACTTCAAATAACCATAGAGGACAGCGAGGAAGTCGCAGCAATTTCGTACCATTTAGGGGACGAGCGCATGGACGAGGCTACGTTACTACCAACCAATTTTGTCCTCGAGGACAAGCGACGAGAGGAAACACTGGGTTCCGCAGGCAACAAAGAGGTACTTTTTATAATTCTAATAGAGGATACAAAAGGACTCATAACGTTAATACATTAAACGTATCTGAAAATTTACCAGAATCTGAACCTAACGTTACTACTAATCAGTTTTTTCGTGACTGAAAGTAACAATTTTATTCTTTCTAGCGATAGTGATTGCTACATTTTATTAGATTCTTTATAACATTATAAAAGAAAACTTTATTTTCTTGTGGATTCGGGTGCGTCATTATCTGCTTGTAATTATAAACATGTACTCGAATGTGAAATTCCAATCCATAAAGAGAACATAACCATAACTGGATTAGGAGGTACAGTACAAGCAATAGGATACGTATATTTACCTTTGACTGTAGGTGGTCGAACTATTAGTCATAAGTTTTATGTTTTTCATAAGTTACCAATTAAGGCAACTGGAATTTTAGGCCGTGATTTTCTACATAAATATAGAGTACAGTTAGATTTTTATAAAAGTAATATTACGTTAAATATTAAAGATAAGTCAATTTGTTTACCAATCACGAATACATGTAGTATAGATTTTAATTTACCTGCTCGATCTGAATCGATACACTACATACACACAGATTTAAGTGAAGACTGTGTAATTTCTTGTAAAGAAATAAAGGAAGGTATATTTTTAGCAAACTCGATTGCTACTCCCAACAATGGTAGAGTACCAATTAAAATATTAAATGCTACTGAGAATGACGTATCGTTATCGGATTTAACGTTAAAAATTGAGAAACTTAGTGAATATAATATTTGTTTGTTTGAAAAGTCAAAAAATAATGCAGATAGAGTTAAGAAGTTACAAAGCTTGATGAAACTTGAACATTTAAATAATGAGGAACAAAATACTATTGAAAGCATTTGTGCCAAATATGCAGACATATTTTATTTACCGGGAGACAAATTAACTACTACGGATGTATATACGCATAATATTTCTTTAAAACCCAATACTAATCCAATTTTTTCGAAACAATATAGATTACCTATTTCTCAGAAAGATGAAGTAAAAAGACAAATAAATAAAATGTTAGATGAGGGTATTATAGAACCTAGTAAAAGTGAGTGGTCTAGTCCTATATTACTAGTACCTAAAAAAACAATTACAACGGAAGATAAAAAATGGAGACTTGTTAGTGATTATAGGAAGTTAAACAATTGTATTGAGGATGATAAATTCCCTTTACCAGATATTACCGAAATTTTAGAGTCTTTATCAGGAAGCATTTATTTTCCGCATTTAGATTTACATCAAGGCTATTATAATATTAAATTAGATGAAAACAGTCGAAAGTACACATCATTTTATTCAGGACAATACCAAATGACCCGTATGCCCATGGGGTTGAAAACAAGCCCAAGTTCATTTTCCAGAATGATAACAATGGCAATGACTGGATTAAATTATGAAAAATGTCTAATTTATTTAGATGATTTAATTGTATTCGGGCGTAATTTGATTTTACATAATCAGCATTTACAAGACATATTTGAACGACTGCGTACTGTTAATCTAAAATTGAATCCAACTAAATGTGATTTTTTGAAGAAAGAAATTTTATATCTTGGTCATATTATTTCAAAAGATGGTATAATGCCTGATCCTGACAAAATACACACTGTTAAGAACTATCCATGTCCTAAAAGCTCTGATGAGATAAAAAGATTCGTAGCATTCACAAATTATTATAGAAAATTCATACCAAAATTTGCAGAAATCTCAAACCCTTTAAATAAATTAACTAGAAAAGGTGTTTCTTTTAAATGGACTAGTGAATGTCAACATGCATTTGAAATCTTAAAAAAGAGTCTTATAGCACCACCAATTTTGCAATACCCCGATTTTTCTGACAGAAATACATTTATAGTACAAACTGATGCATCAAATTTTGCCATAGGAGCAACATTGTCAAATAAAAATTTATTACCAATAGCTTACACTAGTAGAAGTTTAAATAAAGGTGAAATTAACTATCCGGTTATTGAGAAAGAACTACTGGCCATAGTTTGGGCCGTAAAATATTTTCGACCTTACTTATATGGCCGTTTCTTTAAAATTCGTACAGACCACAAACCATTAATTTATTTATTTAATATGAAAGATCCATCGAGCCGATTGATTAAATTTAGATTGGCGTTGGAAGAATATAATTTCGAAGTAGAGTACGTTAAGGGGTCTGACAATGCAGTAGCAGATGCATTGTCAAGAATTTCTATAGACGATTTAAAACAAATGAATGAAAATATAATAAATGTGTTGACTAGAGCACAAAGGAGAAAACTAAATAATTCTGATTCTGCGGTAGATGTAGTACCCACTGATTCGAGGCCTGATCAACCAAGAGTTGTGAGTACACATTTTAAACCAAAAGAGTCGATTGAATTGCGTTTCGTTGATAAAAATAAATTAAACAAATTAAGACAAATAAGAAAAATAACGCGCGAAAATAATATATTTTGTTATGTAGATAGTGAAAGAACGTTATTTGTAAAATTTCTAAATTCTAAATCACAGATGACGCGAGACGTATTTGTGAAAGATTTAGATAATTTTTGTAATAATTTAAATATAGAAGAAATATTCATATTAAAGAATAAGGATAACGATATTTTTATTAAAAAGTTACTAGAAGAAATAAATAATGTAAAAGATAGGACGGGACCGCGTATATGCATATTAAAAAACGTTGAAAGAATTGAAGATAAAGACGATAGACGAGTTATTTTAAATGACTTTCATCTCTTACCTAGTAGTGGCCATGCTGGGATGAGACGAATGGCAAATAATATAAAGAAATATTATTATTGGCCAGGTATTGATAGCGACGTACAGAAGTTTGTAAGACATTGCGATAAATGTCAAAGACTAAAATATTCATTACCAAAGAAAGAACCAATGGTTATAACTACAACAGCAAATACAGCTTTTGAAAAAGTATATTTAGATCTTGTGGGTCCTTTACCGACTGACTACAATCAACAGTCCTATGTTTTAACGCTACAATGCGAACTAACAAAATATGTTGAAGCGTATAGCTTAACTTCTAAAAAGTCAGAGGAAGTGGCGAAGGTATTTGTTGATAATTTTATTTTAAGGTACGGAGTGCCAATAATTATAGCAACAGACAGAGGTAAGGAATTTACATCAGAACTGTTTCAAGAGGTTTGTAAATTACTCAATATTAATCAACTTTTTAGCACAGCATACCATCATCAGTCGATAGGAGCTCGATAGGAGCACTAGAGGTGACACATAAAAATTTGAATGCGTTTTTACGAATTCAAACAGACAATCACCCTGAGTTATGGAGTAAGTGGATTCCTTTTTGGTGTTTCGCTTACAACACAGCAGTACATTCCGAAACAGGTTTCACACCATATGAGTTAGTATTCGGTAAGAAGTGTTCTCTACCCAGTAATTTATCTAAAGATTTAGATCCTCTTTACAATTTTGAAAATTATCCTTGTGAATTAAAATACCGTTTGCAACTTTCTCAATCTGAAGCAAGAAAAAATTTGTTAAAAAGTAAGTTAAATAGAAAAGTAAGATACGATGAGATTATAAATCCTGTTACTTATAATAAGAACGATTTAATTCTTGTTAAAAATGAAGCAACTATAAATAAGTTAGAAGATATATATTCTGGTCCTTATAGAGTTGTAAATGACGTACCACCTAATGTAGATAATTAATAAATATGGTAAGAAAGATATTATTCATAAAAATAGGACTAAACCTTATTATACACCATTGTAACACTTTGTAAACGTGTTAACTTAGTACTAACTTATATTTAGATATATATATATAAAAAAAAAAATAATAACAATGTAATCATTTTTTTTTTCTGTAAGTGCGGTGATGTGAGGTGGCACTAATATACTTATGTTAACCTTTTATATAATCATGTTTTCTTACAATATAAGTCAGTATTATTCGAGCATCTGAGTGTTTCATTTCTTACAATCCTCCAACCGTACAACCTACTAAATATTATACACTTGCTTTTGCATTATAACTATTACACACGTATGTGTGTGTGTGTGTCACAGGGGTTTCTTTGTATAAAAAATAAAAGTTGTTCCAGTAAAGTAAATGTGCGTACGTTTTAAATACGGTTTACGTTGGTGGCGGGGAGGCTTTGTTCACAATCCTCTGCGAGATGAGTGGGCTTAGAGAACGCCTCGCCTTGTATTGGAACACGTTACCTCGAGGTAATTATTTACTTTAACAGCTCTCTGTGAGCACCACTCCCGCTCACCTATTGTACACTGTACTTCACATACAGAGAGTGTGTTACCTTAGTATAATGTAGGTAAATAAATAATTGGCACTCATTATTTTATTCCTTTTATAAAAAGGCTTTATCTGTTGTAATTTCCGGTTCTATTAAAATATTAAACTCTTTTAATTAATCTCGGAAGAACAATGGAGCTCTTAAGAACAAACTTCAGTTAAAACGTTTCCGTTGTGATTAGTACAAGTCGGAGGTCCTGGCAGGCTCCGGCGGAGCGCTCTACTTACTCTTACTGTATGTTCACACACTCATTATAATTATTAAATGTCTTGTGTAAGTGCCTACCAACGGGTTCATTGTTTTATTGTAACATTTAAATAACATAAAAGTATGGTACAAGATTATGTAAAAAAATCTGTTATTAAAGGTTCACAACACGGTTCAGCATAAACTGATAAATAATTGCATAAAAAATCTTTGTGTCATACATAAATGTCGCGTATACCAACGAACAAACTATCTTATAACTTGTACGGACGAGGGAAAGTAGACATCAATGTGGAAGACTTGTACCCAACCGCAGACGTGTTGCATCTGATATTATAATAAAATAATCACGAGTGCGACAACGGACATTCACGAAACTGACTATGAAAACAACATCTCTATGTTACATTTGAGCTTAACATTAGGACTAGATCACCGCCAGACTATTGTTCTACCTGTAATGTACAAGTATATAAACATAGTAGTGAGCTCGCCCCTACTTACTACAATATAACTAAGATTAAACAAATTTATCGCCACTCGGCAATAAATATAAACTACTAAGAAAAGGGTTCAGGTAAAAATAGGGATAAAATGGTCGGCTAAGCTTGAGAGGTTTCCTTAACGCTCTCGTGAAGTATGCGAGCCGGCGCGCCCCGACACTGTTACACATACATTAACATGTATTCTTAAATGACTTGTGACGGTTATATTTAGATGAATATTTCCCAGTAAACGTATAATGAAGTGTTATCGCGCCACGTGACCGACGCTCCAATCAGAGTAGTCCTCTATTGAGTATAAGTGTTCTGTGGAGTAGTCACTCGAGTGCAGTGTCGAGTGCGGTGTCGAGTGCAGTGTCCGCTGTCGCGGCGCTCACCGCTCTGTCGTGAGGAGCTATTGTGCTCTCTCATTTGCAACTTAACTAAGAAGCTTGTTCACAACAGCTCTCTGAGAGTCACGCCGCGATCATACTCTACATTCTAATTTAAACAATACACTTGCTAGAAGACTTATTTTTTTCTATACGATTGTTTTATCCATTACTTAAATGTCGCTCAGTACATAACAGATAGATATGCGTCGTGTCGAGCGTATGACAGTACAGTATAGAGTATGTGTGGAGCGGTCCGGGGCGCGGTGTGGAGCAGTGCGGTGCCAAGTGTTAAGTCGCACTCGTGCTCGAGCAGCAATTAGTGGCTGTCAATACGTGCGCCAGTTACTAGCGTGTGACGTCACCGTCATTACGTCACACGTACAGCGCGGTGAGGACACTCTTGTCCTTACTGATTGCTTCGTTGTGCCTCCCTCGAGGAGCATCTCATACCTAACGCCACTGATTCATCATCTAACCCTATATGTACTACTACTGCGCCCGCTTAGCATTCTATTTTTTTGTAAAAGACACTGTAATGTGACCTTGTTGAGTCTGATAGAAAACAAGAAAGCAGTACACGCACTAAGGCTAAGAGAAGAGCTCGGATAATGAAAGATTAAAGAACGATAAGAATAGGATGAGACTTTATTTTGTTAAAGTCCTTGACATTACATAATCCAGGAGAAGGATTTAAAATGCCTTAGATCTGGCCCGGCTTAAAATACACTAAATAAGTACTCTATTGTGTATTTTTTACTGAACAGGCAAATTGTAATAATGTTTATTTCGAAAATCTGTCGCATCCTTAATGTTTATAGAAGAAAGGAATAAACAAGATATTACATAAACATACTTATTGTGTTTTAGTTTAAAATACCTATTACGTAGCATTGTGTTAAGAGCGTTTATAGGGCTCACTAGCGCCGCCAATTGAAAAAAAAACATAATTCGCAAATAGGATAAATAATGGTAAATGTTGATAACAAAGTCTTGAGAAAAGGCAATAAAGTATTTAAATAACACACTCTTAACACTTTAAATGTTTTTCAATCAAATAAATATTACATTATAAACAAAAACGGCCGTTTTTTTTTCGAATGAGAAATTTAACTAATTGAAAAACATTTAAAGTGTTGAGAGTGTGTTGTACAAATTCGTTATTGCCTTTTCTCAAGACTTTGTTATCAACATTTAACATTATTTATCTTATTTGCGAATTATGATTTTTTTTCTGTTGGCGGCGCTAGTGAGCCATGTAAAGGCCCTTAAGTAAGAGCATGTGAGTGGACGGCGTAGGGCGTGCTCTAATAGATGTGTGTTAACAACAGTACAACTAGTACTAGTACGATAACATTATTGGCGACACTTTGATATAATCGCGACACGTTGTCAGTCATACGCCGCCTCACTCACTCGCCGCGGGACCTTATGTGGGCCCACATCACACACACGGACACACAAGCTACAAGCTACAGCGACTTGTATTATAACACACTTTAGTTAAAATTAGCTTATTCTGTTCAATACAAACTACGTAGTTTATAATTGTGTAGGAATTAAAATAAAACTTTGATCCTGAAATGAAGCATAAGGTCACGTTCCTGGGAGAGACCATCGCTTTGTACTGTGACATTAAATAATAATTATGTTTACATTTCTATTTTCTATTTATTTGTATGAAGAGAACGACATTACTAATAATAATGCGAAGTGATAATAAGTATTTTATTATGAGAGCTCTTAGCGGAGCCACTCTAGAAGCACGGTACACTATTAGACACGAACAGTTGAACAATGTAAGTAAACAAGAGACCTTCCAAGTTATGTTCAACATTATTAACTTTGTCGACAATCATTTACATTCTCTGTTATGCTAATGTTAAACTGTTTACTGATCTACTTAACAAAGTATTAACGCGTCAGCTTGTACTGTTCCAACATAAATGTCGCTCGCTCTCTACACTTGGACGCTGTGCTCTCTGTACCGCACACATTCTTCGTTCATGAAGCGAGTCATAAAGCAGGCAATAAAGCGTGAGTCGGGACGCATCGTACAGCCGGCGACGACTATTGTACTAGTGTACCCGCCAGCCCCGCGCACACGTTAGTTACGTATAGTTCAGCCCGCGCCTGTGGCTTTGCTCTGAGATAGTTGACACGCGGTGTGGGAGATATCGTTGAGATATTATTATAAGTTATAACTTTGTAATATCAAATCCTGATCCATCGAATTTGTAAAGTACCTACGTATATATCACCAAATGTGAGCACTAAAAACGAGCTAGAGTATATAAAAATTAAAGTCGCTGACTAAATTTAAACAGCAATGGTCCGATACCACAAGGCTGTTGGTATGACGTACTTTATAATGAACAAATTGTTAATCTCACAATATTTCTTACATTTGTCTTATATGTATTATGATAACGCTTTATTGGTATATGAATATTTTAACTGTAGATACAATACCCTACAAAGACGTAACAGATATAAAGAGAATCAGTTAGTGTCGTGGAGACTGTTGTGAACACGTCGATCACTGTAGCGTCAATGTCGCACGCTAGGGGGCGCCCCGTGCAGGTGTGTGGCTGTACACTGATATATATATTTGTTCATACTGTCCACTCTTACTTACTAGCAGAGTACGTCTTTATCAGCTTATATTATGTAGAACAACTTATTACAAAGGAACGCAATAAAAAATTGAATGTTACCAAGTCGTAATATATTACTCACCTCATTATAACTAAAAGTATATGCTGACATTGTCCTAAACAAGGATAAGCAGAACACAAAGTTAATGCTTACTTAATAACATGTAGGTAACAGTTGTGCGTGCGTCACTCCGCTGCGTGGTGTGTTTACACATAAATATACTTACCTACAGTACTTGTGTACTCGTACATATAAGTAGTAGATTAGAACAAATGATCAGAGTGTTCAGTATGTACATAATGTAGTGAGGCCACGTCACGCACACGTCGCACAACTTGTCACTCTACTCACTCGCAGGGAATTAAAAATGTAACACAATTATATATTAATTATATATTGTTGTGATGGAGGCGAAGTGCCCCCGCCACCCCCACAACGTCGGGGCACACAAAAGTTTAACAAACAAACAGCCGCCGAGCTTCTTTACTTTTAGAATTTAATTATATCATTGTGGAGAGATAATGGCGACTTTTATATTTGAAATTAATCAAAACTCTGATAAATGAAAAAGTATAAACAATCTGTTTGATATAAGGCTGGTAACGACGCGACCACCACTCGCTTGTGGGGCTCGGCCCTTCAACTAAATATACTTTTATTATAATTTGTTTTATGAGGACGTGGCGAGGGGTGTGCGAGGAAGGAGGGGGGGGGGGGTCGAGTGATCGCACTAATCGTTTCTTTTTGGCGACGATTTAAGAGCAATCAGGTCAGAGATAAAGAAAGGAGGGCGGCTCGAGTGCAGGCCGGCGCGGGGCGAGGTGAGGAGGGCGCAGGGAGAGGATCTTGAGAATCCTGTGATCTATCACCTTGACCCACTGCACGTACTGAGCTACACGGGCGAGAACTGCACGCTTTGTGCTATGCTACGCCTTCGTCAAGCAGTCAGATGTATGCTATGCTGCGTGGTACAGTCACATGAGACATGTTTTATTTATAACAGGTATTGTGTCGGTATGTGACGGTTCAACGGTTTTAAACTTACAATTAATTTCAGTTGCAGAACGTAGTTGTGATACACACACACACATAGAGGAGGACAATTGCTTTTGTGAAATCGATACACGAACACATTATAGCAATTTGGCGAAATACCGCGGTTAGAGCCGGCTGATGCAAGTGTATCGTGTGTTTTTACGAGCGGTGTGTACCGCAGCTTAGAGATTAGCCATGAGTCGAGCCGCCGCACACGGACAGACGACCGTTCTACGTTATGTTATGCACACAGTATAGCACATACTTACTATGCGTTTTACGTATTAGGTAATAGGTATGTGTGTACGTGTAATAAAATTCAAAAATTGAAGTTGATTTGTTGTTAAGTAAAATTAATGAACAATGACTATTTCTCATCGACACATTGAGTTCTACTCCCACGCGGGAAATTATTTATTCGGTCCACTATTTATTTATCTGAGCATAGATGTGTCTTGTGCACATATGTATGTACAAAAACGCGCTAAATACTGCACAATACCTAACCTACTCGTAGTTATTATTGTCATTATCGTATGGTTAAATAAATGCCTAATTAGTATTAAAACTAACCCCCTGTAGACCTTTTTCGTATCAATAAACAACATCACAGAGCTTACCAACCGTTAAATGAGCACCTTGCTTACCAAATTAATACTTAATGTTGTGTTCTAGTCACTATTCTAAAATTGTGACTATGGAGAGTAATGTTGAACAAGCAGATTGAATGAGTTTATACTTACCGCACTTAACAAGCTTGTCAATAAGTTATCAGTTACATTTGTAGTGTCGTCAGTTGTAATGACTACGAGCATTTAGGTAAAGCTAAGCTTTGAGTTATAACTGTCACAAAAACTAAAACATTACGCAAACTTTCAGAACTAAATACTGACCTGGATTCTATTAAGATCTGGTGTTTTATGATTTAAGAACAGTTTACTAAATTTAATAAAGGTACAAGCTTGATCTAGAAACACTTTCCATGTTTTAAATAGACTAAAGTGTAAACTCTTTACGACTGCGGTTATGTTCTTGCGGTGATTCTTTATTACATTTAGTTACTAAATTATATGCCAGCTGAACACCAGCGCTGGGCGTCATACGCGCAGCTTATGCTGACCTGGTGACCCTTTCTGACAAACCTACACATGAGTACCTACTTGCTTTTTTATTTTTTTCTTAGTTAACATGATAAATGTTCATTGTACTGATGTGTGGCTATGCCAGAATAAATAGATTTTCTTTCTTTCTTTCTTGCTATATATCTGATCTTAAAACAATAAAGTAATGAGTAACAATTATAACACATTTGCCTTCATATGCACCAGCTTTAATTAAGAGCTTGGACATAAGATTAAGCGGTTATTAGTAGAAGCATTAGTATCGTGAGTGTACGTAACAGTTTAAGAGGTTCATATCTGTGACGTATACATACGTACTCATAGGTATAGATGCGCGCAGTTAGAGAAGTTCGATGTGAAATATAATCAGCGGAGATTAGTCGGTGCGGTCCTGCACGCCCCCCCCCCCCCCTCCCTCCTACCTGTACCGCCCCCGCATGTTCCCGGCGGCGCGGCGGTGGTGATATCGGATAGATCGCAATGAGTGGAACGTCGCTCGCCGGTAACTCGGTTATGTAGCTGTGAGGCTGCCATACCACCCAGCCACAGATCCCGGAGCTCACTTTCATTCATCTCCGTTATGTGATCCATCTTACATCTCTCTCTCTCTTATATTATGATATTTAAATGTTATCTTTTTACATGTGTATAGTTACGTGTAATAATTCAAAACTTGACGTAAGAAACACAACGTCAACATATCAAATACATATTTAAAGAACGTTATTGTTACAAGTACTTACACGTAGATATAAAGTAAGCTGATACTGAATGACGGACGGCAGAGGTCATTAAGTGAACTCGCTGACTGTTGCGAGGGTACAGTTTTATGTGAACCGGACGCGCGGACAAGTAAGTATTCTATAAAACGTTTTATGTGTCATGGCGCGGCCTCCTCCCGGAACTGCGCCGGCCTCCTCGCAGACATACTGCCACAATTATTCGACAAGCTCACAGATAATGACAGGGCAGGGACACAGTCGTGTTGATATAATGAGCTGCTTAGCGGAGACTGCGCCTTCGTGTCGGTGTGTTCACATCATTTGAACGTGAGGAGCAAGAGGAATGCGTACTTATATAATTGTATCACGTTTCACAAAGAACATATTTATTTACCCTAAATTAGAATACTGACTGCTTGGTGAAGTGTTACAGCAATATAATACTCTAATAGGCCACATCTGAACATTGCGCCCCCTTGTACCTAGACATTCCGCATGTCAACGTTTACGTAAATAACAGGCTGATGATAGATGTATTTTTAGTTCTTAACAACAAAATTATTTTATTTTATTTTACATATTTATGATACGATTACAGATGTAAAATACATTATTATATTTTGCACTTTTGTAACTATTTAGTTTAATCAAGATAAATGAAAAAATAATTTTCTCGTAGTTATATTCTATTAAATAAGTTAAATAATGTTCGTATTAAACGGTGAGCACATAGCTCTGTGCTGCACCACATCTCACAGTTTTATTTGTTTTTGTTATACACATGTATCTATACGAATATCCGACACACACACACACACACACACACACACACACGCGCGCGCATGTATGTATGTTTGGCAGTAGAACGTAGAGATGTTAATGAGTATATTGTGGAGGACATTATCTTTCATTACATCAGCGTCACACGGCCGAGACACCACGTGTGCTAGCTCTCGCACCTCTACAGTACATTATTATATTGTTTGACGGAACTGGATCTGTCAACATTATACACGTTACATCATAGAAAATATTTGTTATACAATTATTATGGTCTTATATTCTTTTTAATCAAATTCAAAAAATATTAATTTACTATCACTGTTATAAATCTATAAGCACTATAATAAATTGTTCTTAGGTACTAGTACTAGTGTGTACTAGTGTGTAGTGGTAGATAATAACACAAGTCGGCAGTTCAAGCTGGTGTCGCGGGTTCAACTTAGTGCTCGCTTGAGGAGCCTCTCTATTGTTTTGTAATTATAAATGTTAAACGTTAGTACGTTGTGTAACTATCCACTCAACTTGATAACTACATCAGTAAGAACTTAACGAACCACGTCACCATTAAGCTCTAGATATATTATGCAACTTATTTGTAATGGAATAGAATATAAAAATAAAATATTAGTATAATATTTTTACCTATCAACGTGACGGTAGCAGTACGTAGCAGGTCGTAGGACGTCGTAGACAGTGCTACGACAATGTAGCTACGAGCGTGTTGAGATAAGAGCGCATGACGTCACGTATCGCGTCAGTATCGACACTCAGGTGTATGTATCAAACTACTACTTATAACATAACGCAATGTTTTCACATTGGTTACAAGTTTCTGACTCAGCAGCATCGCGACTACTTGCTTTAAGTTGGTACATAGTGCAGCTATTAATTAGCACTAAGTTAGTGTTAAGTTGTAGTTAGTAAGTAGAGGCAAGTTATTTGTGTAGCGCCTGGTGTAGAGCAGTACCTGTGTACTGCAAGTTGTTGTGTACTTGTGAACACGAGCGACTTACGTATACAGCATTGTGTAGATTACCTTATATTGTAACGTAAAGCTGAGTGTAAACATATTTATATGTGGTATCTGTATGTGCGTACAATATATCATAGTCGTGACGTGCGCGTGACGTGCGCGTGAGGTTCTTGTGTAGGTGTTGTTAAACGATGGATGTCCCCCGCGGGAGCAGCCCTCAGCCTCACCTTGTTTAACATTAGCGGCTCTGAGACGTACGTCTTACGCTCATCTTATATTTGTTTTACTTACATAACAACATGTGTGCTACTTATATGTAGATACTTCAGTTACATTTACAAAACAATGTATACCTAATAGTAAAATAATTCACTTCTAGTGTCGGTGGTATTAACTTAGTAATATAAAACTGTATTAGTTTAAACTAATAATGTTGACTCACACTTGTACTATGATCCACAGTGCGTACTGTGCGACGTGTCTAGTACACACATCTCTGTTATATCGATACATTTGCTCGGATGTCGGCTCTCACAGATATTTACGTAATTCATGTTATATTTTTCCTCAATAAACCTCCTAGCTCATGTATCTGCGTCTGTAAGAACATATCTTATTATATGTTACGGAAGGTAACCTAATCAATACCATATTTATTTATTCTTTACTTGTCTTTGGTCGCTACACCAAAATATTAGTTGATCAATATTATATCAGCTAAAGGTGCTCCACCTCCCAGTGCCTGGGTAGTAATGTGAGTGTGGGAGGGTACAGCACCTAGTCACATTACAGAGCTGTGAGACCTAACAGTTGCCAGAGGTACCGGCGCGTGGGGCAGCCAGGGTAGAGTCTGTGCTCTGCCATTACTGGCGTTCATAAGCGGTGGTTACTACTTTACTGAATTATAATACTATTAATATTTATGCATATAACTAAGAGATATAGATCGTGTTCAAACAATGTTGTCCACTCGACATCTGCACTTGAGCATTCGTGAATAGAATGCGAATATACACTTGGTGAGTTATATTTAGTTTAAGTTGTAACTTAATCAGTTAAATTAAAGTTTTGTTCATTACTGGCGTTTGTTTGATTATTAAGACTTATTTTACAATTAAAAGTATTTTAATCTCCGTAATTAAAAGGTATTTAGTCGAGTCTTTAGAATGAATTAATATTATTATACAATGTAATAAAGTACCTACTTAGATTAACAGTGTTTTTGAGATATTATTTTGACTTGGGCTACGTTATGCCTAAGTACGCAAATGTTGATATTAACAAAACAAAATAGACAACAGATGAAACAATAGATTCATAGAAGGAAATAGGACAGAACCTTACGTAACTGTGTGTCGATGTGGTACGGTAACTGTGTGTCGATGTGGTATGGTAACTGTGTGTCGATGTGGTACGGTAACTGTGTGTCGATGTGGTATGGTAACTGTGTGTCGATGTGGTATGGTAACTGTGTGTCGATGTGGTATGGTAACCACCTGTAGCGTAATGTTCGTGTGAGCTCAGTTGTGGTGCGGTGTGTGTATGTATTGGGCACGAGAGAATCTTTCAGGCGGTTGGGTTTCGTCTTGCGAAATTCAAGGGATTTTCAAAATCCTAATATTCCTCGCCTCCTGTTTAATACTCTTGTTCGGAGCAAACTAGAAGCAAGCGCATGTGTCTGGCATCCCCATACTGCAAACCAAACTTTGATGCTTGAAAAAGTACAAAAAAATTTCCTCAGACCTCATTGTCAGAGACTGTACCACTTTTTCCCCTACATGTACCCTACGAATTATCTTCTAGGTATGTTATCATATCACTCCTTGGAAGTCAGAAGGAATTTTTGTCAGCTACTTGTTAGCTTGAAAACCCTCAGAGGACGAATTGACAGCCCTGACCTTCATGAACTTTTTTGCAGGTTATTTGTTCCCAATAAATACATCGCACATCGTCAGAACCGCCGGCATGATCTTTTCGCGGTGCTACCATCATAAACCGTTGCCAGAGCCGAGTACCCAGTCTGTCGAACTTTAAAAATGCTCAATGACCTCTTGAGTCAACACCCAGAGTGTGATGTGTTCGCGGATGAATGGAATGTTTAGTGTTTTGTGAGTGTTCACTGTTCCATGTTAGTTTAAGATTATTCTAAGTTCGTTCTAAGTTAATTAATGTAATTGGCCTGTACCGTTTTAGTTAACTTTAAATAAATAAATAAATTGATGTCTTGGTGCAGATTTAGGTACAGTTGTACGCTGGAGCTCCTTATTTCGTGGTGTATACATCAGTGGCGAAGGGTGGATTTTTATAAAAGGGAAGCCGAAGATTCCGTGGACTTTTGTTCTACTTTATATTACTATTATTCTGTAGTTCATAGGTATTCGTGAGAAAATGTTTCGATTTTACCTAGTTGTCCCGAACTCATAAACTTAAAATACGAAAATGTTTCTCTGTTTGGAAGACTTCTTTGATCAATTAGATTAATTGTTTATATTGCTATATCCTAAATGATTCTACATACCTACTTACTTACTTTTAGAATCTGAGAATACTGTCTGTAAGCCACTTACTTATACGTATCGAAATGAGATAATTGTATTAAAATGTTTCGTAAATCCACAGCGCCGGCGTTTCTTATATTTATAATTCAATTTCGAGAATGATGTTTTATCGCACATCACATAATAGGATAGTCAATATAATATAACACTATTAACCTGTCCCTTATAACAACAAACTATTAAATTTGCTGAAAACAATACAAACAAGTACTTACAAAAATATTCCATAGGATCCCAACGCACTACGACAAAAATAAAGTCAACCAATGCACAACACATAATACACAATCATAAATAATTAAACATACAAATTTTACTACTTTAAACAAGAAAGCGAATTTTATAACCTATTTGCAGAAAATAAATACAAATATCTGTTTTTTCTTCAAATGGTCCTATCGTTTACCGATGATTCTGCCAAAGTCAAGACGCAAGCCGTATAAAAATATAAAAACAAATAAATATAATTAAAAACTAAAAATTCAGAAGAAAGGCTGATTTCTATCAGATTTAAATAATTGATAAAAACAAAGGAATGTCAATGGCAAATTAAGTACTTAACGTGAAATGAAATGAAACTTCGTTACAATTGGTCGGTCCACTGGTTGCAATAGTGCTTTCTCGCTCTCGCAATGTTGTAGTTGTATCTTTTATCCTTGTCATAAGCCGATGGCCACCGGCTTATATGGTACCTTAGATCGACGAATACAAAGTGTCACGTGACCGTACGATTTCCGTACAGTCTGTTGTACTGGATTCCTAATTTCGCGACCGGCTTACTGCGCTCCGCGCATGCGCGCTTTAAGTACTCTCTGACTGAACCATAACAAGTTGTTAGTTGACAACCTTTAATTACAAGATGGCGTTATGAGTACGTAAATAATTATATTGAAAATTATTATTACTGTAATTATTATTGCGATTTACGTAAGAGAATACTTTTTTGTTTTATATTATTTTGTATTGAGTGGATGTTGCGTCATTGATTTATAATTGATTAATAGACAATGCTAAGCGGTTTTTGCAAAGGTAAGCCGGTAGGAATCGAGTTATATGGACACTTCGCCACTAGTATACATAGACTATAGTGTTGTCGATGTGGGTATGAATGTGTTAGCTATACATACTTAGTGTAGGTACATGTATGTGTGTGTTAAGCGGCGCTTTCTTTGACAATCTTAGCGGAGTGCGGCGCGCTCTGTGTGTAGAGCCCCGCGCGCCGCGCCACTACTATTTATCGACCTCCCCCTCCCCCCTCACACCTCACACCTCACTGCGCGGGGGGGCGCGCGTGACGTGGCCCGCGCTCGCTCCACTGGACTCGCACAACTTTTAAACTTTGCCATTCGTACACATACATAATATTATATCGGCAACCAAATGTTTGTTATACCATGTAGGTCGGCTTAATTGTTTTTAACTTCATATTTATTCTACGCATGAGCACCTAAACCTTCCCAATTATTGGAAAACAATACAAAGTATCTCAAACTCTAGGGAGTTATTTTAAATGTAATAAATATGTAGTTATAATGTTAACTAAATAAATGTATGTACCTACAGTGACTCATCAACCTCTACCTTAATTTCTAACTGCAACATCTCTGTTAATCAAACTACAAAATCTGAAATATTCAATGATGTAACGTGTACGTCGCGGACAATAGCGGTTCTGTGAGGGACGGCCCGGTACCGTGCGGCCCGCTAGCGGGTCCACACAACTAGTTGATTATTCATTCATACGACACAATGTTCAGTCGAATACATTTTACATTATTCATGCGACGGTTAGCCTCGTCTTAGCCTCTCCGCGCCGCTACAACAAACTGTTTCCTTTTAATGTACCTACACGCAATGATGTTATACCTACTTAGTGTACACGCACACACACACACACACACGCACACACACATGCACAATATTTGACACAGGTCTGCTCGCTCCTAATTAAGAAAAGTTTTGATTCGTTAATTACATGAGACCGTTTACGATTTGCTGCCAACTTTGTGATTAAATAATTTAATTAGGAACACTTATTTATATAAAGCTTATATTACAACAACTTTTTGACTAAGTAGAACAGATTACGAGTTTTAGTGATATGAGTGTATCATGAGCTACTAAATCATTTGATTAGTTTACTGTTACAAGTGTTCAATAAATGAATCAAAAGAGAGCAGAGCACAGTAAAGCTAAAAGCTGCTGACCACAGCTCGCAGAGGTTGTTAAGTCTCACAGCTACTATATCCTTCCACATAGACACTGTCTCATGTTTACACTACAACCTGGTAGTACAAACCGTACTCGTTCGACTACCCCCTGTGTCATTTTGTAATTGATGTTTAATTTTCAGTGAATTTATATTAGAGTAGTAATTAGTTAATTAAAGGGCCTGGGGGCGCTGTAAACTGGTCAGTTCATCGCCGCAAATTAATTTGAACAGGCAGGATATGTCCTCGCCACATAGTTGTACCTATATAGATCCGTCTATGTGTACGAGCATCGGCCTGGACAGTTGAGTAACGCTTGAGGAACACCGTGGGTCATAGCTGGTATACCATGTTCTATTATCTCAGGAACACGACACACCTCGCCTGTGCTAGGAGGACTTAAAACAAATCTACAGATTAAAATAAGGTAAATTACTTATAAAGCTCAGGTATAACAAAAAAATTACGCAAAGAACGAAACACAATGGATACAATTTGAAGAGGAATCGAACCTGCATCTTATTATTAGATCCACATTATCTTATCTACTACTACGCTATGAGCGAAAACCCTTACTTTTTTAATATTTCCCCAACACAGTTTGTCTACTTATGTATAAGTATTTTAAGTATAAACTAAACACTGACGTAAATAATATGAGCGCTTGAGCTGAGCTCGGATTAGTTTTTGTGTCCCTCTCGGCTACCATTACATATGGCACAGATTACAAGGAACTCTGCCGGGACCAATATCCTCATTATGTCACTACCATAAAATGTAACCTAATTAAGCACCTCTCATTATATTATTCTTAAGCCTGCTGGTTATTGTAACTAATACTTACTTACTTAATACTTATTAATACTTTTAAATGTACTACAAATGAAACAAATTAAATTAATTAGCAAAACACAATAATACATAGAACGTAGAAACTAATATAGAAAACATATCTTGTATTTAAAAACTATTGTGTTCATTAACTACTAAGTGCAGGCTCTGTATGTACCATGCACAATCACATCACACATACACCTCGCGCTACATTTGTATGAATACAATCTTAACACAATTTAACATAGTATAGGTAAATATGTAGTCTAAACAATAGTCACTAGACTTATGTTTGTCGATAATCATCTACATTATGAGTTAACTATTCCCTGATGATAATAATGAGAATCATTTTAATGTATTCGTAAATAGTGTCGCAATATTCGTGCTACCACAGAGCTCTCGCACACACCAACTGTTGCGGTTAGTACCTACTATACGTATAAATATTAACGTTTTTGCAAACAATTCAAGTCAATTTGTATGTTATGCCTAACGTACGTACGTACGTATTATGGTGCTTTAATATTTTGGGGAGAACTCGGAGCTTTTATTTGCATACGAAATGTTAATCATATAGGAATAAATGCCCTGAACTATGTGTACCTAGAAACAGGATATTACAATAAAGGGTAAATATTATTTTAGGAGCTACTTACACTTAGCGACTTTAAGGACATTTCTCGGGATTTTTTCTTAACTCGACTCCATAAGCTTGTACGCTAAGAAAATTTGCCGTGTCTGCGCCAGACAAGACAAATCTTCGTGTAGACGTCAAGAATAAGATCGATGACTACTGACAAAGATGGTCTTATGTTCAGCATGACACCATCTTCTTTCTCCATCGTAGTACATCAATATAAATGAGACGAAGCGGAGTGAACATCGTAAAAGTTGAAACGCCGTTCCTTTACCTTTTATAAGTAAAGTAAGCATTCACCATCGAGCGAGGTATAATATTCGTTTGAGGGGAAATATCATCGACATTCCATGATGTGCGTTTGATGTTGAGAAGTGGCGGCGGTTATGTTGATAACACTGTGCGGGGTGAGGCTGTGGGGTGGCGCGGGGTGTCAGGTGTCGTCGTAAAAACTGGTAATTTGTATATTATCAGCACTTTGTATATTATTATCTCGTACGACGACATGACGATACGTGAACGTGTACGTTGTGTGTACTTAACGACATACGTTTTAAAAAATATGTCAATACACAGATATTGTTGTATCGTACATATACCGAACAGCTTAAAACGCTAACCGTTTTATGTATTGCTAATGACGTAACATTTGAAACAATAACTTACAGCACAAATTGATATGAGATAACATTAAAGTGTAAATTCCATCTATTTATAAATACGTAAAGTGTTAGTTAATTGATGTGAACAACTTAACGTATGTTATACCTTATTGTCACATGTTACACGTTGCTCTCATTTTATAATCAATTGTTTTATACTTAGTATATTCGCTGAGGCACTTCACATAATATATACACATACGTAGCGACAGCTGCCAACATTCACAAATAATATACCTAATATTATATAGTGAGGACGTTTAACACGTTACGATTACTTGGTGAAAAGAGAATTAGTGTAAGAGGCTTACGTCTCAACTCTAATACTGACAACATGTCACAATTCTTAAGCACCGCCAAGTACAAGAGAGCCACGCAGAGACACACGCACTAAGATTTTATAAATGTAACAACTTACTAACATAGTTTTTTTACCTACATAGCTGGTAGTTTTTGTTAATACGCTACATCAATAAATAATTAGTTTAACACAGACTGTCCTGCTTAATAGAATAATGTAAAGATTTGGTGCACCGTCACTAGTGGCACAGCTAGTGAAGTCCCCCGGCGCGGCACACGACGCGGGGAGGCAAGGCACGCCTCTCTTGTGTCACGCTTCATTTATTCTCTCACTTTTCACTACTTTTGTCGTAAAAATGCTTTTGCAGGCTTTAACACTAATTCAGTGAATAGGTCGCGTCAATATCAAACAGCTTCTTATAATACGTTGTACTACGTACCTACTATAATATACATGTAGTACGCGACAGAGTTGAAGTACAAGTTCAAGGTCACCCTCACAAGTTCACTCATACAGATATCTACTGAGTTGTTCTACGTCATGTATTGTGTACTATTGTGATCTATTTATGTATAGCGTATTAAGCAATAACATTACTGCAACATTGTAACAATGTGTTTGGGAATATGAAGCTGCCTTACGATTCATACAAAAAATGAACGTCGTGAAATAGACAAATTATGTCCGATGTGTACAGAACAGTGTCAGAGGAGAGAGATATGCCGTCAAAACAATACTAAGTACGGATTTGATACATCGTGACACTCGTTCAGCTTTATAATTTATTTAGCAGTTTAACGTTTTAAGTTTCTTGTATTATGAATATTGTAACTATTTACTACCGAGCTCTAAGAGTATTCCTCTTTTCGTCCACGCGAGGGACTCGAGGGAAGAGGGAACTCTTCCCTCGAGTGTTATATAGGTACCTGTATGGAGATACAGGTACCTATATAACAAGCCCTCCCACTTGTTTGAACATGTTTGAACATGTTTGTTCACTAAAAAATACGTAATTTAAAATGTCTGCACGAAAATGTTTCTGAAACTTGGTCTCGTTAATAGTATTAGTGTATGTAAGTATATAAGTACATACATGAATGTAAAGTATAAAAAGGGGTGCGCAGTTCAGAACTAGCGAAGTTCGTTAGAGCAATTATAAAGTGAGAAAGAACTAAGTTGTTGTGTAAGTTTGTGTGGCGCCTACAACTTGCTCCCTACTACGACTGGTGCAGGCTCCGCTAAGTTGGCGCGCTGTTCTGCTAAATAAAACGTTTACCACTGAGTTGCCTGTGAACATCACCGCCCCTCCCCCGCCTCCCCCCGCCTCACCTCACCTCACCTCACCGCCGCAACACTCAACTCATAGTCAGAGTTACAAACTAAACTAGTATTAATTAGTTTATGGTAAATACACCTTGTAAGTAATAACGAGAGTCATACATACAGGGAGAGCCGCCATATCCATTATCTATTTCAAACGACTTCTCCCGCGACAGTAATCAAGCTCAGTGTTACACAACAACACTTAGCTCAGCTTAACACTGCGTTGGATTCGAACCCGCTATTTCGTACTTCAAATATTTAGTTCAGATCTGTTACCTGCTAAATTGAATTGACCCATGTCATGAACATGAAATGATATTTCCTTATTAAGTAAGTCGTCATAAAATATGAATAAAGTTGTTAATCCGTCTTAACGCAAGCCCCGGGTCGTGAGTGAAACGTTGTCGATGAATAAAATGCGCTGAGTGAGCGTCGCGTATTAACATGTAGCCTCCGAGATGAGGTTGTGCTGATAAATAAACAAACACTCGTGTAAGTGAAACCGCGTCGCGTTACTGTTCAGCGCCTGCATTATACACTAGACAGACACACTCTATGTTCTACCTGTATGTACCTTCACAATACAGATATGTACATACATACAGATATTACAAATGTGTAATATAGAGTGTTACAGGCAACAGGTACTGCACCTAATCCGCAACCCGACTAATGTAATAATGTATACAAGAAACTGCATTTTAATATATCGTAAGTTGTTTTTGTAGATACAAGTCGAGTGTTGTTAGGATGGAAAAGTTTTCTCTATCTAATGCACGGTTTTCTTTTATGAAAAGATGTAAAACAGCGAGAGAGGCTCGCTCTCGGAGGCTTATTAAAGCGTGAAATTTCTCATTTCGCCGGCTCTCGGTGCAATGAGCGCACACAGACAACTGCTATACTTATATATAAGTACGAGTATATATGTATAGTGAGGTAAGCAACAACGAGGAGATAACATCACGGTGTTGTGAGGTAGTCGGGTGCAATTATAACACTAATATTATAACGACATAACTACAAGCTATGAGTAATGGACAAGCTCGACTGTTACAACACATGGCTTTATTGCATCCATTGCATTACGTTATAACGTACACATGAGTGTAAAGTAAGAAGAGATGTGTTGTTTTTATATCGATATAATATATTATAATCTCTACTAGAACTAAGCTGGCGACATGGACACACACACACACACACGGTATACAATTCACGTCATGGTTTTCCTTACTTTCCTCTAGTCAGCATTTCCGGGATGAATTGTGTGGTTAGTAAAGAAACAGTTTTCACAAATTAATAAGAGCGCGATTGTTCCGTGATTATAAGTCAAGTAGATGTGATAGTTAAAATATAAAGCGAGTGCCAACAACTCTACTATGTACATATTTGTTTGTCATTTACGCTTTCACTTGGCACAGTGTCAAGGTTCCAACATGTTACGTTTTACTTTTGAAATTGAACTGATTTATACGATGGAAACAGTTGATCAATATTGAGCCGCGTTGAACAGAGCTAATAACGAATGCATCGCGTACACAGATAGACTAGAGGTGTTCCTACCCGAGTGAAGATCGATGAGAGGGTTTACTATCACACTCGGTAAATGATAGGCCTAAGTAACAAAGTCGTGGGTAACAATTAGTGTGAAATAAATATAGCAATCGAATTAACACTGTGTGTGTGTGTGTGTATAACGTGTCGGTCACAATGTTAGGTGAGCGCCGCGGGGTGCGGGGTTACAGTTAACAGTAGGTGCGATCAACACAGCCAAATATATTACTAATAGCTCTCAGGCACGACATTCGTTCTACGACCAGATGTGACCAGCCCTGATAAACTCACCCTGTGTATATATATATGTGTGTGTGTGTGTGTGTATCCTTGACCGCCCGCACGCGGTGCCACGCCTTGCGCACATAATATGACGCAAACTTTTCTATTACACGCAGAGAGTGCAAGTTAGAGAAGGTTGTGTAAAGTAAACTGAACCTCAAGCTGTCTCTACGAGTGTGAGGGTGTTCACACAATATTGCTCGCTATCACAGAACTTATTCATATTACTAACTCATTTGTTCCTGCTACTTTTCTTACCATTAAGTTTAATAATTATCCTACTTTACTTCCTACTAATATTACGAGTATAAATGCGAGACTTTGTGAGGATGGATGGATGTTTGTTACTCTTTCACGCAAATACTACTGAACGGATTTTGATGAAACTTTAGAGTAATATAGTTTAAACGTCATAATAACATATAAGTAGGCTACAAATAATAAAGACTTTAAATCCCTAAGTCACCTTTTACGACAAAAACGTGAAGAAAAGGGAAAGAAACAAAAACTGTCACAAACTGATCTTATTCAGTCGGTGTCGTCAAAATTTCTTAGTTGACAATTTGTTACAAAATTGAATATATATAATTTTTTATCAAAACACCACGCAGGGAAAGCCGCGGGCGGAAACTAGTCTATACTAATATTATAAAGAGGTAAAGTTTGTGTTTTTGTGACGTTGTAATCTCTGGATCTACTGAACCGATTTTTAAAATTCTTTCTGTGTTTAATAGTCCATTTATCGGGGAGTGTCATAGATATAGTATCACGCTATGCCTAATAGGAGTAGAGCAGTAATGAAATATGTTTATAAAAGGGACGCTTAAAAACGTTTATTTTGCTTCTGCTGCTTAAACGTCTGGAGATATACTGAAATGATGTATTAGAGAATTGTACCTTAAAAAATGTTTTACAATTAAGTCAACGATAGCATATATCTATCTTCTAAGGTTGACTCACTACGACCTTTTTTATAATAATAAAATTTGATTTAAAGAAATGCATTGTTTGTACAAAGATATTTGGTGTAAATATATGGTATTGACCCTTATCAAAATAAATACGTTAATCATTATATTTATTTAATTTTAAACAAAATTGACCTTTACAGCGATGAGATCCGATTATTAGTTTGAAAGATGAGATATCTTTTAGTTTTAAAATAATGCGCGAATAACGTAAAATATATGTTATATATACGATAACTAGACCTGAGGTCCGCCGCTACGTGCGTCGTAGAGGCGGACCTCACCACCACACCACCAACACGTGCTACGTCGTAGACTTCCACCATGGTTAAACAGTTGATACTGTTCAAGGGTCTCGAATCTATTAATTAATTATTTATAATTAATTGTAAACAATTCAATACGAATGTTTTCATCCATGTTTTATAAAATGTTCTCTTAATGTTTTGGAACTAGTGAACTGATAGTATTATATTTTAAAGTTACTTTAACATAACAACATTCTAATAAAATACAATCAAAGTACATTTTGTACATTAACTAATAATGCATACAAACCAATATCAAAAATTGTTTAACTTTTAGTTCGTCTTACTGTTTGTTTTCGATAAACACTGAAACGATGATAACGTATATTGATAATAGATTAATGATTATACAGCGCGTAGTTCAAAATGTTGAAACATATTTGATGTTTTATGGTTACTTAGTCCTAGGATAGAAATATTCCGTTCTACCATTCATCCAATAATGTACGAATGAACAAATTGAATAATCTTAAATAGTGGTGCGAGGAGGGAAGTGTGCGAGTCGCCCTCTTTAGTGAAGAAACGATAGTCGAGAGCCCTCCGCGTGGAGAGGCCAATCCACACAATGTGATCTTGAGCCCCGGAGCTACACATTGTTCCCACGGCGCTCACACCTCGCGTCACACGTACACCTGTATACACCTGCCTAAACACTAAGTAATGTAGCCTGATAATTATATAAACGCGACAATTAGTAACTGATGTTTGTTACTATTTCATGTAAAAACTGCTGAATGAATTTTTCTGAAACTTTACAATAACATAGTTTTATGCAATTTATAAATATATTGTATTTATAATTGAAGCAACTCAAAATACCGATCCTGCGCAGACTAAGTCTGATTGATATTAGTTTTGGTGTTGCGGTAGAGCTACTCTAACAGAATCTCTACAATTAACTAAATAATATGTGAACGTACTGGTTGCTCTCTGGCCGAACACTGCGTGCGACTTGATCGCGTCTGACATATTATAATGCGTTCTGTCATGTACTACTACTACTACCACAAAATAGTTTCAGTTTTGTCTGTTATATTAGAAAGTCATTCCAGCGTCGTCATAATATACGTTTAACATTAATATTAACATTGTAGGACGTGGTTGCCGGTGTAAGTATTAGCGATCAGATGAAATAAAGCTTGAGTGTGGCTGAGTCGGGCGAGGGAGAAAACATTCTGATAAGATTAGATTTGAAGTATATGTTTATTAATGTATGCAACTTAAACTAGTTGCGATAATCGCACACATTCAATATGTAGTAGTAAACGTTTGTAACAACTGAGTAACGTACAGACACACATACATGCGCCGCGCTCCTCCGCTCACGCTGTCAATAACAAGGAGATGTACTGCTTCTGCTTGTATTTATACATTGTTGCCTGTTGAGGACTTACTAAGCGTTATAAACTTTCCAACAGACTTGTGTCCGCGAGGATATATCATCGCAATCACTCTACAAACTGATTTACATTAAGTACTTAATAGTTTTATAAAGCTAATTGCGTTACAAGTAGAGCGAGCTCGGTGCTGACCAACTAGTTACATACATATTGTAACTGACGTTTGTTTGTTTGTCTACATACACTCGGCTAGTACTGAGAGTGTTTGCACATTATAATATGTTATAATTTAAACAAATTTGATTATACGTTACATAAGTGATGGCTGTCGATACAAGATGAACACAAATTAATTCTCGTCAATAATGAAACTGTCGATAAACGAAAAGTGAAGTGGCACAATGAAAATATGTCCCCCCTCCCCTCCCCAGCACCGGGGCGGCATCACCCCCCCGCGCGCGCCCCTCCACACCGACATGTCTCTCGCTCAGTCCTGCTAATGGACGGGCTGCTGCAGGAGTACGCGCGGGGGGGACAGGGACGAGGGGGAGGTGTGGTATCTGTCCGTGTGTCACGCTCTTGATAGATTTAGATTTAACTTGGGTTTGTAAGAGCTTTTATTAAATGTTAGTACATGCTGGATAAAGTATAAGTACAAACACGCAGAGAGCGCTAGGTAAACGTTCTGTACGACACCTACCTACATACGTTACGTAACATAAATACAACTCACTTAAAGTAATACGACCATATTTCATTGCAAATAAATAATAAAACTTTTTTCATTATATCCAACATTGTATATCTATCGGAGGGTCACACAATACGCACAAAACCTTCAAATAATTGCCTAAAAGGGTAAACTTATTGGCGTATCCCTTAAGATAGGACGCCACGATAAACAGTTACGAATACATACAAACATGAGTCTGTGCGGCGCATCACTTTACTGTTACTGTGTGTCTGTGTATGCATGAGGAGGAACATAACATGCAGCACCTGAACTATCACAAGTTACAAACACTGTCTCACAACACCTCATGTTGTTACTCTATCACGTGATCAAACCACTTTGCGTATGCGATGTGATAGGTTTAAAACTATTACAATAACTTTGTTATAGACCATAAACCTAGCTGCGTTCAGGACACTCCGAACTGATAAGTCAACGATCCGGTATTCCAGGACAGCTCCACCGAAAAACTTATTCCGCAAATTAGCTCCTCTTATAAACTACTAAAAAATAATATAGCCATGAATACCCACTCGCCACGTCGCCTTTATTGTGTCCGTAACCACACAGTACACGGTCCGCACGCCACGAAGGCGCTACAATATAAATCGGCGGCCACATGCGCACACCCCGAGCGCACGGTACTTGCGCTACGATATATCATGCGGGACACTCGCGTAAAAGAGCATCGCCTCACGTTGTCGAGGTAGCGTATCGAGCGGAGATACTTGTTCTACTTTCATTAACCCTTCATCTAATTTAAATCATTTTATCATGTATATGAAATAATAAATAATTATATATTAAATCATTTATCCGAATCGTCATATTCAGACCCTTGTACGGGTTTGACATGACGATTCGAATGACGTTATCCCGACACACGTCAATTCGAAAATACTTCCAAGTGGTACGATTTAAAGTACTTTCAAGCTAGCATACCACTTAGAAGTACATAATTTTAACCGACTTCAGAAAAAGGAGGAGGTTCTCAATTCGATTAAATTGTTATTGTTTTTTTTGTGATTGTTACCTGATTTCTCGAAAACGGCTAGACAAATTAAAAAAAAAAAAATAATTTGATAGGGTAGTAGGAATACTTCCCATTTGGTCCCGTTGTCACCAGATCTGAATCTGGATGACGGGATCCCAGAGGAATCGAGGGTAACTTTTGAAAATTATAAGGACCCATTGTATCAATTCTTGACAGACACGTGAATCTCTGACGTCACTACAAAATAATGAAGAGATAAAACTGGTCTGATGATTGAGACCTCAGAGAAATGAGGGAACTCCTCAACGGTATATAGCAGCTACCTAGTGCTGGGCTTATTTTATTTGTATTGATGAAAACTTTACACACCTTCACACAAACATGATCTGATGATGAAGACGACAGAGAGTTACATTACTTCTCCGTCTTAGGAACATTTTTTTCATTGATTTGTAAGCATGATATAATTATTTACCTCTTTAAAATATAATATTATTGGTTAGTAGTTATTACAATCAAGTTTGTCGTTAAAGTCGGTTTTTTAATTAGAAAAATATCGAATTAACGTGTGTCAGGATAACGTCATTCGCAACGTCATATCAGACTCCAAAAAAGGTGGGTACAGCGAATGTGTTTCAAGACGACATAAGTCAAGCAGTTGAATTCTATTCTCTGAAAAGATAATGTGTTAAAGTATTTTGATGACACTGTTGTCGTGTATATCTGGATCGAACCTGATGTGAAAAATAACTTACTTTAACTATGTTTGAAGCCAAAATCAATGACAGGGCCTCGGACATGGCTCTAAAACTAATTACAAAAAAATGTTGATAAACTTTAGATGAATTTGTTATCGATGGGCATACAATATCGATATAACGTTTTATTTTGTCATCCCATAGATAAAGCATGGTGCTTTATGTTAAAGTAATGAAGAATATTGTGATCGTGAACGTTAATGTGACGTGTAATGAGCGTCGAGTGGTGCTCGTGATACATTGTCAGGTCACATCGGAAGCGCTGAATGAACCGCGCGCAGTTCCGTCGCGCCGGGCCCTTCCGTCCGCACCGACCTCGCCCTGCCACTACCGACCTTTACCTAAATTACCTTCTAACCTATTGTCATCTATTCAAAAATAACTATTGTGTAAACTATTATGTTACAACTTAATCATTTAGATATTTCAGGAAATCGAGCTAGTTAGTGAAGAGAGCAAGCCGTGGAGTAAGTCGCAAGTCGTTACTCTGTGTGGATGCGTCGCGAATATCAAGTACAGTGCCCATGATAGGAGAAGGGAGGGTAGAGGGGGTGAGGGGGTGCACAAAATGTGTGTGAAGTCATAAATCGCTGTTGAACACGCGCCACGATATATTGTTAAATACCTAGCTCGGTGGTGTGTGACTACAGGGCACGATGTCGCGGACACCGGGCATCACCCCAGCCGCGCGGCCAGAGTACAGTTTTTTTTCAAAACATCAATTTTGTAAAATTATTTATAAATTAAATATAGTTTAGTTGTATCGACTTGTAGTAGTCGACTTAATACTTAATAGACACAATCTAGTTGTAACGTGGTGTAGTACTAGGCGAGTGCGTCAGAGCGGCGTGGCGGTGTCGTGGCGCGGCAGTGTCGTGGCTGGCCCGCGCGGCGGGTGCACGCACGCATGTAGGTCAGGGCCGGGTCGCGACACCTACACCACGACACCGCGGGTAGGAGGGACGAGGGGGGAGGGGGGATCGTGCAAGGATATCAACACGGTCACACCGCCACTGTGCTGACGCTCACTTCTCTATTGGGAAACTGAAGGAGGAAGACTATGTCCGGCAGTGGTATATGTTACTTATTACCAAAGACGTTAATTACTATAAAATGGTTGTGAAACGTCGCCTCATGTACAAACTGTAGAAAAAACTTACCCGACTCTCCATTACTTTATATTATTTATGCAGTGCGACTATTGATATTAGTTACAACAATACTACAGATACAGATTAACACAACAAATACAGTCCAAACATGAAGGTAACGGATAATGATCTAAAGATAACTTCACTTCATCACCTCGCGCCGGTCAGAGCAGATGCTTCTTCACGCTACGTTTGATGCACACAGTATCACACGAGGGCTGACATACGTGAGCCCGAAGTTTAGTCCACATCTTAATGGTTCAGCTTAGGCAGGAGGCTTACCTTTTGGTGAGAGTCGAGTCAATTATCATACAAAACTAAATCTATCTTCTTTGAAATCAATTTAAGCTTTATTAATGATATCTTTATAAATACTGCAGATACAATAATAGTAATATATTATCATCTTCAGAGGAGACCTTTGCCCAGTAAGAAAGTAATAAGTATGACACTTGTATTTATTGAATTATTAATAGAAATTATTACTGTCTTCAGTTGTAAGTTCAAAGAGCTGAGTATTATTGCTTAAGTATATATAACCAGAAGTGAACGTACAATGAATAGAACAGAAAACTTGTAAGCTGAGCTGGCGTGGCCTGGTCCAATATTAAATAATGATGTAAATGTGTGTGTGTGTGTAGAGTATTATCAGTGATCAGGTTGTAGTGTCGGCGCGGCTCTCTCACCGGATACTGCACGTAGCTCAGCGCGTATCTAAGTGCGGGCCGGTATTGTGAGCCGCGACGACACCTGGCGCCTCACAATGTAGCCGAGCGTACGACGAGGCGTCCGGACCTGACCCAAGATAAACTGCTCCCGGCGCGTGTTATGACGCACCAGATTACCGTCCTGAACGTTTATCGCTAGGTGAGCGTGTCCTGTCTCCCGCACAGGTAGCCCCGCACATATATCACGTGTCCGCGGAAAAACTGTTCTCCTCATAAGTTGGACTGATTTAGTGTCGTCCTTCGTCACTGACACGACGTCTCACAACCCCTCCCCCCCCACACACACACATACATACACATATACACACGTGTAGTTATGTTACGGCGCCGTGTAAGTAAGTAGTACCTCCACACTTCAATATATTGCAAGTATCGCATTCAATGTATCGCAGGGCACGTAGTAACTGACATCGTCTGTGGAGACGAGCCGCAGTCACATTTATTTGTGATTGGGTTTATAAACCCACACCTTGACATTTTTGTGTTTGGATTTAGCAACCTCTGTATAATAGGCTGCATACTCACACGCTACTAAGTGCATAACCGGACGAGGAAGATTACTTCTTGGAGGCAGTTTTTCTATCAGAGGGGCAAAGATTGGAAGAGCGATTCTTGTACACCGTATGTTTCTGGCCTTGGGAGCATTGATGTCGTTAGCTTGGCTAATGCTCGGGAAAGGATTCGTACTGAGCTAAGTACATCCAGCTTTTACATGTAAGTTATACTCGCCTGCAGAGAAACACAAGCCCTATCCTGTGCTACGCAAAACTGTAGGCGCACTTTCCCATTTGTAAGATATAGAGCGGAGCAGCACGTTATTACGCGGGTTTTGATTACCGAATGAGCGTGATGCCTAAGGATAGAAAGAGGCGTTGTAACTAAGTATTGAACGCAGCTTACAGCTTGCATGTTTGTATGTTCTACATCTCGCACGTACTCCTTCATTACTTACTCTCCTGTATCGTGTATCATACTTCATGACCATTAAGTTGTATAGAGCTTGTACTTGTTCATACTACAAAGCCAATATAATTAATCCTATGTGGATGGAGAATGGCATACAATATTACATAGTACAAATGAAATTATAGAAAACTAGATTATGCCAACAAACACAGTATGCCAAAAACTAATTATACTCGGACTAATCTAAAACTTAAGTATAAAAAAACAAAGAATATAAAGAAAGAAAATTTAATTATATAAAACCAGTCAAATTACACAACTATCAACTATTCATAGGTGTGTTTATGTACTGTTTTGATAACAGATAAAGGTGTCCTCATCTGTCACAATGACGTTAGGCGCGCTGTGTTAGTTAACTGATCACATCTCTACACGACACAGCTGATGTGCGTCGGTCTGTCTCGACTCGATCAAATGACTCGTCCAGTATTAAGCCACATTTTAAATCGTAAAACTTTATCACCTGAACGTAATCTCGACGCAGATTTATGTTTCAATGAGACAAGATCATTAAATTTCGCTAAAGTAAAATTTGGAAGGACATATACTCGTAAAATTCAAATGATGGTTGTACTTGTGCATGCAATTCCGCTTTTTTTAATAATCGTAAACAGCCAGGTCTTTATTCATAAATACTTCTTTGCTATAGCGTCGCTTGCTAAGTCAGCGGACATTATATGAAAACATTAAGTACTAAATACCTATGTGTATATGTAGTGACTGACTAAGAGTACACAATGCTATCTCACCGTCTCCCGTGTAAAAGTCGCAAAAAGCGACTAAACTGAACACACTCGACGGGTCAGCGGTGCCTGTCCCGTCATTGTGGTTGCCAAGTGTCCCGACATATGGTCCGTCTCGTACACGGGCTGATCTGATGATCATAACATCGACTCAAGCGTGAATATGTGTTGGACAAGTGCAGAAAGTTCATAAAGTAGATAATAATGACAGCACCTGCGATCTCTTGTAACATTATGTAATTAATGTAGAGACATCACCTCACCTCATCACGCAAGTGTCAACAAACAGTAAACGTAACATATACGTGAGAGCGGGAAAGAGATGGTGCTAGCTCTACTTATACCACCGGAGTAGTAGTTGAGTGACATGCACCGTATGTGTCTACAGCGGTAGTAGGTACAAGTGCACGTTCAGCTTATCGGAACATAATATACCTGCGTCTTAGCGTTACTCTACCAGGTGCGACCATAGTGGGATACGTAGTAACAAATGATTCTATTAACTTCATACTAGCAACATCACTGTTATGTGAATGCATCCCGCTGCCGCGACCAGAGAGAACAAGAACACTTCATGATAACTTTGCTACTATACTGTCGGCCGCCCACGAGAGCGATGCTACGTGATCCTGGTGACTGTGTGGTGGTGGTGAGCGTAGGTGCGTGCTAGTGCGTGGCGCAGCGCTGTGTGAGGCACGCGCGTGCGGGGGTGTGCGGGGGCGGGGGGTGGGCGCGGGGGGCGCGGCGAGGTCGCGTGCGGGGAGGGGCGGCGCGGCGGCGGCAGTCCGCGGCGCGCCCTCGCCCGGCCCGCACGTCACACTCGCGCGCGTCATGCTCGCCGCCGCCGCGCCCCCACACGACCGCTGATACGTACACACTACCTCGCCACTACACTAACTTGAACTATTACTGAACTTTGTTACGTGTGCGACGCAACACAGTGGACATTACGACTCACTTTGTTAATATTTGGTAATTGTTATTTCTTACTTATAAGTTGTCGGTGTGTGAAAGTTCTGGCGCTGCCTGAGGAGCTCACTGTACTCAGCAGCTGCATGATGGGTGATGCGGCGTGATCGTGTCAACAGAGTGGCACTACGCGGTGACGCTACACGCGTGTTGCTACCGCGACACGGTTCAACTGAGCACTTTGGTTCAACTGCATTTAACATCTATCACTGTCAACGTGTCTCGTATATTGGTCCAGTGAGTACACAGCACTGTGCACGTTATCAACATTACTTATAGCACGGTACTAGGTGTTGTAAACACTCGCGTCATCATACACACACGTGCAGGACAGTGCAGCGTCTGCACGTGTGTCATAGTCACAGTCACTTAGTTAGGACTAAGTTCTGGGACCGCAGTTGAGAAAGACTCAAGTTTTGCCGCAAGTTAGTGTGTGAGCGCGCAGGAGACACCGCGCCGCCGCATTACGAACAGAGCCGAGTATCAGGCTCGCAGGACACCTGTGTCCAGCACCGTCAGGGGACGGGACTGACACCACGTGACATCATCTACAACGTGCAACGTCCGCGCAACACTAACACTACCTACACTACGAGCGAGACGGCCTGCCAAGATTGACTCAGTTTTATTTATACGCGGCGTAAGTCTATATAACAATACCCTTCACATCCTCTCTTCTTTCTTCTTGATAGTAGAGAAAATCTGAAGGCGCTGGTGGGGGTGGGGTTAGGCAAGATAGGCAGTGGCAGTGGATAATCTGGAATAAGTACATTTCTTCCATTATTCACTTCATTCTGACGAGTTCTTCATTTCTCTCTTTTAATTTTCCACTCCGTTGCTCTTATGAATCTGGATATTTTGATATGAACCTTATGGTCATGTAACTGTTAGCTGTGAGCAGCTTATGTGAACGAGGCACCCTTCTAGTTTTAAAGTACGAGCAGTCGGAAAAAGTAATCACTTCTTTCGTATTATTATAAACCCTTCAGTCCACGTCGCGTTGTTCTGCGCCACGGTGGGCAACCAGCACGGACCCTGGACTAGTGCACTAACAGCGCGCTGCTCAGATCATTTATTAGTATGAAATACTAAGTAGCACTTATGAAAATCAAAGATTTGTCCACAAGGTACCTCCTAGTTAGGAGGTGTAGTTGAGCCATGATAAGAATATAGAATAAACCGTAGATACTTTCAAAATTTATAATAATTTTAACTTTTATCGCGATCTATTAATTTGAATAATGTAAACGGAAGATTACCGATAAGATAAAAAACGTTTAAGCAATATAAATGTTGTGATATAATATGAGTGAATTGTGAATTGTTAACTTGTCCGACAAGCACGGGACTGACCCCGTCTGTCGCCTCCCTCGTGTACTGCTGCACTGTCACATCACTAGTATAATGTTTTACGTGGACTAGTAAAGAAGACAACACGGTATGAACACAACACTAGCGCGTCGTCTTGTATATTGCACGCGTTTATGTCTTTTATAACTACAGTGAACGTACTCGTAGAGCTAAACAATAACTACTGCGCACGGACTGTCCTCAGCTATACACATCTAGTACAAGTGTACTCTCCCTACTGAGTTAATAAACTAAAGATGTTAATGCAATCAGTACATAGAGTAGAGAACAAGTTAGATCGTAACAACATCTGTGCAAGGTCACCAATGTGTAACAGACACAGTTTGTTATCAACACAACACAGAGCCTTCTGTACAAGTGTCACAAATGTACACGACACGCGTGGTGACAGCCTTCAGAGAGAAGTAATAAGCAATGTAGGAGGTAACGTAGTACTCGACACGAGGGACAGTTAGTAAGGCTCGTAGTCGTAGCACATCAATAGTTTGTATGTTTACTCTACATTTAATTTATACGTATATAAACAATTACGCTACAAACATCTAAGAGTCACTAAAATGCAAGTCTTATCAAAATCTAAAGACGAAATTGTAAAATCCATCCCAACTGATAAAAAATCATCTGCGCTCGAGTCACGGTTACAATTCCACAAAAAGTTCATGATAGGCGCACATACTAGTTGAGTAGGTCTAGGAAACACGAAAAAACAATCAGACAAAGAAATTACAAAATCTTTAATAAACCAAGATGAGAATGACAGCTACAGAGTGCACGCAATGAACCTAGAAATGCAAAATGAATGAGTTACTCTAAGCAGGTGATTACTCTATACCTTTAGCCCTTAAGTGGCGCACTTTGCTTCACGACTGGTCACCATCATTACTTAAATTCTACCTCAACGCCTTCCAATTGACTCTTCCTGATTAAAGCAATCTTGTAAGATGGGGAAAGGCCACGGACAAAAAATGGTACGGCTAGACACTTATTGGTAGGCTGCAAAGTGCTTTTGGATAGGGGTCATTACTCGCAACATCACGACAGAGTACTAGGGATTATACGCGAGGCAGTAAGTCTATCGATCGCTAGAACTAAAAAAGGACAGACTACAAATGAAAGACAAAACATCCATTTTTTTAAGGAAAGCAACACTAAAACGACCACCTTTAAGCCTTTTTCAGTCCTGAGTTCGGCAAGCGATTGGACACTACTGGTTGACACGTATGAAACACACTATAAAATCCCGGAGAATATCTGTATGTCGCCGTTAAGACCAGACATATTCCTCTACTCACATTTGAATAAGCGTGTAGTACTTATTGAGCTCACGGTACCTTGGGAAACCAACATCCCTAAAGAACACGCAATTAAGACAAACAAATACTTTCACTTGACAAATGAGATAACCAGAAATGGCTACAAGGTTACTCTATATCTTCATAAAATCAGGGAACCTCCAGCTGCCTCCTATCATTATATTACTCGTACAGTAGCCCCCACTGCACTATCTCTAACCGAGTGAGAACACCTCAACAACGACGGTAAGAAACATTGACAGAGAAGTGATTGAGCTCGATCTATCTTATATATTATCGTGAATGGCATGAATGAACTATATTATTATGCTAATAGCTTCAATGAGTTTTAACTCAAACAATTAAATATAAAATAATTTATTCAAAAAACATTATTACATTTTTTATAAATATATATATAAATAATTATTTTATGTTGCGTTTTAAATAATTGCACGTAATAGAGCTTCGAGTGGTTAAACACCTAAATGTACTGACCATGCCTCCCTGCTAGCCCTCGTATATAACAATATAAATGTTGTCCTTTATCTTCCTAACATCTTGCAACACACTGCATCTATTCAATCAGTCTATTCATTAATTGATCTATTCATCGGCATAACCTCACTTTTACCACCAATATATATTTTATTTATTTTGTATATATGTTACAGCCAAAGTAATAAATATGAATATTATACATAATAACTAGCCATTATGTATAAGGGCTACTCAATTTAGATAAAGTGATAAATGGCGAAGAATTAATCACATTAACTAGCCATTATATATGGCAAAAATACAATATTAAGGCAAAAGTCAGAAACAGTTGGTTAGGTTAGGTTAGTATAGTGACCAAAGGTAGAATTTAGTAATACTATATTATTCTAGTTTTACATAAAAAAATGTTTCTTGCGTCCTTTGGTCACTATACTAACCTAACCTAACCAACTGTTTTTGACTTTTGCCTTAATATTGTATTTTTGCCATATATAATGGCTAGTTAATGTGATTAATTCTTCGCCATTTATCACTTTATCTAAATTGAGTAGCCCTTATACATAATGGCTAGTTATTATGTATAATATTCATATGTATTACTTTGGCTGTAACATATATATCACTATAAGTTAATAACAATAAAGTTCCCACGTTAACACAGAACTCAGATAACAAAATTCTACTTACTCTTCTTACTTTTTTGGTAATACGTAAGAACTTAACCCGTGATAGTTATATAATCTATTAAAATGTTTAATGAGAAGCATACAATAAGTGATCACAATCACCCCATTGCGTTATTAAGTTTAAACATTTGAGTAGAATTATACTTAACTATTTTCCCTTTTGTTAATTCTTTCACTGTGTGATAGCAAACAATAATAATAAGACGCTGCACTAAGAAGGTATTAAATAGTAATAACAGTTTGTGTACCGTCCTTATGACATAGTGAGACATGCTGCATTACTCAACACACACTGTCACGGTTGTACAAAATTCTATGACATATGGATTGCAGTTTGTTAGCTGCTCAAGTCGCAGGGCTCTCCTTGGACTTACACCGGTGTAGGTGCCACCTTGTCCCGTTTATGCTTGCGTTAGGTAATACATGTGCGTGAAGTTTCCGACAATCTATATAGTGTACTGTCTAGACGTCCGGGAAGAACAGTTTTGTAGTTGCAGCTGTTTCTGCGTCCAGGTATCTTCGGTTCTATTCCTCAAGCGAATCGCTACAAATATGGTTCTTGAGAAATGTAACTGGGCATAAATCGTATTGCGACGTGACTTGTAATTTACTGTGCGATGTGCTGGCTCACATGGATCATGGCGTGCTTCAAGGGCGAGTGAAAAGGCGTCCCAACTCGCAAGTAGGAATGTTTTAGGTTTGATGAGTGACCTTCACAAGAGCCCTCCGCAGAGCCTACAGCTCAGCCTGGTATGCTGAATTCTAATTGTATAGTAAAATCTGTGATATTTACACAATATTACGTCTATACATATTTAATTGTTACTAACAGTTGAAACATTTGCAGAAACTAATAATAAAACATAATTATACAAAAGTTAGAAGTTGTTATTAAAACAGTATGTTTATTATATTAGATCACATTGTGAGTTCGTAGTAAGGTCAGTAGTCTTCCCTCACAGCCCAGTACTACAGTAACTACTCTACTGTACTACACACAGTATCTCTAGATTATTACATCTAAGATCTTGCATCCAGGACTTAACTTGTGGTAAAGACATACATTTCTGTTGACCAGCTTTTTATTGATTACCTTTCTGTCTGATATACTAGAACCTAGAAGACTAGAACCTATCTTACAATAAAATATAAAAGAACATAAAATATAAGTACTGATTATCATTTCTAAGTGGACAATTGGACATGCTATCTCAAACGTATTAATATATATCAGGCCACCAGAACCAGAGCGGCCCAGACCACAATTTGTGATTTTTTTAGTTAGGCACGGCAATGCCCCCTTAAAACCCTTAAGTTTATAGTCAAAATGATTTTAAGTTAATTTTAAAATAAAATCATAAATTGCGTTATAAAAAAGAGTTTTGCCATTTCGAATTTTAAAGTAATAGGAAAAGAGCACAGTGACCCAGATCACTTGGGTCACTATGGTTTTCGGCGCCATTTTGGCTCATGTGACATGAGTTACTCTGGTTTTGAAACTTATGTATTTACGGGTAAAGATTATTATTTTTGTACTTTTTATTAACTGAATAGGGTTTTTTAGAAATAAGTGTGTATTAATTTGTTATTATTTTATGTAAGCGTGCGAGAAGTTTGCAGTACTGCAATAAGTTTAAAGGGAAGAATATCAATTTATTAGTCATTTTTTTTTGTTTTTTGGCGGCAACTAATTCATACTTATAAATTACCATAATTTATAGTATTTTTGTTTAGGATAGATCTAACTGGAGTTACAATGAGTGTAATTAAGAATGAATCCACTGACTACATTGAAGTTGACTTAAATGGCAAGTTTATCTTTCTAGATTTCCATACTAAAACAATGTAAGTATGAAGTTTTTCGCGGGTCTTGGATAGTTAATTTGAAAAATCGTTTTTAAATGTAGGGGCATTACAGACGGGTAAGAAGTTTACTATAATATATGATCTTAAGATTATAAATTATATATTAGGCCATCACAGACTACAAAGATATGATATACTTATCACTACAAAGTAATTATTACATACTTGTAATAATTACTTTGTAGTTTTCCCTCATCAAATTCCTGTAACTAAGCTTTTCTTTTTATCCGACTCCAAATGAGGAGGAGGTTCTCAGTCCGTCTGTATTTTTTTCATGTTTAGAACTTCATAACTCAGGCAATTATAAACCGATAAGAGAGAAAGTAACTACTATCTTTACGAAATAAAAAGAAGGAAAACTTGAAATTAAACCCTATACCAATCAGTCTGGCCAGCGTGGTATTAGTAGGTCAAGTAACCCTCCGTCACGGGAGGAGGCCCGTCCCTGCAGTGGGACATTAATGGGCTGTTATGATGATGATGAAATGTAAACATTTGTAAATTGAAATGTAAAATGGAAACTGGACGTTTGAAAAATCCAGTAATAGAGTTTGTAGTAAGTATCCCTTCTTCTTTATTACCTAGACAGCGGTGGCAAAGTTTAGTAATTTTTAACTGTGTAAACTTAGATTAAGTAGAATAAAATTAAAATACAAGTTAATAAAATGAATTGAGTTAAGACGTCTGCTTAGCAGCCATGACCTATACCTCGTCACAGAAATCGTTTATTTATCTTTTAATCTGTGTTGGTATAGGATCTTGCCACGCTAGTCTTATATGATGTTAGGTACCTACCTAAGGATACCTATCCTTCGGAATATTAACTACGTCGGTCTAATTATTCGATATTGAGCCAATTTTCCAAAAAAAATCGAGCGTATGAGTCATAGAAAACTTACTCCAATAGTTTGGCTAATAAAAGCTTTAATATTTGCATTCGATTATTGGCACTTTTTATCCATTATTTTCTATGTAAACCTAAAAATTACCAAAAGTGCGATGTTATCATTAGAAGCCTTATTTATTTAGTTTATTACAATGTTCTGACATTCAAAAATAGTCTAGTATAAGTATTAATGGCATTGGAAACGATTCCAAACTAGTTGTCTAAGTGCAGTGTTTACGTGTTATTCAATGTATGGTTTTGCCAAGTAAATGAAATGTTATTTTTTATTTTAAAAGGCTAAACTAAACTTATTTATTAAATAAATAACCATACCAGATTGTCCTAAGACGCGCTAAGTGTTTATAAATAAGCTAAAATGAATATAGTCTTAAGTTAAAATTAAACTAAGAAAAAAAAAATTAAGATAAAACATAAATTTAATAAAAATTACACATTAAATAAGTTAGTTTTAATTTTAATTTATCTCATTTAAGTTTAAAAAGGCTAACTTGCATTTAAATCAAAAGAAAAGGTTATAAGTTTCATACCTAGTGGCCCATCCCACTACACTATTTTTAAATTTATTGTCAATGCTAAATGCCATAGTGGCCCATGTCCAAATAAAATGGCAAATAAGTAAAATACCGATTGTTTTAATAGTTTATCTAAATTTTAACAATAACTACATCGTATTTTCACAAATAATAAACATACTGTCCATATTTTTTTTTTAAGTTACATTAACTTAAAATTTCGCATAAACTCTTTTGGCAGATATCCACTTAATTGTATTTTGGGTCTGGGCCACTCTGGTTCTGGTGGCCTCAATATGTAGATTGCTAATTAGATACACGCTGTAAATAATGTTATTAAAGTGTTAAACATTTGGAAAATATTGAGGCTTTTAATTGTCTGCCAAGTTAGGGTTAAACATGATAATGGTTTGTGTCATTAGTGGGATAGTATACTAGATACAGAACCTTCACGAATATTATATTATCTGTCAAGTACAATTCTTGCAGCCTAGTTGAACAAGGTCTGCGCTATTTGCGTACACCGCTGTACTACAGTACACAGAGTTCAGTTATAAATAATGACAAAGCTACAGACGAACATGAGAGTGAGCACGAGCAGACAGGGACTGGTCATGTTACTGTTAGCTTCAGTACAATGGCTCAGTACAGCTCATGAAGCTATTTGTGCTCCATCCATTACATATTAACCTTGTGTCGTATTTACAAGTAATACGTCATTAACCTGCGGAGTGCTTAGCTTTTATTTTCTTTTCAAACATTATTAGCTCGAATGTTGTATATAATTTTGGAAATTTAGGACATTGTCTAAATCTATTAAAAGATATTGAAGGAAAAGAATTATTATTCGTACCAACAATAAGCCTGTAAATATGGCTCCATTTTAAACTAGCGGGTTTTACTCTTTGTTTAATTGTAACTGTTTTCCTGATTATGTTTTCCTATGATTAGTTACCTAAAATGTGCGCCATCACTTATTTTAAATATTGTTACTTTAAGTTTAGTAATTATTGACCAAACTGTAGGGGTTCCTATTTAGTGGTTCCTATTTAGATGTACGAGTGTGGATCCAGGTTTATACTTATAAACTACAATTCACTATATAATTACGACCTATCTACATGATTGCGAGGGGCAACTGCTGGGCAACGCTAGTACAGTCGCGCGCCTGTTAATATGACATGTCAGCAGTCGCTTAAATGTTGTATCCCTATAAAATTAAATCCCTCGCTAAGTAAATGTAGCACCTAGAACAAAAAGACGTATTTTATACTATTAATTTGTACATGTATACTGTAAGAGACGTCCATCCATTATTTAACTCATAATTTAAAAACATATTTCCTGGTAAAATAATAACAACTTCTTATTATTAACGATAAGGAATGATAAAGAATGATAAGGAATGATAAGGAATGATAAAGGAAGGTTTAATGTTTGTTTACTAACTCATAGACGTCCACTGCTGGACAAAGGCCTCCTTAAGTATTGCCACCTTGTGTTGTCCTGTGCCGCCTGTGTCATTCGACGTCTAACTGGGTCCACCGTGTGAGATGACACTCAAAGTGGCGGGTGTACCACCGCGAATCACGTTGTACCACTTACCATAAAAAGGTACCTAGCAAGTATCAATAGGTACCTAGTGATCTCCAGAACTTTTCTGCCCCAACGGCTATCGGCTATGTGCCCTGCCTACCCCCACTTTAACAGGGCAATGCTGAGCGCTATGTCGTTACATTGGTTCTTCTACTAAATTCTATGTTATCGCATAAAACCCGGAAGGTCAAGCCTAAATTATCGCCACTAGCCACTAGAAACCAAACGCATATGTTTTAATTTAGTTTGTCTCTATAAAATTACCCACTCTATTAGACTCTCTCGAATTACTCTCCCACATAAGCTTTAACACCAAAGAACAATGCTCAAAAATGTATGGACACCGTCCCCACTTTGTAGCACTTTAAGATATATGTTAATCGAAAGGTATTAGTCATCTCTCCATTTTATTGTATGACAGCAAAGCTCAAATGTGTATCCGAAAAAAGTTATATCGCCTTAAAGAAACCGAAATCAGTCACAATTACGTTGCTGTTTATTGTACTTTTTCGAAATTATAGCCAATAAAATACATAATTAACAGTGTAGAATACGATACTGACGACATGCGCGCAGGCACTAACTGTTCTCATAGCAGTTAAGCATGAACAATAATATGCCTGAATGGCGTTTACATCCTGTGCGTTATTTAAAACCAAATACCAGTAATAGGTCGCATTTGACCTATGTTTGGATAAAATTCGACCCCTCAAAAGAGTGCAATCTGCCGTGTTTATACCATATTGGTTCATAATTGGGCTTGGAGTTGCACCAACTTCTATGTTGCAGACGCCCGCCACGTAAATGTTCGCTAACATAGGAAGCTGCTAGTTTTAAGTGTTATATGTCCCCAAACCAAACAAAATAATATCCTCGTTTGACAATTCAGGGAACGGTATATTTATGGACTGATCAGTTAATGTTCTGAACGTAGCCCGCTGCCTGTAACGTAGTTACCCAAATCATTGTTGATGTGAATTCTGCGATAAATTCGTTCAACGATGTCTGCGGTATAGACAATGTCATGAAAAAGCTCCCTGGATGTATTGAGAAGCCCACCAGCAATTCGGTAGTCTGTGAAGAGATAAGGAAGTGTTAATACACTTCCTCATCTCTTCATTCAATAATTTGAATACTACAATCCTGAACATTTTAAAATCACGTTTAAATCTCCCGTTTATGGCCTCAATGACCCAACGGACAAATTGTTACTAGATGGGATTTATTTGGTTCTTCATTCGTGAATCTGCGTCCAACGCCCTCAGCGAGTAGTTCTAGAAATGGAGGATAACAGTCAACCCCGAAAAGAGCCAAGCGTTGAATTTTCACAAGAAAATGAGCCACAAAACTCTCTCGGCAGAGACACCAAAAGTCAAAAAGTTCGGCTTCCCGATCCCTTGGGCGAGGGAAGCCAAAAACCTTGAAGTCATACTCGACGATAAAATCTCACACCGTCCCCACCTAAACATGGTTCGCAAGCGGGGCTCGTTTGTGATGAGACGGCTGCACTTACTCCTTCCAAGTTAGGTTACATGAGACTTGTATTAGGCCAATCATGACGTACGCGTGCGTAGTTTTTGCACACCTTAGGCCACATAGCAGGATCCATAAGTTACAAACAATTCAGAAAAGGTTCATGCGCAAAGCGACGGGAGCACCGCGGTTCACGCGTAACGAGGATCTCCACATCGATTTCGAGTTGCCGACCGTCCAGCGACACATGAAACCCTATACCCGTGGTCCCGTCGCTACTTTGAAATGGCTGCCACTCACCCCAACCAACTAGTGGTTGAGGCATCCGGGTACGGGATGTACCATCCTGAATATTCAAAATTAGAAGACCTAGACATGCTCTCGGAGAGCCGGGTGATAGGATCGCGATCGCTCAACGTAGAGCTCATAGGGCTCGCGAAGCCACAACAACACGTCCGCGGTTCCGTCCTCGCCGCCAAGGCAGGAATACGCGCCGCGTTCGCTCCTAGAGAGCGTGCCACACATCCTGTTAGTCGGTGACGGTCCAGGCCGAGGTTCGTGCCCCACAGGGGGTGCCCCTGAGGCATGACACTTAAATGTCTTAGGTTGAGGGCCATCCACCCTACACCCAGCGTAAAGTAGTAAATGTCCCAAGAGACAAACTACTTACTCGTGCCCACAAAAAAGAAAAAATCGGGTCATTGGGCATATACGGCGCGTATTAATAAATAAATAAATAATCTTTTATATTTTTCTTATATTCTACACTGTTAATTATGTATTTTATTGGCTATAATTTCGAAAAAGTACAATAAACAGCAACATAATTGTGACTGATTTCGGTTTCTTTAAGGCGATATAACTTTTTTCGGATACACATTTGAGATTTGCTGTCATACAATAAAATGATCAAAATACTAAGGCCTTCCAATTAACGTAGGTTTTAAAGTGCTACAAGCTGGGGACGTTTTGAGCATTGTTCTTTAGCACCCGTAGATCGAACGAAACTAACCTTTTTTCCTTACAGATTTGTAAAAACAATATTTCTTACTACAACAGTCTCTGACCAGGATGGATCGTCAATATAACGAGCAACCACAAAATTATTGACATATGTATTTAATAACAATCTTAGCCAATTTATTTTAGTTGTTAAGAGCATTCTCCATCGCAAATTGTGCACTGACGGCTCACTTGTTATTGCATTTCTTTGTAGGGTCTGAACCCATGATTTTAGTATGGGAGCACCAGTGTTGACATACGTCATTTGGTGTATTGTGCTCTCGCGTGTTTTTTTTTTATTTTTAATTTTTTAATATAGATTTTAACTGTGATTTCGCTACTAGGGCCACCGAGCATTGTGTTGTGTTGACGTCCTCCATGGTCTCAGCCATGACTACGATAATATTATCGTCAGCAAATCAAAGGTGCGTGGTATATTCCCCATTTATGTTGATGCCATTTATGTTGCGTCCGTCCTAGTGTAATAGGCCACAGCATCTTCGTAGCGTTTACTAAGTATGTATCTTAGTGGTTTGTGTAATATTACAGAATGACTCTTTGGACAGGTTTATGTGATGTCACGACTCATCTGTCAAAATTCTATGACATCACAAGGCATGTGACTCTAAGTTCTATGATGTCACAGGTCACGTGACTCAATATTCTATGACATCACAGGTCACGTGACTCGGCTGTCAAAAATTATTTTACCAAAAAATAGGATCTTAAATATTTATTTTATTTTGTTTGAGTATTTGTTGTTATAACGGAACAGAATTACATCATCTGTAAAATGTTCAATTTTCTAACTGCCATGGTTCATGAGATACAGCTTCGTGACTGAGAGACGGACGGACGGACGGACAGCGGAGCCTTAGCAATTAGGGTTCTGTTTTTATCCTTTGGGTACGAAACCCTAAAAAATACAATTCTAGATAAAAATAATGGTCCCTCGACTGAAGCGAGATTCGATTGTAGTCTCGTAGTACGGTTAGAGAGTAAAGCCCGATTTACACATCGAAAGGTACAGTAGCGAGTTAAGTAGTAAGTTGTTGATTAAGTTGATTTAAATAGATCTCCATCCTATTTTTGGCGAGTTAAGTACGAAGTAGCCCCCTCTCTCGCGTCTCGCTAACTTATAATATGTATATTAAAAATGCTGGGTTACCGTAAAACAGAAAATATCCTCAAAGTGGGTATTTAAATTAATGAAATATACTTTCAGTTAACACACCTGCATGCACACAGACACACACACACACTCACACACACACACACACTCACACACACACACACACTCACACACACAGACACACACATACACAGACGGGTAAACTTCAGAAACTAATTAAACAAATGTAATAAAATGCAAAAAACAAAAATAAAATTATAATAAAAAAATTCCTAGTTAATCTTATTATAATTTAACTAAGTTATAATAATGAATGAAGATATTCTGAATTACTTATAATATATTCAGAATATCTTTATTAATTATGTATTACTTACGAAAATATAAGATAACCATTTTCTGATTGTTGTTTCTTGGATGAATATAATAATATGTATTTAAGCTCATTTATCAACATACTTAATAAATATACCTATTACTTTAATTAATATAATAGACAGTAATAACTGACAACTTGTAACTTGTACCACACTCCAGGTACTTTAATCATTATGTTATTTTATTCGCTTCGTGGGTCGTTGTATTCTGTAGTACTGTTACATTTTAACTTCATTGTACACTACCCACAAAAAAAAAGTTATTCTTAAAATCTCATTTATATTTTATTACTCATACTTATCAGTGTAAATAGAACTATAGCAAGGAGTGAAGGGTTGATAACCTGAGATACAGGAACCATCCTAGTTCAGGTATCAACCCACCATAGTATATTAGTATTGGTGTATAGTGTTTCTTATGTGTTTTGTATTTTTTTGTATTAAGCTCGTAATGTTGTTTATAGTACTTAGGTAGAGAGAGATCAAGCGCGTGGCGAGGGCGTGGTCGCTGAGCGCGAGTGAGAGCGAGCGTGGTGGTGGAGCACGGTGTCAGTGTCGCGGTGTCGCGGCGCGATGCGCTGACGCCATGTGGCGGCGGAGATGCCGCGCCGCGCCGCGCCGCCGCACGCGGCCCTGCTGCTGCTCGTCGCGCTCGCCTCGTGCGCCGGGAACCCCGACGCCAAGCGCCTCTACGACGACCTGCTCTCCAACTACAACAAGCTCGTGCGCCCCGTGCTCAACGTCTCCGACGCGCTCACCGTGCGCATCAAGCTCAAGCTGAGCCAGCTCATAGATGTGGTCAGTTGTACTCCCTATCTATACCTTCTACTAGTACACCTCCTCTACCTCACTCACTGCTCTTACGTGTGCGTTTTTTATTGTTACAGAATCTCAAGAACCAAATCATGACGACCAACTTATGGGTAGAGCAGGTACGTCCCTATACACCGTGTATTTTAGTCGACATTAAAGATTTGAACCAAGCAATCAGTAGACTGTATATAAGTCATTTATGCAAAAAAAAGTTTTAAATTAGACTTAAAAACTTCAAAAATGTTAAAAATAATACTTTATTACTTTAAAAATGCAACACGCTTTACACTAACGTAGGTACAAAAGCTCGCCGCGGGCACTGACCTGCGAAACACAGACCGCGCGTTAGATACTTACGTGAAATACGTCGTAAGCGCGTGGGTCGATCAGCTGTTCCTTAATATCTAGTTCATGTTCATTTAATTTAATTTTATACGGACATCTCATACACTATTGCTATAAAATAATGTATTAAAGACAGTACCCTAGGTCGCGGGGATGTTTACAAGTATCAATAAACGAAGACAAAGTCATACCATACAACTTTCGCAGGATTCGAACCCGCGACCTTGTGCTCGGCAGCTGACATAGGTACGCGACGAATTAAATTAAACCAAATGATAATTTTATGTTACTTTATTTTAATTTCATGTTACACAGTAAACAATAGTTTCTAAACATAAAAAGTCTGATTAGTCATTTCATTTTAGTTTAAGCGTAAGTTTCTTATGAATTGACAATGTGTTTTGGACCGTATTTACTACATAACTATTAGAGAGGATTATTAAACAACAATATGTGACGTATCTCTTTACATATGAATTGTAAACAAACATAATAACTCATCAATAAGAGGAAAACGAAGAATCGCAAGATACCTTAATTATTATTAGTTGTTTACCTATTGGTACTGAAATAATTGTTAAAACTGCTTCCCATTTTGTTTTAAACACATAAACACAAGCGTGCACTTTTTTAATATTTTCACGAATCCTGATTAGGGTCACTGACCGTCACTTTAGGTATCACTTTTAATTTCGTTTTACACATATGAATGGCTGACTTCGAAGTGCCGCCGTGCAGCCGCTCTAGTACTTCGTCGAGGATGTCGTTCGAAATACTCTAAAATGTTTTCTTCGAGGGCCGCCGAGTACCGTGGTTGGTTCACCACGTTCTTGCGGATGTCTAGGTAGTCCCGTAGGCGTTCTGTCGCTGCCAAAATAACTTGTATGCTAGGCACCCTTGGGAGCGTAATGCCTTGGCGTTGTAACTTTTGAATAATGCTGCAATCAGCGTACAGTCTTCTAGCTTCGCTTGAGGTTATCTCCAGCTAACAACATACAATCTCATTACATCTAAATAGTTACTCGACATTCGAGTATGGGCGGTTTTCGTTGTTTATTGCGAGGATGACTGATCATAACTGTGATGTCACGACATACGTAATAAAAAGGTAATTAGACGCACGCACTTCCGCTTGCAAATTTGTGGCTGACTGCGGCGGCGGTCGGCGCGCGGCGGTGCGTTTGAGATGCTAGAGGGTGCGCGGGGGGTGAGACCACGTGAAAGGCTAGCGATCTATGCAGATCATTATGATTGGACAAAAGTCCACGTGGACTCTAAATCATTGGTTGATTCAATTACTCCTGCTATAATCCTACCCAATAAATGCATTTTTACAACAAAGAAATGGGCGGCTCTTTTAGTCATGCAATGTACAGTATGGTTTTAAAACTTTTGATTATTTTTTAAATTTAAGTTTCACAAATTAAAGTTGTTCAAATTAATTTTAAATATTACCAAAAATTTCCTAAAATCGGTTACATTAAGTGGTTTAATTCTTTAATGCCGATTGAAATACACGGTGTATAAAAGTTATATTTAGCGATATCTTCATGTCGTAATGAATGTATTATTTACAGAGTTGGTACGATTACAAACTATCGTGGGAGCCTCGCGAGTATGGCGGCGTGGAGATGTTACACGTGCCCTCCGACCACATCTGGCGGCCGGACATTGTGCTGTACAACAAGTGAGTAGCAAGTCTGTCAATGTGTACTCACATCCACCCTCGTGACGCTCTCTCATTAACATGATCTTGTTGTCAACAGTGCCGACGGAAACTTCGAGGTGACGCTAGCGACAAAGGCGACGCTCAACTACACAGGGCGAGTCGAGTGGCGCCCTCCTGCAATATACAAATCCTCCTGCGAAATCGACGTAGAATATTTTCCGTTCGACCAGCAGACCTGCGTTATGAAATTTGGTTCCTGGACCTACGATGGCTTCCAAGTACGTTAGTCCACAATACGCATTGAACCATCATTCAGAGAGATGTTACCAGTGACCTTCGAATGTTTCTAGGTGGATCTTCGTCACATCGACGAAGCACGCGGTACCAACATCGTCGAGCTAGGCGTCGATCTCTCAGAGTTCTACACGTCGGTCGAGTGGGACATTCTCGAGGTGCCTGCAGTCAGGTAGTTAGAGCTTTACTCAAACGTTTTTGTCTTCGTAAACATATCCGTTACTTAAATACGTTTTCTGCACAACAGGAACGAGAAGTTCTACACATGTTGCGACGAGCCCTACCTCGACATTACGTTCAACATCACGATGCGGCGCAAGACACTTTTCTACACCGTCAACCTAATCATCCCATGCATGGGCATCTCTTTCTTGACCGTACTGGTGTTCTACCTCCCCTCGGACAGCGGCGAAAAGGTGTCCCTTTCGATATCCATCCTGCTCTCTCTTACTGTGTTCTTCTTGCTGTTAGCAGAAATTATTCCACCGACGTCACTGGTAGTGCCGCTACTCGGCAAGTTTGTGCTCTTCACTATGATACTTGACACGTTTAGGTAAGTTCAGTAGCGCCTCGATAAAGCCAACGCGTCTAAGTATGTGTATGCGGACATATAGTTGAGGTGTGTTGTTGTGTGCAGCATCTGCGTGACGGTGGTGGTGCTGAACGTGCACTTCCGATCGCCGCAGACGCACACGATGGCGCCCTGGGTGCGCCGCGTGTTCATCCACGTGCTGCCGCGGCTGCTGGTGATGCGCCGCCCGCACTACCGCGTCGACCCTCACCGCAGCCGCTTGTAACTATCAGCTCCTCCTCTGTCTGTGTGTGTTACATACGTTACGATACATGTCGTCATTCAGTAACGTTATGTGTGTGTCGCAGCGCGGGGCTGGTGACCGGCGTGGGCGAGAGCGCGCCATGGGACGAGGGCTCGCCGCTGTCGGGCGTAACGGCGGGCGTGGGGGGCGCGGGGGGCGGCGGTGCGTGTCGCTCCTGCCGGCTGCACGACGCGCCCGCGCTATGCGACGCGCTGCGCCGCTGGCACCGCTGTCCTGAACTTAACAAAGCCATTGACGGAATTAACTACATTGCGGACCAGACACGCAAGGAGGAAGAGTCCACTCGAGTGAGTATTACTCATGTTTCACAATCGCTGGTGACTTAATGTGCGGTAGGCTTACAGGGGTTTTAGCTTTATATTAGTGACGGATGAACCAATTTAAAAATTAATAACTAGTCATGCTTATAATCTTTAATTCTACTCGTTTCAATAGCTTTTATAACGAATAGGGGGTCGCTCCACAACCGATGCTGGTGTGGAGCTTGTAAAACATATATATGATGCCTGGGAGAAGTCTTACGATGCTTTAGGTATTTTCTGTGACTTGTCCAAGGCTTTCGACTGTGTCGATCATGATACACTTTTACGGAAACTACATCACTATGGCTTAGGTAAACTTGGATTAGATCTTTTCACGTCTTACTTAAATAATAGAATACAAAGAGTTAATATTAATGGAAAATTATCTCCAGGATCTGTCGTAAAAATGGGAGTTCCGCAAGGTTCCATACTTGGACCCCTTTTGTTTCTCATCTATATTAATGATTTACCACATCTAGTTAAAGATCAACATGAGATAGTTTTGTTTGCCGATGACACTTCGCTTTTATTTAAAGTGAAACGACAGCAGACTAGCACTGACGAAGTAAACTTGGCTATCTCTAAAGTTGTTCGTTGGTTTGACATTAATAACTTGCTTCTTAATAGCCGCAAAACCAAATGTGTTAGATTTATAACGCCGAATGTACAAGAAGTGAAAACCACAATAAGAGTTAAGGAGGATCAGGTAGACCTTGTGGACACTACAAAATTTCTTGGTATAACACTAGACTCTAAGCTTCAGTGGGGCCCACATATTAAGACATTGGTAAAGAGACTAAGTTCTGCAGCTTATGCCGTTAGGAAAATTCGAGAACTGACAGACATAGAAACTGCCAGATTAGTATATTTTAGTTATTTTCACAGCATAATGTCATACGGTATTTTACTATGGGGACATGCTGCCGATATTCATTCTATCTTTGTGCTGCAGAAGAGAGCTATTCGTGCAATTTATAATTTAGGTAGGAGACAATCACTTCAAGAAAAATTTAAAGAAATCAATATATTAACTGTAGCAAGTCAATACATTTATGAAAACATAATTTATGTTCATAAAAATAAAGACCAATTTGTCAAAAGAAGTGATGTCCATAGTATAAATACTAGAAATAAAGATAGACTTATTCATCCGTATTCTAGGCTCCAAAAAATACATAGTTCATTTCAGGGTCAATGTGTGCGATTTTATAATAAAATTCCGAAAGATATTCAAGATCTAAGTTTTAATAAATTTAAGAATGTAGTCAAACAAAAACTTATCGTAAAGGGATATTATACTATCCTAAACTACACGAAAGACAAAAAGGCTTGGGATTAACTGCTTCTGTTCCATAGGCTGTTTCAAATAATGCAAGTTTATGCACTTTTTTTTATATATGTGTGCTACTGTATTGTTTTATCTCTAAGTTCTAATTGTATTATTGTATCCTTTCTATATTTTTTTTTTCTGTCTTCCTTGTTCTCATGCTTGTCTTCTACTTTTCTTTTCTTTGATTATTATTTTTTATAATGTATAAATGGTGTATTATCCTGTCTGGTACTGTCAAATATTTTGATAGGGTATATGATTAATGTAAAAAAAAAATTTGTAAACACAACTGAATTTTAAAAGAGTTGCCATAAGTTTCTTTGCCAGGTTTCTTCTCATTGGCCCTACCATTTGGAAACTGGAATTTATAGATCAACACAGACAGACAAGTAGATTCGAGTAGTAGATTGGTTTTATTTTTCTCCTTTAATTTACATTTGACAATACAACGCGGCTTTTCTTAGTGCTGTAGCGTTTGTCTGTGTCGATCTATAATTTTAAATGTAGCTTCAATTTTAAGTAAACGACGATTTCAAACAATTTGTAATAAATTTTATGAAATAAAGTATTTTGAAGTTTGAAGTTTGAAGTTTGATAGAGATTTAAAATGTAACAATTTGTTAGTTTCTGCTTAGTAAAGTTATTACCTACCTTGTTTAAAAATTAATACGCCGTATAATATACGGTGTATTAATTTTAGATATTATCTTGTATATAAAAATACTACACATTTTAAATTGTGACATTATATCTGACATCTATAAAATGTTTCCACTCCAATAAGACTGAGCTATGAAAATAGATAATTTTTGACAAATTATTAATTATAATGCTTCTCGTTCAGATGTGATATGCAAATTACAACCATTAAAAACGATAATCTGGCTACCATTAAATACACGAGGACCAACTAAAACAGTACTTATTGTAGTAGTGAAGTGTAGTGTAGTGAATACATGCTCATGCCCATGACAATACAACACGGTCCGTCACGGATCGGCATTTATACAAAATAATAACTACAAAAATATGGTTGTAGGTGAAAGAGGACTGGAAGTACGTGGCGATGGTGCTCGACAGACTGTTCCTGTGGATCTTCACGCTGGCGGTGGTGGTGGGGTCGGCAGGCATCATCCTGCAGGCGCCCACGCTGTACGACGAGCGCGCGCCCATCGACGTGCGCCTCTCCGAGATCGCGTACGCGACCGCCAAGCCGCGCCCGCCGCCGCCGCGCTAGTCGCCACTAGCGCCACAGCTGCGCATCGCCGCACCAGTTCCACTTCGAGCCGCGTCCTATGCACTTTTTATAATTTATTCGTTACGGTGAGCCGGCGACACCATAAATGTCCGTTGTATTTTTCCGGCGTCGCAGGTCGCCGCTAAGCGTAATTTTACGATGTTGTAAATAATATACATACATATTATAGTTTATACGACGAAACGACACGTTCGAAAATAAGTCGAATTTCTTTTGATAGAGACGAAATAAAACGATTGTTTATAAATTGTGTGTTTAATTATTACTATAATTTAAAACCAACATACCATCAGAACGGCAAATTACGGTTACACTTGGAGCTTTCATACCAGAGCCCAGGGTCTGGTTTCTTACACCTTCTCCTCCACTTGGTACAATCTGCAGCACTCCTGGAGTGAGTGAAAGCTAAGGGCAATAGGATCTTAATATCAGCCTTCGTGACGTCAAGCAAGGATTGTTCAGTAGTGGAACATAAGATAAATGAAAGGCGACTCGCACAATAAAAATCTATATTGACGCTTATTAAAATACTAGCTGTAAAACGCGACTTTGTCCGCGATTAAATTTGAAATGAATTAAAAAAAACTTGTATAATTCATACAAAGTTTATTCATCATCATCATATCAGCCAATCGACGTCAACTGCTGTACATATGCCTTCTCCAAGTATTGCCACCTTGTGCGGTCCTGTGCCTCCCTCATCCATCGGCTTCCAGCATTCCACACCAGCGCTTTTCGGTACGCGGTCGCCATTCCAGAATCTTTCTGCCCAAACAGCTGTCGGTTCTCCGCGCTATGTGCCCTGCTTGTCGCTACTTTAACCGGTTATGTCGGTTACTTTGGTTCTCTTGCGAATCTCCTCATTTTTGATTCGATCACGCAGGGAAACTCCCAACATAGCTCTCTTCAATGACCCTGAATGACCATGAGCCTTCTCAGTAGGCCCATAGGTCAGGCTACAACATAGCTCTCTCCACTGTCCTCTGGAGTGACCATGAGCCTTTTGAGTAGGTCCATAGGTCAGGCTACAACATAGTTCTCTCCATTGCCCTCTAAAAGACAATGAGTCTTCTGAGTAGGTCCATAGGCCAGGCTACAACATAGGTCTCTCCATTGCCCTCTGAGTGACCATGAGCCTTCTGAGTAGGCCCTTAGGACATTTGAAAAAAAATTGAATTTTTTTTTTGTCCTAGCTTGATGTTATATAGCCTATAGCCTTCCTCGATCAATGGTCTATCCAAAACTGAAAACTGAAACTGAAAATTCGAAGAAGTAGTTCCTGAGATTAGCGCGTTCAAACAAACAAACAAACTCTTCAGCTTTATATAATAGTATAGATAAGGTACAAAATGTACTTAGGTCGATTGTCTATCGGCGAGTGCGTTTGTCGATGCGGAGGACCATAGACCGCAGGACCGGTCAATAACCTCCCCGCATTACTTGTAGGCCCCTCTATTATCCTCGGCGGTGTAATGGCGCCGGCATCCTCCCGGCGCTGGAAAGTCTGCATGCTTTCCAGTTATTCTAACTCCTCGGGTTTAGGAAACATAGCTAATCTATTAAGAGCGCACAGCCCCGCGCGCTGTATCTATGACTGCGACACGTGTCACTCCATCGGCTCCTCTATAGAACTTCCTTATTCGCCCGAGAAGTCAATGCAGGGGTGGAGAATTCTCCTCCTTTAGGAGGACTAGGTCGTGGAGCTTCAGATCGTCTAGCTTCATGCGCCACTTGGTTCGTGTTTGCAGCTCGGCGATATACTCGTGAGACCAGCGATTCCAAAAGTGCTGTCTTGCCTGCTCGATTCTCTGGAACCTGTCGAGACGGTGGGTATTTGTTTGCTGTAAGTCTAATGATGTCAGCGTGTTGAGTGGTCTACCAATTAAAATTGACCCGGAGTCAAGGGATAATAGTCCTTGCGGGAAAAGATTAAAGGGGACATAGAGGACGACTATTAAGGATGCACTCTATTTGTGTGAACAGTGATGGCAATCCCTAAATGTCACATTTGACATTTGAGGAATTGCCACACAACTCATTAGTTGTGCCTATTAATATTCTTTTTATTCTATTTATACTTTTTAACACCAGCCTTCATTAGTCCGTTGAAGTGAGGAGCGTATGCGGGTAAGTAACAAAATTCGACTCCTTCAGAAGCGGCAACATCAAAAATATCGTTGGCGTTATGTTTACAAAAATCTTTGAGCTCCTTTGAAGAGGCGACAAAATTAACACCATTGTCGCAAAATATTTGCTTAGGGATACCTCTGCGAGAAACGAATCTCTTTAAAGCTAAAATGAAGGCATCTTTAGACAAATCATTCACTGCCTCTAAATGAATGCTCTTATATCTAAAACATATAAAAATACATAGTTAGGTAACATTCCGTAATTTTACAACCACGACCCTTGTAATCAGATGTAAATATATGGAATACGAGGGCCTGCACAGGACTGGTTGAAAAGAGTGTGGAACGTAATACAGAAACACGCTTCTACGATATAACCGTCCACAGAAAACATGGCTCATAGAAATCTCTATTCCCAGAAAGCACGTTTCGCCGAAAACTTTGTTCACAGAAAACATCGTTCGTAGACATCTCGGTTCATAGGAAGCACTGTCAACAGATATCACTGTCCTTATTGCACATATTGTCAAATGTGCCTTATTGTCCATACAGCACTTTATGCAGTAAACTTTGTTCGTAGAAAGAACTGTTGTTAGATACCTCGACTCACAGAATACACTTCTGTGAAAGAAACTATTTATTTCTTTATTTAAAAAGACAACTCCCGCTCTCGAAGTCATGGCCTGTGACACGGGGTCTGTAAAAACATCTATTTAACGTACACAAAGAACATCCAGACTCAGGACAATATTTTGCGGATCACACAAAGAATTATTTTACGAGGGAATCGAACCCGCAACCATCGCGCCTTAGAGGCACTCAAATACTATTTATTAGTCACACAGTCACACAGCAAATTTTACACAGTCACACAGCAAATTTGTGTAACTAATATTTTTATAATTATACAAAGTAACTAGGTACCTATTTTTTTTTTTTGTTTTTTTTTTTTTTTTTTTTTTTTTTTTATATTAAACACGGCAATATGACTATATCGAACCTGATGGAAAGCGCGAATATAGTCCATAAATGAAGCCGACGGATAGAAGTCCTAAAACAACTTCAATCCGTCGTCATCATCTTGCCGGTTTGGCCAAATGCTTCTTCACACTGCGTTTGAAGGACCCAATATCATATGATGGAGGAAATACGTTAGCCGGAAGCTGGTTCCACAATTTAATGGTTCGGCATAAAAAGGAATTCCCGAACCTCTTGGTGCGAGCCGATATCCGACAGACCGTCTGAGAATGACTCCGCAAACCGGCACGAGTGGTCCTGTTATGAAAAGGGGACGGAGGAACAAGATCGAATAACTCTTCAGAGCACTCTCCATGGTACATGCGATAGAACACACTAAGAGACGCGATATCTCTGCGAAGCTGTAGCGACTCCGCGTGCTCCGTGACCTGGGTGTCATCAACTATGCGGAACGCATGCCGCTGCAGTCGGTCCAGGGCTTCCACGAGATACTTGGCAGAGCCATCCCAAAGATGCGAACAGTACTCCATGCTGCTCCGAACCTGCGTTTTGTAGAGCAGGTACCGCTGCTCCGGTGTGAAGTATCGCCGCACCCTGTTCAGGATACCCAGTTTACGTGAAACTGTGGTGATTACTCCTTCGACGTAGTCACGATTGTTTAGATCATGTCGAAGGTTCATCCCTAAGATGTTTAAGTTTGTCTGCAGCGACAGCGTAGTGCCCTGAAGAGAGGGTAGTGGTAGAAAGGGGGACTTTTTTGTGCTAAACGCGCAAACCTGTGTCTTTTCGGCGTTGAACTCTACTAAATTTTGGGAACCCCACACTGAGACTTGCTCAAGGGCCCTATTGAGCTCATCGACAAGATGTTCCCTGTTCCTCTTGAGGTCTTCCCGGTTGCTCGAGGTCTGCATATGATAGCATCCGTGTAACGTGCTGTCATCTGCATAGCAATGAATGCGGCCAGAAGAAAGCAAATCATTGATATGCAGAAGGAAAAGAGTGGGTGACAGCACGGAGCCTTGTGGCACACCGGCATTGACTGACACGAGCCTTGACATGCCTCCGTCGACTAGAACACGTATTTTTCGCTCGTGCAGGAAGCCGGAGATCCACTCACATAGATGGTTGGGAAGACCATAAGCCGCAAGCTTGCAAAGGAGGCCACGGTGCCAGACCCGATCGAATGCCTTGGCGATATCCAGACTTATCGCCAAAGCCTCGCCCTGCTTGTCGATAGCGTCACCCCAGAGGTGCATTAGATACGCTAGAACGTCGCCCGTTGACCGGTTTGAACGAAACCCGTATTGCCGATCGTCGAGAATTGATTGACGCTCTAGGTGCCGGATTATCTGGGTATTAAGAATCCGCTCCATCACCTTGCAGAGCACTGAAGTAATCGCTATTGGTCGGTAATTTGATGGGTCTGATTTATCTCCCTTCTTGGGAATAGGATGCACAATGGCCTCCCTCCAGGCAAGTGGTACAATCCCGGACCGATACGAGAGGAGATATAGGCGCGTTAACACGGGAGACAACTCCGCCGCACACCTTTTAAGGATAATGGGAGGTATCCTGTCTGGACCACTGGACTTCCGCACGTCGAGAGATTGTAATTCCCTGTGAACATCACATTGCCTAAAAACTATATTCGGCATTGCGATGCCACAGTTCGGAATAGACGGCGGCTCCGCGTTGAGATCGTCAATACGCGAGTTTGCGCCGAAGAGGTCGGCTAACAGGTCAGCCTTCTCCTCAGGTCTGTAAGCCAATGTTCCGTCAGGACACCTCAAAGGCGGTAACGACGGGCGACAAAAGTTGGCTTGCACGGCTTTAGCCAGCTTCCAGTATGCTCGGCTGCCAGTTGGGTGGGCAACCAGCTGCTGACCAAGGCGTGTGACACGCTTAGCATCTGCTCTTATGTAAGCCCTCTTGCAAGACTTGGTCGCGTTGTTGTAAGCTGCTTTGAGGGATGCTAGGTTAGGGTCACCTGCTGCGCGGCCCCTGATCCAAGCCCGATAAGCAGTTTGTTTTTTGCTAACAGCATCTATGCATTCGCGACTGAACCAGGGACGTCCTTTGCGATTGGTTATTATTGTGGAGGATGGTATGTAGTATTCCATAGCCACCCTTATTTCTTCCACAATCGCGTCGGCACTCGCTGAGGCATCCTTCCCTGCAAAACAGCGCTGCAACCAAGGGATAGATGCAAAGTAGTCTCGCATACTGTCCCAATCTGCCGACGAATAGTGCCAGACTTGTCGTGTGGTCTCTTTTCGTACGAGAGGTGGAACGCATGAAATTTTACACCCAACTAGACAGTGGTCAGAATTCCCTAAGGGAGCATCGACGGAGATTATGTAGTCAGTTGGGTGTGTCGCCAGCAGTAGGTCAAGCAAAGAGGGTTCGTGACCCGCTATGTCAGGTATCCGGGTAGGCTGGGTTACCAATTGGGTCAAATTATTTGAGAGAGCAAATGCGTGGGCAGTCCTACCTGCATGGTCTGTCCGGAGGGATCCCAACCATAATTCATGGTGGGCATTAAAGTCACCCAGCACGACCATTTCTGCTGATGGGAACTGCTCCTGCGCGTCGAGTGTCGCTTGGCATAGTTGGTCGAAAAGCCTAGTTGTCTCTGTGTCCCCTTTATGGGATCTGTACAGGCATGCAAAGAGCCTGCATATTGCCCCCTACTCTACGAGTAGCCATAATGTAGAAAAGGAAGGGTCCTCCAGGCAGCGTAGACGGCGATAGCACACATCTGCACGAATGAACGCACATACCCCAGCTTTGGATTGGAAGTTTTCTTCTAGCGAGTAACCGGGGAAATGCAGGTATGTCGCATCGTTAGGATGGCGGATCTGCGTCTCCGTCAGGAAGAGAATAGCAGGCCGTGCTGTCTCGAGGTGTTGGTGGACAGCATTGAGGTTTGTGTGGAGCCCGCGGATGTTAGCGGACGCAATAACGAAAGCAGTGGGGGGATAGGTCACCGCTGTAGAACCCGGAATCCTTTGTTGCGCTGCCATGGAGACTTTAAATGATGGGATGCAGTGTGAAGCGTAAAGATTTTGGCACTGTAGCTAGGAAGAAAAGTGAGGGAAACCGCAATGTCATTGTCAGTTAGAGAGATAACGAGCTGACCAGCCGGACGGAAGGGCCCCCGTACCCCCCCGGAATAAGCTGCCTGGACCCCTTTCCGGACACTAACCGGCACGACAACCTATCCCAAGATTATGCGCGGCATGATGGGGCAGCCTCTTGAGGTAGTTACTCCCAATTGGGCCCCTGTACTGTACCGCGGGCGGCCAGCGGATAACCGTTTCTACGGGTCTCCCTGGCCGGCCGGTCAACCAGGCTCTCTCTCAACTGTGACACAGCGAACATCCACCTCTGTCATCCGCGATACTGCGCCTAGATCCTCACGTGCGCTGGATGTATACCGGCTGATCCCCGAACACGGTAAGCAACCACAAACCGTTTGGGGGGTTTATCGCTCGAATATACGGTGGTCGCTACCCAGGCGGACAACTTGGTGTTGGCCTACCACCACGCAGAAAAGATGGAAAAAGTTTTATTTATGTACCCTCGGTCGCCTCTTACGACCCCCATGGGCAGGTAGGGGGAGGCGATTGGTATTCTGAAGCCGTATTTAATTGTAATTTTGTTGAAAATTGACAGTGATATCTGTTGACAGTGCTTCCTATGAACCGAGATGTCTACGAACGATGTTTTCTGTGAACAAAGTTTTTGGCGAAACGTGCTTTCTGGGAATAGAGATTTCTATGAGCCATGTTTTCTGTGGACGGTTATATCGTAGAAGCGTGTTTCTGTATTACGTTCCACACTCGGTTGAAAAGTTATCTCACTGAAAGGTCACAATATGTTGAAATCACTAGGTTGAATTTAGAAAGTAAGTTCTAAGTTCTAAGTTATTGGGGGGTTGGTTTCCGCACTTAGTCCCTGAAGTGGACCATTGTACGTGAGGGGTGCTCGTCATTCCAGCCAGCCCACCTCCCTCCAGAAGCGTGTGAGGTTACTGATTTTGTTCAGGCATTCCGTGATGGATTTCGGGGTTCCTAGTGTGTTTCTTCGTGTGTCAGCGACACCTGTGCACTCAAGGAGCACATGTGACACCGTTTCCTCTGCCTCCATGCATGCTCTGCACAGGGGACTATCTGTTATGCCTATAGTGTGGAAGTGTTTGTTTAGCGAGCAATGACCTGTGATGGTTCCGGTCACCAGCCGCAGGCTGTTTCTGTCCAGACGCAGTAAGCGTTTGGTCAGTTTGTCGTTTAGGAGAGGCATGGCCTCCTTCGACTGCCTGCAGCCTGGGGCTGATGACCATTGCTCTTGTGTTTGTTTGCGGGTAAACTCTTGCAGCCAGCTGCGAATTTGGCTGAAGGGGATTGGTGTGATAGGTTCTGGTCCGAAGACCGTCATGTCAGATCCCCTTCTAGCCAGAGCGTCAGCCGCATCGTTTCCCAGTGATCCGCTATGTCCCTTTATCCATTGTAGAGTCACCGAGTTCCCATTGGAAGTCGCAATCCGCTCTAACGCATTGTGGCATTCCAATATTAGTCTCGAAGTGACATGGGTTTTATTCAGAGCTTTGAGTACCGAAGCGCTATCGGTTATTATGCGGATTCGAGAGTCTGAAATCCTTTTTGACTCTATGGTGTAGGCTGCTAGGATAATCCCTACGCATTCTGCTTGGAATACGGTGTTGAATTTGCCTAGCGGTTTGGATATATTTATCTTGAGTTCGCTTGAGAATACACCTGCCCCAGTGCCTGAGTTTGTCTTGGAGCCGTCGGTGTATATTCTGAGCTCTTTTGGGCTTGAGTAATCTTGTGATTCCTCTACGTGTTGTATGGTGTAGTGCTTATGGAAATTGAATTTCTTCAGAGTCCTGTCATTGGGTGATGTCAGCATGGGTTGATAATTGATCCCTCGCTCACGTATCCGTGTGTGTTTAATTCTGGAGTCTGTCCCCAGTGTCTCCGCATTTTGGAGTCTGAATGTCGCTAGCGCTGCTTCCTCTTGCACGACTAGGTGCAAGGGTGGCAGCCCCAACATAATTTGTAGTGCGGCTGTGGGTGCGGTTCTCATGCTGCTTGTGATGGCCACGCAGGCATATCGTTGTACTTTTTCTAGTGCTTTTTGACCGGTAGCCTGGTCTGTTCTGGGCCACCAGACTAGGGAACCGTATCGACACCAGAAGTATCAATTAACGTAAGGGACAAAACACGACTTTTCAGGAGAGCCAAAAAACCATTCCGATTTTACAAATTCTTCTGTAACTTTTTATTAGTTGCCCTAATCTTAAAAATGTCTAAGACAAAGTTTCTTATAATTTTCTCTTCTTTAGAACTATAAATAAAATATTTACGTAAACTTACGCGTTTAGAAAATAGCATGTCCCTTACATTAAAAAAAGTTGCTTAGTTCCTGCTAGTTGTCCTTTAAGGCACTCAAGCTTTCAATGGAATCTATCCCATATTAAAGTAAGCACCAAGTTTAATAGGAAACTATAACACAAATCTACTGTAAAGGACATAAACTACTATGAACTGGATGAAATATGATGTATGATAAACTATTAAGAACAATTATCATGTAATTTTGGACCTGATATCTTTATTATTAAGTCCATTAGTAAAATTATACCTAAACTTACAATATTTTAAATTATTTTGGAAATTTTGGAGAAAATTCGGACTGGTCGAACAGTAAATACGACTGTGGTAAATGCAGGTAGGCAGTTCCTAGAGACAGGATCTTATGAACGGAGACCAGGTCACAGTCGTAAGCTGTGTAATTTGACTTGGCATAACCGTTTTATCGTCAGAAATGTGCTCAGGGACTGGTTCATTACAGCAATTCAAGCACGTAACCAACTCCAAGAAGTTAAAAATGTGTGTGGGGGTATACGTACGGTCAGAAGAAGGATAAGCTTTTAAAACTGCTAGAGGACACAGTTTCTTATTTCTCTCGTGAGAACAGGCAATGGACAATATATATAAGGCCTTTTCGTCTATTGCAGACGATTTATGAGGTGGTGTCTGTGATACATCGCTTTTGATGACTGTACAGACCGATACCACAGGCTTGACAAAAGAAGTAACTGGACATTAGTGTCGAACCATGTTAATGTAGTTTCTGTCTCTTGTCAGCAAGCACTCCAATCCAGGCTTCATCACAAAATTTGCGACCCTCTCCGACACGTTTGCGCCACTCAGGACGTTTTTCCGCGAGCTTCTCCCAGTCACGGTGGTCGATTTTAAATGCTGCCATGTCTCGCTTGGTGCAGTCTTTGAAACGAAGCAGCGGCCTTCCAACATCTCATTTTCCATTCGCTACTGCACCAAGGAGAACACGTCGTTGTAATGGAGAGGGTTCCATCCTATGCACATGCCCTAGCCAACGCAGACGTCTCTATTTAAGAAGCACTGTCAGAAAGGGCAGCTGTGCGATTTCTAGAACCTTCTCGTTTGTCATCTTGTCCTGCCATGCTAAGCCCAAGATCTTTCGTAAGCAACGCATGTAACATAAGTTAAGACGACGGCGACGTTCTTGTTTTGCATACGATGTCCAGATTTCAGCTCCGTACAAGAGTATGCTTAAGATGGAAGCCTGAAAGACAACCATCTTGGTCTTAGTAGTATGGTGCTTATTGTACCATACCCTTGTACCTAGCTTTCCGTACATGGTTGCCGCTTTGCCAATACGGATGTCGATCCGTCGAGAGCATTCGAAAAATGTGGTGTTTACAGACGAATATCGGATATCATTAAGTTATCGTGAAGGTCGTCAGAGTTCTTACAGGCACAAAAATAAAAGGTTTGCCCCATGTGCCCCTTGAAACTGTGGTGTGCCAAGGTGGTTCAATAATGTTTTGGGTGGCATCATTTACGGGGCTCGTACTTAGACTTGATTATTTTTTAAAGTGGTGGTGTAAACGCAGAAAATATGTTACAGAGGCTTAAGAACCTCATGTGATGCCAATTGCACCATATATTGGGGAATAATTTCTGTTAATCCATGATAGTGCCCGGCCACACATCCCTAAAAATCACAACTGAATACCTGAATAAGGGTGTGATTCGAAAATTACTATGGCCTCCTTAAAGTTCAGACTTAAATCTTATAGAACATGTCTAGGACAATTAACTAAATGTTACAGTTTTTATAGCTGTTTCTCATTTTGTTGATTTTTTAAGAAATTTTGTTCATTAAATGTTTTTAATTCATACTTTTAATTAAGTAAAATATTTGATAATACTGAAAAATACTGTGTAATGTACATTTTTTTGAAATTTTAGACATAATTAAAGGTGGGCCCTTGAATGTAAGCGACAAATTAAAGTAAAGTTATGTATTGTGTTTTAACGTAAAGGTCATATTGTGAGAATTGTACAAAACTTTTGTTTAGTGTAAGGGACTGAATTGCATTTCAGAACTATTTACATTATTTTTTCTAACACGTAAAAATATTTACGTCCGTTAAATTATTTTTTTAGTATAAAAAACAGTCTAGACCTTCGAAAACGTGTACTGTAAGGGACATTTTTTTAACGATAGAGAAATTTCAAATATACCAAACGATAGAGCGTGAAATTCCGAATCCAACGGTATATATAACTCATTTTGGCCAAAATGTCCCTTACGTTAATTGATACTTCTGGTGTCGGTATGTTATAATCGGTCGGATAACTGTAGTGTATAGCCAGTGAGTGGTCTTAGGGCTGATGCCCCAATTTTTCCCAAGCAATCGCTTGCATTGCCACAGCGATATACTGGCTTTTGTGGTAATGTAATCTGTATGTTTAGCCCAGTTCAGTTGTTTGTCCAAGTAGACGCCCAGATACTTGGTTTCTGATGTTAGGCTTAGAGTAGATCCGTAAAATCGTGGTAATTGCAGGTTTGCTAGCTTCCTTTTTTTGGTGAAAAGGACTAGTTCTGTTTTAGTGGGGTTGACTGTTAGTTTGTGCTCTTTGCACCAGTCCTCTACTATTTTCAAGGCTTGGCGCATTAGGATGCACAGTGTGTTTTCGTGTGTGCCATTTATTATGATGGTTAGATCGTCGGCGTATCCTACGGTGAAATAACCTTTGTCGTTTAAGCGGTGTAAAAGGCTGTTCACGACAAGGTTCCACAGGAGAGGCGAGAGAACGCCCCCTTGTGGGCATCCTTTCGCTACGATTGCTCTCGTTGTGTCATTCACCGTAACCTGGATGGCCCTCTGCTTGAGCATATTGGTTATCCACCCGCACAATGTCGGGGCTATACCATGTCTCATGAGGGCTGTGTCAATACTGTGAAACATTGTTTTGTCAAAAGCGCCCTCGATGTCTATGAAGGCGGCTAGTGCAGAGTTTTTGTGATGTACAGCGCATTCGATTTTGGAAATCACGCTATGTAAAGCTGATTCTGTTGATTTCCCTATGGAGTATGCGTGTTGTTGTTTGTGTAAAGGTGTTGTGCGTAGGGGTCCGTCTCTGATGTGTCTATCGCAGAGTCTTTCTAGGGTCTTTAAAAGGAAGGACGTTAGGCTTATAGGTCTATAGGCCTTTGGTTGTGTGTAATCAGTTTTTCCTGGTTTAGGAATGAAGATAACTTTTACTTCACGCCAGGCGTGGGGTATGTATCTGTGTGCAATGCAGGCTCTGTAGACCTTGACCAGCAAAGGGGTTAGAGGATCTATACCCCACTGGAGAAGGGCTGGCAAAATGCCGTCCAGTCCCGCGGATTTGTATGGTTGGAAGGATTCGATTGCCCACGTTATGCGTTCAGCTGTCACTATGTCATGGGCCACGGTCCAGTCGCTGTTGGTCGGGTTCATTCTTGTGTCATCTGCCCAGACCTTATCTTTTACCAGGCTGCAGTCTGGGAAGTGTGTCTCAAGGAGGACCTTGCTTATTTCGTCATCTGTTTGTGTGAAGGTGTTATCAGGTTTTTTCAGCGCACCGAGGCTGCGATCTTGATCGCTAGAAAGAATTTTCCTTACTCGGGCAGCTTCATTGTTTGACTCTATTGATTCACAGAACTTTCGCCAGGCAGACCTCCTGGCGTGTCTGATTTGTTTTTTGAATTCGTATTGGGTTTCCTTGTACTGGTCCCAGTCCTCAATTAGTCTTGAGTTCTTGGCTCGGTTGAATTGTTTCCGTAGTTTTCCTCTGAGTTTTTCGAGTTCGGCACTCCACCATCGGTTATTTTTACACTTGGTAAGCGGAACTTTAAGTTTACAGCATTTGTGATATGCTTCTGTGATGTATTGTGTTAGTTTTGTCACTGTATTTTCTATTTGTGATGGGTCTGTTATTGTGTCGTGTGGTAGATTACTGGCGATAAGGGAAGCGAGAAGTCGCTTGTAGCCAGGTATATCTGTCCGACGCGGGTTACGTTTTGGGCTGGGCGTTAGTGTGTTTATTGTTATTGTAAAACGGATTCTCCTGTGATCTGAACAAGAGAGCTCGTTGGATACTCGCCAGTTTGATATGAGTTTTACTGCATTATCTGTGCCTAGCGTTAGGTCAATGATGGATTGTCCCCTGGATGTGACCCAAGTGGGTTCAGATCCTCTGTTTACTATGTTTAGGTTAGTTGAGAATAAATAAGTGGATAATACCTCTCCTCTGGTGTTTGAAGTGTTGCAACCCCAAAGCTGGTGATGCGCGTTTGAGTCAGTGCAGATGATGAGATCCAGCTTGGCGCCCTCGCAGTATTCCACGAGGTCGCTCATCTCTTTCGGTGGGCAGTTCTCGTCGTCCCCTGGCATGTACACTGAAGCTAGTACTATGTCAGGGATTTCTCCGGCATTCTGGAGTCTGACAGCTGTCAGATCTCTGGAACAGAATTGTGTTAGTGTTGTGATCGGGATATTATTTGGTATGTAAGCACATGTTCTTGGCTTTTCTGTGTTTTGTGTACTTTGGATTAACTTACCTCCGATGTTACTGAGGCCGCATATTTTGTTGTTCCTGATCCACGGCTCTTGGATCAGTGCTATGGTTCGGGGGTTTGTCTCCAGTGCCCTGCGCAAGTTGGCCGTGGCAGTTTGGCTGTGCTGGAGATTCGTCTGGATGAAATCGAGGGGAGTGGGCGTGGGTGGTGGGGGCAAAGGAGAGGGGCTAGTCCCGGTTCGATCCATTGGATCCATCGGACTCGTACTGCTCCTCAATCCTATGCCTACCATCGCCCGGCGAGGACGAGAGGAGCTGGCCCGTCCACCCCGGTGATGTGGGTGGTAGCGTGTCCGTTTCAGCATCCTCCATCGCCGCCTTTGCCATTTCCTCCTCGAGTTGGGCCATGTCGTCGGTATCCGTCTCAGTGGGTGGTATTGTACCTGTGGGTGTCGGTGTTTGTGTCGTGGTCGGGGCTGCAGAGGGAGTGTTCTTGGGGTAGAAGCGGACGTATATCGAGCCGAGGAGGTACGATATACGCCGCTCCCGCGCCAAAACCTTCTCCGCCTCTTCCGGTGGGATCCCTAGGGTCAGGTATGTCCCTGGGTTCGTACCACCAATGGATGTCGCTCTGTATAGCGACCACCGGCCGATGTCGTACCAAGTGTTCTGCCTGGTCAGAACACTGTGGAGCCGCTCTATGTCCCCCTTGTACCTGGGTACAAAGAGCGCCGCTCTAACACGGGTCGGTACGTCCGCTTGTCGCATAATCTGGAGTCGTTCATCTGAATTTGGAAGCCGGATCTTCGATATGTTCTCTGTCAACCAAGTCAGGGCAGCGTCATCTTCGCACCACATCTGCACCGTGCCGTCCGCCACGCGTGGGTAGCCGCGGAATGCCGGGAGAGCTGTGCTTGAATCGGTGTCCATGACGAGGTCTTCGAGTCCATTCTTAATGGATTCGGCTTCATCTTGTGTCAGGTCTCGGGTTGGTGGGGAGAGGCAAATTGCTACGGCTAGCCTCGCAGGGATGTCCTTTGTGGCCAGCGCGTATGTTCTTTGCCCCCCTTGAGGAGGTTGGATCCGTACTCTTTTCGCGTCGCTTTGGAGAGTTCTGGGTGAAGCAGTGTCGTCTGGGCGTACTCTCTTTGCCACTCCCGTGCCGCTAGGGCCTGGTTGTGGGTCAGAACCGTCTGGCCTAGGTGTCATGGCCAGATACGCCTTATGTAGGTATCCGGACCGCTTCCCCCTTTTGTTCGTGCGGGCTCGGCTGCCATCGCTCCTTGGTTCCGACTCTTGCAGGGATTTTTCGCGCTGGGTTTCCCCTTCGCGTACTTCTCCTTGCGTGAGTTTTTCCGCGTCCGGTCGCTTTTCGCGCTGGGTGGTCCCTTCGCGTACTTGCAACTGGTCGCGTACTTGTGTTTCAACGGCCCTTTGCGCATCGCGCTGACTTTCGCCTTCGCGGATGCTGCGCATTGGGTCGTTTACTTCGCTGCCCCTGTTGGTTTTTCCGCGCTTGCGTACTCTACCGCCAGGTGCAGAGGTGGAACTGCTGGGGCCGGCCTCCTCGTCCGCAGATTTGTCCGGGTCGTGGGTGTAGCTCTTCCTTACGAGGCTCTGTTGCCAGATGCTCGCGGAATGCAAACCTTTTTGTGTAGGTGGCGCGTGTGTCGCAGCCGGTTTTGTGTTTATAGGCGCGTTAGTCGCAGCCGGTTCTGTGTCTAAAGGCGCGTTAGTCGCAGCCGATGTGGTGTGTGTTGGCGCGTTGGTCGCAGCCGGTGTCACGGGCGCTAGCGTGCTAGCAGCCAGTCGCGCTTTTTGCGCTTTTTTAAGCGGTGAGGTGCCCCCCCCCAGATTACGATGGGAGCTGACCATAAAGGTGTGGGATTCCCCGGCTTGGCCGGGACCCACCTGGGGATTATTTTTATCTTCCGCTTGCATGTTGGAGTTGTTGGTGGGCTTTTGGGGGATATGAGGTTGCCCTTCCTCATGGACCGAAGGGAAGAAGGGGAGAGAGGAGGGAGGGAGTTTAAATTGGAAAAAGATCACGGGAAAAGGTATAAAGGGTCACCCTTGGTCTGGGATTTGACTTCAGGGAGCTTCTCCTGTCCGGGTCCGGCTTAAGCCGGAATCTGGCTATCCGCAACCTGCCAACCCGCTCGGTGGCACGAGAAGAAATGCCTGACTAACCGAGTCGACTCATCGTAGCTGCACGTATGTCTCTACGAATCATCGAACCAGCTCTGTCCCGAGTTTATTTATTTAGAAAGTAAGGAGAAGACATCTAGGTCGGAAACAAGGTATAATAGAGTTGGTGTTCCACAAGGAACAGTTCTTGGACCTCTTCTGTTTCTTGTTTATATTAATGATCTCCCATCTGTAACAAAGTATCAGTCCATTCTCTACGCGAATGATATTTCCATACTCAAGACTCTACATGCATGCATGATTACAATCTTGAGATAAACAATACTGTGGGATCCGTAATTGATTGGTTGAAATATAATAATTTAAATGTAAATGTAAATAAGAGTAAATACATTCGATTTCATAATAAAGGAGGCAACAAAATGAACCTAGTTTTAAGTCATAATGACCAGATATTGTCAGAAGTAAACAATATTTCGTTTCTCGGTATCACCCTGGATCACACTTGTAACTGGAAGGCACATACAGAAAAATTAATGTTTATGCACTATGGAGGTTAACAAAACTCTCAAGTAAAAGAGTAGCTCTTGAGGCCTACCATGCCTTCGTAGTATCTTCACTTAGATATGGTATCGTGATGTAGGGGAACTCTGTAGATATAAATAGAGTATTCATCGCTCAGAAACAGTGTGTAAGAGCCATTTGCAATGTGGCCCCTTGGGAATCCTGTAAGCCACTTTTCCGTCATCTCAACCTGTTGTCACTACCCAGTCTTTATATGTACAGTATGCATTTTTGTTAAAAGTAATATAAAACTATTTCTTTTAAAGAGAGACATCTGCAATTTTAACACACGGTATCCAAACAATTTGGTGTTGCCTCTAATAAAAACTGAGTTGTGTAGTAGGAATAGTTTCGCAATGTCAGTGCGAATATATAATCACTTGCCCCAAGATTTACGAAATCAGACTATGAATAAGTTTAGGAACCAATTGTCTAATTTTTTAATAGATAAATGTTTCTACTTTGTTTAAAGCACAACTGGATATGTTAGGTTTTTTTTTTACACAAATGTACCTCTGTACATTTGTGTATGTTTAATTTATTTCGTGTTATAATATTCTATTATTTATATAATTACTATTTATGTCTTTCTTATTTTGTATGTTTGATATTATTGTCATGTTATCTTCTATGTCTATGTCTTGTGTCTACTATACTGTTTCTCTTTTTTGCAGTTAATGCTGGTCATCACGCCCGTTTCCTGTCCTTTGATTTTTCTTCCTACTTTATAAGTTGGTATTTAATAAAGAACAATGCTCAAAAATGTATGGACACCGTCCCCACTTTGTAGCACTTTAAGATATATGTTAATCGAAAGGTATTAGTCATCTCTCCATTTTATTGTATGACAGCAAAGTTCAAATGTGTATCCGAAAAAAGTTATATCGACATAAAGAAACCGAAATCAGTCACAATGATAATTATATTATTCTTCATGATGCTCCTTTTATTTTAATTAATTCTGTGGAATGAACTTATTCCGAGTTTTGAAATGACTCCCGCTTTTTGTAAAGTGGCCATGGACGGTTTTAAGAAGTTTTCAAATAAAAATATCTTCATAATCGCAACTTTTTATAACATTAATCAGTATTTTCAGTGTCTATTAAAATATTGTCCCAGGCACTGGCTGGCCCATTGAAATTGTCTAAATCCCTTCCAATACCAAAGTACCACACGATACTGACGACATGCGCGCAAGCACCAGCTGTTCTTATAGCAGTTAAGCATGAACAATAATATGCCTGAATGGCGTTTATATCCTGTGCGTCGCATTTGACCTATGTTTGGATAAAATTCGACCCGTCAAAAGAGTGCAATCTGCCGTGTTTATACCGTATTGGTTCATAATTGGACTTGGAGTAGCACAAACTTCTATGTTGCAGATGCCGCCACGTAAATGTTCGCTAACATAGGAAGCTGCTAGTTTTAAGTGTCATATGTCCCCAAACTAAACAAAATAGTATCCTCGTTTGACAATTCATGGAACGGTATATTTATGGACTCATCAATCAATGTTCTGAACGTACCCCGCTGCCTTTAACGTAGTTACCCAAGTCATTGTTGATATGAATTCTGCAATGAATTCATTCAACGAAGTCTGTGGCATAGACACTGTCATAAAAAGGCTCCCTGAATGTATTGAGAAGCGCTCCAGCAATTAGGAAGTCTGTGAAGAGATGAAAAAGTGTATTATTGAATACTACATTCCTGAACATTTTAAAATCATTTTTAAATGTACCGTTTATGGCCTCAATGACCCAACGGACAAATTGTTATTAGACGGAATTTATTTGGTTATTCATTCGTAAATCTGCGTCCAACGCCCTCAGCGAGTGGTTCTAGAAATGGAGGATAACAGTCAACCCCGAAAAGAGCCAAGCGTTGATGTTTTACAAGAAAAGTAGCCACAAAACTCTCTTGGCAGAGACACCGCTCTCACCACTGGGATGGCTCTGCACAGTACCTTCTAGATGCTCTTGGTCGGTTACAGCGGCGAGCTGTGCGTATAATTGGGTGCCCAGAAGTATCCAAATCCCTTGAGCCTTTACACCTGCGTAGGGACATCGCCGGATTGGTGGCCTTCTATCGCCTGTACCACGGCGAGTGTTCTGATGAACTTTTCCAACTGATTCCACCCTCTCCTTTCTTATCCAGAACAACACGTGCCGGACTTAAGTGCCACCGTTACGCTGTAGAAACCATACAAGTCCGAACAAAGCGGTTCAGCACTTCGTACATGTGCAAAACCACCAAACAGTGGAACTCTTTGCCAGCCCACGTGTTTCCTTCAAACTATGATCCTGGTTGCTTCAAGCGTGGCGTGAAAAAGCATCTTCTGAAGCCGCCATAGTTGAGACATTCATGCCTCTACAAATATTGTAGCTGGCATGGTGCTCGCCATTCTTGGACTCTAATGGATGCTTAACACCAGGCACCATAGAGTCATTCTGGTAGACCAATTAAAAAAAAAAAAAACAAAAAGTCAAGATGTGCAGCTCCCCGATTCCTTGGGCGAGGGAAGCCAAATACATTGGAGTCATACTCGACGATAAGCTCTCGCTCCGTCCCCACCTAAACATGGTTCGCAAGCGGGGCTCGTATGTGATGGGACGGCTGCACTTACTCCTTAGGAAGGAGTCTAAGATGTCAATCCGCAATAAAGTTAGGATATACGAGACTTGTATTAGGCCAATCATGACGTACGCGTGCGTAGTTTTCGCCCACCTTGGGCCACACAGCAGGATCCATAGGTTACAAACAATTCAGAATAGGTTCATGCGCAAAGCGACGGGAGCACCGTGGTTCACGCGTAACGAGGATCGCCACATCGACTTCGAGTTGCCGACCAGCCAGCAACACATGAAACTCTGTTCCCGTCGCTACTTTGAAACGGCTGCCACTCATCCCAACCAACTAGTGGTTGAGGCATCCGGGTACATCCCCTCTTGAATATCCAAAATTAGAAGACCTAGACATGCTCTCGAAGAACCGGGTGATAGGATCGCGATCGCTCAACGTAGAGCTCATACGGCTCGCGAAGCCACAACAACACGTCCGCGGTTCCGTCCTCGACGACGAGGCAGGAATACGCGCCGCGTTTGCTCCTAGAGGGCGTGCCTTCCGCAGATCCTGTTAGTCGGTGACGGTCCAGGCCGAGGTTTGCGTGCCCTCAGGGGGTGCCCCTGAGGCATGACACTTAAATGTCGTAGGGCCATCCGCCGCACAGCCAGCGTGAAGTAGTAAATGTCCCAGAAGACAAACTACTCGTGCTCACAAAAAAGAAAAAATCGGGTCATTGGGCATATACGGCGCGTAATAATAAATAAATAAATAATATTTTATATATTTCTTATATTCTACACTGTTAACTATGTATTTTATTGGCTATCATTTCGAAAAAGTACAATAAACAGCAACATAATTGTGACTCATTTCGGTTTCTTTAAAGCGATATAACTTTTTTCGGATACACATTTGAGATTTGCTGTCATACAATAAAATGATGAAAATACTAAGGCCTTTCGATTAACATAGGTTTCAAAGTGCTACAAGCTGGGGACGTTTTGAGCATTGTTCTTTATATACTAAATCCACATATCTTGTCCCTAGCTGTTTGTGTTCCACGCACTTACATTTTTAACTATTTCCTGACAGAAAGACAGGAATACATTAATATCTAGCCTAAGTTAATTGTAATTTATAGTTATATCTTTAATTGTAAAAAAAAAAAAAAAATACAGGTATGGAGTTGTTCTCGATCATGATGTTCTTGATGTTCTCCATTGTGATGACCTGATTCATCTTTTGCTCTGTGTCCCACTGAAGCCTCGCAAACTTTGGACAGTCACGCAGCACATGGATCACTGTTTGATCTTCAATTGGATCGCAGAAGCACGTTGAGCTTTGCTTGCATTTGAAGCGTTCCAAATACGCTGCGAAACCACCGTTCCCCTCAGCGCCTGTGTGAGATGGAATGTGGGCGTGAACTACCGAACTGTCTTGTAAGCTGCATGAACATCCGGCAAAAACAGTTTAGTAGTTGCGGCGGTATTCCCTTCCCGGTATGTTTGATTCCATTCTCGAAGCGAAGCATCACGAATTTTTCGCTTCACGAATGAAACCGGACACAAGTCATATTCCGGCAACACCTTTTATTTTAGGGCTGCCTCCTTCGCTAATTGGTCCGCTCTTTCATTCCCGCTATGGCCAGCGTGTGCTTTGATCTAGAACAAGGATACTTCTTTGTTTTGGATCCCCGCCGCGCGCAGATTTTTACGGGCCTCGACTGCCAGTAGATGAAGAGCGTTCCTCGAGAGCACGCGAATCGCTAAAGATTCCAAAAGAAGTTTCAGGGCGTTTTGCGACCTCCGCAAGTGCTTTGCTTATTGCCAGCAACTCCGCCTGGTACACCAAGCAGTGCGCAGATAGCCTGAACTCGAGAGGGCTCGGTCTTCCCCCGTTTCAGTCCATAAATATGGATAGAGCGGTTCAGTACACACTGTAATGTCTATAAAGCTTTCATAACATTTTCTTCCTCTTATTGCACTGAATGTTGGAGTACTTCCATTTATATGAAAGCCCAACTCTTCCAGAAATCCCTCCATCTCCTCCCCTCTTCTGTCCACTATCGGACTGCCCCACCAAGTATTTTTTGAGTTTTTGGGGAGCCCCATTATTATTTTGCAAGACCTCAGGTGATTTGCCACGCTTTTTAGTTGCTCAAGGTAAGGTATATACAAGTGGCTTATCCGGCTCTAGGTAGAATGAGATCACCCCGACTTCCCAGTGCTCAAGATTTATTGTCACCTCAGCGATGTTATTTGTCTCTTTTAAGATGCGGAGTTATGTTTTGGGGCAACTGTACTGACAAAGAAGTGGCATTTATAGCGCAAAAGAAATGTGTAAGGGCAATATTTTAAATTAAGGCAATTAAATAGCTGTAAACTTTATTTCGTAGAATTTAATCTCTTAACTTTACCCTGTATTTATATACTCAAAGAATAAGAATCATTAGAATAAGAATCATTTTATTTGTTTTCAGACATATGTACAAAATGGTGTTAAAAAAGTAACAATAGTTTCAACATGCTGTGCCGTACAGACATACAAATACAAAATATTGCTTGAAATGGCATAGTTATGTCAAGCGAAATTTAAATTAAATAACTAGTTATATTAATACACTTATGTCATTATAGTTAATTAAGGACAATTAATTAATTAATTATTAAGGACAAAATAAAAATAAAAAATAAAATAAAAAAGAAGTTAACATTATGTTGCAATTAATATTTGCTAGATACTATTAAAATTTCATAAAATACAAGGAACAATACAATACAAAAAGAAATTACCATTTATCATTATTTCATCAATACCTCAATAGTCAGTCAGTTATTACAGATCATGGTCATTTAAAAAATCCTTTATGCTATAGTAGCATTTGCTCAACAACAAGCTACCCAGACTTTGCTTAAATACATTTATGTTTAAATCTTTGAATTTATTGGGTACTTTGTTATAAATTTTAGGGGCCATACAGAAGACACTGTTCCATAATAGAGTAGTATTTGACCTATGCATGCACAATCTCTTTTCATCTCTTCGGCTGCGTACCGATATATCTGATACACGGGGAAAGAGTTGCGGATTGCTTTTCACAAATATGGCTATTTCAAATATATACAACGACGGAAGAGTCATAATTCTATGCTCAATAAAATATGGCTTACAGCTATATCTATTATCTGGAGACCAAACATAGATCTAATACAACGTTTTTGTTGCTTGAACGCTAGATCTTTATCGACCGAGTTTCCCCAAAAGATTATCCCGTATCTTAGTATTGAGGCAACTAGCCCATGATACGCTTTAAGTAGAGTGCTAGTATCGACTACAGGTGTAAGTTTATACAGTACAAATGAACCGCTACTTATTCTCTTACAAATGTGTTGAATGTGCGCTTTCCACTTAAGCCCCTCATCAATTATTAATCCAAGGAATTTTGTTTCATTTACTTCATTTATTTTGATATTACCATATACTATGTCTAGTTCTTGGATCAATTCAGTATGTTGTCTAAATTGCATTATGTGTGTTTTATTTAAATTAATTTTTAGGTTATTGTTGTTTAACCACGATATTATCAATGAGAGGGAATTATTAATATCGTTCGCATATGTAGCTGGTATATCACATGGCCCAGTAACGGTACTGTCATCGGCGAACAGAGTCATATGGTGATTTATATATTTAGGCATATCATTTATGTAAACTATAAACAGTAGAGGGCCAAGAACGCTTCCCTGTGGAACTCCGAATGTGATTCCTCGCTCCCCTGATTTATAGATTTCCTCCTTTTTTGTCCCTAAATTGAGTTTTGATATTGTTGTGACCTGTTTCCGGTTTGACAAGTAAGATATTATTAACTGAAGTATGTTACCTCTAATACCGTAGCATTCAAGTTTGTTTTGCAAAACATTGTGGTCCACGTAATCAAATGCCTGTGTCATATCACAGAACAACGCACAAACATGGGCCCTTTTATCTACGTTTAACATTATCGTATGTAAGAAATCCAATATGGCCATGTTTATTGTTTTATTTTTTCTGAAACCATTTTGTTCCTTGCAAATAATTTTGTTTCTTTCTAAATATGTATATAGTACATTATAGATATATTTTTCAAAAAATTTTGAAAAGATAGAGATCAATGCCACCGGCCTATAATTTGACATTATTTCTCTATTTTCTTTTTTAAACAGGGGTTTTATAATAGCCATTTTCAAGCAATCTGGAAAGGTACCTGATGAAATGCATAGATTTAGTAAATGACTAAGGTGGTCGCTGATGAGGTCACTTACTGACTTTACTATTTTAGTTGAAATACCGTCCCACCCAACACTATTTGTATTTTTGAGATTCTTTATTATGGCTATTATGTCTTGTGGCAAGCTTGGAAACATAAACATAGAGTTCATTTTCCTCGTTATACTCGTAGTAGCTGATACTTGTTTCCCGGTATTGTCAATTGGTACTACTTTGTCAACAAAATAATCATTAAAACTATTTGCAATATGCTTTGGATCCGTAACGACTAGTGTCGTTGTAATTAACGATAGTTCGTTAATTACAAGTTTTTGAACAATGTTCGAAGGGGTGGCAGATTTTGAACTATTTATTATTCGCCAAGCTGTTTTCGACTTGTTATTCGAGGTGTTAATACTATGTATATTTTGTGCACGTTTGGTTAGCCTAATTATTTTCCTAAATTGTTTGGTATAATCTACGTAACGCTTCCTATTTGCTTTCGAAGGTTTGGTTCTACATGCCCACAGAAGGTGCCTTTTATTTCTACTACATTTTTTTAAACCCTTGGAAATCCAAGAAACCTTTTTAGCTGTTCTTATAGTGATAAGTTTAATTGGGAAACACAGATTATAAAATAACTTAAATTGTTACGAAAACAAATCAAATGCAACATTTGGGTCTTCCGTAGCGTATATTTCTGAAAATGTTAAGCTCTGTATACAATTTCTAAACTTAATCATATTTTCAGGCGCATAGTCCCTTTGCTCTTTACGCCAGTACTTTAAGGAACATGACCCATCAACTGGCCACTTGATAATTTGCGCTGTGTGATCTGACAAAGCCAGTTCCACTATTTTTGTTGTTGTACGTGATAGTGCAAAATTATGTGCAAAGTTATCGATACACGTAAAGCTTTGCAATCTGGTAGGCTTATCAAGAGCTAAGGATAGGTTAAAATTTTATAATAAACATTTAAGTTCTAGTGTCACGTTATTGTTTTTCATGACGTCTATGTTAAAGTCTCCAGCTAATACCATGTTTTTATGCTTAATTTTGCCAACTCTAATTAATACCTGTTCCAGTTTTTGAAAAAATATACTCATTTGAGCCTGTTTTGGTATTCTATATATGCAAATAATAATTAACTTAAAATTAACAAGCTCAACAGCGCAAATATACCACATATAGATAATTTTGCTATATCTGGCAAGTCTCTCCATGTATGGCCTTTCTTTACAAGTATACAAGAACCTCCCCTTTTTTTATCTGGTCTAGAATAGCAGGATGCTAGAGAATAGTTAGTAATACATAGGTGTGTCTCCTGACCTGCCATCATAAAGTGTTCAGTAATACATAACACATCAATGTCAGAGTAATCATTCTTGAGCACCGTTAATGCAACAGACAACATATCGGCTTTGTTAATTAAGCCCGCAATGTTTTGATGTAGGACTTGTAGTGATTTATGTACGAAAAAACTTTTCATCTGACATTGTTACATTGTCCGTTTCACCATGATGCACGTTTATATTTTCTGAAGACCCTACACATTCGGTGACGTTACAATTAATTGAGATTGTTTGGGTTGCCTTGTTCAACATAACAGTCTTATTTCTCTCATGTGATACATGAAAGTCATTGTATTTCAAATGACAATCTGAACATAAAATTTCTCTCAGAATTCGCTGACATATATGTTGAGCAAACAAACCACGATGAGGTCTATGAACACTAAAACCCATTTCAAGGTATTTTACATCAATGAATTTAGAACATAACAATCTAATTTCATAATTCAATTTTGTTTCTCTTAAGAACTTATTACGTGGTATTTCAATAAATAGTATATTTGTGTTTCTTGTTAGACATAAAAAATTACTCACACATATTTTTAAGACTGCTGGAGATCTGTCATGCATACCACCTAGAACAACAACATAATCACTCTTTGACAAGGACCCTATAAGGCTACGCTCGGAAAGTAAAATGTCCTGCAGAGTTGCTCCCGGCTTCCAGAAGGAGGTGACCTGAAAGCTGTCACCTATTAAAGCTTGCAGTGTACGTTGAATATGTCTACCCTGGTCATCCGCAATAACAATAACCTTGTTCTTCGACGTGATGTTAACTTTCAAAGACTTATTTGCATTTACAGACACTTCCTTTGTATGCTGACATTCGAGTAGCGATGAGCAGTGACGACTCGAATCTTTGCTTTTGCTATCGATTATTTTTGCCATATCCACTATATCCTGTTTTAAAGTGTTGTTGAATAATGGTGACTTCACATAAGGTGTGTTGCTTAAACAAACATTTCGACACACAACATTTCAAAGTGGTGTTATTTATAAGAAAGAACTTTAATTTATTTGAGCATCTTAATACACTGGGCGGCAATGAAAACGGGTCGCTTATATAAACCTTAATAACTTCCAAAATATTGGAGCTAGCTTAATGAAATAAACACTAAAATAAAGATAATTTAACAGTCATTAAATGGAATTGATAAAAATTACAGATTGTTAAGTTTATTTTGGACAAAAGTAAGTTAAATAAAAATAGACACTTTCATTAGATGTCGAAAACAGGTAAAAGGTATCAGAAATGTAATTTTCATTCATTTAATACGCTGTATTATTATCATAAGCTGTTAATACAACTGTCATCTGGTTTTGGATGCTTTCCATTTGGTTTTTAATTGAATTCTGAGGAAAATACACCCATTTCTCTATCACTGCTTCTTTGAGTTCACAAAGGGTGATAAGAGGGAAATATTGATGTCCTACTCATCGATCCAATACGTCTTAAGCATGCTGCATCGGTTTCAAGTCTGGGTTGCGTGCTGGCCACTTCATACGTGTGATAGCGACATCTTTACGGAACTTTAACACTATTAAATCTGTATGGGGATTGGGCGCGGCGTCGTCTAATCCTAGCCAACCTCGTACGTAGCTCGCGCAGGGCTTTGTCGCCTGCGTGTGGGGTGCCTTGGGCTGTTGTCCGTATGGACGGCAGTTGCGGAGGTGACCTGCTACGACGTCAAAGAGAGGTACTCTGGGTTACTCTGGGTGGTCCAGTCCTTGTTTCCGCGCAGGGACAACTTCACTCCGCCAGTGATGAGAGCTTCGCGCGGTGCGGCTCCATCTGCCGACGAGGCGGTCCCCCCGGTCACGGAGGGCGAGATAGAGAGGGTGGTCTCCCGTCTTCGTGGAAAAAAGACCGCCCCGGGTCCAGACGGCGTTCCCGCAAGGGTGGTGGCCATCGCCGCCTCCCAGATGGGAGAGAGGCTTCGGGACCTCTTCGGTGCGTGTGTTTCGTCTGAGAGGTTCCCGAAGCCATGGAAGGAGGGCCGATTGTGCCTTCTTCAGAAGGAAGGGCGGCCGATGGACTCCCCATCGGCATACCGACCCATCGTCTTACTAGATGAGGTCGGTAAAATGTTTGAGGGGATCCTGGCTGCCCGTATTAACAGGCACTTGTGCACAATCGGCCCGGACCTGGTGGACGCTCAGTTCGGGTTTCGAGCTGAGCGTTCGACAGTGGACGCCCTCTCCCAGCTCAAGGGCCTGGTGAAGGAGGCGATGGATGCGGGGGAAGGGCTGTTGGCTGTGTCATTCGACATAGCCAACGCCTTCAACTCCATTCCCCACTCCACCATCCTAGAGGCGCTCCGCTTTCACGGAGTGCCTCCGTATTTGAGGGGCCTATTGGCGGACTACCTGACGGACCGCACAGTCCTCCTCGAGGACAAGTCGGGTCAGCTCCGCCAATACGGCGTCGAGTCCGGTGTTCCACAGGGTTCTGTTCTTGGGCCGCTCCTGTGGAACATCGGATTCGACTGGATTTTGAGAGGCAACCTCCCCCGTGGCACGTCTGTCATCTGCTATGCGGATGACACTCTATTGACTGCCCGGGGGAGAAATTTTGAGGAGGCGGCCAGTCTGGCCTCGGCGGGCGGTTCGCAGGTTGTAGACCGTATTTCCCGCCTGGGGCTGACGGTGGCGCTGCACAAGACCGAGGCCGTGTTCTTCCACGGGCCTCGGCAGCGCCAACCGCCCGACGCCCACATTCATATGGAGGGCGTCCGCATTGGGGTGCAGGCTCAGATGAAATATCTGGGCCTAGTCCTCGACAGCAAGTGGCGCTTCAGTGCACACTTCAGTGCACTGTCGACGCGCTTGTTGAGGACCGCGGGCGCCCTCTCAGGGCTCCTCCCCAACTTAGGGAGACCCGGCGACCAATGCCGGCGTCTATACGCCGGCATACTAAAAAGTATGGCCCTGTATGGGGCCCCTATCTGGGCGGACTCACTGTGCAGACGAGAGAACGCTGCTGCCATCCGCAGGCCACAAAGGGCCATAGCACAGCGGGTGGCGAGGGCGTACCGCACAGTGGGTTTCGCGGCGGCGTGCGCTCTGGCGGGTACCCCTCCTTGGGAACTCGAGGCTTGGGTGCTCGCCAGGGTGTATGATTGGTCGGCGGGGCAAAGGGCGCTAAATCAGCGCCCGGACCCGGCAGAACGGGAGGAGGTGCGTGGTGAGGTGCGGGAGGCCATTACTCGGCACTGGGCCGAAGATCTGGCCTCCGCGGAATTTGGGCGGCGGACGCTGGACGCCATCGGGCCTGTCCTAAAAGATTGGCTCGATCGGCGGCATGGCTGCCTCTCCCTGCGTCTGGTGCAGGTGCTGTCCGGGCATGGTTGCTTCGGATCGTACCTGCACCGGATTGGGAGAGAGGAGACTCCGCGATGCCACCACTGCGAAGCAGCGGTGGACACGGCGGAGCACACCTTGGAGGTGTGCCCGTCGTGGGCGGAGTCCCGCCGCGCCATGGTGGCGGCGGTCGGGGACGACCTCTCGCTCCCCAGCGTGATTTCTGCCATGCTGGGGAGTGAGGAGGTGTGGGAAGTAGTAGCCTCCTTCTGTGAGCACGTCATGTCACAGAAGGAGGCAGCGGAGCGCGTGCGGGAGGACGATCCTCTCGCGGCGCCGCTCCGCAGACGACGAAGGGGTGGAGGACGGCGAACACAACGTCCGTCCTCCTCCGCCCCGGGGGGTGATCAGCGGGCGACAGGCGCGGGGGCGCCACCGCCTGCATCACATGATCCACCCCCTGTGCTCCGGCCATTATAAGGCCCCCTCCCCATTGGGGGGAGGCGTGAAGGGCCTGCCGTAAGGCGGGCAATCGCCGGTGGGGGACTGGACGACATGGATTCCCAGGCCCCCTCCACTAATGCGAAATTACGCACGTGGGCGCCTCCGCTAACCCAGAGTCTCAGGCCAGAGGTGCTGGAGGGAGTTGTGGGTACTCTGTTCCCTTCGAGGACGGAGCACACTCCTCCGCCCATGGTTCCGCCCATAGTGGCTGCCAGCGCGGAAGAAGACGACGACGAAGTGCCCGAGGTGACCCGGGTAGAGTTGCGGGCTGCGGTGCAAAGACTGCAGAGGAAGAACACCGCGCCAGGACCCGATGGCATTCCAGGCCGAGCGTGGGTCCTGGCCCTTCGGGAGCTCGCGCCCCGACTATTAGGGCTCCTATCGGCGTGCCTTGAGAGGGGCCGATTTCCAGAGCCATGGAAACATGGGCGTATGGTCCTTCTCAAGAAGGAGGGGCGCCCGGCAGACTCTCCGTCTGCCTACCGGCCCATTGTGTTGCTGGACGAGGTGGGCAAGCTTTTCGAACGTGTGCTTGCAGACCGCCTCGTCCGTCACCTTTCTATAGTTGGGCCGGACCTGGCGAATTGTCAATTCGGTTTTCGCCAGGGGCGCTCCACCGTGCACGCCATCAAGCATGTGAGGAGCCTGGCGGAGGACACTGTGTCCCGGGGCGAGGTGTTGTTGGCTGTCTCCCTTGACATTGCCAACGCATTTAACACCTTGCCCTGGAGTTGTATTCGGGCGGCACTAGTGTACCATGGTGTGCCGCCCTACCTCCGCCGCATTGTCGGGGCATATTTGGAAAATCGGATGATTACCTACCCGGGTCGGGAGGGATTATGTCGGCGAGACATCGGTTGCGGAGTTCCACAGGGGTCGGTTCTGGGTCCGCTCCTGAGGAACATCGGTTATGACTGGGCGCTGCGCGGTGCGCTCCTCGCGGGTGTCAGCATTGTCTGTTATGCTGACGACACTCTTGTCACCGCGAGGGGTAAGACGCACCGGCAGGCCCAAGTTCTGGCGACTGCTGGAGTCGCGCAAGTCGTGGATAGGATCCGGCGATTGGGTCTCGAGGTGGCGCTACATAAATCCGAGGCTGTTTTCTTTCATGGGCCTCGGAACCGTCCACCATCGGGATCCCACATTGTGGTAGGAGGGGTTCGCATCGGCATCGAGCCCACTATGAAGTACTTGGGGCTCGTTCTCGATAGCCGATGGAACTTCGAGGAACACTTTCGACGTTTGGCCCCGAAGCTAAAGGCCGCCGCGAACAATCTGTCGCGGCTTTTGCCAAATTTGGGAGGGCCAAACGCCTCCTGCCGGAGGCTCTATTGCGGGATCGTGCGGTCCATCGCGCTCTACGGCGCTCCGATTTGGGCCGATGACCTGACGGACCGGAGTCTCGCCCTTTTGCGGGCTCCCCAAAGAATAATGTCCGTCAGGTGCATCAGAGGCTACCGCACGATCGCCTTCGAGTCGGCGAGCCTCCTTGCCGGATCCCCGCCGTGGGACCTTGAGGCCAGGGTCCTCGCGTCGCTTTTCCAATGGCGCGAGGACCAGGCGATCCACTTTCGCCTGCAGGACCACTTTCTCGCCGTCTCGGCATTTTGGGTGAAGGAGGAACACCGTGGGTTTTTAGTCGGTAAACCGTATTTACATCTTTCGGGACTCCGACACACCTGCCCGCCTGGGCCAAAGGCGGGTAGACGGCCTATAAAAGGTTTTCCCACGAGAAAAAAAAAAAAAAAAAAAAAAAAAAAAAAGGTTATAAGGGGGGTCCCCCCACAGTGTTGACTTCCTCGTAGTGACCCCTGGGCAACGTCGCGCTTGACCACCGTAACGGAGTGGCAAGCCGGCGGCAAACGAACACTGTGATTCGAAACTTTTTACTTGTTGTGCGTTACGATATTGTTGGTGGCAATGCCACAACCCTTGAGGGACGCCTCCGGGCGTTTTCTCCCCAAAGGCCCTTCTCAGGGCCAACCAAAAGGCCCTTTTCAGGGCCAACCAAAAGGCCCTTTTCAGGGCCAACCATTGTCTCGTGATGCTTCGGCATCGGAGACCAGCCGCGCACCATCTGTGGCTGGTATTCTTCGTGAAAGCGACGTCGTGTCAGATTCGGACACGGAGTCGATTGTGAGTTCGAACTGCGGTTCGACTCACCAATGTAGGAAGAGGTCCTTTTTTAGGCGAGGCTCTCCGGACGCCGTGGAGAAGCCCGCGAAGCGGGCTGTCATTCAAGCGGACTTGGAGGAGAAGATCGCCTCCAAGGAACAGCGGGCGCGTACCACCAGAGCCAAGGCTGGTTACGGCGCCTCCAGTGTCCTCTACGCGGACCACTCCGTAGAGGAAATGGAGCGCATGGCTCTGGAGGACCAGGAGGAGATCTTGGAGGTAGCCTCCAAGTCCTCTAATTTGAAGGGGACCTTCCAGAAGGCCCTGAAATGCCGGGCAGCAAGCTTGCTCGGCATTGTGAAGGAGATGGCGCAGCGCACCACCTCCGACGAGACGCGGCAACTGCAGGCGAAAGTGGATCGCCTGCAAAAAGAGGTGTCTGCGCTGCATGCGCGCGTTGCCGAGCTTATTACTCGGCCTGAGGGGCCAACATCTGAAGATCCAGCGCCGATGCCCGCCCCCTCCAACCTTGAGGATATTATCCGAAAGGTGGTCATGGAAGAGAGGGCCTTCACCAGGGCCTGTTTGGCCGGTATTGAGGACCGGCTACTGCCGGAGAAGCGGCTTCGTCCTCCGCTCGCGGCGGACAAGACGCCCAGCGCACCAGGGCCTTCAACGGCCCCAGCTCAGTTGGAGCAGCCCCAGCCTAAGACCTCCAAGGGCAAGGGAAAGGGCAAAAAGACCCCGCCGGCCCCAACTGCCCAGTCGGCCCCTCAGGAGACCCAGAGAGAAGACCCTCTTCTGCCCTCCACCACCCCTTCGAACGAGCCATGGACAAAGGTCCAGAGGAAGAAGAAGGGGAAGAAGTCGGCCCCTGAGCCCCCTGCAGCCAAACCTGCAGCCCAGGAGGACAAGAGGACGAAGCTCCCTCCGCTTCCAAAAACCGCAGCCGTAGTGGTCACTCTGACCCCTGAGGCGGCGGTGCGTGGAGAAACCTACGAGTCCGTGCTGCGGCGGGCTCGTGCACATGTTGACCCTGCTCAACTTGGGGTCGGCAGAGTCACTTGTCGCAAGACCCAAACGGGGGCTCGCATTTTTGAGTTCTCGGGGGCTCAGGGTGGCACCAAGGCGGACCTCTTCGCAACAAAGCTACGAGAGGCTGTTGCGGACACGGCCAAAGTAGTGAGGCCCGTCAAGTGCGTGGCTCTTGAGGTGACCGATCTCGACGACTCGGTCACCCAAGAAGAAGTGGTAGCCGCGGTTGCGGCGGAGGGAGGCTGCGCCGTCGGCTCTATCAAGGGCCGACCTATTAGAACAGGCCGCAGGGGTATGGGCACGATACGTTTAGAGTGCCCTATTGTGTGTGCCAAGGCAGTGCTGGCCAAGGGTCGCCTTCCTGTGGGATTTAGCTCGGGCGTTGTCCGCGCGCTAGAGGGCGGCCCGATGCGCTGCTATAAGTGCTTCGGCATCGGCCACACGGGGCTCTCTGCCCGTCCACTGTCGTGCGCACGGAACTTTGCTTCCGTTGCGCTAAGGAGGGCCACAGGTCGGCCAACTGCAAGGCACCCACCCCGTACTGCGCAGTATGCGCAGCGAGTGGTCGTCCAGCCGACCACGTGATGACGGGCAGGAAATGCTGTCCGCCATCAAAGAAGGGCAAAGCGCAGGTGCCTTCACGGCCTGCCGCTGCCGCCGCCTCTGAAACCCCAGCTTCAGTGCCGGCCATCGAGGGAGGTGCCATGGACGCCGATTGATGGCTGGACACCAGAGACGAGTCCTTCAGGCGAACACCAACCACTGCAGAGCGGCCCAGAATCTGCTGGTCCAAACCTGTGCGGAGTGGTTGGTGGACGTGGCGGTTGTCGCCGAGCCGTATTCTGTCCCTGCCAGCTGGCTAGGGGACGACAACGGCTCGGTCGGTCTGATGACGCGGTCTTCAACCGATTCCCCTCCCCTCTCGCTCTTAGAGAAGGGACCGGGATACGTGGCCGCCGCGTGGGGAGACATAGCCCTTATTGGGGTGTATTTCTCCCCAAACCGCCCTCTTTCGGACTTCGAGAATTTTCTCGGGGTCCTCGCCGGGGTGGCCGGTAGAGTGGCGCAGCGCCGGGTGTTGATAGTAGGCGACTTTAACGCCAAGTCGGTGGTATGGGGTAACCCGACCGCCGATGCCCGAGGACGCGAGGTGGAGACGTGGTCCGTGACGTCCGGTCTGTCCCTCCTTAATAGGGGCAGCATGCACACCTGTGTGCGGCGGGACGGGGGATCCGTCGTGGACCTCGCCTTTGCCTCCCCCTCTTTGGCGGCCTGTGTGGTTGACTGGCGGGTAGAGCTAGTGGAGACGCTGTCGGACCACCGATACGTGCGGTTCGACGTCTCTGCCCAGAGCTCCCGGGGAGCACGCGCAGATCATTCGCGCTTCCCGCGGTGGGCGCTCACCCGCCTAGACCGGAGGGCCGCCACGGAGGCGGCGTTCGTCCGGGACTGGCTGTCGCCTCCTGTCGACACTCGGGACGTGGACTCGGCGGCAGTCGAGCTGAGGGACTCCTTGACCGAGGTGTGCAACTTTAGCATGCCTCGGTCTCACCGTCCGCCTCCTCGACGCGCCGTTTACTGGTGGTCGGAGGAGTTGGAGGGACTGCGGGCAGCCTGTGTGGCGGCCAGGCGGGCCTTTGCGAGGAGCCGAAGGCGGCGCCACCGTGACCGCGAAAACGAAGACCGCCTCTATGCGGTGTACGTGGAGGCCAAGGCGACTCTGACAGCGCTAATGGGCGCGGCCCAGGACCGCGCGAGGGCGGAGATGGCGGAGGGTCTAGACGCTGACCCCTTTGGGAGACCGTACAAGGCGGCGCGCAACAAACTGCGCCCGTACGGTCCCCCAGTTGCCGAGACCCTCGAGCCGACGTTGCTGGATGGGGTGGTCCAGTCCCTGTTTCCGCGCAGGGACAACGACTTCACTCCACCAGTAATGGGCGCCTCGCGCGGTGCGGCTCCTTCGGCCGAAGAAGTCCCTCCAGTCACGGAAGGGGAGGTGGAGAGGTCACTCTTCCGCCTCCGTGGGAAAAAGACCGCCCCGGGTCCTGACGGCGTCCCCGCAAAGGTGGTGGCCATCGCCGCCTCCCACATGGGAGAGAGGCTTCGGGACCTCTTCAGTGCATGTGTTGCGTGTGAGAGGTTCCCGAAACCATGGAAGGAGGGCCGATTGTGCCTTCTTCGGAAGGAAGGGCGGCCGGTAGACTCCCCATCGGCATACCGACCCATCGTCTTACTGGATGAGGTCGGTAAAATGTTTGAGGGGATTCTGGCTGCCCGTATTAATAGGCACTTGTGCACAATCGGCCCGGACCTGGCGGACGCTCAGTTCGGTTTTAGAGCTGAGCGTTCCACGGTGGACGCCCTCTCCCAGCTCAAGGGCCTGGTGAGGGAGGCGATGGATGCGGGGGAAGGGCTGTTGGCTGTGTCATTCGACATAGCCAACGCCTTCAATTCCATTCCCCACTCCACTATTTTAGAGGCGCTCCGCTTTCACGGGGTGCCTCCATATTTGCGGGGCCTATTGGCGGACTACCTGACGGACCGCACAGTCCTCCTCGAGGACAAGTCGGGTCAGCTCCGCCAATACGGCGTCGAGTCCGGTGTTCCACAGGGTTCTGTTCTTGGGCCGCTCCTGTGGAACATCGGTTTCGATTGGATTTTGAGAGGCAATCTCCCCCGTGGCACGTCTGTCATCTGCTATGCAGATGACACTCTACTGACTGCCCGGGGGAAAAGTTTCGGAGAGGCGGCTAGCTTGGCCTCGGCGGGCGGCTCACAAGTCGTGGACCGAGTCTCCCGCCTAGGGCTGTCGGTGGCGCTGCACAAGACCGAGGCCGTGTTTTTCCACGGACCTCGGCACCGCCAACCACCCGACGCCCACATTCATGTGGAGGGCGTCCGCATTGGGGTGCAGGCCCAGATGAAATATCTGGGCCTAGTCCTCGACAACAAGTGGCGCTTCAGTGCGCACTTCAGCGCACTGTCGACGCGCTTGTTGAGGACCGCGGGCGCCCTCTCGGGGCTACTCCCCAACCTTGGGAGACCTGGCGATCAATGCCGGCGTCTGTACGCCGGCATACTTAAGAGTATGGCCCTTTACGGGGCCCCTATCTGGGCGGACTCACTGTGCAGACGGGAGAACGCCGCCGCCATCCGCAGGCCACAGAGGGCCATTGCACAGCGGGTGGCGAGAGCTTACCGCACAGTGAGTTTCGCGGCGTCGTGCGCTCTGGCGGGAACCCCTCCTTGGGAACTTGAGGCATGGGTGCTCGCCAGAGTGTACGACTGGACCGCGGACCAGAGGGCGCTTAACCGGCGCCCAGACCCGGCGGAGCGGGAGGAGGTGCGTGAGGAGATGCGGGAGGCAGTGACTCGGCATTGGGCCGAGGATCTTGCCTCCGCATCATTTGGTCGGCGGACGCTAGACGCCATCGGGCCCGTCCTAAGTGATTGGCTCGATCGGCGTTATGGCTGCCTCTCCCTGCGTCTGGTGCAGGTGCTGTCCGGGCATGGTTGCTTCGGATCGTACCTGCATCGGATAGGGAGGGAGGAGACTCCGCAATGCCACCACTGCGGGGCCGCGGTGGACACGGCGGAGCACACCCTGGAGGCGTGCCCGTCGTGGGCGGAGTCCCGCTGCGCCTTGGTGGCGACAGTAGGTGATGACCTCTCGCTCCCCAGCGTGATTTCTGCCATGCTGGGGAGTGAGGAGGCGTGGGCAGCGGTGGCCTCCTTCTGTGAGGACGTCATGTCACAGAAGGAGGCAGCGGAGCGGGTGCGGGAGGATGACCCTCTCGCGGCGCCGCTCCGCAGACGAAGAAGGGGTGGAGGACGGCGAACACAACGTCCGTCCTCATCCACCCCGGGGGGTGATCAGCGGGCGACAGGCGCGGGGGCGCCAAGGCCTGCATTACACGATACACCCCCTGTGCTCCGGCCATTATAAGGCCCCCTCCCCATTGAGGGGAGGCGTGAAGGGCCTGCCGTAAGGCGGGCAATCGCCGGTGGGGGACTGGACGACATGGATTCCCAGGCCCCCTCCACTAAGGCGAGGTCGGAGCACCGCTGGGTTTTTAGTGGGTATACCGGGAATTCTGTTTCCCGGGGAGTCTCACATACCCCTTTCCCGTCCCCCGATGGGGAAGGGGATGCGTAAAAGCATTTTCCCAGCGCAAAAAAAAAAAAAAAAAAAAAAAGGTTAGGTTATAAGGCCCCCTCCCCATTGGGGGGAGGCGTGAAGGGCCTGCCGTAAGGCGGGCAATCGCCGGTGGGGGACTGGATGTCATGGATTCCCAGACCCCCTCCACTAAGGCGAGGTCGGAGCACCGCTGGGTTTTTAGTGGGTATACCGGGAATCTCTTTCCCGGGGAGTCTCACATACCCCTTTCCCGTCCCCCGATGGGGAAGGGTTAGGTTAGGTTGGGGGTCCCCCCACAGCTTTGACTTCCACGCAGTGACCCCTGGGCAACGTCGCGCCTGACCACCGTAACGGAGTGGCAGGCCGACGGCTAACGAAAGCTGTGCATCAAAGTTCTTGCTGTCTTTGATATTTTGTTGCGTTTTGAGCATGTCTCAACCTTTGAGGGACGCCTCCGGGCGTTTTCTCCCCAAAGGCCCTTCTCAGGGCCAACCAAAAGGCCCTTTTCAGGGCCAACCAAAAGGCCCTTTTCAGGGCTAACCCGTGTCCCGGGATGCTTCGGCGTCTGGGACTAGCCGCGCACCATCTGCGGCTAGTGTTGTCGTGTCGGACATGTCCGACAATGAGTCGGTTGTAAGCGGGTCGAACTGCGGATCGACACGCGCCTCGAGGAAGAGGGCCTTCCTTAGGCGGAGCTCCGGAGGTTCTCCGGACCAAGCGGAGAAGCCTGCCAAGCGGGCTGACATTCAGGCGGATTTGGAGGAGAGGATTTCCTCCAAAGAGCAGCGGGCTAGAACCGCCAGAGCCAAGGCTGGCTACGGCGCCTCCAGTGTCCTCTACATGGACCACTCTGTGGAGGAAATGGAGCGCATGGCTCTTGAGGACCAGGAGGAAATCTTGGAGGTGGCCTCCAAGTCCTCCAACCTGAAAGGAACTTTCCAAAAGGCCCTGAAATGCCGGGCAGCGAGCCTGCTCGGCATTGTGAAGGAGTTAGCGCAGCGTACCACCTCGGACGAAACGCGCCAACTGCAGGCGAAGGTGGATCGCCTGCAGAAAGAAGTGTCTGCGCTTCATGCGCGCGTTGCCGAGCTGATTACTCGGCCTGAGGGGCCTACGTCTGAGGGTTCAGCATCGATGCCGGCCCCCTCCAACCTTGAGGATGTAATCCGCAAGGTTGTTATGGAGGAGAGGGCCTTTACTAGGGCCTGTTTGGCCGGTATTGAGGACCGGCTACTGCCGGAGAAGCGGCTCCGCCCTGCGCTCGCGGCGGATAAGGCGTCTCAAAGAGTGTCCAGCGCACCCGGGCCCTCAACTGCCCCAGTCCAGTGGGAGCAGCCCGAGCCCCCTAAGACCGCCAAGGGTAAGGGCAAGGGCAAGAAGACCGCTCCGGCCGCCCCAACTGTCCAGACGGTCCCTCAGGAGACCCAGAGGGAAGACCCCCTTCTGCCCTCTACCACCCCTTCGAACCAGCCATGGACAAAGGTCCAGAGAAAGAAGAAGGGGAAGAAGTCGGCCCCTGAGCCCCCTGCAGCCAAGCCTGCAGCACACGCGGCGGTAAAGAGTAGGAAACTCCCTCCTACTCCAAAAACCGCAGCCGTGGTGGTCACGCTGACCCCACAGGCAGCGGAGCGTGGGGAGACGTATGAGTCCGTGCTGCGGCGGGCTCGTACCAACGTTGACCCTGCGCAACTTGGGGCTGGCAGAGTCACTTGCCGCAGGACCCAAACGGGGGCTCGCATTTTTGAGTTCTCGGGGGCCCAAGGCGGCACCAAGGCGGACCTCTTTGCGACAAAGCTCAGAGAGGCTGTCGCAGACACGGCCAAGGTAGTGAGGCCCGTCAAATGTGTGGCTCTGGAGGTGGTCGATCTCGACGACTGCGTCACGCAGGAAGAGGTGGTAGCCGCGGTTGCGGCGGCGGGGGGCTGCGCCGTCGAGTGTGTTAAGGGCCGGGCCATCAGGCCAGGTCGTGGGGGTATGGGCACTATGCGCCTGGAGTGCCCTGTCGTTGCGGCCAAGGCAGTTTTGGCCAAGGGTCGCCTCCCAGTGGGGCTTAGCTCGGGTGGAGTCCGGGCTTTGGAGGACGGGCCGATGCGCTGTTATAAGTGCTTCGGCATCGGTCACACCCGGGCTCTCTGTCCTTCCATTGCCAACCGCATGGAACTCTGTTTCCGCTGCGGAAAGGAAGGGCACAGGTCGGCCACCTGCGAGGCTGCCACCCCGCACTGCGCAGTTTGCGCTGCAAGTGGTCGTCCAGCAGACCACGTGATGACGGGCAGGAAAAGCGCAGGTGCCTTCACGGCCTGCTGCTGCCGCCGCCACCGGAACCCCAGCTCCAGTGCCAGCCATTGAGGGGAGTGTAATGGACGCCGAATAATGGTTGGACAACCCCTACGTGTTCTCCAAGCGAACACCAACCACTGCAGAGCGGCCCAGAATCTGCTGGTCCAAACCTGTGCGGAGTGGTTGGTGGACGTGGCGGTTGTCGCCGAGCCGTATTCTGTCCCTGCCAGTTGGCTAGGGGACGACAACGGCTTGGTCGGTCTGATGACGCGGTCTTCCACCGATTCCCCTCCCCTCTCGCTTTTAGAGAAGGGACCGGGATACGTGGCCGCCGCATGGGGAGACATAGCCCTTGTAGGGGTGTATTTCTCCCCAAACCGCCCTCTCTCGGACTTCGAGAATTTTCTCGGGGTCCTGACCGGGGTGGCAGGCAGAGTGGCGCAGCGCCGGGTTTTGGTGGTGGGCGATTTGAACGCAAAGTCGGTTATATGGGGCAACCCGGCCACCGATGGCCGAGGACGCGAGGTGGAGACCTGGGCTGTTGCGTCCGGTCTATCCCTCCTAAACAGAGGCGCCGTCCACACCTGCGTGCGGCGGGAGGGGGGCTCCATAGTGGACCTCGCCTTTGCCTCCCCTTCTTTGGCGGCCTGTGTGGTAGACTGGCGGGTAGAGCTGGTGGAGACGCTGTCGGATCACCGATACGTGCGGTTCGACGTCTCCGCCCAGGGCTCCCAGGGAGCACGCGCGGGTCATTCCCGCTTCCCGCGGTGGGCGCTCTCCCGCCTGGACCGGGAGGCCGCCACGGAGGCGGCGTTCGTCCGGGACTGGCTGTCGCCCCCTGTCGACGCTATAGATGTGGACGCAACTGCGGTCCAGTTGAGGGACTCCCTGACCGAGGTGTGCAACTTTAGCATGCCTCGGTCTCACCGTCCGCCTCCTCGACGCACCGTTTACTGGTGGTCGGAGGAGTTGGGGGGACTGCGGACCGCTTGTGTGGTGGCCAGGCGGGCCTACACAAGGAGCCGACGGCGGCGCCATCGCGACCGTGACAACGAGGACCGCCTCTATGCGGTCTACGTGGAGGCGAAGGCGGTCCTTTCGGCGCGAATGGGCGCGGCCCAGGACCGCGCGAGAGCGGAGATGGCGGAGGGTCTAGATGCTGACCCCTTTGGGAGACCGTACAAGGCGGCGCGTAACAAACTGCGCCCGTACGGTCCCCCAGTTGCTGAGACCCTCGAGCCTACGTTGCTGGATGGAGTGGTCCAGTCCCTGTTTCCGTGCAGGGACAACAACTTCACTCCACCAGCAATGAGCGCCTCGCGTGGTGCGTCTCCTTCGGCCGAAGTGGTCCCTCCAATTACAGAGGGCGAGTTGGAGAGGGCGGTCTCGCGCCTCCGGACAAAAAAGACCGCCCCGGGTCCGGACGGCGTCCCCGGGAAGGTGGTGGCCATCGCCGCCTCCCAGATGGGAGAGAGACTTCGAGAATTTTCTCGGGGTCCTGACCGGGGTGGCAGGCAGAGTGGCGCAGCGCCGGGTTTTGGTGGTGGGCGATTTGAACGCAAAGTCGGTTATATGGGGCAACCCGGCCACCGATGCCCGAGGACGCGAGGTGGAGACCTGGGCTGTTGCGTCCGGTCTATCCCTCCTAAACAGAGGCGCCGTCCACACCTGCGTGCGGCGGGAGGGGGGCTCCATAGTGGACCTCGCCTTTGCCTCCCCTTCTTTGGCGGCCTGTGTGGTAGACTGGCGGGTAGAGCTGGTGGAGACGCTGTCGGATCACCGATACGTGCGGTTCGACGTCTCCGCCCAGGGCTCCCAGGGAGCACGCGCGGGTCATTCCCGCTTCCCGCGGTGGGCGCTCTCCCGCCTGGACCGGGAGGCCGCCACGGAGGCGGCGTTCGTCCGGGACTGGCTGTCGCCCCCTGTCGACGCTATAGATGTGGACGCAACTGCGGTCCAGTTGAGGGACTCCCTGACCGAGGTGTGCAACTTTAGCATGCCTCGGTCTCACCGTCCGCCTCCTCGACGCACCGTTTACTGGTGGTCGGAGGAGTTGGGGGGACTGCGGACCGCTTGTGTGGTGGCCAGGCGGGCCTACACAAGGAGCCGACGGCGGCGCCATCGCGACCGTGACAACGAGGACCGCCTCTATGCGGTCTACGTGGAGGCGAAGGCGGTCCTTTCGGCGCGAATGGGCGCGGCCCAGGACCGCGCGAGAGCGGAGATGGCGGAGGGTCTAGATGCTGACCCCTTTGGGAGACCGTACAAGGCGGCGCGTAACAAACTGCGCCCGTACGGTCCCCCAGTTGCTGAGACCCTCGAGCCTACGTTGCTGGATGGAGTGGTCCAGTCCCTGTTTCCGTGCAGGGACAACAACTTCACTCCACCAGCAATGAGCGCCTCGCGTGGTGCGTCTCCTTCGGCCGAAGTGGTCCCTCCAATTACAGAGGGCGAGTTGGAGAGGGCGGTCTCGCGCCTCCGGACAAAAAAGACCGCCCCGGGTCCGGACGGCGTCCCCGGGAAGGTGGTGGCCATCGCCGCCTCCCAGATGGGAGAGAGACTTCGAGAATTTTCTCGGGGTCCTGACCGGGGTGGCAGGCAGAGTGGCGCAGCGCCGGGTTTTGGTGGTGGGCGATTTGAACGCAAAGTCGGTTATATGGGGCAACCCGGCCACCGATGCCCGAGGACGCGAGGTGGAGACCTGGGCTGTTGCGTCCGGTCTATCCCTCCTAAACAGAGGCGCCGTCCACACCTGCGTGCGGCGGGAGGGGGGCTCCATAGTGGACCTCGCCTTTGCCTCCCCTTCTTTGGCGGCCTGTGTGGTAGACTGGCGGGTAGAGCTGGTGGAGACGCTGTCGGATCACCGATACGTGCGGTTCGACGTCTCCGCCCAGGGCTCCCAGGGAGCACGCGCGGGTCATTCCCGCTTCCCGCGGTGGGCGCTCTCCCGCCTGGACCGGGAGGCCGCCACGGAGGCGGCGTTCGTCCGGGACTGGCTGTCGCCCCCTGTCGACGCTATAGATGTGGACGCAACTGCGGTCCAGTTGAGGGACTCCCTGACCGAGGTGTGCAACTTTAGCATGCCTCGGTCTCACCGTCCGCCTCCTCGACGCACCGTTTACTGGTGGTCGGAGGAGTTGGGGGGACTGCGGACCGCTTGTGTGGTGGCCAGGCGGGCCTACACAAGGAGCCGACGGCGGCGCCATCGCGACCGTGACAACGAGGACCGCCTCTATGCGGTCTACGTGGAGGCGAAGGCGGTCCTTTCGGCGCGAATGGGCGCGGCCCAGGACCGCGCGAGAGCGGAGATGGCGGAGGGTCTAGATGCTGACCCCTTTGGGAGACCGTACAAGGCGGCGCGTAACAAACTGCGCCCGTACGGTCCCCCAGTTGCTGAGACCCTCGAGCCTACGTTGCTGGATGGAGTGGTCCAGTCCCTGTTTCCGTGCAGGGACAACAACTTCACTCCACCAGCAATGAGCGCCTCGCGTGGTGCGTCTCCTTCGGCCGAAGTGGTCCCTCCAATTACAGAGGGCGAGTTGGAGAGGGCGGTCTCGCGCCTCCGGACAAAAAAGACCGCCCCGGGTCCGGACGGCGTCCCCGGGAAGGTGGTGGCCATCGCCGCCTCCCAGATGGGAGAGAGGCTTCGGGACCTCTTCAGCGCGTGTGTTGCGTGTAAGAGGTTCCCGAAGCCATGGAAGGAGGGCCGATTGTGCCTTCTTCGGAAGGAAGGGCGGCCGGTGGACTCCCCATCGGCATACCGACCCATCGTCTTACTAGATGAGGTCGGTAAAATGTTTGAGGGGATTCTGGCTGCCCGTATAAACAGGCACTTGTGCACAATCGGCCCGGACCTGGCGGACGCTCAGTTCGGGTTTCGAGCTGAGCGTTCGACAGTGGACGCCCTCTCCCAGCTCAAGGGCCTGGTGAGGGAGGCGATGGATGCGGGGGAAGGGCTGTTGGCTGTGTCATTCGACATAGCCAACGCCTTTAACTCCATTCCCCACACCACCATCCTAGAGGCGCTCCGCTTCCACGGCCGCTTGCCGGCCATTGAGGGGAGTGTAATGGACGCTGAATAATGGTTGGACAACGCCTACGTGTTCTCCAAGCGAACACCAACCACTGCAGAGCGGCCCAGGATCTGCTGGTCCAGACCTCTGCGGAGTGGTTGGTAAACGTGGCGGTTGTCGCCGAGCCGTATTCCGTCCCTGGCAGCTGGCTAGGGGACGACAACGGCTCGGTCGCACTGGTGATGCGGTCTTCCACCGACTCCCCTCCCCTCTCGCTTTTAGAGAAGGGACCGGGATACGTGGCCGCCGCATGGGGAGACATAGCGCTTGTAGGGGTGTATTTCTCCCCAAACCGCCCTCTCTCGGACTTCGAGAATTTTCTCGGGGTCCTCGCCGGGGTGGCAGGTAGAGTGGCGCAGCGCCGGGTTTTGGTGCTGGGCGATTTCAACGCGAAGTCGGTGATATGGGGCAACCCGGCCACCGATGCCCGAGGTCGCGAGCTGGAGACCTGGTCTGTTGCGTCCGGTCTGTCCCTCCTCAACAAAGGCACCGTCCACACCTGCGTGCGGCGGGAGGGGGGCTCCATAGTGGACCTCGCATTTGCCTCCCCTTCTTTGGCGGCCTGTGTAGTGGACTGGCGGGTGGAGCTGGTGGAGACACTGTCGGACCACCGTTACGTGCGGTTCGACGTCTCCGCCCAGGGCTACCGAGAAGAACGCGCGGGTCGGTCGCACTTCCCGCGGTGGGCGCTCTCCCGCCTAGACCAGGAGGCCGCCACAGAGGCGGCGATCGTCCAGGACTGGCTGTCGCCCCCTGTCGACGGTATGGATGTGGACGCAACTGCGGTCCAGTTGAGGGACTCCCTGACCGAGGTGTGCAACTCTAGCATGCCTCGGTCTCACCGTCCGCCTCCTCGACGCGCCGTTTACTGGTGGTCGGAGGAGTTGGGGGGACTGCGGACCGCTTGTGTGGTGGCCAGGCGGGCCTACACAAGGAGCCGAAGGCGGCGCCATCGCGACCGTGACAACGAGGACCGCCTCTATGCGGTCTACGTGGAGGCGAAGGCGGTCCTTTCGGCGCGAATGGGCGCAGCCCAGGACCGCGCGAGGGCGGAGATGGCGGAGGGTCTGGACGCTGACCCCTTTGGGAGACCGTACAAGGCGGCGCGTAACAAACTGCGCCCGTACGGTCCCCCAGTTGCTGAGACCCTCGAGCCTACGTTGCTGGATGGGGTAGTCCAGTCCCTGTTTCCGTGCAGGGACAACAACTTTACTCCACCAGTAATGAGCGCCTCGCGTGGTGCGGCTCCCGTGGCCGAAGTGGTCCCTCCAGTCTCAGAAGGCGAGATGGAAAGGGCAGTCTCCCGCCTCCGGGCGAAAAAGACCGCCCCGGGTCCGGACGGCGTCCCCGGAAAGGTGGTGGCCATCGCCGCCTCCCATATGGGAGAGAGGCTTCGGGACCTCTTCAGTGCGTGTGTTGCGTCTGAGAGGTTCCCGAAGCCATGGAAGGAGGGCCGATTGTGCCTTCTTCGGAAGGAAGGGCGGCCGATGGACTCCCCATCGGCATACCGACCCATCGTTTTACTAGATGAGGTCGGTAAAATGTTTGAGGGGATCCTTGCCGCCCGTATCAACAGGCATTTAGGCACAATTGGCCCAGACCTAGCGGACGCTCAGTTCGGGTTCGGCCATTGCACAGCGGGTGGCGAGAGCCTACCGCACAGTGAGTTTCGCGGCGTCGTGCGCTTTGGCGGGTACCCCTCCTTGGGAGCTCGAGGCATGGGTGCTCGCCAGAGTGTACGACTGGACGGCTGAGCAGAGGACGCTCAACCGGCGCCCAGACCCCGCAGAGCGGGAAGAGGTGCGGGAGGAGGTGCGGGAGGCAGTGACTCGGCACTGGGCCGAGGATCTGGCCTCCGCACAGTTTGGTCGGCGGACTCTGGCCGCAATCGGGCCCGTCCTGGGGGGCTGGCTCGACAGGCAGCATGGCTGTCTGTCTTTACATCTGGTGCAGGTGCTGTCCGGGCATGGCTGCTTCGGATCGTACCTGCATCGGATTGGGAGGGAGGAGACTCCGCAGTGCCACCACTGCGAGGCCGCGGTGGACACGGCGGAGCACACCCTGGAGGCGTGCCCGTCGTGGGCGGAGTCCCGCTGCTCCCTGGTGGCAGCGATCGGGGACGACCTCTCGCTCCCCAGCGTGATTTCTGCCATGCTGGGCAGCGAGGAGGCGTGGGAAGCGGTAGCCTCCTTCTGTGAGCACGTCATGTCACAGAAGGAGGCAGCGGAGCGCGTGCGGGAGGACGACCCTCTCGCGGCGCCGCTCCGTAGACGAAGAAGGGGTGGAGGACGGCGAATACAACGTCCGTCCTCATCCACCCCGGGGGGTGATCAGCGGGCGACAGGCGCGGGGGCGCCACCGCCTGCATCACATGATCCACCCCCTGTGCTCCGGCCATTATAAGGCCCCCTCCCCATTGGGGGGAGGCGTGAAGGGCCTGCCGTAAGGCGGGCAATCGCCGGTGGGGGACTGGATGTCATGGATTCCCAGACCCCCTCCACTAAGGCGAGGTCGGAGCACCGCTGGGTTTTTAGTGGGTATACCGGGAATCTCTTTCCCGGGGAGTCTCACATACCCCTTTTCTGTCCCCCGACGGGAAAGGGGATGCGTAATAGCATTTTCCCAGCGCAAAAAAAAAAAAAAAAAAAAAAAAAAAAAGGTTAGGTTAGGTTAGGTTGGTTCCCCCACAGCTTCGACTTCCACGTAGTAACCCCTGGGCAACGTCGCGCCTGACCACCGTAACGGAGTGGCAGGCCGGCGGCTAACGGAAGCTGTACTTCGAATCTCTCTCTCTCTTCTCGTGTTTCGATTGTTGTGTTTTGTATTGGTGGCAATGCCACAATCTTTGAGGGACGCCTCTGGGCGTCTTTCCCCAAAAGGCCCTTCTCAGGGCCAACCAAAAGGCCCTTTTCAGGGCCAACCCAAAGGCCCTTTTCAGGGCCAAACCCCATCTGTGCCACAAGGCCACATATCGGATTCTGACAACTCGTCAGAAATTCATATGACAGTGGATTTAGCGTCTGACGCCGAACTGCCGTCTCATTTTTGGCGGAAACGCCAACGCCAAGGTGAAGAGGAAGACTCTTCTACTGACGAGGCTACGAACCCACCACCATTATCGTACCCGTCTAAGAGAGGAAGGGGCCGACCACCGACTACCGGACAATATATCGGTGTCGGAAAGGCTCGTAAGGAGTTAGCTGCTGCGAAACATGCGGCAAACGAAGAGGCTAGGGCATCTCAAGTAGATTCCAATAAAGAATCAAGACCGTTACCAACAGTGCGGTCTCGTGAACGTATAGAAGCGTCAGCGGACTCAAATCTGGAGTCTGACACTGAGGATTTAAGTCTTATGAACTTAGGGCATAAGACAAAAAACATCGCTGCAGTAATTAAAGAAGTCCGCAAGGTTTCAAAAGGACTGCAGGGTGGTCGTTCTCGAGACCTCAAACTGGCAGTAGAAGATCTCAACGAGATCGCGGAGGCTCTTCAGAGCAGAACCGTCTCAGATGAGGTGGCCAAACTGAGGGCTGAAAACGCCCGCTTGTCGAGACGGCTGTCGGAATTGAGCCGACAGTTTAAAGAGCTCAAAGAAAGTCGAGAAGGCACTCGCAAAGAAACCTGTGAAAAGTCGCCTGATAAGAACACCAACGAGTCAGAACTGGCTTTGCTTTTCAAGAAGGAGCTTGCAGGGTTTGCTGCTCGTTTTGAGGTTCTGGAAAGCCGCTTATTGCGGCCACCACTTGCTTCCGATCGACGTGCAATTGCACCGGCAGTCTCATATGCCTCCATAACAGCGGCATCGACGTCCGGCGCTGCTTCATCGACTACTTTACCAACGGTGGCTCCAGCTCGTACCACACAAGTGGAAAAAAATGGAAAACAGAAGCCAAAAACGAAGCCTCCACAACCTACACAAAGTACGGTACCTCAACCAAAGGCAGCAAAGCCACTCCCTAATGCAGAGTGGCAAACAGTCGGGGCCAAAAAAGCTTCGAAAAAAGCCAAAAATAAAGAGGCAAAGAAGGCAAAAAGGATGGCCAAAATACTTCGCCCACCACAGTCTTCTGCAGTTGTTTTGACTTTGCAGCCAACAGCAGTCGAGAAAGGCACTACTTATGCTGATCTCCTAAAAAAAGCGAAAGAAAATATTAAAATTCAGGAGCTCGGAATCTCAAATGGGCTTCGGTGTAGGCAAACCCAAACTGGCGCTCGTTTGCTCGAAGTCCCAGGATCCAGGAGTGGCGATCAAGCCGATGCACTCGCTGAAAAGCTAACTGGACTCTTTGATGCCGATGACGTCTTGGTATCTCGTCCTACAAAATGCGTCGATATCCGGATTTCAGGATTGGACGATGACGCAACGACTGAGGAGGTTGTAAATGCAGTTGCAAAAGTTGGTGAATGTTCACCTTCACTTGTAAAGGCAACCACCATCAGCTTCAGAGGGGGAGGTATGGGCACTGTCATAGTCAAGTGCCCAGTCGCTGCAGCCAAAAAAGTCTCATCTGGTCGCCGACTGTTCATAGGTTTTGTCTCAGCGAACGTAAGACTGTTGGAACCTCGGCCCATGCGCTGTTATCGTTGCTTAGCGCAGGGCCATGTAGGAGTGAAGTGCACGTCAGGTCTTGACTGCAGTGTGCGCTGTTTCAGGTGTGGTCAGTCTGGACACAAGGCTAGCTCCTGCGAGGCTACACCGCACTGTGTTTTATGTGCGGCGTCTGGCAAGAACGCAGATCACAAGGTGGGCAGCAAGGCCTGTTCACCCTCAAAATCGAACGGGTCACAGCAAAATGCCAAAAAGACCACTCAAAGGAAGGAAGCATCTCAGGTGCAAGACGAAGCGGAACCAGTTGAAATGGAATTAATTTAATGGCTCCACGGTTCCGCTTCGTCCAAACGAATTTAAACCACTGCGCCAGGGCACAAGATCTTCTTACCCAGACCATGGCGCAGTGGAGTATTGCTATAAGTGTCGCCGCCGAGCCTTATTTTGTGCCGCCCAGGGATGACTGGTTGGGCGACCTGGATGGCTCGGTGGCAATAATTTCGTCGCGCGCTGCCGGGGCTCCGATTCTCGAAGTTCTGTCTAGAGATCGGGGTTGCGTGGCAGCGCGCTTTGGATCGTTTTGTATTGTCGGAGTATATTTCTCGCCAAACCGATGTCTCGCCGACTTCGAGGGATTTCTTCACGAATTGGGTAACGTCGTCGCTCGTTGTCACCCCGTACCCGTTTTAGTCCTCGGGGACTTCAACGCCAAGTCAACGGCTTGGGGTTCCCCGTCTACGGACGCCAGGGGCGGGGTGCTAGAGGAGTGGGCCGCAACATCTGGCCTGCTCATCCTCAACCGGGGAAGTGTACATACATGCGTACGACAGCGGGGCGGTTCCATAGTGGACCTTTCATTCGCAAGCCCCGCTGTAGCCCGTATTGTCACCGATTGGCGCGTCGAGGAGGGGGTTGAGACACTTTCCGATCACCGGTACATCCGGTTTGATCTCTCCCCCCACAATTCCGCTGCGCCAGTCCGGGCTACCCCGGTTGGTCCGCGCTGGGCTTTGAAGCAAATGGATCGGGAGGTCCTCCTTGAAGCCTCCATCGTCCAGGCCTGGGTTTCTGCACCGGATAGGCCTGTCGACATTGATGTAGAGGCAGAGTGGTTCAGGGAGGCCATGTCGCAAATTTGCGACGCGGCGATGCCCCGGGTTCGACCGGGGCGAGCAAAACGCCAGGTGTACTGGTGGTCGACTGACATCGCGCAGCTGCGCCGCCAATGCGTAGCAGCGCACCGCCGGTACACCGGACAACGTCGAAGGCGCCGCCGCTCTCCCGATGCCGATGCTATCGAGGCGGAACTGTACGAAGGGTACAGAGAGGCCAAGAAGGCTCTCAACCTGACCATATCGCGGGCTAAAATTGAAGCCCGCGAGCGTTTGATTGAGACTCTGGATCAAGATCCGTGGGGGCGTCCCTATTTGTTAGTGCGGGGAAAGTTGCGCACGTGGGCGCCCCCGCTAACCCAGAGTCTCAGGCCAGAGGTGCTGGAGGGAGTTGTTGGTACTCTGTTCCCTTCGAGGACGGAGCACACTCCTCCGCCCATGGTTCCGCCCATAGTGGCTGCCAGCGCGGACGAAGAGGAAGACGACGACGTGCCCGAATTGACCCGGGTAGAGTTGCGGGCTGCGGTGTTACGTCTTCAGAGAAAGAACACCGCGCCGGGACCCGATGGCATTCCAGGCCGAGCGTGGGTCCTGGCCCTACGGGAGCTCGCGCCCCGACTATTAGGGCTCCTATCAGCGTGCCTTGAGAGGGGCCGATTTCCAGAGCCGTGGAAACATGGGCGTATGGTCCTTCTCAAGAAGGAGGGGCGCCCGGCAGACTCGCCGTCTGCCTACCGGCCCATTGTGTTGCTGGACGAGGTAGGCAAGCTGTTCGAGCGTGTGCTTGCAGACCGCCTCGTCCGTCACCTTTCCTTAGTTGGGCCGGACCTGGCGGATTGTCAATTTGGTTTTCGCCAGGGGCGCTCCACCGTGCACGCCATCAAGCACGTGAGGAGTCTGGCGGAGGACGCTGTTTCCCGGGGCGAGGTGTTGTTGGCTGTCTCTCTTGACATCGCCAACGCTTTCAACACCTTGCCTTGGAGTTGTATTCGGGCGGCACTAGTTTACCATGGTGTGCCGCCCTACCTCCGCCGCATTGTCGGGGCATATTTGGAAGATCGGTTGATTACCTACCCGGGTCGGGAGGGATTGTGTCGGCGAGACATCGCATGTGGAGTTCCACAGGGGTCGGTTCTGGGTCCGCTCCTGTGGAACATTGGTTACGACTGGGCGTTGCGCGGTGCGCTCCTCGCGGGTGTCAGCATTGTTTGCTACGCTGACGACACATTGGTCACCGCGAGGGGTAAGACGCACCGGCAGGCCCAGATATTGGCGACTGCTGGAGTCGCGCAAGTCGTGAATAGGATCCGGCGTTTGGGTCTCGAGGTGGCGCTTCACAAGTCCGAGGCCGTTTTCTTTCATGGGCCTCGGAACCGTCCACCTTCGGGATCCCACATTGTGGTAGGAGGGGTTCGCATCGGCATCGAGCCCACTTTGAAGTATCTTGGGCTCGTACTCGATGGCCGATGGAACTTCGAGGAGCATTTTCGTCGTTTGGCCCCAAAACTAACGGCCGCCGCGACCAGTCTGTCGCGGCTTTTGCCTAATTTAGGAGGGCCAAACGCCTCCTGCCCGAGGCTCTATTGCGGGATCGTGCGGTCGATGGCGCTTTATGGTGCCCCGATTTGGGCCGATGACCTGACGGACCGGAGTCTCGCCCTTTTGCGAGCTCCGCAACGCATCATGTCCGTCAGGTGCATCAGGGGATACCGCACGATCGCATTCGAGTCGGCGAGCCTCCTTGCCGGATCCCCGCCGTGGGACCTTGAGGCCAGGGTCCTCGCGTCGCTTTTCCAATGGCGCGAGGACGCACTGGTGCGGGGCGTATCTACAGCGCCCCGCGTAGTAGAGGATGTAAGGTCCCAGCTCCGCCGTAACATGTTGGCGGAGTGGGCGGCGCGACTTGCGCGACCTAGTGCCGGGCACGCCACGATTGTGGCGGTAAGTCCCGTTTTCCACGAGTGGCTAGAGAGGCGTCATGGTGCCCTCTCATACCGGTTGACGCAATTGCTCACCGGCCACGGCTGCTTCGGCAAGTTCCTATGTCGAATCGGCCGTGAGGAGACGCCCAGTTGTCATCACTGCGGGGACAGCGCCGAAGACACGGCGCACCACACGTTGGCGGAGTGCCCGGCGTGGCACGAGCCGCGCCGTGAGTTAGCCGGCGCTGTCAGGGTGGGTAGCCTCTCGCTGTCGGTATTGATCAGTTCGATCGTCCGAAGCGAGAGTGCTTGGGAAGCCGCCGCTTCATTCGCGGAGACGGTTCTGTCCGTCAAGGAAGCGGCGGAAAGGGAGAGGGAGTGTCATCGTTCATCCTCCCTCTCAACCCGCAGATCTGGGCGTCAAAGGAGGGCGCCGCGAGACGACCTCCAGCCACCGTGAGGGGCCTGCGGGCGGCAAACTATGGCCAGTTTGTCGCCGTCAGTAGCAGGCCAGAGAGGACGGCGTAGTGTTCCACGTACGCCTCTCTACAGAGGAAGGGCAAGGTCATGCCCTTTCCATTTCGGGGTCCGCTAGTTTTGCGGACCAGCACCCGCCGGGACGGCTCGAGTAATGCCAGTCTTCTCGCCGTCTCGGCATTTTGGGTGATAGAGGAACACCGTGGGTTTTAGTCGGTAAACCGAACTTCCATCTTTCGGGACTCCGACACACCTGCCCGCCTGGGCCAAAGGCGGGTAGACAGCCTATAAAAGGTTTCCCACGCAAAAAAAAAAAAAAAAAAAAAAAAAAAAAAAAAAAAAAAAAAAAAAAAGGTTAGGTTCGATAGAGGGGGCGCTAGTTTTTCATAAAGTGCCCCTCTACCTCCGCTCCTTGGTTAGGGACTATCTGCAGGATAGGGTAGTGCTCTACCAGGATGCGGAGAGTCGCGTTCAGTCGTGGAGAGTGGCGGCAGGTGTACCCCAGGGATCAGTGTTGGGTCCGTTGTTGTGGAATCTGGGGTACAACTGGGTTCTGCGTGGAAGGCTGCTGCCGCAAACAGAGATAGTCTGTTATGCGGACGACACGCTCGTTGCGGCGGCGGCTAAATTCTGGGAGGAGGCGGCCGAAAATGCGTCGGTTTACACCGAGAGGATTGTCCGACGCATCCGCCTCCTGGGGCTGGAAGTGGCTCTTGACAAAACCAGGGCCATCGGCTTCCCGCCCCCAAGAAGAAGACGCAGAATCCCACCGGAGCTCCGTGTCCGAGTAGGGGGGGTCAGTGTTCCGGTCGGGATACAGGATACAGGCACCGTGAGGGGCCTGCGGGCGGCAAACTATGGCCAGTTTGTCGCCGTCAGTAGCAGGCCAGAGAGGACGGCGTAGTGTTCCACGTACGCCTCTCTACAGAGGAAGGGCAAGGTCATGCCCTTTCCATTTCGGGGTCCGCTAATTTTGCGGACCAGCACCCGCCGGGACGGCTCGAGTAATGCCAGTCTTCTCGCCGTCTCGGCATTTTGGGTGATAGAGGAACACCGTGGGTTTTAGTCGGTAAACCGAACTTCCATCTTTCGGGACTCCGACACACCTGCCCGCCTGGGCCAAAGGCGGGTAGACAGCCTATAAAAGGTTTCCCACGCAAAAAAAAAAAAAAAAAAAAAAAAAAAAAAAAAAAAAAAATAAAAAAAAAAAAAGGTTAGGTTCGATAGAGGGGGCGCTAGTTTTTCATAAAGTGCCCCTCTACCTCCGCTCCTTGGTTAGGGACTATCTGCAGGATAGGGTAGTGCTCTACCAGGATGCGGAGAGTCGCGTTCAGTCGTGGAGAGTGGCGGCAGGTGTACCCCAGGGATCAGTGTTGGGTCCGTTGTTGTGGAATCTGGGGTACAACTGGGTTCTGCGTGGAAGGCTGCTGCCGCAAACAGAGATAGTCTGTTATGCGGACGACACGCTCGTTGCGGCGGCGGCTAAATTCTGGGAGGAGGCGGCCGAAAATGCGTCGGTTTACACCGAGAGGATTGTCCGACGCATCCGCCTCCTGGGGCTGGAAGTGGCTCTTGACAAAACCAGGGCCATCGGCTTCCCGCCCCCAAGAAGAAGACGCAGAATCCCACCGGAGCTCCGTGTCCGAGTAGGGGGGGTCAGTGTTCCGGTCGGGATACATCTGAAGTACCTCGGCCTTGAGCTGGACTCTTCCTGGAGCTGGGAGCGGCATTTTACGCTCCTGGCTCCCAGACTGTGTGCTGCTGCGGCAGCTCTCGGACGGCTGCTCCCCAACATAGGGGGGCCATCAGCCAAGTGCCGGAGACTGTACCACGGAACGATACGGTCGATGGCACTTTACGGATCTCCGGTGTGGGCAGAGAGTCTCACGTCTCGCACTAAGGCCCTGTTGCGCAGGCCGCAACGGACCATCGCAGTCCGCGTAATACGCGCATATAGGACTGTGAGTCACGGGGCGGCCTGCGTTCTTGCGGGCACGCCTCCATTTGAAGTCGATGCCGTGGCACTCGCCGAAGCGCATCGACGCAAAGTGGAGGCGAGGGTGCGGGGCGTGCGGCCCGCTCTAGAAGATATAGAGCGGGCCCAATCCAACATCCAGGATGACGCCATCAGAGCGTGGATGGAGGCTCTCTCCCAACCTGCCGCCGGTCACCGGACGATCGAAGCGATTCGTCCGGTGTTGAAGGAGTGGGTGGGGCGCCAGGGTGGCAGCCTCACCTACCGCCTGGTGCAGGTACTGACCGGACATGGTTGCTTCGGTCACTACCTGCACCGGGTCGCCCGCCGGGAAGAAACGCCGCAGTGCCACCACTGCGGCGATCCAGATGACACGGCCGAGCACACTCTGCTCCTGTGCTCGGCCTGGGACGATGAGCGCCGCGATCTTTGCGCGGCGCTGAGAACAACCGACCTCGCGCTGCCGACATTGGTCAGAACAATGCTCGGTAGTGCGGAGGCGTGGAATGCCGTGACCTTCTTCTGCGAGACCGTCATCTCGCGGAAGGAGGAAGCGGAGCGGGTGCGGGAGAATGATGCTCAAGCCGCACCCGCTCGGCGCAGACGAAGAGGTGGGAGGGGATTGGGCGCGGCGTCGTCTAATCCTAGCCAACCTCGTACGTAGCTCGCGCAGGGTTTTGTCGCCTGCGTGTGGGGTGCCTTGGGCTGTTGTCCGTATGGACGGCAGTTGCGGAGGTGACCTGCTACGACGTCAAAGAGAGGTACTCTGGGTTACCCTGGGCCTCTCTTGAATTGCGTCACCTGGCGGCCGCCAGGAAGCCCGACGGAGTCTCCGGAGTATGGGTGTAGCACCCTGGTCCCGGAACTCTGTCACCATGGGCTAAAAGGGTAGCCGTGGAGGGTTTAGTGTGGTATACTGGCCAATTTGGTCGGGGAGTCCTCACACTCTGGCATAAAGCTTCCCTCCCGGAAAAAAAAAAAAAAAAAAAAAAAAAAAAAAAAAAAAGGTTAGGTTAGGTTAGGTTGGGGTACTGTGTCAGAAAACCTCCCCGTGTGAACGCGGGCTGCAATTCCTTTTAATGATTCTGTCTCATTCGAAGGAAGTGCAGTTTGCGTTCCGGTGTACCCTGGGGAACAGTCAATAATTTCTCTTTTCGTTAAGGGATATTGTTGGCTGTTCGCTAATGTTCTGACAACTCGTAAGACCGATACAGTGTTATTGAACTGAAAGACATTAAGTCCGGGCTGGCTTGGCATGCTGTCAGATCTTCCCGTATAAGGTTCTGTAACCAATGCTATGTCGTAATTGTTGGCCTTGAAAAAGGTTAAAAATTCACTTTGAGAAACATAACAGCGTTGTAAATTGCATTGTATAAAATTAAGGTTACTAAAAACCATAATCGACTGTTTCATCTAGGGATTTCTTAATATTTATTATACGGGAACATTGAGTAGAATTCAAAGCAGAGTGATGTGTATTAACGCTGTTACGGGTCTTATTATTGTAGCCTACGCAGTTGAAGCACTTCATTTTGTCAGGGTTAGTTTTATCGGGACAATCTTTAATGGAATGGTTTTCAGATGCGCAATGGGCGCATGGATAAAAATCTGCGGTGCACTTGTTATTGGTGTGGCCAAACTGTAAACATTTAAAGCATTGAACGAATCGAGAAAAGTCAGCAACATGGACTCGTTGATGCTCCACATTTATACGCTCTGCTTCTATTAATTTTCTTCTAGCGGAGGGAAGGACCTCGAGGACTGCGTTAAACAGTCGCTCGTTCCGGTTCTTTAGCAAAAAGCACAGACGCAGGTCTTCTATTGGTAAACTGTTCTGTTGCGCTATTATTGGTAGGAGCTCATCTCTTTGAATTTCCTTACTAATACCCTTAACAATCACCAACGGGCGGCGCAAGCGGGCGTCCTCCGCCTGTATCCCAGGAATGCTATTAACTATCTTCAAGGTCTCCTCGCAGTGTTCTTTTTTCTCAAAATCTACTCGTACGACGTTTTTTGCCAACGTTCGTACTTTAGTTGGAGCAAAAGTTGTATTTCTAAAAGACACATGCTTTTTCCATTCATCATATACGTTCAACTGATCTTCGTTTGTCTCGGCGTTCTTAATAATAATGGAGGGCAATACACGAGGCGGGGTGACTGACTTAGGCGCAGGGGTTTTAAGTAATTCAGCATAGGATCTAGACATTTTAGGCACTGTCATATTTGGTGTTAGTTCCTTTTTTAGTTTTTCGAACTCGCCACGCATGCATGAAAGTAGCTCTTCCTTGAGCTCACTCGTGGTGGCAGGGCTGTCACTTGCATCATAGAAGGTCTGGGCACTTTGGGGTACATTTATCCTGGATTCAAGCGTCTCCGTAGCTTTTAAGATTTCGTCGGCTGCTCTTTTTATAAAGTCCTTGCTTTGACGAGTTACACTCTGAGTCTTGCAGCAGTCTTTCAGCATAGGGACAATCTTAGTGATAAAAAGTCTAAACGAGTCGTAGTCACTCACATCTTCTGCCTTCCCCGGCAAGAGGATGTCCTCAGCCTTCGTCATATCCCAAATTCCTGTACGGACCCTACTTTACGTGTCAAGACACTACAGGGAGGGTGGGCGGGCGATTTTTTGACTTTCTATCAAACGGATTTTAACAAATGAGGTGTCCAGAGAAAGGGCTCGACTATCCCGATCCAGGTAAGTATAAATTTTGAATATAGAATGTAGGGTTGCCAAATAAAAAATTAAAATGTAAAATTTTTATATAAAAATGTCAAAATTCTTCCTTTTTCAGGTGATCGTGATCCAACGGGACGTCGGACGGTGCTAAAACTTCAGTAAGACCTCAGGAGTACGTCAACGCACAGGTAAGTAATAATTTCAGCAATAATATTGACTCCGAACACTTATAAAAGGACTCTCAATGTTCGTTTCTATAGCGAAAAACAGAATATTACGATAAAACAAAAAATTTCGGTTAGGTTAGGTTAGGTTAGGTTAGGTTAGGTTAGGTTTTTTTTTTTTTTTTTTTTTTTTTTTTTTTTTAATCTTTTACCCCTAATATGGCGGTCAGGGTCTTTTCTTACTGTTTAAGTTTCTTGTTCTTATATGTTGTTTTCTAATTTGCTTATTCTTTTTAATGACTCCAAATTTTCTTTTACATTCTTAATTTTGTACTATTTTACTACCTTGGTTTCTTGCTTTTATTTATCATTCCTACGTTCGAGTTTCTTAATATGTTTATTAAGAAGTCGACGTCCTTATCTTTTCGCTTTTGTTAAGCGAACATGTCTTGCGTACCACCGAGGTTAGGTTAGGTTAGGTTAGGTTAGGTTAGGTTAGGGGTCCACCACAGTGGCTGCATTTTTCTACGGACTCTGTGCAATATCTCCTTCCATGTCCGTAACCAAGGCAGAGCGAGCACTGTACCAGGGGGGACTGGTCAGCCACTCGAACGCGCTGTAGGTCGATATGTAAGCTCCCCGCTGCCATCATTCTTCCCCAGACTGTTGGCGCCACTCTCATTACTACGTGTTGGGTAAGAGGATTCCTCGCCCTCTTTTTGTAAGCTATCTGCACCTTTTCCTGCCTTAAGATATCCTTGTTCTGGTTCCTGAGGGACGTGATGATGTCCTCGTCAGAGTTATACTTCATCACGTCCATCAGTATAACCAGTGGGTCCTTATTTGTTATGTCTTCAACCCTAAGTTCTTTCCCGTCCTTTTTTATTCTCTCTCTTATCTTATTTCTATCCTCCACTGTCCTACATCCTACTATGACCTTTCCGTCTTTCGCCTTTCTCACTCTTTCCACCTCCAGACCTCCTTGTTTGGCGTTGACTGCTGTTCGCAGTCGCTGCAGGACTTGGTCTCCAGTCTCTTCAGGGTTCACAGCTGTTACCACTACCGAGTGCAGCGTCGGCCCCACCTGGGGACACGCCTTTGCTGGTTCCGCCGCGACACTCGCATAGCTGCGTGGTTCCCTTTCCTGATGTTTTACCAGCTCCTCCTTTAGCTCTTTCATTCTCTCAGTGTTCTCTTCTATTTTCCTTGTATGTTCTTCTAGTTTCCTGAAAAAGTCTCTCTCCCTTTCGGGGTCTATCCCACTATCTGTCGCTTCTTCTTTCTTGTTTGGTTCACTCTTTTGTTTGATCTTTGTCTCCCTTTCTCCTTCTTTCACTAGCTGCACTAGCCTGTTAAGTGCCTCTATAACTGCGTCTTTTAGGTTCCTATTCATATTACGCGACGCGTTAAGGTTTGTTTTTCCCTTTAGCAGGCAAGCCATGGCTTCCGAGGTCCTGCTCATGTACGTCTTGTTCGGTGGCGTAGACAAGATGGGTACCTCTATGGGCGCGGTGGTTTCTCGGGTCCCAGAGGGTTCCGAGCCGGCGCGTGCTGTTGCTGTTTCATTTGGTTTTGTGGCAACGATTTCGGGGCCAGCCCTCGTTGCCTCCCATTTGTCTATGCTCTTTCGAACGTTGAGCGGATTCTTTTCTGGCGTCTTTGAGGTCTTTGCTGGAGTCCTTGCAAGCATTTTATTGATCTTACTAATATTTTCTTTTTGTTTCAGGTGCAGAGTCGTCGAGTCGTCAGGCGTCAGTCGTCAGTCGTCAGTCGTCGGTCGTCAATAGTCAGTCGAGTAACCAATGTCAAGAGGTAGCTACTGAAAACGTCAGGATAACTTATGTTCTCGGTGTAAATTGCCGAGGTAAGTATACTCGTGGTAAATATGGCTACAGTTTCACAGTATGAAGCAATATTAGTATTTTAATATTTTTGTAAACAATTTGAAGAGCTCTGCTCTATAGTCTTAATATCTAAACACAGTAACAGAGACCTAAAAAGGCTTCTGGATCAATTGATAACAATAAAATAACAAAATATGGTTTTTCGAAAAAACCTGAAAAAATTTTTACAGTCCTGAAAATAATATAAAATATCTAAAAAGGCCTAAAAAGGCTTCTGGATCACTTAATATAAACAAAATAACAATAATAGTAATTTTTTGAAAAAAATCCTGAAAATTTTTTCAGTCCTGAAATTACTATAAAGTATCTAACAAGGCCTGAAAAGGCTTCTGAATCACTTAGTATATACAAAATAACTAAAATAAGGGATTTTTTGAAAAAATCCTGAAAATTTTTTCAGTCATGAAAATAATATATAGCACTCGGGAAATATACTTGTATATCCCACTAACGTGGGATATCCAAGGTGCTGTCAGAATTTGCCTATCTCTCACGGTTTCGGAGATACGCCACTTTCAGGCATAAAAAATTTTTCGAAAAAATTTTTTCAAAAAATTTTCCATGTATGGGATATTGTTGTGTGGCTCTAGCGTGGGTTTGTTGAATATACCATATACATGGTATATTCAAACTGCCCTTAAAATTTGCGTATCTCCAGCCGTTTCCGAGATATAGGCGTTTTTTAAATTTTTTATAAAATAAATTTTTAAAATTTAATATTTTCGCGCGCTTTAGTCACAAAAATCTGAATTTTGGTATATATGTACAGTTTCTTAGTCTCTACAATAAAAGCTAATAAAATTAATATGTAATAGATCTACTTTTTAAAATATACAACTTTGAAATTATGACTATCTTTAAACCTAAATATCTTAAAAACTACTTAGCTTAAAATTTTTCTGCAGGTGCCTCCCGGCTGCCCTCGTCTTCCTCTACCAGGATCAGTGCCCAGCTCGTCTCTAGCAACTCTGGATCAGTGGCCACGTTACACGTGGCTTTTGTTTTTTTGGCCTATAACTTTTTTATTATAAGGCCAAAAAATCTGGAACTTTTTCCAGCAGCTGCAGCTCAATGTCCCGCGTCTTTCTACACTTGAAAAAGTACACCTTACAGATCTTGATTCGCCGGAATTTGTGAAAAACACTTGCACTTTTTGGTTATTTTCACTTTTTTCTCAATAACTTTTTGTTCCGTTACACGATTTTCAAAAACTTTTCACAAGCTTATAGATCGCGTTAGCGCGCAACTTTTGGTATATCGCACTATACGGTGCGGTCAAAAAATACCACTTTTTCGATTTTTTAACAACGGAGCGAAGTAAAAACGTGGCGTCTCGGAAGGCGTTCTGAGCGCGTTGCGGAGGTGACCTGCTACGACGTCAAAGAGAGGTACTCTGGGTTACCCTGGGCCTCTCTTGAATTGCGTCACCTGGCGGCCGCCAGGAAGCCCGACGGAGTCTCCGGAGTATGGGTGTAGCACCCTGGTCCCGGAACTCTGTCCCTATGGGCTAAAAGGGTAGCCGTGGAGGGTTTAGTGTGGTATACTGGCCAATTTGGTCGGGGAGTCCTCACACTCTGGCATAAAGCTTCCCTCCCGGAAAAAAAAAAAAAAAAAAAAAAAAAAAAAAAAAAAAAAAAAGGTTAGGTTAGGTTAGGTTAGGTTAGGTTAGGTTAGGTTAGGTTAGGTTGGGGGTCCCCCCACAGCTTTGACTTCCACGCAGTGACCCCTGGGCAACGTCGCGCCTGACCACCGTAACGGAGTGGCAGGCCGACGGCTAACGAAAGCTGTGCATCAAAGTTCCTGTCGTTCTTTGATATTTTTTTTGTTGTGTTTTGAGCATGTCTCAACCTTTGAGGGACGCCTCCGGGCGTTTTCTCCCCAAAGGCCCTTCTCAGGGCCAACCAAAAGGCCCTTTTCAGGGCCAACCAAAAGGCCCTTTTCAGGGCCAACCAAAAGGCCCTTCTCAGGGCCAACCCATGTCTCGCGATGCTTCGGCATCGGGGACCAGCCGCGCACAATCCGTGGCTAGTCTTGTCGTGTCGGACAATTCTGACACTGAGTCAATCTTGAGCGGTTCGAACTGCGGTTCGACACGCGCGTCGAGAAAGAGGGCCTTCCTCAGGCGGAGCTCCGGAGGTTCTCCGGACCAAGCGGAGAAGCCCGCCAAGCGGGCAGATATTCAGGCGGATTTGGAGGAGAGGATTTCCTCCAAAGAGCAGCGGGCTCGAACCGCCAGAGCTAAGGCTGGCTACGGTGCCTCCAGCGTCCTATACACGGACCACTCTGTGGAGGAAATGGAGCGCATGGCTCTTGAGGACCAGGTGGAAATCTTTGAGGTGGCCTCCAAGTCCTCAAATTTAAAGGGCACATTTCAGAAGGCCCTGAAATGCCGGGCAGCTAGCTTGCTCGGCATTGTTAAGGAGTTGGCGCAGCGCACTACGTCCGATGAGACGAGGCAACTGCAGGCGAAAGTGGATCGCCTGCAGAAAGAAGTGTCCGCGCTGCACGCGCGCGTTGCCGAGTTAATTACTCGGCCTGAGGGAACGTCTGAGCGTCCAGAGTCAATGCCCGCCCCCTCCAACCTTGAGGATATAATCCGCAAGGTTGTCATGGAGGAGAGGGCGTTCACCAGGGCCTGTTTGGCAGGCATTGAGGACCGACTCCTGCCGGAGAAGCGGCTCCGCCCCCCACTCGCGGCAGCTAAACTGCCCGAGGAGACGCTTAGTGCACCGGGTCCCTCAACGGCCCCTGCCCAGCATGAGCAGCCCAAGGGCAAAGGAAAAGGAAAAGGCAAGGGCAAGAAGACCACTCCGGCCGCCCCAACTGTCCCGGCCGCACCAACTGCCCAGTCGGTACCTCTCGAAAGGGAGAGGGAAGACCCACTCCTGCCCTCCACTACCCCTTCCAACCAGCCTTGGATAAAGGTGGTGGCGAGGAAACGGAAGGAGAAGACGTCAGCCCCTAAGCCCCTTGCAGCTAAGCCTCCGGCCTTGGAGGACAAGAGAAAGAAACTCCCCCCCACTCCGAAAACCGCAGCCGTGGTGGTCACGCTGACCCCAGAGGCAGCGGAGCGAGGGGAGACGTACGAGTCCGTGCTGAGGCGGGCTCGTACTAGCGTCGAACCTGCGCAACTTGGGCCTGGCAGGGTCACGTGCCGCAAGACCCAAACGGGAGCTCGTATCTTCGAGTTCTCGGGGGCCGAAGGCGGCACCAAGGCGGACCTCTTCGCGACGAAGCTAAAAGAGGCTGTCGCGGATACGGCCAAGGTCGTGCGGCCCGTCAAATGCGTGGCCCTGGAGGTGACTGACCTCGATGACTCGGTCACCCAAGAGGAGGTGGTGGCTGCGGTTGCAGTGGCGGGGGGCTGCGCCGTCACAGCTGTCAGGGGTCGGGCCATTAGGCCAGGTCGAAGGGGTATGGGCACTATGCGCCTGGAGTGCCCTGTCGTGGTGGCCAAGGCAGTCTTGGCCAAAGGTCGCCTCCCAGTGGGGTTTAGCTCGGGTGGAGTCCGGGTGCTGGAGGACGGCCCGATGCGATGCTATGGGTGCTTCGGCATCGGCCACACCCGGGCTCTCTGTCCGTCCACTGCCGTGCGCACGGAGCTCTGCTTCCGTTGCGGTAAGGAGGGGCACAGGTCGGCCAACTGCGAGGCACCCACCCCGCACTGCGCAGTTTGCGCTGCAAGTGGTCGCCCAGCCGACCACGTGATGACGGGCAGAAAATGCTGCCCGCCAAAGAAGAAGGGGAAAGCGCAGGTGCCTTCACGGCCTGCCGCTGCCACCGCCACCGGAACCCCAGCTCCAGTGTCGGCCATTGAGGGGAGTGTGATGGACGCCGAGTAATGGTTGGACAACGCCTACGTGTTCTCCAAGCGAACACCAACCACTGCAGAGCGGCCCAGGATCTGCTGGTCCAGACCTCTGCGGAGTGGTTGGTGGACGTGGCGGTTGTCGCCGAGCCGTACTCCGTCCCTGGCAGCTGGCTAGGGGACGACAACGGCTCGGTCGCACTGGTGATGCGGTCTCCCACCAATTCCCCTCCCCTCTCGCTTTTAGAGAGGGGACCGGGATACGTGGCCGCCGCATGGGGAGACATAGCCCTTGTTGGGGTGTATTTCTCCCCAAACCGCCCTCTCTCGGACTTCGAGAATTTTCTCGAGGTCCTCGCCAGGGTGGCCCGTGGAGTGGTGCAGCCCCAGGCGCTGGTCGTAGGCGACTTAAACGCCAAGTCGGTGGTATGGGGCAACCCGGCCACCGATGCCCGAGGACGCGAGGTGGAGACCTGGTCCATTACGTCCGGTCTGTCCCTCCTAAACAGAGGCACCGTACACACCTGCGTGCGGCGGGAGGGGGGCTCTATTGTGGACCTCGCCTTTGCCTCCTCTTCTTTGGCGTCCTGTATAGTGGACTGGCGGGTGGAGCTGTTGGAGACGTTATCTGACCACCGATACATACGCTTTGACATCTCCACCCGGGGCTCCCAGACAGCCCGCGAGGGTCGGTCGCACTTTCCGCGGTGGGCGCTTTCCCGCCTAGACTGGGAGGCCGCCACGGAGGCGGCGTTCGTTAACGACTGGCTGTCGCCTCCAGTCGATGTTGAGAATGTCGACACAGCTGCGTCCCAGTTGAGGGACTCCCTGACCGAGGTGTGCAACGCTAGCATGCCTCGGTCTCACCGGCCGCCTCCTCGACGCGCTGTTTACTGGTGGTCGGAGGAGTTGGTGGGACTGCGGGCTGCCTGTGTGGCGGCCAGGCGGGCCTTTGCAAGGAGCCGAAGGCGGCGCCACCGTGACCGCGAACACGAAGACCGCCTCTATGCGGTCTACGTGGAGGCCAAGGTGACCCTGACGGCGCGAATGGGCGCGGCCCAGGACCGCGCGAGAGCGGAGATGGCGGAGGGTCTGGACGCTGACCCCTTTGGGAGACCGTACAAGGCGGCGCGCAACAAGCTGCGCCCGTACGGTCCCCCAGTTGCCGAGACCCTCGAGCCGGCGTTGCTGGATGGGGTGGTTCAGTCCCTGTTTCCGCGCAGGGACAACGACTTCACTCCACCAGTAATGGGCGCCTCGCGCGGTGCGGCTCCTTCAGTCGAAGAAGTCCCTCCAGTCACGGAGGGCGAGATGGAGAGGGCAGTCTCCCGCCTCCGGGGGAAAAAGACCGCCCCGGGTCCAGACGGCGTCCCCGGGAAGGTGGTGGCCATAGCCGCCTCCCAGATGGGAGAGAGGTTTCGGGACCTCTTCAGTGCGTGTGTTACGTGTGAGAGGTTCCCGAAACCATGGAAGGAGGGCCGATTGTGCCTTCTTCGGAAGGAAGGGCGGCCGGTGGACTCCCCATCGGCATACCGACCCATCGTTTTACTGGATGAGGTCGGTAAAATGTTTGAGGGGATCCTCGCCGCCCGTATCAACAGGCATTTGGGCACAATTGGCCCGGATCTAGCGGACGCTCAGTTCGGGTTTCGAGCTGAGCGTTCCACAGTAGACGCCCTGTCCCGACTCAGGGGCCAGGTGAGGGAGGCGATGGATGTGGGGGAAGGACTGTTGGCTGTGTCATTCGACATAGCCAACGCCTTCAATTCCATTCCCCACTCCACTATTTTAGAGGCGCTCCGCTTCCACGGAGTGCCTCCGTATTTACGGGGCCTATTGGCGGACTACCTGACGGACCGCACAGTCCTCCTTGAGGATAAGTCGGGTGAGCTCCGCCAATACGGCGTCGAGTCCGGTGTTCCGCAGGGTTCTGTCCTTGGGCCGCTCCTCTGGAACATCGGATTTGACTGGCTCTTGCGGGGCATACTCCCCCGTGGCACGTCTGTCATCTGCTATGCGGATGACACTCTACTGACTGCCCGGGGGGGAAATTTTGAGGAGGCGGCCAGTTTGGCCTCGGCGGGCGGTTCACGGGTGGTGGACCGGATTTCCCGCCTAGGGCTGTCGGTGGCGCTGCACAAGACCGAGGCCGTGTTCTTCCACGGGCCTCGGCAGCGCCAACCGCCCGACGCTCACATCTTTTTAGAGGGCGTCCGCATTGAGGTGAAGGCCCAGATGAAATATCTGGGTCTAGTGCTCGACAGCGGTTGGCGCTTTCGAGCACACTTCAGCGAGCTATCTTCACGCTTGCTGAAGACTGCGGGCGCCCTCTCAGGACTCCTCCCTAACATCGGGAGGCCCGGCGACCAATGCCGGCGTCTGTACGCCGGCATACTGAAAAGTATGGCCCTTTACGGGGCCCCAATCTGGGCGGACTCACTCCGCACACGCGAGAACGCCGCCGCCATCCGCAGGCCACAAAGGGCCATTGCACAGCGGGTGGCGAGAGCTTACCGCACGGTAAGCTTCGCGGCATCGTGCGCTCTGGCGGGAACCCCTCCTTGGGAGCTCGAGGCATGGGTGCTCGCCAGAGTGTACGACTGGACGGCGGAGCAGAGGACGCTCAACCGACGCCCGGACCCGGCAGAGCGGGAAGAGGTGCGGGAGGAGGTGCGGGAGGCAGTGACTCGGCACTGGGCCGATGATCTTGCCTCCGCACAGTTTGGTCGGCGGACCTTGGACGCAATCGGGCCCGTCCTGAAGGACTGGCTCGACAGGCAGCATGGCTGCCTGTCTTTACATCTGGTGCAGGTGCTGTCCGGGCATGGCTGCTTCGGAGCGTACCTGCATCGGATTGGAAGGGAGGAGACTCCGCAATGCCACCATTGCGGGGCCGCGGTGGACACGGCGGAGCACACCCTGGAGGCGTGCCCGTCGTGGGCGGAGTCCCGCTGCGCCTTGGTGGCGACAGTCGGGGATGACCTCTCGCTCCCCAGCGTGATTTCTGCCATGCTGGGGAGTGAGGAGGCGTGGGCAGCGGTGGCCTCCTTCTGTGAGGACGTCATGTCCCAGAAGGAGGCAGCGGAGCGGGTGCGGGAGGACGACCCTCTCGCGGCGCCGCTCCGCAGACGAAGAAGGGGTGGAGGACGGCGAACACAACGTCCGTCCTCATCCACCCCTGGGGGTGATCAGCAGCCGACAGGCGCGGGGGCGCCAACGCCTGCATTACACGATACACCCCCTGTGCTCCGGCCATTATAAGGCCCCCTCCCCATTGGGGGGAGGCGTGAAGGGCCTGCCGTAAGGCGGGCAATCGCCGGTGGGGGACTGGACGACATGGATTCCCAGGCCCCCTCCACTAAGGCGAGGTCGGAGCACCGCTGGGTTTTTAGTGGGTATACCGGGAATCTCTTTCCCGGGGAGTCTCACATACCCCTTTCCCGTCCCCCGATGGGGAAGGGGATGCGTAATAGCATTTTCCCAGCGCAAAAAAAAAAAAAAAAAAAAAAAAAAAAAAAAAAAAAAAAGGTTAGGTTAGGTTTTTTTTATTTTAAAGTACAGTTCTGAGACTGTACAGCTATGTTTCCCCTAACATGGAGATCAGGGACAGTGTTTGCTTGTTTTAATTTTTTTATTTGCTGATTTAGTTGTTTTAAGTTTTTGTGTTTTTGTTTCTTTACTTTCATTTCATTGTTCTTTCTGCGCTTTATTGATCTTATTTTCATTTTCTCTATTCTTTCTTCTGTTCTTATGTTAGTCTGTTTTGTGCTGATACTACATATTTTATATTTTTACAATATATAATAGTATATCGCCTTCATTTCCTTCTTCACGCCTGTAATTGGGTACGGTTTTTCACATTTAACTTTCACCAATGTACTACCTTCTTTTTTTAAACCTTGACATTCCACACACAACAGACTTTATATTGCGCATCGAGCTTTTGCAACAAGGTCGAGACAAAACTTCACTTTTATTCTTCCTTTTGCACAATGCACAATTTTTTCTTGCGCCACCGTTCCTGTCGAGTTTAGCACTGTCCCTGATCTCCATCCATAGCTTATTAGAATCATAGTTCTTCTGACGCAATCTTCCTTCAATTCCATCTTCTCCTTCTTCTGTGTACCTTTTGTCCACGACAACTCCCTCAGCAGTATGCTATATTGGTTCTAGCGAGAGCATCCCACTTCTGTCTAATCGGACACTCTACGCTAAAACTGTTGTGGTCCGTCTTCGTCATTTTCGCTCCTAGGCAATTACAGCAGGTGGGTTGCTCGCCTGATTGCCATTTTAGACAACTGCTTTTTAAGTGTTCGCCACCGCAGTGACTACACACCGGCACTTTCTGTGTGCAGAATCTGCCACCGTGACCAAAGCCAAGACACACGGAACATTGAGTCAGGGGAGACTGATCATCAACCCTAACCCTCTGCAGGTCCACACTCACAACTCCCTCCTCCGTGAGCCTCAGCCATAGACACGGCGGGACACTCATAATTATGTGAACCACATGTGGGTTTCGTGTTTTTCTGCGGTACTTGACCTCGATGTTCAGGTCTTCCGTTGCAACACCCCTGAAGATCTTTTCATTCTGTTGCTTCAGGGCCATAACTATTTCATCGTCGCTGTTGTACGCCATTACATCCCTAAGAATAACCAACGGGTTTTTATTTTTAATGTTTTCAATGTTGAGTTCGTTACTTGCTTGTTTAATTTTGTCTCTTACTTTATCTCGCTCTTCTTCCGTCCTACAACCCATTATAATCTTCCTGTCTTTTGCTTTTCTCACTCTTTCCACTGAAATTCCTCCTTCTTTGGCGTTAACTGCTTTCCTTATTTTATTTAGGATTTCTTCTCCCGTTTCCATTTCATTTTTGGATGTAATGACAACCGAATGCAGTGTTGTCCTTTCTTTCGTAGATTTTTTCAGACCCGCTGTTATTTTAGCATAAGACGATTTATCTCGTATTTCTCTCTCGCTATCCAAAGTATTTTGTATCCTATCCAGTTTGTCCCTGTTTTCTTTTAGTATTTTTCCTTGTTCTTGTAGTGTTTCCATTAACAGTTCTTCCTTTCCTACTCCGTTATACACTTCTTCCGGTACACTTTTTGTTTCCAGTTTTGACTCTTTCTCTCCTCTTTCTCTTTCAGCCTCACACTCCTTGACAAGCTGGTATAACCTTTCCAACTCCTTCTTTAACTCTACTTTAATATCGCTCCTCAGGTTTCTTGAGCTTTCCAGCTGTGTTTTAGCTCGTACAAGGCAAGCCCTTGCTTCAGCTGTTCGAGTTTTTTCTTTGACTGCCTCATTTTGGGGAGCTTTTTGCACTAATATTTTTCTCTTAACTTCAGGTGCTGTTGGAGTAATCTTTTCAGGGGTAACTAGTTTCCCCTGGGCATTTGGCTTTCCTGACTCCCACTCACCGATACTTCGACGCACACCAGTAGCCACTTCAGGCTTTGGTTCGTCGGCAGCTGCGGCCTTGCTGGGCGGTGTCACGGTTTTAGCAGGAGTTCTAAATCCAAACATCTTAATGTCAAGAAAGACGCGTCAAGTTGTATTTTAATGATTAATAAATAAAATAAATAAAATAATTTAATAATTAAATAATTAAATGTAGGTTAAAATTGTATATAGTGTAAATTATTTGTAAAATTATTTGTAAAATAGTAATAAAATAGTAATAAGATAATAGTATGAGACGAGCAGGTGTATAGAGCCTGTCACGTTTGTCAAAATTGATTTTATTATGAATAAAGCTGTATAACCTAATTATATTTGTCTATAAATTAAAATAAAAGCCAGGTCTAGATTGCCTGGTGATTCTTTGGTCAGATAAAAGTGTCACTTAACAAATATAAATTATTTACAGTCAGTGTTTTGCCTCACCGGTGTATAAAGCCGAGTGAGACTGGTCCTTAAACTAAACTTAAAGTAAAACCAAACCTTAAAAATATTAAAAAAAAAAGCAGGTTCAATATGCAGCAAAGCAATAATAACTGAATATAAAGTTAAAATTTATATTCGGTTGCCTTATCGGTATATATTGTCAGTAAAACTGCACTTAAAAACTAAAACCTAACTTAAAAAAAAAATATTTATCCCACCAATGTATGGACCCTAGCTGAGGTGTCTAGTCACTACAGGGAGGGTGGGCGGGCGATTTTTGACTTTCTATCAAACGGATTTTAACAAATGAGGTGTCCAGAGAAAGGGCTCGACTAGCCCAATCCAGATAAGTATAAATTTAGAAAATAGGATGTAGGGTTGCCAAATAAAAAGTCAAAATGTAAAATTTTTATATAAAAATGTCAAAATTCTTCCTTTTTCAGGTGGTCGTGATCCAACGGGACGTCGGACGGTGCTAAAACTTCAGTAGGACCTCAGGAGTACGTCAACGCACAGGTAAGTAATAATTTCAGCAATAATAATGACTCCGAACACTTATAAAGGACTCTCAATGTTCGTTTCTATAGCGAAAAACAGAATATTACGATAAAAACAAAAAATTTGAAAATAACTACACAGCGGTACCCCACAAGAGGGTGGTCGTCGTGTAGGGGGAGTTAATGCCCGTAATTTAAAACCAAAAAATTCAAAATCTAATAAAAAATATCAAAGTTGTATGTGTTTTTCGAAAACAAAATTTTACAAAAACACGTAAAAATTTTCTAAGTCCCTAGGGGTGAAACTAGGGGTTGGTATCCAAAAGGGTGTCTGTGAACACTAAATTGTTGCTATAGGAGGTGGTTAAAAACGAAAAGTCAGTGAAAAATTGTCAAAATTTGCTAAAATAAATAGGTGATTTTTTAAGTTTCGTATGGATGAGGTAAACTTTGTTAGATATTTCAATGCACAGTATGTACTGGAAGAGTCTTCGGCGGGTGTTTTTTGACTTTCTATCAAACGGATTTTAACAAATGAGGTGTCCAGAGAAAGGGCTCGACTAGCCCAATCCAGATAAGTATAAATTTAGAAAATAGGATGTAGGGTTGCCAAATAAAAAGTCAAAATGTAAAATTTTTATATAAAAATGTCAAAATTCTTCCTTTTTCAGGTGGTCGTGATCCAACGGGACGTCGGACGGTGCTAAAACTTCAGTAGGACCTCAGGAGTACGTCAACGCACAGGTAAGTAATAATTTCAGCAATAATAATGACTCCGAACACTTATAAAGGACTCTCAATGTTCGTTTCTATAGCGAAAAACAGAATATTACGATAAAAACAAAAAATTTGAAAATAACTACACAGCGGTACCCCACAAGAGGGTGGTCGTCGTGTAGGGGGAGTTAATGCCCGTAATTTAAAACCAAAAAATTCAAAATCTAATAAAAAATATCAAAGTTGTATGTGTTTTTCGAAAACAAAATTTTACAAAAACACGTAAAAATTTTCTAAGTCCCTAGGGGTGAAACTAGGGGTTGGTATCCAAAAGGGTGTCTGTGAACACTAAATTGTTGCTATAGGAGGTGGTTAAAAACGAAAAGTCAGTGAAAAATTGTCAAAATTTGCTAAAATAAATAGGTGATTTTTTAAGTTTCGTATGGATGAGGTAAACTTTGTTAGATATTTCAATGCACAGTATGTACTGGAAGAGTCTTCGGCGGGTGTTTTTTGACTTTCTATCAAACGGATTTTAACAAATGAGGTGTCCAGAGAAAGGGCTCGACTAGCCCAATCCAGATAAGTATAAATTTAGAAAATAGGATGTAGGGTTGCCAAATAAAAAGTCAAAATGTAAAATTTTTATATAAAAATGTCAAAATTCTTCCTTTTTCAGGTGGTCGTGATCCAACGGGACGTCGGACGGTGCTAAAACTTCAGTAGGACCTCAGGAGTACGTCAACGCACAGGTAAGTAATAATTTCAGCAATAATAATGACTCCGAACACTTATAAAGGACTCTCAATGTTCGTTTCTATAGCGAAAAACAGAATATTACGATAAAAACAAAAAATTTGAAAATAACTACACAGCGGTACCCCACAAGAGGGTGGTCGTCGTGTAGGGGGAGTTAATGCCCGTAATTTAAAACCAAAAAATTCAAAATCTAATAAAAAATATCAAAGTTGTATGTGTTTTTCGAAAACAAAATTTTACAAAAACACGTAAAAATTTTCTAAGTCCCTAGGGGTGAAACTAGGGGTTGGTATCCAAAAGGGTGTCTGTGAACACTAAATTGTTGCTATAGGAGGTGGTTAAAAACGAAAAGTCAGTGAAAAATTGTCAAAATTTGCTAAAATAAATAGGTGATTTTTTAAGTTTCGTATGGATGAGGTAAACTTTGTTAGATATTTCAATGCACAGTATGTACTGGAAGAGTCTTCGGCGGGTGTTTTTTGACTTTCTATCAAACGGATTTTAACAAATGAGGTGTCCAGAGAAAGGGCTCGACTAGCCCAATCCAGATAAGTATAAATTTAGAAAATAGGATGTAGGGTTGCCAAATAAAAAGTCAAAATGTAAAATTTTTATATAAAAATGTCAAAATTCTTCCTTTTTCAGGTGGTCGTGATCCAACGGGACGTCGGACGGTGCTAAAACTTCAGTAGGACCTCAGGAGTACGTCAACGCACAGGTAAGTAATAATTTCAGCAATAATAATGACTCCGAACACTTATAAAGGACTCTCAATGTTCGTTTCTATAGCGAAAAACAGAATATTACGATAAAAACAAAAAATTTGAAAATAACTACACAGCGGTACCCCACAAGAGGGTGGTCGTCGTGTAGGGGGAGTTAATGCCCGTAATTTAAAACCAAAAAATTCAAAATCTAATAAAAAATATCAAAGTTGTATGTGTTTTTCGAAAACAAAATTTTACAAAAACACGTAAAAATTTTCTAAGTCCCTAGGGGTGAAACTAGGGGTTGGTATCCAAAAGGGTGTCTGTGAACACTAAATTGTTGCTATAGGAGGTGGTTAAAAACGAAAAGTCAGTGAAAAATTGTCAAAATTTGCTAAAATAAATAGGTGATTTTTTAAGTTTCGTATGGATGAGGTAAACTTTGTTAGATATTTCAATGCACAGTATGTACTGGAAGAGTCTTCGGCGGGTGTTTTTTGACTTTCTATCAAACGGATTTTAACAAATGAGGTGTCCAGAGAAAGGGCTCGACTAGCCCAATCCAGATAAGTATAAATTTAGAAAATAGGATGTAGGGTTGCCAAATAAAAAGTCAAAATGTAAAATTTTTATATAAAAATGTCAAAATTCTTCCTTTTTCAGGTGGTCGTGATCCAACGGGACGTCGGACGGTGCTAAAACTTCAGTAGGACCTCAGGAGTACGTCAACGCACAGGTAAGTAATAATTTCAGCAATAATAATGACTCCGAACACTTATAAAGGACTCTCAATGTTCGTTTCTATAGCGAAAAACAGAATATTACGATAAAAACAAAAAATTTGAAAATAACTACACAGCGGTACCCCACAAGAGGGTGGTCGTCGTGTAGGGGGAGTTAATGCCCGTAATTTAAAACCAAAAAATTCAAAATCTAATAAAAAATATCAAAGTTGTATGTGTTTTTCGAAAACAAAATTTTACAAAAACACGTAAAAATTTTCTAAGTCCCTAGGGGTGAAACTAGGGGTTGGTATCCAAAAGGGTGTCTGTGAACACTAAATTGTTGCTATAGGAGGTGGTTAAAAACGAAAAGTCAGTGAAAAATTGTCAAAATTTGCTAAAATAAATAGGTGATTTTTTAAGTTTCGTATGGATGAGGTAAACTTTGTTAGATATTTCAATGCACAGTATGTACTGGAAGAGTCTTCGGCGGGTGTTTTTTGACTTTCTATCAAACGGATTTTAACAAATGAGGTGTCCAGAGAAAGGGCTCGACTAGCCCAATCCAGATAAGTATAAATTTAGAAAATAGGATGTAGGGGTTGCCAAATAAAAAGTTAAAATGTAAAATTTTTATATAAAAATGTCAAATTCTTCCTTTTTCAGGTGGTCGTGATCCAACGGGACGTCGGACGGTGCTAAAACTTCAGTAGGACCTCAGGAGTACGTCAACGCACAGGTAAGTAATAATTTCAGCAATAATAATGACTCCGAACACTTATAAAGGACTCTCAATGTTCGTTTCTATAGCGAAAAACAGAATATTACGATAAAAACAAAAAATTTGAAAATAACTACACAGCGGTACCCCACAAGAGGGTGGTCGTCGTGTAGGGGGAGTTAATGCCCGTAATTTAAAACCAAAAAATTCAAAATCTAATAAAAAATATCAAAGTTGT